>OZ022510.1:10520114-12020114 GCA_963989385.1 Ctena decussata | reverse complement strand
ACAAACGTCATCATTGCTGAAGTTGCTTGCCGTCGAAGCAAAGGTGGCACTTTGTAAAATAAAAATATCTGTAAGTCCATTAGAATGGGAGACACTGTATTGAAAATTTTATTGCACTGCCTGCCAATGTTGGGCAACGGGCCAATTTTGGTTAGTGCTCTATAATCAAGCCAACTATTTTTGGTTTTGAGGAAACATCTAGTTATTGGTCAGCTGTATTGTATCTCTGATTTTTCATTGGTCACCGCGACAAATGTCTATTTTTCATTGGTCAGCACGACACGACACGAAACCACAGCCTTCCACCTAAAAATCTCTGTTCTTTATGTCTTTGAATCCCTGTTTTTCATTAGTCACTGCAACAAATCTCTGTTCTTCATTGGTCACGCGACTTTCTTCCCCTCTGACAAATTAACCGTCCAGACTGAAAACAGACTGTGCAGGCCATGCATAGCTGCACAGCTGGTTTTGGGGAGGTAAATCGTCGGTTTATTGGCCGCAAACCGCTTTTTTCCCTTCTGCTGGCATGTCGCCTTGTATTGAAATTTCGACCATGAAACCTACAAACCTACAATTTACCTCCCAAAATGAAAATTTTGAGCACAGTTACAGTTACGCACTAAATTTACATTATCTATTATTCGAAATTTGCGTAAAATCAAGATGAATATTAGGTATCTATAAACTGAACATGGATATCCCAAATTTGACCACATTTACCCCGTAAATACGTGAATAGAGAGTAAAAGCCAAGACTTTCTAGCCTATACAATTTTTATTAACCGGCCCTTTTTTTTGAGGGGGGGGGGGGGGGCGGAGAGAGAAGGCTGTGTGTTGTATGTACATGCATTTTTCTCTGGGGTCCTTATTTGAGATGTACATTTCTATAATATATACAAGTGCAGTATCAGACAGCATAAAATGAATAGGTTAGAACAGACCAAAACTGAAAACTCAAGGTGACTAGATGCAGTTGCAGGGGTGGCAACTCTGCCATTTTGCGTCTTGCCGCCATCTCAATGCGGACCAACTCCTGAAGGAAAATATTTGCTCCCCATGGGGCTAGGCTCAGCCTCCATAAGGGAATTCCACACTGGAAGGGAAACAAACGTTGTAAAATTGCTGGAAAACATAGATGTGCATCCATTCATCCTAGAAACAAAAATTGTATCTGCATGAAACCTTCTTCGACACAGACACGTAACACCCCATATGTGTATTAGAACAGATCAAGACTGAAAACTCAAGGTGATTAGATACCATGGCAGGGGAGGCAACTCTGCCATTTTCTGTCTTGCATCCATTCTCAGTGGGAATCAACTCCTGATGGAAAAAATTTGCCTTCCTTCGGGCAAAGCTCAACCTCCATGAGCGAATCTTATAATGGAAGGGAAGCATCGTCATAAGACCAGCAAAGTAAACAGGAAGGCCCAAAATTATTCCCCTTTGTTAAATGGCCAAAAACATGGATGTTTATCCATTCCCCCTCAAACATTGCATCTGCATCAAAACTTCCTCGCCACAGACACATACCACGTGACAAATATATCTAACAGACCAAGACTGAAAACTCAAGGCTACAAGATATACTGGCAGGGGGAGGCAACTCTGCCATTTTCTGTCTTTTTCTCCATTCTCAATGGGGATCAACTCCCTTGCCTTCTTTGGGACAACTTCCAACCCTACAACGGCAAGGAAGCAAACAGGAAGTCCCATAAGGCCAGGGAAGTAAACAGGACGTTTGTCTCAAAATTTGTCTCCCTTTTGTAAAATGGCTGAAAAGACTAAGATGTTTATCAATTCACCCTCAATTATTGTACCTGCATTAAAACTTCTACCACAAAGACACATGACGCAGCTCTTTGATCCACAGATAGCCATTAGCTGCCTCCTTCATATCCAATGTCCTGGATATTTATGATTCATTTCATGGAAATTCAAACAGAACTCATACCCCATGCTTGCAAACATGACTGAACCCCTCATGTTTTAAGGACAGCCGAAAAATTTGACCTGTGGGAAACTATACTTCCTTATTTGGATATCCTATTTTGAGGATTGCTTTTCTTCATAATCACATCTGATATTTTTACTGATTCATTGAAAAATTGTATATGAATGGTTGCACAGTTTAAAATAATGACTCAGACTTTCTCCGGCGGGCTGGCAGAAAAAAAATCTAAAAAAAAAAAAAGGAAAAAAAGAAAAAAAGAAAAGAAAAATAAATAAATCAATAAAAAGATAAAAAAAAAATAGAAAAAAAAGAAAACTGCTCAGATCTGTGTAATCCTTTCTATCTGAGATGTATAGTCTGCGAAATAAACTCCATCGCTTAATGAATGGTAAGAGCAAGAGTATGTGGTCCAATAGTTCTCATGTTTGCAGCTGGCGTACAAACTACATAGTATAGAAGGATTTGCATGGAGCGTATTATATGACTGTTTTTTTTTAATTTTGTTTCTTTTTTTTTTCAGCGCAGGTTTTGTATTTGTCCATTATAAGACTATGGCCAAAAAATAGTGGCTAAGAAGGTTTTTCACTGAAATACGTTCTCTGGCATGAAGCATATTTAGAATCGAAATTTGTTATTCACGCTATTTATGCCATGCTTTTGTAACAGCCATGTTCAACATATGCATAGAAATGGCTAAAGGATCATCGAAGATCCACGGAAAAACAGCTTTATACATTTTCGAAAAGCTAATAATGTGTTACTGTCTGCATAAAATACTTTACTATTAATACCAACATCTCGATTTGTATAAGAAAAAATGAATCCCTTTTTTTTTCGTTTTTGTTTACTTCTTTTACATGTCACATAAGTAGCCTCTATAAGGCCCCTTTACTGAATTTAAGTACGGCATATTTTTGGCTTGCCGCTTCGGCGGCAAGCCATATATTCAGACAGGTTATGACTTCCTGTCATGCGCACTCCAGCGGAAGACGCTGATTTGTTCCCAGCTTCGAGAATGGTTCATAATTGCAAGTGGAGAACCAATATATGGAGAGCGTCTACGGGGCGCAACTTCGTTTGACTGTTTCTTTTACCTAAGCACCGAAACATAACGACATGCCACAGTCTGGCACACCAAATAATCGAACATGTCTAGCATCTTTTGCCTTACTGAAAACATGAGTTATTATTATTTTTTTATTTATTTATCCAGTGTGTTTGAATATTTCTTGATTGTCCACTGTCAAATAAGGTCAAATAACGACATGCGCAATTCGCGGGCATTATGTAAAATATGGACTGGACTTGGACTCTGGACTTTGGACTCTGGACTTCGGGCTGTGTAAAACCTGGATTTCAGACTTTGTAAAACCTGGACTTTGGACTCTGGAGTTTGTAAACTTGTACTGAAATATTTCAACAGTAGTTGTTATGCCTGTACAAACAGTGTAGAGTGTATATCCAAATTAGACTACTGGTTGGAACAGTCTGATCAGGGTCTGTGCCAACAGTCTTATTTAAAAGCATTTACTGGTTTTACAGACAAGGTGTTTGATCGTATTTACTAGATACTATTTCTTATTTTTTCATAAGCGTACATTGAAATTCAGTTTCTTATTTTTTCATAAACGTACAATGCTATTCAGTTTAATGTTAGTGTCTTATTGAAAAAAATTCAATTCAGGAAACACAACATGTGTGGGAAAATATCAGTATCTTACAGTTGCCATCAAATCATCCTTTTCTAGGCCTATGCAGTTACCTTCCTTTTTGAATAAAAGTTGCTAAAATTTAGAGGGTAAAGGCAGCGTAGCGCAATCGGTAGCGCGTTTTGACTCAAGAGCCAGAGGTCCCGGGTTCGATACTCGGTCCGGCCACATACTTTCGTTTTTCCTTTCGCTGATTCTAGAAGGGCAGTTGTCAGTTACTGGTGAAAGTATGTGCACTTAGTACTGGTTAGTACTGGTTAACAGCTTAGGAGGTCTAAGCCTGCCCAGGAATAGTGTGGTTAGGGTAACAGACCGTCCCGACATGATCATAGCTGTTTATCGTGGACAATAAAACAACTACAAAATAATAACTACTAAAATATAGAAGACTTCTTTTTTCTTTTGCATTAAATCCCTATATAATGACAAAATATGTGATGACCAAGGACAACACGCTAATTTCTGAAAACAAACATCCTGTGGAAGCAACAAAAATACATTGACTTGTAATCATTACCAATTACCAGTTATACTCTATACCGCAGACTTGCTGGGCCGCATAGTGCAGTCGGTGGTGCGTCTAACTAAAAAACAGAGGTCCCGGGTTCGATATTCAGTCCGGCCACTTACTCTCGTTTCCGCTTCCGCTGAGTCAAGAAGAGCAGCTGTCACTTACTGGCGAAAGTTAGTGCACTTAGTAATAGTTGAGCGCTTAGGATGGCCAAGCCTTCCCAGGAATATTGTAGTTAAATTAACTGTCCGTCCTTGTAGCTGTTTACCGTGCACGTAAAACAATAACACAACAACAACATACCACAGGCTTAACCAGTACTTATAACTGAACTCAGTGATGACAATATACTAAAAAGAATAAGCTGAATATTTGCAGACGATCTATGGCAACTGTTTGGGAAGGAACTATTATTTTCATTATAACCCCTCTCAGTGGTAGTCAGCTTTTCTTCAACAGAAACAATGAGACAAACAGTCATTAAACTGTAGTAGAAGCACCCTCCCTTAACGCGTTTAAAAGTCGCTTGAACAAACATTGGAGAAATCACCCACAGAAGTTTGAAGCTGCGTGCTATAAAGCAGGTCCTTCTAATGCACAGTACTATCGAAAAGCGCCTCAAGAAGTCAGAGAGACTTATCTTGGTGTCGACGACTGGTAAAAGACTGGTAATGGTAAAAGATTAAAGTTGTTTTCCCTTTTAATAATAGCCATTGTTACGGACGGTAAGATTTTTTCCCTACCAATCTGTCACTCTGTCACAAAGGAGGCTAGATGGACGAACTACTTCCACTATTTCCTTCTCATATCAGCAGTCATGAACCATATATCATCTTATGTGTAAGGGACTTGTAAAAGAACTTTTCCAATGTAAGATGTATCTTTTCAACATCAAAACTTGACGATCTAATAATGAACATAACTTTGTCCTAACCGAACGGCTCAGGGAATATAGCAATCAAAGTCCCGTCCATCTGTCTCTGTCCGTATGTTAGTACGCCCATTAACATTTTGTTGTCCACTCCGTAACTTGAATACCCTTTGGACTATTTTCATTACACTTCACCAGTTATGTGTAGTCCATTTGCTCCAAAGTACAAACACAGTTCTGCTTAGTTCACAAAAAACAGGACGAAACTCCCAGTAAATCTTCTTATGTCCTAAAATTTCTTATATAACAATACATAACAGAATACGAAAATCCTTATTTCTAAATGCTTTTATGAAATATTTTTCAATACCAGTAATACAAAAATTGACATTTTTACTGAAGGTTATCATATGATTGTCAGAACAACCAGAATGTAGCGTAACCTCATTGTTACTATTGTTGTGGACGTTTTTAAATGAAGAAAGTGTCTCCAAGTAAGATACCATCTCCCAAGACCACAAACCATAAACCACAAAATACCACAAACATTGAACTACATGAGCGCTAACTTGACAAGCCTTTCCTTTTAAAAGGAAACTTTATATACCGTTTAAACGCCGCAAAAGCAGCACTTTGTTTCAGTGTGAAGAAATTAAAATTTTCTACAATATTTGTTGTTTATCTTTTAGCGAATATCAAATTTACCGCTTTCTGGGTCCCTATATACTCCATACCCAGGGATTTAGGGCTCCCTACTGCCATATTTTCTATCAAGATATGTCAATCTAATATTTCATAACAAATTTAAAAGTGAGCAGTGTTGTCTTTTCTTGATTTGTAGAGAGAACGAGAGATATGTGCCAATTTTGACAGTTTTGGCCCCTTTTTGAGCCCCTTAAATTATTATAAATAGGGCTTCCATCTGTTTGAATGCAAGTTTACTTGTTGCATATACATGTATAAGGCGTTTTTCAATTTATTTCATCTTGACAAATGCTGTAGTGTGCTTTATTCTGAAGAACGACCGCTATTTTGGGTGTTTATTTTCAAATTGACCCCTTGTCGGCCCCTATAATCTCCATTCCTGTGGATGTTGGACTCTTTTTTGCCATATTTTCTATCAGTATATGTCAAACTTATTTTGTCATGTCAAATTTAAAAGCAGCCAGTGCTGTCTCTTGCATATTGATAAGGAGAATGAGTGATATGGGGTAAATTTGGCCATTTTCCCCCTTTTCGAGCCCCTTAAATTTTCATAAGGGCCCCCAGCCCCTTGAGTGCAAGTTTACTGGTGGCATATATAAAGCTGTTTTTTTTTCAACCTATTTTATCTGGACCAATGATGTAGTGTGTTCAAATGTGAAGAATGATTATTATTTTTGATGAACGTTTTCAAATTTACCCCTTTTTGGGTCCCTATAGACTCCATACCTAGAGATGTAGGGCTCCCTAATGCCATATTTTCTATCAGTTAATGTCAAACTAATAATTTCATAACAAATTTAAAAGCAACCCATGTTGTCTTTTTGTTGATTCCTAGAGACAATGAGTGAGGTACGTTAATTTCGATCATGTTTTGTCCCTTTTTGAGCCCTTTAAATGAATATGAATGGGCTTTTAAATCCTTAAGGTGTCGAACCTTCACCAAAGCTTATAGAAATAATATTTCTGCAGCATTTGGACCAGTAATTATAGCTGCAGTGCATTTAATTTGACTATAATAGTGTGGTTTCAGTATAAGCTTCTGTTTTCACTTTTTGCATGGGGTATGATTTATTGCCATGGTTACGGTCTGAAGTCAGCTTTGCCCCACTCCGTTTTTTTTTCATTTTCCAAAAATTGAAAGTCTCCTCTTTTAGGTTAAAGTATGCAAAGGTGTCATAGAAGTGTGCGTTTTTTAAAAGTGATGCTTAAAAATGCCTAAAAACTGTGTTTTGCGATACCTGGTTACCCCACCCACCTTTGAGGACCAGTAGATATGCCAAAATATTCGAACAAAGTTGTTTTGCTACTTCACGTTAATCACATAAATCCCTACTTTGTAGATTTAAAGAGTTTTTTTTTATCAAGCCTTGTCTATTCTCTATACAAGAGCGAAAAATGCAAATTTCTTTTGAATTTGTTGGCATTTTTTCTGCCAAAACAGAAAACATGGTAACCATGGCAACGAGATGGCAAATGAAAATAATGAGGTGCCAATTATTTGTTTTTGTCTGAGTACACACAAAGTGAGAAAGTTTGAACAAGAACTTCCGACCTTGCGTTTTTTGAAAAGTCTGGTGCTTACAGAGAACTGGTATTAAGCATCGATGACGAGTTAACTCACCACGACTTGTGTTTGGAGACCTAAATGTTTTCATCAATTCTGTTTTTTGTTGTTGTTTTTTTTTTCAGATTCAGAACTGTTACAGAAATTATGGGTTTAATTTTAACCTGGACACGCTGATTGTTATTTTCACAGAGATGTATAAAACAGTCTCATTATCCACCTTCACGTTCCATGCTGTCTATAATAAGGTAAGTTGTATCTACTTTGTTTTCGGAAAGTGATTCAGTAATTTCCGTGCAAAAAATGATCCGAGAAGCACTGAATGCAGCAATAACGTCGTATTGACGTCGGTTCGCCGTTACGCCGAAGCATCAACACCAGTAAGATGTCATTTAACAATGTACATATAGCATCACTATTTGATACGTAAAAAGAAAAAAGGTATTTGGACTATTTCGAACTGCCAGACGAGCCTGACCGCATGTGCAGCTCAGAGTTTTAGCTACAGCAGACTATCTCTGAATGAGCAGCCTGACTGAGCTTTGCGCAGTAGATGTTGATAAAACGGATGCTCATTTTCTAAGAGTAACTGGACCAATATTTTCAAAATATTCATATGCTGCACATGACGTTGAAATGGCGTCATACTAACGTCATGTCATTACGACGTCATTTCAACTTCATATACCCGCTTGGGCGGATCGCTGAGTCGAATTTGGGGCAGTCTATAGTATTTTGACTATTTCATTCTCATTATAATCCTAAGGTAGCCTACACGTTTTCAGGATGGCTAAAAACAGATCAGTCCGTGTTGAAAGGACAGGAAAAAAGAATAAATGGTCGAATTATTGTAAAAGGTATAAAATCGTATATTATTTTTGGTTGTGTGCCGTTTGATTCACCGACAGAGCCGCTTTGCAATTGCGACACGTTCGTCGAATCTGAATTTCAGAATAGGAGAAACAGATATCCCCGTAGTGGCGTCATCGCATGATCACGTGGGTAGCTTAGTTGTCAATAGATTAGCGGCTGACAGTTTGTTTCTATGGAGATGTCTGAGAAGTAACCGCTAAGTTCATGGACACACTCGGTGCCAGAAGGTGCAGCCACGATTTTGTTCCGCTGATCCTCTTGAAGGCCACCTTTACGAGAATCGAAACATCTCATCTCAATATTTCTTCGGACACCAAACAACAAGCATCTCATGCAAGTCCAATAACTGAACTGCTTTTTAATTGTTGCTTAAGTGGAGGAAATTACCAATAGCCTGGGGCCTTGGGATGAATTGGTATCAGTAGAACAATAATTGAAAAATAGCTCCGCCTACTTACAGTCTCAAACCGGGTAATATATGATCTAGGTCTTTAAGAATTTATGTTCATTAAACGAATATCTTAAAAGAATTAGACATCAAGATGAAGCCGCTTGAGATATAATCTTGTTTATTGGGTTCTTTACTCCTATCATGCAACAGTTATTGTTGGTTCATCAAATCTAACATAGGTAGTTACATAACAGGGTTATAAAACGGCGGGCAATCTATGTTGTTTAGATTTAAAATAATATCAATGTGTTTAATGTCGTATGAACTAAATAGCTGAAGGCAAACCTTTGTGTATAAAATTATTTTGAAAAACTGAAAGCTTACCCAGCGATAATGTATTCAGGTGTGACAAACTAATCTAATATGTATTCTTTAAATTACATAAGATGTAAACAGACTCTTTTGAAACCTACATTTCCGATGTATTCAAATTCTGAAAACTTATTTGCATATTCTTCCATTTTGAAAACTCCATCACGCATCAGTTCCAAATCAGCAAAAGACATTTAACTTCATTTCATGAGGAGGGTTAGAAACAGATTCAAGTTTATGTGGAAGTATACTGAACAAAAGTGAAAACGCTACACGTGATTTTTCTTCTAATTTTCTGTGTTTATGGAGCCAGAAAAATTAATGAATAAGAATGCATTTCAAAGCTACATGCATGTGTAAGGCCAAGATACTAGAGTAAAACTGTAAAAGCCATTTCAGATAAAGCAAACGCATTTCAAAGTGGACAGGAGTGCAGTTTTTTTCGGTGCAAATAAAGGAAGTCGATCTGTCATTTTACACTTTATTAAAAACACGGAGTACACCGTACAGTTATCCTTATTTTGGCTTAGGCACACAATCAGTGTTCCGGAAATGTCAAAAACGAAAGCACACATCAATATGCGCTTTCATGTCTTTGAAAATCAGTGTTAAAATATCGCTATCTGATCGAAAACACAATAAGAAAGCTTGATAAATGGAAATTCCCATAAGAAATTAACTTGAGGTTCACTCAAATATTGTCTCATTTGTCTTTGAAACTAACGATGGGTAAAATGCATGATGTACTGTACTACAACAACGCGAAATAAGTTTCTCAAAAAAGTGATTAACAAAGGAATAATCGAAAATTAAAAATCATTATATTTTTAATGTAAAGGGAGATAATTTGTAATTTTGAAAAATAGAGCTTTTATTTCCTAGTTTTCTGGGTTAAACTTATGAGTAATTTTTTGCTTTTTCTACCACTCTGGACGCAACGCTTTAGAGCAACAATGAAATGTGCATTTGCGCATGCGCATAATTGATGTATGGCAAACTAGGCTAAAATCAAATAAGGGAGTGTAACTCTGTTAAGAAGAGTATCAGATGCATTATTTTAAAGACATCCTTTTGCTTACTGTCTCGCACGACCAAAAATATGTATCCAGGCATTAAAAGTAGCATTGTGTTAGTTTCAAACTGTCATCTATAATGTAGCGTTTTCACTTTTGCTCAGTATATATGATTTATTGATGGCAGTGAGGCATTACTGTCGTGCAAGACTGACTGATCAGTTAAAACTGGTTTCACTTTTTCTTATCATCAGTATCGGTTATTTCATCTTTACACAGCGATGAAATAGTTGCCGGCTGTTCAGAGTTACTGAAATATTTTAGAGTTTTGCACCAGTCCTTTTGACTAAAAAAATTTGATGATGTAGGATTACAACAAAAAAGTAGAAAAAGAATGGATTTATATTTCGAACTATGGCTATCAATAATCCAGACCGATTTATAAATATTAATTCGAATATATTATATTAATTCGAATTCTGGATGTGCATAATTCGAACCATTCATTGAGATCAATAATCTGAATTATGGATATCCAAACTTATCCATTGTGATATCAATAATTCACATAAGTGATATCCATAAATCAGAATAAGTTATTGATGTCTGTACTTCGAGTCTGTGATATCTCTAATTCGACTTATGGATATTCATTATTCGAACGAGAGATATCAATAAATGGACTAAATCATGGATAGCATTTATTCAAATGATAAATATCTATAAATATAATTATGGATACCTACAAATAGGGTATAAATAGTAAAACGTAAGGTAACACTCCTCTAACTGAAGTACTTTAAGCATTGATGACGAACTTTCTCATCACGATTTGAGCCGCGACACGAGAAAACCAACAATGTGGTTGTGCGCCCTGCCCAGACTCAGATCAGACTGGGCATCCACTCAGTTTGATCCGACTCTTCGTTAAATGCTCAAAGGGTAGCTAAGGGTCCAATTTAGCTACAGCGAAGACTCTGGTCAGACTGGGCGGATGCCCAGGCTGATCTGAGTCTGCGCTGGACGCACAACCACATTGTTGGTTTTGTCGTGTCGCGGCTCATTTGCGTTTTGAGACCTAAATGTTTTTTTATAAATTCTGTTTATTTTATTTTATTTTTTATTTATTTTTTTTATTTTTTTTTTGCAAATTCATAACAGAAATTAAGGGTTTAATTATTATCTGGACACGCAAATTGATTTTTTCTCGGAGGTGTATGAAAATGTCTCATAATCCATCTTCACGTTCCATGCTGTCTATAATAAGGTAAGTTGTATCTACTTTGTTTTCGGAAAGTTAATCAGTAATTTCCGTGCAATACAATAAAATGAGATGACCCGAGAAGCACAGAATGGAGCATTGACGTCGTATTGACGTCGGTTCGCCGTTACGCCGTAGCATCAACACCAGTAAGATGTCATTTAACAATGTACTAGTAGCATCATTATTTGATATGGAATGAGAAAACATGTATTTGGACTACTTCGAACTGCACACAGCTAGACGAGCCTGACTGCATGTACAGTCCAGCTCAGAGGTTTAGCTAGAACAGACTATCCTGATTGAACTATGCACGGTAGACGTTAAAAAAGGATGCTTATTTGTTATTCAGAGTAAATGGAGCAATATTTTCAAGATATTTATGCTTTATCTTGTTGGTTGAGTTTTCCCCCAGCACGCACATGACATTGAAATGACGTCATTAGGACGTCATTTCAACTTCATATACCCGCTGGGACGGATCGCTGAGTCGAATTTGGTTCAGTCTATAGTCTTTTGACTATTACATTCTCATTATAATCCTAAGGTATCCTACACGTTTTCAAAATGGCCCAAAACAAATCAGTCCGTTTTAAAAGGACCTGTAACAGGAATAAATGGTCGAATTAAGGTGAAAAGTATAAAATCGTATATTATTTTCGGTTGGTTGTCGTTTGATTTGCCGACAAAGCCGCTTTGCAATTGCGACACGTTCGTCGAATCTGAATTGCAGAATAGGAGATACAGGAATCCCCGTAGTGGCGTCATCGCATGATCATATGGGTAGCTTGGATGGCAAAAGATTAGCGGTGGACAGTGTGTTTCTATGGAGATTTCTGAGAAGTAACCGCTAAAATCCGTCGAAAATATTTGGAAATTGTGCGAAAAAAAAAGTTACAGGTTTAACGAAATTGGAATAATGGCTTTGTCAACTGTCATATGAAAAAGAAAGCATTTAATTCATCTAGTAAAACGGTACAACTGAGTACATTGTATACCCATCAACTTAACTGGACTGTTTCTCTTCTAATAAATGCGACTATAAAGACGGTACTATTTTTGTGAAGAAGGGTAAGGATGATATGCCGGTAAAAATTCGCAATGGAAATGATATTTCAGAACTTTTCAGGAGACGCTGAAGTCTATTAAACACACCCGAAAAGACACTTCTGTGTTATAATTCACGTAGTAGATCACTAACGAACACTTGACAGCTTTTCTTCGATTTCCGACTTTTTCCGATTTTTTTTCTTCTTCTGATTTTCTCCGATCTTCTCCCTGTGTATGAACACTTAATATCATACTTTAAGGTTCGCATTGTAGGCGAGGCGTCTTGCGTCATGATTTTGATTGGCCTGTGCTGTTAAATCTGCACCGACTAATCAGAGTCCTTGATTTGGGTTCCTCAGGATATTTGTTGTTGTGACTCAGGTCACGCATATGCTAGGACTGATCTGTTTCTAATACCACGCAGGCGCCCTATCCTATGATGCGGCCTGTGTGGTCCATGAAAATTGCCAAGTCATTTGGTTTTTTAGGGGGGGAACACTTAAAATGTGTCAACTCTTAAACTCACGAACACAAAATATTTTACTACAACATGTTACGTTGTGAGCATGGCGTTTGATAAGCCTGCGCATTCAATTTGCGCGGATTGACAAGTGTCCTTGGTATGGTTTCCTCATGGTGTGGACCAGGATGACTTCCAACGGGGCACACGGGTGCGCGCGCTGATCTTGGTCTTCCTGTGCCACGCTAATGCCTTCACACATAACGTGACTTGTGCTGGGTATTATGATAGTTACACGTAGTTTGTATACTCGAAACCAAAGTAAGTTTGTAATTCGCAACTTACTATATCTAATGTTACAGTACAGTATGCTCATATGTTGCTGAAAAAAAGAAAAGAAATGAAAAATCGGACCGTCGTAAGAATTTTTCTGTAATGTATGTATTATGCATGTACTTCTATGTAAAGTCTTCATTTGATCTTTTTTGGAGCAAAGTAAATCTATACAGCTGGTCGTTTGAACGGACATATGCATGTTCTGACTGATCTAATAGACATCCTTCGGCACTGATACTTGGAATCTTTAACCCGACCTACTCGGTTAATATATATGTGGGTGGTATCGACCCTGCTCTTGGATAATGGAGTTGTCCGGGCCCAGGGACTGTGGTGACACCACGTTTGGTCGGTTTGAGGGTTGAAAAATCGAACCGTCATAAGATTTTTTCTGTAATGAATGTATTATGCATGTACTTCTGTTTAAAGTCTTCATTTGATTGTTTTTTTAGCAAAGTAATTCTATACAGCTGGTCGTTTTGACGGAGACTGATCTAATAGACATCCTTCTGCACTGATACTTGGACCTCTTCAACCCGACCTACTCGGTTAATTAATATATTTTTGGGTGGTATCGACGTCTAAATTACCCTGCTCTTGGATAATGGAGTTGTCCGGGCCCAGGGACTGTGGTGACACCACGTTTGGTCGGTCTGGGGGTATTGGTATCATTGTCGGGCTGTTTGCTGTTGGTGCTGGAGCAAACTTCCCAGCGGGCACGGAGAGTTTAGATCGGCAATGAGTCGACGATGATTCATCGTCATGGTGCTGAATCATCGTTGAAGTTCAATGCTGATTCGATAATCTGTCTTCATTAGATTATGAATGCGACCTATGTAGGTTTTTCAATAAGTACAGTCAACTCTCGATATCTCGAACACTGATATCTCAAAATACCCCCTTACTTTAAACAATATAACTTAGACCAATTTTCTATTTTTATTTACATTTCAACTCCTCTTATCTTAAACTACTGATGTCTCAGAGTGGATTTTCTGGGACCAGAAAATTTACTTTGGGATATCGGTAGTTTGGGATGAACTTTGACTTTGAGATATCGAGAGTTGACTGTATTCAGTGAGTAGAAACTGCTACTTATTTCAGTTCTGGATCGGTGCAGTTGGAGGTAGAAATTTTACATACTAAGAAATGAGTTCCATTGCGCACAGCCTTTCATTGTCGCCATCACATATTCCTGATATGACTGAAATAATGTTAGAAAGGACGTAAAGTCTCAAGTCATCCGTCCATCCTAAAATACGAATACTATGTTGATGTAATGATATTCACTGGTGTTATTCCACGAGGTAGGGGAGCCCTTTGGCATGCGCGTAAGCCCAGACAGATGTTATGATTTCCATTCTCTGGTGCTATAAACTGTTAAATCAAGCGAGGATATTGATCGGGCTTTTACAGCTGTGCAATCTGGTCTCGGCCTCGCTCTTCACGTATGCTAAGGGACTTCTTGTTCATGGTGTGACCGAAGCATAATCTAGTGCCTGTAAATTTTCACTTTTAAATGCTAGAATTTTAAGCAAACAGGGGAGGGACTTAGATCAGACGCCGCGTTTTGCGGCGTCTGGTCTGGGTCTGCACTGTTTGCCTATGTCCCATTTATGGGTCGCTAGGCATGAATGGGTTATTCTTATCAAACCTGTAGACAGGGGAAGCAATTATAATTTGTTCAGTTGCGCTTTTCTTACTTTAGTTGCTCACCTTCTATAGCTTGTCACGGTAACAACAGACGCGCACGCACATGGCTGTGTAAGTTTACTGATTTCCCATACCAGGCTGTGTATATGACAGACTTCTCATACCAGCCCTATGTTACAATAATTACTATTATTTCTGTTATTGCTGCCAAGATCAGTAGCTATGATAGTATTAATAGTATTTTGCTGTTGTTACGAGAAATGATTACCGAGTGTACGAGGGCTGAACTCCCATGTCGGGCTTAGCTGCAACTATCTTGTGGCCTTGACACATTCAAACATACGGGCGTGAAAATTAGACGAGTTGGCATGTTCTTGTTTGGCATGGTTTGATGGGGTTTTTCTAACGCCAGATGTTGATTCTCCGCCCTTGTGTTCAATTATATGTTGAAATTTTGTAGCTATTTAATTGTTGATTAAGTTTTGACTTGTAAATGGCATGAACGAAGGCGATAGCTCTAAGCATCTTATATTGAGATTTACCTCCTGTTGCATCTCATTATCTGCTAGAGGAGGACTGTGACGCTGAGGACGTTTTTTTCCGCTTTAATCGTTGGCATCCTTACATGCTATTATTATTATTACATGTATTATTATTTATATATATATATGTATTTTCCATGTTATGATCACCACTCGTACAGGATCCTCCGTGCTTATCGAATGATGTTAGCAGTAAGCTTATTTGGTGAATGAATTAAAATTTACTGGCATCCTAATCGAATCTCCCACACATGTATTTTGATAAAATTTGCTTATTCATTTCCGAGGAATATGCTTCAGTCATTGCAGAAATTATGCATCCTGTCAGATATCTGAAAGCTATGTTGTTCGAATCATATTTCTTATTCTCTTGTTTTATATATTTTTATAACCTCCCCATCCCGCCCCTTTCCTCCTACACTGGTCGGTTCTGTGTCCTCGGTTTGTCTACTTGGGTAAGTCTTTTTTCTCACTATGGATATTACTCTCTTAAAGGTAAAAAGGGTAAACTTCTTAATGGATAATAGTTTTAAACATACTTGTCTGGATACAATTACGACTGTAAATATTAGTACTTCAAGTATTTTATATGTAATACTATATTTAATTATTCTGTCCGGTGATGTTAGTGAAAATCCTGGTCCAGACGCTGATCTGAGCAGTCAAACCGAAAACTTATCAATACTTCATTAAATATTCGCAGTATTAGAAACAAATTAGACTATGTCAGAGATAGCTTGTCAGATTTTGATATTCTTTGTTTTACAGAAACTCATTTAAGTGATAATGTTCCAAATACTGACTTATGTTTAGGAGGGTTTCAATCTATACCTTTCAGAAAAGATGTCTCGGCCCACTCTTCAGGCCTATTAGTTTATGTTTCAGAAGGTTTATCTGCAGATCGACTGACTGACTTGGAAGCTAATTTGGATGAATCAATATGGATTGAAATTAAACATTAAGGTGAGTCATATTTACTTTGTGATATATATAGACCTCCAAACACACCAATTAATTTTTGGCAGCGACTGAACATAACTATCGAAAGAGCATCGGAAATTTCTAAAAATATCATTATACTTGGAGATTTGAATGAAGATCAACTAAATCCGCTTAATCACAATTTGAAAGATGTAATTATGTTAAATAACCTTGTTAATATCATAAATGTACCCAATCGAGTAACCAATACTTCCCAAACTCTTTTAGATCCTGTGGTTCTTTCCGAAACACTCAAAGTATTGGATTCTGGCATTTTTAGTATACCAGCTGATATAAGTGATCACTCAGCAACATATGTCTTTCTACCATTTACTTATACTCGTTCTACAGCTTTTAAGCGTGTCGTTTGGCAGTATAAAAAAGGTGACTTCTGTAAGTTTAATAGATTAATTTCATCTACAGACTGGGAAATTCTTAAAAACGATAGTGTAGACAATGCTTGTGAAAATTTCACCTCAAAGTTCATGACTCTCGCTAAAGAATGTATACCCTGCAAAGAAGTTACCATAAGACCAAACGACAAACTTGGTATGATTCTGAGATAAGAACTGCTTCAAGAAAACGTGATAGGTTAAGAAATAAGGCTGCGAAATCTGGTAGTAATCAAGATTGGCAAAATTATAAGAAAATTAGAAATAAAGTTAATAATTTAAAAACTCATGCAAAAGAACAGTTTTATAACAATATTGAAACGACTATTATTGAAGCAAAGAATACTAATCCAAAACAGTACTGGAAACTCGTTAAATATTTTGTAAAATCAAATAAAGGTGCTGAAGTAATACCGCCACTTAAAACTATTTCTGATTCTGGAGAAGAAGTTTACTCTTTTTCAGATATTGAAAAAGCTAACACGTTAAATGACTATTTCGAATCAATTTCTAATATTAATGGAGCTAATACTGAACTCCCTAATTTCGTTCCAAAAACAGCTAATTCTTTAGATAATATTCACATAGAAGAGTCAGAAATTAAAGACATTATTAGAGTTCTTGAAGTAAATAAGGTCTGTGGTCATGATCTGATCAGTCATAAAATGCTTAAAATGACTTGCGAAACTGTTGTTAAACCTCTACATATTTTGATAAATAAATCTCTTGCTGAATGTACATTTCCGTCCCTATGGAAAGAGGCCATTGTAATGCCTTTATTTAAAAAAGGGTCATCGGATACACCCTCTAATTATAGACCAATTTCATTGATTTGCACAGTTGGGAAATTAATGGAACGAGTTGTTTACAAACACTTATTTAACTTTTTTTCACAGTAACAATCTTATCTTTAAATTGCAGTCTGGATTTTTACCAGGCCATTCCTCAGTATTCCAACTTATTGACATCTATAATCAAATTTGTCAAAGTTTTGACTCTAAACAGTATACATGCATGGTATTTTGTGATATATCAAAAGCCTTTGACAGGGTATGGCATAAAGGCCTTCTTTTCAAATTAGAACAAAATGGTATTAAAGGGGATCTTTTAGAATGGATTTCAGACTATCTTTCCGGAAGAAGTCAAAAAGTCTTTGTAGGGTCATCAATGTCAGATTCTAAAATGCTATCTGCAGGGGTTCCACAAGGTTCTGTCCTTGGGCCTTTGCTATTCTTGATCTATGTAAATGATATCGTGGAACATTTGGTAAGCATAGGTCGTCTCTTTGCTGATGATACATCTTTATCGTTCACATCACCTAATATACATGATATTGAAGGAATCCTGAATCATGACTTGAGAATTATTACAGTTTGGGCAAAACAGTGGTTAGTAGATTTCAACCCAAACAAAACAGAATCTATTTTATTTTGTACTACTAATGTAAATAATCCAAAACTGTACTTTGATCAAGTTCCTGTTAATTTTGTAGATGATCATAAACATTTAGGACTTACTCTCAGTCATGATGGTAAATGGCATTACCATATCAACAATATTTCAACGTCTGCTGCAAAAATGTTAGGAGTTATGCGAAGTTTGAAGTTTAAGCTAAATCGTAAAACACTGAATCAGCTTTATTTTTCATACTTGAGGCCTCTGGTCGAGTACGCATCTATCGTATGGGATGGCTGCACAATGCATGCGAAAGAACGACTTGAACGATTTCAATATGAAGCTGCTCGAATAGTCACCGGGTTAACCCGCTCAGTTTCAATAGACAACTTATGAGCGAAATCGGGTGGCTACCTTTGTCTGACCGTCGTCAGTTTCAGAAGTTAGTTACCATGTATAAAATTTTTAATGGTACTGCCCCGGAATATCTGTGTAGCCTGTTACCTCCTCTTGTTACTGAAAGAACTGTTTACAACTTAAGAAATGCCGAAAATATAAGTATTATGAATAGAAGAACTGAATTATTTGCAAAATCGTTTATTCCTTCTGGTACACTCTTGTGGAACAATTTACCTCTTGAAATTCGATCTGAAACTTCAGTGAATTCATTTAAACTTAAACTAAAACAGCATATTTACATTTCTCCGCAAATTCCCAAATTTTTCATCCAGGGTAAGAGAACTGAATCTGTATTCCACTGTCGAATAAGGAACAAATGTAGCAACCTTAACAATGACCTTTATGAAAACCATCTAAAAGATTCTCCTCTTTGTGACTGTGGGATCAGTATTGAAGATGCTGAACATTATTTCTTTAGATGTGAAAGGTATAGTAATGAAAGAGTGACCTTATTTCGCGCGACTAGAAAATTTCATCCTCTAGGAGTTCGTTTCATATTATATGGCTCTGATGCATTTTCCGGAAAAGATAACGTTATCTTCTTCGGTCACGTGCACCAGTATATCAAAAATACAAAACGTTTTACTAGTTAATCTGTTACACAAACCTGGCTGCTCCTCAGTAATTTAAAGACGTGCTTATCTTCTAGGATAATATTAGGTACATATCTAATGACCTGAATGTAGTTATATATTTATTTATTTTTTTCAGCTGAATGAAGCTTCAAGAAACCTGAGTGTATTTAGTAATAGAAGAATCGTTTCGAGGGCACAGACGGGCCAGTTTCCCACCCCACCCCTACCCACCTGTCCCCACCTACTCATCTCTCTCTCAGTTATGAGTTGGCCTGCCAGTGACCTCATGTTCCTACAGTTTTAGTGTTCTGGTCCTGATGGGATTGGTCAGCTCTTATTAAACTTTTCTTGATTTAACACTTACTATATCATATAAAAGCTGTTACTGTTATCTGGCTGGATGCTGTTTGCTGCATTAGTTGTTGCCTTTTTTTACTTTTTTTTTACTTCTTTACATTTCATAGCCATCCTATTGTGTGTTTACGTTATATAGAATTCACACCTTACTTTAATGTGTGTATTAATCTTCATGTCATTGCCTATAACTTTGTATTATACATATGTACGGGGAGGGCCGTAATTAATGTTGTTAGAACTTGTGGCCCAACCCAATTGCTGTACAGATTATTTGGCAATAAAATATGTGTAAACTAATAAATGCGACTGAAAAAATATTAATGAGATAAAATAAAAACAAAACTGTAGATCAGTATTCAATCTTTTCTAGTATAAGGTATGTTTATTAGTATAATAGTATTAAACGAAAAAGAAAATAAACATAGGATATTATATCTAAGAGGACTGTTAAAGCGGAATTATTATAAAATGTCGATCAGATTTAGGGACCGAAAATTAAAAAGAAAAATAATGAGCAAAGTAATAATTATTAATAATTTCTATTTTATGAAATATTACAAACAATGTAGAGCAATATTTTAACACATAACTTGATTTCTTTCGAAAAGCATGATTATTACTAATTTTCTAACGATATATGATTTACTCCAAGCTCGAGAAATCTAAACGAAAAATCTACGAATAAATAAATTATTGAATTTGGGGAAACTATTTTTGTAAGAAATAACAATTATTGTTATAAATTACAAATCTGAAAAAAGACAGACAGTAAAAAACTTCTCTTTCTCTCTCTCTCTCTCTCTCTCTCTCTCTCTCTCTTTCTGAATATATCATTTGCCTGTGATATATGAAGGTTTTAATGTAACCTTGCACATTCTGGTTGCGGATTTCTACGTGAAATTTGACGGAATAAAATATATGAGCCGCGACGCGAGAAAACCAACAATGTACGCAATTATCAGTAAAATTTTGAAATCTAGCCAATTCTGTAAAAGATGCAGATAAAACGTTGGCGTTTAGTCAAAAGGTTCATTTAAAAAATAAAATTCACAAAAATAAAATGAAAAAAAAAATAAGGAAAGAAAATAATAAGGAAATGAAATAAAGGAAGCCACCCGTTTTGCTAACTTATAATTTGCCGTGCCGCACAAACCGTTTATATTAGACACATGTTAATTCAAAACTGTCATCACAGGACATCAGTGTCTGTTTTTGAACTCTGACAAGCCATCCTTGATCAAAAGATCTACTTGTAGCAGAGTAGATACTATTATACAACAGCAAACAAACATGTTTAAAGATTGTCTCCCTCGTTTATTTCATGTTTTCAGAAACAAATATTTTAACAAAATTTCGTTAGACAATATGTAATAGTCTCATAATTAGCCGTAAAAGTTTTGAGAAAATGAATGTTTACTCGATAAATGTGGAATGAAAAATAATCTTCAAATTAAAATGCAAATTACCTATTTCCTCACGGCCTGTAAGAATATCGATTTTGACCACGTGTGTTATGTGATCATGTAGAGGTATTTTTCTTATTCGTTCACGTGATTGTGACGTATGAATAAATTATTTTTGTCCAATAATGCGATTTCAACCGCGGTCCGCGATTGTATAAAAATTTATCTAATTTTTGTTTAAAGTCACTTTTCTCAAATATTATTATCTAAACTCTATTTCAAATGTATAGTTAGACAATGTCGGAGGTATTGCATGAAATAATTCATCAAATCATTTTTGTTATTATTATAAAGGGCGTAAATCTTTAATTCAGCAAATTAACATAGGATACAGACACAGATAATATTTATTAGTGTACCCATGATAAAACATAGCACTTCAAGTGGCATCAATTTACACGAATCATGAGAGATTATAAAATAAATTAACGCACTAAGATGTCGTTGTAAATATTGACTGAATTATGCCCCTTTGTTAACTTTGGCATTTTTTCAACTTTTGAACCGTTTAACCAAGAGACCTCATTTTTGGTATACAGATAGTATTTGATGTGTTGATCATTTTGATGATCATTACGTTATGTTGCATGCATTATTGACAGAGTTATGCCCCTTTTATTATTTGTACAAACTTAGTAGGGCTGATCTATTACTCAAGAACCATAACTGCTGGAGCCTTGATAATTAATAGGTGAATAGTCCATAAATAGGTAAATAGTCCATAAAAAATATCAGACCCCTTTTTTTCGTTTTTGTCAGCCTTGTGTTTACAGAGTTATGTCTCTTTTTCGACAAATTATATGAAAGTTTGTTCCCAAAATCCTTGGAGAACCATTGTAGCTATGTGACTAATATTTGGCATACTTCTAGTAGCTAAGGTGAAGGTCACCTGATTAACCTTTGGGCTGATTTTGTAAATATTTGACTGAATTATGCCCCTTTATTAACACAGGCATTTTTCCAAATTTTGAAACGTTTGAAGTAGATTTCATCTATGGTGTACTTAAATTATTTGATGTGCTGATCATTCTGATGAGCGTAATGTTATGTTGAATTTATTATTGACAGAATTATGCCCCTTTCCTTGTTTGTCCAAAACATGGTTGGGATGATCTTTACTCAAGAACAGTAACTGTCATTCTTGTAACAACCGGATAACACAGAGACCCAGATGGCCTGAAGCATCAAAGCCCACCCCATGGATCCGTGGCTGCGGCTGTGTTATCGCAGGAAGTCAGGAAAAGTGTCTCGTGGAGAAAATTAATGTGTACTCATTCACCTTATTTCATTATTCCAGAAAGCAAATTAGTAGAAATAGAGAATTAAATTATTTGAGAATAACTTATAGGTTTGAGAAAATCATATGTTCCATTTGTATGAATTTCAGGGGCATCTCACTTAATATGAAATCAAGGCACTGCCTTTATGCGAACACTCTCCTATGGTGATAATTTATCAAATTTCAAGAATAACACTTACATGCTACATTACGATTTAGTTTACTAAAATCAGTCCCTAAAAACAACTTTGCATCAAAGATCGATGGATGTATGACTTGCGTTTTATGTCTTTTTCAACAGTATTTCAATCATATCAGGACGATGGGAGCGTGATGATAAATGGCTGTGTGCAATGGGACCCGGTTTACGGTAGGAAACATTCTCTCCTCAACCGGGACTCGGACCCGGGTCCACTAGGTCAGTAGGCTAGCGCTTGACCCACTGAGCTACCGGGGCTCCTTGCATCATTAAACGTCTAACATTAGTTTTACACTCTGTTCCTGCTGCATTCTAACTTTAGTGCGCTGTTTCATGTTTCTAGCTAATGCGGTGTGGCACGGTACGGGGATTTACCCAGGCACATGTTCCTACGGCTCTGATCTATGGTGGCTGGTTTGTGCCATTTCGTCTTTTCGTCTTTTCGCCGCGAAAAGACGCCACGCGAAAAGACGAAAAGACGAAAAGACGCCATGCGAAAAGACGAAAAGACGAAAAAACGCCAGGCGAAAAGACGAAAAGACGAAATAACGCCAGGCGAAAAGACGAAAAGAAGAAACCCGCCACGCGAAAAGACGAGATTTCAGCGCGAAAAGACGAAAAAACGAAATGCGAAAAGGCGCCATTTGAAACTCTTAAATTGTCGTCTTTTCGCGTGGCGTCTTTTCGTCTTTTCGTCTTTTCGCCTGGCGTCTTTTCGTCTTTTCGCATGGCGTTATTTCGTCTTTTCGCATGGCGTTATTTCGTCTTTTCGTCTTTTCGCGTGGCGTTATTTCGTCTTTTCGCGTGGCGTTATTTCGTCTTTTCGTCTTTTCGCGTGGCGTTATTTCGTCTTTTCGTCTTTTCGCATGGCGTCTTTTCGTCTTTTCGGCGCGAAAAGACGAAAAGACGCCGTGCGAAAAGACGAAAAGACGAAATAACGCCACGCGAAAAGACGAAATAACGCTATGCAAAAAGACGAAAAGACGCCAGGCGAAAAGACGAAAAGACGAAATAACGACACACAAATACCCTTTCATTGATAACTGTATTGATTCCTAATACTAAGACAGATTTGTCTGAGTAAACAACATAGACTCATATCAGCCTACTGCAAACGCAGCTACAGAAGCAGTCTGATCACAGAATTTGCCACTGAAATGCTTTTTAATATATCTTTTTGACAGCTAAACATTATAAGGATAGACTATAAAATTAACGTGGGGTCGGCAACATTTTGGGTCAGTATGGTACCGTTTAGATTGAATAACAAATTTGTGCCTTGTTGACTGAGATCAAACACAGATATAATCAAGATAATCCGTATCAAGCAGCAGTCTTATGAAAATTAGAATGGATTTGCCACTAAAACTTTATTTTATCCGACAGAAAAATAATAGTTGTTAAAAGTGAAAAGGATAGCTATAAGTATCAGTATGGGGTCGGCAATAATTACAGTTATTGATTAAAATAATCTTGGCCATGTTGACTTAAAAATTAGCAGACGCAAATTTACTCATTCAGGAGCGTAGGCAGACCTAATACGTTGTTGTAGCAAGCATTTTTGAGAAATACAGTCAAACCTGTCTTAAGGGGTCACCCAAGGGAAGGACAAAAAGTGGCTACTTAAGACAGGTAACCCCATAATACATTTCATTTACACTGTATTTTGGTTCAAAGGCCCAAGAAAAGGTGGCTGCTCAAGACAGGTGATCCCTTAATAAAGGTGACCACATAAGCAGGTTTGACTGTATAGCTGCATGTATACACCTCCAAGAAAGATCTCTCTAATACTGAACATTCTGTCCCCTTCTGTCATATTTACAAGGGGGGGGGGGGGGGCAACATTTGTGACATTCTATTTGCTTCCCAAGATAGGGAAGTGAAGCAAACAGAAAAAAATAGATTCTTAAATAGGTCTACTTTTAAAGGAAAGAATTTGCTCCTAGAGGACCAAATTCTACTTTCAAGAGCTGACCCTCCTTAAGAAAGGAGGCAAAAATGCAAAATAGCTTCCCATGAGAGTGGTCCCGTTCACCTTAAGCACAGATGCAAAGAAGCCTGTGTCTCCATGCATCCTACATAAAAATAACCGTTTTTTTTTTTTTTTTTTTTTTTTTTTTTAAGTTTGAACAAGTAGATTTTCATATCTCGAGCTGTATCATAACATACGCAGAATGGTTACCAATGCAGAGTCTGACCAGACCACTCTTTTCCCAGGACATATATGTCATAATGGTAACATGGTCCAAATTTATTACTTAATGCTAGCACCTAATCTACTATTTGCTAGTAATGTATTTTTTTAGTAAACTGTGTTACAATATTATTGTTCAAACTGAGAGATCGAGAGAATTGGGCAAAACGTCCCACCAATGCTAAGGTCATATGAAGACAGGAACTCGCTGTTTAGAGTCACATCTGAAGGACCGCTGAGGCGAGTGTGTGTGTGTGTGGAGGGGGTGGGGGTCGAATTGACTGCAACCGCTGGTCTAGTCTAGTCTATCCCATAATCTTGTGAGAACGTTGGGGCACCACAGATGACTCTAAAACACTTTTTTTTCACCTAGTCCTGTCTTCAGCTGCCCTAGTTGAGCTAGCAAAATCCATCCCTGCCGTTTAAAGAAGACTTGAAGAGGAAGTAACAGTAGTTGTGCCCCTTTGTAAAAAAGGCGGAAGGAGGCACATTAAAATGGATCTCTCACAGAGGTGCATTCAGATTAAAAATACTTCCTATAAGAAAGTGTTATAGCTTGAGCTGCAGCTCAATGATACCATAATATTCTTAAATATTGGGACACATATGCGCAAGCCAAAAAGAAGTCTAATCAGGCTCTGCTCTGTCTGCGATTGGCACGTCTTTAGAAAACTATAAACTTGTTCAAATTTTGGGTTAGCTGCAGTTAAATGTATGTCAAATTAGGGAAAATACCGTATCATTATTTTTTCATACAGCGAAGTACAACAATGTTTCAATGTTTGTATTCCATAGTTTGAGAGAGATTACATGGTCAACAAGTGGTTAATCTTTTAGGCAGTTTAAGATCAAATTAAGATAGGATGAAATTTGTTTGGAGTGTTTTACTCCAAAACATTAGGACGGCTCATTTTCTTTTCTGTCCGTTCAGTAGAAATACCATAATGACTTCTTTCCTCATATTTTTGGCAATGTTTTTAAAAGAACAGTTTAGCGGCAAAAGCTGCAAACCGTGATTAGTACACTTCTTTACAGATTGCATTCTGATCAGGGTCTACACAGTTTAAAAAAGAAACACCTGTCTAAGTATTCAGAGTATTAACTGCATTTAGAATAGAATATATTGATATATCTTAATGCAAAACATGTGACGCGAAAAGACGAAAAGACGAAAAGACGCCATGCGAAAAGACGAAAAGACGAAATAACGCCACGCGAAAAGACGAAAAGACGAAATAACGCCACGCGAAAAGACGAAAAGACGAAATAACGCCATGCGAAAAGACGAAATATCGCCATGCGAAAAGACGAAAAGACGAAAAGACGCCAGGCGAAAAGACGAAAAGACGAAAAAACGCCACGCGAAAAGACGACAATTTAAGAGTTTCAAATGGCGTCTTTTCGCATTTCGTTTTTTCGTCTTTTCGCGCTGAAATCTCGTCTTTTCGCGTGGCGGGTTTCGTCTACTCGTCTTTTCGCCTGGCGTTATTTCGTCTTTTCGTCTTTTCGCCTGGCGTTTTTTCGTCTTTTCGTCTTTTCGCATGGCGTCTTTTCGTCTTTTCGCGTGGCGTCTTTTCGCGGCGAAAAGACGAAAAGACGAAATGGCACAAACCAGCCACCATACTGATCAGATGTTTCGGTTCTTTTATCAGACGACATCATCTCAATACAAAAATCGATAACTGGAAAGCACTGCATTTAAAACTTAAAGCTTATTTCGATACTTTAGAAGAAGAAAATAGGTTTTTATTATGAATAGAATAAATGTTTATTTCGATAATTTAGAAGAAGAAAATTGTTTTTATTATAGAATAAATGGAATAATGAAAAGTCTGCTTGTTGCAGACAGTGCGACCTGTAATTCTTATTGGTTTGTAGATTTCTATTAAAACAAGTCTAATTTGGATAATACCTTCCGCTTTGGCGTCGTCACGAAAGAAATCCCATCAAGGTACTATATTAAATAAATACGCTTAACCAATCCTTTACCAAAGAGCTCCAGCTCTTTCAAAGCTCCTACGGAGCTTTTAATTGCAGGGGCTATGCACCTGCAAAACGAGTGCTTGTTACATTGTATGCAAAGCACTCTCGAATAATATGTGAGATGACACGATAGATCTGTTACTAGCAACTATGGAATTACCAACTCTTGTACGAGGGTGAATAAAAAAATACGCGGACTACCTGATTTAAATGGTAGATATATAATATGTAAAATTAAATTTTACATCACACAAAAGTGCATCGTTTACACTATATACATGCACAATTTCGAAAAGATATGTAACTGTCCCGCCAGTCTACATATCTTTAAGCCACACTAGTGTCTGCGGCACGGAGCACGTCACATCACCGATTCGACGTCATGTCGACGTCTCCTAACGCCCTTCATTTTTTCTCAAAGTACATGTACGCATAGCGCCCTTCATTTTTTCTCAAAGTACGCACCTGCTGCCAACACGCACGTACGATGGCTGTGTTGAATGGTGCCATAGCTTACCCCAAGCCTGGACGCAAGTTCATTGATAGTGACACGAGCATCCTCCTGAACGACGTCACTAACCCGTTGAACAATTAAATCTGACACAATTTTCCGTCTGCCGCTCCGTTTGTCGTCTGCTAAAGATAACCGACCTTCGCAAAACTTCCGATGCCAATTGTATACGAGTGTCCTACAAGCCCTTGGCTTCATGTTGGCATTTTCAAGCATTTTCAGAGTTTCTCCGGGTGTTTTCCCTAATGACACGCAAAACTTGATAACTGCACGTTGCTCCATGTAGTCTGTGGACGTCATGTTTTCGCTGTGTTGCTTTTTCAAGTATTCCGCGTATTTGTAGATTACTTTGTAGCGCTTTATTTATGACGTTTCGGCATACTACCTTTATCAAAGTTATGAAATTTGTACAAGACTACATTTAAGCGTTTACATTCCTCTCAACATTCACATATGGAATCGCGGAAATGACGTTGCATGAAGACAACGTACGGCGCACTGCCGTCAGAGGTAAACATTTGCGCGACGTTGACAGGATGAAACAAATGAGAACCTGTCCATCCTACAAGACTAAGTAACATCAACAGGATCT
This sequence comes from Ctena decussata, assembly GCA_963989385.1. Classification (NCBI taxonomy): domain Eukaryota; kingdom Metazoa; phylum Mollusca; class Bivalvia; order Lucinida; family Lucinidae; genus Ctena; species Ctena decussata. The sequence goes on along the minus strand of OZ022510.1, from coordinate 11,992,469 downwards.
TAAATGCTCATCGATCAAATATTCAGATGGCGCATATAATCTACAAACATTTAAAGTAAAATAATAATCAGACAATACAGATGAAGATGCACAGCCCAGTGTGTGTCAGTATCCGGCATGAGCAAATTATGAAAACTGCACGAGAAGCAAACAAACGCGCAAACAATAAGGGTTATCTACTCACTAAGCACCAAACCAAAAAAAAAAAAAAAAAAAAAACATTGCAAACAGCCAACCACGTTTTTGTGCTTTGCACTAGTACCCATGCTTCAACTCTAAAAGTGCCCACAAATATGTGCCGCTTACATACGGGCCGGTAGGTATCGCCATCAGATGAATACTGCCTAATAAGTAAATGCGCAACTCCATTCCCACGCACGAGTAAAATATTATTCCACTGTAAATAGACAAGCGCACTTTTAGAGTTGAAGCAGGGGTACTAGTACAAATTTGGCTGTTTGCATTGTTTTTTTTTGTGTGTGTGTTTTTTTTTGGTGCTTAGTGAGTAGATAACCCTTATTACATGATATTTACATTATCACTGCAAAGCTCTCTGTAAACCCAATTAAGTGATGCGGGAGTCAATGCTTTTACAAGTCAATAATTACATTGTGTCACGCGCTTCAGAGTGACAGCACATCCCACTAACTAGCACGTGAAATCTACAACATGCCATGTACTTGAATGGCTAGTAAACATTGAGTGACAGCTCGCTACGCCTACTTGCACGTGCAATCTACAACAGGAGGTGGAATTTACTGGTAGGCACTGACAATGCGGCTGTTCCAAACTATTGCAAAATTCGGCCGGTAATGTTTTTAAAACGATTCTTATATATGTATTTCTTATTTTTGTTTATTTTTTTATTGATCAAAAGCATCGTTTAATAATATAAATATAAGGAATGAATGTTATTTTTTGAACGTTTACTGAAGTATAAACTACATCGGGTCACGAGCAAAGTTTACGTAAACCCCTTGGGGTTCACTTACTTTGCTCGTGACCCGATGTAGTTTATACTTCAGTAAACGTTCAAAAAAAAACATTCATTACTTAATTAAACTAATCTCTTCATTTGTATCATCCCAGCCCGACGATGTGACACCTGTATCTCCTTACCTGTTGAAATCTATGACTCAGTTTGTATAGAAATGAATGCCAAAACAAGTTTTGACAACGTAAATCATTTCTTTAACATATTGTGCCAAAATTTATTCTGATATGACCATATAGCTCATGTTACGCTCCTTAAGTTGATGTAATTTTCATCAAAATAAGTATGTGCTTTCATTCTTCCAGGTGAAGTGGAAAATAAGCTCATCGCTGTCTATTTAGCGTATATAAAAATTTGACAAAACGCGTGTTCCTAGACTTTGTCAGTAAAAACTTATTTTATTGTGTTTAGTTTAATTTTTTTCCCTGATATTTTCTTAAAATTTGCATTCCATACTTTTCACAGATATAAAAAATTCCGAAGTAAATTATGGTTAACATTCTTCCCTATTAACTTCAAAATACATTCCACGCGCCTTCCGACTGCCGAATTCTTAGGCGTAAAATTTCTAAGTCCAACCTGATGTCGCTCTATACATCGGGCCAGACAGAGTATGCGAATGTTATTTGTTGTCAATGGGAAACTGCTTAATTTGTCAATCCGGCGGTACAAGAAAGACAGAAAATGTTAAGAAATGCAAAAAAAAAAAAAAAAAAAAAAAAGATGAATATAAAAATAAATAAATAAGAATTAAAAATAAGACAATAAGTACAAAAAAAGAAACAAAACTGCAGTTTAACAAATGTGTAATATTTCATCTTAATTCTCTAGATAAACAAAATATTAATGACCAGATTATCTGCATTGTTTTTCTTTCTTTCTTAACAGGTTGGTAAATTACTGTATTAAAGGTATTCGATAATGATCGTTTAATACCAATTAAACACTTTTATTAGTTAATTGCCATTTAATGGCTTCATTCTCAACGTACCCGGCCAACTGTGAAAAATACACTATTAAGTTTACTCATTTTAAGGTCAGTTCGTACTTTGTTCATCTATCACATAATATTACAGTAACTTAATGTTTTGTGTTTCCTCTGGAGGATTTATTTTGCAATCGCTTTGACAAAGTCGAACCCGGGACCGCTAGTTCAGCTGGCCAGCGCTTAACCTACTGGGCTACCGGGGGTCCTCCGTTTATTGAAACATGCTGCTCGGAAATAAGACTTTTTAGAAGACTTGTGATTCAAATACAGGTATTCGACAAGGCTAAGGGAAATCAATTATTATGGAAAAAGAGAGAATATGCTTATAAACAGATTATAACTGGAGCAGACTTAGTGTTTAGCTGAAGATCTGCATGCAACTGTGTTGAAATTAAAATCTGAAATAGCAACCATTAAATTCTCGAAGACACTGGTTTACATATAGAGTGATGATGACTATAGGGCCATGTAAATAAGTACTCGTACATCATAACATTCGCTCGCCGAAGACTCAGATCAGCCGTTGCAGTCTAGTCAGAGTATTCTCGGTTCGCATGAACAGTATGCGATTCCTGGACATTAAAAAAGCAAAAAAAAAAAAAAAAAAAAAGAAGAAGAAAACTCTGATCTTTCTGAACAGTATGGCGGCTGATCTGAGTATTTACATAAAACGACAACACTGGTCAGTCTACACAGAAGTGACGAATGCATTAAGTTCTTATGAAAAGTCTGCTATCGTTGAAATTTAAAAAGCAGGAATGAAAACCCTGATCAGTTTTCAAAAATTAACGACTGATTTGGATATTAAGTGTTCTCATAAATTTATGCCAACCTGCACACCCAAACAGCAAAACCGCAGACTTTGACCAGTCATAAAAGAAGAGAAAGCTGATTTGAATATCTACTGTTCATATAAAAGTTGGTCAACAGTGAGTTTCCAAATCAGCCTGCACCGCTAAAAAGCGAATGTGAATACCCTGAACAGTCTAAGCAGGTGTTCTGATAGTGAAATATTGCCGGGGGTCTGAAATGTTCAGGTGACCAGACCAATACCGAGAGGTGTCATAACTGATAAGGATCACTGATTATACAATATACAGTGTGAAAAGTGTCAACATTTCATATTCCCTTGCATAATTTCTACTGATTTCTAACTGCATTCACTTTTGAATGAAAAAAATAAAAATATTTAAAATGTAAGAATTGTGAAAAAGTAAATGAATAAATAAATAAAAAATAGAACAAATAAATAAAATAAAAAAATCATGACTCTCTTTGAACAAATTTCTTTAAAAATCATTTTTGTTGGAAAACAATAACATGGTCTTAGATTATGGAAGCGCATACTATAATGCTCATATAATGCTCAAATAAGCCTGCGTGTCTGCGCAAACGTATCATAGTCTTTTCAATGCAGTGTGTTTAGATTTCTAAGGGTTCATAAATCCTTTTTGAGAAGAAAGAAAAAATCTAAAGGGAACCCCACCAGAAATGCGAAGTTGCGTATGCTGATCTGCATCTTCAGTGTTTGCACATGTCGTAACGAAGATTTTTACGCGACGGTGATCATTATCATAAGCTTAAACCACAGATCCCTGTGTACACATTTGATTTTCGAGTAAGTGAATGAGTGAGATATATGGGTTTTACCGCACACAAGCACAAAAAGGCTATTTCGCACCGAAAACGTTTTAAAGAATACATTTTATATGCATAAGGTCTGAAACGATTTTCGAATGCACAGTTATAATTATTTATTACGTCAGCTTACATGTTCACACATTGTTGTCATGTCATAATTGTAGTTTGGCAATATATGACAAAAATGTACCTTATTTGTTGTTGTCTACTATTTATCAATTAATTCGGCGAGTTCGATGAAGACTGAAAAAATGAGGCGATAAATCAAAAAAAAAAAAAAAAAAAAAAAAAAAAAAAAAATAGAAGAAGAAGAAGAAAAGAAAACAAAGAAAGAAAACAACTTCAAATGATGGACTGGCCATTAGTGCATATATGTTTTTTTTCGTTTATCAGTGAATCAACATGAATGCAAGTTCTAAGATAGCTTCAGCAATTTTACCGGTTGTCAGTTATCCCCCGGTATTTGGGGTATGATGATAATGATAATAACAATAATATTGATAATGAGCTACTTCACTTCGCACTAGAATCTGAGATAGTATACTAAAAATTGATCAAAGGTGCTATATATTGAAAATCATAAGTTAATTGCAAATTATTTTCTTCTTCTTCTTCTTCTTCTTCTTCTTCTTCTTCATATTATTATTATTATTATTATTACTATAATTATCATTATATAATACCACTCATAATTTCAAAAGTATAACTACTGTAAAAATAATTTAATCATACTAATTCACAGAAATAAGAGAAAATTAAATAAATTAATTAAAAAAATGTGAATAAATAAAAGGTGCGAGAAAAAAAGGGGGGGGGGGGGGGGAAGGGGGGCTGATGTTAACGAAGTTGAATAGAGCTTTTCAAATCTGATAAAGTTTACTGTTGCTTCAATATCCGATATTGGGTAGATTATCTTGATCTTACTTGTCCAGTCACGGCTGTCGCGATCCCCTAATCTAAGGGATACAACTGCACTTACACTACAGACAGGTGTCTTTACCTGTACGATTTACAGGTAACTTCCCTTGCATATGGTATGAAATAGTGTGCTTTGATGAGTTAAGCTGTGCATTTGTAAGAGCGATGGCTTTTTTCTTGTGTGAGTGTATATGTTTTCTCTGAGCGGGAACAGAGTTGCACGTTTGTTGCGCGTTCTTGTGCAGTTTTCATAATTTGTTCATGCCGGATATTGACACACACTGGGCTGTGCACCTTCAACTGTATTGTCTGATTATTATTTTACTTTGAATGCTTGTGGATTATATGCGCCATCTGAATATTTGATCGATGAGCATTTAAGATCCTGTTGATGTTACCTAGTCTTATAGGATGGACAGGTTCTCGTTTGTTTCATCCTGTCAACGTCGCGCCAATGTTTACCTCTGACGCAGCGCACCGTACGTTGTCTTCACGCAACGTCATTCTCGTCATACCACACTATTTCATACCATGTGCAAGGGAAGTTACCTTTAAGTCGTACAGGTAAAGACACCTGTCTGTAGTGTAAGTGCAGTTGTATCCCTTAGATTAGGGGACTGCGGCAGTCGTGACTGGACAGGTAGATCCAGGTAATCTACCCAATATCGGATATTCAAGCAACAGTAAAATTTATCAGTTCTGAAAAGCTCTATTTAACTTCGTTAACATCAGCTCTCTCCCCCCCCCCTCCCCCCCCCCCCCACACTTTTTTCCCCTCGCACCTTTTATTTATTCACATTTTTTAAATTAATTTATTTGATGTTTTCTTATTTCTATGAATTAGTATGATTAAATTGTTGTTTACAGTAGTTATGCTTTTAAAATTATGTGCGGTAGTATATAATGATAATAATAATGATAAGAAGAAGAAGAAGAAGAAGAAGGAAGAAGAAAAATAATTTGCAATGAACTTATTGTTTTCAATATATAGCACCCCTGATGCAAATTTTTAGTATATTATCTCCAGATTCTAGTGCGAAGTTACGTAGCTCCTTATTATTTTTATTTTTATTATCATTATTATTATACCCCAAATACAGGGGAATAACTGACTACCGGTAAAATTGCTGAAGCTAGCCTTGAACTTGGATTCATGTTGATTAACTGATAAACAGGAAATATATAAACGTACGGACGGCCAGTCCATCATTTGAAGATGTTTTCTTTCTTTCTTTCTTTTTTTTTATTTATCGCCTCATTTTTTTAGTCTTCATCGAACTCGCTGAATAAATTGATAAATGGTAGACACCAGCAAATAAGGTACATTTTTGTAATATAGTGCCAAACTACAATTATGACATGGCAACAATGTGTGAACATGTAAGCTGACGTAATAAATAATTACAACTGTGCATTCGAAAATCGCTTCAGACCTTATGCTTTAAAGCGTTTTCGGTGCGAAATAGCCTTTTTGTGCTGGTGTGCGGTAAAAGTAAAAAGTATGCAAAGACCAGGAACTGAAACAATCAAAATCCAAATCCAGCCCTCAAACCATAGTTGGAAACAACTAAGATTACAAATAATCAAGATACAGAGAACATATGGCCAACCGAGTGAGCAGCTTGTTCCCAAAAGGTGGCCACTCAGCAACCCAAACCGAACCAAAAATAATAAGAACATACATAAGGTAAAACATCACAGAAACTCTGACACCAAAAACAGGCAACAGAGAACCACAACAGAACTACCGAGAACTACTAACAGAACCCATCATATAATATCTCACTCTTTCACTTACTCGAAAATCAAATGTGTACATAGGGCATCTGTGATTTCATGATCATCGTCGCGTAGAAATCTAACTTACGACATGTGCAAACACTGAAGACTCAGATCAGCATATGCAAATTCGCATTTCTAGTGGGCTTTCCTTTAATTTTTTTCTTTCTTCTCAAAAAGTATTTATGAACCCTTAGAAATCTAAACACACTGCCTTGAAAAGACTATGATACGTTTGCGCAGATACGCAGGCTTATTTGAACATTATAGTATGCGCTTCATAATCCAAGACCCTGTTATTTTTTCCAACAGAAAGGATTTTATAGAAATTTGTTCAAAAAGAGACAAGATTTTTTATTTTATTTATTTGTTCTATTTTTATTTATTTATCTATTTGTTTATTTATTTTCACAATGCTCACATTTTAAACAGAAGCCAATGCAGTTAGAAATCAGTAGAAATTATGCAAGGGAATATGAAATGTTGACACTTTTCACACTGTATATTGTATAATCAGTGATCCTTATCAGTTATGACACCCTCGGCCACCTTTACATTTCAGACCCCCGGCAATATTTCACTATCAGATCAAATCAGTCGTAACACCTGCTTAGACTGTTCAGGGTATTCACATTTGCTTTTTAGCGGTGCAGGTTGATTTGAAAACTCACTGTTGGTAACTCTTATGTGAACAGTAGATATTCAAATCAGCGTTCTCTTCTTTGCTGACTGATCAAAGCCTTCGGTTTTGCTGTTTGGGTGTGCAGGCTGATTTGAATACCCACTGCTGGCATAAATTTATGAGAACAGTTAATACTCAAATCAGTTATTAATTTGTGAAAACTGATCAGGGTCTTCATTCCTGCTTTTTAAATTTCATAGATCGCAGACTTTTCAGGTGAACTTAATGTAGTCGTCACTTTTTGTAGACTGACCAGGGTTATCGTTTGTTGTAAATACTCAGATCAGCCGTAATATACTGTTAAGAAAGATCAGAGTTTTTTTCCGCTTTTTTAATGTCCAGGAATCGCATACTGTTCATGCGAACCGAGAATGCTCTGACTAGACTGCAATGGCTGATCTAAGTCTTCGGTGAGCGAATGTTGTAATGTACGAGTACTTATTTACATGTCCCTATAGTCATCATCACTATATGTAAACCAGGGTCTTCAAGAATTTAATGGTTACTTTCAACACAGTTCCGTGCGGATCTACAGCAACACACTAAATCTGGTCCAGTTATAATCCGGCATTTCTAGCTATAATCTGTTTATAAGCATATTCTCTCTCAAAAAAATGCAGACAATCTAGTCATACATATATTTGTTTATCTAGAGAACGTGAGATGACATAATACACACTTTTGTTTGTTTGTTTTGTATTCATTGTCTTATTTTTAATTTTTATTTATTTATTTTTTATTCATCTTTTTTTTGCATTTCTTAACATTTTCTGTCTTTCTTGTACCGCCGGATTGATAATAAAAGGAATTTCGCATAGGCAACAAATAACGTTTCGCATACTCTGCCTGGCCCCGACGTTTAGTGGGACATTAGGTTGGACTTAGAAATTTTACGCCTAAGAATTCGGCAGTCGGAAGGCGCGTGGAATGTATTTTTAAGTTAATAGGGAAGAATCTTAACGATAATTTATTTCGGAATTTTTTATATCTGTGGAAAGTATGCAATGCAAATTTTAAGAAAATATCAAGGAAAAAATTAAACTAGAAACAGTATAATAAGTTGTTACTGACAAAGTCTAGGGACACGCGTTTTGTCAAATTTTTATATACGCTAAATAGGAGGTGATGAGCTTATTTTCCACTTCAACTGGAAGAATGAAGGCACATACTTATTTTGATGAAAATTACATCAACTTAAAGAGCGTAAAATGAGCTATATGGTCATATCAGAATAAATTTTGGCACAATTTGTTAAAGAAATGATTTACGTTGTCAAAAATTGTTTTGACATTAATTTCTATACAAATTGAGTCATAGATTTCAACAGGTAGAGACATACGCGTTATCGATACAGGTGTCACATCGTCGGGCTGGGATGATACAAATGAAGAGATTAGTTTAACATGGATTCCATGTTTGAATGCTGAGAGGAATGTAAACGCTTAAAATGTAGTCTTGTATAAATTTCATAATTTTGATAAAGGCAGTATGCCGAAACGTCATAAATAAAGAGTGACAGTTCAGAGTTTATAATGTTTCTTATCCCTCCACGGATTCTCTTCATGATACTTTGTAACGGACAAAGATACGACGTCAAACTTTTGAATATCGTTACCTATGACGTTACTCAACGACCACACAATATTACGTTACTTTTTGCCGCCTTATTAGTCAGTTACAGTAAAATAAAATTATTCCATGCGTTTTTGCTTTATTCAAAACTTTACGTGCTCCGTGCTGCAAAGTGAATGTACATAAAAGGATTATAGATTTCACATGTTAAAAGAAAATTTATAATAGACCACTCTTTCGGATTGAAATTAATGCCAGTTTTACGCTGATATGAATTTTATGTAAAAATTGTCATTATTCTATGAATAAAACGACTTGTCCGCGTATTTTTTTATTCACCCTCGTACTTAGTTTTTTTTTGTCGGAATGACTTCTCGATGACATTACTTTGACATCAATATGAATTCTTAGTTGCCATTGTTAAAGATATTGGGCGTCATTGGTATAGCAACATGGCATACAGTACATGTAATGTCCCGCTACTTTTTCAATTCATTACAAACTGAAGTTCTTTCAACAGAAACTTCCAATTTTCTCAACAAATAATTATTCTCAGGTCACTTAAATTCGTGTTTCTTTTTTTTCCTTACAGGGGGAATAGTAGACGTATTGGTGTTGTTTTGGGGACATGTTTCCTCTTATATGCCTTCAGTGGTAAGCTATTTTTATCAAGTCTATGTTTTCTATTACGGAGTGGGACTCGATACTTTTGCGCGACTTTTTTCGAAAATTTCGTTTGCGCGCCTTTTAAGCTTACGAAAGTGCGACTTTTGTTTCTTCCCACTAATGAGTTAGTAGTTTAGTTCATTACACCTCGGATATTTTGATGTTCCGAAGTAAATTCGTTAAACATCAGCTTAAAATTTCAGTTTAAATAATCGTAATTTACCATGCTGCTGTCGGTCTATTTCATCGTTTTTATACTCTAGTTAAATTGCTCTAAAATTATCAAGACGTTCTCATTCCCGTCGTGCAAGAGGAGCGGCCGTTCGAGATGCGCGAACAGATGTTTATTTATTTTTTTTTTTTCAGCACAGCTTACTGATGGGTATGAGTGATAGAAAATATCATAAAATTGGTTGTGGAGGATTTCAAATCCATTTGAGCCGCAACACGAGAAAACCAACAAAGTGGTTGTGCGCCCAGCGCAGACTAAGATCAGCCTGGGCATCTGCCCGGTCTGATCAGAGTCTTCACTGCCCGAGGGAGGTAGCTAAAACCCTAAGCTACCCTTTAAGCGCTTAGGGAAGACTCCGATCAGACTGGGCAGATGCTCAGGCTAATCTGAGTTTGCGTTTTGCGCACAACCACTTTGTTGGTTTTCTCGTGTCGCGGCTCATTTTTGATGCATTTACTGCCTATGTCCGGATCTGCAAACCTATCAGCGAACCTCGGTAAAAGTCGCTAAAACTTAGGCATATTTTAGGTGAAAAAGGTCCCGCAAACGTAATGCTATAAAAAAAGTCGCGCAAACGTAGAACATTTTCAGGAATAGTCGCGCAAATGTGCTATTTCCACTTAGTTACTATCATACCTACCAATCGACTGGCTATAGCGATTTTATGTTAAAATTGCTATTGATACTTGGCTGGACATTTGCTATTTTACGTTGAAATCGTTTTTGCAAGTCGACTGGTGATGGCGACTTCAACGTAAAATCGATAGTGCCAGTCAGCTGGTGATAACGACATATATATGCGTTTTTTCTCTGCTACTGGATGACTGGTGATAGCGATTAAAACGTCAAATGGCTATTGCCAGTCGACGTGTATTTGCAATTTTGACGTGAAATGGCGAAATTAAGGTGGTGATAATCACTGATTTGGGACGAAGACAAAAATATGCATAAAATGCTGCAAATACAACAGAACTTCCTAAACTAAGCAGATGATTGCTTTATGGCGTTTTTCACAATTCAGAAACCCAAAATGCATGGCTTGTTGATGTTAAACAGGGTTAATATAAGAAAAGATCAAAGGGTAATTCGCAAAAATCTGAAAAAAAAAATGATCATCGTTACTAAAATGTAATCAGGTCTGAAGGTTCCGTTTAATGCACCAAAAAGAGCGTCCTAGCAATTTTTTTCAGACACTTTCAGGCTGCGCAGATAAAAAAAATGTAGTGTGTGTCCAAATATTTGTCCAAGTTACACAGTACAGTCTATTTTTCAAGGTTGGACAATTTCCCTTGCACACCTGTCTTTGTCCCTTTAATGTAGTATTAGAGATTTCCGACATAAGCGACGCTACAATAATGAACGAACGTTAGCGACGATAGCATACGTTAGGATCTGATTTCCAGGGTACAATCATTATTTGTTCAGTCCGCTTGTAAACGAATATTACATGTATAAATAAGAAAAACTTATCTAAAGACAGGTTCACACTATTTATGCCCATATCAATCAGAACATGTGCGCAGCCTGGTCTAGACATATACTTCAAGAGTCAGTTAATGACAAGCCCAACTGCACTTGCACTGACGAGACTGGCCGTATACAAGGGCTGGTATTGACATATGACATATACTTAAACTTGCTACAACAGTTATACAGCAACTAACGGCCTATCGAAACTCTTCGGTAAGTGTATTTGGGTAGCCCCCTCTTGACACAGAAATTGTTTTAAATCGAGCCATTTCCTTACAAAGGCAGACAGTTTGGTTGATTGTATTGGGATCACACAAGTTAGCATCTCTTTCAGACAGTATTTCTGTATCCCTCAAAGAGACGGAGAGGTAAGACAAAAATACCTTTCAAACAAAAATAATGCCGCACCTGCTTCACGCACAGCCGCCCCTTGCCCCGCTATTGCACAAATTAATAGAATAGCAGTGTGCCCCGGTACTGCCATTTACCTAGTACTATCCCCGACCGACCCACCCTAGAAGGAGATAAGAACAATAAACAGTCTGAATCTCGCACTTACTGCAAACCCAGAAGCCACTTACCTGAAGCACCTACAAGTATTTGCTTTGGCATGAAGTAAGTTTAGGCTTGTGATAGATTGATGAATGACTTGCGATCTTACGTACTTTTTCACAGTATTTCAATCAAATCAAGATGATGGGTGGTGTTAATTACAGTCTGTGAGCAATGGAATCTCGTTAAGAATTGAAAAGATTCTCGCCGACAGCGGGGCTCGAACCTCTGTTAGTTTGTGGATGTTTTGCTTAGAAATATAGTCACCTGGAAACCTAACGCACGTTCAGCTAATTTTGTCATTCCACGTGCATCACAAGTTGTACATCGTGGATCGTCATTCAGACCGGCTGACACTGAACCATACATATACCGTAACATGGTTTCGGGTCCAATTTTGTACGACTTTGAAGTGTAGGACAGTCATTGCTAATCTTCTTACATGAATCTTTGGGGTACAGTGGCTTTAGTCTTCAGAGCACAGTTCTGATTGTCAAAATGATTTTTGGGGCTTCAGGCTCTTCTTGGCAATCCATAAAATGACTTATATATCGGCATTTATATGTAAGCGTTATTCCTCATGGCACGCGGAAACGTTTATGAGAGTTCTTTTAAGAAAAAAATGTTTGCTTTGGTACTTTTACAATGAATTTTTCAGAAAAATCTTATTAATCACTGATCCAGATTTTTGTAGTTGCCAAGCAAATAAATGTTAACAAATGAAATTTTCTTTTCTTTCTTTCTCCCTTTTTTGATAGCTGGACTACACTTTCAATAAACTAAAATACATGTACGGTGGTGATAATTGCTGATAAGCCCTGAAATTTAACGTTGTTAACTGCTCAAAATATAACATATCTTCTCAAAACTTATCATCAGGTCAAGATGGTGATTTATGGTAAATGTAAAAATCTGCATTAAACCATAAAAACATAACGTATCTCCCTGAAAGTTAGCAGACTTCCCTTTGATGTTGGGGATAGGGTTTGAGATCTGATTCAGTCAGTTCCTGAAGTGTAGTTACTCTTTAAATTTTCTTATTTTTGTTGTTCTCTACAGTTTAGAATACAAAATAGAGGTACATGCTGCTTAAATAAAGTGGTTTTACAAGGAAAGATCAAAGGGTATTTTTCTGCGCAGAAATCTAAAAAAATAACATCGTTATTGAAAATTTACATAGCGCTGAAGGTACGTTATTACTTAATGAAGAGCGTCCTAGCAATTATTAGTCCAACTCTTCCTCAAATTGTAATGTAGACCAGATGAAAACAGTAGCTTTTTCTCAAATGTTCAACCATGTACAAGGTAAATGTACACAAAACGCATTCATTAAATATAGAGTAGGCAAGCATACCTATATAACACCTACAATATAAATAATATACATTACTAACACGATCACAGGTGTGTAAATGCAATTGTTCAGCCTTGTTAAAATAGACCCACCTGTGTGTTTTGACAAAAAATTGTACACAGGCTATGTCTTTCTTATCTGCTCAGCCTGATAACATGTGAAAGAGTTGGAAATGATAATTGCTAGGACGCTCTCTGCTATGCCACAAGGTACCCTCAGCACTATGTGTATTTTCAATAACGATATATTTTTTTCAAACTTCTGTGCAGAAAATTACCCTTTGATCTTTCCTTATAAGAACACTTTTTAACATCAACAAATCCTGCATTTTTGGGGTTCTAAATTATGAAAAACAACATAAAGAAGGTCATGCTAAGTTTTGGGAAGATCAGTTGTATTTTCAGTATTTATGCAGATTTGTTTCTTTGCCCCAAATTAGTGATTATTACCACCTTAAACACATAAAAAAGAAGTAACCTGTGTCCAACTTTTAGACTAGATTATGGTATCAACACAGGACAGACAGTCTGCGTTATCAGTGTTGAACTATTCTCCTTACTATTTTGTCTAGTCACTGTAAAGTAGTGTGTCCAATATAGGCATACTGTCTGTCCTATATTGAATGAATGCATCCATTTATTGTTAAGAGGCGTCATTGTCGGTGCAGAAGGCCGCACGTACGAATCCAGTTTTAGCCAGCCACCGACTGGAAAAGTCTCTGTCAACCCAGTTGCAAATGGGTTCTGTTATTTATTTATTTATTTATTTATTTATTTGCATCAGGGGATGATAAGGCAGCGAAAACAGAGGCATAGGCCCCGCCTTTCAGATGCTATGCCACGATACAGTGGGCTTCTTGACCAAACTGTCCCTTCAGTCACTATGCTATGGGAAACATTTACCTTCACCTCATTTAGCCATGCATCAATAATAATACATGAACCGTATACATAGTCGAATAAGTAAGAATACGCAGTGTTTGTCTTCTGATCAACCCTATTATTTGAGAAAGATTTGGAACAAATAACTGATAGCATTATTTGCAGTGCATTGATTTATCAACAGATCAAATTGCATTTTCGATAATGATTTTTTTTGGAGCTGCAAATTACCTAAACTGCAGAGAGCAACAAAAATGAAACAAATTGCTAACCGGGGAGGCGGGGGAGGTGGGATGTATTTTCTTGGTTGTATTCAGATTTTTGTTTTATCCACAAATCATCATCTCAACGAAAGATTATTACTGATTAAGGATATCCTTCAGCGTCAAATAATTGTATGCCATTTTCATAAACTGAGGTGTAATATATATAATTTTTAGTTCGAAAACCGGAACATTTGAGGAGGGAATTTGAAACCGGAGTTCTTGCTAGAACTAATATAGCTGAGAAGAAATGCGCTAATTCTGACACGGACCTTTCCTTTAAATTTGGTTTACATTCAGTTATTTAAATATTTTATTACTGAAGTCAATGATAGTCACAATGAAGCCTTTTGATTAAGAAATACAGATCATGTTTGTGAAAAAGAGAGTGCACGTTGAATCTGACATACTACTGCTGCTATAAAACTCGAAAAGGGATACAAGTAACTGCTGTTGTAAAACGTGTAACGGCTTTTGTAAAAATTGAAAATCACTACAAAATATGAAAAAGACACGTTTATTTTTGCACTCAATATGTTCATTTTTTTTTTTGATCGGGGTTCAATAATATTTATATTGCAGCTTATAGACAAGACATAGACAAGACATAGACAAGACGAGTTTTGAAAAGTAGTATTTGAATCTCAGATGAATTATTGTCCCAGTAAATCATGGCGTAAAATTGGAATTATTTTTTTTTTGCATTCAGTATTGAGTGCCCAGCAGGCACATGTCATAATTATGACGTTGCACTGACGTTGCCCCTGCTGGTTTGTTTATTTTTTGCCATTTATTTTATAGGATTAAAGGGCCCTTTGAGACTAGGCAGTCTTTCAGTCTATATAGAGCCGTCTCTGAGAGAGGGAGAAGAAGAATGAATATAAATAATAAAGGAACATCCCATAGACACCATCTCGCACTTGCTGCAAGCATAGCAGGTCATTAACCGTGTCCTAAGCAACCTCAACACGTTTGGAATTGTTTTTAATTTTGACAAAATTTTATTACATACATTTCATTTGCAAATAAACAGCTGCACCCTTGGTAACTGAATTTGAAAAAGACAAAGCAATCTCAGAGCCTTTGTAAAAATCATTTTTGATTTTAAATGAAATCAGCAAATCTAGTCATTCCGACTAACGAATGAGCGTGCGACGTAATTAAGTGATATCATCTCTGCATACATTCAAAAAAGGCACTAAGTTATTTCATATTTTTCGTGTTATAAACAGAGGAGACCGGATAGCACAATGTGCTAAGCGCTGGCCTGACAAGCTATTCATCCGGGTTCGATTCCGCCTAGAAGGATGACTCTTCGAACTCAATTGGGGTTCCAATGGCACAGTCTTTAATCGTCATCCTCACATTGTCCAAAATATGTCTGCAATAATGTTGAAAAAGACGAAAAATCGCAAGCCATTTATCCATCCATGTTTTAGACAGGACCAAACACTATCATACTGTACATGTATAATGCATCCGTGCAGCCTGCTGTGTACCTTCACAACATACCATACTGAGCAACCAAGATCTGTAGGGTGTATGTGAAAACAGCTTCAGGCTCTTAAAACACAACATGGAAAACCAGGCTCAGCTAGGTCTTTTTTCTGGCGGACTAGGCCGTATACATGTTCTTTATCGACAGTCAGTCGGGACTTTAATTAAGTTTGACGTCTCACAACTTATTTGCTGGTTTTATATATCAGAAAACTCCCTGCAAGCAAATATTCGAATGTGTCACGATCTGAATACATTTTAAGGTATCTCCCTTATAAACAGCTTCTAACATCAGCTATCGTTTCCCTGTCGTAGTTAAAGCCACAGTCTCACTATCACGTTTTGAGAACTAGGTTTTACTACGTTTTAAACCGTGGCAAAGCGGCAGTATGCGTTGTAAAACGTAGTGAATACGTATATAAATCTAGCTAAATACGTGTGTTAGTTACGTTTTATTTAGAATGTTTAACTCAAAAATGGCATTCTGATATACGTAGCGTATACCTAGTGAACACGTAGCAACACGTAGTTAAACGTGGTCAAAACGTACTAAAACGTAGCCGAAACGCATTAAATACGTACAAAATTGTAACAAAAAATAACCTACGGGACCTCCAAGCCTCAGTTTCAGTGTCACGTATTGAGGACTAAGTTTTCAACGTATTAAAACGTACAAAAACGGGAATATGCGTCTAAAAATATATACGGATATATGAGCCGCGACATGAGAAAACCAACAATGTGGTTGTGCGCCCTGTGCAGACTCCGATCAGCCTTGGCGTCTGCCCAGTTTGATCAGACTTTTTATTAAGGGCTCAATGGGTAGCTAAGGGTCTAAGCTACCTCCATGTGGGCAGTGAAGACTCTGATCAGACTGGGCGGATGCCCAGGCTGATCTGGGTCTGCGCTGGGCGCACAACCACATTGTTGGTTTTGTCGTGTCGCGGCTCATATACAGTTATATACGTGGCCTAGCTACGTTTGAATTGAAAATTTAATGAATACGTGCACCATATACATAGTCAAACATATGAGAAAAGTTACTGTTTTTGTCTGGTCTACCTTACAATTTGAGAAAGAGTTGGAGTAAATAGTTGTCAGGACACCTTTTAGTGCATAAATGTCCCTTCACAGCTAAGTACATTTTCAATAATGAAGTTTTTTTTTTTAGATTTCTGCGCCGAAAATTACTCTTTGATCTTTCCGTATAAAAACACTTTTTGTAAACAGCATGTTCCTCTGTGTTGTATTCTGAACTGTAGAGACAACAACAACAAACAAAAAAAGTCAGCTAACTTTTAGGGAGATACCTGAATTTTATGGCTTGATTTAGATTTTTACATTAACCACAAATCACCACCCTAAGAGTCTACTGTCAATTGCGTTTTCAGCCTTTTATGTCTATTACATGTACCCGTCAACTGTTTCTATATAGATCTGTACTTTCTTTTATCATCTGTCGTGTAGATCCGACTTAATTTGATCTGTCTATAATATGGCCATTCTAACTGTTTTACACGGCGGGTAATAGATTACGTCACTTAATGCCAGAGCTAACTAAGGCATTAATTAAAGAAGTCTTGGAAAATGTTCTAGACCCAGGCTCGAGTGGAGCCCCGGAAGCTCAGTGGGTTAGGGGCTTGCCTGCTGATCTAGCGGTCTCGAGCTCTATTCTCGGAGATGGAAATCTTTTGAACCGTAAAATGGTTCCACTGCACACAGCCTTCCATTACCAGTATCACACTGTCATTGTCCTGATATTACTGAAATAATGTTGAAAAGGACGTAAAATCGCAAGTCATCCATATATCAATCCATCCATCCATTCAAGCTGTCTTTTTAAGGAGTCAAGAATTGCTTACGCACAACTAGCCATGTAAAACATTTAGGAGGGTCTCCATACTGTTTACTGATCAGCGATTTGCCCAAAAATTACTGATTAGCGAAATTTGGGAGGAAAATTTTTTAAGCTGATTTTTCAAATCAAACGTAGACAGGCCACGTATGTAGCTGTTTATGTCCATATATAATACGTATTCACTACGTTTCAATACGCATATTCCCGTTTTGGTACGTTTAAAATACGTAGAAAAACCTAGTCTTCAAAACGTGATGGTGAGACTGAGACTTATAGGACCGCTAGGTTATTCTTGTTACGTTTTTGTACGTACTAGGGTTGATCCAGAAGTAATGTCACTGTATCAATTGCGCGCTTATTCATTGTAGCATTAATATAAAAATTATATCAAAATACACTGTAATTTAGTTCTGATTAACAGAATAAATATTAAGTTGGAATCTTTTCCCGTTCTAGTTCTAGAGACGTTCAAAGTATGCCACCGTCGCCATCGCGCCGCACGTTAGAATAACGCTAATTACATGAACATAAGTTTCAAAGGCAAACACAAATCAAAATCAAACTAACACGTCAAATCAGATGAAAATTTGATACGACGATGAAATATATTCCTGCCGCCCACTGTTGAAACTTTAATATTGTCATTGCAGTTTGAAGTTCGCCAGGTAGTGCTTATGCTTGTAACTGCCAAGTGAAAAAATGCTGATTTCCGACAAACGCGTCTGCAGACAAATATGCGGTTTTGCCACAAATAAGGAAATCACCATTAAAGACTCTTGGCCGTTCAGCTAGACATGCGGTTATATAACCATGAGGCTTGTGTAAAGGTGCAATCTGCGTTGTAAGGGTGCAGATGAGTCGCTAGAAGATCGTCAAAACACCGGAAGACCTTAAAGTGCTATGTCAGACAATGACGTCAATCTTGCGTGGACCCCATATATGAAGATCGATGTCCTGCAATTCGAAGATATTGTTCTTGAACATGAGCTGCTTGGCTGTTCAAATAATATTGAAAGACGAGATAAACAGGGGTGAACAGATAATAGTACTATGCTAGAACAATGAATATGCTATTTAAGACATGACACAATATCCAAACTTCGTCTGAAACGTCAATAACGTCATTGATGTGCGGCGCCTTTCGTTACCATGCCTTCTGCCTATCTTGATAACTCGATTACTGTGCACTATAATTTTATGACATTTTCAGACTATACTGCAAATAGAATAAGGCATATGGATACGAAATTTTGTTGCTCTCCCTTTATTCTACACGATTTTATAGCTGCAGTGACATTACTTCTGGATCAACCCTCGTATTTAATGCGTTTCGGCTATATTTTAGTACGTTTTGACCACGTTTTACTACGTGCTGGTACGTTTTACTACGTATACGCTACGCATACCAAATGCCATGTTTGAGTTGAAAATTCTAAATCAAGCGTAATAAGGCCACGTATTTAGCTATATCTATTTACGTATTCATTACGTTTTACAATGTATACTGCAGTTTTGCCACGTTTAAAAACATAGTAAAACATAGCCCTCAGTACGTGACAGTGAGACTGTGGCTTAATAATGTCTGTCACCAGTATTGAGTAAAGTAAATTTTGGACTCATTTTAAATTGATTTCTTTGCACAGCAGATAACATGGCACAATGTGACAAACTCGATCAAAATCATATTCAGCTTATCGTGCAAGAGTTAATTGATTGCTACATTACATGGCATAATCATTTTTTGTGGAACTGATGCACAATCTGTCTTATGTAAGAAAGAGGAGATTTTACTGCATGCATTTCTTTAAAAAAAATGCTTCTCTATCATATAATAAGTCAGACATAAGTTTACACTGTAAAAAAATCTGTAGATTTTACGGTAAAATAACTGGCAACCAGCTGCCAGTCATTTTACCGTTATTTTTACGGGCACCCGTAAAAATTGCAGGAATCATCAAGCAGAGTGGGACAGAATAGAGCAGGTGTCGTTTTGGTCAGATAGCCCTTCAACAATACAAAGTTATTTTCGAGTGCGCCAAGTTAACATAAAACTTCCATTTCGTGATTTTCAACAATGTCTTACAGGCAAACGCCGGTAAAAATAACGGGTAAAGGACTGGCAGCTGGTTTCCAGTTATTCTACCGTAAAATCTACAGTTATTTTTTACAGTGTAGCAGCACCCCAATTAGTTGACATTTTAATTTCATATTCGTCAAATTCGTATATTTGATACGAATTAAATAAACTTTCAAATATTTCAGTTCTTTGGATAGAGAAGAATATTTAGAGAAAATATTAATGCAAAAAATAAAGATATTCCTGTGATAGCGTTACTTGAAACATAGGCCTACCTTCAACTTCTATGGCGCAATTTATTTAGGTGATGCTCAACTTATGCCTGACTATATATATATATATGAGCCGTTCTCTGTGAAAACCGGGCTTAATGACATTACGTAATAATTACGTTGTGAACGGATGAAAAACAACAAAATTCATGATTTTTCGGACCTCTATTTATTTCTATGAAAATACCTTAGGCGTTGAGATATAACAGAAAGCTTATGAATTCAGACAAATCCAGTCATAAATATGACATATGATGCCATGACAACGCTTATTCCACGGTTACCCCAAAGCCTTGAAAACGGATGGTATACCATCACTAAAACCTATCATTTGAGAAAGAATGTTAAGTCATGCAAATTGTCATGTGTGTACTATGAAATACATATTAAAAATGAGAAAACACACTTTTTGTCCGAGTTATTTTGTGTAACAAGCACAGAAAGCGCGTTCAAACAAACATTGTGACGTTAACGTCAATACGTACTTGCATGACGTTAATAACGTCATATAAAGAAACTGCACTACCTGTTTGTTTCTAAAGTCTATATCTCAGTAATAGATAATGGTAACCATCTCAAATTTTCAGGAAATGTTTAGAAAAGTTTATACTTTTCAAGGATGCAGTTTGTTATTTTTTTGTTCTCACGTCATTAAGCCCGGTTTTCACAGAGACTGGCTCATATATATGTAGAAAACTGTCTTTCTGTGTGTTTAACAGTTCAAATCCATTCAATTTATGGGATAAAAATAGTATTATAATATAAAGTCAGTAGTCTTCAAAGTATGCATCACTGGCATGAGGTAAAGCGAACGGTTGCGGTAAGTAATTTTACTGATTTGGCTAAAAATGTACTGATGACTGATTTTTGCCCTTAAATTTTACTGATTACTGATTTAAGGCTTAAATTTGACAGATTTCTGATTTCAGAGGTACCCAATTGAGTCCCTCATTTCGAACAATAACGAATGAGATATAATCGATTTCCACATGCTTCCCTAACCATTAGTTTTCTGCATGGCTCTTTGGACACGACCATTTCTAATGCAAGGGGTATCAAATTAAATTTATTTTTACTTATCTACCCAGCAGGGATATGCCGTCGTAATGAAGTCGCATTGACGCCGTCGTATAGATGTCAGTACGACGTCTTTTCGCTGCCATGTGCCCGCTGGATATCTTTAAAAATCCAGTATTTAAGACAGACTTTAAAAACACCTTTATCAGACGTCTCATTTGGGGCTACACTGTCTGCCAATGTTCCGGTTAAGGTTGTTTTGTTGCTTTACGTCCACGGTAAACAGCTATGGTCATGTTGGGAGGTCACTTAACCTAAGCACACTATTTCTGGGCAGGCTTACCTCCCAAGTGGTTAACTAGTAGTAAGTGCACATACTTTCGCCAGCAACTGCTTCTGTCCTTCCTAAATCAGCGGAGGGAAAACAAAAGCATGTGGCCGGGCCGGATATCGAACCCGGGACCTCTGGCTCCAAAGTCAAACACGCTATTGGCTGCGTTACGCGACCCGTTCCCTTTTAAAGCGGTAAAAAGATCATGAATGATTCTGTGTTATATTTGTTTAAACAAAACAGAGTTATTGTTTATAATGAAATCGGCCAACGGCGGAGTTGTACAGGTACACCATACACTAATAGATCCTAAGTTCTCTGGGAGATAGGTCTGTACAAACAGTGGAAATCGAGATCAGACTGCTCCTTAATACCCAGTCTGATCAGGGTTTATACAGTTGCCATTCCATCTGCACATTTTTGTAGGCATTACTATATGGTGGGACCGAAATAACAGGATAATAAGTAGTAGGGCCTGGACCGGCTGACCTTGCAGCAGGTGCATATTCTTTTCTTTTGTTCTCAAATATCATCGATGTTTCTATTCTTTTTTTTTTTTTTTTTTCATTCTTTTTCACTCCCTCTGTCTGGGTTACGGCTCGATATAGACTGAAATTCTTAAATAGCCGTTCAACCAACCAGCCATTTATACTTATATTCAAGATATCTATAGGAAAGTCGGGTAAATTCGGACAGCGGGTAAATTCGGACAGTGACATTGCTTCCTTTATATGTCAGTTGTTTGGAATTTAAACAAAATTAACTGGACAAACAGTGAAAATCCTGATGAGACAGCTCATTATGAGCCGTCTCATCTGGATTTTCACTGTTTGCAATGGTATGTCCGAATTTACCCGCTGTCCGAAATTACCCAACTCCACCCTACAACGGTGAAAAAAAAGCTTTTTCTTATCCAAATGTTTTATAGCCCTTTGGATTAATTCAGCTGGTATAATGGTTTGACTGTCGCGCCAACATTCTATTCATGATCTTTCTACCTTTATGGGTCTCCAGATATGAATGTGTTAAAAACCAACTAAAAATGGCACAAAGAGAAGAACAAGACAATTAAAAACAAACAAACGGAAAACGACATATTACTACTGAAGATGCATGTGTACTTTCGAAGGTTTTCCATGTGACGTCATTGCGCTGCATCGACGTCAATCCGTTGTCATTATGACGTAATTTGCTTGCTAGGTTGATTCGTGTTGTTACCCTACGAATATACATGTCTATTTTCAGGGTTGCTACATGTACCATTTCTCGGTAAGATGTTTTCGCTGTTTTCAACACACACAATTCAGTGTGGCGCAGCTGCAGAAAATGTTTAGTTAGTTTAAACCACAGGCGCTTGAAGTTCTATGCTCAAAAAACCCTCAAAACCCTTTACACTTGACGCAGTCTATAGGTCATTTCGTAAGAAATGGCCAGGTATGCAAGCAAAAATGCCGCGATTTTTTGACTGCTAAAACTGCAAGTTAGAAACACCCCAACAAATACAAACTTCTTACCTGTAAACATCGTTTCAAAATGTATCTATAAACATGATAAAATTGTTCAGTTATGGTTAATG
This sequence comes from Ctena decussata, assembly GCA_963989385.1. NCBI lineage: Eukaryota > Metazoa > Mollusca > Bivalvia > Lucinida > Lucinidae > Ctena > Ctena decussata. The sequence goes on along the minus strand of OZ022510.1, from coordinate 11,969,849 downwards.
CGGTGCTGTAATCCTGAATTAAAAATTTGCCAGAAAATACAGACGCCATTACGGTGTCCAGCTTCCGGTTTACTGTGCTGCGCCAAAGTTGAGCATGTGCTTATCCGCTTTGAAATTCACACATCAGCGAAATCATTCAATTACTCTTTTAGATATGACCAATGTCGTTGTATATCACCGTTTCCATGCATTTACAATATCAGGTTTGTTCTAATTTCGATCAAAACGTTTCTAACGAGTGAAAACTTGAAACAAACATGATGAAAATGACGTCATGACGTTCGTGTCAACAACGTCAAAACTAAGCAGTAACGTTGGCGTAAAATTTTCATATGTTGACTGAGGCCTACATGTACTGACTTTCCGAACAACAAAGATGCAGATCAGCTTGAACATCGGTACAGTCTGATCGTTGATTTTGTTGTTTGATGATAGGACAGAGTAGGAAGCTGTACATTTAAGAAGATCGTTATCCGCAGAATCACTTCATTTTTCCCGTAATAGAATCTGATGACGTTGCTGTGCGACGTTGATACACCGGAAATTGGAGACCGTAATGGAGTCGAACACAAGCTTTCACACCTGGACATTTCTTCAAAATGGCTCATAGCCTAGATGTTTAGCGGCATTGAAATATGTTTCATAGCATAGAACTTCAAGCGCCTGTGGTTTAAACATTGCCAAATAATCTATACAGCAATTGGGTTGGGCCACAAGTTCTTATAACATTTATTACGGCCCTCCCCGTACATATGTATAATACAAAGTTATAGGCAATGACATGAAGATTAATACACACATTAAAGTAAGGTGTAAATTCAAAATAACATAAACACACAATAGGATGGCTATGAAATGTAAAGAAGTAAAAAAAGTAAAAAAAAAAAAAAAAAAAAAAAAGCAACAACTAATGCAGCAAGCAGCATCCAGCCAGATAACAATAACAGCTATTATATGATATAGTAAGTGTTAAATCTAGAAAAGTTTAATAAGAGCTGCCCAATCCCATCAGGACCAGAACACTAAAACTGTAGGAACATGAGGTTACTGGCAGCCAACTCAAAAGAGAAAGAGGAGTAGGTGGGGACAGGTGGGTAGGGGTGGGGTGGGAAACTGGCCCTTCTGTGCAGAAAATGTACATACTATTAGGCTTTAACTACACTTCTCAAAATATTTAAAAGAGCAGCTGATATTTTCGCATAGACATTACTACAACATATACCCAGTTCAACGGTCCATAAATTCGACCGCCAGTTGTCAAGAATTTCCCATTCTTCAGCAGCATTTTCAAGAAGAATCGAAGTCTAAGGCCCGATTTCACGTCAACGAGTTAATTTAGTCAATGACTAACGCTAGTCACCGCCTAACTAATATGTATACTAACTTAGTACGTGTACTATTTTATTCCGATTTCACATGCTGAATTAGTCAATGATATAGGTAAAACGTATATTAGCAGAAAATAGAAAAAAAATAAATAGATTTATTTTGAAAAAAACAAAATGGTTTGGACCCGACCGTCTGTCCATCTGTCTGCCTGTCCGTCTACAATGTTTTGTGGGCAGCTGTGAAATTAACAGCGGCTTATGCTAGGATCTTGATTTTTGAATGGAATTAGAATAAGCAGACCATTGTTTTTGGCCCCGGGTTTGTTATTCAGATTCTGACATAAGCATTTCCTCAGCATATCATATATTTGACATACAAATACAAATCAAGATACAGATGATCTGACTTATTTGAGTGTATTTTAACTATTTGGGTTATTCTCTTTCTTTCAACTTCAGGAATAAGATTGTGAAAAAAATCTTTAAAGAACCGCTCAGGTTTGAATGTTTGGGTACACGTTAGCAGTTCAAACTGTAGATGTCCAAATAAGTTTTTGAGTTATGTCTTACTGGGTTGAATTATGCCCCCCCCCCCCCCCTTCCGATCGAGGAAATCTTGTAAACAAAATATCTGTAAAACCGCTTAAAGGATTTTTGAAAGGGTTTTATAAGCACGTTTTCTAGACAAATAATTTTTGCTGTTAAGGCACTAATGCCCAGGCTCGGATCCAGACCACCGCATACTGGTGGGGCTCTGGATAACTGGTGGGCTGGGAGGTTCCGAGATGTATGCATGTGGGGGGAGGGGCTTTAAAATATATCGCATAATTACGGATCAATTGATGAGAATTTTTGATGACATTTTTACCTTGAAATATATGTTGTGATATCTCATTAGAATCGCCTCGGCGAGGCGATTCTAATGAGATATCACAACATATATTTTAATCTAGCCACATGAATAAATTATCTCAAAGTGTCATCAGATCCTCATTATTATCTGGATGCCTACAAATGCACAACACAGAGGCCCAGATGGCGGGGCTGAATCCCCAAACCCACCCCCTGGATCCGGGGCTGAATGCCCGTCAGGAGGAAACTACCCCATAGCCAAAGAAAAATACTCATGGTACCAACAGTTGCTGGAGCGGGGTTGCATTATGACCTTATGACCTCTGTCAGCTGTGTCTGTTTATCTATCGACCGTGAAGGGCGTTATCCTTTTCGTTAAAGAAACAAAATCTGCAGCATCATTGAGGCCCTACCCCCGCACCCCATTTCAAAAAAAATAAATAAAAAATAAATAAATAACAGTTCCACTCATCAGTAGCGATACGATCCATGCCAGTTATATTTTAGAGCAATTCTTTATACGCTCAATGCCAGTCCGATCAGAGGACTGGCCTGGGCGTTCAAATGATTGATCTTAAACTGTCTGGTATGGATCATATTATGCTGCCATACGATCCATGCAAGTTAACTTTAAAAACAATCCGTCATACACGCAATGCCAGTCCGATCAGCGGTCTGGCATGGGCAGTTCAAATGATTGCATTTAAACGGACTGGTATGGATCGTATTATGACTGGTGTTGATATGATAGGTTTTATTGGAATATATATACAATTTTTGTATAGTCATTGTCTTCATATTTTGACTGAAATGTGTTTACAAAAAGTTAGTTCTCCGATAACGGCGTACTAAGTTGGAACACCGTTTAGTATGTATTTTAAATTAGTTGACGCACGTGAAATGCATTTTGTATTTTACCTGTGGTAAAACAGTCAAATAAGGCTTAATATGCGTTTTAAATGCGACGTGAAATCGGGCCTAATTAGGCCCGATTTCACGTCAACGAGTTAATTTAGTCAATGACTAACGCTAGTCACCGCCTAACTAATATGTATACTAACTTAGTACGTGTACTATTTTATTCCGATTTCACATGCTGAATTAGTCAATGATATAGGTAAAACGTATATTAGCAGAAAATAGAAAAAAAATAAATGGATTTATTTTGAAAAAACAAAATGGTTTGGACCCGACCGTCTGTCCATCTGTCTGCCTGTCCGTCTACAATGTTTTGTGGGCAGCTGTGAAATTAACAGCGGCTTATGCTAGGATCTTGATTTTTGAATGGAATTAGAATAAGCAGACCATTGTTTTTGGCCCCGGGTTTGTTATTCAGATTCTGACATAAGCATTTCCTCAGCATATCATATATTTGACATACAAATACAAATCAAGATACAGATGATCTGACTTATTTGAGTGTATTTTAACTATTTGGGTTATTCTCTTTCTTTCAACTTCAGGAATAAGATTGTGAAAAAAATCTTTAAAGAACCGCTCAGGTTTGAATGTTTGGGTACACGTTAGCAGTTCAAACTGTAGATGTCCAAATAAGTTTTTGAGTTATGTCTTACTGGGTTGAATTATGCCCCCCCCCCCCTTCCGATCGAGGAAATCTTGTAAACAAAATATCTGTAAAACCGCTTAAAGGATTTTTGAAAGGGTTTTATAAGCACGTTTTCTAGACAAATAATTTTTGCTGTTAAGGCACTAATGCCCAGGCTCGGATCCAGACCACCGCATACTGGTGGGGCTCTGGATAACTGGTGGGCTGGGAGGTTCCGAGATGTATGCATGTGGGGGGAGGGGCTTTAAAATATATCGCATAATTACGGATCAATTGATGAGAATTTTTGATGACATTTTTACCTTGAAATATATGTTGTGATATCTCATTAGAATCGCCTCGGCGAGGCGATTCTAATGAGATATCACAACATATATTTTAATCTAGCCACATGAATAAATTATCTCAAAGTGTCATCAGATCCTCATTATTATCTGGATGCCTACAAATGCACAACACAGAGGCCCAGATGGCGGGGCTGAATCCCCAAACCCACCCCCTGGATCCGGGGCTGAATGCCCGTCAGGAGGAAACTACCCCATAGCCAAAGAAAAATACTCATGGTACCAACAGTTGCTGGAGCGGGGTTGCATTATGACCTTATGACCTCTGTCAGCTGTGTCTGTTTATCTATCGACCGTGAAGGGCGTTATCCTTTTCGTTAAAGAAACAAAATCTGCAGCATCATTGAGGCCCTACCCCCGCACCCCATTTCAAAAAAAATAAATAAAAAATAAATAAATAACAGTTCCACTCATCAGTAGCGATACGATCCATGCCAGTTATATTTTAGAGCAATTCTTTATACGCTCAATGCCAGTCCGATCAGAGGACTGGCCTGGGCGTTCAAATGATTGATCTTAAACTGTCTGGTATGGATCATATTATGCTGCCATACGATCCATGCAAGTTAACTTTAAAAACAATCCGTCATACACGCAATGCCAGTCCGATCAGCGGTCTGGCATGGGCAGTTCAAATGATTGCATTTAAACGGACTGGTATGGATCGTATTATGACTGGTGTTGATATGATAGGTTTTATTGGAATATATATACAATTTTTGTATAGTCATTGTCTTCATATTTTGACTGAAATGTGTTTACAAAAAGTTAGTTCTCCGATAACGGCGTACTAAGTTGGAACACCGTTTAGTATGTATTTTAAATTAGTTGACGCACGTGAAATGCATTTTGTATTTTACCTGTGGTAAAACAGTCAAATAAGGCTTAATATGCGTTTTAAATGCGACGTGAAATCGGGCCTAATTAGGCCCGATTTCACGTCAACGAGTTAATTTAGTCAATGACTAACGCTAGTCACCGCCTAACTAATATGTATACTAACTTAGTACGTGTACTATTTTATTCCGATTTCACATGCTGAATTAGTCAATGATATAGGTAAAACGTATATTAGCAGAAAATAGAAAAAAAATAAATGGATTTATTTTGAAAAAACAAAATGGTTTGGACCCGACCGTCTGTCCATCTGTCTGCCTGTCCGTCTACAATGTTTTGTGGGCAGCTGTGAAATTAACAGCGGCTTATGCTAGGATCTTGATTTTTGAATGGAATTAGAATAAGCAGACCATTGTTTTTGGCCCCGGGTTTGTTATTCAGATTCTGACATAAGCATTTCCTCAGCATATCATATATTTGACATACAAATACAAATCAAGATACAGATGATCTGACTTATTGAGTGTATTTTAACTATTTGGGTTATTCTCTTTCTTTCAACTTCAGGAATAAGATTGTGAAAAAAATCTTTGAAGAACCGCTCAGGTTTGAATGTTTGGGTACACGTTAGCAGTTCAAACTGTAGATGTCCAAATAAGTTTTTGAGTTATGTCTTACTGGGTTGAATTATGCCCCCCCCCCCCCTTCCGATCGAGGAAATCTTGTAAACAAAATATCTGTAAAACCGCTTAAAGGATTTTTGAAAGGGTTTTATAAGCACGTTTTCTAGACAAATAATTTTTGCTGTTAAGGCACTAATGCCCAGGCTCGGATCCAGACCACCGCATACTGGTGGGGCTCTGGATAACTGGTGGGCTGGGAGGTTCCGAGATGTATGCATGTGGGGGGAGGGGCTTTAAAATATATCGCATAATTACGGATCAATTGATGAGAATTTTTGATGACATTTTTACCTTGAAATATATGTTGTGATATCTCATTAGAATCGCCTCGGCGAGGCGATTCTAATGAGATATCACAACATATATTTTAATCTAGCCACATGAATAAATTATCTCAAAGTGTCATCAGATCCTCATTATTATCTGGATGCCTACAAATGCACAACACAGAGGCCCAGATGGCGGGGCTGAATCCCCAAACCCACCCCCTGGATCCGGGGCTGAATGCCCGTCAGGAGGAAACTACCCCATAGCCAAAGAAAAATACTCATGGTACCAACAGTTGCTGGAGCGGGGTTGCATTATGACCTTATGACCTCTGTCAGCTGTGTCTGTTTATCTATCGACCGTATCCTTTTCGTTAAAGAAACAAAATCTGCAGCATCATTGAGGCCCTACCCCCGCACCCCATTTCAAAAAAAATAAATAAAAAAATAAATAAATAACAGTTCCACTCATCAGTAGCGATACGATCCATGCCAGTTATATTTTAGAGCAATTCTTTATACGCTCAATGCCAGTCCGATCAGAGGACTGGCCTGGGCGTTCAAATGATTGATCTTAAACTGTCTGGTATGGATCATATTATGCTGCCATACGATCCATGCAAGTTAACTTTAAAAACAATCCGTCATACACGCAATGCCAGTCCGATCAGCGGTCTGGCATGGGCAGTTCAAATGATTGCATTTAAACGGACTGGTATGGATCGTATTATGACTGGTGTTGATATGATAGGTTTTATTGGAATATATATACAATTTTTGTATAGTCATTGTCTTCATATTTTGACTGAACTGTGTTTACAAAAAGTTAGTTCTCCGATAACGGCGTACTAAGTTGGAACACCGTTTAGTATGTATTTTAAATTAGTTGACGCACGTGAAATGCATTTTGTATTTTACCTGTGGTAAAACAGTCAAATAAGGCTTAATATGCGTTTTAAATGCGACGTGAAATCGGGCCTAAGACAACAAAGATTTCAATACAGTTGATGTACGTAGTCTAGCCCATGTTCTTTATTCTGAATGTATTCTCTGCTCTTGGAGGCACTATTTAAGATTTGAGCCGCGACACGACAAAACCAACAATGTGGTTGTGCGCCCATCGCAGACTCTGATCAGCCTGGGCATCCGCCCAGTCTGATCAGAGTCTTCGCTGTCCGCATGTAGGTAGGTTAGACCCTTAGCTACCCTTTAAGAGCGTAGCAAAATGTCTGATCGGACTGAGCGGATGCCCTGGCTGATCTGAGTCTGCACCGGGCGCACAACCACATTGTTGGTTTTGTCGTGTCGCGGCTCATTTTGCAGTTAGTGTTGTGCCCTGTGGCGGTTGTAAAACTTCTCCCCGTACATAAGCCATGGTGCAAACTTTATTTTCGTCCTTTGAGATCAGAGGATATATTCTGTGAAATCTGAATTTTTTGATTGGTTTAGACTCGTATTCTAGGTCATTATCTTTTATATCATTTGGACCCTTTTTGATACTAGTCAGCCTTTGAATCGACTGCTCAATTTTAATTAAGAAATTTGCGTATATTGTCTCTGGTTTCATCACGAGATATTGCCAGGGTCACTAATGAGACGTTAATAGCCGAAACTACGTAATCTTGCCCATGTTCCTTCATCTGGATGTATTCTCTGCTCTTGAAGGAACTCTTTAAGATTTTAATTTCCTCAGTAGATAAATAATTAAGAAACGAAAAGTGGTTTCTTTGGTCAATCTTCGTACACATACACAAAGGAATGAATTACTTTATTGGCAGTTTTGTTAGGCACTTTCGGCATATCTATTCGGTCAACCCCGAGCATTTGTCGAACATGTCCTTTCTCTTTCCACTTTTTTATCAATTTATTGTTTTATTTATTCATTTATATATGAGCCGCGACATGACAAAACCAACAATGTGGTTGTGCGCCCAGCGCAGACTCAGATCAGCCTGGGCATCCGCCCAGTCTGATCAGAGTCTTCGCTGTCCGCATGGAGGTAGCTTAGACCCTTAGCTACCCTTTGGGCACTTAACAAAGACTCTGATCAAACTGGGAAGATTTCAAGGCTGATCTTAGTCTTCGCAGGGCGCACAACGACATTGTTGGTTTTCTCGTGTCGTGGCTCATATTGTTTTTTTTTTTTGTTTTGTTTTGTTTTTTTTCTTTCTTTTCTGGTTTTGTTTTGTTTTGTAGGTACTCCAATTACGGAAGCCCGTGTATGTAGCGATTCTTTTGGATCTGATAAAGAAGAGGACCTACGCAAAATTGCATCATACCAATTTCCGGGCATTGACAATTACCTGAAATTTATATTCCCCTTTTATCAAGAACATTCGCAGCCATGGGGTCTCCAGCACGTGTTTGACAGCCATGAAACAGTTCCCGTCATTGTTACCGGAGCTGACTTTTCACACTTCAAGGAGTCACTTAACCTCATCAGAAACATGACTCAAGTTCGGGAGGCTTACAAAGACATGAAACTCATTTACTTTGACCTTGGGTTGGATCCGCACCAACGAGATCATGTAAGTTTGGACCTTTCCCAGGGGTTATTAAACTTGAGTACATTCTCAAACTCAAACTAAAACACACTGGTTGGCTGCTTCCGAGCACATGCTCTGAAGCAACCAATCAGTGTGCTTTATTTTGAGTTTGAGATTATTTTAGTTTTATAACCTCGAACCCAGGACAGTTCAGTCGGCAAATCTCGTTCTCTTCCGTTACCTTGTGCTTATTGCATGATGAACTACTGTGAGCTTTACGAGTACAAAACTCAGTTGAGTCGAGTATAATCTCAATCTCAAAACAAAGCACACTGATTGGCTGCTCCCAAACATGTGCTCGGAAGCAGCCAATCCGTATGCTTTATTTTGAGTTTGAGAATGTACTCAAGTTTTATAACCTCCGGGCCTGGCAGCTCAGTAGGTTAAGCGCTGGCCTGCTGATCTAGTGACCCGAATTGAGAGCCGCTGGAGGCTGCGCAGTCTGGTCAGTGAAAATTGCATTATCAGAATAATACTTTGAGAAAATTGCTCATTCCTCTTGATTTTTCTGATCAGACAGGGCGGATGCCTAGGCTAATCTGAGTCTCCGTTGGGCGCAAATGCCATTTCGCTGGTTTATAACGATGCTGCTTAAATATGACATATATTTGATTTTTGAATATACAATATGTAATTATATATAACGTCATCTAATATGTTTCCATATTGTTGTCATGTAGTGTACTCGTAGTTTGAGAAAATAAAAATATATTTTTTGCAAATTAGCATGTTTTTCATATCATTTATCTACCTATTCAGCGACAGTGTTGTAAAAACTGGAACATATGAGGTGATATAAATCGACAGTTACCTCTAAATGATGGATTAGTAGCCGGTAATGCATGAGGAAGTGGATGGGTTGGGGGGGGGGGGGGGGGGGGGGGGCGAAAAATCTCTAATCATTGAAAGGCCATTTGCTTAAAATTTAGTGTATTTCGGAATTTATTGGCAAAATCGGTAAATAATAAGCTAAAAAAATCTTATATTACTAAAACATAAGGCTTTTAACCGCTAATTGCTGGGCAATAAGGTCATTAAGCGTCAGTCATTGAACCCATCCAGACCCTCATGCATGATTGCCGATTACCACATTGTATGTCCTTTTATCAGTAATCAACATTGTCCGTTTTTCCGGGTATTGGAGTATATTGATAATAACAATAATAATAAAAGCTACGTCACAAGAAGTCTTTCGTGCTTATGTGCAACAATATCCGATATCGTACAGGTAACCTTATCTACCTGTCATTGGTCCCCTTATCTAATCGATATACAGACAGGTGCCTTTACCTGTACGATTTACCGATAACTTCCCTTGTCTATGGCCGGGCCGGGTAGCGCAATCGGTAGGGCACCTGACTCGTAAGTCAGAGGTCCTGGGTTCGAATCCCGGTCTGGCCACATACTTTCGTTTCTCCTTCCGCTGATTCAAAAAGGGCAGTTGTCAGTTACTGGCGAAAGTATGTGCACTTAGTACTGGTTAACCGCTTAGGAGGTCTAAGCCTGCCCAGGAATAGTGTGGTTAGGTTAACTGACCGCCCCGACATGACCTTAGTTGTTTACCGTGGACGTTAAGCATCAAATCAATCAAATCAAAAACCCTTGTCTATAGTATAGAAGAGTGCGGTTTGCTCCAAAGAAATAAAATCAGAGTACCAGATAGTCTAGCATTTTGGAGTTGGTGGTGGGGATAGAGGGTCGGGGTAAGAAAGATGAGCCGTGACACGAGAAAACCAACAAAGTGGTTGTGCGCCCTGCGCAGACTCAGATCAGCCGGGGCGTCCGCCTAGTCTGAGCAGAGTGTTCCCTAAGCGCTTAAAGGGTGGCTAAGGGTCTAAGCTACCTTCATGCGGACAGCGAAGACTCTGATCAGACTGGGCGGATGCCCAGGCTGATCTGAGTCTGCGCTGGGCGCACAACCACATCGTTGGTTTTCTCGCCTCGCGGCGCAGATGATATCGCCAATATCGCCCTTGTTTCTAAACGAATGCACATGTTCTGCGATCCAATATAAGCAGAAAAAAATACAAACCCTTTACTTTTTAGTGGATATAAATGGGATTCTGTTTGAAGCATTAGATTTCTAGTTTACGAGAAGTGAGTATGAGTCAAACAAACCATCGTTTGTGATGACAGTCAAGTACAATGAAACACACTTATGCACTGTCTAGTTTCTTTGTGTCGCAAGCCGTCAGCTAGAGGAGGCCCCTGGGTACGAAACCATATCACTCTCAACAACCTACCAGCCCCGTCCGTCAAAGGTCTATCGTGCGTTGTTTTCTCGGCCGGTGTTATTGCTATAAAAGGCATAATTACCTGACTAATCTCAGATATGGACGGACACTCGGCGCCAGGTGTGTGCAACTATGGTTAGGTACCGCTGAGCCACTTCATTACAAGAACTGAAACAGAACAGAACAAAACTGATCTGTTTTTTTTTTCTCCAGACAGCCCAGGATCAACATCCACAGGAGGTCTTACACTCAAATAACTTATCTGATTGGCTGTTGGACGTGTAGATGAAATTTACCTAGGGAAATGATTGACAGCTGACTTCGGTTACATTTTTTGAGTAAAAAAACTGACTGCGAAACATTTATCAGTAAAACACTTGCACCGCCAACTTCAAGACTTAAACAGGTATTTAAAAATCCTCTTTAGGCCTTAAGTTTTCATTGGCTGCAGTATAATTTAAATTTTCACGTGAATACGATTTATTTGAGAGAGACCAGGGTAACGGACCTTAGTTCCACCGTTGTGGCGGGAGAGGTGGGGGGGGGGGGAGCTCTTTGGCCTGTTTTATCGCTAACTGCAGTTGAGCTTTTTTGTGCAATGTATCTAAGTTTCAAAATTTTGATTTCGCTACATAATGTACGGTCGTTAAAGTTTAGGCTATACTATGCTTTGTTTTCTGTTGAGCATTTAGAAAACCAAGGCTCGGTAAACCTGACTTTTGCAAGCCACTTCATCCCTTACAAAGCTGAAAGCAAATTGGAGAGATAACAACATATCTCTTGGATCAAAAGCGGAACTTATGCGCTCCCTTGTCATTTCCATATTTCTGTATGCCTCCGAATCTTGAACCTTGACAAAAGAGTTGGAGAAAATACCGCAAGCTTTTGAAATGAGATGCTACCGAAGGTTACTGAACATTTCGTACAATACCAAGGGCGTAGCTACGTATACGGCAAATACGCAAGTGCGTATTAAAATTTTGTCAAAATTGACAAAATTTCAAAACGCACCTGCATATTTGCATGCTGAAATTTTATAAATTAGACAAGATTTCAATACCAATTACAAAAGTGGCTGAAATACTAGCTTTCCTGTCAAGACGTAGAGCATAAAACATGGTTGTGCGTATCATGAAATTGCCCCTAGTTACGCCCCTGAATACCATGTAGCAAATGAGGAGGTTCGCAGAAAGATTCGAGCAGCCATTGGAGAATATGATGAACTCTTGACCCTGATCAAGAATGGCTTGTCCATGTCTCAAGGTCTTCTTGGTTTACAAAAGACGATTCTACAGGCCACAGTGAAAAAAAAAAGAAGAAGAGGTACACAGAAGAAGAGGTTGGAAGACAATATTAAAGAGTGGACAGGAATGGACTTTGCCAACTTAGCTAGGGCAGCTGAAAACAGAACTAGGTGGAAAGGAATCGTTTCGATGTCATCTGTGGTGACCCAACGCCCTTGTAACACGCCTGACAATCAGTCTCATGCGGAACCGGTGGTTAAGCAAAGCAATCCGTTAGATCACTTTCCGGTGACGTAGAAGAGGAGCCGAAAAAGGTAAACAAACGATAATCGTTCGTGTAAGAAGACGATTTATTTTCTTAGAAAATGTGCTCTTTGAAATATGAGAATGCTATTTTGTTGCTAACACATTGTTTCTTTGTATGCCGAAGGATTTGCTGAAGAGTTGTCTTGTTTTTGCCATTTTTATTCCCTCCTCCGAAACACCTGTTCGTACTGGATTATACATAAGCAACACATTTATCCGCTAAATCTGACATTTGTGTACATATGATCATCAAATTAGACTGTGCGCGGATATTTTAAACAGAAAGTGAGGTATGTAATACCTTTACTTTTTGCTAGAACCAAGAATTCTTTTGAAATGCATGCATAATTGGTCTGGAAAGTTTGGTTCCGCATGTAATCATTAATAATAAGAAGAAAATAATTTCACAGATAATTTTATTTTCAACCTGTAATATGTGCAGTAAAACTGTGCCCAGTATAATTCTGTAGTTTCTAAAGTTGACAAATGTAGGTCTGACGGCTAATATTTGCTTGAAACCAGACTGCAAGAGAAATCAAGGAACACTGCTTTGAGCCATTATATGTTGAACATTATGCATTGACTACGTCATCATGGTCATTAGAATATCAAATGACTCCATATAATATCTGTTTAGCTTATTTCAACACTTTTGGTTTGACTATTTTTAAGGTAAGTCCCCACGTCATTTTTTTCCTTCTTTCGCATGCGATAGCTTGATTCAGCATATGACTGCTTTCAAACTTCACAATTTCTTTTGCTTAAACGAAGCTATAAACGTCTCAAGCTATACATGGATCACTATTAAATTAGTTATGCCAATACTGTTTCTTCTGATTTGTCTTCTGATAAAAATAACCCTCGAAAACACTCATGTGTCCTGCTTCAGTATCATAATAATATTTAAGTGTTTAATGCTACGCGAGGCGGTACTTTTGTTGCGGTTGCATTTGTTTTATGTTCGGTGCTGTTTAATTTATTGTGTTCTCAGTTTAATCCTTCCGTCATAAAAATAGAAAATAGGTAAAAATAATTGTTAAATGTTTTTCATATAATTTGCTTAGTCCGTTGTAACCCGTCTGTTGGTCTAAATTATTTAGTTCAATAAAGATAGCTGAGTTGCCATCTATTTGGGAAAGAGCTGCTAACTCGGCTTATCACTTGTAATTTATTGTTTGTTGGGATGTCTTTGTCAATCTTTCCCTTTGATGTTGGGGATAGGGTTTGGGATCTGATTCAGTCAGTTCCTGAAGTGTAGTTACTCTTTAAATTTGTAGTTTTCGACATCACATCGAGCAATGACTTTTTGACTTTGTTGGAGACAATATAGCAAAATTACGGTGCACCTTGTCCTCTTTCGTAACAAACGACTATTTAAGTTTTTAATGCTACACGCTGTAGTTTTCGGCAACACCTCGAGCAATGACTTTTTGACTTTGCTCGAGGCAATATGGAAAAATACAGCGTGCATCGAAAGGTTCTTATATAATGGCTTGCTACAAATGCCAGGAGGTATCCGCACTTCACCGCACGAAATTTCATTGAGTATTAACATCGAAGGTAATGTTTCAAACTGACCTCCGCTATAATAATGTTGAAAACTAATTTGAATATTTTCCAGTAGTCAGTTTGTAGTTTTCGTGGTAAGATTTTTGAGTCTTGCACAGGTATTTCGGCTCTGTGAATGCATTTGTAGGTTTTCCTTAAAATCTTAGTACATGTAATACGATAAGGCGTGCCCATATCATACACACTTTCAAATAATATATTTATAAAACTTAATGCTTTCATTACTGTGAGTGTATTTAAATTCTCGTAATGACGTTAAACCACACACTCCAGCGGAACGTATCCATAGCCTCAGTAACTGGGCACCGTTCATCCGTCAAGCTTTCGTTACTACATCTTTACCGAATCTAAATTATATTGATAGTCAATTTGAAACTTAGGAGAAAGTCTAATTGAGATTAACCCATAACCCCACGATCGCGCGAACTGTCAGTTTTAAGGGGTAGCCTGTCAGGAAACCCCACTTTTTGAGGCTGTCATATGCAGAACGGAATCTGTTTTATTACTAGAGCAAGGTTGTGCCCACATCACTGGTTTGTAGTTTGCAAACACTGAAAATACGTTAAAATTTTAAGTGTTTTTTTTTTCAATACATCTTTTCAAGTGACACCATTACCCAGTTGATCCGATTTTCTGGAAAGTAGACCTCATCCATCTAAACTTTTTCAGTTGATAAATGTTCAGCAATAACACCGGGTCTCAGACAAGCAGTCACTTTCCATTTCTAAAGCATATACCTGGGGCTGATATCTTGTATTCTTTTTTAAGTGGTCGGTTTCCGGTTGATTGTGTTAGGTCCGAGCATGGACGTCGATGGACCTTGGTAACTTCCAGAACGGCAGCACACACCTTGTTGCAGCTGAGTGAAAATATCAGTCACATCGATCAGAGTTTGTGGCTTCTGAGGTATGGGTTCCCGCATGTTTAGGGTTCCATGAATAACTATTGTGGCAGGTAAAGGGTTACTATTGATATACTGAGACCAAGACCATTTTACTAGACCAAAATTATCTGGCAGATGTTTAGAAGTATTTAAACGTGCTTTTAAATTCAAGCGCACAATCCCTTTTGAGCAGAATATAATTGTCTCCTAGTCAATTTCAATACTATTGATCTCGTGGTTTTCAATTTGACCGCCGATAAATATTTGTTGAGGGCGTAGTAACAAAAGCATGCATTTTCTTGAAAGTGAATTTTCAACGCGGTTATATAAGTGAAGTTCTTGCTGCATAGAAAATGCAAATGCACGCACAGGGCCGACTTATCTGTGCAGGACTATTTCCTTCTTTCGGTACTGAACTTGGAGGCTAAATGTAATATACCAAACACCACTTAAAACTGTTCATATCACTTGGTCTCAACATACAATTGTAAACAACTGATAGCATGACATTCTCAAATTTTTGCAATACCTTTTCTTGAGAGAAAAATCTGATATGACGGAAATACTGCTGAAAAACGTAAAATCGCAAGTCATCCATCCGCCAGTTAAATTTTAGGCCCTTCTTAACTTTTAAGAGTGGCTTGTCTCATAAACGATTTTATTCAAATGGTTGTCGTAACAAAAACATGTCTTCCTGGCTACATTACCAGGTCAGACAAAAATAGATTTTATCTGCCAGAGAAGATCCTTAGAGTTGTAGGTTTAATGATACAACAGCTTTTCAGTGCTAAACGAGCAGCCCAAACTGTGCGAAGTCGCAGGTTGATCGATGTTTTCCTGGTTCATATATTAGTCAGCCTGCCTCGCAGCGAAATCAGGCACCCAAGCTCATTTGATATTCCATACATTCAAATGCTCAACCGAATATTCTCATGCGCAACCACAAAAGTTTTGACAGGAGCCTCCCATTCAAATGCAAAAAATCAAAATTTTGTGAAGTCGTGTTAATTATTGAAATGTTATCTTAGAAATTTTAATTCAGCATGCATTTAAATCCATTGAAACAGTAAACACCAAGTACTTTAGGGAATGGGATTAACTTTTTTTTTTTTGGTTAAAATATAATCTCCAACTGCATAGATCCTACAAGTCTCACCTGACATCTATCATATGTTAAAAAAATCCAGCATAAAATTTATGTCATAAAACAAACTAAAATAAGCAGATTGATGTTGACATATTTCCTTCTATTTTTTAATGATTAAATGCTGAACCAAAACATTTCGCCCCTTTCAACAATGATTTCAGAACAATGCTTGATACCTGGTCACTGAAACATCGTTGTTGATGACAGATATTAATTATTACATTGATATGCAATCATGAATTCGGATGCTTTTGCTCGTTTTTGAGATCAAGCAGAAAATGTTGTTATTTTATCTCCTGTTTTGTCTGACCTTGAACATGTTGAACTGACATTTCGGAAGAGGGAACAAATATCAAGAAAACTGCGGAACCAATTATGGAATTATTTGGTGTGTTGAAGGAGCAATGTTTAAGGAACAAAATAGCATTCTTAGATTTTGGATATCTCTCCTATCATTCTGAAAAAACATTCTAAAATATGACTGAGTAAGTATTGTTTACCTTTTTCGGCTCCTCTTCTACGTCACCGGAAAGCGATCTAACGGATTGCTTTGCTTAACCGCCGGTTCCGCATGAGACTGATTGTCAGGCGTGTGTAAGGTTAGGGGATAGAAACCAAAATTGAATAGTACCTGTTTACAGGCTGTCTGTTAATTTCCCGACCGACCATATTCCCGAAATTCCCATACGCTGAGTATTTCTTAAATCTCAATTTCAGCTCAAGAGGACCTGCAATTGCGATGTCCGGCTATTTCCGTTTGAGAAATTGCCACCTCACGTTAAGATTTTAAAAGGATACGCCTGGAAACCCGTTTGTCTGCAGGTAAGCAAACAGAGAGAGAGAGAGAGAGAGAGAGAGAGAGATCTTATACTGTCCAAAAGTGATGACTCATTACAGCCTATAAATCAATGCAGTATATATGTTCTGCGCAAAGTAGGAATCGGCACATTTCCGAAATTGTTCAGCGCAAAGTAAGAATTCTTACTTTGTTGTGCAAGGTGAGAATTCTTACCTTGCGCAAGACAATTCCAGAATTGTCTATGCACAAAGTGAGAATCGAGACAAAGTGCGAATAATAATTAGAAGTAAATTAGTTAAGAATTATATTTCTACGTTTATTTGATATGGTCATTTTTCTGGGCGTAAAAGTTAAGCAAAACAGATGGCATGTATAGTTTCTAAGCCTTGAAATCCTATAATGAGTTTATCTATAGGAGAAAACGCGGTGACGTCATCGATAAGGATTGCAAGGGGATTTCCCGCTCTGGTTGGCAAAAAGTCGATAGTCAATCACGCTATATTGAACGTTAAGGGGTCGATGTTAAAATATAATTAAACATGTCTTCTATTTTGCGCATTATGATGCATATGTTTTATATATAATGATGACGCTGGGAAGTGTAGGTAGCTGAGTGTGAAATATTGTTTTAGTGTCTCTCATAATGCATCTAAATTGGTTCCACATGAAGTGCTTTAAAATGTACGTTTTATCATGGATGCTGTAAAAAATTATTTGTGTCTGTATTTGGTGTACATTTGTCTGATCATAAACCGGTTGGTTATTGTTTGTAAGTGAATGTACCCGGTATTCAGTGGGTGTTTTGATAAGGGATGTCTGTAATTATCATATTTCAAAGACCGCCGCTGCTGTCCTGTGGTGACAATCATTCAGATTTAATAAACAAACTGTTTTGGCGGTGCGGCTAATTAACACATCAAATAGAACTCGATTATTACAATCATTGATATTATAATATTAATGTGTTTGTCTCTTTATATACTATCACGGACAAACAATTAGAGAGAGAGAAAGAGAGAGGGAGAGATAGAGATTGTTGTTTAGATGTCATGAGCTCGGACAAAATGATGTGGTAATTACTGATAGCCATTTCAAAACATAGAAGGTTCCCTGTTTGATATTACCGTTTTATTTATCCTCTTTTGAATCGCATTCATGAATTTTAATTTATTTTCTCATCTATTTATTAAATGTTCTTTCCCTAAGACCAGATCATTTTTTTGGTTAATTTTGCATTAGTTCTCATCAGATATTAGTTTCCATATTTTATTGTGTCTTTCATTTCTTATTATACCCCCGACATACGAAGTATGTCGAGGGGTATATAGCTTTCGTCTTTCCGTCCGTTCGTCTGTTCGTCCGTCTGTGTGTCCGTCCGTTCGTCCGTCCGTGCGTCCGTGTGTCCGTGCGTCTGTCCGTTAACATTTGCGTTAAAGTTTTGCGTTAAGTTTTTATTCTTTGCTTATATTTCCAATATCCTTTGATGAAACCTTTTGGTATGTGACTAGGTATACTTCTAGGTTCATGCAGAATAGTTGACATTATCTGGATGCTGCTGCTGACCTAAGGTCAAGGTCACAGACTTAAACATTTGCGTTTAAGTTTTGTGTTAAGTTTATATTCTTCTTTTATATTTCCAATATCCTTTGATGGAACCTTTTGCTATTTGACTAGGGTTACTTTAAGGTTCAAACAGAGTAGTTGACATCATCTGGATGCTGCTGCTTGCCAAAGGTCAAGGTCACAGATTTGTATATATGTGTTAAATTTGCGTTAAAGTTTTGCGTTAAGTTTATATTCTTTGCTTATATTTCCAACATCCTTTGGTGAAACCTTTTGATATATGACTAGGTTTACTTCTATGTTCGTGCACAATGATTGACATCATTTTGATGCTGCTGCTGATCTAAGGTCAAGGTCGCAGACTTTAACATTTGCGTTAAAGTTTTGCGTTAAGTTTACATTCTTTGTTTATATTTCAAGCATTCTTTGATGAAACCTTCTGATTTATGACTAGGTTTACTTCTATGTGTTCATGCAGATTAGTTGACATCGTCTGGATGCTGCTGCTATCCAAGGTCATGGAAACAGACTTATAGGTTTACATAAAAATTTTGTGCTTAGTTGGTTTTCTTTACTGATATTTGTAATATACTTTGATGGAAGCATTTGATAGGTGATAAAGTTTACTTCTAGGTTCATACCATGTATAAGATTGGTTTCATTAGGGTGTGGTTTCATTAGGCGGTGGCGCTGGTCGGGGGTATACGTGAGCCCCTGCTCACTTGCTCTAGTTACCCCTGTTATATTTATTTATAAATCTCCTTGGTGATCGTCAAAAAGATTAAAATACTGATGTTCAATACTTCCGATTTATTTTCATTTCAAGTATTTTATTAGTTCTTTTTCAGTCGAAGTTATTAAGAAAAACAGTCTGGGTCCGGGTCCGGAGCGAGTCAATATATGTCCAGACCGAGTAATTAAATGAATTTAAGTAATTAAACATGTTAAATAACTCTCTTTTTTCGCGCGACAAGCGATTATGACAATATTCGCAAAGGTTTCGTCGGTTGTTTTTTATTCGAAGCCTTCCAAAGTACATTTTCGCACTTTCATCGGTTATTTTTCAGCAAAATCCCATATTAGACCACTGTCTGTCGCTATCTTTTTGCCAACCAATCCACCCACGTGATCATCCGATGACGTCACTGCGGGGATTCCCGTTATCTCCTAAATAATAGTTAATGAGTCCCATTGAATTCAGATATTGAGGCGTAAGAGTTGTTACATGTACGTTATTATTGTATAAGGTGGGACTTCTTTATGGTTGACCGCTTCATTGTTATTTAAAGACCTGGGTTTGAAGTTATAAAACTGACAATAATCTCAAACATAAAATAAACCACACCGATTGGCTGCTTCCGAGCATGTGCTCGGAAGCAGCCAATCAGTGTGCTTGATTTTGAGTTTGAGAATGTACTCAAGTTTTATAACCTCGGACCCTGGCTTATCACTGTTAACGTGTGCAATCTTTATCTAATCCAATAAACAGTTTTCTCTGGCTAAGATGTCTTCTATAGACCTTGCCCCATCACCCTTTGAGGAAGGCTCAAAATGGGGAGAAATGATAACTCAGATACCTTGATTTGATTACTGCCATTAGTATTGTTACGAGCCGAGGTTCAGCAGTTTAAAACTCTCTTCAGTGATCATATAACCCGCCGTCCGAACTATCACAGGCCCACAGTGAGGGTTCTGGCTGCCAAGTATTACAGCGCAAGAGCTGGTAGCCCAGGGAACGTCTGTGATATTGCCACCTTTTTCTGGTGTCCGGATATACCGGCAGTCCGAATCGTCAGTGGCTTACGGTGATTAGTCAGACTGCCCAGTGACAAAGCACTTGGGTTAAAGCTTTGTAAACAAAAAATGTGAACTTCAGAAACAGAAAAAAATGCTTAATTGAGGCAACCTTAGGCTGTCAACAAAAGGGAGAGAAAGCAAGACCCGAGACATTGTCATGCTAAACAAAATTTAATGAAAAATAAATGACTAGAAAAAACTGTAACAACTTTCTTATATCTATTTAACTGACAGAGACATGTACAAAAGACGAGAGACTAATAAGACATGACTAGACTGACGTTAAGCGACGAAACACAACAGACAAGACGGTAAAACGGCAGTGATCACTCGCAAGTACAGCAGCATATGATAAAATGTTCATGAAAATATATAAACAACAGAGAAATGCTTTGAATAATCTAATTCTTCCCAGTTACAACATTATGACTACTAGTGCAATTCCATAATCTGTGTGCCTGCGCGTAAAATGTGTACTCTAAAATGCAACAAAACCTAATAAAACTTATGTAAAGATGAGAAAAAAAACTATCTTTGATGCTTAAGGATAATGCAAACTTTTCTAATTAAATCTAGACCTTAAAACATATCAGAATTTGGAAAATAAGCCAAAATAAATGCGAACCAGTAAAACGTGACTGCACCCTACGAAATCAAAAGTCTGAAGTTATCCATCAAACGCGGGAGCTCGCTTAAATATTCCCCCGTCCCGCATCCCACAACCCGCAACACAAAAGAAGCATGATTCCCCCATCCCAAGCCGAAGATGCTGAGGGGTCACATGATCCCGCAGACACAGGAACGTGGGAAGACGTTCCCGCAAGAAAGTTGCGACGTCGGCCATATTGATTTTATGACGGAAAACCTGAGGGTCGCCCACTTTAAATGCAAATATCTCTAAAGCCTTAAATTAAACTTATGATAAAACTTATATGAAAATGTTCCCCATTAAATTTACTAACTGACTCCTACACCAAGAAAACCTATGAAAAGCTGTACTGAGCGAAGGACCACTGTAAACGAGGACTTCTAACTTTGACAATTGTTTGTTTTGACAGTAACTAGGTAACGACAGACTGTGTACTTTCACACTCCCACAATTCAACACCCGCATAATCAATATACACCAATATGGAGGTCACCAGCTACAAACATCCTTCTCGTCGCATACACATTTTACAAAAATACAACGTCTTATTGAAGATTACAGGAATAACATAGGTGCAAAAATGTGAGGTAGGTTGACTGTTTACAAATGGGTATAGATCGGTAACAATGAAAACAGCTGATTTTAGCAACGTGTTTGGTGATCAATAATACACATGCAGATTTAGGCTAAGAAAACTGGGTCACTACAGTATTCATCAAGGTTTGATGTAGAAAAACATTTTAAATACACTTATTCTCGTAATGTTTACAAAATCCTAAGTTCACAATTTTCCCATTACAAATTCATTATTAATGGAACCAACATAAAATGATATACTCTGTGGAGATAAAATATTGAAAATGATAAATACGTATTTGTCAAATCACTGTCTAAATCACAAGTTTCACTATTTAATTAAATTAATTAAAAGTCTTTTGAGTCTGATAAAAAGTCTTGCATACCTATGTTTTTCTTCTTGATTATAACCATGGCTAACTTGTTAATTTTTAGAGCATGATTTCTTGGGACAATGACTCAGTATGACCCAAAAGTTGACCTCAAGCAATCTGTGGGTCACATTGACCTATATTTCATGATCTATTGATTTTGCCTGATATCTTGAGGACTACTTGATGTTCTAACATGATTGCCTCTGATAATGACTCAGTATGACCCAAAGTTTGACCTCAAACAAACAGTAGTTCACATTGAGCTATATTTCAGCGGTCCAGTGGTTTTGCCATTTCGCTTGAAGACCATTAGATATACAAACATGATTCTTGCGATAGTGACTCAGTATGACCGGACGTTTCACCTGAAAGTGACAGTGACAGTACGTCACAGTGACCTATAATTAATGGTCCAGTGATTTTGCCCCATATTTTATAACTCTATTTCATGGATTAAACTTATACTTCGGTAAATGGGTTTGGGCTAACACTGTAAGTGACCTCATACTGATTATAGGTCAGTGTGACCCATATTTCATGGTCCAGTAATTACGCCTCACATTTATATCACTATTTTATGGATTCGCATCATACTGCGTTACATGGTTTTGGCTGACACTATAAATGATATCATCTTAGTTGAAGGTCAGCATTACCTGTATTTCGTGGTCATGTGATTATTCTTCATATTTCTCACAATATTACATGCATTCGCCTTATACATGGGTTCATGGTTTGGGTTCACACGGTTGGTGACCTCATCCCAGTTGACCTATATTTCATGGTCCAGTGATTTTGCATCATATTTCTAAAATTTTATCATAGATTTGCATAATACTTGGGTTGTAGGTGTGAGTTGACTCAGTGAGTTATCTCATACTAATTGTTACCTATATTTCGTGGTCCAGTGATTTAAGCCAACATATCTAAAACAATTTCATTGACTTCTTTTATACTTCAAAATTCAGATACAGTGATTGACTTCGTGTATCTTTAGATGACTGTGGCCTATATATTACTGTTCATTAATATTGTCAATTATCTTTCAACATTTAAGAGGTCTTAATTATTCTTTGGAGAACTGTTTATTTTGACACTGCATTTGATCTAATTTCACTCGGCCGTTATCATCCATATTAAACTTGCGCTTGTTAAAGTCAAGGTCCCGCAAAGTCGCACTTTATTGTTTTCCGACAATTCTTGTATTATTTAAGCATGGCTTCAATTAAAATCTAAAGGAGTTCCTTCAAGAGCAGAGAACACATTCGATAGAAGGAACATGGGCCATAGTTCGAAGTTTCGACTATTCAAGTCTCATCAGTGACCCTGACATGGTCTTGTGACGAAAACCAGAGTAAACATAGCTTAATTTCAGTAAGACAGTCGATGCAAAGACTGATGTATCTAAAGGGTCCAAAAGAATGAAAAGCGACGATCTAGAACACGAGTCTAAACCTATTAAAAATTCTATAAAGTATAATCTGTACTATGGATGATGTATGTGGAGACGTTTTACGGCCGCCACACGGCACAACACTAGCTGCATATTAACTAAAAATTGACAATCCGTTTTTGTTTTGAACAGTTCAGACACTCACTGTGCGATCAGGTGTTCGAAAAACCGTATTCTGACTCAAAAAAATGTTAATACATGAAACTGCATGGTTGATAGTATATCGTGCTTTTGGTTCATTGTGTTGTATATTGCATTTGGTTCAATGTGTTGTATAACTTACTTTTGATATCATGTGTTGAGTATTGTTTTTATTTCCATGTATTATCTACTGATTTTAATACCATGCGTGGTACATGTTTATTGCTCTTTATTCCATGTATTGTTTATTGCTTCTATCCATGTGTTGTACATTGCTTTTAATCCCTTATTTTGTATAGAGGAGAAGAGTCGTGTTATTTCAGACAGGCGGGTAAATCCGGACATATCATGGCAAACAGTGAAAATCCAGATGCGACGGCTCAGAATGAGCCGTCGCATCTGGATTTTCACTGTTTGCCCGGTTAATTTTGTTTTAATTCCAAACAACTGACTTATAAATGAAACAATTTCACTGTCCAAATTTACCCGCTGTCCGAAGTTAACCGACTCTCCCCTAATGCTTTTTATTCCAGAGTTGAATTTCTTTTTCAGATTGTTTTAAATGAGTACCGATTTGCAATGTGGATGGACACTTCAGTACGATTAAAGACTAGTAATCTCACATGGCTATTTAAAAAGGTGAAACAACAAGGAGTTATGGCGGGAGAGGGCTACCATTATATAGCTGAAAGAACAAAGGAAACGACTTTCAGAGTTCTAGGGGAGCAGCCTTGCTTATATAGAACCAGTGAGTTTGAGGGTACATTTATTGTAGTGTACAGAAGCCAGTTTGTTGAGACTTTTTTCATGAGGCCCTGGGTATCATGTGCCTTAACAATGGGGTGTATGATGCCTGATAACCACCCAAAGATCCATCTTTATTGTGGTTTATGGGAACGTTTTTATCATGAGTGCCATAGATTTGATCAGTCAGTACTTAGCATTCTGTTGCTGAGATTATATCATGAGAGTATAGAAGAGCATAAGATGAAAAGACACACGTTCTACGAGTTCTGTACAGAGAGTGAACAGTGGCGTTTACTTCCTGAGTTTATAAACGCCTTTAGAAGTAAATTGTTAACTAAATGCAGGCACGGTTAGTCAACGCTTTTAACCCATTCCATTCGGGATACCCGTTTAGGGGTATCTGGGCAAACGGTTTGGATCCAGATCAGGCCCCATAAATGTGGGGCCTGATCTGACGTCCAAACTGTTTGCTGCCTAGACATCATTTCTACAAAGTTGGTTAGACCAATTTTGTCGAAATATTTTTTTATTTATGATGCAGACGACAATTTCAGCAGACGACAAAAAATACCCAGAATACAATGGGTTAACCCTTTCAAGACATGAAACCTGTTATGGCGACATATGCAACGCAAAAAGTGAAGACGCGATGCAAACAGAATGAACATATTTTATTGTATAAACACATTGGGACTTGACACAAGTTCTAACAGTATTAAATAGTCCTCTCCCTACAATTACAATAGAGGCGGTGTCTGATCAAGATCTGCACTGTTTGCTTACTGGAATTTTTATGCAAAATACAATAAAAACCGAAAATATCCACCAGTTGTTGTTACTGTTTTACGTCCACGGTAATCAGCTATGATCATGTCGGGACGGTCATCTAGCCTAACCACACCATTCCTGGGCAGGCTTAGACGTCCTAAGCGGTTAACCACTACTAAGTGTACTTACTTTCGCCAGTAACTGACACCTGCCTTTCTTGGATCAGCGAGAGGGGAAACGAAAGTAAGTGGCCAGACCGGGTATCGAACCTGGGACCTCTGGCTCTTGAGTCAGACGCACCCAGGTAACGTCTACCAGAAATCCCTAAAACTCCAAATGGACTCATCCAAATGGAAAATGGAAAAGGGTGGACTACCAGTCAAAAGAGTGTTTAAGACGTTACTGTCTCAGCCAGATCTGTTTTCTATCGATTTTTCTATCGATTTCGATGTCTAATACATGAACTTATTTGGCCTGTTTCGTCATAGTCGCGGGCATATAATATCCTTCCACGCCATCCACAAACCCCTTTGCTAGGCGACCCCAGTCACGGCGGAACCAGTTCGGCCTGTTTCGGCATAGTCGAGTGCATAAATATAATTCTGATTCAAAATTTTATCACTCCGATCCTCATGGATGATTTGCAATCCCTTTTCAATAGTTCTGTTCCTTGATATCTTACCTTTTCGATATAAGGGCAAGGATTGTGATCTCTTATAACAAGTTAAGCCCATCCCCTCTCAGTAGTTTATTACTGGCCATTCCAAGGCGGTATATCTTTTATGGCTAGTTGTATTAGCTGGCCCAGAGGTTATTAAACTTGAGAACATTCTCAAACTCAAAATAAAACACTCTGATTGGCTGCTTCCGAGCACATGCACGGAAGCAGCCAATCAGTGTGCTTTTATTTTGGGTTTGAGATTATACTCAAGTTTTATAACCTCGGACTCTGGTCTTGTTGTCAATGTCGGCACTTTTGTTCACCTGTTATGTGAGAGGTGTTATAGAGCAGCTGAACGACCGCCTTACTGGGGCCAAGCATAAAAATATTTTTTTGCAGTTGCCAATCAAAGATAATTTCTTAGGGGAGGTAGGTTGTTTTTTTTATTATTATTATTCCTGCAAAAGGTAAAAGCAGCCCAAATGCTATTTAACATGTTAAAATATTATAATATATTAATTACCCCAAATAAATACGAATATAACAGCATCCTATGAGATGAACAAACCTAGTTTACCCTCAAATGGATTACCCAGGATATGCTAGTAGAAAGGCAAGCAGTGTAGACCCAGATCAGACTGCTCCCCAGAGCAGTCTGATCTGGATATGCATTGTTTGCTCAGGCCTGTTGGTCTTACTTTTTACATTAATCACAGTTATTTCCAATTTTCATTAACAAAAAAGCAGCCCCTAATGGCCGAAAAAGTTTTTGGGGTAGGGAGGGTTTGGGTGGGTAGGGAGGCAATTGCAAACAAACAAAATTTTATTTTTGGCCTGGGGAAAAGGTGTTCACATGATTTACCGTGCGTGCCTTTCGTGAACCTGCTGTCAATTTATTTATATGAACCAACAAAGATTCAGGTACAGAAGAAGATGCATGCCCACAAAAGGAGGTAGCTGAAAGGTAACAAGGGCCAAAGAAAAAACCAGAGTGTAGCAATAGTTGAACGGAAAAGGCTGTAAAAAAATAACTGATTAAGGCGAATTCAAACATGGTTATCAAAAATACACCATGACGGAAACAGCCCAACCGAGCAACTAAAGCTGCCACTCTTATATTATCTCCAAAAAAGTGACACCCATGTGACGTGTCACAATCGGCCCACACCCTCCACATCTAAGCGCAGAGCATGCCAAGCTTGTATATAACATATCAAGTGTACATATATTAAAACTAAAAAAAAAATAAAAACAAAAAAATACATATTCAAAAAATGTCAAAAAAAGCATAAAATCGAAATAACCAATATCAAAATCGAACCAAAAATCGGAGCGTAGACTTGTCTTTGAGGTTCAAACCCGGAGAGCGACTATAATAAACCAGCATAGATAGGAACTTTGACAGGTGCACCGCACTGGACTCGATGCCTCACTAGCAACATGTAATTGTGACGCACATGAAAGGTTTACCTATAACATGTATAAACATGGAGGATTCATGTCAGCCTGCGCATCACTGCAGTGTGAACTAAAG
Source organism: Ctena decussata (assembly GCA_963989385.1). Classification (NCBI taxonomy): domain Eukaryota; kingdom Metazoa; phylum Mollusca; class Bivalvia; order Lucinida; family Lucinidae; genus Ctena; species Ctena decussata. The sequence goes on along the minus strand of OZ022510.1, from coordinate 11,942,981 downwards.
CACATATTACTTTTAGTATTTAGAGTATGCCCTTTGCATATGGCCCCTTAACACGTGAAACAAATCCTATTTTACAATGGTCTGGTTAAGTCAGACTCCAAAACAGCATTAATGCAAAACTGAAAGCACAAACAAATATTCAGTTGATATCAACAACTGTAATCCTGTTGTCAGCTCGAAAATACGTTGGTCAATATTACGTGTTTGTTCTTGGTCAAATTCGTCCAGTTCTTTAAGGATATTCTCCTCCAACTTGTCTAGGTAGGCATCAATCGTTGCTCGAAACTCTTTGATTTTCTTTCTGCATTCCTCTGTCAGACGTTTTAGTTCTTTACGATCGGATTCGCGTTGCTTTTGCATGCTATCAAATTCCTCCATCAGAGATTTTGTTTTGGTCAACACTGAATTCAGCCTTGTAGGTGTGTAATCAGCACATTTTTCTTGGACATCAAGTCTTTTACATTTCCGATGCTTTACTTTCTTGCAAAGAATACAAATAAGATCTTGATGGTCTTCACAGTAAATCTCAACTTCTCGGTTCTTGTTACAGCTGCAGTAGGCTACAAAGCCAGACCTTTGACTGCCAGAAGCCCGGGCTGGTATCTTTTCACCAGACAAAATGGTATGACTTTTCGATATTGCAAGTTTGCGATGGGCGTCCTTGCAGGAGTTACACAGGTATTCTCTACATTCGTTACAATAATGATTAGCTTTCTTGTCCAAGTTATCAGTTTGGCACGGCCCACAGATTCTATCATATAATTCATCAGAGGTTCCTTGTAGGGACCTGGAACCATCTACAGAAGCCATGGTATGCGTTTCTAGAAAAAAATGAACAGAAGCTTCTTAGCAACTTATTTGTAAAGTAACTATATAACGATGGTGGCAAAACTATTTATACACAAAAACGCAGGTACGTATGAAATGAAAAAGAAATGAGCCGCGACACGAAAAAAACAACAATGTGGTTGTGCGCACAGCCAAGACTCAGATCAGCCTGGGCATACGCCCAGTCTGATCGGAATCCTCGCTTTGCGCTTAAAGGGTAGCTAAGGGTCTGAGCTACCTTCATGCGGACAGCGAAGGCTCTGATCAGACTGGGCGGATGCCTAGGCTGATCTGAGTCTGCGCTGGGCGCCCAACCACATTGTTGGTTTTCTCGTGTCGCGGCTCAAATCAAACTTTAAATACGCAGCTGCTTATTTGCACATGAGAAGCATATAAAATGGTATGAATACATATATGAATAGGCATCGCAGTGTGAAAAATGTTATGGCTCCACACACAATATCAAATGAGCCACGACGCGACAAAACCAACAATGTGGTTGTGCGCCCAGCCCAGACTCAGATCAGGCCCAGTCTGATCAGAGTCTTCGCTGTCCGCATGGAGCTAGCTTAGTCCCTTAGCTGCCCTTTAAGCGCTTAGCAAAGGGTCTGATCAGACTGGGTGGATTCTCAGGCTGAGCTGAGTCTGGACTGGGCGCTCAACCACTTTGTTGGTTTTGTCGTGTCGCGGCTCAAAGACATGGTTGTGCTCCTAAGTCTCAACGTTATAAGTCCAGAATGATCATTTTGTGCACTGCACTGACAACGCTGAAAATCATTGTTATTTATCATATTCCAAACGCGTAAAATGTAGCAATAGGTCACCTTAACAAAACAGTACATGTAGAGAGAGAGAGAGAGAGAGAGAGAGAGAGAGATTTTATAAAGAACTATACATTATCCTCATAAAACAGGTAATAAATGTGACAGTAGTTTTATAGGAATCATAATAAGCAAATCCATGTTCCATGATAAACTAGGAAACGCCAAGCTATTCCGTTCTTGATATATTTTATCAACACGCAACAGACTGTACGTACACAGGCTGATCTGAGTCGTTTCTCTCCTCACATCTGTCAAATATCGTTTATGACAATCAACACACGGGTGCACGTGCCTGTGTCTTTGTTTATGTTTAAATAAAGCAATCTTTTCAACACAATTGCCAATAAAATCAATATGCCGCTAAACTATAGAAAATATATCTAAACCCTTAAAGCGCCCAAAATTAAAACTGTTGAATTGGCAAACATTGTAGATCCAGATGAAGTGGCTCAAAATGAGCCACCTCATCTGAATCTAAACTGCTTGCCCTCTAGTGTTCATAAATTCTCAATATGATATCGCTTGGACGAAACATTTTTTTTAAATTCTGCAGACGTAAATTTTGTCGTCTGCTTTTTGGCGTATTAAGGGTTCAAATTCATGGTTGCGTTGCATTTTTCCGCCATTTTCTCAAAGGAAACAACTTTTGTGACATCTTGCGACGAATCCCTTTCAAAAAAGGGTATACTTTGTTCAAGGAAAAGAGTTTTCTCCATGAAGAGCAAATTCTTTCCTTTAAAAGTTAAGCTTCATTGAGAATGTCAGCTAAATGGAAATGGCAAAGTTGCTCCCCCTGAATATGTATCTATACGCCTTAAGCTACGTGAGCTGCGCGCTCGTATGCAAAGTATTGTGTATACGTCATCCATAGACCTTCAGCTAAGTGAGCTGCAGGCCCTGATTAGCCTGCACATATGTACAGTAGTGTGACTAGAGTATTATATTTACGCCTTAAGCTAAGTCAGCTGCGCTCACATATGTTCAGTAGTGTGAGTAGGCCTACATTAAGATCTCTCCATTAACACTGGGTAAACTCCATGCGCGGACTGACCTGAATCTTCGCTATACAACATATTTCTCAGGGGTCATAAGCTGTTGGGTCCATCAGAGTAGTTGCGTATCGGACTGTGCGAACGAAATGAGTACCATTTCATCGCACAAGTTCATCGTACCAATGGTAAATTTATGTTTCTACTTTCGTTTTCTATTATCATATTTTAGCCGCGACGCGTGAAAACCAACAGTGTGGTTGTGCGCCCAGCGCAGACTCAGATCAGCCTGGGCATCCGCCCAGCCTGATCAGAGTCTTCGCTGTCCGCATGAAGGTAGCTTAGACCCTTAGTTACCCTTTAAGCGCAAAGCGAAGACTCTGATCAGAATGGGCGGATGCCCAGGCTGATCTGAGTCTTCGCTGGGCGCACAACCACATTGTTGGTTTTCTCACGTCGCGGCTCATTTATGTAAGCTCAGTAGAGCAGCAGAATCCTCATTATCTGGGTCGACAGTGATTGCCAAAACAATTTTATATGCTGCTTAGGGGAGAGTCGGGTAACTTCGGACAGCGTGTAATTTCGGACAGTGACATTGTTTCCTTCATATGTCAGTTGTTTGGAACTAAAACAAAAATAACTGGCCGAACAGTGAAAATCCTGAGTCGTCTCATCTGGATTTTCACTGTTTGTCGTAATGTGTCCGAATTTACCCCCTGTCCGAAGTTACCCGACTCTCCCCTATAATCAGCCAATAAAACACTGACATACACATCGATTCGAACCCTATATGAAAAAAACTGGGTTTTGTTTTTCATACCCATATTAAAACGTGCCTCGACCTGTTTACAGGTTACAAAATACTGGTGTGAAACGAAGCTTTTAAAACATGGCGAAATACAGACATATTTTTATTGTTATTACACGAAATCAGGATAATATAATAAAAACATTACTTACACTTTAATAGTGGTTCGTGGGCTGTACTGTTTAGATCTGAATTTATGGCGGTCTGTCACCAACAAGGAAGTGAAATTCCCGTTGTGTAGTCTTTCTTTAACACCTGTGTGTACTTAAAAGCATAGAAAGCCGTTTCATAAGAAAACTATCTTGTGATGGCAGTTGAAAGTCATTGGACACAAAAAGGTGACGTTTGACAGCACTGACGACTGACATCAATGATCAAATCCTGTCAATTAAGGGATAGAGTTTCTATCAGGAAACTTGTAGAATCATGAAGATATAACAATTCTCCCTAAGGAATATTATAAGGTGCCGCTTGACTATAAAGCTCCTTTTATTATAACACAAAATTGAATTTGTGATATTACAAAATTCCACAAAATCGATTTTATGGTATCACTGAATAGGAATGAATAAATGATATCAAAAACGAAATTTGTGATATCACAAAATCGAGGTAATGGAATCGCTAAAACATATATAGGTTATCAAAAAGTGGATACGATTTTTAATATCCCTGATTTGATTTTGGTGACATCATAAAAAAGCTGTAATTTAGTGATATCACACAAAATCGACTTTGTAAAATCACTTGTTCTATTTTGTGATATCACTAATTCGGGTTTGTGATGTCACTAAATCGCACATATTTTGTGATATCACTATTTGATTTTGTGATATCACTAATATCAGTTAGTGATATCACAAAAAGGTAATATGTAGTAAAACGGCACCTCATACTATATATTGTGATATCACTAATTTGATTATGTGATATCACTAAATATCAGTTAGTGATATCACAAAAAAGGTAATATGTAGTAAAACGGCACCTCATACTGTATAGTATGCGCAGGGATCAATGGAAACGACGACTGATGAGATCAACCAAATGATGGTCGGTTGGCTGGTTGTTCTGGGTTGTTTCAAGACAGTCTAAATCGAAGAGCAGGAGAATGGAAGGAAATATACTTAATGACAAAAGTTCTGCACGGATGTTAGATTAACATCCGTGGATAACTTTTGTCCTTAGGTATAGATAATAGTGGAGGTACGGTTCGAAATAATCTCGCAGCAGCTGCAAGAACAGAGAGACTCTTGTCCTACTTTCAATCTATGTCAGTAGGACATGCTAATGCCGAAAGTTTCACATAATCTTCTCTCCACCACCCCGTCAATGAAAAGATGAGGACGGAAACATTTAGTCATTTCTAACGTGTTTATCATAGCAATAGATCCAACATGCATAAATTATTTTGTAGGAGTATGACTTCAGACGCAGCCGCCCTTCTACTATAGGTCCTGAAAAAATTGAGCTACAACGATTCTTATTTATCATTATTGTTTTCATCATTATTATTATAATCATTAGTAGTTGTAGCAGTAGTGGACTAGTACAACTGAGGCTCGACTAACGACCAACGACTAAAGACTAAAAACTATGCGATGGCGGATTGTCTGACAAGTTTGCGAAAACGAAATTACCGACTTCAGAAACCTTTGGTGGCATATATAAGGTCTCTAAGTTCGTGAACAAAGTTTTCCAGTTTCTGTCTTGTTGGCTTGCGCTTCGAGCGCAAGCCAGTATTCAAGTGGTTTAGTGATACCGAGTTATTTTCGGAAGAAACGATACGTCACACTTAGTCGGAAAATACCAGGAGAGTGTGTACACAGTGAGTGTGTACTGCAACGATTCGTTCTAAACTTTTTTTAGGGCAGCAATTAAGCCAAAGAGATCGGAAAGTTCGTTCCGGTTTGAGACAGCATTTCTTCATTATTTTCTTCACAGACATAACAAACAAATACCTCGTCCGATTTTGTCTATATTTATCCATATCCGATTTGCCTCATCTGCTAAAAATAACGATGGAAACTTTATTCTATTTTTGATAGTTCATGTATCTTTTTTTTTTAAATATTTCCGTTAAAAAGCACGTTTTTCTGTTACAAGTGCCTTGAACTTGGCCACATTTCGTTTGCTTTTTATAAACTGATGGCATAAAAGAATGAAACTGTGAATGCAATGCAAAGTATTTGGCTTTGCATCCTAAGAAATATACCAAAACTTGAGTAAGAAACAGTGTTTATATATAGCTTAGCGCAAAGCATTAGCTTTTCCAAAAAATCATGCAGCGGCGTCGCGAAAACTACGCCTTAGGGCATCGCATAATCTGACTAGTCAGAGCAGCCGGCACACTGTCCAGCGCCGATGCATTCGTTGGATCTGATCAGTCTTTTTCGGCATATATATATTCTTCATCTTTCATGCTGAGGCCAGACTGATCAGACTGCGCTTATACCAGAGTGGGCTGATCTGTGTATCAGTGTAAAATCTGAAAGAGCAGAGTTCAAATTTATTGTTTAAATTTAGAAACAAGCGCTTTTGACGATTTTCTTCCCTTATCACATTTACTGAAAAGAGATAAATTTCATTTGTCGGGAGTTCATGGAAATACGAACGCAATGGGTTCCGTGCTTTGTTGTTCCCAAATGGTGTAAAGCAAGCTATTGTTCCAAACAACAGCAGCATGCATTTTCTTCTCAGTGTCAAAATTTTGTTCCAGTCACTGCCACTGATGCCACTTAAACCACAAATAAACTTCAGTAAATATAAATTTATTGTCTTCTTTTGATGCCAAGTTCAGATGTGCCAAAATTCCATAGACATGGGTTTGAAACAACCTTTCCTAAAATTTTGATTCAGACTAAATGTGACTCAACAGCCGTGAAGAATAGACTTGAAATAGGTCCATATAGTTATTTTCCTTGAGACATGCCTAAAACGGCCGGCCAAAACCTTGGAAACTGTTTTTTGTTGTTGTTGTTGTTGTTGTGTGTGTGTGTGTGTGTGTGTGTGTGTGTATGTGTGTTTGAATATTTTTTTTCAATTTGTTTTTTCAAATAAATTCTACACTTGTTTTTACCTTACACCCGTGGATAATGCCACCATTCAATACATGTAAGTTAGAAATTAAATACTTTGCTAAATAAAAGTTAGCAACAGAAAGTGCACTAACAATCGGGTTCACTTCAATAAACAACTCATGAAAATTTCACTGTCTTAGCTGGGCAAGCCTTCCTTTTAAAGGGAAATTTTATTTATTTAACCGTTTCCAATGACGTGTATTTCACCGTTGTGCATAGTTGTACATCTTTACTAAAATGAGTTGATGTTATTCATTTGTGTGATTGACATTTGGGTTGAAAATGGCTGAACAAGCAAGTGGAACAAGCATGAGTAGGATGAAAATTCAAGTGGAAAAGTCCTCCGAGGGCGAGAAAGCCTCAGAGTGTTTTCTACCTCTAGTGGGTTAACTGGGCGGTCGGGTCGGGCGATGGTGATGGGTAGCTTTCAGTACTGGTGCGTCCTACTTATTTTGATTATTTTGGTGCAAGGACCAGCAGTGCTTGCTATCTTGCAGTAGATACGGGAAGGGTTGTTTGGACGTTTCTCTCTCATCTGTCCTTTCTCCTTCCTCGCCTACTCTCTGGGAGATGGCTCGATATAGACTGAAATACTATCTCAAAGGGCCGTTAAAACCTAAACGACCAAACAACTAATTACCTCCCGCTGTCATTGTCGTAAACAAAGAAATATTTTTTAAAACAAATCCTACAACTACATATAGTACCCTGGTGCAATGGTATGAGAGTCGGACCTGTATATGGGCTCCGGCTGACCGCAAATATTTTCAAACATCTTAACGCGTTACAGCTCTTTATTTTCCTTCTCCATCTCCCCCCCCCCCCCCCCCCCCCCAAAAAAAAAAAAAAAAAAAAAAAAAAAAAAAAAGGTAAAACAAAATTATCAATGAAATGGTTTCATTAGTTTTCATCACCTCCAGAGCTTTCAAATTTTCTCATTGTGTTGCAAAATTTCGTAGCATACGGGGCAAATAGGATATTTTGCCAATTCTAGTAAGCTCCTAACAGTGTAGAGCCTATATAAATATACTGCGATAGCGACCTAGCATACACATTTTCCCCAATGCCTCCAAAAACGGGTCCTTCCCAGCGGTTCCACGGAACGGATCCATAACAGAACCGTCTGGGTGCCCGAGTCCGTCATCTGTGTCAAATTCAAAGATAGTGTGCACGTTGTTCCTGGGATCGGTATTCCACCTAGCCGCCCCAAAACGTGCCTGAGTACGATCGATTGATTGGGGCCTCGGTTTAAATTATTATCTGGAATAGAAGAAGAGCGAAACGTCGAAATATATGACAAGAACGCTCATACGAACGGCTAAGCAATGCTTTTGTGTGAAGCGCTCAGTAGACTTACAAGACCAGCTCAACTATCCGAGGTATAGGTCCAAATGCAACATAATTGCATGTAAAACACTTCGAAGAAAGCTTCAGAGTAGAAAAGAATGACGACATTAGGAGAATAAGTTGCAGAGTTCTAGACGCGAGTGGGCACTGGGTGACAATTTTTGTCAGCTCTGCTTATAAACCCCTCATCCGAACCGCCAAAACGAGGCTGGATGAGGGACCACAAGCCTGTCAGTTCATCTGCCGTCACACTGTGTCCGGGCAGGCTTAGACATACATGTAATACATGTTGTGTAAAGCTATAAAATAGTGTCCCGTAAATGACGACACCATGTCCCGTAAATGACAAACCCTGAAAATCGTAAATGTTTCAAGAAAAGAAGAGACATATTGAAACAACTTATATAGCAATGCCTTACTTTTCAGCTGCATCCATGTTTGATATTTAGATATTAAGATTGTCATAGACATGATATTTGTAACTTTCATTCGTTTATTTCCATTTGAAGTTTTGGGCCTATAGGCTCGTAAATGACTAAATGAAGAAATACCTAACATTCTGTAAAATGAAAGTCGTTGACTTAAGGCTGGTAAGTTTGAAGATATATACCAAGGGTAAGTGTATTTATGCTGTAATACAATGCAAAGGCTGTTTTAAGCAGGTAGAAAAGTGCACCTCTGTACTTTTGGATTGTCCGGATTAACTGAGAATGAGTGTTTAGTAAACTTAACGTCAACTTTCGGTTGACGTAACATGTACTTCATAAACCATGTGTCATATTATTAATTAGAGATTGCCTCATTAACCTTGCGACATAAAGATCGAACGTCACCAACCATTTGACACAAAGTGATGACTACTTCACGTGATTAACCTCGGAATCATTCAGATTACAAAATTAGAACTGGTCTCGGAACTATCCTCATTTTTCGGCTTGTCTGAGAATGGTGATGGCCAGGTTAGAATGCTAATAACAATTTATGGTACACAGTCTTCTGCCTCACAAAAGCCTGTTGAGTCTGTTTTCTTCGTTCTTCCAAGTGTGTCGATTAGACTTGGAATAATCTTCCGCCAAAGGTTCACTTCTCTTGAAAAAGGATAACTTTTGACTGAATCTGAAGTCATCTCCCTTGTTATATGCAAATACTGTTGTTCTTCTGTTGTATATCGTGGCCAAAACATTTTAACAGGGACCGGTGTATTTGGATTCCTGAAGGAGAAGAAAAAAGAGATATTTTAAGGGCAGGCATATGTACGGAGCCCGGGAGGGGACATGGCAATACATATACTGATTTCGTTCCCACGAAATGCATTTCGTTCCCACGCATCCTTTTCCGTTCCCTCAGTTTAGTATTTCGTTCCCTCTAATTAACATTCCGTTCCTACGCTTTACGTTTTCGTTTCCACGCATTCCTTTTTCATTCCCTCAATTAAGTATTTCGTTTCCTCAAAATAGCTTTCCGTTTCCACGCTTTATTTTTCCGTACCCTCAAAATAGCATTTCTTTACCTCTAAATAATACACCGTTCCAACGCATTACTTTTTCTTTGCCTCAAAATAATACACCATTCCCATGCATTACTTTATCGTTGCCTCAAAATAATAATTCGTTCCCTCAAAATAATAATTGGTTCCTCCAAAACAACATTTCGTTTCCACGCATCACTATTTCGTTTGCACGTTCTAATATTTCTTTCTCTTGCAAAATAAATTCGTGTCCTTAAAATAGTATTTTGTTATCTCGCAATAATATTTTGTTCTATCACAGTAGTATTCTGAGCGCACAGATTACTATTCCGTTCACACGAAATGATATTTCGTTCCCACGATTTACTATTATGAGGCCTCGCAATGAACTACATCTATTTTTAGCTTTACGCAGATCAGTGTATCATGGGCGTTGGTTGACAAGAGCTCTGTTTTGAATAAGGGCATTTCAGTCTGGTCAACATTATATTAAATCTTTGAACATGACAATCGAATTACATGTTCAGATTCTCCCAACAATTTAATAATAAGAAACTGAGAAAATGTAGCATCATTATAATCATAATAGGAAAACTTTACGCTGGCAAAACGTCTACCCAACGTTGGACAAACATTATTTGCGTTTCTGAACTTTGGGTCAGCGTTGTCCGAGCATCGCGTGCTCACTCGGCGGTGTCGACCATCATGTATGGTTCACGAGGGGCTCTGGGTTCGTGATCAGTAGAGCCTCGATTTTGTCCACATCTGTTACATTTGGGAGGTGGATGGAGGAACGCAGAGATGGTGATAGTGATGGCTGAATTGCTTCCAGTGAAGGAGAGTCTGCTTTTGTGACTTCCTGTTTATTTCCTTTGGCAGTGTGACCATTTCGAGGGGCCTGCTCTGGAGGGAAGAATTTGCTCCAAGGGGAGCAAATTCTTTCCTTTGACAATTGACCCCAGTTTTGGATTTGCAGAGACTGGGATGGCTGAATTGCATCCCTTGAAAGTGTACTCATTCACCTTATCATGTAGGTACTTGGTAAGCCAGCTAAACTCAGGGCCCGGAAATACTCCAGTTATATGACGTGACAGCTGGCATAATAACCTTTGAGCTATGGTAAAGCTGTGGTGTGTGGGTGTATAGATGTGGTGTGGGTGTATCTCCATATTTTTCCGCCAGGTTTCCACAGGAAGACAACTGTTATGACTTCCTTCTTGCTTCCCTAGGTGACAGTGCCTTTTCTGGCAGGCCTGCTATGGAGCGAGAGCATTGGCTTCGATGGGGGCAAATTCGTATAATAGGAATTAGAGGGGACACAGAGATTGGGATGACTGAAAGTACATGTACTAGACTGGCTGCAGTTAAGATCATAGATAAAATGACAATAATAATAATAATTGTAATAAAAAATTATAATAATAAAAATAATGGCAAAGTTGAATAGAAAATGATAATAACATAAAAAATATGGTTGGCCTTCAAAACAAACGGAGTCAAATTAAGACTTGTAACATTTAGAATAAAGCATTTAGCCTGGAAGCCAGGCTGATAAAATACACTATGGTTTTGCTTATACCATCACCGAATAGTTTTGTGAGAAAACGAAAAGCTATTTCATAGGAAAGAAATGTTAATTTGAGTGAACGAAATATTATGGTAAGGAAATGAAATATTATTGCGTAGGAAAGAAATGGTAGCCCGTGGCCACGGAATATTATCTTGAGGGAACGAAATTTCAATCTGAGGGAACGACAAAGTACTGCGTGGGAACGAAATATTATTTTGAGGGAACAAAATGTTATTTTGAGCGAACAAAATTGTAAAGCGTGGGAACGGAATATTATTTTGAGGGAACGAAATGCTATTTTGAGGGAACAAAATAGTAACGTGGGGGAACGAAATATTATTTTGAGGGAACGAAATGCTATTTTGAGGAAACGAAAAAGTAAAGCGTGGGAACGGAATGTTACTTTGAGGGTACGAAATATTAAATTGAAGGAACGAAAAAGTAAAGCGTGGGAACGGAATATTATTTTGAGTGAACGAAATATTAAATTGAGGGAACGAAAACGCAATGCGTGGGAACGAAATGCATTTTGTAGGAACAAAATCAGTGTATATATTGCTATGTCCCCTCCCGGGCTCCGTACAGATGAAATTTAAAAGAAAAAAAAAAAAAAAAAAACACGATAAACACCAGTAACGACATAATCCAGGCCAATTGAGTTCAAGACATTCTGTTATATGTTGTATGCCTGTCCTATGTCTGACAGGTGTCGTCAAAAAAAAGCTGTTCTTTTAATAGAGGTTAGTGTCTTTTGATATCAAGTTTCTCAGACGAGATCAGAAACAGCGTAGGAAGGGTGAGGATTGCCAAGCCAGTCTGACGTGTTTCTGGTCGAGCCGGATAAACTTGATATCAAAAGACACTAGCATAGTTTTCTACTTACCATGAATCATTATAAGATTTTAAAGCATGAAAAAGGCCAAAAAATAAAAATCAAACACTATTTTGTCTTAACATGTGGGCGTCGCGACTGCATCATGACGTAAGACGGCGACGTCATTAAACCAGTCCAATTTTGTTATTACGGCCAAAGTCAGTATGTAGCCAATCGGCTTAAGAGATCACTTCTAAAGGCATAGAACTGCCTGATATCATTGACACAAGCTCAGTTTTAAAGTGACATGATATCATATTATGTTATCATATCCCTGTTCTCAATAGGAAATATGTAGTGGATGCACGAATACATTCATTTTTCATTGACCCTACCGTGATTGGTGAGGATCGGATTTGTTTACACTTATTAGGGTCAAGTCGGGTAAATTCGGATAGCAGGTAAATTCAGACAGTGGCATTGCTTCCATGTCAGTTGTTTGGAATTAAAACAAAATTAACTGGGCAAACAGTGAAAATCCTAATGAGACGGCTCATTTTGAGCCGTCTCATTTGGATTTTCAATGTTTGCAATGGTGTGTCCGAATTTACCTCCTGTCTGAAACTGCCTGACTTGACCCTGCTAGCACAAAAGAGCTTCTACAGTGACCGTACCATATTTGCACCAATAATAGATGTATGTAAAATAGAACAGTTTAAGGGCGCAATCATTGCACTTGTTTATTCAAAATACTCTGTTGAAAATTAAATACTGGGCTGACCCATAACTGCAAAAAAGCTCTAGTCTTCAATGTGCTAATTGCATATGACAACTGTAAGGACACTGATCAGACCATATATAATAATGCAGCTTGTTCATTTTCACTGACTCCTCCAGATGTCATGCAGTAAAGCAATTGGAAAGTCACATAGTTTGCTTTAACTCACATGAGCCTTTATATAGGCTCAAAGGTGAGCTTATAGTATTGGCAGGTTCCGTCGTCCGTAGTCCGTCCGTCAACATTTTCCCCAAAGCCCTGAGCCAATCAAAGCCAAACTGCATACGGAGGCCCAGTAGGATGGGAGACCGAAAGTTTGTTCGCGGGATTGGGTCACATGACCAAGATGGCCACCATGCCTTTGTATGGTAAAACCTTTCAAAATTCTATTCCAGAACCAAAGGGCCATTGATCTTGAAACTTTGTTGCAACATTGGGGAATCGGGCCCATCATTGTTTGTTCAAATGATGACCTTGCTTTGGTGCGTCATGCATTTATATGTGAAAATGCCTGACCCGTAGATTTCTCAGACACCTTTAAGTCTAAAATAAAGTAATTGGCATATATGGTTAATTAAATTAGCAAATAAAGACGTTGTCAGAAATCTACTCCTCTGAAGCCACCTGATAGATTAAATACATATTTCATGTGAACTCTCGTATGGTCAGGGGAACAAAAGTTGTTCAGGCTGTGATGGTCACATGCCCAATATGCCCATGTTCATTTATGGTAAAAACTGTTTAATAATCTTCTCCACCACCGAAAGGCCAGTGGCCTTGAAACTATGAATGTAGCACTGGGAACTCAGGCCCTACAAAGTTTGTTCAAAGATAACCCTACATAACCTTGACTTAATTTATGGCAAGGTCAACTTCGGTATGTTATGCATTATATGGTAAAATGTTTAAATGATGGATTTCTCAGAGACTTTTTAAGTCTAAGGTATAATATTTGGTACATACATGTAAGCAGATGAATACATTATGTTGCTGATGAAGGTCAGGGTCATTCTTTAACCTTTGATCAATGTCGCTTAAATTCTGATTTCTCCTATAAAAATGAAGCAATATCTCAACTCTGCGAGTACTGTATCCCATTTTCTTGCACACCAGATAAGGATATCCGCGTGCTTCCCCTGTACCTACAAATCTTTTCTCACACATTCTATCTCACCCAGGACCGGATAAAAATCACGAGCATTCAATGCATTGGTTGTATTGGAGGTCATGTATCTGCGTCGTCAAGTGACGTTGACGTTTGTGATGACTACGTCACGAAGACAGCAAAAATGACGTCAGTTCATGCACTCTAGACGTTGACCCGAATGGCAGTCGTTGAAAGCGGCGCCTTAATAAAAACCTCTCAAGCACTTAAAGTATGCATTTTAACAAGTTCTAAAGTTAAAACAAAACGTGGTATGCAAGAAAAAGTATCTTTCATGGGTGAGAGGTAGGGATAGAAAAATCCGTCACTCGGGATCACTGTTCGGCATCACTCGGCAAGCCTCGTGATGCCGACAGTGACCCTCGTGACAGATTTCTCTATCCACACCTCACACCCATGAAAGATACTTATAATCTTATTCATACCTACCCAGTTTTAGCAAAATTACTCCACATAGTCATCATATACTTAGCATTATCTCTGTCCCAGTCTGTTGGCGTGTATACTTCATCTCTTGGAAAGTACGACATTATCCCTTCAGATTCCTCAAAATATGTGTACACCAAATCATCCCCATGATTGGCTCCTTTATTCCATGAAGGGGCAGGTATTACCCTCATTGAAGGTATAATGTCAAATATATACATGTATGTGCCTTTAGAATCCAATGCCAGTGCAGAATGCTGTCTTATAGTTTCTGTAAGAGAGACGCTAAAAGAACTGTCTGACAAAAGTGCTATCATTTTGTTTCGCCGTTTTTCCATATTTTCCGGTTCGTCCCAGTCGGTATACGCATGCGCGAGTATGTTAGTTACCACTTCCGGCGTTTCCGCCTTAAAAGCGTATGGAACCACTAGAGGAAGTAACGCCTCTTCCAAGAAAGTCCGATTGGGATTAAAATTTTCGGGATCTTCAACTCCTAATTCAGGACTAAGCATCAGGGCACCTTCCTCTGAACAAATTCCAGACAAGAAATCAAGCGAAGCAAAGAATTCTCGGTCTCGTGCCGAAACATCAGAATTTCCGTTTAACAAGTCTATCGGTGGTTCTTTTACGAATTCCCCATCAACCGTCGGAATGAATGGCATTTCCAGCCGATGAAGCCAATTTGTGAAGTCGTTGATTGTTGCGTTTAGGATGTCTGGTGACTTATTGCGAAGACAATCGATTAATGGTTCTGATTCACTATGTTCACAATCTACAAGTTTTCCTAGTAATACAGCATCTTCTCTGGGTGATTCATTAGAAGCCCAAGGGTTTGTTATGCTGCCACTTTGAGCGATAGCTCTCTGAAAAAGCCCCTGGTTGCCTTCAAACAAACTCTGATAAACAACACTAGCCCCTCCAGCTGATTCCCCAAATATTGTCACTCTGCCTGGGTCCCCGCCAAAGGCCTCAATATTATCATGAACCCATTTAATCGCCAAATGTTGATCCCAAAGGCCGTAGTTGCCTGGCGCATGCTCGTCACCAGTGCTAAGGAATCCCCAAACTGACAGTCTATAGTTTAATGTCACAACGATAACATTTCCATGGCCCGATATGGTATCAGAAACGTATGGCTCAGATCCCCCTGCAACGAACGCGCCGCCATAAATCCAAACCATCACAGCTAAGTTTCCTTGATTGCCCACACGCCCGGCAGGAACATAAATATTCAGTGTAAGGCAGTCTTCACCGACAGAAATATCTTTATCCTCTGGAAAAGGCATTATTAGCATCTGTAAACATGTTTTCCCGTGTTTTGTCGCGTCAAACGGCGAATCTAAATTCGTTTTAGGAACCGGCTTCTTGAATCTTAGATCCCCTATCGGCGCCTCTGCATACGGAATTCCGAAATAGTGGTAGATTTTCATTGGTTTTCCAAAAACGTCAGCTTCTTTAACTGTACCAAGAATTGTTCCAACATTTGTAGTAATAACAGGTGCATCTTCAGAATTCACAAACATGAATTGAAGCAATATGAAATTAAGAAATGTAAGTACATGTATAAAGAATTTCATTTTGAAAATTTTGAGTTAGATATACAAGCTAGAAGGGTTTGCAATACTTCACGACCAGCAATATAAATTGAGCCGCGACACTAACCAAGAAGTGGTATGTGCGCCCAGCGCAGACTCAGATCAGCCTGGGCATCCACCCAGCCTGACCAGAGTTTCGCTGCGCGTGTTAAGGGTAGATAAGAGTCTGAGCTACCTCTATGAAGGCAGCCATTACTCCGATCAGATTGGGTGGATGCCCAAGCTGATCTGAGTCTTCGTTAAGCGCACAGGCCACTTTGTTTGTTTTGTCCTGCCGCGGCCCAAATATACTGACCTCGTCGCGGGGAAAGATGCCTATAGCAATGTGCAAACACAAAATGTACACATCAGCCTGCGATACTTTTTAAACTAGTCCCAGTATTTACAATGCCTTGCGGGCTCCGGAGGATTCATGGAATGTTAAGGCAAACATGGAAGTGTCCGATCAGACTGCGTAGGTTAATCCGAGTCTCTTGTCAAGCTGGCTTCTCTCTAAACGTTCGAATTTTTTAAGCTGACTTATTTTTAAACGTTCGAACTTTTAACCTCTACCTTTGTCAACAAGAATATTTGTTTTCTGTGTGTAGGAAATCTGTTAAGTAAAAAGATATATAAGCACTATATAATAGGCACAAATACAATCACATGATCAGGGTCCAGGACTACAATTTTATAATTTTCATTATATCAAAGACAGAACTTGAATTTGTGTATTTTAAATTAAAGTGGCTTTAATAAATGATGATAAAGTTTTCAGCCATTACGGCAATTCCTATCTATCACAGTAAAAACCGTTCTTAGGGGAGAGTCGGGTAACTTCGGACAGCGAGTTATTTCGGACAGCGACATTGTTTCCTTTATGTGTCAGCTGTTTGGAACTAAAAGAAAAATAACTGGCCAAACAGTGAAAATACTGATCATGAGCCGTTTCATCTGGATTTTCACTGTTTGCAATGTTATGTCCGAATTTACCCCCATGTCCGAAGTTACCCGACTCTCCCCTAAATAAATGGCATATTGTGAGATACAAGCTCATAAAATAATTGATCTGATGTTTAATTTATTTACATCGTCCGATAAGTATTTATTTGAGTGCACTCAATCTGATATTACACCCCCTCGCCAACATGCTGCAGAGACCACTTGTGGCTGTTGACCTCTCGAGGGTACACTGATTTAAGTACTTATTAAGAGAGGCTGAATGTGAGCATCGCGCAAAAGCCCATAACAACGTGGGAAGTCGAAAATTACGGATTTAGCTCATATTTTGGGAAATTGATATATACCATGCTTGTTTGTGTTTTCCAAGTTTTTAGCGGTCAGCGTTTGGCCGTTTCCATGGTAACCAGGTTGCCATTTTGAAAATGTCAATATTAAGACCTTAATGTAACATTCACTCGCTAAAAATTGACCTATTCTGTTTCGTTTTTGTAGTTTGACAATATATAGCTGTGTAATGAGATTACATAATATTTATGTTTTCTGTCCCATATTATCAACGGAAGAGCTTTTACTGGAAAAAATAGACCCTATTTTGAGTGAAAAATACGGGTTTTATTCGCCTAATTCCTAAAAATGGCAGTCACGTTTGAAAATAAGGTCATACTTACATGATAAAGTAAGGTTCAAAGTTTAAGAATGTCAAAAAAAAAATAGGTGTAAACTCGCATAGTTTCAAATTTTATTCATCTTTGAAATGTGTCAATGTTGTAAAATTGTAGCAAGGGAGTTAAGAGGACTATCTTACCTCCCTTGACGATTACAAATGTGCGAACACTACAGGTAGTATCAATGATCTTTTATAATAAAAGATAGCATCATTAAAAGAATTAGATAACTGTCAACAATGCTTATTATGACCTTTTTAGCTCTATGAAATTGGTCCTTTCACCAAGACTGCAGTTGCAGATAAATTTGATGACAAGAGTTGTGCCGAGCAAAACGTCTGCAGAAATCACGGACTAGAAGAACGGAGTAAAACATTTTATTTGCAGCAATACGTTTGTTTTTTTTTCTTTATTTTATGTTGAAATTAATAAATTTGCTAGTTTTTCTAGAATAAATTATTTCTTTGAAGTAGGTTAAACACAAAAACAGGCAGTTTCAGGACAGCATTAAAGTGGTGTAGGCCTACTCGAGTACAGTGTCTATTCACCGGAGGATAGGCTGAAATGTTCTGTGACCTATGATCGTCATATTACATAGAACAGCCAAGAATTGATGCATGAACGACTTATAGTTTTACATCCTTTTAACAGTAGTTCAGTCATATCTTGGCGACTGGAGAAAAAATGTGTGAGTGTGTGTGGAGTGAGGGGGGGGGGGTATGAAGGGCTGTGTGTGTGTGTACAATGGAGACCTATTGCCTATTGGCAGTTGGAAAGATTTTCGCCTCCAGCAGGTCTCGATCCCAGAATTACTAGACCAGCAGGCCAAAGCTTAACCTACTGTGCTACCGGGGCTCCTGGAGCAGCCAAGAAAGTCTTGTAATTTAGATAATCCTGATAGGGTGCCATCTAAAGAAAACGTGTACACAAGTGATTTGTTCATCCCATCCACTTCCCTAATTTCATCCACTTTCTGTAGCTTAACGAGTGAAGCGTGTGCCTGCTTAGCTAGCAGTCCTTGTTCGAATCTCAATTTCTGAACGCAGAATTATTTTATCATCAACGTGGTGCCATTGCACACAGTCTTTCAAAATCATCTATGCCTTGCGGCATGACTTAAGAAATGTTTAAAGGGCCATAAAAATACAAACATGCCATTAACCCTCTTCATTTCACAGTCTGCCATCTAAATATTATTTTTTATTGCTATAAAATGTTTATGCCCATTTTGTGATGAAATTACTATTGGTATGGCATGTGATTTTTCGAACCATAAAACATTGAGCAAAATGATGCTCGATGCTTACTATACTGTCTGCTATTCTTAACTCTCTCCGGCCTCGCCCTCGAGAATTTAAAATATTTTGCGATTTGCACTTCAACAGCATGTATCAACCAGCGATTACTCACTGGTAAAAAATATATATCTTAACTAGTACTATATCATACATTTTTTCACATTTGTACACTCTTTCTCTTCCCAAAATGGTGATATCGCTAATGCATAATAAATTAGTTAGACTAGCGCTAGTCTGATAGTGAAAAGGTTACCGTAAATAGAAAAAGAATTAACTTTTTTTTCTTCTTTTTTTTTCTGGCCAGTCTATAAAACTTAAATCTGCTTGTTCCCAATAGGTGGCCACTCAGCAACCCAAACCGAACCAAAAATAATAAGAACATACATAAGGTAAAACATCACAGAAACTCTGACACCAAAAACAGGCAACAGAGAACCACAACAGAACTACCGCCTTGGAACGGTCAGTAATGAATTACTGGGGGGCTTAAAGAAACTTGTGGTTTATATTTCTAAAGAAAACTATGTGGTGAGATGGAAGAACTTCTCATTGACGCATTTCTATAATTTTTATACCAGATTAAAGAGCTTGAAATGCTCTTTCGTGCTAGACGTTATAATTTAATGTCGGAAAATATATTAAATAAGAAAATGAAATTTATTTATGAGCTTCTTTACATTTTCTTTACATTTTCCTATTAAACTGAGAACCGTATACACTACGAGGGTCATTTCAGAAATAGTGTAAATGAGTCGGCAATTCCTAGGAATGTCGACCGACTTTTGAAATTTATGTCTTAACTTTTAGGTTTACATATCACCCAATGGCATTCACTCAAAAATTTGAGGCACAGGTATTTTCTTCTAAATATGCCTTGACAATTGTTGTGGGGGTAAGGACACTGAGTAGAAACAGACGGACTATTTATGAGAAGACAAATTCATATTTTCTATACTCTGGATACAATCAGCTCTGGATTGATACATATAATACCTGTTATACTGAAAATATTTCAGTATGAAAAGCATTGTGTCAGCCTTGCTAACACACAAGATTTACCTTGCAAGATAGGCTAATCATGGAACAATGCGCATTTTTGATGACGTCACTTGCTGCTAAATTAAAATGTATAGTAAGTTGTTTAAACTTCGATTTTGAGGTCAAATTAAGTGAAAATGAATATTTGGTGACAGATATTAAACAAAAAAAAAAACAAATAAAATTTAATTTGTCATGCTTGTTTTCTGTTATAAATAATCTTTTATGGCACCTTATGCTCTTTTGTCAGTGGCCTATCTGATTTTTTAAGATAATTTTCCCCACCCACCCACATATTTCAATGTCAGTATGTCATATTAAATAACAAGTCTGTCAAGTCTTTATATACGAATTTTTCTATCAATACGTCCTTCTAATTTTTGACATTAAACAAAGTTAAATATATTTAGCCTGTGTCTTTTTATTTGAAGATAGTTTCATTTTATTGTTTTGTATTTTACATAATTTGCTGCTACTTTGCAACTTCCGGCGTGGGGTTTGCACACGTATCATCCAGTTTCATTAGTGATTTGATGCCAGTCGTAACAAAATATGGTGGCCTTATCATTTCAGTAATAAAATGTCTGTCATTTGTTGAAATTAGATGTGATTAAGTCAAAAATCACAATTTTATTGATATAATGCATTTATGATAACTTCGCGTTTATAACCACATAGCAGACAAAAAATCTCGTTTATTATTTTGCTTGTGTAGAATCTGGAAACGATTTCTGTATGACTTTCTTATTTTACATTGGAAGGACAGTAGTACGTGTTTCTTTATTAAAATATATCATTTTCTCATTGAGAAAACAGCAAAAGAATACGAGGGACTGTCAGTGAAAATGTGTAGTTTCCTGTATCCACACCCTTATGACGTATAAGCACGTGCTGTCATGCATGGGTGACTTAGAAATTCTTTTTACGCATACCATTCTAAATTACTTGAATTTAGCTTTCCAATTATATATAACACCACTGCTAAATATCAGCCGATAGGCTACCCTGAGATCATTTACATTATTTCTGAAATGCCCCTCGTATACAGGCGACTACTTATCTCCGGTCCTCTCGGAGATAATCGGACAATCATGGCCCGTAACTATAACGAGAGTTCTTCCCTATGGCTAATACATGTGACTTATTAAGTTCAGTTTAAAAGCTAAATGATAAAAATTAATAACATCATATAATAAAATAAAAAAATCTAATGAGCCAAAAAAGCGGTGAGAATCGAACTCACGGCCCCAAGATAATGAGTCGTGTGCTTTAGCTACTAGGCTATGAGGATGTCTGAAATATAAAGTTTAAATGGGAAAGACAAGACAAAATTACCGACTCTGCAAAGCTGTAATATTTTCGTTTCGAGATTGTGACCTCCTTGCTTTGACCAGTAAATAAATTTTGTAAGAAAGATTTAAATCAGATTGACACTATCGCTTTTTCATTCTCAGAACACAATTCAAATTCACAGTCTACCGTTTGTTTGAAGACATTATGAAATACGTACTAATGGGTCGTTCAAAAAGACTTGCGTTTGTAATCTCAGTTTATTGAATAGCCCTCTCGGAGATTATCGGAAAATCCCGTAACTATAACGAAAATTCTTCCCTATGCCTGCAATGTGTGTCCCAGTAGTAAGAACTGCAGGATATTATAACTATTATACTGATCTCAAACTCTCAAAAGCAGACTTTGTAAGTGTAAAAAATCGGTACTTTGTTGTCTACGGCCATATCACGTTGAACACCAATTCTCGTCCGATCACCGAAGTTAAGCAACGTCGAGCCCGGATAGTATTTGGATAGGTGATCGTCTGGGAATACCGGGTGCTGCAGAGTTTTGTCTGCTTTTATTGATTTATTCTGCTTTTCTTTATTTTCTAGTTTTATTTTTTTTTCTTTGATGTAGTTTTCCCCCAAATACATGTATTTCTAAGCTGTGCGAAGGAAAATACGTAGCTGTCAACGTGAAAGACCTTTTGATATATTCTATCGTTTACCGTCTGCTGTGCACTGTCTCCTCGCTCTTCTTTTTGGAGAATGCTGAAAGAAGTGCACGCTGTTCGCGGTTTTCTGTATACTATATACTGTCCAATGAAGTGTCTACTGTCTGTCTACTGCATCCTGGACACTTTTAGTGCGGCCTGTCTGCTACAACATAGACGTGGTGCAAGCACAGGGGCATGGGTACAAGGTCGAAGCATGTGCGCCTGTTAAAGCGCATCCGGACTCTACAATGATGTACCTTCAACCAAAGTGGAGTCGAACAAACAGGTGGAACCCACATAAGCACCATAGTAAGCTGCACTTTATGGTGGTTGAACCTTGGTTGCCCGTAGGAATAATAAATGCATGTCAAAATTTCCATGATGCGCTTACCTATATTTAAGCAGTAAAGCACACACGCAGGCACATCTAATAATCTGTACATTTAAGTTCTGCAATAGTTAAAACAAATAAAAAAAATACTAAATAAATTAAAAAGGCAGTTATGACATTTTTTCTTGTCAATTGTAGTTTTGTATGATCGAAATGCAGAATTTATCATGTATGGCCATATGCACGAATTTTGACATTATTTCTTTTCCCTACCGAATTGCTTCCTTCGTCTGAAGATCGATGTTAATGAAACATGGACCTAGAATATTTAGTCATGACTGTGGACAGACTTCCAATAACATTATTTTTTTCTGATACCTAATAGAAAGCAGAAGACACGGATCAGATCACAACATTGATATATATTACCCAGCTGGCACACAACGTTATAATGACGTCGCATTGACGTCGACGCAACCAGATGACATGGCATCGACGTCATTCTGACGCCATGTGCCCTCTTGGAAATACTTTACTGCCC
Source organism: Ctena decussata (assembly GCA_963989385.1). NCBI lineage: Eukaryota > Metazoa > Mollusca > Bivalvia > Lucinida > Lucinidae > Ctena > Ctena decussata. The sequence goes on along the minus strand of OZ022510.1, from coordinate 11,920,484 downwards.
AGCAGGCACAAGACGTCGAAGTGACGTAGTATTGACGTCGATGCGGCATGGTGGCGTCGCATCGATCCAATTTCGACATCATTACGACGTCATGTGCCTGCTGGGCGTCTTGTAATGCTGTTCAAAAAATTTGCACCGTTTTAATTTACCCTCTCTATTGGGACACCTTAAAATTACTGTAATTGTTCTAAAATTTGAACAGGTGCTTATACTAGCCGACATTTTGTCAAAAATACTGATAGGATATGGCGCATTATACATCTTGATCTGATTCTAAATTAATTTCTCAGATACATCTATCCCAAAATATAGGATTTCTGCGGCAATTGTTTGTTAATCTTGCAAATTTTGGGTTACATCTTTGATAATCACGGATCAGTCATATTTGCACATGCATTTTATGCTCATCTATTGTGTTTCAAGAACGTTATGAGGCTTGTCCGGGCAAAATATGTTTGACGCTATACGCAAACAGTGGTTACCAAGGAAAGTCTATGCAACTGCGTAGTCTGTCAGAGTAAGAGCAGTACACCTTTTGATTCCCAGAAAGCATACTAATTGCGCCTACCTTGTTCTGGTTTTGCTAGTGTACAGACTGGTCTGGACATGGGTGTTTTGCTTATACCATAAGGCTGATTTTATCACGACACGACTCAAATGGCCTGCCCAAGGCAAAAAGTGTTTTCAGCCCATACTGGTTGCAGTGAAATATGTATGTTTACGCAACCAGGAGGTACCAAGATATGTCTACGCTCATGTGTAGTCTACCCTGTTCTGATTGCGCATGCGTCTAGTCTACACAAGCTTGATTTACGTATGGCATAAGACTGGTTTTATCACGACTCGAGGGATGCGCAAGGAAAAATGTGTTTCACCCCATCTTGGTAACAGTGAATGCAGTCCCACTAGTGTCATTTCTTTTCACACTCTTTACGGCGCTCCAATGTATGATGCTCAAGATTGTTTATACATGTTGTGAACGCATAAATGGTACCACAAACTGGTCTGATTCTTCTCGTCCCATGCGGCAATTTTCTGAGGGTGCGGCTCTTGGATTACATCATCGGTAATGTCTGTCATATTTGCACGTGCATTTTATGCTCATCTCTTTTGTTGAACGTTATGAGCCTTGTCCGGTCAAAATATGTTTGACGCTATAAGCAAACAGTGGGTACCAAGATAAGTCTACGCAACTGCGTAGTCTGTCGGAGTTAATGCAGTGCACCGTTTGATTCACAGAAGGCGTACTTATTGCGCTTACCCTGTTCTGATTGTGCTAGTGCATAGACTAGTCTGGACATAGGTGTTTTGCATATACATGTACCATGTAGTTGGGTCTTGCCTGTGCTGATACTTTTCACTCATGTTAAAGTTCGTAAACTGGTGACTTTTCGCTGTTTTTTCCAATTCTAGGGTTGTTTATGGTTAAAAAAAAGAACGATGTTCTAGAGTGATTGTCAAAAATTCAAAACCAGATCTTCAAAATATTAGGATTGGTATGTTTCAAACTGTCTTTATTTTTTCGATTACTGCGTTTTTAATTTTCGCGAATATTGCACCTTAATGCATCTTTTGCTTTGATTTGTTTTTTTTGGGGCCGGGTAGCGCAATCGGTAGGGCACCTGACTCGTAAGTCAGAGGTCCTGGGTTCGAATCCCGGTCTGGCCACATACTTTCGTTTCTCCTTCCGCTGATTCAAGAAGGGCAGTTGTGAGTTACTGGCGAAAGTATGTGCACTTAGTACTGGTTAACCGCTTAGGAGGTCTAAGCCTGCCCAGGAATAGTGTAGTTAGGTTAACTGACCGTCCCGACATGACCTTAGTTGTTTACTGTGGACGTTAAGCATCAAATCAACCAACCAACCAACCTTTGATTTTTTCACCGACAATATGTATTTTCAGTTGCCGTGGTTTCAACAACGTGCAGTGACCGATGCTTTGAAGGTGCAAAGAATAACAATTACATTTAGTCCTAAGCACCATACTAGTCAAGTATTTCATACTTGCATCAGGAGAGATACATTTTCCCTTTGAAATTCTTGAAAATATGTAAAATTTGACCGGCCTAAAAATGGTTGTCATGGCAACAGTAATTGCTTAGTTATCTCGAGAACCGTTTGACATACTTCACTAATTTTTTCACCGCTCTCCATCTTTCGTCGAGATCTTTAAACCACGAAATTTTGAGCAAAATACAAAATTTTGAGTTTCCATCCAATGCTTGATGCTTACAGTCAGCTTCTCTTAAATATCTTTCCAGATAATATACTCAGAGGCAATAATAAGTATACAGTTTTTGATTTAGAGTACTGGGCCTCGTGTAAATGGCTGCTTAGAGATATTAATAATGCCATTTTGGCAAACGTCCAGCTCTTTAAAACACGAACTCAAATTGTTTTACACTCATTAATAATGAAGTTATGGTCCTTAATCCAAAATCAATAGTTCCGATCAAAACTCGCTTTGCACGTGGCAGATGGCGTTTTGCACGTCATGAATATCTAGCCCTAATGTCTGCGAGTAAAACCACATCGTCATTTAAACTGAAACTCCCATCAAGCGTCTTCAACTATAGAAAGAACTGCTACATGTCTCAAATTATCTCCCTTTGAATTAAAACTATAGGGAATCAAATGTTTCTCTAGTTTACCTTGAATTAGAGGTTTTCACTTGAAATTTTCGAAAAATTGTTGTTTGGCTTCTTGCCTTTGTGCACACTTGAAAGGAACTTCATAGACTTGTTTATTTGAAAGAAAATTGCAAATAAACTTCCCATAAAAACTCAATGCCTATTCAATGCATGTTACCAGAAGAAGACAAAAACATTATTTCTTCGTACAAAATTTGATACTTTATCCCCATTGTAATATGAGTGTGCGACATGTCCTTACTACTCTTTCATTCCGTTTTTAATGTAATGCATAAAAATGCATTAAATCAATCGCTATTGTCTAAAGTTTATGTTTAAAGGGGAGCTACTCCAGCGACAATGTTAACTCAGACCCCTGGCTTGTTTAAAACCAAGTCATTTCCTTATCCTTTGACCGATTGTACTGAAAATTGTCGCAAATTGTGCGAAAATGATTGTTTTTATCTACAGTACCAAGGTATTATGCAGATATGCAGACATCTGTAGAAAAATTCAGACTGCGTTACCTGTATACTTTCTTTTGCCTCTGAGTATATGAGCCGCAACACGAAAAAACAACAAAGTGGTTATGAGCCCAGCGCAGACTCAGATCAGCCTGGGCATCCGCCCAGTCTGATCAGAGTCTTCGCTGTCCGTATGGAAGTAGCTTAGACCCTTAGCTACTCTTTAAGCGCTTAGCAATGAGTCATCAGACTGGGTGGATGAACAGGCTGGTCAGAGGCTGGGCTGGACGCACAGCCACTTTGTTGGTTTTCTCGCGTCGCGGCTCATGTATTTGGCGGAACTTATCGACAATAAATTTAGATATGAGCTCATTGTTACGTTTGGATATAATTGGTTTCAGGTTGATGGGCGGCAGTTGAAAGAATACCTACTTTTAGGCCGTATATCTCCGTAATTCTGGATAGAACTTTACAGAATCGATCACAGTAGATTTTCAGGGTCATCCCCAACAAACTTAGAGTATTAAGCGTATTTTTGCGAAATGCAAATTTATAACAACACCCTTCAAGGCCTACCGCATTAAAAGAAACGAAAAGTCGCCGACTAGCGAGGATGTGTTTTGACTCAATACACATTAAGGCAGTTTTAAAATAGGAATTTCCTGACCCTCTAGTTCTAAATCTAGTGGAACTTTTCAGTTCATGGCGGATTTTAATGATTTAACCATCGTAAACTTTGTCTTGGATTCAAGTTTATGCACGTGTATATTACCGTGGCAGTTAAAAAAAACGATTATTTCAAACAAAAAAAAGAAAGAAAAGAAAAATGTCAGCTCTACCTTACTGACACTTTAATTTTCAATTTCAAAATTATTTAAAATTCAGGTATTCAAGTTCTTTTTTTATTTACAATGACCGAATCGTGCAGAAAGAAACAAAAGAATCCAAGTGGTATTCACTCAACCGATGAAAGAAAAAAAACTAGATAGAACGACATTAAATTTAACGCTATTTATCATGAAACAAAATTGTGCTGGATAGTACTGTTAACATTAAATAACAGAAAAGTAACAATTTATTAAATTGCCTTAGCATTGTTTATGATTCAGTTTGTGCAGTAAGTAGGCTATATCCCCGAAGCATGAAGTCCACATGAAGTATGTCAAGTTTCGGTCATTCCGTCCGTCCGTTTGTTAGTTAATTCGTCATTTTTTTGTTTGTCCGTTTAGCCATTCATCAACTTTTGCGTCAAAGTTTGCGTTAAACTTTTGCATTGCCCTGATCTCTGCAACCCTCTGTCAGGTGGAGTCAAGCTTTTTGTAAAGCTATACTTGTATGTAGGTTTCCTTACCTTAGGGGATTTCCAGGCTACAGTATCATTGATCGCGTTCACAGAAAATCATAGAATGCAGTCTTCAGCGATTATCTCTTCAGCTTGTGGTTTAATCCTGTTCAAGATGACTTTCAGCATGACTTTGCTTGAATGACTAATGAGGCTGATGGTTCTGTAGTTCTGGTAGAGCTATAGGTTGCCCTTTCTAGGGAGTGTAATAATCAGCGACTGAGTCCATGGGGTAGGCCATTCTCCCGTTCTCCAGATCCTGTTACAGATATCTGTTAAAACATCAATCATGGTCTCCCCGCCAGCTCGAACAAGTTCTGCTGGTATACTATCAACTCCGCCCGACTTCCCCTTTTTTAGTGCTGCTATTGCAATCTCAACTTCCTCACGAAGGATCGGTTGTTGATCTTCTTCTGGGGGCTGATTGCAGTCCAGAACCGCATTGTCATCGTAAGTCTCATGGTTGTATAGTTCTGAGCAATATTCTGTCCATCTCCTGAGAACCTCCTGTTCCTCTGTAAGGCATTTCCCAGACCTGTCCTGGATATCTAGGGCTTCTTAAACAAAAGCCCGAACAAACTCACACCTAAGCATAAAACAACATTAACACAACAGCAAACTGAATTGAATAGCACCTTAATATTTTGGCTAATACATTTTATTTATGTGTTTTTCATGAGTCAGTTTACCAGTTACATGTATAGTATTCAATAACGTGTAAGCAGCGACCATTCATTCCGAAACAATGGTCTACTGAGCAAGGGCGTAGCTACCTATACGGCAAATACGCAGGTGCGTATTGAAATTTTGTCAAAGTTGACAAAATTTCAAAATGCACCTGCATATTTGCATGCTGAAATTTTAAAAAGTAGACAATATTTCAATACCAACTGCCAAAGTGGCTAACTACTATCGATACGAACAACAAATGCGCAATTTCATCTCAGCCCTTGCTGCCTTGTCAAAACAATCATTTTGCTGCAGTGTAAAACAACAACCTCTGGCTAGATCCGCCACTGCTATGTATGCTCTATGTCGGGAGCGATCGATATGCCGATATACCGGTGTTGCGATTTATCTTATCAGCAAAAATATATATGTCATGTTATACCCATTTCACCGTTTTTATAGTCGTTTACCCTTATTGACGCGCGTGTGTGTATGTATAAATCGGATATGATTTACAGGCCCGCAGTCAAATCCACAGTGATGTAACAGCTATGTCAACGTTGCATTATCTTGGATCAATGTAGAAACAACGTTGAATGAACGTTATTGCATAAAAAGCAGTGCCGAGAGGTATTAACAGCCGTGCATCAACAGGCGAAAAGCCGTGTTTCAACAATGGTTTTCTCGCGCTGTTGAAACACGATGATAGAACTTTCGTTATGCTTGTGCCGGGCCACTAAAAACCGCCATGCACTCTTGCCTCTCCCTTTTCGGTTAATTTACAATAATTGGTCGCGTGCTACCTAAGTTTTCTTATGACGTCATCATGTACTCTTATTACGTCATAAAGTACCGACACGGATTTCAAAGCCATGTTGTTTTCATTCTTACGATGCCAAATGGAGAGTAAATAAGTGTTAAAGAAAACATGCATCCTAAGCTTTCAGTAATCCAGAACTGCAGGATGGTATACGAATGGATCAGGCTTGTTCTGCATGGAAATTATTGCTCAAGGTATCTGCTTTTTGTTGATTAATTTACCATCTATTTTGCATCAACTACAACGACCATCTTGGATACTTTTCCGAAATGAGGTTGAATAGGATGATGGCAGCCATTTTGAATAGAATGAATGCTCTCGGGCCCGGAAGGCGAATATTAGTAAACAGATGCACCAGCGCGTTGGTTGTTAAACGGTGACAAAATAGAGTGCCAAGTTTTTTCTCAAATTTTAACGAATAATTCGTTGATTTATGCAATAACAGCGATCAAACATTTGTTTTCAATGCATTAACATTTGCCAGGTCCCTCGGGAGATGTTGAAAACCTCGGCCTTCGGCCTCGGTTTCCAACATCTCCCTCGGGACCTGGCAAACGTTAATGCATGAAAAACCATGTTTGATCCCTATATTGATTCAACGTTATGACGTTGAATCAACATTCATTCAATGTTGTTTCACCCTTGTGTGTCTTTTAGCACAGGATAATCTGCTGGGCAGAGAATTTTGGTCATTAAAGAGGGCATAAAACACAGTTTCGTTTAACACTGCCTGGTATTGGTTGCACAGTATTTAAGGACGCCACTATGAAGACATACGTTGGAATACTTTGGTTGTCACTACATTTTACGGACATTTACTCGGAACTTACAGGCAACGCACCCACCGTGGAAACAAAGTTAGGGACTATAATTGGAACGATTAAAGACGTTAATGTGTTTGGAACACAAATAAATGTTGAGAGATATTTTGGAGTACCTTACGCAGAACCGCCGATTGGTGATCTACGGTTTAGGAAACCAGTCCCAAAGAAGCCATTCACGTCACCATTAGAAGCAACTAAACATGGAAATACATGTTTTCAAATGGCTTTGTTGCCAATGGGTGATGCAAAACTAAGTGAGGACTGTTTGTTTCTGAACGTCTATGTTCCTGCGGCTAGGAAAGCGGATTTGGCAGTCATGGTGTTTATTCATGGTGGTGGGTTTGTAACCGGGACTTCTGATCCGGTAATATCAGACACACTGGCCGCTTACGGGGAGGTTATTGTAGTGACAATAAACTATAGACTGTCACTATGGGGTTTCCTAACAACAGAAGATGAGCACGCGCCTGGTAACTACGGACTATGGGACCAGCACGAGGCCATTAGATGGGTGCATAATAATATTCAAGCGTTTGGTGGAGATCCGTCTAGGGTAACACTATTTGGAGAATCGGCAGGCGCTGTAAGTGTTGTTTTCCAGTCTCTTTTTGAGGGCAACGACGGATTATTCCATAGGGCTATTGCACAAAGTGGAAGTATTACTGCCCCGCTTGTAGCCCGAACAGAAATTAAGAAAGATGTTGAAAAGCTTGGAAAACTTGTTGGTTGTGAAGACGTAAATTCTGAGGCTCTGGTAAAATGTCTCAGAAACGTGCCTGGAAAAACTCTAAACGAAACTTTAAATGATTTTAACAATGGTTTTATGGGCTTTCCCATGCCTTTTGTTGTTAGTGTGGACGGAGAGTTTTTAAAAGAAGATTATAACGAACTTCTTAAAGGTGATTCAGAGAAATCCTCCAAAGCACGGTCCGTCTTTTCTAGTATAGAATTTATGTCTGGAGTTGACGCTGAAGAAGGAGGTATGATGATTAGCGCTTTCCTGGGAACTCCGGACTTAGATAATTTTGAACCTAATAGAACATTTTATGAAGAGACGCTTGTTCCAACAATGGTGAAATTTTCTGTTGGTGAGGATGCCCCGGAAGTTTTAAAGGATCTTACAATTCATGAATACACTGACTGGAGTGATCCAGAGGATATGGCTAAACGAAGACACAAATATGCGGCAATGTGTGCTGACCTTCTGTTTACAGTGACACTGGCGGAAACTATTGCACAACATGAATCGCTCGCTAAAGGCCGGAAAGGAACATACATGTACGTACTAGACGTATCACCGTCCTCACATCTATTACCGACCCCGTCTTGGTGCACGAGAGCCACTCATGGGGATGAACTACAGTACGTTTTCTTTGAGGAATCTCTTGAAGTTTGGAAATTACTGGGACGTGAGGACTATAAGCCAATGGAATGGGAGAGGGGCGTGGCGAAAAATATGATGAACATGTGGACCAATTTTGCTAAGACTGGGTAAGTTAGTCTCAGGTGTTTTAGCAAATTTTAAACAATCATTTACGTACATTGCATCTATAGTTATGTCTAGTTGTGACGCAAAACAGGCGAAATGTCTCTGGTACTGATGAAAAATGACAGGAATAATGCAGTTTATATAACAAGGCTTCTAAAAGATGTTCTTTGAGAACGAAGTTGCTTTTTAAATTGAATTCTAACACAGTGCGCCTATAGAAGCAATGGAAAGTTTCCGTGTTTTATTCTGCAACAGTTCACTATCCCGGAGCGCGTGAGACTAATTGCTGACGTCACTTGCATTACTGACGTAATTTTGTGACGTTTTGAGACGTTAGACGGTGTAACGTCTTTTTTTTTCGTCATAAAATCGCCATGAAAAAGTACATTTACCTTCGATACAGTTAAGAATATTGGCGGGAGCATGATCGCGCTGGCAGGAAGGTTGGGAGAGTTTGAATGAACAGAATACTTTTTCCAGCGTTTTTGAGCGTTAGAATCGAAATAGTTCAGCTCTAGCATTGAACTGTTGAGTAATAATTCACTGTTTGTCGGTCAGTTGTAAGTAGATATATCACTCGCGCTCCGCGCTCGTGATATGATCTACTTTACAACTGACCTCCAAACAGTGAATTATTACTCAACAATTCACTGCTAAAGCTGATCTATTTCATAAATATTATTTGTAACGTAAGTTCTTAGGCTGTTTGAGACTCTGATAAAAATACTGTTTACCAGTAAGTCCAAAGGACGTTTTTAGTATATACTGATTAGATAAAATAAAAGAAAAAAATAAAAGAAAAAAATAGAAAGTCACGCTTTGCATTACGTTTTTACAAATCGGAAATTGTTTCCGGATTTCAAAACTGCCTTTAAAACGTTTTTCATGCATAATTCATGTGAACTTTGTTTAAAACATGTTGTATGAAACCCAGGACAAGTTTGCTATTTAGCTTTAAAATAGAACCGGCGGCTAATAAAAATGACATCGGTTTCATATGATGCTTAATCACAGGGTATAATCGATTCCGCCAATTTTCGCTTCCTGCAGAGACTGTACATCATATATGGCTTCCGCCGAGACTGTCCGCGAACTCTTGCTTCCTGCAGAGACTTCTGTACATGAGAAATGGCTTCCTGCAGAGACTATCCGCGTGATTCTGCTTCCTGCCGAGGCTCTCGGCAGGAAGCAGAGTCACGCGGACAGTCTCGGCAGGAAGCCATTCCTCGAGGACAGTAGTCTCGGCAGGAAGCAAGGGTTCGCGGACAGTCTCGGCGGAAGCCAGATATGATGTACATTCTCTGCAGGAAGCGAAAATTGGCGGAATCGATTATACCCTGTGTTAATTGTCGGTGCTTTCCCGATTTGAAATGCAGTCGGCAATGGCAGAATATTAGCTTTCTTGGTGTCGCCCGTAATTATTGAGTCTGACATCGGCATTGTACGATTTGTCAGGATCTTGCTAGTAGTCAACGGAATTGACAAAATCCGCTGAATAATGTTAAGTTGGTCGGTATCTCGCTGGTGTTAAACAAAGTTGACATCGGCCGCTGCATAATACGATTCTGAGCGAAAAATAAAAAAGTGTTATCATTTGACGTCGCTGTTATTCAGTGGATTATGTCGTCTCGTAAAAATCGTATGACCACACATGTAATAACACGAAAGCTCGTTTCATAAATTTTACATGAAATGACCACTCGTGTAAGATCCTCTATATCTTTTTTTTCTATTTCAGGAATCCAAACAAACCAAGGCCTGTCCAGATGTTTTGGCCATCTTACACTAAAGACGCACAGCAATATCTACACATTACCAGAGACATGACGTCGGATTCTGTCAGAAGCCATATATTCACCCGTGAATTAAATTTCTGGAAGACAGTAGTTCCGGCTGTGAAACGAGCAGTCGATGACTTAAAGAAGGGTGCTCAGTCGTCATCAGACAGAAAAGAGTCCGGTTATTGTGAAAAAGATGGTGGCTGTGAACCTTAGAAGCCGTACTGGCTTTATTGTTGTTGTTGTTGTAGGTTTATTTGATCTTTGAGACAGTATTTCAGTCTATATCTTGCCGTCTTCCAGCAAGAGGGAGAAAGAAAAGAGATGATAGGCCTGAGAAAACATAACCAAATCACCCCCTACCGCACCCACTGCATGCCCTTGCCCTACTATTATCCAAATAAGCAGGACTTCCCGGCACTCAAAGTTACCAAGCACCACCGCCCGATCGGACCACCCCATGTGCTAGCTTTAAATTTATGCTCAACAGTGTAATACTAATTTACAAAATGGACATCGTACGCCAGTATCACGTTCAAATACCAGTAAACATCTTGGGATTCAAAAGAAAATGAGCCGCGACACGAGAAAACCAACAAATGTGGTTGTGCGCCCAGCGCAGACTCGCATCCGCCCAGTCTGATCAGAATCCTCGCTTTGCGCTTAAAAGGTAGCTAAGGGTCTAAGCTACCTTCATGCGGACAGCGAAGACTCTGATCAGACTGGGCGGATGCCCAGGCTGATCTGAGTCTGCGCTGGGCGCACAACCACATTGTTGGTTTTCTCGTGTCGCGGCTCAAATAATCTTAGACCCAGGTAAGAAAATAAGTCATGTCTCAGGTCTTTCGATGTCGTAAAAAGAAATCATAATGTCATTTGTTTGAAGCAATGTAATTTGGGGGATAACTGTATTTAAAGTTGTCATTTGGGGAGGTAAATTATCGGTTTAATTGTCGGAAATTTCGTTTTACGCGACGCTTTTTTTTATGGTCCAAAATTTCGTTTTGCGGCGACGCGTTTAACTTATAGCGGGGCCGTAAAATGCAATTTGAGACCATAAAACCGACGATTCGCCTCGGAGTAAGTTGGCAATTTTCAATGTAGTTATCCCCATTCTAATGCACATTTTAGCTAACCTGAGCCGTAGGCTCAGGGTGAGCTATTGTGATTACCTAGTGTCCCTCGTCCGTCGTGCGTCGTCCGCCGTGCGTTGTGCGTCGTCCGTCGTCAACAATTTGATTAAATGACATCTTCTCTGAAACTGCTAGGCCTAGGGCTTTGATATTTAGTATGAAGCATTGTCTAGTGGACCTCTACCAAGTTTGTTCAAATGGTGGCCCCAGGGTCCAAAATGGCCCCAGGGCAGGGGGTCTCATGTTCGAAAATAAAATATACTTAAAAATCTTCTTCTCCAGAACTGCTTGGCTCAGATGTTTGAAGCTTGGTATGTAGCATTGCCTAGTGGTCCTCTACCAAATTTGTTCAAATGGTGGCCCCAGGGTCCAAAATGGCCCCGGGACAGGTAGTCCTTGGTTTGAACCATAGAAATACAAAGATAAATATTAAAAGATCTTCTTCTTCAGAGCTGCTTGGCTCGGATGCTTGAAATTTGGTCTGTAGAATTGCCTAGTAGTCCTTTACCAAGTTTGTTCAAATGATGGCCTCAGGATCCAAAATGGCCCCGCCCCAGGGGGTCCTGGGTTTGAACCATAGAAATACATAGAAATATGTTCAACAATCTTCTTCTTCAGAACTGCAATGCTCAGATGCTTCAAATTTGGTATGTAGCATTGCCTAGAGGTCCTTTACCAAGTTTGATCAAATGGTGGCCCCAGTGCCCAAAATGGCCCTGCACCAGGGGGTCTCTGGTTTGAACCATAGAAATAACTAGAAAAATATTCAACAAATTTCTTCTTCACAACTGCATGCTCAGATGCTTGCAACTTATGCAGGGCTTAATCCCATGACACGCAAACTCTGTACTAATTTCTTTGGGAATGAGTGTCATCAAAAACTTAAATGAGCCGCGACACGAAACAAGAGGTCCATGATGGACCTAAATCGCTCACCTGAGTTATGATGAATTAACATGGAAGATCATCTATTTGATGACGGTTAAACTGGAGCAGTTTTGCACTTTCCAATATATTATTCTGACAAAGTTTCATGAAGATTGGATCAAAACTGTGCCCTCTAGAGTGTACACAATGTTTTTCTAAGATCTGACCTGGCTATCTAGTTTTCGATCAGACAGTATTCAGTTTCAAACTTGGCCTAAATTTCATGAAGATAAACATTCTGACAATGTTTCATGAAGATTCAATGCAAAATAAAACGACAATTGTGTACACAAGGTTTTTCTAAGATTTGACCTACTGACCTAGTTTTTGACCCGACAAGACCCAGTTTCAAACTTGGTCTAGATTTCATAAAGATAAACATTCTGACAAAGTTTCATGAAGATTGAAGAAAAATTGTGCCCTCTAGAGTGTTCACAAGGTTTTCCTAAGATTTGACCTAGTGACCTAGTTTTTGACACAACATAACCCTTTTTCGTAATTTGCCTAGATTTTATGAAGATAAACATTCTGACAAAGTTTCAAGAAGATTAGATCAAAACTGTGCCCTCTTGAGTGTTAACAAGTTATTTCTAAGATCTGACCTAGTGACCTATTTTTTGAATTTATGTAACCCAGTTTTAAAATTCACCTAGACTTTATGAAGATTAATATTCTGACAAAGTTTCATGAAAATTGGATCAAAACTGTGCCCTCTAGAGTGTACACAAGGTTTTACTAAGATTTGACCTAGTGACCTAGTTTTTAATCCGACATGACCTGGTTTCAAATTTGGCCTGCATTTCATTTAGATAATCATTCTGACAAAGTTTCATGAAGGTTGGATCAAAACTGTGCCCTCTAGAGTGTACACAAGGTTTTACTAAGATTTGACCTAGTGACCTACTTTTTGACCCGACATGACCTAGTTTCGAATTTGGCCTATACTTTATCAAGATAATCATTCTGACAAAGGTTCATGAGGGTTGGATCAAAACTGTGCCCACTATGTCATTTAAAGATTTATTTCTATTTTTAGCTCTGGTGGCCATCTTGTTCAGTGGAGTGGAACCGTTTTAGCAATTTTGGTTCAGGGCCATGAGTCAAACATTTCTGTGAAATTATTTTTAAATCAGTCCACTGGCTTGGGAGGAGATGTCGTTTAAAGGTTTTTCTATTTTTAGCTCTGGTGGCCATTTTGTTCTGCGGAGCGGAACCGTTTTAGCAATTTTGGTTCAGGGCCATGAGTCGAACATTTCTGTGAAATTATTTTGAAATCGGTCCACTGGCTTGGGAGGAGATGTCGTTTAAAGGTTTTTCTATATTTAGCTCTGTCGGCCATTTTGTTCAGCGGAGCGGAACCGTTTTAGCAATTTTGGTTCAGGGCCCTGAGTCGAACATTTCTGTGAAATTATTTTGAAATCGGTCCACTGGCTTGGGAGGAGATGTCGTTTAAAGGTTTTTCTATTTTTAGCTCTGGCGGCCATTTTGTTCAGCGCAGCGGAACCGTTTTAGCAATTTTGGTTCTGGGCCATGAGTCGAACATTTCTGTGAAATTATTTTGAAATCGGTCCACTGGCTTGGGAGGAGATGTCGTTTAAAGGTTTTTCTATTTTTAGCTCTGGCGGCCATTTTGTTCAGCGGAGCGGAACCATTTTAGCAATTTTGGTACAAGGCTATAAGAGGAACATTTGTGTGAAATTATTTTGGAATTGGCCTACTGGTCTAGGAGGAGATGTCGTTCAAAGAAATTGTTGACGGACGGACGGACGGACGACGGACAAATTTCGATCACAATAGCTCACCTTGAGCACTTCGTGCTCAAGTGAGCTAAAAACCAACAATGTGGTTATGCACCCGGTGCAGACTCAGTTTTGCCTGGGCATCCGCCAAGTTTGATCAGACTCTTCTTTAAGTGCTCTAAGGGTAGTTAAGGGTCTAAGCTACCCCATGCGGACAGCGAAGACTCTGATCAGACTGGGTGGATGCCCAGGCTGATCTAAGTCTGCGCTGGGCGCACAACCACATTGTTGGTTTTGTCGTGTCGCGGCTCAAATGTGTTTGCTATACTGCCAGATCACTGCAATACCTCCATATCCTTCAATTTAAAATTTATTAATATACAGAGTATTCATTTAGTTAACACATTGCATTTGGTGGGGTCATTGTCCGTGGACAGGATATTACAAGCACATAACCTTGGTGTGTGTTGAGAATTGCGTTTGCGTCCGTCCACACGTACAGTTTAGCCTTCTAGAAAGGCATTAAGATGAACACAATAATTTCAACAAAAGGTTAGTTATATTGGAGTAGATTCATATATTAATTGTTTGTATACCTCAGACGAATGTATGTATGTATGTATGTGTGCGTGCGTGTGTGTTGTTCGAGCTCTAATATTTTTGTACACTCTCATAGTTCATGGGTATTTTATTATGTTTGCAACCTTAAATAAAACTTTCCTTGGCTTACATTTTTTGTATGCCAATAGATGGTTTGAACCACGCCCTGTGAAAATGTGCAGCATTGACTGCGCAACTCTAATCAGATTGCGCGGCCGTGTAATATATGTGTAGGGCAGAAAAACTCCAGGCAGTCTGATAAGACTCTTCCTCCTTCGATTAAGTGTAGAGCGCCGGAGTGTAGTGGACAACACTCCCGACTACCAATCCAGGGGTCGCAAGATCGATCCCCAGCTTCTCCGGTCTTTCGGATGAGACTTTAAACCGAGGTCCCGTCTCCATATGACCTCGTTGTTGGTGGGACGTTAAACCCGAGTTCACTCACTCACTCGATTAAGTGTTGATGGAATCAGGTGACTATGTTATAAGAAGTGAATGCTAAAGCTCATCTGACTGCTGGTATGTGTTGACTGATCATGGTTGAACTTCACATACTAGCATAAATTACAGTATCAAGTCATTCATAATTTGCATATTAAAGTGAATGGGAAGGGGGCTGGAGGGCGCGGGGGAGGGTAACTGGGGTGGGGGGGGGGGTAAGTAGTAGCAACAGGGGACGAGGGGTCGGGAGGTAGGAGGGCAACTCTGCCATTTTCATATTTCCCTTAAAAAGGAAAGTATTGGATTACTTGAAGCCTACAGCACAACATGGAGAAAATTAAAATAAACTACTAGATCCGCCATAATAGGTAGCTGCAATTTGCATAAGTAGTTCATACGGCAATGAGCCGCGACACAACATACCCCACAAAGTCAGAAAGTGGCATGTGCGCCCAGCCAAGACTCAGCTCAGCCTGGACATCCGCCAAGTCTGAGAGTCTTCGCTGTCGGCATGGAGCTAGTTCAGACCTAAGCTACCCTTTTAACGCATAGCGAAGACTTCGATCAGACTGAGAGGATGCTCCGTCGGATCTGACTGAGTCTTCGCTGAGCGCACATGCCACTTTGTTGGTTTTGACGCGTCGCGGCTCAGTTTTATAATGTCAACAAAGTACGTGTGAACCGAACTGACCCAAATCGTTGCTGGTACAGAAAAACTAGGCCCGCATCACTGTCCGTTCTTCCGACAGCAACTTAATAATTAGAGGCAAGTAATCTTCGACTGACTAATGTCTAATGTCGGACGTGGTAGCGAAGATTTTATTTTCTAGCTGATATTCATATTTCAATTTTTGCACACATTTTAGCCGCGTTACAAGACAAATTATATAAGCAATATTCGGAGTGCATATTTATACCCTGCCAAAGTTTAACCAGACTGTACATCCATATTATAATTTGATCCGCGACACGATAAAACCAATAAAGTGGCATGTGCGCCCAGCGAAGATTTAGATCAGCCTTGGCGTTCGCCCATTCTGATAAGTCTTCGCTGTCGGCATGGAGGTAGCTTGCACTCTTAGGTACACTTAAAGCGCACAGCCAAAACTCTGATTAGACTGGGCGGATGCCCAGGCTAATCTGAGTCTTTGCTGGGCGCACTTGCCACTTTGTTGGTTTTGCCGAGTCGCGGCTCAGTATTTATTCAAGCCATCTCCGTAAAACCAGGACCATACTGCTTCATGTTATGGGCACGTTCGGTATATTTACATGGGTAAAACTGCACAATATCCAGATATTTCTCGGGCTATCCGAACATATTATATCTTCAATAAGCACAAGATATGCAATGGACACGGCCAGCAAAACTACTTGGGAAAACACGAGCAAGACCAGGTTTTCATCGGGCTACTCGCAGATACAATTAACTTTCAATATCTCGAAATCGAAGTCCATGCCAAACTACTGATATCTCAAAGTAAATTTGGACCAGAAAATTTACTTTGTGTTATCAGTAGTTTGAGATAAAAGGAGCTTAAATGTAAATAACAGTAGGGTTTTTTTCCAAACTATATTTGCTGATGTCAGGCGGTACTTTGAGATACGAGTGTTTGAGATATCGAGTGTTGACTGTATGTAATTAGCAGTACGAGTTGCTCGGATATACACGAGTATCTTCGAGCAGCCCGAGGTTGCATGAGTTTATCCAAGTAATCATGCCGAACGTGCTTTGTTGTTGGTAAGTTTTGTACCTTCATGACACTAATTATGAGGACAGAAGTACTGAGGAAACAGTAAAGACCCAGATTAGACAGCTCTTGACCAAGTCTGCGATATTTGTCAGATTTTTCAAACAATCTCTAGTCGGTACATTTGAAAGTGTTTAAGTACAGAGTACATGGGCCAAATCGTATTGTGGTCATCCCGAATTTTTTGGATCGACCCGGAATTTTACGGAGAAAATACTGGCTGATCGCGGACCTATCCATATCAGGGTTTTTGACTAGCCCTAGTAGACACCTGTGCTGATATAGCCCTTAATGATGTGTAGCTCTTTGTATATTTAGGCGCATTGCATACGTGCGCAGTTTTTTTCGAGATTTTCTGTTTCGAATCATACTTGTTTTCGCGAATCACATCAGCTAAAAATCGGGACACCAAAAAATAACTATTTTATACTAAAAATGGAACAACTTCTCTTTAAATGCAGTAACGTGTCCAAAGGGTGGATAGGAAATGACAGACAGTGTAGACTGATCAGACTGCTTCTTTTGGAGCAGCCGGGTCGCGTAGCGCAATCGGTAGGGCACCTGACTCATAAGTCAGAGGTCCTGGGTTCGAAACCCGGTCTGGCCACATACTTTGGTTTCTCCTTCCGCTGATTCAAGAAGGGCAGTTGTCAGTTACTGGCGAAAGTATGTGCACTTAGTACTGCTTAACCGCTTAGAGGTCTAAGCCTGCCCAGGAATAGTGTGGTTAGGTTAACTGACCGTCCCGACATGACCTTAGTTGTTTACCGAGGACGTTAAGCATCAAATCAACCAACCAACCAACTTTTGGAGTAGGCTAATCCGTGTCTTCATTGTTTGATCAGAGCTTTGAGCACCGTATTTAGAATTTCACATTCTAAAGTTCACGGCGCTTTTCCGCACCCATACATGTACAGTATACATCTGCATGAGCATTGACACGATAAAACCAGCGCCCAGTGACGACTCGAATCAGCCTGGGCTGCCGGCATGTCCAATCAGAGTTTTTGCTGTGAACTTAAAGGGTTGCTAAGGATCTAAGCTAGGACCATGCGGGCAGCAAAGGCTCTGATCAGACTGGGCGGACGCCCAGGCTGAACTGAGTCTTCGCTTGACGCCCATCCCACCTTGCTGATTTTGTCGTGTCTCGGCTAATTTTATTTATTTATTTTCTATCGCTTCTGCCAGAAACAACAAAGTGACTTATTGATCATTTCGGATTCAACTCCCTTTTAGATAATTTCTCGAGTCTGGAATTATTCCTAGGGACATTTGCGGACGTCAGCCGGCAAATCTGCAAAGCCTGATTGGAGTATTCGGGTTTGAAACAAAGGCTCCTTATGATTTCACAATGTTTAAACAAGAAAAAGAAAACAACACAAATTTCATAAAAAAGCCTTATTTTATTTCACCGATCTATTTTTCTTATAGATCTATATACATGTATAACCCATTTTAGACTGAAAACCCGTTTGGCGACATACGCAAACAGTGCAGACCCAGTTCAGACGTCAAAGAATGCAGCATCTGATCAGGGTCAACACTGTTGGCTCACAGGGATTTTTATGCAAAATGCAATAAAAGTAAAAACATTCACAAGAAATTCCTAAAACTAAAAATTAACTCATCCAAATAATAAAACTAGACTACTCCAGTGGTCAAAAAGGACAAGCGTTGTTATTCAAGTCTAGTATACATGTATCAGAAGTCATACTAATATAGAAACAAAGTGATTTTTTGCAAGTACATATGAGCCGCGACACGAGAAAACCAACAATGTGGTTGTGCGACCAGCGCAGACTCAGA
Organism: Ctena decussata; assembly: GCA_963989385.1. NCBI lineage: Eukaryota > Metazoa > Mollusca > Bivalvia > Lucinida > Lucinidae > Ctena > Ctena decussata. The sequence goes on along the minus strand of OZ022510.1, from coordinate 11,902,076 downwards.
TCAGCCTGGACATCCGCCCAGTCTGATCAGAGTCTTTGCTAAGCGCTTAAAGGGTGGCTAAGGGTCTAAGCTATCTCCATGCGGACAGCGAAGACTCTGATCAGACTGGGCGGATGCCCAGACTGATCTGAGTCTGCGCTGGGCGCACAACCACATTGTTGGTTTTGTCATGTCGCGGCTCATATGGTTAATTTAGACTCATTATCTCAAACACTGATATCTCAACGTACCATGTTATATCAAAGAATATACTTGGGACAATTTGCTATTTTTCTTGTATTTTAACTCCTGTTATTTCAAACTACTGATATTTCAAAGTAAATTTTCTGGGACCAGAATTTTGCTTTGAGATATCGATAGTTTGATATGAAATTCGATTTTGAGATATCAAGCGTTGACTGAATAATTGAGCCGCGACACGAGTACCAGCAAAGTGGCATGTGCGCATAGCGAAGACGCGGATCAGCCTTGGCATCCGCCCAGTCTGATAAGAGTCTTCGCTGTCCGCATGGAGCTAGCTCAGACCCTTAGCTACCCTTAAGCGCACAGTTCAGGCTGATATGAGTCTTCGCTGGGCGCATATGCCACTTTGTTGGTTTTCTCGTGTCGCGGCTCATAAGTATTTTCAAATGCTAGACTGGTTCTACTCCCTATATTCTGTCCTCTGCAAGTGACTCTCTCACAATACTGATTTTAATGTTTCTTTATAGATAGTAAATGTTTATTTTTCTTTCCTAGTTTACACTGAATCTTACAATTTATAATTCAAAACATGAATAAAATACAAATGTGTCAGCCAGGGTCATAGTTACTGCCACATAAGGCCCCAAAGATGAATACAAAGGGAATATGACACAAAGACACTACCTGCAGCTATTAATTAAGGATAAAGTATTAGTTGCAAAGCTATTTTTATCCCACCTATTATGTTAAAATTATAAATGTTCCGGCCTAGGATCAAACCAGGCCCAGAGATTATAAAACTTGAGTACATTCTCTAATTCAAAATTATTCTCAAGTTTAGGCTCGAACCCAGGACTGCCTGCATGAACGCTCTACGGCGTTGTTATAACAGCCTCCCTGTGCCATGTAACCTCTGACAAAGGCATTATACAATTTGTCACACAGCAAACGGCCTTAAAATGAACAAACTGAAGATAACTGAAAATGTACAAACCAGAGATAACAGAAAGAAACTCTTTCAGATATCTCCAGTTTGTACAAGCCGCTGTAACCATAATCTGTTACTGACTATGCAAGCGTAGGACTCTAGTCACGAAGTTCTCTACAACTGACTTCATTATATACAGTACTCTTCGAATCAAAGTAATAATAATCGTTCATGCTACACTTTATGCCACACTTTAGCCATCCCCTTTTGGACCGCTGTACTGAAATACAGCCAAACCTGTCTTAAGCAAGCACCCAAGGTGTGGGTAAAACTGTTTGATTACGGCTGGTGCTTGTTTAATAAAAATCAATTGACACTGAAATGGCTGCTTTGAAGGCAGTTTCTGATTAACATAGGTGTCCTTTAAGACAAGTTTGACTGTTTCCTCTGGATTAGCCATGACCACATACGAAACTGTCCCCTCATGCCTTAGCACTATAAAAAAGGCTGGCAAAAAATTAGAACCATATAATACGTGAGACGTATTATGGATGCATTAAAATTTGCAATTAACAAAGTTTCAGACAAGACTGCGAGTCCGCGCAGTCTCTTCAAAGCCTCTGCTATTCGCAAACATCAGGTAAGGACCCCCGAGGAATCTAAAACCATAAAAAGAATTTTATCTAGACTTCATGGGCTCACAAACTGGGCTGAGTCTACATAAGCCGCGACGCGACAAAACCAACAAAGAGGCAGGTGCGGCCAGCGAGGACTCAGATCAGCCTGGACAAACTCTCAGTCTGATCAGTCTTCACTGTGCGCTTTACGGTAGAAAAGGCTCTAAGCCAGCTCCATGCGGACAGCAAAGACTCCGGTCAGACTAAGCGGATCCAAGGCTCGTGATCTGAGTCTTCGCTGGGCGCACGTACCACTTATTTGGTTTGTCGTTTTGCGGTTCAGTTATGGTTGACATAAAGCATTTAGCAAGATGCGGCTTACACGAGTATCTATTTGGTTATAAGACGGGAGTTCATCCTTTCTAAATTATTGCAAATATGTGAATCAGGCTTTTGCCATCCAGGAATAAAATGTTTTGTTTGCTTTTTTCCAAAACAATCTAAAAGATCTGTCTTTTGCCATTCAGGAATAATATTTTTTATACTTTTCAGTGAATTATAGAGATTTCTCGGTGCAATCGAAACTGATAATCTCACTGTTAATGACGTCACTTAAGGCGCCAACGTAACATTGTTACTGCACGCGACGTCAGGCCGCCTAAATCTTCTGTAGGCATTCTTTCTTGGCACTTTTTATGAGATCTGTTCATCAAAATGATATTTAAAGCTATTTTTCAGTTGCAAACATTGTTTACAACCAATATCCTACCCAATAAACACGCAGGAAGCATCAAATTTGAGGCAAAACGGCTAGAAAAAAGTTGTGTTTCTGTCGTGATGGCTGACGCTCTTGAATAAACAGAATTATTGCGATGTTCAAGAATAAAAGAAATAGAAAATTTGACTTTTTCAGTGTAAGATGAATTTTTATTTCACTCATGAACACCAAAAGCGCTATTTTCATTCGTGGCTTCGCCACTCGTGAAAATACTGCTTTTGGTGTTCATTCGGTGAGATAAAAATCGATCTTACACTGAAAAACTCAAATATCCTCTATATTTTGTTTGTTTTCTTCCAAAACAATCTTAAAGATCTAGATCCGTCATACTAGACGGCTCTACGTTTTGAGATTGATCTGGAAGGTAAAAACCTCGTCTTATGATTGAATAGATAGGTTATAACAATTTAACTCTGAGCTACGCTACCAAACTGCAGATCCAGACTGGCCTCCTTTCGTGAGCAGTCTCGGTACAAATCCGTCCTGTATGATATTTTATTTATTATTTTGTTTCTGTCAAACAAAATTCTCATATTCGAAGGTCAAAGGATCAGTTTCGGATGCATAGAGCTGAAATTAAGCTGTGTGTTTAATTAGTATTTCATTCGTAAATATTTACAATCTTGGGGTATTGACAGAAATGCCCTATAGTAAACCATTTGAATGTAATGAATTGCATTTAGTCGCGCGACGTCGAGGATGTCGAAATAAGCCAAGACTCTCTACACTTTGATCGGACGTCGGCGACGTCATGGTGTCGGTGACGTTGTTCTGCTGTTAGCAGCTAAATTGCGTGTAAATGTTATACTGCTTCAATTTTAGCGCTTACATACGATTTTTCATCAAGATATGGATTAAATGAATATACATATAAGCAATGAACTTATTTTCTTCTCATGTTTATCGAAGTGTAAACTACATTGGGTCACTAGCAAAATTTACATGAGCCCTTCGGGGTTCATTCACTTTGCAAGCGACCTAATATAGTTTACTCTTCCATAATCCTCAGAAAAATAAAATTCATTTCTTACATGTAAATAATTATATACTGTACATGCACATATATACAAATCATTATAGGATCTGACGGTAAGCGTGATGTTTATATGATAGTCATCTCCGCTTTTGGGGTTAAGATCCAGAATGGCAAATCGAACGTCAAGGCCAACTGAACAAAGACATCTATCTGTATATGTCATTGTCTCTTATATTATATGTAAAGCTGTTTTACAGATCACATCAGATCACATCTTCCAGGTCATAGCTTCCAGATAGTTATCAGATCTTCCTTATTAAATGTGAGGTTTAATCGCCAACACGCTTTTTAAACGTCAATCGAAAATAAAGGTTATTCCGGAAGCCTGCTCACGGACTGATATGGGTTTTGCCGATTGCGTCTGATAAATGAGCCGCGTCGATGTGGTTGTGCGCCCAGCGCAGACTCAGATCAGCCTGGACATCCGCCCAGTTTGATCAGACTCTTCGTTAAGCGCTTTAAGGGAAGCTAAGGGTCTTAGCTACCTCTATGCGGACAGCGAAGACTCTGATCAGACTGGGCGGATGCCCAGGCTGATCTGAGTCTGCGCTGGACGCACAACCACATTGTTGGTTTCGTCGTGCCGCGGCTCAAATGAGGACATCTAATCATGAGGGTTGACGTCGTTTCACATGCATCATTATCCCGTTCACAGAACGCATGACCGCCGCAAGACGTTTGAGTACCATGTGGTCTGGCACTAGCTCGAATGTAAATCTGAAATGTCAGATAAAAATTTTGTAAATTGCCTGCAGCAATAATGCTATATTTGGACAGAAGTGGTTGCGCAAAAATATTTACCTATGATCGGAGTCTATACGCTATCCGCATGCAAATTGCTTAGATCCTTAACTACCATTTAAATGCACATGAAAGACTGATAAGACATGGCGAATATCCAGGCTAAGCTGAGTTTTCGCCACTTTCTTTGTTTTGTCGTGTCATCGTTAGCTCACTGAAGTCATTAGTCGAGTATTCGTTCAGTCTTACAGTACTTATGCTGAAAAATTTTGCACAGCAAAAGCTACTCGCAATTTTTTCGGCAAGAAAATGCAGCGTTTTTATGAATGATACGTTTGAGATTTTCTCTTCTCGCTAACAAATGACGGCGTTGATTTTGAACGGGCCCAGGTCTTTAATTATGCCATTATTATTTTCTTTAAAGAAAATGGTCATTTTCATGTTCATACGATTTTTTTCTGTATATTGTAGTCCTTACTGCATATTTTGCAAGAGTTCATGCTGAAGAACATTGATTAGACCTTAAAAATATGTGTTTCCATTCACCTGCCGAAAACAGTTAGGGTCAGTCGGGTGGTCGGAAAATCTTTTCATTGTTTCAATATTATTTTTATTTTATTTGGTGAAACCAGGGCAAATATATTCCACAGGGTTAGGTTTCAACAATATTGACAGGTACATGTAAACCACACATAATTAAGTTTAGAACGTCTATGAAAAAAGGAAAACAAAAAGCACATTTTTACTAGTTTGTCAAGAATTATATAAAAAAAGATAGGGTAGATAGGAATGAAACTCTTTTGTATTTTTTTTTCAAGAAGGCAATACATATTGCATGGTCGGCACAAAAAATCAGGGTCGGTAGGGTAAGTTGAAAAATTCCTGATTATGCATGGTACCAGTAGGCTAAAGTATGGTTTGTCCTAAAAGACTCGACAATTCATTCGTCGAAGCTCATGGATTGTCTCTCTGTACATGCGGACGAATCAGGCTCTACTACATAATCAGTTTATCATATAGTCTAACTAGAAACATGGTAACTAAAAGGGCCCCGCCTTTATGAAACTATTGATGACATTTAAGTTGTATGTGCCCGACCAGAAATAACAATACCAGCGTTCCATTATCATGTTGTTCCTTCATATTAAATATGTTGTTTGAAATTAGGCCTCTGGCAGTGTCATTAAGATGTGGGCAAAATACCCAATTATGATTGATTAAAGCATGGGCAACAACTCTGTGAGGCAGGAAACTGATGTTACCATTCTTGCATTCTGCACACCTTCAGATCATCTAATGATGCTTTATATTTGTACCAAGTTCTATAAAAATATCTTCAAAGGCTTTAAAGTTATACAGAAGACAATATTTCCATACCTAAAATAACAAAGGGAAGGTGTAGTTATGGTTCTTTTTCTCTGCACATTGTCTGATGATGTTTATATTTGTACCAAGTTTTGTGAAAATATCTTAAACAGTTTTAAAGTTAGAGAGCGAACACGTTTTCTAGACTGTAAACTAGGAAGGGAAAAAATTCTGTAAAAAATGTATTTGGAGTTACAGTTCTTATTCTCTGCACATTGTCTGATGATGCTTTATATTATGTACAAGTTTTATGAAAACATCATATTTTAAAGCTATAGAGCGGACCTGATTTCTATATTTAAAATTACAAAGGGGCATAATTCAGTAAAAAATTTAGACAGAGTTAGGATTCTTGTTCTCTGCTCATTACCTGATGATGCTTTACATTTGTACCAAGTCTTGTGAAAATATCTCTAACCGTTTCAGAATTAAAGAGCGGACAAGATTTCTGTACTCAAAATTACAAATGGGAATAATTCAGAAAATAATGTAGGCAGAGTTATGGTTCTTGTTCTCTGCACATTGACTGCTGATGCTTTACATTTGTACCAAGTCTAGTGAAAATATCTCTAACGGTTTCAGAGTTATGAACCAGACACGATTTCTGTACTCAAAATTACAAAGGGGCATAATTCAGTAAATAGTGTAGGCAGAGTTATGGTTCTTGTTGTCTGCACATTGACTGATGATGCTCTACATTTGTACCAAAACTCGTGAAAAATCTCTAACGGTTTCAGAGTTATAGAGCCGACACAATTTCTGCACTCAAAATTTCAAAGGGGCATAATTCAGTAAATAATGTAAGCAGAAGTATGGTTCTTGTTCTCTGCACATCGTCTGATGATGCTTTACATTTGTACCAAGTCTCGTGAAAATATCTTTAATGATTTCAGAGTAATTGAGCGGACATGATTTCTGTACTCAAAATTACAAAGGGGCATAAATCTGTAAAAATTGTAAGCAGAGTTATGGTTCTTGTTCTCTGCATATCGTCTGATGATGCTTTACGTTTGAACCAAGTCTCGTGAAAATATCTTTAACAGTTTCAGAGTTATGGAGCGGACACGATTTCTGTACTCAAAATTACAAAGGGGCATAATTCAGTAAATAGTGTAGGCAGAGTTATGGTTCTTGTTCTCTGCACATCGTCTGATGATGCTTTACATTTGTACCAAGTCTCGTGAAAATATCTTTAACGGTTTCACAGTTATGGAGCGGACACGATTTCTGTACTCAAAATTTCAAAGGGGCATAATTCAGTAAAAACTGTAGGCAGAGTTATGGTTCTTGTTCTCTGCACATCGTCTGATGATGCTTTACATTTGTATCAAGTCTCGTGAAAATATCTCTAACGGTTTTAGAGTTATTGAGCGGACACGAAATGATGACGGACGGATGGACGGAAAGACAGACAGACAGACATACGGACGGACAAGGTGATTACTATAATTGTAGGCAGAGTTATGGTTCTTGTTCTCTGCACATCGTCTGATGATGCTCTACATTTGTACCAAGTCTCGTGAAAATATCTTTAACAGTTTCAGAGTTATGGAGCGACATGATTTCTGTACTCAAAATTTCAAAGGGGCATAATTCAGTAAATAGTGTAGGCAGAGTTATTGTTCTTATTCTCTGCACATCGTCTGATGATGCTTTACATTTGTACCAAGTCTCGTGAAAATATCTTTAACCGTTTCAGAGTTATGGAGCGGACACGATTTCTGTACTCAAAATTTCAAAGGGGCATAATTCAGTAAATAGTGTAGGCAGAGTTATTGTTCTTGTTCTCTGCACATCGTCTGATGATGCTTTACATTTGTACCAAGTCTCGTGAAAATATCTCTAACTGTTTTAGAGTTATTGAGCGGACACGAAATGATGACGGACGGACGGACAGACGGACGGACAGACAGACAGACGGACGGACAAGGTGATTACTATAGGGCCTCCGCAGACTTCGTCTGGCGGGGCCCTAATAAATCAGCCATTTTACATCATAAAATTTACGTATTTTCGCAAGATGTCGTATTTTAGCGATATCCTGCACTTACTTCCCTCGATATCGGTCACAAGTACAAAACATTAAACGATAAAACATAAACATCACTCCCAAAAATTATAAGATTTCACAGCATAACAGACGGGAGCACCTAATTTGAATCTTTTGTGATGTACCGATAAAAATAAGTGTGAGGACAGTGTGGCGTGAAATGTTTTTGTACTGCTTTCTTGCACAGTAGGAAGGGAAAAGGGACTGTTTGAAATTGGTCTTCTTTGCATTTTACTTTAGGCATTAGGGCAGTTTTAAAGCTGGGCCAGGACTAGGTTTCCCTTTACCTACAGTAGGTGCCAGATGAGATATGTGTGTGTGTGTGTGTGTGTGTGTGTGTGTGTGTGTGTGTGTGTAAAAGTTCTAAAGCTGATCTTCATTGCCATTTAGTACTCAGATGACATAAGAATGCTAATTACTCTGTGTCTCTTGAAAACTGAATCAGCTATTCATACGCTACATCAATCAATAGAATCACATGTATAATCTTACTTTCTAAGCAGTTTCGCAAGAACCACTTTTTCTTCATTCATGGCGAAATGTTGGCCAATACAGTTCCTGAAAAATAAACAAAAACACATCCAAAAAAAACTACCCTAGCAAGCACACAACGTCATGACGTTGAATGCACGTTGATTCACCGTTGGTAAAGTTTATTCAACGCTTGTTCAACCGTGAGTACTCAGTGGGTATATAACATATGACATGCCGTTTCACTAATTTCTTGTAAGTGCAAATGATAATGAAACAATTATTCCTTACAGTTGACTACATAACATAGTGTCTCTTTTAGAGGTTAAGTAATTAATGTAATCGTGTTTGGTAAACAGGTTCTGCAGTTGTCATTGAAGAAACGCTTACTTAGTTATATACCGTATACAAGATAATTTTCGCGGTGATCCATTTTTCGCGGTATTTCGCGGTCACATAGAAACTGCGAATATTAAACTCGCGAAATAATTTCCAGTTTCTTACAAAGTATCTTCTGTGGACACAGCATTCCTATATTTTGTTTCTGTTTGCTTCGGTAATTGCTGGTACTTTCCACTTGAGCCAGTTCTTTCATTAGCCTGCGGCAGCCCGCATACGGTATTTACTTGCTTTATTAGTTCGAGTTCAGTTTCTATTCTTTCGAACCACTAATAAGAGAAGGCATCCGTCTGTTACCTATCCCAATGCAACATAATCGCACTTAAACTGTTACTTACAATTTCTGAGATAAATTAAGCTGATATTTGCTAGTGCACAATATGTTTTACAAGCAGAAAATATTTCCATGTAGCCGAACCATCTGGAAAAAGGAGCGACTGAACATAGGGAAAATACCACTGTTTTTTCTTTGCCTCAAAGGCCCGTTAAAACCAAAACAAACAACCAACCAACTACTGCACGTGTTTGTTTATCACGTTTGTAACTCTCTCGGGTTTGAATTTCGCTGAAGGCGATCACTTTTTCCACCATTAACTGCCTTTCATTGCATACATTATTTCATTATCAACATTCACACCCATCGGATTGATAGGACAGAAGATCTTGTGAACAGACATCCTTCCATCCTTCCATCCTTCCAGCCATCCCCCATCCATCCGTCCATTTAGTCATCACGATTCATCTACAGTCAACTCTTGATATCTCGAAGTCGAACTTCACACCAAACTACCGATATCTCAAAGAAAATGTTCTGGTACCAGAAAATTTACTTTGAGATATCAGTAGTTTGAGATAACTGGAGTTGAAATTTAAATAGATATAGGAAATGCATTCTTTGATATGAGAAGATATTTTGAGATGTCAATGTTCCAGATATCGGGAGTCGACTGTAGTTGGAAGTAAAAGCATATTGTGTTACATAATCGGGTCATATAATAACAAAAACATGAAGTATATCTCAACACGACTGAACCAACAAAGTGGCATGTGACCCTTAGTTACTCTTTAAGCGCACAGCAAAGAGTCTGATCAGACTGGGCAGATGCCCAGGCTGATCTGAGTCTTCACTGGGCGAACATGCCAGCATGTTTGTTTTGTAGTGACGTGACTCAAATTAAGCTCACCTTGGACCTGCAGAGAATGGTACAAACTGGTAATTATCCATTTTCAATATATTTTCTTTGGAGAATCTTTCTGGAATATATTCCATATCTCTGTCCCAGACGTTTTTGTTGTGGTGGAGAGACCATATATTCACCTGGCAAGCATTTTCAATATATTGCTTACATGTTATTTGTTCTTGACATCTCTACACAGTTAAAAACAGTGAGTGTACATCTTAGACAAACCCTTCAATATTAAACACTGTCAAGGATGAACCACGTGTAAAGCATACACTAAATAACCAAAATTAATAGAAGCGCGACGTCAGTCGGGGAAATGTCTTCGAATTCTCAAGTGTATTTGTCATTTCAATATTAATAAAAACCTGGATTACTTTAAAGGTTAAATATGGTTCCTATGTTCTTTTTCTGCGTTAAGCAGTTAGATGCAACCCGCGGATACCCTTTCGCTAGTATACGGTAGGAAAAACCGCATTTGATTTAATAAACGATATTTTTCAGAAAACTCTTTTAAAAACATTTAAGGCAGTATCAAGTACATGTATCAAGACAACTTAAAAGTCTTTAAAAGCAGCAATTTAAGCAAAACTCATTGAATTGAATACTTAAATCCCCTATTAAATAAGTACAAAAATAATAATCATCTATTAGAAAATGCTATCACTTGTCTTTCTTTGTTTCCAGTCTGTTAAAATACGAGTGGTCTCTGAAGGAAAGAGGAAGATAATTTTGGAAAAGCAGTTCAAACTTTGACCTGGCTTATCACCATAGTTTAAATACCGATATTGAAGTATCTTTAGGTAAGACGATGTCTCCCAGATCTAACTCATTCTTGATCTGTCTGGCTACCATGGCAACGGGACAGTGTAGTCTCATGCCTTCTTTGATACACATTGTAAGATACTCCATCTGGTTCAGATCGTTCCTGTAACCAAAGTAGCAAGTGAGCGACGTTGTGAGAGCATTGATCTTACTTTATACGTAAACAGTTAAGACTCAGGGGCCGTATTCATAAAACGACTTAAGTCGTTGCTATGCTGTTGCTAAGGCGACATTTCTATGAAGCAGATTCCCTACAACCATGAAATTTGCTCTGGAGGAACAGTCTTTGTAAGACTGTTCCTCCAGAGCAAATTTCATAGTTGTAGAGAATCTCCTTTATAGATATTTAGCCTTAGCAACAGCATAGCAACGACTTAAGTTGTTTTATGAATACGGCCCCTGATCATTCTGGTCATTCCTGTGTGCTGAAAGATGTCTTAAGTAGGAATTTCCATATTGGTATGTGCGCCCAGCGATGACTCAGATCAGCCTGGGCATCTGCACTGTCTGATCAGAGCCTTCGCTGTGCAGATCAAAGGTAGCTAAGGATCTAAGCTACCTCCATGCCAACTGTGAAGACTCTGGTGAGACTTGGCGAATGTCCATGCTGGTCTGAGCTTTTGCTGGGCGCACATGCCACCTAGTTAGGTTTGTCGTATCGTGCTGTTGGATAACAGGTTTACGGCACCCAATGTATAAGAATATTTGTCTTTAAAAGCTTAAGATATTTTGATAACAAACACCCGTTTGTTACACAGAGAGAAGGCGTTGCCTCCACGTGCCTATGGTGCCTGTTAACGTTAAAAGCACCAAACAGTTAGCCACGGAAAGAAAATTAATATAATATAGTAGTGATTTCATTATTGAAAACCGTGCGGAGACGCAATAGATGTCAATATTTGTATGTTTTCTCGTATAAACGTCAGCGTGCTGTCCTAAATATTTTTGTTGCCAACAACAAGACAATGCAAGTGGTCACTAGGCTTAATTTGATTTTGTGCAACACGAGAACGTGCGTTTTAGCCATTTTAAATAGGTGAACAACGCCATTTTTATGGCCATATAATTAGGGGATAACTGTATTCAAAATTGTCCTTTGGGGAGGTAACTCGTCGGGTTAATGGTCGGAAATTTCGTTTTACGGCGACGCGTCAGTGGAGCCGTGAAAAGGAATTTGCGACCATAAAACCGACGACTTACCTCCCCAATGACAATTTTCAATATAGATATCCCCATTCTAATGCACTTTTTCACATTTTCATCTTTCAAAGTGTACTTCTTTGCACGCATTGCAAGCGCTTTCGGGACAGCGTAAAACCAAACGTCAGCCAATGAGAAGGGACGTTTTATAAAGACGTCGGGGGGGGGGGGGGGTTGCGACAATATATTGTAGGATATACTGTCGCAAAATTTTCACGTTATCCAATCAGACGTCGCGTTATATTTGCAAGAGCATTAGAATACAACATCATTGCAATATTGGTCATTACAGAGTTACTGGTGAGGGTTTTTAGCCGAAACTTCGTAGTCTGACCCACGACCCACCTTCTTCATATGAATGTTTCCATTGCTTTTAAAATGGAACTCGTTAATTTATGATTTTTATGTGAAATCTTACCTTGTTTAAATCAATCAAGCGTGTTGTGTCATTGCTGACTACAGAGCAACTCGATGAGTATGACGGAAATTTATTTTGTTCACCGTAGGCTAGAACGGATAATTCATGTTGAAAACTCGTTCTAGAACAACAAAACTTTCAATCTGTACGTCATATTTGTTGTATACCGGAACATTTATTGTCTGCATATAAACACTCATTTAGGTTGAATCTGCTATGTCCCTCCATCTAGCTCGTGCATCTAGTACCCAGCGGGCACATGACGTCAAAATGACTCATATTGACGTCGATGTGACGTCATTACGTCGCATCGACGTCAATACGGCGTAATTTTAACGTCATGTGACTGCTGGGTAGGTTCTTTACGCAAAAATATTCACGACGTTTTCGTAAATCGAATTAGCTATGACTGTAACGAATGCCGAATATAAGGAGTAGGGAAGGAAAACACCTACCATTCAATATCATCAGAATCTCTCCCCTCTAGAATCTCATCAATTTCTTCCTGACATTTCTTCTGATAATCCTGATGTTCTGCCAAGGAATACAATATCCACGAGATGGCGCTCGCTGTCGTGTCGTGACCTGAGATGAAATATGAAAACATAAATCCTGTGATTATTTGAACAGAGTATGATATGATTACACGCCTATATTACGTGACATATCCTAAGAGGTAGTTACGCAGTGCAGTGTTCTCGTAAATAAATCTAAGAACCCTTTCAATAAATTTAATTATACAGTTGTGTTTGCCGATAGATTAACGCTCTGAACCTACATGTATGCTCCAGAAGCCGAGGATTTGATTCCTTCCAAGGTCGTAATTCTTCACTCGACTTCGGATTATTTCATCCACGTCATCACCTCGCCTCCTTTCCCATCCGAAAGATAGTCTGAAAATACTGTTGACAAAGTGACGGTTTCCTGCAGCATCTGCTCGCAGGGAAGTGGACTAGAGGCCTACATGTACTATGGCAAGCAAAATGCACAATTAGCGTAAAACAATGGTTTGTAAATATGAAACTTATATTTGAATTTCTTACCTAGATTTGGAATTCGCTATCATAGGTTAACAACAGTCTAACCTAGATTTTTAAAGTTCTATCATAGGTTTAAAACATTCTTAATCCTGTGATATAACCTTCCAACCTAAGTAAGGAGCAAATGATGAACAAGTTTACAAACCTAAGTTTGTGAATTACAATCATGGCTTTTAATTCAAATCTATGTTAGAACACTCATATCATACGTTTATGAAACCATGATAGAGCTTCTGAAACCCATGTTAAAACTATTAAAGCAATGATAGTGGTTTCAAACATAGTTTGAATAAAAACCCGTGATCGTCAATTGCATACCTAGGCTTGTTCGAACCTATTGTACATTTGGCTTGCCACAGGCCTTCAACATTTGAGGATGGAACCTAACCTTCCAACATCGTTGCTTTTAGAAGACTAGCCGAAAACTTAAATAGCACTTAACACAGGCTGTACATATAATAATTCAACCAAATGTACAGTATGACGTTCCAAGTGTGTTTAGAAAAGCAGGTATGTGTTATACATGTTTAAGTACTAGTCAATGTATAATGCCGTTTAATTTAAAAATTTAAAAGACCTACTTTTACGACAGAGATTTCACATATGTCTTAACTAACGCTTTCTGCATATGTTATAACTGGGGTACCGTAAGCTGACCAGTCAGTATTTGAGAAATCTAGTATCAATACACTCTGAGCCGCGACATGAGAAAACCAACGAAGTGGCATGTGCACCCAGCGAGTACTCAGATCAAATTGGGCATCCACCTAGTCTAATAAGAGCCTTCGCTAAGCGTTTAAAAGGTAGCTAGGGATCTAAGCTACTTCTCTGCGGACAGCAAAGCCTCTGATCAGACTGGGCAGATTCTGAGTCTTTGCTGGACGCAAATGTCACTTTGTTGATTTTCTGGTGTCGGAGCTCATTTCATCATACCTTCGAATAAGAACGTATCTACTTCGTTCCGTATTTCCAATGGTGATAGCCCCTTCCCACTGTCATCTTTTGCCGTCAGCAAAATGTCTAAGAAATCTAAGTATTTTCGGCTTTGTAAACGTCCCATTTCACCTTCTGTTTCCTGCAAATGTAGTAGTTACACAGTATCCGAACGCAATGTACCATCTCTTCCGGTTAACATAGCGTCGAATCGAGAGTACAAACATTCGCTTATAACCAGTAGTCGGAAATCATTGTGTTTTGAGATTTAATCCGGAATCATCAGCGTCATTTATGCTCATTCAGCTTTGGAAATGTAAAGAGGTAAGTTTAATGTACTTTGCTCTTCGGTCTTTTACTTCATTGCCCTGTACAATGTCGTGTATGGGTGGATAGTAAATGGTACAGTATTCAAATTGTCCATGACAAGATTCTAAAATCTGTAAAACAAACGGAAGGCGTTTTCAATCTATAGTTTGTTAGTTTTGATAATAGGATGATTGCTAAGTTTTGCACGACACAAACTCGTGTTAAATTATGCAGTTCGAAATTAAATTTCTGTGACGGCCATGAGTTTTTCATTGTACAGGGTAATAAAATAAAAGACCAAAGAGCAAATTATATTAAACTTACCTCTTTACATTTGCAAAGCTGAATAAATATAAATGACGCAGCAGATTCCGGATAAAATCTCAAAACATAATGATTTCCGACTACTGGTTATAAGCGAATTTTGTACTCACGATTCAAAGCTATGAAAACCAGAAGTCATGGTACAGTGCGTTCGGATACTCACGCCTGGTAAACTATCACAGGTACCTCCGCGGAGGTACCGATAAAATGTTGTGACAGGCATCCGGAGCTACCTGTGACGGACCAAAAATAAACAAAAAAACGGTAGGTATTCGTCTTTTTTGATAAAATACATTATAACCAGGGAGTTTATTGAAAATCAAAGAATGCTATTCGACCCTTATATACATAAAGTTTTGTCACACAGTATATCCCCGGGAACTTTACATATATACAGAAGATATGACTTTTGCAGTGGCTTTAAGGACAGTCGAAAGTACTCAAAACAAGAACAAATCGGTTGTTTTAGGTCCCAAATGCACTTTTCTTGCATAAGAATCTGTTGATCTGGATACACTGAATTAAAGTAAACCTCCTTGCCCAAATATAAATGCCGATAAACTCCAAACAAGGTTGGACCGGTAAAAAAAACTAGAGGGGTGCCTGTGACGGAATGGAGGTGCCTGTGATGTAAGAAAATATAGCAAAAATCTGAAGATTTATAGCGGTTGCAAATATTGATATTCTTCATCTCTAGACCACTGCCTTGAAAGAATCGTTCATTCAACGTCGCAATTTAATCTATCATAATGCGAATATCAAGCATAGTTTTGTTAAAACGACAGACAATGATCATGAACTTATACAATCAGATTCTACATCCTGCTCTCAAAACCAAGAAGAAAGTAAGTATACGTTGACAATAGTTCATAAACGACACGCATGGTAAACCGAATAAAGAGCTCTTTCCCAGACAGGTGGAAATTCACCTACCCCAAATGAAAACAACGCTAACTTCTGTTTTCCTATTTTATATTTTAAATTACAAAAGTAACCAGAAAGCAAAGTGGGCAGCTGTACAGGACTACATACTGCCAGAAGACTACAGACAAGCGGACATAAGAACACGTAACATTGATGCTTCATAGCAGAAATCCAAAATCCAAAGCAGATCATCTCAAAGAGTTATTGGACGTTTTGTTTCCATATCTGTTAGTCAAACATTGACGAGTTGTACGTAGCTGTTGAAAATTTACTGCCTAATTCAGTGTTAGAATAGTTATGAAATGCGCTTAAATAAGAGGCAGCGTTTTTGTGAATGGTGATGACTGCCTGTTAGTCATTCCAAATCGTTAGAAATTGTCGAGGTCACACGCCATGCTAGCTACTCGAAACATTTGCAAAAACAACGTTTCAGAAGATGACTTTTATGTAGTAAAAGTGCTCTTTTGTTGCCAAATTTGATGCAGTGGCTGTTCGGAGACTTTGAATTACACGTTATTTAAAGTAAGATTCCGATCATTTCAATATACTAAACGGAGTAATATTGAGAACATGTCACCTGCCGATGATGTAATCTGTAGGGGATGTATTTGGATTCTAGCGCCAACAATTCAAAACTACCCAAACTGAATCACTTGTAGCACCTATCACTCCAGTTACCACAAAGTTAACACATACAGCGAGCGCCATACGACACTTGCCAGCGACACATACGAGGTACCAAAAGGATCAACACTATAGATACCTGTACGTGTATGCCTGTTGACGGGTATCGGCAATTTTGACAATTTGACACACCATACGTGTAGCTGGCATGACGTGTGACCTCGACAATTTCTGACAAGTTGGAATGACTCACAGCCAGCACCTCCCGATCACAGTCATCACCAGTCACAAAATGTTGACCCTTATTTAAGCGCACATTTCATAACGAATCTAACCCTGAATTTGGCAGTTAATTTTTAGCAACTATGTGAAATTCGTCAATGTTTGACTAACAGAAGCGGAAACAAATTGGGCAATAACTCTTTGAGATGGTGTTTAAGAAATTTTAACATGGAATTTCATGATATACGCATTATGATAGCTTAATGGGACGTTGAATGAATGATTCTTTCCAGGCACCATGATGGTTTAGGGAAGATGTCAATATTTCCTGCTGCAATAACTATTCAGATTTTCACTATATTTGCTTACATCACAGGCACCTCCACACCATTGCAGGCACCTCCAGCTGTTGTTTTGAAAAATCAAGCCTTATTTGTAGTCAATCGACATTTATATTTGAGCAAGGAGGTTACCTTAACACCAGTGTGCCGAGAAAAAACAGATTCGTATGCAAGATCACTGCATTTAAGACCAAAAACGGCAGAATTCTTTATGTTTTGAGTACTGTAGGCTGACATCAAAGCCACTTCAAAAGTCGTATCTTTGGTTAATATGGAAATTTCAGGGGGATATAATGTGTGACAAAACTTTATGTCTATAAGGGTCGAATAGCATTTTCTGATTTTTAATAAACTCCCTGGTTATTTTATATTTTGTCAAAAAAGAGGAATACCTACCGTTTGTTGTCATTTTTTGGACAGTCACAGGCAGCTCCATGTGCCTGTCACAACTTTTTATCGGTACCTCCGCCGGAGGTACCTGTGATAGTTTACCAGGCGTGATACTGTGATTTATAGTCTACCCCGTATATAAATATTGATTTTCTTTTCTAGAATTTTGCACATGTTTGTAGAATACGGTGGAATATGGAAATAATGACAGAGGAGTGTTAATTTGTAAGAAATTCTGAAGCATTCGCAGTTACATATTAATAACTGCCTGGGCAAAATGATTTTGTGAAGCAGTCTTGAAAATACTTTGTGATAGCGACATTACCGAATGTTGTGACTAGATATACCTGTTTGCACTACTGTAAAACACTTATATTTGGCGGCAGCAAAATTTGGCGGTTTTTAGAAATGGACCATTTGGCGGATTTTTATTTTGGCGGATTTGCGATTTCTGAAAATAATAATGATTATTATAAATAAACAAACAATAATAATCAGTCGGTGTTTGCTGCCGTTGTCGAATTGTCAAATTGACTCCAGGTTGTATATTGTCATTACTGCGGCTTCTGAATGCATACTGTTATGGATTTCTTTTATAAATATAACTGTTTATAGCGAAAATATTTTCTGATTTTGATTAAATCAGCTTGGCTTGGGTACTCGGTAGCATGACGTATTAAATGAGCATTTTCACACTCTGTTTTTCCGGCGTGTATGCTTCGGCTCTTCTATTGTACTTACTTATACAATATAATGTGAATTGGTTTTGATAATATGGGAGGAGGGACTGAGCTTTATGGTAAATGCGGTTTTTCCTTTCATGATATAGTTTAAATTGGCGGCATCTTAATTTGGCGGTTTTCTTCCTTTCCGCCAATATCGCCAAAATTAAGTGACCGCCAAATATAAGTGTTTTACAGTATTTATTCTCAATGACCCATTCTCTTAATGTATGCCAATTTTGTTCGTGCTTTACTACAATATACGTCAACATCAAACATCAACAGCTTCTGTAGAAAACAATTTACTGTCAAAACGCAAGCCTAGTGTGGTAATATTGGACTAAAGAATACAACAAGGTTTGCCCATGCGAGCTAAGTTTTGCAAGCTCAGAAAAAACTATGGGGATACCTCTATCCGGTATCCGGTATGCACTGACAGGGTAACATGAAATTTTTGAGCTGGACATGACAAACCGAACAAAATAGCAAGTGCGTCCAGCTAAGTCTCAGATCACCATGAGCACCCAACCAGTTTCAGCAGAGTCCGCTGTCCGCATGCAGGTAGCTACCATCCTAAGCTACCTTTTAAGCGCACAGCAAAGACTCTGACCAGATTGGGCGGATGCCCAGGTTGATCTGAGTCTTCGCTGGCCGCACATGCCACTTTGTTGGTTTTGTCGTGTCGCCGCTCATTCATAAAATGTCTCTTACCAGAGCTTTGCGTCGTTCGCTGATAATCTCCTCCGACACGGAATGGGCATATGCACAGTCTTTGTTAAATTTTCGTCCGTAAGACGACAGGTTCCACGTAAAGTCAGGAAACAGATGTGGCTTTCTACAAGAGTAAAAGTAGACATATATTGGATTATGAAAATGACAATTAAAATGTTCAGTCTAAGCAGAAGGAACACTTTTTGTATTCAATGATTTTCCAAAATCATGCCATCACTGATACTTATTTTGCAAGCAGATGCTAGAGTACACTAGTGTAGATATCGTTTTATACCCGTGTATACCACTTTGCTGATGCTTACTGTAATATGCTGCAGCTGTTGTACTAAGCTGATATATAATTATTATTCCTGTACCTGTTACTACATGATGCTAGTAAGGTATGCTAGTATATGCCGTGCTATGCCAATATTGTAATACTGTGTGCCAAATAGGGTTGCATTGTAGTCTGTATTGTGCTATGCTATGCTTCTCTGTTGCCTGTTTTTGGTGTCAGAGTTTCTGTGATGTTTTACCTTATGTATGTTCTTATTATTTTTGGTTCGGTTTGGGTTGCTGAGTGGCCACCTTTTTGGAACAAGCTGCTCACTCGGTTGGCCATATGTTCTCTGTATCTTGATTATTTGTAATCTTAGTTGTTTCCAACTATGGTTTGAGGGCTGGATTTGGATTTTGATTGTTTCAGTTCCTGGTCTTTGCATACTTTTTACTTTTAGTAGATTCTCTAATTCTGCTCATTGATGAAGTATTACGTTTGTTGATGCTGAACTATGCTAGATGCTATATTAAAGCAGTTGATTCTCTTATTCTGCTACTGTTAAAGTTTTATGTTAGAATATGCTATACCATGCTATATGCTACTTTATGTCAGTGGATTCTCCCATTCTACTTACTAATGATGTATGGTGTACTGTACTAGATGCTTTATTATGTTAGTAGATCTCAAATTGTGCTAACTGATGTAATATTATGTAATGCGTGCTGTATAATGTTAGATGCTCTTATAATGCTAACTTATGCAATTATAAGCTAGTGCATGTTGTAATATGCCAAATGCTATATTATGTCAGTAAATTTCTAATTCTGTTAGCTGAGTTATATGCTAGCTGGTTTATTATGTCAGTTGATTTTCAATTCTGTTTATAGGTGAAGTATTATACCAGCAGATGCTGTATTATGCTAGATGCTATATTATGCCATTAGATATTCTAATTCTGTTTACTAATAAAGTATAGTGCAAGTTGATGCTGTGTTACGCTAGTTGCTAAATTATGTTAGCAGTTATTCTGATGCTGTTGACTAATGAAGTATGATGCTAGTAGATCTTGTATTATGGTACATGCTATATTATGTTCGTACAATATCTAATTCTGCTCACTGATGAAGCGTTATGCTTTAGATGCTGTATTATGATACCATTTTACTATCAATCTCCGCCTGCAAAGGCAAACATAGTATTCCAGTCTTGGAGACCAGTTCTGTCATAGCTCTGTGACAATAGCACCAAGAAGGAGCAAACTCTGCCTTTGATATCCTTTTAAATGGCACCAAAGATAGAAAAAAGCAACAGTATTAGCAACAATGCTTTGCTAGTCATCTGTAGACCAATAAATACTGGGGTTAGAAATGGCAAGCTAAGCTGAAAGATTGCTGTGTGAACATTTGTTTGAAGATAATAATTATTATATTAGGTTATTGAATTTATATTGGGAAATATTCGGCACGAGTTCATATGGCGAAGGACGCACGAGCTTGCGAGTGCGTCTCCGCCATATGAACGAGTGCCGAATATTTCACAATATAAATTCAATAACCTTTTTATTATATACCTTTGATATTAGTCTGCTAGTTTGATCAGTGCTCTCTACGTACGAAATCAAAATATTATTTCGGTATAGCAACCACAATTTGTTTTAAATTTGAAATTACATTATGCCTTTGTGTGTCTTCATACACGCTAAAAGCCACGCCTGATGGCGCGAAAGTAGAAATGACGTTACGTTATCGGACGTGACGTCAGTAAACAAACGCTGACGTTTACAAGAACTGAGCGCCATTTTCAAGTCTTACTCTCAGCAGCTCTGACGAAAATCTCCGTTATTATCGCAGAATATTAATTAATAGAGTGACGGATCAAAGGTAAATTATACTTAATTGTCTTTCATGTTATTTAAACACCGAAACCGACAGTAGTGTCATTATTCTACTCGTTTCTTAATTGCACTCGACGACAAAATGGCCGCCAAACATTTCTTCTTTCAAAACAAAAGTAGTTCTTGGGAACGTGACTCCTTAACTCCGTGCAATATGCACTTGACTCCGTGCAATATGCAGAAAATATTGCACGGTTACTCTAATGTAAAGTAATTGGGGAACTTTTTAGGTATATAATAATATCTGATACTTACCGTATTCGTACCTGGCCTGCCGCTTGTGAAATATCGTTAACTGCTTTCACGTAGGGGTGAGTTTCCCTGAAAATGATATAATCCATGTGGTAACATATTTTCAGGACTTATAAAAACTTATGATAATTATATTCCGAAAAAAAAGCATAGCCTTATTGCATGCGAAGTGTGCAGATATACAACGACTTAGGCAAACCGTCATGAAAATGCGGTGGATATGCAGTTTTTGGCCATTTTTCTATAAACATATACGGATATGGATAAACAGAGCCTGTAAGCACCATAGTATGGTGGCTGGTTTGTGCCATTTCGTCTTTTCGTCTTTTCGCCGAGAAAAGACGCCACACGAAAAGACGAAAAGACGCCATGCGAAAAGACGAAAAGACGAAAAAACGCCAGGCGAAAAGACGAAAAGACGATATAACGCCATGCGAAAAGACGAAAAGACGAAACCCGCCACGCGAAAAGACGAAATTTCAGCGCGAAAAGACGAAAAAACGCCATGCGAAAAGACGCCATTTGAAACTCTTAATTTGTCGTCTTTTCGCGTGGCGTCTTTTCGTCTTTTCGTCTTTTCGCCTGGCGTCTTTTCGTCTTTTCGTCTTTTCGCATGGCGTTATTTCGTCTTTTCGCATGGCGTTATTTCGTCTTTTCGTCTTTTCGCGTGGCGTTATTTCGTCTTTTCGTCTTTTCGCGTGGCGTTATTTCGTCTTTTCGCGTGGCGTTATTTCGTCTTTTCGTCTTTTCGCATGGCGTCTTTTCGTCTTTTCGGCGCGAAAAGACGAAATAACGAAATGCGAAAAGACGAAAAGACGAAATAACGCCACGCGAAAAGACGAAATAACGCCATGCGAAAAGACGAAAAGACGAAAAGACGCCAGGCGAAAAGACGAAAAGACGAAATAACGACACACAAATACCCTTCTATTGATAACTGTATTGATTCCTGTATTGATTCCTAATACTAAGACAGTTTGTCTGAGTAACCAATATAGACTCATATCAGACTACTGCAAACGCAGCTACAGAAGCAGTCTGATCACAGAATTTGCCACTGAAATGCTTTTTTTAATATATAAAATATATCTTTTTGACAGCTAAAAATTGTAAGGATAGACTATAAAATTAACGTGCACTGGGGTCGGCAACATTTTCGGTCAGTATGGTACCGTTTAGATTGAATAACAAATTTGTGCCTTGTTGACTGAGATCAAACACAGATATAATCAAGATAATCAGTCAAGTCAAGCAGCAGTCTTATGAAAATTAGAAGGGATTTGCCACTGAAACTCTATTTTATCCGACAGAAAAATAAAACTTGTTAAAAGTGAAAAGGATAGCTATAAGTATTAGTATGGGGTCGGCAATAATTACAATTATTTATTAAAAAATCTGGGCCATGTTGACTTAAAAATTAGCAAACGCAAATTTGCGCATTGAGGAGCATAGGCAGGCCTAGTACATTGTTGTCGCAAGCATTTTTGAGAAATACCGTCAAACCTGTCTTAAGGGGTCACCCAAGGGAAGGACAAAAAGTGGCTACTTAAGACAGTTGACCCCTTAATACATTTCATTTGCACTGTATTTTGGTTCAAAGGACCAAGAAAAGGTGGTTGCTTAAGCGAGATGATCCCTTAATAGAGGTGACCACATAAGCAGGTTTGACTGTATAGCTGACCATAAGCAGGTTTGACTGTATAGATGAATGTATGCCGGGCCGCGTAGAGCAATCGGTAGGGCACCTGACTCATATGTCAGAGGTTCTGGGTTCGTACCTGGTCTGGCCACATACTTTCGTTTCTCCTTCCGCTGATTCAAGAAGGGCAGTTGTCAGTTACTGGCGAAAGTATGTGCACTTAGTACTGGTTAACCGCTTAGGAGGTCTAAGCCTGCCCAGGAATAGTGTGGTTAGGTTAACTGACCGTCCCGACATGACCATAGATGTTTACTGCGGACGTTAAGCAATAAATCAATCAATCAATCAATAGCTGAATGTATACACCTCCAAGAAAGATCTCTCTAATAATGAACATTTTGTCCCCTTCTGTCATATTTACAAAGAGGAACAACTTTTGTGACATTCTCTTTGCTTCCCAAGATAGGAAAGTGAAGCAAACAGAAAGTTAGATTCTTAAATAGGTCTACTCTTCAAGGAAAGAATTTGCTCCTAGAGGACCAAATTCTACTTTCAAGAGCTGGCCCTCCTTAAGAAAGGAGGCAAAAATGCAAAATTGCTTCCCATTGAGAGTGGTCCCGTTCACCTTAAGCACAGATACAAATATGTTGAAGCCTGTGTCTCCATGCATCTTACGTAAAAATAACCGTTTTTCTTTTCTTTTCTTTTTTTTTAAATTTGAACAAGTAGATTTTAATATCTCGAGCTGTATCATAACATACGCAGAATGGTTACCAATGCAGAGCCTGACCAGACCACTGTTTTCCTAGGACACATATGTCCTAGGATTTAGGATCATAATGGTAACATGGTCCAAATTTATTACTTAATGCTAGCACCTAATCTACTACTTCATGTATTTTCTGAGTAAACTGTGTTACAATATTATTGTTCAAACTGAGAGATCGAGAGAATTGGGTAAAATGCCCCACCAATGCTAAGGTCATATGAAGACATGACCTCGCGGTTTAGAGTCACATCTGAAGGACCACTGAGGCGAGTGTGTGTGTGTGTGTGTGTGTGTGTGTGTGTGTGTGTATGTGTGTGTGTGTGTGTGTGTGTGTGTGTGTGTGTAGAGGGGGCGGGGGGTCGAACTGACTGCAACCGCTAGTCTATCCCATAATCTTGTGAGGTCGTTGGGGCACCACAGATGACTCTACAACACTCCTTTTCCACCTAGTCCTGTCTTCAGCTGCCCTAGTTGAGCTAGCAAAATCCATCCCTGTCGTTTAAAGAAGACTTGTAGAGGAAGTAACGGTAGTTGTGCCCCTTTGTAAAAATGGCGGAAGGGGGCACATTCAATATAAAATTCTTATATATTGGGACACATATGCGAAAGCCAAAGAGAAGTCAAATCAGGTTCTGCTCTGTCTGCGATTTGCACGTCTTTAGAAAACTATAAACTTGTTCAAATTTTGGGTTAGCTGCAGTTAAATGTATGTCAAATTAGGGAAAATACTGTATCATTATTTTTTCATATCATAACACTTACAGCGAAGTGCAACAATGTTTCAATGTTTGTATAGACACCTTCGTCTTCCATAGTTTGAGAGAGATTACATGGTCAACAAGTGGTTAATCTTTTAGGCAGTTTAAGATCAAAATTAAGATATGCTGAAACTTGTTTGGAGTATTTTACTCCAAAACATTAGGACGGCTCATTTTCTTTTCTGCCCGTTCAGTAGAAATACCATAATGACTTCTTTCCTCATATTTTTGGTAATGTTTTTAAAGAACAGTTTAGCGGCAAAAACTGCAAACCGTGATTAGTACACTTCTTTACAGATTGCATTCTGATCAGGGTCTACACAGTTTAAAAAAAAGCACCTGTCTAAGTTTTCACAGTATTAACTGCATTTAGAATAGGATTTATTGATACATCTTAATGCAATACACGTGATGCGAAAAGACGAAAAGACGAAAAGACGCCATGCGAAAAGACGAAAAGACGAAATAACGCCACGCGAAAAGACGAAAAGACGAAATAACGCCACGCGAAAAGACGAAAAGACGAAATAACGCCATGCGAAAAGACGAAATAACGCCATGCGAAAAGACGAAAAGACGAAAAGACGCCAGGCGAAAAGACGAAAAGACGAAAAGACGCCACGCGAAAAGACGACAAATTAAGAGTTTCAAATGGCGTCTTTTCGCATGGCGTTTTTTCGTCTTTTCGCGCTGAAATTTCGTCTTTTCGCGTGGCGGGTTTCGTCTTTTTGTCTTTTCGCATGGCGTTATATCGTCTTTTCGTCTTTTCGCCTGGCGTTTTTTCGTCTTTTCGTCTTTTCGCATGGCGTCTTTTCGTCTTTTCGTCTTTTCGCGTGGCGTCTTTTCGCGGCGAAAAGACGAAAAGACGAAATGGCACAAACCAGCCACCATACCATAGACATAAATTCGTTTATAAACGCTGAGACAGGTATTTCTCCTACACCGACCGAACAGCTACTTGTGTTAGAGCTGCATAAGAAAAAGTGGGAGATTGCAGATACGAAACCGGTTTAGACCCCCAGAAGTCTTCCTACTGCCTTTCCAAGGCAGTTCTTCCTTTCCATCTCCTCTTTGATCTTCTTGCGGAGTCTCGGGTTTTTGAGTTATGAGAGTGTGACCTTTGCCTACGTTTTCCACATACCTTCCGTTAAGTTATAGAGAAGTAATTTCCTCCGGCATACTTGCCTCTACGAATTATAGATGTAGAGGATCTTACACGAGTGGTCATTAAATATGAAATTTATGAAACGAGCCTTCGGCGAGTTTCATAAATTTCATAACAAATGACCACGAGTGTAAGATTCTGTTTATCATATGACCCTTTCAAAAGGGATTTTAACGCCTTCACACTGAACATTATTTCAATAAGAAAACGCATTGTTGACATGGACGTTGTCAATGACGTTACGTGTATGCGCCAAAGTGTTTTTACACGTGTGGTCATACAATTTTTATGACACGATGTTATCCACTGAATAACAGCGACGTCATATGATAAATACATTCAATTTTATTAGTTTAGTAAGTATCTGGGCAATGCATTGAATCAAACTCACCCGAGTTTTTGTACATCCGTTTCGTAAGAAAACGCACATTTCAGAATAATGTCCAGTGTACATTTACAAATTTCTTGGAACAGTTCAAATTTTGTCTCTTCTTGTTCATACTTGTCAAGGTTCTCCTACAAAGATAATATGAGCCGCGACACGAGAAAACCAATTAAGTGGTTGTGCGCCCAGCGCAGACTCAGATCAGCCTGGGCATCCGCCCAGTCTGATCAGAGTCTTCGCCGTCCGCATGGAAGTAGCCTGGACCCTTAGCTATCCTTTAAGCGCTTAGGAAAGAGTCTGATCAGACTGGGCGGATATCCAGGCTGATCTGAGTCTCTGCGCTGGGCGTACCACCACATTGTTTGTTTTCTCGTGTCGTGGCTCATATAAAATGAACAAATAAATATCAGGTTTCAGATGTAGACAATCTCTAAGGACGGGCTGAGGAACCATCTTCTGTCTGAGACAGGTACGCATCATTCAAGTTTCGGAACAGCGTAGTTGGTTTAAACATATTTATTGTTTCTCAATTACAAGTGACATACAATCAAATATAAACAGTACAAGCTTAGGGATTGGAACGAAAGCAAAATGCTTATCGAGTTCCTCTCCCTAAGGGAGAGGAACAGCGTAGTTAAGGACACATGCACTTACACCAGATGTTGCCATTGAATATACTGGAGAAGAAATATATAATCAAACGTCTGCAGCCATGTAAATGAATGGACTGATGGATGATTTTTTAAATTGTGAGAATACATTGTTTGAATCCCAAAGCGGTTCGAATTTATCTCTCTGGCTAAAAGAAGTAAAGGCCCGACTGTATACTTCCCATAAACTTATATCGAAAACAGACATTTTTGTTTTTGCGTAACTTTTTACTAGAAAAGAATTTTTGCACGAAATTTTCAGAAAGAAACAGCAGTATCTTTTCTCTATATATGCTAGGTTTCATATTTATTGAATGATTTCTACTGAGATGCTAAAATTTCAGTATGGGTCGTGTTTCATACCCTGTCTTATCTATAGGAACATTAGCAGAAACATTGGCGCTTCTGAAATTTTCAAGACGTGTTCAAAGACACTGAAGTCTATCAAATGAAACTTTTTGAAGCTGCTATCAGGATGCTGCTGTAAGAATTTATTTTAATTTTAATTTAATTTGTTTGATTTCTTTTTGGTAATAAACGATTTCTCACAGACATAATTTCATTGAGCCTACCGAAATATCTAACTTATTTTGGCCAGTTTATTTGTATGATGCTTAGGCATATGCTAAAGAGACTTACGATCAAAACATCTGTTGCCTTGTTGTACACAGTCATATAAGGCTTTAGAATATCAAAGTGAAAGGCCGGCGTAAGTAGTTTACGATTTCGTGCCCATTTTTCTCCACTGGCTATCAGCAGTCCTTCTCCCAACCACGGTTTGAACATTCTGTAAGCACCCGTTAGGCCCAAAGACTTCGGTTCTGAAAAAGCATACAGAAATTATGACTGATGGAATGAAAATTTACATATGAGCCGCGACGCGAGAAAACCAACAATGGGTGGTGCGCCCAGTTTAGACTCAGATCAGCCTGGGCATCCGCCAAGTCTGGTCAGACTCTCCGCTAAGCGCTTAAATGGTAGCTTATGGTCTACGCTACCTCCATGCGGACAGCAAAGACTCTGATCAGACTGGGCGGATGCCCAGGCTGATCTGAGTCTGCGCTGGGCGCGCAACCACGTGTTGGTTTTCTCGCGTCGCGGCTCATATGTCTAGTCAAAATTAAACTTTAAATATATCCAAAATGTTCTCTCTCAAGTTTCATTAATTGACTAATTTATTTTCTGACTTTAAATAAAATAGACTTCAATTTAGGGTAGAAAAATAGATTTTCTTCACTTATAAAAAGTGAATTGGACAATTTTCGCAGCTCCTAACAGCAACTGTCTTTGTATGTGTATGCTATTATAAAGCATAATACGTATATTGTGTGACATTCTGAGACAGGACGTAGTAGAAGATTGTCTAGAGGTAAAAACGGAAACATTGTGTACGGTATATATACACCCTGTATGTCTAAAAAGAAAAATACGCTCGAGTCCTTATTATCTAAAATATTACAAAATATTAGCAGATGTAGTGTCTTAATCTAAGCTTGTTTATCAAACAAAACTTTCAGTACATTGGACAATTACACGTATGGACATTTTTCAGAGGCCAAATATTTCAAATGCACTTCTTACCAAAATCAGTGTAAATTGGTCTTCTAGTGTTTTTTCTTTAGTTTTGTAATCAGTGTTACTGTTTCTTTATGATGCAAAAGTCTACATTATATTCCCCCGTGTTTCAAATTTTGCTGCCCGAGGAAGCTGCAATAATTTGTTGAAAAAGAGGCAAAGTTGACATTGATTCTGTCGGAGGTCTATAGGAGAAAACGCGGAGACGTCATCGATAAGCCTTAAAGGATTTCCTAGGTATTCCCCACACTCGATAATCAATCACGCTATATTGAACGTTTATTGGGTGATATTAAACTATGTATGATGGCTGTACCAGTTTTCGGGGTATTAACATTTGCTCGCAACATAAAAACTGTGTGATAAACAAAAATCAAAAACTAATGGTCAGTGTGTACATAAAAATATGTGTTATGTAATTTGTAACTTACATTTCATGTCCGCATGTCGCCATGTTTACATATTTGATCAACTCAACACAGATGCTCGACTGAATCTGCTCCCCGAAACTTAGACCTGTACACAGGGCCCTCCGTAGCTTCTTACATCGCTACCTCTGTAGCTTTGTGAAGCGAAACGTAACGTCAGAGGATCGGGACTACCCGAAACTGCTCCAGTTTTCGGGGTATGTTAAAGAAGTCGCCTTCAAAATACATCAGCTGCAGATCCTAATGATAACAACTGTTTTCATGAGACTTGCAATTCTTACGGCTGTAGAAACGATCTTAGAATTATCAGAAAAAAAGTTCATAATTGAATAAAACACTGTGTCATCTTCGTCGGTACTTATCATACAGTTGGAACGCAGCTCCAAGGAGTAGGGATATAATCAAACACATAGCAACGAATATTTGTTCGAAATTGTCGCCATCAAAATGGCTATCGACGAACCCCCATAGTACTTTAACGCCACCATACAGATTAATCAAATCGCCCCACCGGTTGAAATTTTAAGAGCACTTTCCTGACTTCCATTATTGAATTTTTCTGTTAAAGTAATTCCAGGACATCCTTTTCCGCCTGTGTAATTATTGACGAAACAGTGCCCTTTACGTCAGCGTCAAACATGTAAACAAAAAATTACGATTTACAGCTTATTCGACTTTCTCCAAAACGCAGACCTATGCCATGATAAATATTGATATATATTCTACTATTATGTGAAATTTCAGAAAATTTGGTTTTGGAACATTTTAAAATTGCAAAATAACATATGACCACCCGGTTTGAAAACAAACCGAAAAATTAAATGGCGTCGAAATCATGCCAGCCTTACGCGCTAAGTTTTCACTGCCAAATTTGCAAACTCACAAGTCGGCCTGTCAGTAGAAACGTAACACCTCTCACTGATTAATCTTCAACCAAGACTGAATAAAACAGTCAAGCAAATACATTTTATTCATATTTTATTTTCAGATACAATAATGTCAACTCTCACCTCTATGCTCTTGTAAATCGTAAACACAAGCTTATGACGTGATTTTGAATCGATTAGAAGTTTGTATAATCATGGCTTAAAAGACGGACTTAATCAGCATTTGATGTTCATTTAGGTACAGTTCATGCTATCGTTCAGGATTAGCCTTTCCCTCATAATTGAACGGTAATTTAACGGTTATTTCTTTTTTTTTAATTAGCAGATCACGCGCTTGATTTCAAAAGTCAAATAAACGGTTGTATGTGTGTAACCTGGGAGGGATGAGGAATGCCCCCCACCCCCCCACCCCCCCCCCACCCCCTTCGTGGGACGGTTATTGGCGGTTAGAAGCAGGAGTGTAGTGGTTATTACACTTTACGCACAATTATGTTTATCCTTTGAGAGCAAGAATAAGAGGTGGGCCCCAAAGATACTTTATATTGCCGCTACTATTGAAATTTTGTTCAATTTACAAATACCAGAATCATCAAATATGGCGATACCTGTTGAAATTTTGTCTATTTAACAAAATTACAATACGCACCTGGCTATTAGCGTAAAGGCAGTTACGCCTTTGAGAAGAGTTAGCAGTGCACTGTATGCATGCGATGTTTTTGCATTGCCTGTATAAGTTTGAGAAACTCGTCAGGCATCTGAGTGTGTGTGTGTGTGTGTTTTTTTTTTTTTTTTTTTTTTTTTTTGGGGGGGGGGGGGACAACATTTACGAATCTGCAGGTACACGGGTAGATCTACATAAAATAATAGAATAGAATAGAACATTTATTTCTCCAATTACGAACCCTTTCCGTTATGCAGTCACATATAAACAAATAACAAAAACATTCACTAATAATTCAGATCGTGTTTTCCTATTTCTCTATTAAAATGACTGATGTTGCCTCACATTAGAGTAGTCTTAGCGAGTCGGTTCTATATACAGCCGCAACACGTTTTAATGGATAACTGGCACAAATTATCGTAGACTTATTATCAAGACACAACTTTATCAATTTCCTGTTAGTTTTCCTGAACTGGGAGACTCTTCAAAAATTCTTTGCTCTCAAAGGAGCAAATGCTTTCCTTAAAGAGTTTACTTCCATTGGAAAGGTAGGATAAATCAAAAATATTATTGCCGAGATGCTTCCCCTGAAAGTGTACCCGGTTGCCCTAGGCCCACACATTTACGAGACGTTCTCAGTTAAGCTGGGCCATTAGCTATTATTTTTGTCCTTTGTATTACGTTTCTTTTAATTACAAAATGACGGTCCTGTTTACCCTCTGACAAGTAGCCCTCTGTTTAAAGAAAAAGATAAAAGTACCAAGACATGCATGCGTTTTGTTAGACATTTTCAACACTGGTTCGAATAATGATACCCTGGTTTAAAAGGCGACGTTTTTAAATGTCGCAATATTGCCGTTGCATAGATATGAACGCCGCACGGCTAAAGAAGATAAACCACTGCTTAAAATCGAGTTCCATTATTAAATTCAGGTGATTTCTTACATATTTCCTCGCCTAAACAATATCTAAAGGGTAGTTTTTGCTACGAAATGAGACTGGGAACTAATGTCGCAAATATTATGTAACCTACGTCACAGCGGTAAATTCATGATACATGTATTATGTAAAATGGCCCCGCATCATAAAACTTATTAGATCACACGAAGAAATATGTGTTCCTCAATAGTTTATATCATTTGTGAAAATTTGCTCCATTTTGTTTATTTTACTCGACTTCAAAATACATTACCCCAGCATTTTTCTCTAAGAATGTAACCTTACGTCACGGGCTTTTTTAAAAACTGAGCAAAGCAGTCGCTCTGAAACTCATGTGCAAAATCCTGCCTAGTAACAGCTACAAGATGGTGTGCTTAGATTTCATGCACTGAAACTTTAAATGGTATAAAAACGTTAACAAGTGTGTACTGTAACCTACGTCACACGTAACCTACGTCACAAGGTCACCAAGACCACGTTTTGAAAGCGTTGACGTCATTTGATTAAGCAGCGCTTCATAGAAAACCCCTTTCTTCCAAAAAAGCAAAGAAAAACGTTTTTAATTGAAACCAGCCAAAATAATCGAATGTCATTAGATTAGTAAATGTGCAATGCTACGCATGTCAAAGAAATCGTATGCGACATCGTTCTTCAACGTATCTAAATAACGTCATAAAATCCGCCATTTTTAATTATTAGGGTATGTCTCTAAACATGGTTGGTATTTCATAATCTAAAATTATTATCTGAAAATATTTTAAAGCTTTGAAGCAGATATAATGAGGATTATGGTCGTGGATTTTTCTTGAATTCTGGCATGGTTGTATACATGGCCATTTTTGTCCGCGAATGGCCCAGCTTAACTGAGAACGTCTCTTACATGTACACTCTCAATTTCTTTTCAGTTCCTTCCAATGCTTAACATGTTCACTATCATTTGTATGCCGACAAATATGTTAATTGTCCGGTAGACTAGCAGGCCCGGGTATCTTGCTGGTCACCAGAAGATTTGATATTTTTGCATTTACGAATCGTCCCGAAGGCACATGTAAAGGGCAATCCAATACACTTTATACTCAACTCTGGGCTTAATCATTATTCATCATACTCTGCGTCCTGAAATTAAATACCGGTAATTGGGCAGTCGATTTCCGAATCGAATAGGACAAAAGTCGAAATACATTCATTAGGCAATGATAGGAATTGAGCTAACGGCCTTCAGATTCTCATCTGAACACTCTAAGCTACCAAATGTGGTGACGTGCGGGAAGGTTTTCACTTTTTCCCTTACTGTAGTATTTTCTGAGGGTCAGTAAGTACACGGGTGACCTGCAACAATCCAAGACTAAGATAGCTTGCACCATAAATGTTATAAAAGTTAAGATGAACAGCTTGCATGTGTGCATTCTATTATGGATCTTGGCTGGTAGCTTTTTTGTTCATGCACATTTTGCTAAATGAAGGCAATGATGGGTTGCTTGAATAAGTATACAAAGTTCATGCGTATTTCAACAGTTTCTCACACGCACGCTATTTTCAACTTTCAAGCAGATTGTTTACGTATACTGTCAATGGTCTTTACGCTTATTCGGGATGTGGAATTTGCCAAAGTGGAGCGATTCGTATACAGTTTATGTTCATGTAACAGTACTTTGCTTCCACGAAATAAATGGCTGTTTTTGTGCCACGTGCCAAACGTCGGATGGCACGTAGCAAGGCTCCAAATTTTCCCCACACCTCCCACATCCGCACACCCCGACACATTTTCATGCTCATCATCGAACGCACGAAATGCTCTTCGTAACTTAATTCAGAACGGAAAGAGTTTGCTTGCAAGCCAATCAGGGTTTTGCTATTCGCTTATATATTGAAGCAGTCTTGTTAGACTAAGCAGATTTTGCTGTTATCATATCCGACAAGATTCCTCTTTCCCTGTTGCGGCTCAGCTGTTGGTAAGATTCAAATGATTGTAATAAATCTCAGTATGTGTAACAACAATGAAGCCAAATCGGGCAGAGAGAGAGAGAGAGAGAGAGAGAGAGATAATACGCTGTCACAGCAACGACTGTTCAAGTCATGTTTGGGACCTATACATCACTCCAGGCATCAGTCAAGATGAATTCCCCCACTTCCCTGGCCCCACCCTCGTCACCAACCGCCTCCTTCCATCCCCACCTGGCTTGTTTCTTTCTAAGTAGCTTGAGCCGCGACGCGAGAAAACCAACGATGTAGAGATAATCCTGGGCATCCGCCCAGTCTGACCAGAGTTTTTGCTGTCTGCAGGTAGCTTAGACCCTTAGCTACCCTTAAAACGCTTAGGGAAGACTCTGTGCAGACTAGGCGGATGCCGAGGCTGATCTGAGTCTGCGCTGGGCGCACAACCACTTTGTTTATTTTCTCTTGTCGCGGCTCATATGTTCTCTGTAATTGTTGAGCAAATTATAAAATCAGATCGTAAATTTTTCGAAAACTAGACAAACAAAACGACAAGAAAGAAACTCTTTACTTCGTACTGGTGCATTTCATGTCCGACTTATAATCTGTTTACATGGCATGCGGACTGGCAATCTAGCGCGAGGCAATATACGTCATTTATTTTATTACGTCACAACACTGACCTTATTACTTATTTGACAGAAAACAGACGACTGTTTGAAAGATAAATAATATTAGAAAAGGATATTATTTTCACAAATTTGAGTGGCAGAACGTCAGATTTGTACAATGCCAATCAGGTCAGCAGTCAGGTAAGGTACGTTCTACCAGTTTGTAGTCTTTTTTAGCTAACTAAACTCCGTAATTTTTCTCCTCTTCAAGTATACTGGTCCGCCATATGCCCGCGGTACTAACGAATCGCCGCCATTTTTGAAGATAACCGATCGCTAATCAATAGAAAACAATAAAAGGGTTCCTACCTTATTATCCGTTGCAGCTTTCTAGCCCCTGTTTTCAAATGCCAACATAAACTGTTTCACCGCAAATGCTCTTTGAATCATGACCCTCTCATGGAAGCCATCTTGGACAGTGACGTCATATACTCGCGGTACTAGGAAAAATGCTGAGTACGGTGGCCTTTACATGCCATGTGTAAGTTACATGTAAGTAAAATAATTAACGAATGGAACTCGAACTGCACACAAATTCAAATGTGATTAAACTGAAAAGAATACAACATATTTACAAATTTCTGCTCTGTTGATTGGTTTTAAAATTTAATTTTTGTCAGTGCAATGGGGGCATCTAAAGATGGTGTCCCTTCTTATCACTCTCACTTCAGAGCAATACTGTAAGTGGGTCCAATGAGGGCAAAAGTCACACTGACCCCACTTGACAAATATTAGTTGATCACATCCCTTGAGCTCTTTGGGGTGAAACAGTTTACAGGAACAGCATTTGTCTTCATCTGCTATGGACTCATTGCTACTTTCTGACGAATCTTCAGGTGTATGCACATTTATGGGACCACCTTTTGGATTTAATCCTGAAGTGCCTGGCTTGGGGACATTTTTCTCGGTTCCAGTCTTGGATTTCTCTTGCTTTGTTTTGAGTTTTTTAACTTTCTTTGCAGGAGTTGACTGAACTTTGTTGTTTTGTGCTTTCTTTTGTGCTTGAGATGTTAAGGTGTCTATATTTGACTTTTTCATCAGATTTCCTGTGACTGAAAATGGAGGGACAAACTTTTTTTTGGCCTTTGGACAACTTTAGTTATTTTCCGTGCACTGAAGAAATTTTCAACTATATCAGCTGCAGCACTTGTAGAAGTGGATGGCTTTGAGGGCTGTGAAACAAAGACATCAGTTGGTAAGTTAGCTTCCAATGATACCGTAACACGCTCTTCAACATCTCCTTGGGGCTCAGAACTGTTGACTGTACTTTCTACAACACAGGTAGGTGTGTCTACAGGGTCTTTATCTTTAGGATGTATTGTTGCTGGTGCCATCTGGGCATCAGATATCACCTTTCTGTTATAGGGATATATCCCTGACTGCCTGAATCCACCAATGATGTTTTCTGGACAAAAGGCTTTAAGGTAAGGTTTGGCTGTTAGATGTGCTATTTCATATCTACTGATGGACAGACCCGGATTCTTCTGCAAGTACCTCTGACATTCTTTATAGTACTGACTTTTAAGGGGTCCAAACACACTTATATCTAGAGGCTGGGTCAGATGGCTAGTGTGTGGAGGAAGAACAAATAATGTAACATTTCTCTTTTTAGCCCATTCTGTTAGTGTCAATGAAAGGTGGGACTTGTGACCATCATAGAGTATAAGAGTTGCCTTTTTATTTCCCTCCGTAAGTGCTGCATGCTTAGAAAGATGATCCATAACATAAGACCCGAATATTCTCGAATTGGACCATCCAGTCTCTGACATCATGCCGGCTGATCCTGCAGGGGCCCCTTCAAGTAGCTCATCCATCCATCTTTTCCCAGGAAATACATAAAATGGTGGTATGTAGTTGCCAACTGCATTTGCTCCCGCTATTATAGTCACATTTGCTGATCTTGCCGAAGTAATCGCTTGTGGCTTGGATTCAGTTCCACACACTATCTTAGGAGGCGAATGTTCTGTGTTTACACCAGTCTCATCAACATTATATATACGTTCAGGTGCCTTCATCAGATCATTGTCTTTCATAACAGTTCCTAAATCCTGGAAATACTTCTCAATAACTTCTTTAGAAGCACTTTTAGCTCTACAGATTTGTAACTTTTGGGGTTTCACCATTTTTAAGTCTGGCCAACGGCTCAGCAGTCCATAGAACCAGTGATCACTTAAACTATCCTCAGACTTAATCTCCTTCCCAACAGATCTGGCAAAATCAGCCGCCATATACTGAATGTTACTCTTGGTGTACCCATAACCAATGTCACTCATATACTTAATGTGCTGTACAAAACGCTTCTCTTCATCCATGGTCAAAATCCTACTGGGACCCTTGCTTGCATCTACTGCAACTTTGCATCTAGTTCGGTCGCGTAGGGTTGATTCAGGAACACTGTACAGGCGCGATGCTCTATACACAGACATCCCCGTTTTTGTCGCTTCATAAGCTCGGTACAAGTTCGCCTTGTCATATGGCTTTTCTCTCCCTGACTTTGTTTCAGCCTGCAAAGCAATGAGAAACAAAGTAAAAAGTATGCAAAGACCAGGAACTGAAACAATCAAAATCCAAATCCAGCCCTCAAACCAAACTTTGCAACCATATTCAATTTATCTTCTTTTTTTTTTTCATTTTAACCCCTCCCCCCACACACACACGACATACACCTGTTTTATGGTGGTTTTTAGCAAGCAGAACATAGAAGCAGCTTTTTTTTTATCAAATAATAATTATTCATTAATGATATTTTGATATAAAAAAAGACTAAAATGATTATCCGCTTGATAGCATTAGCTAAATAAAAGTGAAAAATCAAACACATGGAAAAGTCTATTGCGATGACACTTTAATGCTTCCGTAGATTTTTTTTACTGGCGGGAAGCCTTCGCAGGAAGTCACGTGTTGTTTTGATTTTATTCATGAATATTGATGTGCAGACGATGTGTAGCTGTCAAAACCGGATAGATTTATCGAAAATATTCAAGGGAAATATGGGTATTTATGCAACAGGGGTTGGAAGGTAGGTAGCTTATTGGTTGTTTTGGTATAGAAAAATATTTTTCATTCACAACTCACCGAGAAACGAAACATCTTGGAAGATTTTCTCAGGTAGGTGGAGCGTAGCCCTCAGTTCACGGATTTGCATACGTAAACAATCGGTAGATGGCGCGGCGGTTTGTTTATCCGGAAAATACCGGTTACCGCGAGCATATGATTGCCGCGGGCATATGGAGTCGCAGTTTATTTAGCAATCTGAGCTAATGTTTGACAAGCTGTCGACCTCAATTTTCTGTCTAAATTGTGGCTGTCCGGCAAGTATTGCTGGTGCTCATATCACGTGCAAGAGCGTTTCCTGAGCGTTAAAACTGCAGATGCCATCTTTTATTTTGCAATTTAAAAATGTTCCAAAACGATATTGCTTGAAATTTCACATGCAAATAGAAGAAAGAATAAAATTTTCGATGGCATGGGTGTGCGCATTGGAGAAAGTCTCAGCTTTCTGTAAATTATCTTTTATGTTGATACAAGTTTTCGGTAGAATCAAGATAGAGTATTGTCATATGACGATGAATATTTTAGCATTTCGAGCAATTTTGGCCCTGAATTTTGTTGAGAAAGCCTGCTTAATACTACTCTCTTGTTGAGGCACTCCAGCAAGTGGTTTTTTGAAGTTTATGCTTAAAGGATAAAGAAACAGCAAATTCCACTTACATGGTTCAATTTACTACCATTTCTCGTAGTCAGATTTGTCCAGTAGAGTTTTTGAAATTCATTGGCAAGCTCTCAAGCTTGAAAAGTAATCTCTTGCAATGTATTTTTTTCAGTTTCAAAATGGCGGCCTCAAGATAACCCATATTGCTGTAGGGGTGGCATGTTTCAAGCACATTCTTGAAAATTACCATTTCATATAAAATTAACATGAAATCAGTTCAGAAGAATTTATTCTTATATCTTATAGCAGTTATTTTCGTAAGTAATATCTTTTTGGAAAACAAAAAGATGCATACGTGTAGCTGACATTCCAAGCAACCCTTTGCTGAAATGATCATATTCCAAAATAGATCAGGTGATTAGTGATGACATCATTTCTGTTGTGATGTCATAATGGGTGGTTCCCAGCTTCATAAAAATTAAAATGAACCTCATCAAAGGCTGGACACCAGAAGGAATTATTTTTACTATTGGAAAACCCACCTCCAAACAAAAATTGATAAAAATAGACAAAAGAGGTCATGCAATATACTGCAAGTCAGTATTTAGCTACGAGAAATGGTTTTGGGTATGTTAAACCTAAAATTTTTATATTTAAGCATCTTTAAAGAAAAAAGTTCCACTAAAAACCACTTGCTGGAGTGCCTCAACAAGAGAGTAGTTAGCAAAACATTTTTATGTGTTTAATTAATTTTATATACCCAATACCTCTAAATACATTTGAGAATAATGGGAAATTTCGTCAAGAACCATGTTCGCCATTTTTGGGTCCTATTTTTTATGTGGAAGGATCCACCGTTGTAAATACAATCACCGCTTTTCGAGGGTTTGCGTTCCAACTGATAAGCTTTACAATGTTTCCAATATGGCTGCTTCCACGGTCACTAACGACGACGTCATGGATGACGTCACAACTAACGTGCTGTCGCGCGTCAATTAGTGTATGATGAAACATACTGATTCAACTTTCTGTTTGCAAAAAATAATCATCTTTAGAGGTCCCTGACATGAAAGCGGTATAATCTATCATAATACCCCGAATTCTGGCGCACCCCGAAAACAGGTACATCGACCATAATTAATTATGCCGTGTATTTTGCGCATTATGATGCATATTTTTATATAAATGATAACGCTTAGAAATGTAGGTATTTTAGTGTGAAATATTGTTCTATTCTCTCTTCTAATTCATTTAAATTGGTTCCACATGAAGTGCTTTTAGATGTACGTTTTAGCATGGACACTCTAAAATAAGGTGTCTGTATCTGGTGTACATTTTGAAATTAAACCGGTTGTTTATTGTTTATAATGAATGTATCCGGTATTCAGCGGGTCTTTTGATAAGGAATATCTTTAATTATCATATTTCAAAGATCGCCGCGGGTTTCCTACAGTGACAATGTCATATTAACTTGTATAACATAACCAACTGTTTTTGGCGGTGTGGCTAATTTAAATATCAAATAAATCTCGATTATTATAATCTGATATTTTAACATAAATGTGCTTGCCCGCTAATAAAATATAAAGAGCAAACAATGAGAGAGAGAGAGGGAGAGAGAGAATTTATTGTTTAGATGTCATGAGCTCGGACTAAATACTACGGTAATTACTGCATTTCAAAACAGAGAAGATTCTCTGATTATATATTATCCTTTACCGTTTCGTTTTATCAAACCATTAGAGAGAGAGAGAGGGGGGAGAGACAGAGAGAGAAACAGACAGAGTGAATTTGTTGTTTAGATGTCATGAGCTCGGAATAAATAATGTGCTAATTACTGATAGTAATTTCAAAACAGAAGGTTCCGCGCTCTGCTTATAAGTGTATATTTATACCATTCTCTTTTGAATCGCAGTCATGAATATAAATTCTTTTACTTATTTATATTTTACATTTCCCTATCCCTAAATCAGATCAATATGTTTTATTAATCTTGCATTACTTCTCGTTGGATACAAGTTTCTATATTTTATTGTCTTTCATTTTCTATTACCCGTGTTCTATTTAATAATCACCTTGATTGTCGAAAAGGTTTAACGGTTAAACTACTGATCTTTAGTACCTCCGATTTATTGTATTTTTATTTCATTTATTTATTTTTCTTTTTAAGTCAAAGTTATTAAGAGAAATAGTCCTGTTCCGAAGCGAGTCAATGTATGTCGAGTAATTAAATAACTTTGAATAATATTAAATAACTCTTTTTTTCGCGCGACAAGCGATTAAAACAATATTTGCACTGGTTTTATCGGTTTCTATTTATTCGCAGCTTTCTAAACTATATTTTACGCATTTCAGAGGTTAATTTTCAGCAAAATCCCATAGAAGACCACTGTCTCTCGCTGTCATTTTGCCAACCAATCTACCCACGTGATCATCCGATGACGTCACTCCGGGGATTCCCGTTATCTCCTATCAAGGGCGTAGCTGCCCATATGCAAGTACGCAGATGCGTATTGAAATTTTGTCAAACTGACAAAATTTCAATACGCACCAGCATTCTTGAATTCTGAAATGTTGTAAATTGGGATAGATTTCAGTACAAACTGCCAATAGACATGACAAAATGAAGAAGCTAAGGGGCTAAATGATTTCCTCTCATGCAGAATAAAACGTTGGTTGTGCGTTTCATGATATTGCCTCTACCTACGCACCTATCCATAATACTGTAAGAACTTGTAATGTTGGGCCTGAAGAGCCTGAGTGATTTGCAGATCAAAATAAGACAAATCCGAAACGATCAAGGTGGTCAAAGCAAGCAGGAGACATCGTTACTGAATAAATGGTGTTATCGGCAAATTTCAGCAGTACGTCAAACATGAGGGATTAATCGTGTGTTGTTAGCTTATGGTCTAGTTGACGAAAACACGCAAACGCGTAGTGATATTTAATAAATTATGATGGTTAGTAAACAGAGAAAAGGCATTATGGTTTACCATCAGAGGGTTTACATTTTGGGGAAAGAATGTATAGTGTATAAAGCCCTAATAAGTTGCCGAAAACACACAAACGCGTCGTTATACTTAATACAATATGATGATTGGTCATTGAACCACGGCGCACATACAAACTTTCCCTATTACCCTTGGTAAATTGTCAATATGTCAGAAACCAACCAAACTAGGACGGTAACCAGTTGCCGATTATGCGCAGTAAGCGATCTCGCCACGTGAGTTGCTAAGGAAGCGTATATAGGCTACATTCGCCCAAATCGATTTCGGCCGAGAGTATTGACTTTAATGTCAATCTCTGTGCATTTTGCGTGTTTTTTAACTGGCCTAGGATAACCAAACCCATTTCCTAGTCAGATATGACATTAATCCAGTTTCCCCTTTGTTACCATAGTTTAATGGGGTATGAACAACGAAAAAGTACAGCAAAATGACATATTATAAGCGTCATGCTTACTGTCAGATCCTTATTACTCCGCTTTGTTATTTATATGTATGTAAAAGTTTTCTGTAAACCAAAGGATACAGCGATTTAAATGACAAAACCTGCCGCCGTTAACTTAAATGTTATCAGCATGATCAACAGACTTTGAGATGGTAAATCCATGATTGGATTTGACATCCAGAAAGTTTAATTCGCCATATCGATAACTAGTGCCCTACGGGCATTTGTCCTTTTATATTGATTCATGAATATCAAAACTAGGACAGATAAAGCAGCTAAATGCCATTTATTTATTTATGGCATGCTTTTCTCACGTCAGAATAAATAAGACAATTTAAATATCTTTTATCACAAAGCTGACAGGTTGAAATTTAAACATCATAGTGGAAGCGCGTGGCAGTTTAGCCTCTGCTGTGATTTCAGAGCTAATGTTTACCTTTAAAACTAGTATGTTTACCATAGCAACAATATATTTTTATATTGTATATGCATCGGAGAAATAGGGAAAAATATTTGTGAACCAGGGAAAATTCGGAAAAGTCTTATTTTTTCATTAAACCAAGTAGATGTTGTTTTGTGGATAATGAAGCAGACAGATATAAAGTTGCATTTTAAGGTAAACGTTTACCGAAAATGTATTTTTTCTTTGTTTAAAATGTAATATATTATGTACGCGAAAGGTATTTGGCTAATGCGCACATGTAGATAATGTCTAAGATTTTTAGGATGCAATGCGCATACACTACCCGCAAAATGTCACGGGAGGCAACACGAGCTGATTGCGCAACAAAATGGCGGATCTAAATTACCCAAGGAACTTTGTATGTGCGGCGCAACAAAACAGAGAGCGAAGACTCAGATCAGCTTGGACAGCCGTCAAGTCTGATCAGAGTCATGGTCGTATGCTTTAAGGGTAGCTTAGGGTCTAAGCTAGCTCCATGTGGACACCGATGGCTCTGATCAGACTTGGCGGATGCTCAGGCTGATTTGAGTCTTCTCTGGGAGCACACATGCCACCTTTTTGGCAGGTTTTGTCGTGTCGTAGCTCAGGTATTGTGACAAGGCACAAGCGCTTTGATTAAACAAGGTTGTATCAAGGTCACGACTTTTTTCTCTCTTATTTGAAGTTACCTGCAGTTTTCAGAATTCGTTTCATCGAGTCGGGGCCACAAACAACGATGATGGGTTTAAAGAGCACCGACCAGAGCCGATAATAACCTCTGTGCCCGTACTTGTCACATAGGTCTAGGAAGTGTTGCAGTCTTTCTGCCTCTCCTTTAGGGAACTGAAGGTAACGGATGATAAAAAATGAGCCGCGACACGAGAAAACCAACAAAGTGGTTGAGCGCCCAGCGCAGACTCGGATCAGCCTGGGCATCCGCCCAGTCTGATCAGAATCTTCGCTGTCCGCACGAAGGTAGCCTAGACTCTTAGCTAGCCTTTAAGCGCTTAGCGAAGAGTCTGATCAGACTGGGCGGATGCCAAGGCTGATCTGAGTGTTGTGCGTCCAGCGCAGAGTCAGATTAGCCTGGACATCCGCCCAGTCTGATCAGAGTCTTCCTGTCCGCATAAAGGTAGCAGACTTTTAGCTAGCCTTTAAGCGCTTAGCGAAGAGTCTGATCAGACTGGGTGGATGCTGGGCGCACAACCACACCGTTGGTTTTGTCATGTCGCGGCTCAAATAACATATTGTCACATGTATCTGATCCAGAATTCAGTGTCAAGGAATTTTTGTTACGTCTCAAATACCTTGGTGTCCAAAATATTTTGGTGACTTGATCACCAAAGTTTACATCCTAAAATGTTTAAACAAATCATGCCTACTATACCTCAAAGTCACAAGATAAAATTCGAATAGCTAACAGAATATGATAATTTTTGTTAACTATAAAATCCGAGATGTAACGTGGACATTACGTAAAGAAAGTCATCACAGATCTGTAACAAGCTGTCATTTTATTTCTACTCTACCTTTTTATCAATTATCGAACTATATACTTACCAGTTTGAATTAAATACAAACGTAGCCTGTTTAGTATTATTCAAATTTTCAGCTCACAGGATAGACGTAACTGGACACGAAATTTAAATCTTTGTAATCAAGTTATCTGATCTGATTACAGAGACATACCATTTCTAACGCTTCAATTAAGTCTCTGTTACACAAAGATGTTTTTAAGATTCACATCAGCATCTTAACCTGTTCAGTGATGCAAGGGGAAAACATTTATTGTCAAAGGGGATGTAACTGTGGACACTGATCTTTGATGTCCTAGTTACGTCTAAATTTTTTTCTGGTTTTGATGCTCATCAAGCTGCGGCTTAAGTTTGTTCCTAAAACTGAATTTTAATCACTTGAGGCTTTCCTTTAATTATAACTGAAAATATAACGCAACATGCATGGTAAACAAAGGAACTGATGCATTAATTACAAGGATGTAACATTGACACCCAGTGCAATCGTGTCTCAAAAACGTCTTTACCTGAATGTTAAGTTTCGGAAGTTAACATCCACACAGGTCAAAACTATTGCATCGTATAGCAAAGCTAACACATGGCATTTTAGTCAGTAAAACCTATGTTGATCAACGACTAACAATATGGAAATAAATGATTTCTTACTGCAGACGTAACTCAGACACGGCACTTCAGTTTCACGATCTGCATTCAACCTCAATTTTACACCATTCCCCCGAGTCAAAAGATA
This sequence comes from Ctena decussata, assembly GCA_963989385.1. Lineage (NCBI taxonomy): Eukaryota > Metazoa > Mollusca > Bivalvia > Lucinida > Lucinidae > Ctena > Ctena decussata. The sequence goes on along the minus strand of OZ022510.1, from coordinate 11,858,644 downwards.
ACGTTTCCAACAGAAGAAACGAAAGAAATACTTCTTTCTGCCACTGAGATAGATAACTGCATCATAAAGTACTTCTTGCTACTGTAAAATACTAACTTGTAACGTCAATGAAGTTATTTCTAGACGTAACATTTTTCGATAGTTATGTATCGGGAGATTCATCTGCTATTTCTGCGCAAAAACAACCACGTGTGATGCTCAAATGCGGTATACGTCATCGGTTTTTGCTAATTAGGCGTACTCAATTCGTCTTACGAAATTTAGCGGTTGTGTGAGGCTTCTTCGCGCAAATTTGTTGATTTTCAAGACGTAACGTTTTGGAAACGAAATTAAACACTGAAACAGTCTGACATATTGTACTTTTATTATTTATATCTACGTAAAACTGAATAATTATCATACCTGTATAACTTTAATGTGACAAAATAGCACAGGATTGAAGAACAAAGCCTACACTGGTTTTATGGAAAGCACCTGTTTTGAGACGTAACAATTTTGACACCAAAAATTACGTCTCGATTTTTAGTTTTATCTTCAAAATTAAATTTCAACTACTTTATAAAACACTGCATTACTCTTAATACAAGACAGAATAATCATTCTTACACTCAACTTGTCTTCAAATATATAGCAATGCTGGCCAATGTATGCCAAATATTACGTTTTTTCATGGGCCAGTTATTTTTGTGACATACGTGTCCATTATTTTCCTAATAAAATCTCTAATTTTTATAGTTCGCAGAAAAACAAAAATTAAACAGATATTGCAGATTATGTCTCAAATTATATATTTTTTCAATGACTCAGGTACTTTAATTGTAAAACATTCAAGAATTCAGTAATTCGAGATTATTTGAGACGTAACCAAAATTCCTTGACATTAAATTCTGGATCATCTCGGTAAATGTCATCAAAAATCTGTAATCTACTGCAGTCGTCGAATTCCGACAATTTAACACCGGCCAATCCGACGGCTTGTCTAACAGGTCTGATACCTTCCTCCTTTGAGGAAACATACGATGGACTTGGTGTCTCTACTGGAGAGGGCGCGGTCAGACTCGGATGGATGCTGGGATGGATGACTTGCGATTTTACGTCCTTTTCATTAATATTTCAGTCATATCAGGACGATGGGTGAGTGATAATAAAAGCCTGTGTGCAATGGTACCACGTTTACGATCATAACGGCTAGCGCATGACGATTAACACATTTCCACTAACTGTTGAGCAGTTGAAATAAATTGAGCCGGGCTTTCAGAACTGTATACTGATTTGTACTTACTGTAAATGCGTATTAATTTTAATCATGTTAATCAAATAAACAAATACTGAATGAAAAAAAAAGATAAAACAAAATAAAAAAATAAACAAAACTAAGCAAAATAAGGTAAAAATAAAGAACTGTCTACGTGGCTTTTCTGCAGTTTTCTTGTCCTTGAACTAAATAATGCATAAACGTGCTTTATTGTGCTAGCTTGAAATCTCTTCACATTCTATTCTTAACTATTTTTAAACAGGAAAAAGGCTCTTACAAACTTTTCTCTAACTATTTTAGAGCTGAACAAGTTCATTATTTAGAAAAGAGGGTACTTAACCATGAAACACGAAAAACATTAGCTTTCAACTATTTATCTGGATTGAAAATATTTGCCTCTTTTCACACACACAGGGTATAATCGATTCCGCCAATTTTCGCTTCCTGCAGAGACTGTCCGTCATATTTGGCTTCCGCCGAGACTGTCCGCGAACTCTTGCTTCCTGCAGGGACTACTGTCCTCGAAAATGGCTTCCTGCCGAGACCGTCCACGTGACTCTGCTTCCTGCCGAGAGCCTCGGCAGGAAGCAGAATCACACGGACAGTCTCTGCAGGAAGCCATTTATCATGTACAGAAGTCTCGGCAGGAAGCAAGAGTTTGCAGACAGTCTCGGCGGAAGCCAAATATGATGTACTGTGTCTGCAGGAAGCGAAAATTGGCGGAATCGATTATACCCTGTGACACAGTGACACCTGAGAAAGGAAAGCATTTGCTTCCAAAGGAGGAACGGAAAGAATTTGTAGGGGAAAGAGAAGTACAGTAACTCATAAAGATAAAAAGTAGCCACATTCCAAATGCATAGTGAAGCCCGATAGTGAAAACACTATAAAGGGTACCAAGTCTTACGTAGTAAAAGCTTCCAAAGAACCAATGTCTCTCTTTCGGTCCCGGCAGGTCACCGTACACTTTATGCACCCATCTTACATAATTGACTAGCCTGGCCACCCAGTAAATACAGTAGATCAGGACCGCTATTGCTGTGGTCTGTAACACCAGGGAAGCTGAAAGTCGCCATGTTCCGGGCACCAGCGACGTAATTTCCAGGGAACCAATAATTCCAAGCAACATGGCCACACCCTGAAACAAAAGTACACCGAACCAAAAATATATACAGAGATACAAAAACACCCGCATATGTGCTGAGCTATATGTAGTAGCTTTTACACTAACGTATTTTAGAATACAGGGGTCCTATTTACTAAACCACTTAAGTCGTTGCTATGCTGTTTCTAAGGCTAAATTTCTATGAAGGACATTCGCTACAACTATGAAATTTGCTTTGGAGGAACAAGCTGAACAAGACTTTCCTCCACAGCAAAGTTCATAGTTATAGGGAATCTTCTTCATAGAAATTTAGCCTTAGCAACAGCATAGCAACCACTTAAGTCGTTTTATAAATACGGCCCAGGTCTATTTGTAACAGTACGTTACATATCAGCCTCCAATTCCCTCTTGGACATAAAAAAATTAAAAAAATATAAATATTAAGGGTGGTATTATGTGGTAAATACAAAATTCTGAATAAAATTCATAAAAATTTAACGCATCTCTCAGAAAGTTAGCCGAATTCTTAGTATTGTTGTTTTCTACAGTTTAAAGGTAGGTTCCTGTGGTCGAGATACAAATTCTGTTACAAATATTTTTTTGTCGATTTTTGATTATTATTTCAATGCTTCTATTATTCTGAATCTGTTGCTGCCGAGAAAATCGCCAGGTTTTTATTATGAGTTGTGTTTTCTGGGTATTCTTTAATTGGATGTTTATTGTTGTATTGTCTTTCTAGACTTCTGTTTTGTCTGATTGGCTTGTCAGGACAAAACCTCCACGCAGTCGACTGAAAATAACACGAGGAAGGCAGTGTTAATCAAACACGTCTTTATTGTTGGCTTGTTCTTCACAAAGTGAGGACACAAGCTTCCTGGGCCTTCTCCGCGCTATTCCCAAGTAGTCCCGTGGCTTTGTTAACCCAATCATATCCAAGCTTTCCAAAGAACGTCTGACGCGTTTTTGCTCACGACCCCACAATTTTGCCCTACACACATGCGTAACAAGGTGACAAAACCTTAAGACTCTTGTTATGTCACCCCTAATAAAATGTAAATAAGCCTTTGTTCCAAAGATGCCAAAATCCACTTGGAATGTCGCAATATGGGATAAGACCTTCATTTATGATTCCGAATGAGATTATTAGACAAAGAAAGCATCCTCTTGAGTTTACATACGAGATTAGCCATCAACATGTTGATAATTTTGTTGTTGATGGGACGCACCTGTCACTTTTGAAATCGAAAATTAAATTTTTCTAAATAAAATCAAAATTATAACTTTTAGATAAAAATTAAATAAAAATATGCAATCTGCATTTAGAGATGAACATTTTGATACCAAATATTCAAATGAAAGTATTATTATGAGGAAAATGTAATTTTCTTATCAAACCGATATTTTATTGGTCTTAAATTCCAAAATATATAATCTGAAATGTTAATTATGCTAAATTCACATTCAGCATCTCATAAGGAACAACCTGATATATATTTTTATGAGTTTTCGGAGAAAAATGCCAAAATATTGTTTTTGTAGCTCTTTTACAAACTATTTTAATCTATGTAGAGTGAAGGTCTTAAATCAACTTTTCTGGTATAAGAAATCTCATTTCTAATCTGGATTATAGTTTCTCTAAAGCTAAAACATGCCTCTGATATCTTGGTAGGTATTTTGCAAGACTTGTATTTTTTAAAAAATACATAATTATGTCAAGTGAAAATAATTGATTATATCATTTGAAAGCATTTATTACATCATTTTAAAAATGTGCATTACATCATGTGACCCAAAGTTACATAATAAAAATAGCCACACAACAATACCCCTGTTGCACAAAAACTTTGGTCCCCAAAGTTACAATGAATGAAAATAGACACACTCTCACACACAAACTTTTGGAGAAGGAGAATAAAAAGATCCTCTCCATTTAACAAAACAACGAACTGGAAATGACAGAAAAGAAAGTACACAATTGAACTAGAAAATAGTATACAAAATTGAACTAGAATATAGTTGGTGTTTTGACCACATTAACCAAAGGAATAATGCTGTTTTATGGTGGCATAATGTCACTGTTTATATATAAGTTCTTATTGTCCCATAACTGACAAGGCAAGCGCTTCATATTTACATAGCTGTCCAGCATAAAAGAATATGTTTTACTGCATATCAACAGGTTTTAGAAGACCATTGTGCGAAACGTATAAATATACAGCAAATGGTTTATTCAACATTTTTGCTAGTCTGTTCGCGTTGAAAATAGAAATATCAATAGTATCCGGAACCAAAACGGTATGGCCAGTTATCTGATTTCTGATTGCAAAATCTGGCCAGTTAACAGTTAATAAAGGTGAAAACCAGGAACCACCAATACGAAGAGAGCTTATCGTAGCTGGTGCCTGAATACAACACTGAGCAGGGCACAAAGGCAATTGAATGATCGGCAGTAGTAAACAACCTTTCGGTGATGAAATTTCAACACATAGCCATGGAACTTGTGAATGATACTGCTTGTGGATTTTAAGCAAAATAGTGATAGTGATTGCAAGGATTAACATATTCAGCAGTAACAGAGCATGATCCCACTCTAAGTTTATGTTAAAATAAGTTTGATCTGTGACCTTATTGTCTTTAGTCGCTTGTTTATAAATAAATGCAGGTAGTGTAGACATACAATGTGCTTTCTGACTTTGTTGTAATATTAATAATGCTGTTGACAATTTTCTGATTTTAAAGAACATCCAAATTACAGCTATGCAGGCGCACATAGTTAACCCACCAGACACAAGCATGATAATGGCATTAGAATCTGGCCAGCTAGAATTTATGGCCAGTTTACCTTCTAAAAGAGGCTCTGATAAGGATTTAAAGATCATTTCGTCATTTTTAGCTTTATCTGCCATTTTTCTAAGATTTAAATGTGATTCTGTATCGTCGGCTAGCACATTTTTCATTTGGTGTGTATATATCTTAAATGATGGCGTTGAGACATTCAACGGTTGTAAGAATGTTGTGTCAGCATAAATGTGTTGAGTGACGGAAGAATCGAAAAATTCTTGCAGCAGTGCCAAATTTAAAGGGTGTAATTTAGTTATATTTTTGGTAATGTTTTGACAACCAGTAAGACGTGGTTGCAAATAAAACTGGGTTGTTGTAAGCGAACACATGCAGGGAATTTTCATTATACAAAAGTCACAGCCAGTTACCATTTTCTGTTCTCTGCCACATTCTAAAGATAACAGAGAAGTCCTATATACCAGAATGGTATTTGGATTAAGCTCAACTAATTTTGGATTGATTTTGTTGTGAACAAATCGAAAATTGCATAAGGAATGCACAGATGCTTTGTTATTTGTAAATAACCCATATTCACATGAAGGAGTTGTGGCAGGCGTTAATGCTATATTAAAAGGACAATAAATGGTATTTTTACCGAAGCATGTGGAAAGTTCTTCGGCTGTAAGAGTTGTGTAGTATTCTTTATCATATGAAACAATTAAATATTTTGGCACGTTTAATAAATGTGTTGCATGTTGAGATGTTTGGTTAATTGGAACTGGCACAGATTTGATGTTATAAATGGTGAGGGGCTTTTGTTGATAAGTAACTGGCAGTTTAAGGGTGATATAGAGATTACTATTGTTTCTTGCATATAAAAAGTTACCAGACAGGTAAACGTCCTGAACAGCTTTGTATGCCAGATGGAATCCTGGGTAGTTTTTCTCCAAAAGTTTTTGGATGTCATGTAAAGTTGAGGACAGAATTTCTGGTTGAATGAGCAGGGGAGATAATTTTCCTTTTACCAAGTCAATAAGTCCTAATTTCATTTCTTCAAGCTCATGATTTAGATGACTAGAATGTTCAATCTGTTGTATTAATAAGTTATTCATGCGCAAAAATGTATTACGAAGGTCGCTTACTACTGTTTGAATTTGTGTATGTACATAATTAATAGCCATTTCATTTTCTTTGATGCCAGTCATCAAATTGTCCATTCTTTTATTTGCAGTTTTAATGTAAGAACTGAAATGAGTGCCATGTTGGCTCAATGCCTTAGTGAGACCTGTGGTACGCTTTATTAAGGCATTTATATGTTTAGCCAAAATATTGACGTCGTCTATAGTCGCAGTGCCAAAAATTGACTTAGATAGCTGTCCGATAAAAGGTAACAGAGATCTGGCGCTCCTTGATTTTTGCACTGATGCTTCCGGGACAAGTTTTCGTACTGTTTTGATTGTGTTATTTAAACGTATCGCAGTTTCTGTTCTTAATGTGTTAATCTGTGACAGGATTTGACTGATAAGCAAACATGTGTTATTGTCCTTATGACAAGTACCAATATTTGGAATGTTGTGCCGCTTCGGAATAGGAATTTGGAAGGTGTGGAACCAGTCTTCTCTTGCAATGTATAAATCAGCCTCTCGCTTCAAAACTACTCCATAATTTAATCGTTGTATGATTTCCTGGGCTTCACTTTGATTTGTCTGGCAGAATAGGAGGAGGCTCAAGAAAATCAGGATCAGACCTCTCAGTTGTCCAGGTATGACTGGAAAATAGAAAAAAAATATTATGTAGTGAAGCCGGCTGACAAGGACGTCTCCCCATCTAACACTATAAAACGACAAAACAGAATTTTACCTCTATTTTGTTATATTATGGCCTGCTACATAGGAAAAGTAATTTGGAAATTTGGTTGAGGAATATTTGAACCTAGTTCTAAATGAAAGATCTGGGAACTGAGAACTCTGAATAGACTTACATGATGCCTCTACAGCTTACTAGAAGATTTTTGCCTATATCATACCATGAAACACATAATAAAGTACCCTTTTATGTCATGACATTGAATGTTTAATATGTGAAAAATTTCGGGCCTTACTTACGTTTTCTCTTACCTTCTTCTGCACGGCGAATGTGGAATTCCCGCTTTGGTCTTTCTGTGATATAATCCTCAGGTTCCCATGTATCTTTGAAGTTCCCCTTCCAACGAACAAGGTAGTGTTTCTTACCTTTAATATACTTCAACTTTAAGAGCTTCTCCACCTCATAGTAAATGTCTTTGGACTGACTAGAAGGTGGTTGTGGCTCCTGCTGGTTAACCTGAGTTTGCTCTAAACCTGATAACGGAAGGTTTGACTGGTTTGTCTTACCTGCATCCCGATTTTCAGTTTGGGTTATGTCTTGCGAAGTATTACCTGTTTGGTTGTCTAAATCACTTCCGGGTTCTTGATCTGGATCTAGAATGTCTCTCATTAAATAAGGATCTTTGTATGCAATTAAGCGACTGGCATTAATGAGTGATTTTAGAGGCTTTTGGTCAGCACACCGTCTTAGTTTGTAAGTGTAGTTCGGACCTAATTCTGTGATATAAAAAGGTCCATCATATTTTTCGAACAGTTTCGGGGAAAGACCTGTTGGTACCTTAGATACCCTCATTAGAACGCGGTCATGAAGCATGAAATCCGGCTCTTTCGCTTTCTGGTCATAATGCTCTTTGGACTTGGCCTGTGCTTCCTTTGTATTGACCGTTGCTATGTCTTTTGCTATTTTTAAGCGCTCTATTAATTCTTCAAAATGTGACCTTGCATCCGGTGCCATGGTCTCCTTTGGAACTAAAGCTGTGTCCACAGGTAGGTTTATTTCCTTACCAAAAACCATGTGAAATGGGGAAAGGGAAATGGACTCCGTTGCAGGAGACATTCTGAATGCCATCATTACACTGGGCAGTAGTTGGGGCCAGTTTGTCTGGTCTTTGTTGCAATACATACGCAACGTTTGGGCAAGGGTACTGTTCAGGCGCTCGCAGGCCGAGTTAACCTGTGGTCTATAAGAAGAAGTGTGATGACGAGTGATATCAAACATTTCACATAAAGCACTTACCAGTTTGGACATAAAATTGGCACCCCGGTCACTCACAATGCAGGATGGTGCTCCATAGCGGGTGATTATTTCATTATATAAGATTGATGCTACCGTCTTGGCATCCTGGGTCTCTAACGGAAATGCTTCACACCATTTTGAGAAACTATCTACTACTAACAGAATATACTGGTACCCATTCACCTTAGGAAGAGGTCCTAAGATGTCCATATGCCAGCGACTAAACACGTCTTCTACTGGCATAGGTGTTAAAGGTGGTGGCTGTTTCTTTCTGTCAACCTTCATACGTTGGCACAAGTCACAAGTGGTAACGTAGTTACTTATTACCCGATACATGCCAGGAAAGAAGTAACGTTCTCTTATAGCCGCAAATGTTTTCTGAACGCCCAAATGTCCACCACCAGCATGAGAGTCATGGAAAGATCTGAGAACATCTTCACGACACGGACCTGGCAAAGTGGCAATGCAAGCTGCCTGACTAGTCTTTGAGCTGGTGGAAGACCTCTTACCCTCGGCTGGTAAAAATGGTACAAAACACCATTGAACAGAGTATACTGTGTAGACTCTACTACAATGTTGTGAGCTAATTTCTTGTCCTCGGGTAAGGTTTGGGACTCCAGATATTGAAACATGTGCATGAAATCTGGACACTCTCGTTGGAGATCTGCAACTGTCTTACCTTCAAATTTTGGATCTCGATCCTCAACATTTTCACAGTTCAAGTCTGCTGCAGAAACCAGGGGAATACAGCCATATGACAGATGTACCTGAATATACTCGGTGGAACTAATGGCAGGAAGTTCCGTTGCAATGTCAGGCCTAGGAAATTGAAGTGACTCGCTGTGCCCTTCGTGTTTTGAAACTGAGGAAGTTTTGCCTGTATTCACCAAGTTAACTGACTCTGTTTGACTTTCTGTTTGGTCAGCATGACTAATATCATTGTAAGGCCTACGAGATAAGGCTTCTGCATTTTTGTGGACCTTTGCCGGTTTGTGTATTATGTCAAAATCATATTCCTGAAGCTGAATAGCCAACCTGCCCAGTCTTGTTGATGTATCTTTAACTGAATTGAGCCATTTTAAGGCCTGGTGATCTGTGTAAATTGTAAACTTCCTTGTGAGGTATTCTCTATAAGCCTTAATACCTTCAACAACAGCGAGACATTCTTGTTCTGATACTGTAAATTTGCGTTCGTCAGGTCTTAAAGATCTGCCCCCATATGCAACTACTCTTTCTTTACCGTCAGAACCTTTCTGACCCAATATATATCCTATAGCTGTCCCACTTGCGTCTGTCGACAATAAAAATGGTACATTTAAATCTGAATATTTAAGCATTGGGGCCGTTATTAAAGCTTGTTTCCGTTTTTCAAAGGATTCCTCACATTTCTGAGACCAGTGAAATTTTTCATCTTTTTGTAAGAGCTGATTTAGTGGAGCAGCTATCTTGGAAAAGTTTTCAACAAATCTACGGTAGTAATTGCACAGACCAAGGAAGCTTCGAACGTCTCGCTGTGTTTTGGGTGTAGGAAATGTTCTTACCGCATCTCTCTTGGAAGTAACTACTTGCACCCCATCTTTTGTGATCACATGACCAAGGTACAGCACTCTTTCTACTGCAAAGTGGCATTTTTCTGCTTTAAGTGTGAGTTTTGCTTCCCTAAGCTTACTAAAGACAAGATCTAAGTGATTTAAATGTTCTTGAAAAGTGCCACTAAACACCAAAATGTCGTCTATATAACAGAGAATGTGTTTCCAGTTCAGCTCTCTCAGGACTTGCCCCATAACCATTTGAAAACTCATCGGCGCATTTTTCAATCCAAACGGCATTCTTGTCCACTCATAGACCCCATTGTGAGTGATAAAAGCAGCCTTATGTTTAGTTTCAGGATCCATGGGTATTTGCCAGAATCCTGAGGCTAAGTCCAAAGTTGAAAAGATCTTAGCATGTGCTTGGCCTATTGTATCAAAAACACACTCAAGGCGAGGTAGGGGGTGAGAGATAGACATAGTGATCTTATTTAGTTTGCGATAATCAACCGCAAATCTAAAGCTGTTGTCTTTTTTCCGCACAAAACTGATACTGTTTCAAAGGGCTGTTAAGCCCAAAACCAACCAACCAACATCCAAAATATCAGACACGATATAACCTTAAGATTTGTTTATTAGATCAATGTATGCCACAAAAGACGAAATCATAAAAAAACTTGGTTATTAGAAGTATTTCGGACCGAGTTCTTACAAGAGGCAACATCACCCAGCAGGCACACAACCTTGAATCAACATTGGATAAACCTTGATTCAACGTCATGGCGTTGAATCAAGGTTTATTCAAGGTTGATTCAAGGTTGTGTGCCCAGTGGGTCAGATTTTTATATCTCGTTAACCGTTTAGGGTCGTCAGGTAAATTCGGACAGCAGCTAAATTCGGACAGTGACATTGTTTCCTTTGTATGTCAGTTGTTTGTAATTAAAACAAAAAATCAAAATGAAAATCCTGAGCTGTCTCACCAGGATTTTCACTGTTTGCAGTGGTATGTCCGAATTTACCCGCTATCCGAAGTTACCAGGCTCGACCCAAGCAGACTAAAGAGAGTTTCATATTCGTTTAGCTCATTTATTCAAGCATTGTTAAATGTTTAAGCCTTATCGAATGGACGAGTCCTAGACTGGCTACAGTCTGAAACATTGACTTGCATTTTCTTTTTCATTCTTTCTTAATAAGTCTCATGCCTCTAAAACCCCACGTTTATTTTGGTCTGATAAAACAGAGGTAATTAAGACTTTCTACAGACCCCATTGGATAGACAAGCATCATTTCAGAGAATAATATAAAGAAAATATGTTTTATCGACTAAAGCCAGGCTAGATGTGTCCATTTGTCAACCAAAGAGTGGCTGACTTAAGCCTCGTTTACACGATATGGTTTCCACATAAGTTTTCTGTGCACATGTGGAAAACATACCGTCTAAACAGAGTTATACACTGCTTATTCTTCCCACATGTGGAAAGCACAAGGAATAGAACATGTTCTATCCTTATGCTTTTTTCCATAAGCTTTTGACCAATCAGAAGAGAGTTCACTGAGGTTAATTGCTTTTGCACTGAGGTTAATTGCTTTTGCAACCTCAGTAAGTATTTAAAATACCAAAATATTGATATCAGGGGTATTAGAATGTATCTTTCTTGAATGTTACATGTATTTTACAACGGGGAACAACTTTTATGACTTCCTGTCTGCTTCCCTGAACGTTGAAGTCCTTTCATTTTAGGGTCTGTACTCTTATATGTTGCTTTTGCTCATAAGCATAGGTAATGAATCACACACAAATTGGAATCATCAGCATGTCCTCAGTCTACATTTTTGTAACAAAAGATGACAAAATTATGCAGACATTTCCAGGTAAATGGTGGGAAAGCCTGAGAACATATGTGCTCTCTGCATATCGTATAAACAGAAAACCATATGTGCTATTTTCCTTACATAGTCCTACACCTAAGGGTGGGAGAATTACTTCGCTGAAGCAACCATCAAAATCTCATTAAAATGATTTATCTGACAGGTCTGCTGGTTACTGCAGTGGAATATGGTGTAGAATTTCCAACATGTGGTTTAACTCTAATAATTAGACACAATAGAGAATCTAACATGTGCCCAGTGAAAGTGTTGGTCTACCTGTTCAGTTTATCATTTACATGCATTTATTTATTTATTTATTTATTTATTGTATTATTTCTGTTATTATTATTATTATTATTATTATTATTATTATTGAAAGACATGTTCATTCCTCATCATTATGTTTAAATGCTGATATAGAGCAGCTTTGTCCCTATTTAACCCATTGTTCATTTAGTTCACTCTTTGAAGATGAGCACCGTTTTAATATAAATTCACTGATATCACTAACTGAAATTAATGTTCACAAAATCGAATTAGTGATATCACAGAATATGTGCGATTAAGTGATATTACAAAATAAAATAATTGACATCACAAATCCATTTTTGATAGCACTAAATCACAACTATTTTGTGTTGTCACTAATTCGAATTTTTGATATCACAGAATCTGATATCACTAATTTTGTGATCACCAAATTAAATTAGTGATATCACAAAATCAAATAAGTGATATCAAATCGACTTTGTGATATCACAAATTTCATTTTGTGATATCACTGATTCATTTCTATTTAGTGATATCATTTAATTGATTTTGTGATATCACACAAAAATTTAGTGATATCACATAATAATAAGTGATTCACAACATAATGTGATATCACATATTAGAAAGTGATTTCACAATTCGATTTTGTGATGTCATAATTTTAAAGGGGATTTATAGTAAAACAGCACCTCGTATTTGAACAGTAATGAGTTTTATCTCACTACTATACCGTACTTCTTGCACTGTCCAAACTGTGTCTACAGTATTGAAAGTATCACTTTATTGGATAACGCACCATTAATTTGTACAAATAAGTAACCTGCAAAATTGGGAAAATGCTCTTTGTGCTTGATCAATTTGATTGAGGACAAAATGAAACAAAACAGCAAATAAGGTCATCCTGTATGTGAAGGGTTGTACGGGAGAGTGGGGTAATAATAATTTTTTGTCACCTATCTGGCGGGGGATGGGGAGCGGGGGGGGGGGCTGAAAAAAAATCTGGTGAGACAGGGAGGGTCGTGAAAAATTTTGTTCTTAGAGAGAGAGAGAGAGAGAGAAAGTTTTCTGACCTCGAGAAAAACAATCTGCACCATTATATGCTTCTGTCAAAAAGTTTGCAACTCTAAGAGTTCTGTTACATAAATTAGTTGTATATTACTTAGTTTATAAAACCTTTTTAATTTGCTTGTTTCACTCTGACCGTCTGCTATTCTCAAGAAATATCAGCATTATGGTAACCAGCTGCTTAAATTATTAGGTATCAAATAGCGCTAAAGCAGAGATTTATGGACGTTGATGCTGACACAGTTTATGGACTAAGCCAAGAAGGGGCTAGAAGCTTCTTATCTCTAGGTAATGAAGCATTTAACCTATTGCCATTTAACCCCAGCAGGAGGTCATTAAAATATAGGAACTCATGGATAGTATTTCAAGAGCAATCAGATGTGGATTGAATCTTTCTACCTTTACTTTAAAATGTTATTACCACTTTTTCAGACAGAGGAAAATAGTTAGCATTATAACGAATAATAATTTTACAAAAAATAATTGCAAATTATTTCTGACTTTAGATTACTTTTATCACTTCGGCCATTTTGTATGCCCCCTATTTAGAAGAAGTTGAGGGGGCATATTGCTTCTGGGTTGTCAGTGCATCCGTCCGTGCGTTCGTCCGTTAGTCAGGCATACCATATCTTAGGAACAGTGCATTCTAGAGTTTTGAAATTTCACAAATGGATTTAAATTTGTCATAAAAAAATTTGTGGACATGTATTTTTTTCTTGTCAGAGTTGTCTCCCTTTTTCAAGTTATGCCCCTTGGCAAAAAATCATAATAAAATCATGTCAGCAAGATATCTCAAAAAGCAATTGACTGGGCGCTTGAAACTTTGCCAACTTATTAGGAATGATAAGTAGATGAAGTGATTAACTTTTTCACAAATCCGTCAATATTTATAGGAGTTATGGCCCTTTGAAAATTTCCGCATTTTGACTTAGTCAGCAAGATATTTTAAAAAGTATTTGAGCCAGTCATTCCGTCCACAAGTACACATTTGCGTAGACCCTTGCGCTAAAGATAATTCAAAATTAATCTCTCCAAAACTACTGGACCCATAGTTCTTAAATACCATATGGAGCATAACAAGGCTGCAGGGTTTCAGAATGATAAAATTCAGCCAGGTTGGGAATCCAAGATGGCCACCTTTACAAAAAATAACAGAAACAACAAAATCATTAACTGCTCCAGAACCACTTGGCATATTTCGATTAAATTTTGCATGGCATATCAGTTGGACCTTAGTTTTCAAAATTATCAAAACAAAATAATCTGTAGCAGAATAAGGTCACAGTAAACAATTTTCTCCGTATCAGTCCCATTTATGTTTAAATGCCAATATCTCAAGAAACGCGGATCAGCTAATCAGAATGATCCTCGAATGAAGTTTTTAGCAAAGTGCTCAGGATAAGGTACATGTGTTTTGATCGGCCTTTATCTGTCTGTGGGTCAGACTGTCATCAACATTGACGACGTATGACGGACGAAGCAAGACGGACGACAGACACCGGGTGATCACAATAGCTCACCCTGAGCCTCTGGCTCAAGTGAGCAAAATACCTTTAAACGACTTCTCCTCCTAAACGGGTAGACAGACTTTGAAATAATATCCTAGAATTGTTCCATGGGTGACCCTGTACCAAAATTGCGCAAACCGTTCCGCTCTGCCGAAAAGAATAGCCGCCAGAGAACCCGTCAACGGAATTCGACCAAATTTAGTTAGAAACATCCTTGGATGGACATTTTGCAAATTTATACAAACTGACCTTCCGAAATGGCAGGCATCCACTACTACTATAAATAGGGAAGATATGAAAATGGCACACACTGTCTTAAAACAGATTTTGACGAAGCAAAAGTGCAAATTTAATGATCCTTTCATGAAGACCATCCACGATGGCACCAAATGTTACTTAATATAGCAAAACATGAAAATGAGAAAATTTCAACACCCCCTGGAGGTTGCATTAGCATTTGCAAACTTATGCATTGACCAGCCATTAAAAGAGTGTAATACATTGTGGCAAAATACAATGTACCCACGTGAGCAAGATCAGGCCCATTTATGCTTCTCGTTACTACCCCCCCCCCCCCCCCCCCCCCCCCCACACACACACCACAAAGAAAAAGTTTGGTCAATTCCACATTAAATCCAATACTTCATGATCTGTAACACAACCAAAGTTTAAATTTAAAGCCAGGAACCCCCATCTGGTGATAATTTGTGCAGCAAGAGGCAACTTGATATCTTAATGTTTTGAAACCTGCTGAGAGATTATTAGTGTCTGCAGCTGAGAGCGAGTAGAAAGTAGTAGGCTATGTTGGCTTAGTCTTAGAACTGGACAGGGAAAATAAACATTACTGTTACTCTTGAGAGGGCTGAAAAATAGAAATTTCTGATTCTAGACCCTTCTTAGGTATACGAGTATACATGTGCAAAAACATATCGTGTAAACGAGGCTTTAGTGTCCTTTTTATCACTGTGCTTTTTATACTGTTTTAATCCATTTTCGCAGCAATATCCATTTGTCTCATGCGAAAGTGTAGACTGGGATCAGACGCCGTATTTTATAGCGTCTGATCTGGACCTGTACTTCATGCGTATGTCCTATTAATGGGACGCCAGGCATTTAGGTTCGAGTCGGGTAAGTTCGGACAACGGGTAAATTCTGACAGTGACGTCGTTTCCTTTATATGTCAGTTGTTAGGAATTAAAACAAAATTAACAGGGCTAACAGTAAAAACCCTTTTGAGACGGCTCATAATGAGCCGTCTCATCTGGATTTTCACTGTTTGCAATGGTATGTCCGAATTTACCCGCTGTCCGAAATTACCCGACTCGATCCTAAAAACAACAAACAACACAACATTAACACTCCACTACCAAACGAAAAGAAATATATATCTATTTACCTTTCGGTTCTACTCTTATCAACTGTATCACAGAAACCTTCTT
Source organism: Ctena decussata (assembly GCA_963989385.1). Lineage (NCBI taxonomy): Eukaryota > Metazoa > Mollusca > Bivalvia > Lucinida > Lucinidae > Ctena > Ctena decussata. The sequence continues at coordinate 11,842,718 of OZ022510.1, read as the reverse complement.
TACACAAGATGCATAACGAGTCCTACAAAATAACACACTGCCTGGCCTATTTTTACGTGAATAAATAATAAATCTATTCAAGTACGTCTCGTATTCCGGGCATATAGAGTTACTCTCCTGAAAATATATATTTTTTAATGCAATGTGTATATTATGGAAGCCCTGGAGGGACTTCTGACTTCATCACTTCACACTTCAGACTTCATCACTTCAGAGTTCATACTTCATCACTTCATACTTCACACTTCTGACTTCATGACTTCACACTTCAGACTTCATCACTTCAGAGTTCAGACTTCATACTTCAGAGTTCAGACTTCATACTTCAGACTTCATACTTCAGAGTTCAGACTTCAGAGTTCAGACTTCATACTTCAGAGTTCAGACTTCAAACTTCAGACTTCAGAGTTCAGACTTCAGAGTTCAGACTTCAAAGTTCACACTTCAGACTTCAGAGTTCAGACTTCAAACTTCATACTTCATATGAGGGGTGATAAAAAATACGTGGACTTTGCTGTCGCGGTGAGAATAATGCAGTTATAGTATTTTTCTTATACCGCAAAAATTTCATTCTTTTTTTATCTGCGTTATGTGAAATTTTGATGAAATTTCAGTGAACAGTAAGTATTTTCTTTTATTTTATATAAGGTAGGTACTGCTACAGTACAGCGGAGCACCACATTAATGCTGTTGACGTTTTGTCTTTTTATAACATTTCTGTGGTTCTTTTGTTTCTCTGTTTTCATAAACTAACAGCCTCTTTGCAGATTTTTCATAATCATGACCAATTCTAGACACAGCAGCATGCAATACCATTGTCTTGAAGAATTTCATATCGTACTCTCCTCATATTTCTATTCTATTCTATTATATCCCATAACCTTACTAGGTCGTTGGGGCACCACAGATTACTTCGAAACAATCCCTTTCCACCTTGTCCTGTTTTCAGCTGCCCTAGCTGAGCTGGCAAATCCATCCCTGTCCACTCTTTAATATTGTCTTCCCACCTCTTCTTCTGTCTACCTCTTCTTCTTTTTCCCTTCACTGTGCCCTGTAGAATGGTCTTTGCTAAACCAGAAGACCTTGAGACGTTCATGAATCCAAGCCAAACTTTTGCTTTCAATATCGTGTCAACGTACACTGTATTTGCGGTGTATGTCTACATGCTGGTCTTCAACCCTTTAATCAGTGCCAACATCAGATAAAACTAGCATAAAAGGATCAAATAACATTAAATTTGAACTGAATGTTCTTCAATTCTTCAATTTTCCCCATTTTTTTTACAATTATATACAAAAATTGGATTTGCATAAATACGCGGTATAATGTTTGGCGTCATTTCGTCACTCATGTATGGCCCACATAGCATGTTTTAGGCTGCTTATGAAAGCATACCACCTTTTGACGGCAATAATTCCTTGACAGTGAAAGGCGGACACCATAAACAAATAACATACAAAATATCAAGCAGTTTACTCTACTCCAAATATTAGATATGTCCAAACAATTTGAAATAATAAGGCAAAGTTTTACCGTGCTCCGCAGTAACGTCGTACGGTTACTATGACTACCCATAAAGATTATTTTCCGAATATTGACCGGTAAAATAAATACATCACTGGATAGATGAAAGGCGAATTTGTATTAACTGCAAATTTAATGGGTTTACTATTAATGATAAAAATTTTACAGCAAAAGTCCACGTATTTTTTATCATCCCTCGTACTTCAGAGTTCATACTTCAGACTTCACACTTCAGACTTCTGACAAAACAACGTAAAAACATACTGTCGCCAAAATGGAGAGTCCCGCACTATTCGAGCATCCTAAAAGAATAAGTGCGAAGTGTGAAGTCCGAAGTCTGAACTCTGAAGTATGAACTCTGAAGTCTGAAGTTTGAAGTCTGAACTCTGAAGTCTGAACTCTGAACTCTGAAGTCTGAACTCTGAACTCTGAAGTTTGAAGTCTGAACTCTGAAGTGTGAACTCTGAAGTCTGAACTCTGAAGCATGAAGTCTGAACTCTGAAGTCTGAAGTTTGAAGTCTGAACTCTGAAGTATGAAGTGATGAAGTATGAACTCTGAAGTGATGAAGTCTGAAGAGTGAAGTGATGAAGTAAGAAGTCCCTCCAGGGCTTCCATAGTACTCTCCATTTTGGCTATAGTATGCTTTTACGTTGTTTTGTCAGAAGTCTGAAGTGTGAAGTCTGAAGTATGAACTCTGAAGTACGAGGGATGATAAAAAATACGTGGACTTTTGCGGTAGATTTTTTATCATTAATAGTAAACCCATTAAATTTGCAGTAAATACAAATTCGCCGTTCATCTATTCAGTGATGTATTTATTTTACCGGTCAGTATTCGGAAAATAGTCTTTATGGGTCGTCATAGTAACCTTACGACTTTACTGCGGAGCACGGTAGAACTTTGCCTTATTATTTCAAATTGTTTGGACATATCTAATATTTGGAGTAGAGTAAACTGCTTGATATTTTGTATGTTATTTGTTTATGGTTTCCGCCTTTCACTGTCAAGGAATTATTGCCGTCAAAAGATGGTATGCTTTCATAAGCAGCCTAAAACATGCTATGTGGGCCATATAGGAGTGACGAAATGACGACAAACATTATACCGCGTATTTATGCAAATCCAATTTTTGTTTATAATTGTAAAAAAATGAGGAAAAATGAAGAATTGAAGAACATTCAGTTCAAATTTAATGTTATTTGATCCTTTTATGCTAGTTTTATCTGATGTTGGCACTGATTAAAGGGTTAAAGGCCTGCATTTAGACATAGTGTACGTTGACACGATATTGAAAGCAAAAGTTTGGCTTGGATTTATGAACGTCTCAAGGTCTTCTGGTTTAGCAAAGACCATTTTACAGGGCACAGTGAAGGGAAACAGAAGTAGAGATAGACAGAAGAAGAGGTGGGAAGACAATATTAAAGAGTGGACAGGGATGAATTTTGCCACCTCAGCTACATGTAGGGCAGCTGAAAACAGGACAAGGTGAAAAGGGATTGTTTCGAAGTATTCTGTAGTGCCCCAACGACCTAGTAAGGTTATGGGATATAATAGAATAGAATAGAAATATGAGGAGAGTACTGTATGAAATTCTTCAAAACAATGGTATTGCATGCTGCTGTGTCTAGAATTGGTCATAATTATGAAATATCTGCAAAAGAGGCTGTTAGTTTATGAAAACAGAGAGACAAAAGAACCACTGAAATGTTTAAGAAAGACAAATCGTCAACGTCATTAATGTGGTGCTCCGCAGTACTGTAATAGTACCTACCTTATATGAAATGAAAGAAAATACTTACTGTTCAATGAAATTTCATCAAAATTTCACATAACGGAGACAAAAAAAAAATGAATTTTTCGCGGTATAAGAAAAATACTATAACTGCATTATGCTCACCGCGACAGCAAAGTCCACGTATTTTTTTATCACCCCTCATATGAAGTTTGAACTCTGAAGTCTGAAGTGTGAACTTTGAAGTCTGAACTCTGAAGTGTGAACTCTGAAGTTTGAAGTCTGAACTCTGAAGTATGAAGTCTGAACTCTGAAGTATGAAGTCTGAACTCTGAAGTTTGAAGTCTGAACTCTGAAGTTATGAAGTATGAACTCTGAAGTCTGAACTCTGAAGTATGAACTCTGAAGTCTGAACTCTGAAGTTTGAAGTCTGAACTCTGAAGTCTGAACTCTGAAGTCTGAAGTCTGAACTCTGAAGTTTGAAGTCTGAACTCTGAAGTTATGAAGTATGAACTCTGAAGTGATGAAGTCTGAAGTGTGAAGTCATGAAGTCAGAAGTGTGAAGTACGAAGTGATGAAGTATGAACTCTGAAGTGATGAAGTATGAACTCTGAAGTGATGAAGTCTGAAGTGTGAAGTGATGAAGCCAGAAGTCCCTCCAGGGCTTCCATAGTATGTGGTAGCACCGAAAAATTCAAAATAGTTTTCATCTAAAAACTTTTAAATGAAACAGCATACTCTCTCTCTCTCTCTCTCTCTCTCTTCTTCTTCTTCTTCTTCTTCTTCTTCTTCTTTCTTTTATTTTTTTTCCAGTCTTCTTCTTTCTTTTATTTTTTTCCTGTCAAAACAACTTTATTCTATTTACGGCATTTGTATAGGCCTAAATGCAAAAAAAGAAACAAAAACTATATATAAATTTGTTGCGGTGTGTTTTTGTTTCCTGCTGCCTGGTACGATGTACTCGATCTGACTAAATGAAGCGATTGCGTTCTTATACTGAGGTAAATGACCTTTGACATTGAAACGGTCGTTGACACGAGAAAGGTTAATTTAGCCCAGATACATGTGCATTACTCCACAGGTAAACGAGGCAGAGTTGAATCAACTTGTGCATCTATGCAGTCTAATCAGAGCCTTCTCTGTTTGCCTGAGCAAATCATGACTCTCCGGGAATCAATAAATAGAAGGTGAGTATTCTGATAAGTATGCACAGATGCACATGCTAATTTTAGCATTTGTTGCACGCATATGGATTAATGACCTTTTCACCTGTCACAATAACCCTTTGACAGTGTCCATGGTGTCTCAATCGATATCCTCCTGACTCAAGTGTGTACAGTGTTCAAAACAATATTCCTTATGAAAAAAAAAAAACAGTGATGTATTAAAATGAAATTCTATGTATTGATATTAGTCGTTCTTATATCGCTGGAACTATGTTTTGCGAATTCTGAAGATGCACCTACTATTACTACAAAAGTTGGAACAATTATTGGTACGGTCAAAGAAACTGACGTGTTCGGAAAACCAATGAAAACATACCACTATTTTGGAATTCCGTACGCTGAGCCACCGGTAGGAGATCTGCGATTCAAGAAACCGGTTCCTAAAACCAAACTGAACTCACCCTTTGACGCTTCGAAACACGGGAAAACGTGTTTACAAGTGCTAGTGTTTCCTTTCCCGGAGAATAAACATATGTCCCTAGGTGAAGATTGTCTGACGCTTAATGTTTATGTTCCTGTCGGGCTTGAGGGCAGTCAAGGGAATTTAGCCGTTATGGTTTTGATTCATGGCGGTGGATTCATATGTGGGGCATCCGAGCCTTACGTTTCTGACACCATTTCTGCCCTGGGTAATGTGATTATTGTGACACTAAACTACAGACTGTCAGTTTGGGGATTTCTTAGCACTGGTGACGAGCATGCGCCAGGCAACTACGGCCTTTGGGATCAACATTTGGCAATAAAATGGGTTCATGATAATATTGAGGCTTTTGGCGGGGACACAGGCAGAGTGACAATCTTTGGGGAATCCGCTGGAGGGGCTAGTGTTGTTTACCAAAGTCTCTTTGAAGGAAACAAGGGTCTGTTTCAAAGGGCTATCGCCCAAAGTGGCAGCATAACAAACCCTTGGGCTTCTAGCAAAACACCCAGAGAAGATGCTGTATTACTAGGAAAACTTGTGGATTGTGAATATACTGAATCAGGTCCATTAATCGATTGCCTTCGCAATAAACCGCCCGACATTCTGAACGAAACACTTAACGACTTTTCAAATGGGCTTTTGAAATTGGAAATGCCATTTACTCCGACGGTTGATGGGAAATTCGTCAAAGAACCAGCGAAAGATTTATTACACGGATCCTCTGACCTTTCAGCACGAGATCGAGAGGTCTTTGCCTCCGTTGATTTCTTGTCCGGAATTTGTGCAGAAGAAGGGGTTTTGATGCTGGATCCTGAGTTCGGTATTGAAGACCCTGAAAATTTTGAACCCAATCGGACTTTCTTGGAAGACACGTTAATTCCCATGGCGATTCCGTATGCTTTGAAGGCGGAAATACCAGAAGTGGTAGCTAACGTAGTCGCGCATGCGTATACCGACTGGGAGGAACCGGAAAACATTGAAAAGCGGCGAAACAAAATAGTAGCACTTATGTCTGACATCTCATTCGGGGTGTCGCTTGCAGAGACTATTGCTCGGCACCATTCACTGGCACCGGACTCTAAAAACACATTTATGTATATATTTGACATACCGCCATCCCTGAGGGCTTTACCGACACCTTCATGGGCGAAGAAGGCAAACCATGGAGACGATTTGGTATATACATATTTTGAAGAATCAGGAGGAATGGATTCATTCATTCCGAGGGAGGAAGTCTTTAAACCAACGGATGAAGACAGGGATATCGCAAATTATATGATGACTATGTGGAGCAACTTTGCAAAAACTGGGTAAATAGATTTCGTCGAAATGACGTCGTAATGACGTCCGATGCGTCGTCATAACGTCGCATCGAAATCAATACGACGTCGTTCGACGTCATGTGCTTGCTGGGTATATACTTTTTACATCACGCTTTATCCACTTTTAAGAAGTATATAATAAACGAGGGTTTGACATTACAGGCTGACATGTCATGCTGCAATTAGCTTAATAATACCATACTTTAGAGTAGACTTTGTTTAGTACAGATTTTTTTTACCAGTTATTAAATTACCGCTGATTCTAACACTGGTCGCCTATATAGCCAATGGTAAAACTAGTGATATATTGCGAGACAAATCACTAGGCGGACTAGCGTGACGTTATTTAGCGCCATTCGAACGTCATTTTGATTCGTTTGATGACGTCAATTCTTATTTGGGATACAGATTATACAAGTCGCAAGACTTTCTTCTGAATCCCTTTCAAGCTACTGTAAAATAGGTTATCTTATTGTGAATTTGTATTGTTTTGTATATGTACAGTAATTTGAATAAAATATTGTTTACACTAATTCTCATTTCCATGAGGATAGACGGTGTAACGTCGTTTTCTCGCATCAAAAACTTACGATCTGCTGGTTAACGTCTCTGTTACAGTCATAGCTATTGGCGGGAATTCTTCATGTAATAATGGCGGAAAACTGGAAAAATCTAAAGGAAACACTTGCATTTTCGTCCTTTCTTGCGTGTTAGAATCGAAAGAGAAATAGATTCTTGCTTACAAGTGATTTGTTGCCCAATATATCACTGGTTGTCGGTCAGTCGTCAGGATGATATCACTCGCGCTTCGCGCTCGTGATATATCCACTTAACGACTGACCTCCAACCAGTGATATATTGAGCAACAAATCACTGTGAGCAAGAATCAATTTCTTAATTACATGTAACACATAGTGCGGGGGTGTAAACTTTCAGTGCAGGGTCGTCCTACTTATTTGGATAATAGTAGGGCACGAGCCTACTCTGCTTGCAGTAGGTGCGGTTAGGGGTTCTTTGGACATTTTTCCCCTGTCATATCTTTTTTTTTCTTTCTCTCTCGATGCAGACTGGAATACTGTCTCAAAGAGCCGTTAAACCTAATGCAACCAACCAATCAACCGCGAAATAGTTATTCATGACGTCGAAACCGGAATGAATTCACCCACAAGATGAAAATATGTAAGCAAAACAGAACAAAACATACGCTTTACAGCTCTCGAACATATGCGGTACAGCAGACATGGCATATATTATGACAGCGCATATGATCATTAAAGACAATTTACCGAAAAGGAAATGGCCTCCGCCCACTACGGCCCGCGACAGCGATGGGCAGCCTAGTGCGGCCTCTCTGTAGCAGGGTCTGAGTGTCATTTCTCTCAGGTCGGTAAAAGTCTTAATAGTCTCGACATGGCTGAAATATTATTTACTGTAACTTAACCACAACTGAACAACAACCACCGGAAAGGAAAAAGAAGATAAATTGAGCCGTGACACAAGGAAACCAACCAAGTGGTTGTGCGCCAAGCGCAGGCTCAGATCAGCCTGGGCATCCGCCCAGTCTGACCAGACTCTTCCCTCAGCGCTGAAAGGGAAGCTAAGGGTCTAAGCTACCTCCATTCGAACAGCGAAGACTCTGATCAGACTGGGCGGATGCCCAGGCTGATCTGAGTCTTAGCTGGGCGCACAACCACTTTGTTGGTTTTGTCGTGTCGCGGCTCATATATAGATTGTATTTCGATTCTAGTTATTGCGGAGGAGCCCCGGTAGCTCTGTGGATTAAGCACTGGCCTGCTGACCTAGCGGCCCGGAGTTCAATTTCGGGGGCGGAAATCGTTTTCAGTCGTAAATCCGAGATTCAGTTTCACACAACCTTTCGTTATCACCCTTCCATCATCCTAACATAACTGAAAAACTGTTTAAACACGCAGTATATGTAGTAAAGACTGCACTTAGTTTAATCTAAAACAATAAATGCGAACGTATATTTTTTGTGATTTTCTGATGCCATTTGGGAATCTCCGACGAAAAAACGGCCGTACTTCTACCTCACCTTTACGCTTTGGGCTTAAAGATTGTACTGCGTGTTAAAAGACCTTAAATCGCGTCATTTATCTATCTAATTAAAAGGACTATTTTAAGGCAGACGTCGACAGGGAAATTAACTCCGTCGGATACAATTTGACTGTTTGTCAACCTAATCTGAAAACTAGCTTGAGATTTTCTTGTCTCAGTTTGATCCAACATTGATTCCATTAGTCATGAAACACTTTATGCATCCAAATGTAAACATATCCATAGAGCGTATAAATATTCCAAGCATAGACTTGTATGGTCTGTATTATGACTGGCATTAATCAGTCATTGGTATGTGAATGAATATATACTCGAAAAAAATGTTAAAGGGTCAAACTTTTACCCCGCGATTTCTGGCGGATTTCAAACATTTGGTAAAATAAATTATTTCTACCTTCCATTTTATTCATTTTGCAAGTTTCATACACATGAAGTTTGAAACTATAGCATTTCTCTTGACCAAGTCGAGACTTCGATTCACGCTACCCTCAAAATCAAAGTTGCCAGAAGTCCGTAGGGAGAAAATTCACCGAAATTTTCGATTTCGCCAGTTCATGATTTTTTTTTTGATAAATTGCTCGATAGTCATCTAATTTAATCATTTTTAAGGTCAGCAAGCTGTAAGACATTTAAAACTCATGGCAATTTTAGAAGTTATTCCCGACCAAAGTGACACACTATCAATTCTCTATGGGAATTCAAACACCTCTCATTTTAGGGGTAGTAGTTTTTAGCTCACCTGAGCACGAAGTGCTCAAGGTGAGCTATTGTGATCGAAATTTTTCCGTCGTCCGTCCGTCCGTCCGTCGTCAACAATTTCTTTAAACGACATCTCCTCTTAGACCAGTAGGCCAATTCCAAAATAATTTCACACAAATGTTCCTCTTATAGCCTTGTACCAAAATTGCTAAAATGGTTCCGCTCCGCTGAACAAAATGGCCGCCAGAGCTAAAAAAAAAGAAAAACCTTTAAACGACATCTTCTCCCAAGCCAGTGGACCGATTTCAAAATAATTTCACAGAAATGTTTGACTCATGGCCCTGAACCAAAATTGCTAAAACGGTTCCGCTCCGCTGAACAAAATGGCCGCCAGAGCTAAAAATAGAAAAACCTTTAAACGACATCTCCTCCCAAGCCAGTTGACCGATTTCAAAATAATTTCACAGAAATGTTCGACTCATGGCCCTGAACCAAAATTGCTAAAACGGTTCCGCTCCGCTGAACAAAATGGCCGCCAGAGCTAAAAATAGAAAAACCTTTAAACGACATCTCCTCCCAAGCCAGTTGACCGATTTCAAAATAATTTCACAGAAATGTTCGACTCATGGCCCTGAACCAAAATTGCTAAAACGGTTCCGCTCCGCTGAACAAAATGGCCACCAGAGCTAAAAGTAGAAAAACCTTTAAACGACATCTCCTCCCAAGCCAGTGGACCGATTTCAAAATAATTTCACAGAAATGTTCGACTCATGGCCCTGAACCAAAATTGCTAAAACGGTTTCACTCCACTGAACAAGATGGCCACCAGAGCTAAAAATAGAAATAAATCTTTAAATGACATAGAGGGCACAGTTTTGATCCAACCCTCATGAACCTTTGTCAGAATGATTATCTTGATAAACTTTAGGCCAAATTTGAAACTAGGTTATGTTGGGTCAAAAAGTAGGTCACTAGGTCAAATCTTAGTAAAACCTTGTGTACACTCTAGAGGGCACAGTTTTGATCCAATCTTCATGAAACTTTTTCAGAATGATAATCTAAATGAAATGCAGGCAAAATTGGAAACGAGGTCATGTCGGATTAAAAACTAGGTCACTAGGTCAAATCTTAGTAAAACCTTGTGTACACTCTAGAGGGCACAATTTTGATCCAATTTTCATGAAACTTTGTCAGAATATTAATCTTCATAAAGTCTAGATGAATTTTAAAACTGGGTTACATAAGGTCATAAAAAACTAGGTCACTAGGTCAGATCTTAGAAATACCTTGTTAACACTCAAGAGGGCACAGTTTTGATCTAATCTTCTTGAAACTTTGTCAGAATGTTTATCTTTATAAAATCTAGGCAAATTACGAAAAAGGGTTATGTTGTGTCAAAAACTAGGTCACTAGGTCAAATCTTAGGAAAACCTTGTGAACACTCTAGAGGGCACAATTTTTCTTCAATCTTCATGAAACTTTGTCAGAATGTTTATCTTTATAAAATCTAGACCAAGTTTGAAACTGGGTCTTGTCGGGTCAAAAACTAGGTCACTAGGTCAAATCTTAGAAAAACCTTGTGTACACAATTGTCGTTTTATTTTGCATTGAATCTTCATGAAACATTGTCAGAATGTTTATCTTCATGAAATTTAGGCCAAGTTTGAAACTGAATACTGTCTGATCGAAAACTAGATAGCCAGGTCAGATCTTAGAAAAACATTGTGTACACTCTAGAGGGCACAGTTTTGATCCAATCTTCATGAAACTTTGTCAGAATAATATATTGGAAAGTGCAAAACTGCTCCAGTTTAACCGTCATCAAATAGATGATATTCCATGTTAATTCATCATAACTCAGGTGAGCGATTTAGGTCCATCATGGACCTCTTGTTGACTTAAAGCTTGGACTAGGTCAAGATAAAGGCTCCAGGTTCAAGCCTCATGTGTATAAAACTTGCAAAATGACTAATACTTAAGGTAGAAATGATTAATTTAACCAATTGTTTGAAATGTTCCAGAAACCGCAGGGTAAACGTTTGACCCTTTAATATTTTTTTGGTATAATTATTTCCTTTTCTCTGCTTCAGGAACCCAAATACACCGGTCCCTGTTAAAATGTTTTGGCCACGATATACAGTAGAAGGCCAGCAATATTTATATATAACAAGGCAGATGACCTCAGACTCTGTCAAAAGTCATCCTTTTTCAAGAGAACTTAACCTATGGCGGAAAGTTATTCCTGGTCTCATGGACGCTCTTGGAGAACAGAAGATTCAAGACTCTACAGGCTTTTTTGAGAAAGACGGAGGATGTTCACCATAGATAAATGAGCCGCGACACGAGAAAACCAACAAAGTGGTTGTGCGCACAGAGCATACTCAGATCAGCCTGGGCATCTGTACAGTCTGATCAGACTCTTTGCTAAGCACTTAAAGGGTAGCCAAGTGACTAAGCTATCTTCATGCGGACAGCAAAGACTCTGATCAGACTGGGCGGATGCCCAGGCTGATCTGAGTCTGCGCTGGGCGCACAACCACTTTGTTGGTTTTGTCGTGTCGCGGCTCAGATATACACTTTCACAGCCTAGGCGTCTTATATACTAATGGGATAAAGAAACGCAGGGTAAACAGTAGGGAAGATTGAAGGTTATGTATTTGAATGTTATATAATATTCTTTATAAATCTGTCAAAGACTATCTTTTATCTTTTAATTCTTGAGTTATTGGAAACAATTTGACGCTACATGTACCCCCAATATCGTAAAGTGAAATCGATCAGTTCATGTACTGGTCAGTAGGGGTATGCCAACGTAGGGACGCCTATCTCATAAACCCACCTCACACAATCGGTTCCTTAAAGTTTTGGGGTCAATGCTGCGATTGTGAGTGCCTGCCGTTTCATTGGCAGTAAGGTGGCGATTATGCAGATCAGGGGCGTAGCTAGGCACAATAAGATGTTACGCACAATCATTTTTCATACTCTTTGAGGGAAAACCTAGGGGCTAGTGTGTGTTGAAATTTTGTCAAATTTTTGAAAAAATTTCAATACGCACTTGCGTATTTGCGTATAGGTAGCTACGCCCTTGCAGATGGGCAAGATGTATAGCCCCGTCTTGACGTTGCGTCGCTACGCACGAACGTTCCGATTGCGGTTGATCGGTAAGCCTTCCAGTTTCTCTAAGACGGCGAACAAGACATTTTTGTGGAAACATTCACACCAAAATGCATAGCAACCTGCTGTTGCCTTTGACCTTGCATCAGCAACGCAATACCCTGAACCCTCTGAAATTCCGACAGCTGTACCATGATTGCAGGAGATGCAAATCCAGTTTTGTCATCAGAGAGAAGCAGGTTAACATCTAGAGTATCATGTGGTATGACAAACCTGTCAGTATTATTCTGCACGGGTCTTTTGCTTTTCACCCCTTGCCCTACCTGACAAGGTATATAACTTGCTTGAGTAATTTTAGGTACTGGATTTATTGCACAGTGATCCAGATAATCATCGGACAAATTTTCATAATATTAAACAAAGCAGTTAAAATATTATTCCATATTTTGTTACCCTCCGTTTCTTTATCCTTTTAGTATATTTTAGTTTTGTGTGTATACACAGGGGATAATTGATTCCGCCAATTATCGCTTCCTGCAGAGACTGTCCGTCATATTTGGCTTCCGCCGAGACTGTCCGCGAACTCTTGCTTCCTGCAGAGACTACTGTCCTCGAGAAATGGCTTCCTGCCGAGACTGTCCGCGTGATTCTGCTTCCTGCCGAGTCTCTGCAGGAAGCCATTTATCATGTACAGAAGTCTCGGCAGGAAGCAAGAGTTCGCGGACAGTCTCGGCGGAAGCCAAATATGATGTACAGTCTCTGCAGGAAGCGAAAATTGGCGGAATCGATATACCCTGTGGTATAGCGAGTAGATAAAACCATCCTGAGAGGCTGCTGCAACATATTTGAGCCGCGACGTGAGAAAACCAACAATGTGGTTGTGCGCTCTGCGCAGACTCAGATCAGCCTTGGCATTCGCCCAGTCTCGTCAGACTCTTTGCTAAGTGCTTAAAGGGTAGCTAAGGGACTGAGCTACCTCCATGGAGACAGCGAAGACTCTGATCAGACTGGGCGGATGCCCAGGCTGATCTGAGTCTGCGCTGTGCGCACAACCACATTGTTGGTTTTCTTGTGTCGCGGCTCATTTTATGGAGAATTGGGCGCTTGCTGTGTCCTCTTTTGAGCGGACCAGCCCAAATTCAAAATGGGCAAAATTGACTGTCTTAAAGTGCCAACAAAGCAGACGACAAAATTTGCGTCTGCAAAATTGTTAAAACCAAGCTGTATCGTTGAGAATTCGAAGCCTAGAGCACAAACAGTGTAACAGTGAAGATATAAATGAGGCGGCTCATTATGAGCTGCCGTATAAGGATCTACACTGTTTGAATATTCAGGGAGGAACCTCTGTTATTGTCGAGGTTATATTTTATTTTCCATTGTTATTATTGTTGTTATGGTATCAGATTTTTCTGTTGTTCTTTGTGTGTGTGTGTGTGTGTGTGTGTGTGTGTGTGTGTGTTATTTAAAACTTCATAGAAAGTATTGGCCAACGTTTATTAGTTATACAATAGGCCAAAGGCCAATGAATACACTGTTTTGACAACATATAGCAACACAATGGACAATGGTGATCTATGTAAACAAGAAAAACATACATATCAAAATGGTTAAGCATAAGTACAAATACAATCTAATACATGTACCAACAAATTACAAGTTTTCAAAGCATGACAAAACGTGCAAAACATGCAAACCCAGATTAGACGCCGCAAAACGCGGCGTCTGATCAGGATCCACACTATTTGCATGAGATACATGTAAATTGGTATTTTTTCATTTCATCTTAAAGAAAAAAAAAGTAAAATAAACTAAAAATATAAATGATAAAAACGACCTAACCAGACAACCCGATTTGGCAAATGGAATCATCCATTTGATAAAGATAGAATAGTCCACTGGGCATAAATGGGTTAAAGGTGACTGAGTAAGCTTTCAAACAGCCTAGTCGCTAGGCGAAGAAGTTATATCTCAGTCAGCCATTCTATTTTCCCAGTTTTTGTAGCTAGTCTATACTCGACTTCTTCTCATAATGTAGGTCTCTATCAGATAAAGTTTCCTTTTAAAAGGAAAGGCTTGCCAAGTTAGCGCTTTGTGTAGTTCAATGTTTGTGGTATTTTGTGGTTTATGGTTTGTAGTCTTGAGATGGTATCTAATTTGAGACACTTTCTTCGTTTAAAAACGTCCACAACTGTAGTAAACAATGAGGTTACGCTACATTCTGGCTGTTCTGACAATCATATGATAACCTTCAGTAAAAAGGTCATTTTTTGTATTACTGCTAATGAAAAATATTTCATAAAAGCATTTAAAAATAAGGATTTTCGTAAACTGTTATGTATTGTTACATGTATATAAGGAATTTTAGGACCAAAGATGATTTACTGGGAGTTACTTCGTTTATTTTTTTTTATTTATTTATTTATTTTGTGAAACTAAGCAGAACTGTGTTTGTACTTTGGAGCAAATGGACTACGCATAACTGGTGAAGTGTAAAATTAAAATAGTTCAAAGGGTATTCAAGTTACAGAGTGGACAAGAAAATGTTAATGGACATACTAATATACGGACAGAGACAGAACGACGGGAATTTGATTGCTATGTTCCCTGAACTGTTCGGTTAGGACAAAGTTATGTTTATTATAAGATCGTCATGCCTTGATGTTGAAAAAATACATCTTACACTGGGAAAGTACTTTTACAAGTCTCTTACATGTAAGTTGCTATATGATTCTTGATTTCTGATATGAGAAGGAAATAGTGGAAGTAGTTCGTCCTTCCAGCCTCATTTGTGACAGATTGGTAGGAACAAAAATCTTACTGTTCGCAACAATGGCTATTATTACAAGGGGGATTAAACTTTTGTGACTGTTTCCTCCTTGTTTCTGTTGGAGCACATTTAAAAGCTGACTACTGAGACTCTCAGAGGAGGTTATAATGAAAATGATAGTTCCTTCCCAAACAGTTGCTATAGAATGATAGTCTGCAAATATTCAGCTTATTCTTTGGGGTATTTTGTCATCACTGAGTTCAGTTATAAGTACTGGTAAAGCCTGTGGTATGTTGTTGTTGTTGTTGTGTCATTGTTTTACATCCATGGTAAACAGCTGCATGTATGGTCATGTCTGGACAATCGGTTAATTCAACTACAATATTCCTGGGCAGGCTTAAAATTTCTTTTACACCAAGGCCTATCGGAACCAGAATTTTATGGTGACTTAGTATACAAATTCAAAAAGATTAAGGTGGTGATTTGTGGTATATACAAAAATCTCAATAAAACCATAAAAAATTATCGTATCTCCCTGAAAGTTACCAGACTTCTTATTTTTTGTTGTTCTCTACAGTTTAGAATACAAAATAGAGGGACATGCTGTTTAGATAAGTGTTTTTATATGAAAAGATCAAAGGGTAATTTTGTGCGAATAAATCTAAAAAATGACCATCATTATTGAAAACGTAACTAGGTCTGAACTTAATTTAATCCATCAAAAAGAGCGTCCTAGCAATTATTTGTTCCAACTCTTTCTCAAATTGTAAGGTAGGCCAGATAAAAACAATAGCTTTTTCTCAAATGTCTGACCATGTATATAAGTGCGTGTATAGTGATTGCATTCATTAATACAGGTAGGTCAGTTATACCTATATCATACTCACAGTATAAATATTACATTACAATGACCAAACCAGGCGTGTTGTTGTAATTATTCAACCTCGAAAATCATGAAAATAGACTCTACTGTGTATTTTAAGACAAATAAATTGGACACAGGCCACACCTTTTTTTATCTGCGCAGCCTGATAACGCGCAGCAAAAATGGAAAAAATAATTGCTAGAACGCTCTTCATAATACATTACTTTAAGTTCAGACCTAGTTACATTTTCAATAATGATGGTCATTTTTTAGATTTATTCGCACAAAATTACCCTTTGATCTTTCTTTATATAAATCCCTTTTAACATCAATAAGTCCTGCATTTGGGGATTCTGTATTGTGAGAAACAACATGAAGAAGGCATCTGCTAAGTTTTGGGAAGATCCGTTGTATTTTCAGCATTTTATGCAGATTTTTGTCTTTGCCCCAAATCAGTGATAATCACCACCTTAAGGGTAGGACTGATTTTTCTGATCAATTCCGAAAAATAATAATACGTCACAAACGTATTGGCTATAATTTAAATGTTATGCGACAGTCTGCATGCTTAGTGATTAACCCAATCACGGTTGATAGCTTTGCTGCACTCTTTAATTGCACACCGGGGGATCGGTCGTCAGACTCTATGATGGCCCCGACCTAAAGCTATATATTTTAGTTGGTTGGGACCGGAGCCTTTTTGTCTGTTGCTTGGTCCACCGGGGCTCAACTGGTGACCTTCTTTTGCTTCAGATTTCCAGTGGGGTTGTTTGGCAGGACAGGGATCTCCACCTGTCAGACGGCCCGTTGTATCTGTTGAGTCCTCGTCTTTGCTTCTTCATGGTGTTGAAATTTGATTTATGTGTTTACCGTGATGATTCATTGACGAGTTAGAGGGTTATCATGCGAACCGAACAACCAACTAAATGTTTTGTACCACTTCAGAAACTGAGGGTGAGGTTGGGCCTGTAAAATCGATTTAAGCCCCCCAGTAATTCATTACTGACCGTTCCAAGGCGGTAGTTCTGTTGTGGTTCTTTGTTGCCTGTTTTTGGTGTCAGAGTTTCTGTGATGTTTTACCTTATGAATGTTATTATTATTTTTGGTTCGGTTTGGGTTGCTGAGTGGCCACCTTTTGGGAACAAGCTGCTCACTTGGTTGGCCATATGTTCTCTGTATCTTGATTATTTGTAATCTTAGTTGTTTCCAACTATGGTTTGAGGGCTGGATTTGGATTTTGATTGTTTCAGTTCCTGGTCTTTGCATACTTTTTACTTTTAGCCATCCTAAGCGGTCAACTAGTACTAAGTGCACTTACTTTCGCCAGTAACTGACAACTGCCCTTCTTGACTCAGCGGAAGCGGAAACGAGAGTAAGTGGCCGGACCGTATATCGAACCCGGGACCTCTGTTTTTTTAGTCTGACGCGCCACCGACTGCACTATGCGACTCAGCAAGCCAGTGTTATAGAGTGTAACTAGTAATTGGTAATGATTACAAGTCAATGAAGGAATTAGTGTATTTTTGTTGCTTCCAAAGGATGTTTATTTTCAGAATCTTGCGTGCTGTCCTTGGTCATCACAAATTTTGTCATTAGGGATTTAATGCAAAAGAAAAAAGAAGTTTTCTATATGTTAGTAGTTGTTGTTTTATTGTTATTTTATTGTTTTACATCCTCGATAAAAAGCTATGGTAATGTTGGGACGGTCTATTACCCTAACCACACTATTCCTGGGCTGGCTTAGACCTTCTAATCGATAACCGGTGCTATGTGCACATTGTCATACTTTCACCAGTAACTGACAACTGCCCTCTTGATACAGGGGAAGGAGAAACGAAAGTATGTGGACGGACAGAGTAACGAACCCGGGACCTCTGGCTCTTGAGTCAAAACGCACTACCAACTGCGCTACGTGGCCCGGTTCCTCTAAATTTTAGTAAGTTTTATTCAGAAAGGAAGGTAACTATTAAAACTGCATGTCTGTATCTGAAAATATCTGAAAATGTCTGTATCTGAAAATATCTGAAAATGTCTCGCGAGAGTCTTAAATATGCGTCGAATGTGCACAACATGCACCTTCTCGCCAAACTTCAAATTGTGTGGAAAAGTATACTTTACGGTATGCTGCGGTAATTTTGCGAATCCTTTGTTTCCAAAACTCGGCACAACAAACACCAAAAATGTTGTAATTAACATACTTACCAAGCCTCCCCAACCCCTCCACACAAAAGTACAGACACACGAGTAGGCGCACGCTCGCAAGCACAGTAACACGGATGCCTATCACCTTTCTAGTCTATTCTTTGAGTGTAGGTCTCGCCTTAAATTATGATACTATCTATCGCAGTTTACATATTTGAATCGTTAAAAAAAAACAAAACAAAAAACTGTACATGTATATGGATGATATGTAGATAGCTATAGACTCGGTAGGGACTGACCCAATCAATTGCCAGCTATCTCCATAACTCCAGATCAACAATTTCCAAATTCATAATGGCTGTAACAATAGAAACGTTATGTATGTAATACTTTTTTATCACTATTCTATTATTAATAACAACTTCTCCCATCAGATGATATACGCAAAGCCTCCAAACATGTAATGTCATAAATGTACACTCAAAGATTTGTACTGGATCTTCTTCCCATATCACATGGTATCAGTCCGTTCTCATTAGCTGTTTAGTCATCAGTGTTTTATATAACAAAGTATGCATGTATGCTTTTCTTCGCTTAGTTATATGTCTACTGTTTATATACATGTATGCATTGTATTATTTCTTTTTGAATAAATATTGTTTAAACCAAAACTGCATAGGCCTAGAAAAGGACGATTTGGTGGCAATTGTGAGATACTGATATTTTCCCACACATTTTGTGTTTCCTGAACTGATTTTTTTCAATAAGACACTTTCATGAAACTGAATTACAATGTACGTTAATGAAAAAATAAGAAACTGATTTTCAATGCACGTTTATGAGAAAATAAGAAATAGTATCTAGTAAATACGATCAAACACCTTGTCTGTAAAACCAGTAAATGCTTTTAAATAACTTAAAATAAAATAAGACTGTTGGAACAGATCCTGAATAGACTGTTCCAACCAGTAGTCTAGCTTGGATCTACACTCTACACTGTTTGTACAGGCATAACAACTATTGTGGAAATATTTTAGTCCGGGTTTTACGATGCCAGGTTTTACAACGTCTGAAGTCCAGGTTTAACACAGTCCGAAGTCCAGAGTCCAAAGTCCAGAGTCCAAGTCCAGTCCATATTTTACATAACGCCCGCGAATTGCGCATGTCGTTATTTGACCTTATTTCATAGTGGACAACGAAGAAACATTCAAATACACCGGATAAATAAATAAAAAAATAATAATAACTCATGTTTTTAGTAAGGCAAAAGATGCTAGACATGTTCGATTATTTGGTGTGCCAGATTGTGGCGTGTCGTTATTTTACGGTGCTTAGGTAAAAGAAGCAGTCAAACGAAGTTGCGCCCCGTAGACGCTCTCCATATATTGGTTCTCCACTTGCAATTATGAATCATTCTCAAAGCTTGGAACAAATCAGCGTCTTCCGCTTGAGTGCGCATGGCAGGAAGTCATAACCTGTCTGAATACATAGGCTTGCGGCCGAAGCCACAAGCCTAAAAAGAGCCGCGACACGAGAAAGCAACAAAGTGGTAGTGCGCCCATCGCAGACTCAGATCAGCCAGGGCATTCGCCTAGTATGATCAAAGTCTTTTCTAAGCGCTTTAACGGTAGCTAAGGGTCTAAGCTACCTTCATGTGGACAGCAAAGACACTGATCAGATTGGATGGATGCCCGGGCTTATCTGAGTCTGCGCTGGGCGCACAACCACTTTGTTGGTTTTCTCGTGTCGTGGTTCAAAATGATGATATTGGAAGTCTGCCCACAGTCATAACTAATTTATTCTAGGTCCACATTTCATTTACATCGATCTTCAGACGAAAGAAGCAATTCTATAGGGAAAAGAAATAATGCCAGAATTTGTGCACATTGCCAAAATTGATAAATTCTGCATTTCTATAATACAAAACTAAAATTGACAAGAAAAATGTCAGAACTGCCCTTTTAATTTACTTGTTATTTCTTTATTTGTTTTAACTATTGCAGAACTTAAATGTACAGAAAATTAGACGTGCCTGCGCGAGGGTTTTACTGCCCAAATATAGGTATGTGCTACATAGGAATTTTTGCAATCCTTTATTATTCTTACGGGCCACCAGGTTTCATCTCCCATAAAGTGCAGGTTACTATGATGCTTATGAGACGTTCTCAGTTAAGCTGGGCCATTCGCGGACAAAAATGGCCATATATACAACCATTCCAGAATTCAAGAAAAAATCACGAACATAATGCTCATTATATCTGCTTCAAATCTTTAAAATATTTTCAGATAATAGTTTTAGATTATGGAATACCAGCCATGTTTAGATACATACCCTAACAATTAGAAACGGCGTAATTTATGACGTTATTAAGATACGTTGAAAGACGATGTCGCATACGATTTCTTTGACATGCGTAGCATCGCACATTTACTAATCTACTGACATTTGATTATTTTGGCTGGTTTCAATTTAAAATATTTTTCTTTGCTTTTTTGGAGAAAAGGGGTTTTCTATGAAGCGCTGCTTAATCAAATGACGTCAACGCTTTCAAAACGTGGTACTAGTGACGTTGTGACGTAGGTTACAGTGCACACATTTTAACGTTTTCATATCATTTCATGTGTCAGTGCATGAAATCTAAGCACACCATCTTGTAGTTGTTACTAGGCAGAATTTTGCACATGAGTTTCAGAGCGATTGCTTTGCTCAGTTTTAAGAAAAGCCCGTGACGTAAGGTTACATTCTTACAGAAAAATGCTAGGGTAATGTATTTTGAAGTCGAATAAAATATACAAAAATGAGCAAATTTGCACAAATGATATTACATATTGAGGAACACATATTTCTCCGTGTGATCTTGTAAGTTTTATGATGCCGGACCATTTTAGTTAATACATGTATCACGAATTTACCGCTGTGACGTATGTTACATAAAATTTGCGACACTAGTTCCCAGTCTCATTTCGTAGCAAAAGCTACCCTTTAGATATTGTTGAAGCGGGGATATATGTAAGAAATCACATGAATTTAATGAGGGAACTCGATTTTCAGCAGTGATTATCTTTTTTAGCCGTGCGGCGTTCATGTCTATGCAACGGCAATATTGCGACATTTAAAAACGTCGCCTTTTAAACCAGGGTATCATTATTCTAACCAATGGTAATAAAATTTCCTTTTAAAAGGAAGGCTTGTCCAGCTAAGCCAGTGAAATGTTCATGTGTTGTTTATTCAAGTAAACCCAGTTGTTAGTGCACTTTCTGTTGCTATTTTTTATTTAGCAAAGTAAAATTTCTTAAAGTCTCAATAGTCCTATCAGCGGTAAAAACGCCTAAACTCAAATCATTGTAAAAAGCGTTCAACCTTCACGTTTGGTAATAAACTGTGGGTTGGTGTGCATATATTGAGTCATATAACTGGCAAAAAGTAGAGAAAACAAGTTTTTGAAAAATAACAAAACGCTCCACAAAAGTTCTAGTTTCCCGTCTAGCCATGCTATATAAACATAGGCGAGATAGTGATTGGGACTTCACGCGTGTACATTGTATTTTTACCATTTCATGAAATCGAAAGTAGGTCATTTTAGTTGCCAACTAGAATGACCCAGATAAGTTTTCAAACCGATTTTAAGTGAAACTCAAGGATGTTTTATTTTTTTAAAGCTACCTAATCACGGTCATTTACAATTACGAGACTGTAGTGAGAAGCTTGCAGCGATACCTCTTGATAAAAATTTTCATGCTGATAGAGCAATGGAGCCTTTAACTTCTTGAATGGTGGCATTATCTACAGGTGTGAGGTAAAAACAAGTGTAGACTTTATTTGAAAAAAACAGATTGAGGAAATATTTAAACACACACACACGGGCCGTGTTATGCAATCGGTAGGGCACCTGACTCATAAGTCAGAGGCCCTGGGTTCGAAACCGGGTCTTAGTACTGGTTAACCGCTTAGGAGGTCTAAGCCTGCCCAGGAATAGTGTGGTTAGGTTAACTGACCGTCCCGAATTGACTTGCTGTTTACCGCGGACGTTAAGCGACAAATCACACAAACACATACATACACACACGTACGCACGCACAGAGAGAGAGAGAGAGAGAGAGAGAGAGAGACAGAGAGACTTTTCCAACGTTTAAGCCGTTAGGCATTTCTCAAGGAAAATTACTATATGGACCTATTTCAAGTCTGTTCTATATATGGCTGCTAAGTCACATTTAGTTTGAATCAATATTTTAGGAAAGACTGTTTCAAACCTGTGTCTGTGGAATCTTGGCACATCTGAACTTGGCATCAAAAAAGACAACAAATATATATTCACTGAACTATATTTTTGGTTTTAGTAGCATCAGTGACAGTGACTAGAAGGAAATTTTGACACTCTTACAAGAAAATGCATGCTACTATTGTTTGAGATAATAACTTGCTTGCTTTATAACATTTGGGAACTACAAAGCACGGAACCCATTGCGTTCATACTTCCATGAAGTTCCGAAAAATGAAATTTACCTCTTACATTTATACTATGTTTTCACATCAATTTTGGTACTTATTTGTGAAGTTCTGGCTAATTTTACGCCAAGGAAAGGACGAAGAATAGCTATTTACCAACGTGTTTGGTAATGACATTCAACAGCCGTCACTATGACATGACGTATATCAAACGTTACGTCGACCAATCAACTTATCGAATAATCCGTGACGTCGAATAATCCGTGACGTCGCTTAAGCGTAACATTGCATGACTGCGTGTTGTTCATGGATGTATGTACATCGTCAGCCCAGTAAAGGTTCATGTAAGGAAATCGTCGACATGTGTAAATATTTCTCTGTACATTTGTATAGGTGAAATTAAAAGGCAACATTAGAGACTGTTACAAGAAAAACCCATAAACACAGTATCCGAACTGACTGTACCATCTCTTCCGGTTTTCATAGCGCTGAATCGAGGGTACAAAATTCGCTTGTAACCAGTAGTCGGAAATCATTATGTTTTGAGATTTTATCCGGAGTCTGCTGCGTCATTGTCACCCGACGTAGGCGGAGGGGGACTATAGAAATGACCCTCGTCCGTCCGTGTGTCAGTCCGTCCGTCCGTCCGTCCATCCGTCCTTCCGTCCGTCCGTCCGAAATCTTGTCCCCGCAACTCCTCCTACATCTTTCATCGGATTGATTTGAAATTTTACAGATTGTATTCTTATGATATGAAGATGTGCATGTGGTTTTTGATTTTTGTTTTGGCCATTTTTATGGAGTTACGGCCCTTGCTGACTCAGACCTTGTCCCCGCAACTTCTGCCACATCTTTTATCAGATTGACTTGAAATTTTGCAGAATGTTTCATTATGATCTGAAGATGTGCATGTGATTTTGAAATTTCAATTGCCCTATATTTTACAAAGTTATGGCCCTTTGTCATTTTTGGCATTTTCTGTCCATCCGAAATCTTGTCCCCGCAACTCCTCCTACATCTGTCATCGGATTGATTTGAAATTTTACATCTTTTATCAGATTGACTTGAAATTTTGCAGAATGTTTCATCATGATCTGAAGATGTGCATGTAATTTTGAATTTCAATTGCCCTATATTTTACAAAGTTATGGCCCTTTGTCATTTTTGGCATTTTCTGTCCATCCGAAATCTTGTCCCCGCAACTCCTCCTACATCTTTCATCGGATTGATTTGAAATTTTACAGATTGTATTCTTATGATATGAAGATGTGCGTGTGGTTGTTGATTTTTGTTTCGGCCATTTTTGATGGAGTTATGGCCCTTGCTGACTCAGACCTTGTCCCCGCAACTTCTGCCTCATATTTTATCAGATCAACTTGAAATTGTGCAGAATGTTTCATCATGAATTGGAGATGTGCATGTGATTTTGGAATTTCAATTGCCCAATATGTTACAAAGTTATGGCCCTTTGTGGTTTTTGGCAATATTCCAACTTTTGAACCGTTTGACCTCTTGAAAAAAGTTCCCGGAGTAAGACCTCGTTCAACACCCGCTTTGGCAGCTTCCAGTGGACTCGCTTAGCGATGGGGCTCTGTACGGCTCCAGCTACATTCCAGAGGGCCATGCAGTTAGTCCTTAGGGGTCTCACTTGGGAGCAGGTCATTGTTTACTTGGACGACATTATTGTTCTGGGAACTGACTTCAATGACACCATTGAGGCACTCCGCAAAGTGTTCATTCGTCTCCGCTCTCATAATTTGAAATTTAAACCCAGGAAGTGCCAATTCTTTAAACGAGAAGTGGAGTTTCTTGGCAAATTGGTGAGTGGGGACGGATTAACCATTTCACCCGACAAACTTGAAGCAGTAAAGACATGGCCAGTTCCTTCTGATCCAAAACAACTTCTATCCTTTCTCGGGTTTATGAATTACCATCGAAATCATATTCCTGGCTTTGCTAAGGTCTCTTCTGACCTATATGAACTAGCTCATGCCAATACATATGACTGGTCTGACCGACATCAAGCCTGTTTTGAAAAACTTAAAGATCTCGCTATCTCTGCACCAGTATTAGCTCATCCTTCACCAGATGGGTTATTCATTCTGGACACCGATTCATCAGGAACTCAAATAGGCGGGGAACTATCCCAAGTTCAAAATGGGGTAGTTAAGCCTATCTGTTACGCTAGCCATGTCCTAATGAAACAACACAGAAACTACTGCACCACACGTAAGGAACTTTTGGCAATCATTAAGTTCTGTCGCCAATTCCGGCATTATTTGCTGGGAAGATTCTTCCTCATAAGAACAGACCACAATAGTCTTGTATGGTTAACACGGTTTAAGTACATTGAAGGTCAGTTAGCACGTTGGATTGAAGAGCTGTCCCAATACAACTTTAAAATTCTTCACCGCCGAGGCGCAGAACATATAAATGCGGACGCTCTAAGTCGTATTGAAGATACTCTGAAAGAGTGCGACTGCTACAGAGCCGGCATGTCGGTGGAAAATCTTCCCTGTGGGGGATGTCCGTATTGCCGCCGCGCACATAGGCAATGGGCTAGGTTCAACGATGATGTCGATGATGTGGTGCCATTGGGTGTCCGTAGCGTAGTGATGGGTAGTGCGGATCCATCTGCCCCAGGAAACCAGGTAGTCTCAAATTGGGTTGAAAGTTTGTCATCCCTCCAACTAAGGGAAGCCCAAATTAATGATCCCAACATTGGTGTGGTAATTAGGTGGATAGAATACCAATATGAGCCTACCACTAGAGAACTACAGCTCAGTAGCCCTGAAACACGTGCGCTGTGGCTGACTAAAGACCAGCTTGTTTTTCAAGATGGTGTTATGTACTATTCCTGGACAAACTTTGAAGGCCGCTCCAATTGCTTGATTGTCCCTGCAGAACTTAGGGACAAAGTATTATATTATTGTCACAATTCCAAAGACTCTGGACACTTGGGCCAGTCAAAGACAATAGACAGATTAAAGGAGAAGTTTTATTGGTACGGTTTGTCCAGAGATGGTATCATATATGTGAAACAGTGTGCTGTCTGTAATAAAAACAAGAAAGGGAATCGAACACCCCGTAGTGCTCTTGAAACCTATCATGCAGGTTATCCAATGGAACGAGTCCATCTTGACATTTTGGGACCATTTACACGCAGTATCTCTGGCTCAGTTTACATCCTGGTCATGGTGGATCAATTTACTAAATGGGTTGAGCTTGCAGCTTTGCCAGCCCAAAATGCAGAATTAACGGCAAGAGCATTTTTGAACCACTTTATAGTGACTTTTGGTTGCCCATTGGAGGTCCATACTGACCAAGGCCGAAATTTTGAAAGTGAATTATTCCAGGCATTTTGCAAGCTACTGGAAATCACAAAAACCCGGACCACCCCCTATCATCCATCAGGAAACGGTCAATGCGAGGTTTTTAACAGAGTTATCTTACAAATGATCAGATCCTATTTGTCTAGAGGTGTAAAGAACTGGGACGAGCATCTTCCTCTGATATCTATGGCCCTTCATTCCATGAAAAACAAATCTACAGGTTTTTCGGCCAATATGTTAATGCTGGGGAGAGAAACAATACAGCCCATAGATTTGATTCTAGGCCTGCCTAGGCAAACTCCTCAGGACCCACCAGACTGGGTTGCCACACTCACCAGTAATCTTTCAAATATACATACTCTGGCAAGGGAGAAAATTGGCCAAACTCAGCTTCGCCAGAAGAGAGATTACGATCTTAGGGTGCTTCAGAACTCCTACCAAGTTGGTGATGTGGTCTATTTACGGGACACATCCACAAAGATTGGCATAAGCTCCAAATTAAGACCACCATGGACTGGTCCTTTCCTTATCTCAGCTGCTCGTGCCCCAATCTATACACTTCAAGGCAGAAAGAAAACATTAGTTGTTCACCATGATCGGCTGAAACCATGTCATGATTCAACCTTTCCTCTATGGTTGCAAAGGAAGAGGCATAATCTCCTATATACTTTGCCCATAGACAATGAGGGGGAGGATCAGGACAGTGAGCCGGATGAGCCTGTAGAGGACCAGCCTCCGGATGTGGCGGTATTGTTTGATCCTAATGAAACACTACCCTACATGTTGGGGGAAGATTCAGACATAACGCTTCCGTTGGGGGATGACAATGATACTGTACCCGACACGGCTGCGGATCCTGATAACCTTTCGCAAAATTCCTCAGGCGACCCAGACCTTGATATTGGCTCGGAGTCTGAAACTGAAGAGCCAACCCAGTTACCAAACTTAGGATATACTAGGGCGGGCAGGAAAATACAACTTCCTGCTCGATTCAGAGATTAATTCATTTTTAACAGTCATTTTTGCTCTAGCTTGTATGTTGTGTAAAAATGGCTGTCATCATTTTTTTATTCAACAGTCATTTTTGCTCTAGCTTGTATGTTGTGTAAAAATGACTGTCATCATTTTTTTATTCAACAGTCATTTTTGCTCTAGCTTGTATGTTGTGTAAAAATGACTGTCATCATTTTTTATTCAACAGTCATCTTTATTCTAGCTTGTATGTTGTGTAGGGATGACTGTCATCATTTTTTATTCAGCAGTCATTTTTGCTCTAGCTTGTATGTTGTGTAAAAATGACTGTCATCATTTTTTTATTCAACAGTCATTTTTGCTCTAGCTTGTATGTTGTGTAAAAATGACTGTCATCATTTTTTATTCAACAGTCATCTTTATTCTAGCTTGAATGTTGTGTAGGGATGACTGTCATCATTTTTTATTCAGCAGTCATTTTTGCTCTAGCTTGTATGTTGTGTAAAAATGACTGTCATTGCTTTTCACATCACTTTTTGAACTATTTTATTCTATGTACATTCCATGATGTCAGAATAGCTTGTATGTTTTTTGATAACTCTGGAGGTGTACATGGAATAATTTTTCTATGTACTGCACGCGTAATTATTGTAATCTGACTTGCTTATAATGATTGCATGTGCTGTATTTTATAAATTTTAGCGAATGTGTCTGTAACCATGCTGAAATAGTTTGTACATTGTTCAGCCTTGCAGAGGCATTCACAATCTTAATTAATCTGGTACAGTTGTAGGCAGTGTTTGGGAATAGCTAGTATGTTGTCTACTCACTGTCTATAAATGTGGCAGGCCCATATCAAATTGATACTGTCATCTGTGAAAACTATGCACACACTATAAATCTTGTTCATAAAATGATAATATAAAAAGGCACAAAATTTTGCACTCAGTTATGCCTACATTATTTTGGAATCTATAATTATTTGGCATTTTTAAGTATTAACTGAATGGAAATCCAAATTCTAATAATACTATTTCTAGTATCCTTTCTGTTTCGAAATGCTTGGTTTGCATTGGTGACATTGTCAATATAATTGTATTGATATTCTGCATTCGTTTGACGCCTATACTAGCTTGTATGTTGTTAAAGTGATATTACGTGCGCAGAATACCAATATCTTTTTCTTATCACAGGGCTTTGCTAAGTGCCCTGTAAACTACATTATATTAAGAGTCCACAAGGGGACTACCTTGCTTATTCGAATAGCTTGTACGTTGTCGTAAAGTTAGGGTGCTCCAGTTGTGGATTCCTTTTTCTTTTCCGTGTCCGACTTACCATGTCTCTTCAAAAAGGTGATCATAAAATTTTATTACATTTTTTATAGGATGCCACCTAAGAAAATCAAATTCGAGGACACTTGCACCACCTGTGGCCAAAATACTAACCACCTTAAGAGACATGTTCTTTGGATTCATATGCCTTGGTTTATGAATCCTATCACTGCGTGCATAGACTGCCAAACATCTGAGGGTTGTGGGAAACAACTGAACAGATTTCATGGACGGCATCAGCTGATCAGTGGTGAGACATTAATTCAGGCCTGGTTCCTGTTAATGAATGGATTTTTCATTTTCATTTACCAGAGACTAGGCCTGGGGTCTCTCACTGAGCTGCTTGATTATGTCGCCGCCATAGATCTTTCAGCCACACCTCTCAGATTCTCGGAGGAAGAATGTTTCTTTCTCAGAGAATACGATAAGAGAGCCGGATTGGAACCCTTGACATCCGAAGGTTATATGGCATTTCCACCAACAAGGATAATCGTTATTTCTAATTACTTAATTATGGCACGACTATTGCCTAAATTGAGTGAAACTGCTCGAATTACTTTGAAATCGGGTGCTCGGTATGTTATGTTTGATGGTTCCAGTCCGCCACATGACCATCCCATCTTGAATATTGGAATTATAGATTCCCATTTCCACATGGATTGTCTCTCAAATCGTCATCTCACACCAAAGTTAGGTCTGAAGCGTTCGATGACTTCCCAAGCTAGGTTACTCTATGCTATTGCCAATTATGTTTTTCCAGGTCAATGGTCTAAGATTAGTGCTCAGATGGGGACGGATCCTAAACTCAAATTCACCCTAGGGGTCCATCCACATGTGATCACTGGAAAGACAGCCATTTCCCTGTTTAACAGACTGGAAAGTAAATTGGACGAACATCCTGAGGCTGTTGGAATTGGCGAAGTGGGCCTTGATCTTACTACAACATGTCGTTGTCGTCAAACGCACAACACAAATCGTTGTTTTCAAGACAAAGTCGATGCCCAGCGCCAATTCCTACGTCTCACTTTCCAGTTAGCTAAACGGCTTGACAAAGTTTTGGTTATACATGTCCGAGACAAAGGTACTGGTAAAGCGGCTAAGGAAGTATTATCTCTACTCCTTGAATGTGATCTTTCGAATACAAGGATCCATCGTCATTGTTTTGTAGGGGGAGAGGAGGAATATAGGGAATGGAGCACCTCTCTCCCAAATTGTTATTTTAGCATTTCTTCTGCATCACTTAAAGACAGTAGAACTATAGCTTGGTTACTGTTACTTGAGAAACCAGATCGCTTGATTCTGGAGACAGATTCCCCTTATTTGGCAGATGAACCCATGGGCATCTATGATATTGCAGAAGGGGTAGCTCATTATTTTGGAATGACCACCAGTGAGCTCATTAGGGTGTGCAACAAAAATGCTGCCAGGTTGTACAACTTAGCCTGGTAGTCCGCCCTTATTAACGAACTGTCCGTTGCTGTATGATGTGGGCTTATTCGCCATTTAGGATACACCATTTTGTAGTACCCCATATCTCGGGCAAATTCCAAATTCTAAATTCTCATTTTGCTTCTAGTAACTAGCTACTAGTAATTCAATTCTAGAAAAATGTTGATCTACTTGTTGAATAGCTTGTATGTTGTCAGTACAGTGGTTCTAATGTTATTCTAGATTTTGTCATTTTAGTATAACACACACAATGATGCTGTTCAAAGAGTGAATAGCTTGTATGTTGTCATTCTGAGAATAGCTGTTTTACACTATTTTTATGTCAATAGCTGTATGCTTAGTTTGTCAATCCGTTTGGATTACTCTCACAAGACTGTGAAGCATTTTAACCAGTAGTGGCTAGCTTGTATGTTTTCATTGCTGGTGTCCGATGTCAGTCAAGTGAGAACATATGGCATAGCAATATATTTTACAACAAATTTCGAAAATGCTAAAATATTCTCTATCATTCTTACAGATACAGAACCTTTGGAAAATGTAAGTTACAGCACGTTTCTGTAGCTGCGTAGTCTTTCTTAGATTTAGAGCTTTTGTTTGGTTTTCCAGAGATCAGTTATACCATGCTGTTTATAAAATATTAGAGCCTCTGCATTGGAATGGAATAAATATAGTAATTATACAGTCTACCACTCTCTGCAGATAACCTTCCAGATGGTGGAAGTTATCATGTGTATCCGATATATGTATTTAACTTACCAGCTGTTTATGGGAAAATGAATACTAATGCATTAATATGGTTACAGCTTTTGCCACTAGTCCAGTTTTATATACACTAAGCTTGTACTTGCCATATATACAAAATTTATGCTTGCCAGCTTTACTAAGCCAAAGCTTAAGCTTATTAGGCGTGGACATTTTACATTTGCATTTATACAAGAAATGCTATATATGCTGCCATTAAATAAGTATTATGATTTTTTGCAAATAGTTTGAGTAATGTGGTTCTGATCTCTGGAGAATTGTTTTATTCTTTGGTTTATATTAGTGCACTTTCTTCCAGTGTGTTGATTTCACATGCATTTTGGTTTATGTTTATTTAGCTATTTAGTTGCTGCATTGTAGTCATCGAGCCCTCAGAATATACCTTGACTTATGTGAATGGTCCGTCCCATTACTTTGTAGCCATTCCCTGCCTGGCAGCATGCATGTAGCGACTATACATATTTTTGTATTCATTCAGTTTACTTAGAGTCCTTGTTTTCGTTATTTTATTTAAATTTATATATACATATCTAGGTGGCGAATGTTCCACTGAATGGATAAAATTATTAGTGGCAAGGTTTCCACTCATATAAAGTTTTGTGGCAAGTACACCACTATGTAAATACCAAATATTTAGTGGCAAGTGTTCCACTAATCAATTTCTTAGTAATATTTACTACACAATGTCCATTTACATATTTCTGCATAGTCTAGTCTAGTCATTTCTTTAATCTAGTCATTTCTTAAGAAAGAAAATCATATCAGCTCTAAATTTCTTTGACATCAGCTTAAGGTACTGCTTCAACTCAACTTGCATAGCACTTAAGGGGCATAATTATTTAATATCATAAAAGACCAACACTTTAAGGATAACTTTTCTCTACTAACCTTTGAACTGTCCACACATACTAAAATACTAATATTTCACCACTCGTGGATCCAGTCTTCAAAGAAGGGGGAGAGTGTTGTGAGCCTACTTCGGTGATCCTTCATACCATCAAGAGGTCTTCCGAACATCGCCAGGCGATTCCCCGACGACAGACGGAAATCACCGGAGATAGGTCACGTGCGAGTTCCGCACGAGGGACTCGCTCTCACTCCACCACCAGCTCTTGACCTGAACAGACCTAGTCGTTCGTCGGGACCGGAGCGCTATAAAGGTGAGCACATGTTTAACAAATGCATCATATCCTATCAGTATTTTTGACTAACTGTCAGCTACTTGGCAATTGTTTAATTTTTAGAAAGTAAAGGTGTCCCAATAGAGAGAGAGTAAATCAAAACGATAGAAATTGTTTGAACACCATTGCAAGACACCCAGCAGGCACATGACGTCGTAATGATGTCAAAATGGGGTCGATGCGACGCCACCATGCCGCATCGACGTCAATACGACGTCATTTCGACGTCATGTGCCTGCTGGGCAGTAAAGTATTTCCCAGCGGGCACATGACGGACGTCGATGAAATGTAATGTTTGCGTCGACGTCAATCCGGCGTCATTATAACGTTGTGTGCCTGCTGGGTCGATAAATATTTTTACCTCTGGGGTGGTCGGGTGGTGCGAAGGTGCTGCGTGTAACTTCCAGTGCCGGGGCGTCCTACTTATTTGGCTTGTAGTAGGGCAAGGGCTTACTGTGCTTGCAGTGGGTGCGGGTGGGTGTGGCCCTTTATCAGCAAATATATAAGGATAGGGCGATTCAAGGGCAGATAACTTTCTTTACCTGATAAAACGGAAGTGTTATGATAAGGTTTCATAAACTAAAGATAATGGCAATTCGTTAGATATATGTTATGAGCCGCGACAAGACAAAACCAACAATGTGGTTGTGCGCCCAGCGCAGACTCGGATCAGCCTGGGCATCCGCCCAGTCTGATCAGAGTCTTCGCTGTCCGCATGAAGCTAGCTTAGACATTTAACTACCCTTTGAGCACTTAACGAAGGGTCTAGTCAATCTGAGCGGATGTTCAGGCTGATCTGAGTCTGCGCAGGGCGCACAAGCACATTGTTGGTTTTCTCGTGTCGCGGCTCATATTGTTATGCCTTTCAGTTGAATTATTCCAGAAAATACGACAACAAAGCCTGAAAGCAGCAGCAAGATAATCTTCCAGCAAAAGTCCAATTCACTCAACAGCAATGATGTATCGGCCATCTTTGTCATAATTAAGGTCATATTAATTCATTACGATGTCTACCATTTAGAAGAATGTGGTACATGAAGCTGCTTACACAAAAGGACTTATCCTAAGACTATGGCCGAATTTTGACAACGCTTGCCGATGTAGCCTTGCTGCTAGGGGAAAGTCGGGTAACTTCTGACAGCGGGTAAATTCGGACACTGACATTGTTTCCTTTATATGTCAGTTGTTTGGAACTAAAACAAAAATTCACTGGCCAAACAGAGAAAATCCTGATGATATTTTATTTCAATCTATCCAATACGTATAAAAATTGACAAAATACAAATAATAGGATTGGAACGGAAGCACTAGTACTTATAAAGTTCCTCTCCTAGGACATATCTAACAAATGAACATCATGGCGATATTTTGACAAAATTATGTTAACAAAAAAATCATATTAATGCACTGTAATATATTTTTTTTCTCGAAAAAACGATGATAGAAAGTTAGAAAGTGAAACTGAATAACAGGCAAGGACGCCTTGAAACTACCTACATTCGTATGTTCTAACAAAAGCGCGTAAAAGCACACAAACGCCTGCTGTACTTGTGGGTGCGGCATGTGATTATTAGAATTTACTCTTCCTGCCTATCCCATTGCAACTTCCCCAACCTCCGCCCCTTGCTCCCCCACTCTATGGGAAACGGCCGGAAATAAGCCGAGACACTGCCTTGACGTCGCGCACGATGTTCGTCGAAAAACGTTACACCCAAATGACGTCGTGGTTATTAGCAACTAAGTGCGCAAAGAATATTCATTCGTTTATTCTGTCGTTCTCTTCAATAATTCATTCACTCATTCATTCGCCCATTCATTCATATTTATTGACTTTTATTGACTGTATGACTGACAGACTGATATACAGTTGACATTCGTAATTTCAAACACTGATATCTCAAAGGCCCCTCTTATAACGAGGAATATAGATTGGACACTTTTCTCTTTGTCTTTCCATTTCAACTCCGGATATTTCAAACTACTGGTACTCAAAGTAAATTTCCTAGGACCAGAAGATTTACTTCGAGATGTCAGTATTTTGAGATAATTTTCGAATATGAGATATAGAGAGGTGACCTTATTTATTGATCTTTCTGAACGACATGTACTAGTTTAGTGATTGTAAAAATTATATAAAGACATGGTTGGGATCAAATTTAAAGAGCATTTTACTTCACAGAGAAGATGACTATCTTGATGCATATCTTCTGATATCGTCAGGTGTTCCTACACCTATATACATGTATACCGGACGGCAAGTGTATACACATATGCAATTTTGCGTTTAATATGTTTAGAAAGCGTCTTTTTTTAATTCTTTTCTCTGTCTCTTTTGTCCATAATACAAGCCCTTTACTACGTTACTTCATTATTATCAATAACTGCTGCTAATTAATAAAAAAATCTCCTTTTACTAAAATGTCACTTCGACTCACTTGTGTATGAGGAATTATTTTTCGGTGACTTTTTGAATTATATATCAACGGCTGGACATCATACTGAAATTGTCATACAAACGGAATGACTACGTCATTAGAGCTAAAAATCGCGTTCCTGGGACATTTTATGAGAAATCAAAATGATATTCTTTATTTCTAAAATTTAAAGCGCAACACAGAAAGTTGCATATTTCTGTAATCTACAAACAATGTGCATTTCCTATAAACTTTGCTAATTCATACATGTTAATTCAAAATCTGACAAAATAAGTTTTCTTAAAGCAGTTCAAAAATTGGGATGCCGCTTTTACGTCATGGGACAATTACTGAGAAATTGAAACTGGCATCTTAAATTTTCTATTTCACAAGCAGTCTTAAATAAATATATCCCACCATAAAGAGCCACCATCGTGCATTTAAGACAAATTTTAATCATACCCATCCTCCTTTTCCTTCCGTGTTTATTTGTATTTGTTCATAACGCCGGAGACATTTCTACTGTCGATGGACATTTTCTGTTTACAATTATACTTCATATTTTCTCACCTTAAAAGACGTCCGTATGAAAAAACAACCGAAATTATGTTAGATGCACATTATGATAAACGTCTGTTAAAAATTTGATATATTCTCGTGCGTTTTATGCGATTCATTTATCATTTTGTGATTGGAGGTGGCCGATAAATGTAACGCTGGACATGCGATTTCAGACTAAAAATCGTAAAGCTTCACCGTACCTCCTTAAAACGGTATATTTGAAATAATTAAAATATACACGGTCATATTCTGCAGAGTCTTAGCTTTCATTTGATGTATAACATGAATAGTTTCCGTTGAAAATAAAAGATTCTTTTCCGAATGACCCTCTGAAAGTGTATACTGTTCGAACATCGTGCGCGACGTCCTTATATAATAGGACCGTTCATACCCAGTATACCCCACCTCCCTCCAAAGGGACAATTGACTAGACGCCGTGAAGCTTACGGCATTGGAACGTCCTTGTGCTGATATTGACGATAGACAGACAAGTGCTTACTGTGTTTGCAGTAGGTGTGGCGTTTTTTTGTGTGTTTTCTGCCGCCTCATTTGTCTTTGTTCTTTTGCCGTACATGCCATGAACTTTGTTCGTCTGTTGAGGGGGTAGTCAACTGCGTGCTAGGCTTGCAGCAGGTGCGGGTTCCCTTTTTTATTTCTCTCTCTCTCTCTCTCTCTCTCTCTCTCTCCCACACACAATCTAACAGCAGGTGCTTAGTTTCCAAAATTGACTTCTGTGCCATGAACCTTGTTCATGTATTCAACGGTCTGCTACCTTTGCCCATGCATCAGACGCGGGTTTCCCTTTCTCCCCATGCAATCGTATATTTCATCTCTCCTTCCATGGTAGGGACAGAAGTGTCGTCTTCAGTTCCAATTGAACCAACAACACACACACCAAACGTTACCTCAATTTTAATGCACTTTAACGGTTTCTCGAGCTGCAGCACAACGTTTATGCGTTGATTGCTGTAGCGCTATGTTTATTAGCGCATTTTCAAGAAAATTGCACAAATGTGCGTGTTATCAGTCATTTAAGTTTTATGATTTGACTTACATGATCCCCGCAAAGGGAACTATTTTGTTCAATTTTGTTTTTGGAATCATTTATTTCGATCTTGTCTTCAGTCTTCTTTTTCAAAAATGTAAATTGAGCCGCGACACGACAAAACCAACAATGTGGTTGTGCGCCCAGCGCAGACTCAGATCAGCCTGGGCATCCGCCCAGTCTGATCAGAGTCTTCGCTGTCCGCATGGAGGTAGCTTAGACCCTTAGCTACCCTTTAAGCGCTTAGTCAATAGTCTGATCAGACTTGGTGGATGCCCAGGGTGATCTGAGTCTGCGCTGGGCGCACAACCACAGTGTTTGTTTTCTCGTGTCGCGGCTCATATTTGCTTTAAGTTAGTGTTTCTATTTTATTGTTTGTAAACCTCTGATGAAACTGATAGGCGAAAGCGCTTAGGTAGCAAATTGACAAATTTTGCACTGTTATTATCTTTAACAATCATACAATAATACAAGTATAAAGCTGACACTATTAGCTTGATAAACCGATTGATATATTAAACAAACAAAAAAAAAGAAAAACGAAGTCAAAATAAAATCTCAAGTAGACGGTATGTGCTGCATTACCTTGATTAAATGAGGAACAAATCACGAAACATATACATGTGATGTGGTAAAATGCAAATGATAAAATGAAAGAAAGAGTATATTTTTTTTTTCTGCTTATAAATTGTCACCATTATTTTATAGAAAGTACTCATATTTACAGATTTTCCTGGTAGCATATGTCCGTAGAACTGGCTGTCAAAAGCAAGACCAAGTGAAACAAGTATATACTCTGTCGTTGACCACAAGCCCTAATTAATTGAAATGCCTTAGTAAAGGGTGCTGTCTGGTCCTAAAGAGCAGTCTGATCAAGATATGCTCCGTTTACCATCCAGCCAGTGGTTGAAAGGGAATGATCCGTGATAAGGTGAATGGATACACTTTTAAGGGAAGAAACTCTTCCCTTTACTCGGGGCGGATCCAGGAATTTCGGATAGGGGGTTCGAATCAGCTGCTGAGGGGGTTCGAGTCTTGCAGTTTGACCAATTTTTCCTGAAATTCCCCATGAAACTAAGATAATTTGAGCTTAGATGGGGGTTCGTTTGAACCCCCCGAACCCCCTCTGGATCCGCCACATTATACTTTACACCTTCCTGCTAAATTCAGGTCAACTTTTATTAGAAAGAATTTGCTCGCTAAGAAGCACATTCTTTCCTTTAAGAGGAGACCAGTTTATGGTAGGGTTTTGTCTCCAAGGGGAAGCAAATGGGAAGTCACAAAATTTGTCTTCCTTTAAAACAATGACAGAAAAACATGGAGATGTACCGCTTAACCTTATGTACCACTTAACCTCTTAATAATCTTATCCAAACAAATGAGCCGCAACACGAGAAAACCAACAAAGTCGTTGTGCGCCCAGCGCAGACTCAGATCAGCCTGGGCATCTGATCAGTCTGATCAGCCTTTTTACTAAGCGCTTAAAGGGTAACCAAGGGTCTAAGCTACCGCCATGCGGACAGCGAAGGCTCTAATCAGACTGGGCGGAAGCCCAGGCTGATCTGAGTCTGCGCTGGGCGCACAATCACTGTCTTGGTTTCGTCGTGTCGCGGCTCAAATAGCATTTACAAAACTCTGTAAGGTGTCTGAATGCACCTTGCTATTGCCGAATGCAAGATGCTGTCCTAGTTTATACCAGATTATAAATGAAAACATGATCTTGATCAAAACATCCCACTAACAGTGTATCATCAGTCTCTCGGTAAGCTATGGAACGAGGTTTGTTGATTCCATCACTAGAGGACAAGAGAGTTCCATACTCTCTACCATTTGCCGTAATCACCTTTACAGTATTAGAGTAACGATCACAGACCAATATGTTGTCTTTAGCATCAACGTACATATCATAGGGATCACTCAGTTCCTTATGTTTATACTGATAAACCAGGTTTCCATCAGTTGTCATACATGTTACTGTAGCTAAACCACCATATTCACCAGAAACAAAGATCTTCTTTCCAGAGGTACTGACAGTGAGGTAGTATGGATAGTAGAACTTGACAGTTGTTTGTAACTTTCTCTTCCTGCTGCCATTCAGATCTAAGACATGGACTTCTCCTTGACTTGAACCACTATACTGTGCTGTATATATTTCATCACCAAACACTTCAATACCACGACATGTCTTGTCCAGCTTGATGGTACGACCAGTCTTCAACTGTGGAAACACTTGTATGTACTGTAGCTGCTTGGTGTCAGGCAGTGTGATAATGACATTATTGTCGTCGATAATTGATACATCCCATGGACTGGAACACAGTTGCAAGTGTTCACGTAGTACCAAATCCTTGTTAAGCAATTTGACTTTTGCATTCTTGCTATCGCATAACACAGCATGTCCACTCGGCATGAACGTACAGCCAGATATCCAGGGTGAGTAGTAATCATCTGACTCTCTTACTTTTACCTTGGTCTGTAATGTTGCCTTCTTACCGAGAAGTACTTTCTTATTACACTGATTTCCACTTGAAATGTTTGAAGGCAGGCCCTTTTCTGATCGTTTCAAATTACCTAGAGAAGTCACTTCTGTTTGAAGCTTTGTTAACTGCTTGTTCCCTACAAAAGATAAAGTTGGTATGTACAGATCATTTTCCATTTCAGTTATAAGAGTTTCGTATTCCTGGATACTCTTTGTGACCTGAACTTCTGTTGTGAACATCTGTACTTTATTTCCGGTATTTCTTGCATCTTCGAGCTGTTGGTTATCAGAATCCAACATTTGTGATCCTGTTGTAAGTGCAGAAACTTGTTTATCAATATGGTGTGTTTGCTCTGAATCAAATTTGTCCAATTCTTGCATCATATTTTGCTCCAGTTTGTCTAGGAAAGAATCAATGTTTGCTCGAAACTCTTTAATTTCTTTCCTGCAATCTTCTATTTGACCATTTAGTTCTTTAAGATCGGATTTGCGTTGCTTTTGCATGCTGTTATATCGATGTTTCAGCAATTTTGTTTTTGTTAGAACTGTATTGAGCATCTCGGTGTTGTAATTAGTGATTTTGTATTGAAGATCGTTTGTTTTGCAGCCGCGATGCTTTACCTTCTTGCAAGGATTACAGATTACATCTTGATGGACTTCACAGTAAAACTCCACTTCTTGGTTCTTGTTACAACCACAGTAGACGGGGACATCAGATTTCTGACTGCCTGAAGTGAGTATCTGATAACCTGACAGAATCCTATGATGTTTCGTGATAGCCAGTTTTCGATGAGCATGCTTGCATGAGTTACATAGATATTCTCTACATTCGTTACAATAATATTTGGCTTGTTTGTCTATCTTGTCAGTTTGGCACGGCCCACAGACTATATCATACAATTCGTCAGAAGCTGCTTGTAAAGATCTAGCACCATCGACAGATGCCATTATGTGCGTTTCTGAAACAAACAAAAAATAAAACTAGAAAACTGTGTCTGTAAGACACTAATGATGCCCCCGTGCAGAGCCTATCATAGGACATGTGTACATCCTCAAAGCACCTTTTAAGCACAAATACTATCTACAAAGAGAATCCGTTGAAAACACTACACAAACTTAATACCCAACAATGCAAAAATGCTGCCAAAAAGATTAAGTTTAAAAGGCCATAATCCATCAAATTTAATTTTTTCTCCACCAAAAAAATCTACATGCACATCTTCATTATGCTCACAACAAGAATACAATGTCCGAAAAACAGCCACTGAAAATTGTGTGAGGAGTTGATTACACAACGTACTTACCCTACAATGCAAACATTTGCCTAAAATGACTACGTTCAAAACGCCATACTTCTGTCAAAATTAATTTTAACTCCAACAAAAACCCACATGCACATCTTCATTATGTCCACAAGATGCATGCAAGGTTTGAAAAATGATCCATTGAAAATCATGAGAGGAGTTGATTACACAAACTCCACAACCTACAATGCAAACATTTGCTTAAAATGACTAAGTTCAAAAGGCCGTAATTCTGTCAAAATTAACTCTAGTTCCAACAAAATCCCACATGTATATTTTCATTATGTCTACAATGTGTATGCAAAGTTTGAAAAACATCCATTTAAAAATGCAGAAGTTGATTATAAAAGCTCCATACCATACAATGCAAAACATTGCCTAAAATGACTCTTAAGTTCAATACGCCGTAATTCTTTCAAAATAAATTCTAGGTCTATTTAAAAGCCACATGCACATCTTCAATATGTCCACTAGATGTATACATATACAAAGTTTAAAAGAAATACATCAAAAACTGTGGGAGGAGTTGATTACACACTCTATACTGTAAAGTGTGACGGACGGACGGACGGACGGACAGAAAAACAAACAAACAGACAGGAGTAAATCTTAATGCAAATCATGTAGGATACATTTGGGAAAATGATGCCCATAATCAAGATAATTTGTTTAATAAATA
The DNA here is from genome assembly GCA_963989385.1 of Ctena decussata. Taxonomy (NCBI): domain Eukaryota; kingdom Metazoa; phylum Mollusca; class Bivalvia; order Lucinida; family Lucinidae; genus Ctena; species Ctena decussata. Next base: position 11,802,873 of record OZ022510.1, on the reverse strand, counting down.
AATCTATGGCTCCAAAACTATTCAGATTTTATATTTATAAGATTTAAACTGCTTGCAATCAAGTATATAGTAGGGCTAAAATGCTACTACTGATACGCGAAATAAGGCAACCCAAAGCTTCAAAGACAAAGTAAGTCATATATCATATATGATACATGGCGTATCTCGGATCCTATTTGTAATTTTAATTTTATCTGTTTATTTATGAAAACTATTCCAAAATTCATGGTTTTCAGGCACAAACTAGTATCTGTTAAGTGTGTTTGATATTGATCCTCAATGCCTAATGTATCATATATGATACACGGGCTTCCCGCTGGCCTTGACCTAGGAAAAATATATAATCATCAGAATTCTTATCAGTGCCTCAAACCTAGCAACATATGCCAAAATCAATGTTTATCTACAACTCCTTCTTTTCTTGGGCACTAGAGGGTCAACGAACCACAACAGAAGTACCGCCTTGGAACGTTCAATGAAAGATTATTGTTAATGAAGTGGATTAACTTGATCCAAATCCTCGTCCCCTGCTTCTGCGGTGGTTCGATACAAGCTTACTTAGATATTATCAAACTGAAACAAAGTTAGAACTGTATACATTCCGTTTATTACATGAATGTACATGTAATGTTCTTGCAGAAAAACATTTCTTGAACAGCCTACAGAAATGCGCAATATACTCCCCGGCCTCGTTAGGGCATACTCGGTTGTTCCCCAGGAGGTTTGTCTGCGATAGTTTAAGCATTCAACTAATACATTTTTCAAGGCTCCTAACAGTGGCTGATCTCTGTTTATACTCAACTGCGCAATGGATCAGTCTTCAGCTATATTTTGTGAAACTTCTTAGTTTAAACAATATTTGAGCCGCGACACGAGAAAACCAACAAAGTGGTTGTGCGCCTAATGCAGACTCATATCCGCCCAGTCCGCTCAGACTCTTCGCTAAGCGCTTTAAAGGAAGATAAGGGTCTAACCTAACTGCATACGGACAGCGAAGATTCTGATCAGACAGGGCGGATGCCCAGGCTGATCTGAGTCTGCGCTGGGCGCATAGCCACTTTGTTTGTTTTCTCGTGTCGCGGCTCATTTTATTCAATGAATTAATACAAGTACAGTTACACAGTAAACATACAGCGGGATTAGATATCTTCTCCCGAATGTGTAACTTCTTATGTTTATATTGGCAAGTTGTCAACTTGAAAAAAAAATATTTGAATATCAAGTAACGTGATCGCGAACTAACGTACAATTATAATTATTTTTGGACAGATAGATCTGAGCAAACTATGCAGACACAGATCAGACCGGAGCAATCTGACCACTGTCTAGTACACTGTTCGCTATTCCATCTGCATCTGTCAGACACATTTAATTTTATAATACTGTATTGTAAACACCAACTGTTCAGTTTTTAGGACAATTTCTTTGAGCACTTTAGGGGACAATCATTTATTACTTATCAACATTAAAAATTGGAGATACGTATTATATCTTTTGATTAAAATTGTGATATATACCTAACCCCTTATAAGACTGGAAACCCGCTTGGAGACATATGCAAACAGTGCAGACCCAGTTCGGACGCGGAACGCGGAGTCTGATGAGGGTTTACACTATTTGCTTATTGGAAATTCTATGAAAAATGAAATATAAATGTAAACATTTAAAACATGTAAACATTTAAAATCCCTAAAAAATGGAAATGGACTCATCTAAATGATAAGTATGGACAAAGCCACTAGTCCAAAGGGGTTAAAGGAAAGAATTTGGTTTCAGGAGCAATTTCTTTCCGTGGAAGTTGACCCCAACTGAGAAAGGAGGCAAAGTGAATATGGCGGAAGTTTAACAAAGCATTAAACTATGAGGCGCCGTTTTACTATAAAATCCCTATATTGTCATATCACAAATTCTATTTTGTGATATCAAAAAATATTTTGTGATATCACAAATTCAATTTCGTGATATCACTAAAGTTTTTGACATATCACAAAATATTTTATGATATCACAAAATAGAATTTGTGATATTTCAAATTAGAATTTGTGATATCACAAAATCGAATGTGTGATATCAAAGATCATCACTATTTATAAAAAAAATAGTGATGATTTTTGATATCACAAAATCGATTTTGTGATATCAATAAATCGATTTTGTGATATCAAAAAACCGACTTTGTGATATCACAAAATCATTTGTATTTATTGATAATCACATATTCGATTTTGTGATATCAAAATACAGAATTTGTGATATCACAAAATCTAAGTGAGTTTGTTATATCATAAAATCTATGTTGTGATATCACAAAATCGTTTTTGCATTTCTAAATAGAGAATTTTACACATTCATTGATATCACAAAATCTATTTTTTGATATCAAACAATCGCCTTGATTTTGTGATATCACAAATTCTATGTTGTGATATCACAAAATATATTTTACGATATCATAAAATGAGTCTGATTTTGTGATATCACATAATGGATTATGTGATGTCACAAAATAGAATTTGTGATATCAAAAAATGCATTTATTAATATAAAAATAAGCTTCTTTATTGATATCACAAAATCTATTTTTTGATATCACAAATTAGAATTTCTGATATCTGTTTTGTGATATCACAAATGAAGCTTATTAGGTGATATCAAAAATGTATTTTGTGATATCAAGAAATCGAACTTGTGATATCAAAAAATAGAAAATATGATATCAAAAAAGATGACTTTATAGTAAAACGGCGCCTCATATTAACCCATTTAAAAGGACACAGCCAACCAGTGCAGTCCAGAGCATAAAATCGTCATCTGATCAGCGTCTTCACAAGTCCAGTTTCTTTCCCCAGACTACTAGAAATTATAATTCCCTGGAAGATTCTCTTATATCTGCTGATGGGTGTTGTTGTTTTATGTTGTTTTATTGTTATATGACTAGGGTAAACAGCTATGTTTCCCAGCAGGCACAAAACGTCAAAATGACGTCAGATTGACGTCGATGCGATGACGTCGCATCGACGTCAATACGACGTCATTTCGACGTCATGTGCCTGACGTCAAAATGACGTCAGATTGACGTCGATGCGACGTGATGACGTCGCATCGACGTCAATACGACGTCATTTCGACGTCATGTGCCTGCTGGGTTATGACACTATTCCTGGGCAAGCTTAGACCTCCTAAGCGGTTAACCAGTACTATGTGCACTTACTTTCTCCAGTAACTGACAACTGCCTTCTTGAATTAGCGCAAGGAGAAACGAAAGTATATAGCCGGCCCGGCTATCGAACCCGGGACCTCTGGCTCTCGAGTCAGACGCGCCACCGACTGCGCTACGCGGCCCGGCTGCTGCTGGGTGTGCAAAGGATTCAGTTACTAAGTTTACTTCTCTTGTAAGGGCTAGTAGGAACTAGCTTCCCTGATCACAGATCCTGGTGAATGATTGTCCTTGGACGTATCAACAGCAAACAATTCTGATTCTGATTCCGACACCATTTGCATAAAACAAAGGGTATTAAAGTGATGCAAATAAACTAAACCAGACACCCCTTAATTGACAAATAGACCCGTCCATTTGATGATGGGACACTCCACTGGGCATAAATGAGTTAAAAAGATACCGTAAACATGACTTGACCCTTTTCTCTGGCACCGTCACCAGATATTAGCAGGGTCACTAAGCCGAAAATTCGAACTATGGCCCATTTTTCTTCTTCTGAATTTGTTCTCTGCCCTTGGATTTCAATTTGAACTTGTTTACAGATTATATATCCATCAGGCATGAATCGTAGAACAATGGCATTGCTTTAATTACTCCCATAATATGAGATATCGGGTATTCTGACGTCCATATTTTATGTTTTTATGCTGATATTTACATTTTTACTTTCATTGAGTCACTCTCAAAGAAATGAAAATGAAAGTAGAAAATGAAAATGTCAGAATAAAAATAGGAATAATAAAATGAAATATTAATAAGAGAGTGGCAAGTTTTATGTTATAGAACTATGCTTTAATATATATCACAACATACCTTTAGCGGTCTTTCCTCTCCTATACTTAGTAAAATTTTAATTTCGTTTGTGTTTCATACGTGTTGCCTCCTGAACACACAATGGCGGACTACTGTAATGCGGAAGTAAACTTGTTCTTTTTTATTTCTGTTTATAAAACCCAAGGGATATAACTACAAAAACTGTTTTAAAGAATACACGCCTAGCTTTGTCTGCCTTCGAAAGCTGTAGCTGAAAAAATCATATTTATACACCTGCCATAACACAGGGTATAATCGATTCCGCCAATTTTCACTTCCTGCAGAGACTGTACATCATATTTGGCTTCCGCCGACTGTCCGCGAACTCTTTCTTCCTGCAGGGACTACTGTCCTCGAAAATGGTTTCCTGCCGAGACTCTCCGCGTGACTCTGCTTCCTGCCGAGAGCCTCGGCAGGAAGCAGAATCACGCGGACAGTCTCTGCAGGAAGCCATTTATCATGTACAGAAGTCTCGACAGGAAGCAAGAGACCGCGGTGAGTCTCGGCGGAAGCCAAATATGATTTACAGTCTCTGCAGGAAGCGAAAATTAGCGGAATCGATTATACCCTGTGCATAAGAAGTTTGTCGACGGATATATAGTTTTTGGTCTGTGTGAGCGTATATTTGTGTACGTGTGTCCTCAAATAGAGGACTGCGCATACGTTGTGCCAACAATAAGGACACCATCATGACAATTTCTTAATTCGAGTTTTATCATCAAGTCAAAGAACAGCAGTGCCCCATCCATGTGCGCTAAGCCCTAATAAGGACATGTCGCTGAAGGAAATGGTCAGCAGTGAAAAACTGAGTTATAAGATAAACTGTTGAATAAGCATATACTATCTGAGCAACATGATGTTAATTCATATAATTGAGCTGCGACACGACAAAACCAACAATGTGGTTGTGCGCCCAGTGCAAACTCAGATCAGCCTGGGCATCCGCCCAGTCTAATCAGAGTCTTCGCTGTCCGCATGGAAGTAGCTTAGACCCGTAGCTACCCTTTAAGCGCCTACAGGAGAGTCTGCATGATCAGATTGGGCGGATGCCCAGGCTGTTCTGAGTCTGCACTGGGTGCACAACCAAAGTGTTGGTTTTGTCGTGTCGCGGCTCAAATAAGATCGACAATGATTAGGAGCTATTAAAACCAGGTCCCATATCGTGCAGTCAAAACCAACAGGGAAAGAAATATATAAGGTCAGTAGCCAAGGTCTAATACGCAGATTTTCAACGGAGCAACGTTTACTCACCTAAATTCCAGGTGAGTGCATTTACCAATATAAGTATATGAGCCGCGACACGACAAAACCAACAATGTGGTTGTGCGCACTGCGCAGACTGAGATCAGCCTAGGCATCCGCCAAATTTGATCAGACCCCTCGTTAAGTGCTCAAAGGGTAGCTAAGGGTCTAAGTTACCTCCATGCGGACAGCGAAGACTCTGATCAGACTGGGCGGATGCCCAGGCTGATCTGAGTCTGCGCTGGGCGCACAACCACATTGTTGGTTTTGTCGTGTCGCGGCTCATATTTTCTTACGATCTGCTCCTGGTCAGACCATGTGCAAAAGCATTGCGTAGTATTCATTGTCATTTGAACATAGAGTAAATTTATTTTATATATAATTTTCATGTCCCTTCCTGAGTCATGGTACAGGACATGGAGGATTTGGGCATGTTGTACCACATAGTTTACATTGGAATTGGAATGTTTCTGTAAAAAAAGTATGATAGTATATATGAACCAGCCACCCCACCCCCACCCCCCACCCCCGACATGTATGACACGGTATATATGAACCACCCTCTCCCTCATACGCCCACTTCCCGATCCCCACCCACCCCGACCCAACCTGCTTTTGGTGAGGATCCTACTATACTGCTGAGTCTAGCAGTGTCAGCATTACCATGGACATTAGCACGACAATTTCTATCTGTCTGGCTGCTCTTGAACCAGCAGATAATTTCGTATCACATTTTCAGGGTTACATCACTGATACGTCCCTGGGGGAGGCGCTGTGGGGAGTTTGGGGTGGGGTGTGGTTGTGCGAGACGGAAATAGTTCATGTAGTTACACAACCACATTCTGTTTCGGGGTACTTTTGCACACAACCTTTCAATATCACTCTCCCGCCATCCTGATTTGCTGTTTATTCACAAGGGGTAGTACCAAGGACCTCTGAGAGTTGTAATGCATTTTTTCTATGCTTCTTTGGAAGCCAGTATTGAAGATTTCGGCTTTTCGGGCAAACGAACGCATTATAAAGAAAACTTATCATGTTTGTACACTCTCTCACTGACTTTCTTAAGAGAGTAAGTTTGCAGACTTATACAGAGCTAGCTGCAGCATCGTTTGACTGTCCTGGTAAATTACTACTTGTTGATGGCGTATTCTACAGCCCTCCCAGCAGCGATCATGCTTATATGGAAAACTTGTGTTCTAACATCAAAGAACTAAGCAACTTTGACCCAAAAACTACAACCTGGATAGCAGGTGACATAAACTTACCAGACATCAACTGGCAAACCAGGACCATTGCAGGCAACAACAAGCCAATGGCCATCAACCGGCTCATGATAGATTTGATCTGCGACATTGGATCAGAACAAATTGTAGACTTCCCCACAAAGGGGACAGAACATCCTAGACATTTTCATAACTAACCGGTCCACCTTGATAGAGAAGTGTAAGCCCCTACCAGGTGGAAGTGGTCACGACGTGGTATTTGTTCAATCCGGTACTAAAGTTCCCAGGAATAAGCCTTCTTCTAGACAGATTCTCCTGTGGAAACATGCTAACTCTAAATGTCTGCGTGAAAGTGTTCGCAAGTTCTCACAGAACTTTGTGGAAAATAACACGGTAAACTCTGACGTCAGCCAACTTTCGAACAACTTTAAGAACTTTTGCTCTCAAGCCCTCTCCGAAAACATCCCCTCAAAAATGTCATCTTCTCGCTTCAGCCAACCCTGAATTACCAGAAATGCCAAAAGACTCTCTAGAAGGAAGAAGAGGGTCTTCCGAAGGGCTAGAACATATATAGGGTAAACTTGAAGATATAAAGTACTTCAAGAGACTCAAGAAGGACGTGAAATTCGAATGCAGAAAGGCTTACAATTCGTACATCCGGGACACAGTGTCCAGCGACAAAAACCCCGAGAAGCTATAATCGTTCGTTATATCCAAGAGATGTGACAGCAATGGAGTTTCACCCTTGAAGTACGCCGACGGTATTGCTCATAGCGACCCCATGATAAAGGCTCAACAGCCTGTTCAGCAGTGCCTTCACAGCAGAAGACCATTCACACCTACCCAGCATGGATGGAGAACCATTCCCCAAGATGCACAGTTTTACCATAATTGGTGAGGGTGTGAAGAAACTGCTCTCCAACCTGGATCCACATAAAGCTGCCGGCCCTGACAGTATCCCATCTCGGTTCCTGAGAGAGTACGCAGGTGAAATAACACCGGCACTGACACTCATATTCCAGACCTCGCTACAACAAGGTGAAGTACCTCAAGACTGGAGACTAGCATACCCGGTATGTGATTCCGATTTTCAAGAAAAAGATCGTAGTTGTCCAGCTAACTACAGACCGATCTCCCTGACTTCAGTATGCAGCAAGATGATGAAACACATTCTGCACAGTCAAATAATGAAGCATTTCGAGGCTCATGACATCTTGTCTGATCTACAGCATGGATTCCGCAAGAGACGGTCCTGCGAGAGCCAGCTTATCCTTACACTCCAAGATCTTGCAGCAGGTATGGACGAAGGCCAGCAGATAGACGCCATCCTACTTGGCTTTAGCAAGGCATTCGACAAGATACCTCATGAACGCCTTGCTATCAAGCTCAGACGTTATGGCATACAGGGCAACCTTCGGCAATGGATCCAAAGCTTCCTACAAGATAGAAGACAGCAAGTACGTGTAGAGGGCCAGTCGTCTACATCCATTCCTGTGGTCTCTGGGGTCCCCCAAGGAACAGTTCTCGGACCACTTCTGTTTTTTGCTATACATCAACGACTTGCCACAGAAAGTTAACTCCACTACCCGCCTATTTGCTGATGATAGCCTCCTTTACCTCAAGATCTCAAGCCTAGCCGACACATCAGCGCTACAGAGGGACTTGGAACGGCTCCTGCAGTGGGAACAGGACTGGCAAATGTCGTTTAATCCCAGCAAATGCAAAGTGGTCAGGGTGACCAAAAGGAGAAATCCTATCGAAGACACTTATCAGATCCATGGCCATGACCTAACAATCTCCAAGACTCGGAAGTATTTGGACGTTGTCATTTCGGAGGATCTCCCATGGAAGGCTCACGTGGATGCTACCAAGTGCTAAGAAAACGAACAACAGTCTAGCCTTCCTGAGAAGGAACCTTTCCAGTTGTCCCCAGGATATAGTAGCCCAGTGCTACAAGACATTGGTCCGGTCTATCATTGACTACGCCGCGTCAGCATGGGATCCACACACCACATCATGCAAACGGCAGTTGGAGGCGGTACAATGACGAGCAGCCCGGTTTGTAAATGGAGACTACCGTACTACAAGTAGCACCTCCCAGATGATACAGGACCTTGGCAGGCAACCGCTCTAACAAGTTGCCAAGCTCGTCATGATTTACCGCATCACCTATGGACTAGTAGACATCCCTGCGTCCAGATTTTTACATCCAACTGGGACATGTACAAGAGGGCACGTCCTTCGATATCCGGTACCGTACTGCAGAACAGACGTCTAACTACGCTCCTTCTTTCCCTCGTGCATCAAACTTAGAAACAGTCTACCAGAGAATATTGCCATGTCAGAGACTCTTGAGGGCTTCAAGAGGGGACTGGCAAGTCTTCATTAGCCTGTACAGAACTGATTTTAGAATTTTAACTTGCACCAGTTGTTTTAACGTCACTTGTTCGCGCCTCATCACAACCTTGTATATAAGTTAAAGGAAGTCAGTGCTCCAGAGTGGGCCCTGTACTGTACGGGAAGAAGAAGAAGAAGAAGGGATAAGTGAAATATTCGTTCGTCCAAAATACATCTCATGTTGACTAAATTTTGTTTCGTTTCATATTCCAAAAATGAAGTAAACACTGCATCTGCTCACAGTGTGAAATAATCCGTGTGCTAAGTAACTGAAAAATAATGCTTGTGTCATGTACATGTATAGTGAGCTCAGAGCAACACATTTTAATGGAAAAGGGGTGGGGGTTCACCTATAGGAAATTTACATAGGGTTCTGCTTACTCACCGAATTCCATAATATTATGCATAGTGATTGTCCAGGACATTACTATTGCCTTTGTGAAATATTTGCTGATCCATCTACATTGTATTTTAATTTTTAAATTACAACATTATAAATAACGCAAGTCAATCGTCTTCATAATTTTCTTAATAATAATACTGATATATAGATAAATAAATGCCATAACCAGTTACAGTGATCAGCCTGAAATTTAAAATGCCTGTCTTTACTATTAGGCAATTGAAAGGAAACCAGTGTAGACCCTGATCAGACTATCCCATCTGATTTTTTTCCTTTCTCAAATATTTTTCTCTCCATCAGATTTAATTCAATCAAAGGCGCTCTCTCTCTCTCTCTCTCTCTCTCTCTCTCTCTCTCTCTCTCTCTCTTATCATGTACCGGGTGACTCGGCGACTTCTTTTCGTTCTACTGTTCTGTTCTATTTCAGTCATTCACGCGCTTCATTAGCAACCGGCGAGACGAGAATTTCGCGAGATGAATAACTGCGCAGAATCATCGCTGGTTTTCCAGTGGTTCCCGGCATTTCGACGTTTTCCCATGGGCAATCGGAGAAGTTTGTATGTGTGCAGTAGATTTCACGAATGACTTATTTCGTTCATATCCCAATATGCCACACATATATATACCTACTGGGAAAGCATGCGACACAACTTTTACGATCATTAATTTCATTGAATTGAATCTTCATCATATAACATTAAATTGGAGTGGACTAATAACGGGTTTTCGGCGATTCCGGTAACCGCTACCAGCATGTGACGCCGCTAGCCGGTAATTTTTTCACTCTAATTTCGCTAATCAGTATATTTTTCGGCCGATTCCGTTTATCACTTAGCAAAGGCGACGCCGCTAACCGGTAAAATTTCCTCTCAAATTTCTCTAATCAGTAATTTTTGGGCCAAAATTTACTAGTCAGTAAACCCCATTGAACCCTCCACTATCGGCGTAGGCATGATAGTTTGCACTCACCATGCCTCTCGAATCCGAGACTAGGCTGAATTTTAGTACAGCTGCTCCCCCTGAATATGTATCTACACGCCTTAAGCTACGTGAGTTGCGCGCTCGTATGTAAAGTATTGGGTATACGTCATCCATAGACCTTCAGCTAAGTGAGCTGCAGGCCCTGATTAGCCTGCACATATGTACAGTAGTGTGACTAGAGTATTATATTTACGCCTTAAGCTAAGTCAGCTGCGCTCACATATGTTCAGTAGTGTGAGTCCATTTGCACTGGGTAAACTCCATGCGCGGACTGACCTGAATCTTCGCTATACAACATATTTCTCAGGGGTCATAAGCTGTTGGGTCCATCAGAGTAGTTGCGTATCGGACTGTGCGAACGAAATGAGTACCATTTCATCGCACAAGTTCATCGTACCAATGGTAAATTTATGTTTCTACTTTCGTTTTCCATTATCATATTTCTACTCTCGTTTTCCATTATCATATTTATGTAAGCTCAGTAGAGCAGCAGAATCCTCGTTATCTGGGTCGACAGTGATTGCCAAAACAATTTTATATGCTGCTTAGGGGAGAGTCGGGTAACTTCGGACTGCGGGTAATTTCGGACAGTGACATTGTTTCCTTCATATGTCAGTTGTTTGGAACTTAAACAAAAATAACTGGCCAAACAGTGAAAATCCTGAGCCGTCTCATCTGGATTTTCACTGTTTGTCATAATGTGTCCGAATTTACCACCTGTCCGAAGTTACCCGACTCTCCCCTATAATAAGCCAATAACTAAAACACTGACATACACATCGATTCGAACCCTATATGAAAAATACTGGGTTTTGTTTTTCATACCCATATTAAAACGTGCCTCGACCTGTTCACAGGTTACAAAATAGGGGAGAGTCGGATAACTTCGAACAGCGGGTAAATTCGGACAGTGACATTGTTTCCTTTATATATCAGTTGTTTGGAACTAAAACAAAAATTAACTTGTCAAACAGTGAAAATCCTGATGAGACGGCTCATTAAGCCGTCTCATCTGGATTTTCACTGTTTGCCATGATATGTCCGAATTTACCCGCCTGTCCGAAGTTACCCGACTCTCCCCTACTGGTGTGAAACAAAGCTTTTAAAACATGGCGAAATACAGACATTTTTATTGTTATTACACGAAATCAGGATAATATAATAAAAACATTACTTACACTTTAATAGTGGTTCGTGGGCTGTACTGTTTAGATCTGAATTTATGGCGGTCTGTCACCAACAAGGAAGTGAAATTCCCGTTGTGTAGCCGTCCTTAAACACCAGTGTGTACTTAAAAGCATAGAAAGCCGTTTCATAAAAAAAATATCTTGTGATGGCAGTTGAAAGTCATTGGACACAAAAAGGTGACGTTTGACAGCACTGACGACTGACATCAATGATCAAATCCTGTCAATTAAGGGATAGAGTCTCTATCAGGAACTTGTAGAATCATGAAGATATAACAATTCTCCCTAAGGAATATTATAAGGTGCCGCTTGACTTTTAAGCTCCTTTTATCATAACACAAAATTGAATTTGTGATATCACAAAATTTTATGGTATCACTGAATAGGAATGAATAAATGATATCAAAAACGAAATTTGTGATATCACAAAATCGAGGTAATGGAATCGCTAATAAATATATTATGGTTATCAAAAAGTGGATATTATTTTTAATATCCCTGATTTGATTTTGGTGACATGATAAAAAAGCTGTAATTTAGTGATATCACACAAAATCGACTTTGTAAAATCACTTGTTCTATTTTGTAATATCACTAATTCGGGTTTGTGATATCACTAAATTGCACATATTTTGTGATATCACTATTTGATTTTGTGATATCACTAATATCAGTTAGTGATATCACAAAAAAGGTTACCGTAATATGTAGTAAAACGGCACCTCATACTGTATAGTATGCGCAGGGATCAATGTAAACGACGACAGATGATGGTCGGTTGGCTGGTTGTTCTGGGTTGTTTCAAGACAGTCTAAATCGAAGAGCAGGAGGATGGAAGGAAATATACTTAAGGACAAAAGTTCTGAACGGATGTTAGATTAACATCCGTACAGAACTTTTGTCCTTAAGTATAGATAATAGTGGAGGTACGGTTCGAAATAATCTCGCAGCAGCTGCAAGAACAGAGAGACTCTTGTCCTACTTTCAGTCTATGTCAGTAGGACATGCTAATGCCGAAAGTTTCACATAATCTTCTCTCCACCATCCCGTCAATGAAAAGATGAGGACGGAAACGTTTAGTCATTTCTAACGTGTTTATCGTAGCAATGGATCCAATATGCATAAATTATTTTGTAGGGGTATGACTTCAGACGCAGCCGCCCCTCTACTATAGGTCCTGAAAAAATTGAGCTACAACGATTCTTATTTATCATTATTGTTTTCATCATTATTATTATAATCATTAGTAGTTGCAGCAGTAGTGGACTAGTACAACTAAGGCTCGACTAACGACCAACGACTAAAGACTAAAAACTATGCCAAAAACTAGCGATGGCGGATTGTCTGACAAGTTCGCGAAAACGAAATTCCCGACTTCAGAAACCTTTGGTGGCATATATAAAGTCTCTAAGTTCGTGAACAAAGTTTTCCAGTTTCTTTCTTGAATAGTAATAAAATAATAAATCACAATCCCTTCTTTTCAAATAAAGCAAAAAAGGGAAACGAGCTAGATCCGCCACGCTTTGTTATTGGCTTGCGCTTTCGAGCGCAAGCCAGTATTCAAGTGGATTAGTGATACCGAGTTATTTTCGGAAGAAACGATACGTCATGCTTAGTCGGAAAATACCAGGAGAGTGTGTACACAGTGAGTGTGTACTGCAACGATTCGTTCTAAACTTTTTTTAGGGCAGCAATTAAGCCAAAGAGATCGGAAAGTTCGTTCCGGTTTGAGACAGCATTTCTTCATTATTTTCTTCACAGACATAAGTCCGATTTTGTCTATTTTTATCCATATCCGATTTGCCTCATCTGCTAAAAATAACGATGGAAACTTTTTTCTATTTTTGATAGTTCATGTATCTTTTTTTTTTTAAATATTTCCGTTAAAAAGCACGTTTTTCTGTTACACGTGCCGTGAACTTGGCCACATTTCGTTTGCTTTTTATAAACTGATGGCATAAAAGAATGAAACTGTGAATGCAATGCTAAGTATTTGGCTTTGCATCCTAAGAAATATACCAAAACTTGTGTAAGAAACAGTGTTTATATATAGCTTAGCGCAAAGCATTAGCTTTTCCAAATAAAATCATGCAGCGGCGTCGCGAAAACTAGGCCTTAGGGCATCGCATAATCTGACTAGTCAGAGCAGCCGGCACACTGTCCAGCGCCGATGCATTCGTTAGATCTGATCAGTCTTTTTCGGCATATATATATTCTTCATCTTTCATGCTGAGGCCAGACTGATCAGACTGCGCTTATACCAGAGTGGGCTGATCTGTGTATCAGTGTAAAATCTGAAAGAGCAGAGTTCAAATTTATTGTTTAAATTTAGAAACAAGCGCTTTTGACGATTTTCTTCCCTTATCACATTTACTGAAAAGAGATAAATTTCATTTGTCGGGAGTTCATGGAAATACGAACGCAATGGGTTCCGTGCTTTGTTGTTCCCAAATGGAGTAAAGCAAGCTAATGTTCCAAACAACAGCAGCATGCATTTTCTTCTCAGAGTGTCAAAATTTTGTTCCAGTCACTGCCACTGATGCCACTTAAACCAAAAATAAACTTCAGTAAATATAAATTTATTGTCTTCTTTTGATGCCAAGTTCAGATGTGCCAAAATTCCATAGACATGGGTTTGAAACAACCTTTCCTAAAATTTTGATTCAGACTAAATGTGACTCAACAGCCGTGAAGAATAGACTTGAAATAGGTCCATATAGTTATTTTCCTTGAGACATGGCAAAAACGGCCGGCCAAAAGTTGGAAAACTGTTTTGTTGCTGTTGTTGTTGTTGTGTGTGTGTGTGGGTGTGTGTGTGTGTTTAAATATTTTTTTCAATTTGTTTTTCAAATAAATTCTACACTTGTTTTTACTTTACACCCGTGGATAATGCCACCATTCAATACATGTAAGTTAGAAATTAAATACTTTTCTAAATAAAAGTTAGCAACAGAAATTGCACTAACAATCGGGTTCACTTCAATAAACAACTCATGAAAATTTCACTGTCTTAGCTGGGCAAGCCTTCCTTTTAAAGGGAAATTTTATTTATTTAACCGTTTCCAATGACGTGTATTTCACCGTTGTGCATAATTGTACATCTTTACTAAAATGAGTTGTTGTTATTCATTTGTGTGATTGATATTTGGGTTGAAAATGGCTGAACAAGCCAGTGGAACAAGCATGAGTAGGATGAAAATTCAAGTGGAAAAGTCCTCCGAGGGCGAGAAAGCCTCAGAGTGTTTTCTACCTCTAGTGTGTTAACTGGGCGGTCGGGTCGGGCGATTGTGATGGGTAGCTTTCAGTACTGGTGCGTCCTACTTAATTGATTATTTTGGGGCAAGGACCAGCAGTGCTTGCTATCTTGCAGTAGATACGGGAAGGGTTGTTTGGACGTTTTTCTCTCATCTGTCCTTTCTCCTTCCTCGCCTACTCTCTGGGAGATGGCTCGATATAGACTGAAATACTATCTCAAAGGGCCGTTAAAACCTAAACGACCAAACAACTAATTACCTCCAGCTGTCATTGTCGTAAACAAAGAAATATTTTTTTTTTTTAAAAATCCTACAACTACATATAGTACCCTGGTGCAATGGTATGAGAGTCGGACCTGAATATGGGCTCCGGCTGACCGCAAATATTTTCAAACATCTTAACGCGTTACAGCTCTTTATTTTCCTTATCCTCCTCCTCCTCCCCCCCCCCCCCCCCCCAAAAAAAAAAATAAAAATAAAAAATAAAAAAATAAAGGTAAAACAAAATTATCAATGAAATGGTTTCATTAGTTTTCATCACCTCCAGAGCTTTCAAATTTTCTCATTGTTTTGCAAAATTTCGTAGCATACGGGGCAAATCGGATATTTTGCCAATTCTAGTAAGCTCCTAACAGTGTAGGGCCTATATAAATATACTGCGATAGCGACCTAGCATACACATTTTTCCCCAATGCCTCCAAAAACGGGTCCTTCCCAGCGGTTCCACGGAACGAATCCATAATAGAACCGTCTGGGTGCCTGAGTCCGTCATCTGTGTCAAATTCAAAGATAGTGTGCACGTTGTTCCTGGGATCGGTATTCGACCTAGCCGCCCCAAAACGTGCCTGAGTACGATCGATTGATTGGGGCCTCGGTTTAAATTATTATCTGGAATAGAAGAAGAGCGAAACGTCGAAATATATGACAAGAACGCTCATACGAACGGCTGAGCAATGCTTTTGTGTGAAGCACTCAGTAGACTTACAAGACCAGCTCCACTATCCGGGGTATAGGTCCAAATGCAACATAATTGCATGTAAAACACTTCGAAGAAAGCTTCAGAATAGAAAAGAATGACGACATTAGGAGAATAAGTTGCAGAGTTCTAGATGCGAGTGGGCACTGGGTGACCTTTTTTTGTCAGATCTGCTTATAAACCCCTCATCCGAAACGCCAAAACGAGGCTGGATGAGGGACCACAAGCCTGTCAGTTCATCTGCCGTCACACTGTGTCTGGGCAGGCTTAGACATACATGTAATACATGTTGTGTAAAGCTATAAAATAGTGTCCCGTAAATGACGACACCATGTCCCGTAAATGACAAACCCTGAAAATCGTAAATGTTTCAAGAAAAGAAGAGACATATTGAAACAACTTTGATAGCAATGCCTTACTTTTCAACTGCATCCATGTTTGATATTTAGATTTTAAGATTGTCATAGACATGATATTTGTAACTTTCATTCGTTTATTTCCATTTGAAGTTTTGGGCCTATAGGCTCGTAAATGACTAAATGAAGAAATACCTAACATTCTGTAAAATGAAAGTCGTTGACTTAAGGCTGGTAAGTTTGAAGATATATACCAAGGGTAAGTGTATTTATGCTGTAATACAATGCAAAGGCTGTTTTAAGCAGGTAGAAAAGTGCACCTCTGTACCTTTGGATTGTCCGGATTAACTGAGAATGAGTGTTTAGTAAACTTAACGTCAACTTTCGGTTGACGTAACATGTACTTCATAAACCATGTGTCATATTATTAATTAGAGATTGCCTCATTAACCTTGCGACATAAAGATCGAACGTCACCAACCATTTGACACAAAGTGATGACTACTTCACGTGATTAACCTCGGAATCATACAGATTACAAAATTAGAACTGGTCTCGGAACTATCCTCATTTTTCGGCTTGTCTGAGAATGGTGATGGCCAGGTTAGAATGCTAATAACAATTTATGGCACACAGTCTTCTGCCTCACAAAAGCCTGTTGAGTCTGTTTTCTTCGTTCTTCCAAGTGTGTCGATTAGACTTGGAATAATCTTCCGCCAAAGGTTCACTTCTCTTGAAAAAGGATAACTTTTGACTGAATCTGAAGTCATCTCCCTTGTTATATGCAAATACTGTTGTTTTTCTGTTGTATATCGTGGCCAAAACATTTTAACAGGGACCGGTGTATTTGGATTCCTGAAGGAGAGGAAAAAAGAGATATTTTAAGGGCAGGCATATGAAATGTAAAAGAAAAAAAACACGATAAACACCAGTAACGACATAATCCAGGCCAATTGAGTTCAAGACATTCTGTTATATGTTGTATGCCTGTCCTATGTCTGACAGGTGTCGACAAAAAAAGCTGTTCTTTTAATAGAGGTTAGTGTCTTTTGATATCAAGTTTCTCAGGCGAGACCAGAAACAGCGTAGGAAGGGCGAGGATTGCCAAGCCAGTCTGACGTGTTTCTGGTCGAGCCTGATAAACTTGATATCAAAAGACCGTGACTAGCATAGTATTCTATTTACCATGAATTATTATAAGATTTTAACGCGTGAAAAAGGTCAAAAACTAAAAATCAAACACTATTTTGTCGTAACATGTGGGCGTCGCGACTGCATTATGACGTAAGACGGCGACGTTATTATGTTATTACGGCCAAAGTCAGTATGCAGCCAGTCGGCTTAAAGAGATCACTTTTAAAGGCATAGAACTGCCTGATATCATTGACACAAGCTCAGTTTTAAAGTGACATGATATCATATTATGTTATCATATCCCTGTTCTCAATAGGAAATTTGAAGTGGATGTACGATCAAATTGAGTTTTCATTGAGCATGCTGTGACTGATCGGATTTGTTTACACTTATTAGGGTCAAGTCAGGTAAATTC
This sequence comes from Ctena decussata, assembly GCA_963989385.1. NCBI lineage: Eukaryota > Metazoa > Mollusca > Bivalvia > Lucinida > Lucinidae > Ctena > Ctena decussata. The sequence continues at coordinate 11,785,272 of OZ022510.1, read as the reverse complement.
GGATAGCAGGTAAATTCAGACAGTGACATTGCTTCCATGTCAGCTGTTTGGAAATAAAACAAAAATAACTGGGCAAACAGTGAAAATCCTGATGAGCCGGCTCATTATGAGCCGTCTCATTTGGATTTTCAATGTCTGCAATGTTATGTCCGAATTTACCTCCTGTCCGAAACTACCCGACTTGATCCTGCTAGCACAAAAGAGCTTCTACAGTGACCGTACAAATGTACCATATTTGCACCAATAACAGATATATGTAAAATAGAACAGTTTAAGGGCGCAATCATTGCACTTGTTTATTCAAAATACTCTGTTGAAAATTAAATACTGGGCTGACCCATAACTGCAAAAAAGCTCTAGTCTTCAATGTGCTAATTGCATATGACAACTGTAAGGACACTGATCAGACCATATATAATAATGCAGCTTGTTCATTTTCACTGACTCCTCAGAGATGCCATGCAGTAAAGCAATTGGAAAGTCACAAAGTTTGCTTTAACTCACATGAGCCTTGATATAGGGTCAAAGGTGAGCTTATGGTATAGGCAGGTTCCGTCGTCCGTAGTCCGTCCGTCAACATTTTCCCAAAAACCCTGAGCCAATCAAAGCCAAACTGCATACGGAGGCTCAGCAGGATGGGAGACCGAAAGTTTGTTCGCGGGATTGGGTCACATGACCAAGATGGCCACCATGCCTTTGTATGGTAAAACCTTTCAAAAATCTATTCCAGAACCAAATGGCCAATGACCATTAAACTTTGTTTGCAACATTCGGGAGTCGGGCCAATCATTGTTTGTTCAAATGATGACCTTGCTTTGACCTTGACCTGAACTATGGCAAGGTCAACTTTGGTGCGTCATGCATTCATATGTGAAATGCCCAATCAGTAGATTTCTCAGAAACATTTAAGTCTAAGATAAGTAATTGGCATATATGGTTAATTAAATTGGCAAATTTTCAGAAATCTACTCCTTTAAAGCCACCTGATAGATTAAATACATGTACATATTTCATGTGGACTCTCGTATGGTTAGGGGAACAAAAGTTGTTCAGGCTGTGATGGTCACCCCAATATGACCGCCATATTCATATATGGTAAAAACTGTTCAAAAATCTTCTCCATCGCCGAAAGGCCAGCGACCTTGAAACTATGAATGCAGCACTGGGAACTCAGGACCTGCAAAGTTTGTTCAAATGATTACCCTACATACTCTTGACTTAGTTTATGGCAAGGTCAACTTTGGTATGTTATGCATAAATTGGGAAAATGTTTAAAGGATGGATTTCTCAGATACTATTTTAAAAGTCTTAGGTATAATAGTTGGTACGCATGGTTTACCAAATAAGCAGATGAAGACATTATGTTGCTGAAGGTCAAGGTCATTCTTTAACCTTTGTTTAAGGTCATTTTAATTCTGTCATCTGTCAACATTTTCAAACATTTCCTGCTCAGAAGTCATTGGACCGATTGAAGCCATTATTTCATGATTGGAACTTAATTAAACTTGTTGATAACTAGGACAGGCAAACACTCTCAGATAAGTTCGAAATTCGGCTATATGGTACATTTTGCCATTGAGTCACTTGCCCTTGAGTGCTAAATAGTCTATATTTGATTTTGTCCCAGGCAAAGGGAATTTTTTCCATTAAATCTTCATCAAAGTAGCTGATAAATAGGACAGAGATAAAATCTCGGACAATTCGAAATTCACCCATATTGTACTATTTACCTTAGAGTAACTTATCTTTGAAGGTGAAATGATTCAAGTGAGCTACAGGACCAATGGTACTATTTATTTAAGTATGTATTTATTGTTTTCTTTTTAAAGGGCCGGAAAACATTGGGAAACAAGTTCAACGCTATAAAAAGAAATTGACGCACCAGAGCGTGGTACTTAACAAATTCTGTGATTTCTCTTGTAAAAGCGAAGCAATATCTGAACTCTGCGAGTACCGTATCCCGTTTTCTTGCACACCGGATAAGGATATCCGCGTGCTTCCCCTGTACCTACAAATCTTATCTCACCCATGTTATCTCACCCAGGACCGGATAAAAATCACGAGCATTCAATGCATTGGTTGTAATGGAGGTCACGTATCTGCATCGTCAAGTGACGTTAGCGTTTTAGATGATTACGTCACGAAAACGACAAAATGACCTCAATTTATGCATGCCCGACGTTGACGTAAAGAGCCGAAATGGGGTCGTTGAAAGTGGCGCCTTCTTTCAAAATCAAATAGAAACCTCTGAGGCAGGCACTAAAATTACGCATTTTAACCAGTTCTAAAGATAATACAAAACGTGTTGTGCAAGAAAAAGTATCTATCATGGGTGTGAGGTGCAGATAGAAAAATCCGTCACTCGGGATCACTGTTCGGCATCACTCGGCAGTCCTCGTGATGCCCGCGGCGAACAGCGTTCCTCGTGACGGATTTTCTATCTACACCTCACACCCATGAAAGATACTTATAATCTTATTCATACCTACCCAGTTTTAGCAAAATTACTCCACATAGTCATCATATACTTAGCATTATCTCTGTCCCAGTCTGTTGGCTTGTACACTTCATCTCTTGGAAAGTACGACATTATCCCTTCTGATTCCTCAAAATATGTATACACCAAATCATCCCCATGATTGGCCCCTTTGTTCCATGAAGGGGCAGGCATTACCCTCATTGAAGGCACAATGTCAAATATATACATGTATGTGCCTTTAGAATCCAATGCCAGTGCAGAATGCTGTCTTACAGTTTCTGTAAGAGAGACGCTAAAAGAGCTGTCAGACAAAAGTTTTATCATTTTGTTTCGCCGTTTTTCCATATTTTCCGGTTCGTCCCAGTCGGTATACGCATGCGCGAGTATGTTAGTTACCACTTCCGGCGTTTCCGCCTTAAAAGCGTATGGAACCACTAGAGGAAGTAACGCCTCTTCCAAGAAAGTCCGATTGGGATTAAAATTTTCGGGATCTTCAACTCCTAATTCAGGACTAAGCATCAGGGCGCCTTCCTCTGAACAAATTCCAGACAAGAAATCAAGAGAAGCAAAGAATTCTCGGCCTCGTGTGGAAACGTCAGAGTTTCCGTTTAACAAATCTATCGACGGTTCTTTTACGAATTCCCCATCAACCGTCGGAATGAAAGGCATTTCCAGTCGATGAAGCCAATTTGTGAAGTCGTTGATTGTTGTGTTTAGGATGTCTGGTGACTTCTTGCGAAGACAATCGATTAATGGTTCTGATTCACTATGTTCACAATCTACAAGTTTTCCTAGTAATACAGCATCTTCTCTGGGTGATTTGTTAGAAGCCCAAGGGTTTGAGATGCTGCCACTTTGAGCAATAGCTCTCTGAAAAAGTCCCTGGTTGCCTTCAAACAAACTCTGATAAACAACACTAGCCCCTCCAGCGGATTCCCCGAATATTGTCACTCTGCCTGGGTCCCCGCCAAAAGCCTCTATATTATCATGAATCCATTTTATCGCCAAATGTTGATCCCAAAGGCCGTAGTTGCCTGGCGCATGCTCGTCACCAGTGCTAAGGAATCCTCAAACTGACAGTCTATAGTTTAATGTCACAACGATAACATTTCCATGGCCCGATATGGTATCAGAAACGTATGGCTCAGATCCCCCTGCAACGAACGCGCCGCCATAAATCCAAACCATCACAGCTAAGTTTCCTTGATTGCCCACACGCCCGGCAGGAACATAAATATTCAGTGTAAGGCAGTCTTCACCGAAAAACATATTTTTATCCTCTGGAAATGGCATTATTAGCATCTGTAAACATGTTTTCCCGTGTTTTGTCGCGTCAAACGGCGAATCTAAATTCGTTTTAGGAACTGGCTTCTTGAATCTTAGATCCCCTATCGGCGCCTCAGCATACGGAATTCCGAAATAGTGGTAGATTTTCATTGGTTTTCCAAAAACGTCAGCTTCTTTAGCTGTTCCAAGAATTGTTCCAACTTTTGTAGTAATAGCAGGTGCATCTTCAGAATTCACAAACATAAATTGAAGCAATGTAAAATTAAGAAATGTACATGTAAGTACATGTATAAAGAATTTCATTTTGAAAATTTTGAGTTAGATATACAAGCTAGAAGGGTTTGCAATACTTCACGACCAGCAATATAAATCGAGCCGCGACACTAACCTAGAAGTGGTATGTGCGCCCAGCGCAGACTCAGATCAGCCTGGGCATCCACCCAGTCTGACCAGAGTTTCGCTGCGCGCGTTAAGGGAAGATAAGGGTCTAAGCTACCTCTGTGCCGGCAGCCATTACTCTAATCAGAATGGGTGGATGCCCAGGCTGATCTGAGTCTTGGCTAAGCGCACAGGCCACTTTGTTTATTTTGTCGTGTCGCGGCTCAAATATACTGACCTCGTCAAGGGGAAAGATACCTAAAGCAATGTGCAAACACAAAATGTTCACATCAGACTGCGATTCTTTTAAAACTAGTCCCAGTATTTACATTGCCTTACTGGCTCCGGAGGATTCATGGAATGTTAAGGCAAACATGGAAGAGTCCGATCAGACTGCGTAGGATAATCCGAGTCTCTTGTTAAGCTGACTTCTCTCTAAACGTTCGAACTTTTTAAGCTGAATTATTTTTAAACGTTCGAACTTTTAACCTCTACCTTTGTCAACATGAATTATTTGTTTTCTGTGTATAGGAAATCTGTTAAGTAAAAAGATATATAAGCACTATATAATAGGCACAAATACAATCACATGATCAGTGTCCAGGACTACAATTTTATAATTTTCATTATATCAAAGAACATGAACTTGAATTTGTGTATTTCAAATTCAAGTGGCTTTAATAAACGATGACAAAGTTTTCAGCCATACGGCAATTCCTATCTATCGCAGTAAATACCGTTCTTAGGGGAGAGTCGGGTAACTTCGGACAGCGGGTTATTTCGGACAGTGACATTGTTTCCTTTATATGTCAGTTGTTTGGAACTTAAGAAAAATAACTGGCCAAACAGTGAAAATCCTGATGAGCCGTCTCATCTGGATTTTCACTGTTTGCAATGGTTTGTCCGAATTTACCCCCATGTCCGAAGTTACCCGACTCTCTCCAAAATGAATGGCATATTGTGAGATACAAGCTCATAAAATAATTGATCTGATGTTTAATTTATTTACATCGTCCGATTAGTATTTACTTGAGTGCACTCAATCTGAAATTACATCCCCTCGCCAACATGCTGCAGTGACCACTTGTGGCTGCTGACCTCTCGAGGGTACACTGATTTAAGTACTTATTAAGAGAGGCTGACTGTACGCATCGAGCATAAGCCCATAATAACGTGGAAAGTCGAAAATTACGGATTTAGCTGACTTTTTGGGAAATTAATATATATATATACCATGCTTGTTTGTGTCTCACAATTTTTTAGCGGTCAGCGTTTGGCCGTTTCCATGGTAACCAGGTTGCCATTTTGAAAATGTCAATATTAAGACCTTAATGTAACATTCCCTCGCTAAAAATTGAAAAACAAATATTATCCTATTCTGTTTTGTTTGTGTAGTTTGACAATACATAGCTGTGTTATGAGATTACATAATATTAATGTTTTTTTTCCACATTATCAACGGAAGAGCTTTTACTGGAAAAAATAGACCCAATTTGAGTGAAAAATACAGGTTTTATTCGCCTAATACCTAAAAATGGCAGTAACGTTTGAAAATAAGGCCATACTTACATGATAAAGCAAGGTTCGAAGTTTAAGAATGTCAAAAAATAGGTGTAAACTCGCAAAGTTTCAAATTTTATTCATCTTTGAAATGTGTCAATGTTGTAAAATTGTAGCAAGGGAGTTAAGCGGACTATCTTACCTCCCTTGACGATTACAAATGTGCGAACACTACAGGTAGTATCAATGATCTTTTATAATAAAAGATAGCATCATTAAAAGAATTAGATAACTGTCAACAATGCTTATTATGACCTTTTTAGCTCTATGAAATTGGTCCTTTCACCAAGACTGCAGTTGCAGATATATTTGATGACAAGAGTTGTGTCGAGCAAAATGTCTGCAGAAATCACGGACTAGAAGAACGGAGTAAAAACATTTTATTTGCAGCAATACGTTTGTTTTTTCTTTATTTTATGTTGAAATTAATAAATTTGCTAGTTTTTCTTGAATAAATTACTTCTTTGAAGTAGGTTAAACAGTTTCAGGACAGAATTAAAGTGGTGTAGGCCTACTCGAGTACAGTTTCTATTCACCGGAGGATAGGCTGAAATTTTCTGTGACGTATGATCGTCAAATTACATAGAACAGCCAAGAATTGATGCATGAACGACTTATAGTTTTACATCCTTTTAACAGTAGTTCAGTCATATCTTGGCGACTGGAGGAAAAATGTGTGAGTGCGTGTGGAGGGGGGGGTATGAAGGGCTGTGTGTGTGTGTGTGCAATGGAGACCTATTGCCTATTGGCAGTTGAAAAGATTTACGCCTCCAGCGGGTCTCGATCCCGGAATTACTAGACCAGCAGGCCAGAGCTTAACCTACTGTGCTACCGGGGCTCCTGGAGCAGCCGAGAAAGTCTTGTAATTTAGGTAATCCTGATAGGGTGCCATCTAAAGTATACGTGTACACGAGTGATTTGTTCATCCCATCCACTTCCCTAATTTCATCCACTTTATGTTGCTTAACGAGTGAAGCGTGGGCCTGCTTAGCTAGCAGTCCTTGTTCGAATCTCAATTTCTGAACGCAGAATTATTTTATCATCAACGTGGTGCCATTGCACACAGTCTTTCAAAATCATCTATGCCTTGCCGCATGATTAAAGAAATGTTTAAAGGGCCATAAAAATACAAACATGCCATTAACCCTCTTCATTTCACAGTCTGCAATCTAAATTTTAATTTTTATTGCTATAAAAATGTTTATGCCCATTTTGTGATGAAATTACTATTGGTTTGGCATGTGATTTTTCGAACCATAAAACATTGAGCAAAATGATGCTCGATGCTTACAGTCAGCTATTCTTAACTCTCTCCGGCTTCGCCCTCGAGAATTTAAAATATTTTGCGATTTGCCCTTCAACAGCATGTATCAACCAGCGATTACTCACTGATAAAAATATATATCTTAACTAGTACTATATCATACATTTTTTCACATTTGTACACTCTTTCTCTTCCCCAAATTGTGATATCGCTAATGCATAATAAATTAGTTAGACTAGCGCTAGTCTGATAGTGAAAAGGTTACCGTTAATAGAAAAAGAATTAACTTTTTTTTCTTCTTTTTTTCTGGCCAGTCTATAAAACTTGAATCTGCTCCATTTCTGATATATACACTAGATAGAACTTAAAAAATTTCGAGCAAGCTTCGAATCAAAAGTTAGCAAAATTAGGCGCTCAGGCAAGAGATTTCTCATTTAGCTATGTATGTAAAAAATACATCATTGATATCAGTGGAATAACAGCTTTGAGCTCATACGTTATAATAGACTCGCAAATGTTAATTTTATATATCTTATTTAGGTCCAAAAATGAAGATTCGCGGAATTTGAATAAATTTTGTTAAGAAACTTATGGTTTATAGTTCTAAAGAATACTATGTGCTAAGATGGAAGAAACTTCTCATTGGCTCATTTCTATAATTTTTATACCAGATTAAAGAGCTTGAAATGCTCGTTCGTGCTAGACGTTATAATTTAATGTAGGAAAATATATTAAATAAGAAAATGAAATTTATTTATGAGCTTCTTTAAACTTCCCTATTAAACTGAGAACCGTATACACTATGAGGGGCATTTCAGAAATAATGTAAATGATCCCAGGGTAGCCTATTGGCTGATATTTAGCAGTGGTGTTATATATCATTGGAAAGCTAAATTCAAGTAATTTAGAATGATATGCGTAAAAAAGAACTTCTAAGTCACCCATGCATGACAGCACGTGCTTATACGTCATAAGGGTGTGGATACTGGAAACTACACATTTTCACTGACAGTCCCTCGCATTCTTTTGCTGTTTTCTCAATGAGAAAATGATATATTGTAATAAAGAAACACGTAATACTGTTCTTCCAATGTAAAATAAGAAAGTCATACAGAAATCGGTTCCAGATTCTACACAAGTAAAATAATAAACGATATTTTTTGTCTGCTACAATGTATGAGGTTATAAACGCGAAGTTATCATAAATGCATTATATCAATAAAATTGTGATTTTTGACTTAATCACATCCAATTGCAACAAATGACAGACATTTATTACTGAAATGATAAGGTCACCATATTTTGTTACGACTGGCATCAAATCACTGATGAAACTGGATGATACGTGTGCAAACCCCACGCCGGAAGTTGCAAAGTAGCAGCAAATTACGTAAAATACAAAACAATAAAATGAAACTATCTTCAAATAAAAAGACACAGGCTAAATATATTTAACTTTGTTTAATGTCAAAAATTAGAAGGACATATTGATAGTAAAATTCGTAAATAAAGACTTGACAGACTTGTTATTTAATATAACATACTGACATTGAAATATGTGGGTGGGTGGGGAAAATTATCTTAAAAAATCAGATAGCCCACTGACAAAAGAGCATATGGTGCCATAAAAGATTATTTATAACAGAAAACAAGCATGACGAATTGAATTTTATTTGTTTTTTGTTTCATATCTGTCACCAAATATTCATTTTCACTTAATTTGACCTCAAAATCGAAGTTTAAACAACTTACTATACATTTTAATTTAGCAAAGCAAGTGACGTCATCAAAATTGCGCATTGTTCCATGATTAGCCTATCTTGCAAGGTAAATCTTGTTTGTTAGCAAGGCTGACACAATGCTTTTCATACTGAAATATTTTCAGTATAACAGGTATTATAGGTATCAATCCAGAGCTGCTTGTACATGTATCCAGAGTATAGAAAATATGAATTTGTCTTCTCATAAATATTCCGTCTGTTTCTACTCAGTGTCCTTACCCCTACAACAATTGTCAAGGCATATTTAGAAGAAAATACCTGTGCCTCAAATTTTTGAGTGAATGCCATTGGGTGATATGTAAACCTAAAAGTAAAGACATTAATTTCAAAAATCGGTCGACCTTCCTAGGAATGGCCGACTCATTTACACTATTTCTGAAATGACCCTCGTATATAGGTGACTACTTATCTCCGGTTATCTCGGAGATAATCGGACAATCATGGCCCGTAACTATAACGAGAGTTCTTCACTATGGCTAATACATGTGACTTATTAAGTTCAGTTTAAAAGCTAAATGATAAAAATTTAATAACATCATATAATAACATAAAAAAAATCTAATGAGAAAAAAAGCGGTGAGAATCGAACTCACGGCCCCAAGATAATGAGTCGTGTGCTTTAGCTACTAGGCTATGAGGATTACTGAAATATACAGTTTAAATTGGGAAAGACAAGACAAAATTACCGACTCTGCAAAGCTGTAATATTTTTGTTTCGAGACTGTGACCTCCTTGCTTTGATCAGTAAATAAATTTTATAAGAAAGATTTAAATTAGATTGACACTATCGCTTTTTCATTCTCAGAACACAATTCAAATGCACAGTTTACCGTTTGTTTGAAGACATTTTGAAATACGTACTAATGGGTCGTTCAAAAAGACTTGCTTTTCTAATCTCAGTTTGTTGAAGTACCCTCTCGGAGATTATCGGAAAATCCCGTAACTATAACGAGACTTCTTCCCTATGCCTGCAATGTGTGTCCCAGTAGTAAGAACTGCAGGATATTATAACTATTATACTGATTTCAAACTCTCAAAAGTAGACTTTGTAAGTGTAAAAAATCGGTACTTTGTTGTCTACGGCCATATCACGTTGAACACCAATTCTCGTCCGATCACCGAAGTTAAGCAACGTCGAGCCCGGATAGTATTTGGATGGGAGATCGTCTGGGAATACCGGGTGCTGCAGAGTTTTGTCTGCTTTTCTTTATTTATTTTCTAGTTTTATTTTTTCTTTGATGTAGTTTTTCCCCCAATACATGTATATCTAAGCTGTCCAAAGGAAAATACGTATCTGTCAACGTGAAAGACCTTTTGATATATTCTACAGTTTACCGTCTACTGTGCACTGTCTACTCGCTCTTTGTTTTGGAGAATGCTAGAAGAAGTGCGCGCTGTTCGCGGTTTTCTGTATACTATAAACTGTCCAATGAAGTGTCTACTGTCTGTCTACTGCATCCTGGACACTTTTAGTGCGGCCTGTCTGCTACAACGTAGACGTGGTGCAAGCACAGGGGCATGGGTACAAGGTCGCAGCATGTGCGCCTGTTTAAGCGCATCCGGACTCTACAATGATGTACCTTCAACCAAAGTGGAGTCGCACAAACAGATGGAACCCACATAAGCACCATAGTAAGCTGCACTTTATGGGGGTTGAACCTTGGTTGCCCGTAGGAATAATAAATGCATGTCAAAATTTCCATGATGCGCTTACTTATACTTAAGCAGTAAAGCACACACGCAGACACATCTAATAATCTGTACATTCAAGTTCTGCAATAGTTAAAACAAATAAAAACAAGCAAATTCGGTGAATTTATATCCCCCGCCGAAGTGGCCCTGATTTGTTTATGGTTTATTTTAAGTTACATAAAATTTCATTCACTGATTACTTAGTTACGGCTGAACTTGTGGATTGTAAATAAAATCAAGGGCAATAACCCTGGGATAAGTGAGATATAAGCTGAAGCTGTTACACTTGTCTCAGAATCACTGCACAATGATGATACATTTTTTATTCAGTTTCCAGAAATTTTGTTCACAGATACCTAAGTTATGGCTAATTTGTGGATTTTAAATCCATTCAGGGGCATTAAATCATGCATTAATGCAGCAAATATGACAAAATTTAATGTGCACTGCTGTGTCATGACAGTACCTAATTATTTTAAGTTTCATGAAATTCCATTTATTGGTTACTTAGTTATGTCTCAATTTGTTTGTTTTAAACCAATTCAAGGACAATAACTCATTGCTTATTCAAGCAATTCCGACAAAACATAAGATGCACCAATTTGATATGGTAATACATATTTAGTATAAGTTTCATAGAATTCTATTCATTGATTACTTAGTTACGGCTAAATAAACCATAAATTGATTCAAGGGCAATAACTCATGCACTACTGATGCCCTTCTGAGGAAATTTTATGTGCATATCCGCATTATGGTGATACATATTCAGTTTGAGGTATTTGGTTACTTAGTTATGACTCATTTTATTAATTTTAAGTCCATTAAAGGGCAATAACTCATGCATTACTGAAGCCAGTCTGATGAAACTTCATGTGCATCAGCGGGTTATAGTGATATTTTTTTATTTTAAGTTTCATCAAATTCCCTCCAGTGGTTACGTAGTTATGGCTCCGGACGGACGGACGGAAGGACGGACGGACAGGACAGACGAACGGACAAACGGACATGGAGAAAACAATATCCCTCCGCCTTCGGCGGGGGATAAAAACTAAATAAATTAAAAAGGCAGTTATGAAATTTTTTCTTGTCAATTGTAGTTTTGTATGATCGAAATGCAGAATTTATCCTGTTTGGCCATATGCACAAATTTTGGCATTATTTCTTTTCCCTACCGAATTGCTTCCTTCGTCTGAAGATCGATGTTAATGAAACATGGACCTAGAATATTCAGTCGTGACTGTGGTCAGACTTCCAATAACATTATTTTTTTCTGATACCTAATAGAAAGCAGAAGACACGGATCAGATCATCACATAGATATATACTACCCAGCTGGCACACAACGTTAAAATGACGTCGCATTGACGTCGACGCAACCAGATGACATGGCATCGACATCATTCTGACGCCATGTGCCCTCTTGGAAATACTTTACTGCCCAGCAGGCACAAGACGTCGAAGTGACGTAGTATTGACGTCGATGCGGCATGGTGGCGTCGCATCGATCCAATTTCGACATTCTTACGACGTCATGTGCCTGCTGGGCGTCTTGTGATGCTGTTCAAAAAATTTGCACCGTTTTAATTTACCCTCTCTATTGGGACACCTTAAAATTACTGTAATTGTTCTAAAATTTGAACAGGTGCTTATACTAGCCGACATTTTGTCAAAAATACTGATAGGATATGGCGCATTACACATCTTGATCTGATTCTAAATTAATTTCTCAGATACATCTATCCCAAAATATAGGATTTCTGCGGCAATTGTTTGTTAATCTTGCAAATTTTGGGTTACATTTTTGATAATCAAGGGTCAGTCATATTTGCACGTGCATTTTATGCTCATCTATTGTGTTTCAAGAACGTTATGAGCCTTGTCCGGGCAAAGTATGTTTGACGCTATACGCAAACAGTGGTTACCAAGGAAAGTCTATGCAACTGCGTAGTCTGTCAGAGTAAGAGCAGTGCACCTTTTGATTCCCAGAAAGCATACTAATTGCGCCTACCTTGTTCTGGCTTTGCTAGTGTACAGACTGGTCTAGACATGGGTGTTTTGCTTATACCATACGGCTGATTTTATCATGACACGACTCAAATGGCATGCGCAAGGAAAAAAAGTGTTTTCAGCCCATACTGTTTGCAGTGAAATATGTATGTATACGCAACCACGAGGTACCAAGATATGTCTACGCTCATGTGTAGTCTACCCTGTTCTGATTGCGCATGCGTCTAGTCTACACACGCTTGATTTGCGTATGGCATAAGACTGGTTTTATCACGACACGAGGTATGCGCAAGGAAAAATATGTTTCACCCCATCTTGGTAAAAGTGAATGCAGTCCCATTAGTGTCATTTCTTTTCGCACACTCCACGGCGCTCCAATGTATGATGCTCAAGATTGTTTATACATGTTGTGAACGCATAAATGGTACCACAGACTGGTCCGATTCTTCTCGTCCCATGTGGCAATTTTCTGAGGGTGCGGCTCTTGGGTTACATCATCGGTATAAAGATAATCAAGGGTCTGTCATATTTGCACGTGCATTTTATGCTCATCTCTTTTGTTGAACTTTATGAGCCTTGTGTAATAGATTCAGGTCTTCCTTGGTACACTTTGTGTTGCAGACTTATTTTCATTCCATACTAGAGCAGAGAAAGTTTTACCGGTCGTTTGACATAGATATCCACCATACGGTTAGCACCCGTGATTTGTGCATACAAGGGAGGTAACTCCTGTAGAACTGAATTTCCTTTTCCAACTGAGGGGACTTTCACTCTACTGGAATTACTTCAAGGTTTCTCTGATGTTTTGGGATGGAATCTTTAATTATTTGTATACAGACAAATTATGCAGTATGATTTATATTGTTAAAGTGAATATGTCACTTTCCCTGTACTTCTTTTATGCAAACAGGAAAACTTGATATTTATAATATTTGATTTATATACTTGATGAAATATTCCAATGACAAGGCAGAGGAAGGGAGGAAAGACGGATTGGTGGCAAAGCTCTAAGATGAGCAGAGCTTCTGGTAAAGGGAACGAATAAATACTACCTGTACGGGTGGTTATTCTTCCCTTAGGTATGGCAAATTCTCGCTAACACATTTTGTACAAAATGTAGTCGGGAATTTGCATCTCTTTCTTTTTATCATGAGTCATTTAATTCGTTTCTCTGACTATGACTAAAGTTTTTCCTTTTAGGATTTCTTTTAAGTAAAGTTATGCTGAAAATGTAATTTGAGACTCTGTATATTTTCCCAAGGGAAAGAACTTCGTAAATACAAAACTGTGACTTCCGGTATGTTTTCCAAGGGAAACAGCTTTGTAAACAATAACTAACTTCCTGTATGTTTTCCAAGGGAAACAACTTTGTATACAATAACTAACTTCCTGTATGTTTTTCCAAGGGAAATAACTTGGTAAAAGGAAACGTGACTTCCTGTATGTTTTCCAAGGGAAACAACTTAGAATGGAATTAGTGACTTCGTGAAAAGCACATTTCTGAAAAGAAACTCCTCTACCGTGCAATATAATTTGAACTTGCAATACAAATGTTAAATCTTTGGAATTAATTTACACTTACAAAATTTACAAAGTATTTTCATATTTCATTAAATGGTTGTTAATCATTTAAAATCTTGTGTTTATTGACTCAGGACACTGAAGGATTACCCACACCCAGCGTACGAACCTGAGGGAGCTAGTAACCAGCTCCAGGGTGGGAAACTGAAATTACGCCGCCTGACCCCACCGGGTCAGACTGCCTAAGATCAGTGACTCTATCCTACTGACAACCTCTTGTGATTCGATTGGGGTCAGTAAAGCTAGCATTGAACTTATACAAGCCTACGCTACTTGAACTTAGTTCGAGAAGCCTAGGTTTGATCTCACACCCTTGGACGTGTCGACCCGCACGTCGACACTTGCCAAGGCTCGGCCTTCACAAGCCTATTCGGTTACATTTTGGCGCTGCGAGCAGGATGTGGCGTTAAAATTCAGTTCTTTGAGTCAATATTGTACTTATAATATTTTGATCTTAAGTCAAAATAGATACCCAGGTTTCTTCTGACTTTTGATTTGAAGAAATAAAAAGTTTAATTTGCATTGTAGAAATAGAATACTCAAGACTCTTTATCAGTGAACGTTTGTTTACTCTGAATTAACTGAATTTAAGTTGTAGTTAAAAGAACTTGAACTTTCAAACATTATGTAACAGTTTTAGTTTTCTTCTGTTACACATTTAGTTTAACAGTACGTGCTACTAAAATACAAATATTTGTGCAAACATTGCATATTCTATACCAAGCCCCAATCCAGTAATATAGCTTTCAAAGTTTTTTATGAAAGCTCACACATAACTACAGCATTAAGACATGCAAGTTAAATGTAAAGTAACAATTCCAAGTACAATGAGCGCATATGGTAATCAGAAACATTAGAACTCATGTATACTCCTGCAAAGTATGAGCAGCAAGCAAACTCGCATACACATATCAGTAGTTTTGAGCCTTGTTATAGCTCTGATCACTTTAATCCGTCTTACGAGTCAAATACTCAAAGTCAGTTGCACTCTGTTATACTTAAGCAACCGTCTTTGTTTAATGTGGTCACTGTACCGAAGGTTGACCAAACATTTCGTGGGCAAGAAATTTATTTACAGTCGATTAAGGGCAACTGGCATTCCTGCTGCGACTGTAATGAGGAAACAGTTGAAACGCCAACCTATGCTGGCGACGGAGAAGTAAAATGGCAACATTTTATCTCACTTTTTGAGAAAGTATGTGAGCTCTATGATTTTGATACAGAAACTAAACGTTTGCGCTTGCTTACAAGTTTACGTGACCGTGCACTTGAATTTGTAGACACTCTTCAGCTTAGAGTTACAAAAGACTACAGTTTACTAAAATCAGCTCTAGCTGATCGTTTTGCTGAAAAATACGATGAAAATCTCTTCAGATCACAATTTAAGCGCCGAGTACAGAATGAAAATGAATCTCTTGAAGAGTACTTACAAGAGTTATGGTACTTAGCAGAAAGAGCCTTCAGTAATGAATGCAATAGCAGTAACGTATTTTACTTGTTACTAGCAGATCAGTTTATTGATGGCCTTTATAACACTGGTATTCAGAAGTATTTGCTCTTGAATAGGGTAAATTATAGCAACAATGGCAATGAAATGCTTAGAGACTTGCTTAGGGCAGCTCAGCTTTATGAAACCTTTGTTTGTCCTGAACTTGCTGAGTTTCAGAGTAACGTAGATAACAGTGATTTTAGTTTCAATGATGAGAGTATACAGCAAACACCCTTATGTAAAGAGCCTGAAATTTTGTTGGGAGAAGAAGAGTTATTGACCTTAGATAGCAATGTAAATCATAGGGACATGGTTGAAAAAGGGTTGTTTAATGCTCCCTTATTTTATGAGGGGTCAAACAATGTTGTTGAGGGATCAGATAATAATATCAACTTGGTTGATTTTATGTTCAGTAAAGATTTCAGCGATGAATCTGATGTGCAGTCATTTTGTAATCGAGTTTGTGATAGTGGTTTTAGTGATTCTAATGGGGTTGAGTTGAAGGTCAACGAGAGCAGTTTGGGGGTTAATTGTAGTCATAATTGTGCACCGTGTTGTGGTGACAATTTAATTTTTGTTGAGAGCCAAACTGAGTTGTCTTGTAGCTCCCATGTAGATCACATTTGTTTGTCTTCAATGTGCAGTGAAGACGTTGATCAGTCATTACAAAATATGGATGAATGCACGTTAGTTTCGTTTGATTCTGAAGAGCAGATACAAGTGGAAAAAGTTGTTGAAAATTCGTACATGAATGACCTTTTATCCCTTGATGTTGATCCTTGGAGAGTTGTTGAACACTCCTGTATGAATGACCTCCTATCCCTAGATTTGGACCCTTGGGTAGTAAATGATACCAGTGAGATATCACTCATGAATTGTGAGAAACCCTTGTCAGACAGTATTTCAGATAACTGTACTGATTTGAACCCGTCAGATCATGTAGACACAGATCAGACCTCAGGAAATAACTTTGAAGGTTTGAATTATGACGTTACCCCTCAGTCACTTTTCGAACAGGCTGTCACGTCATCGGTGACGTCAATGTCCAAGTACACAGCTTTTGTGTACCCGTTCAGCCACTTGGCAAAGAAAAGGGTCAAATTCAAGACCTGCAGAAAATCGCATGACCTTGACCAGATAAGTTGGGCAGTTTGTGACCATAAATGGGGTCATCTGAGACAGAAAAGGGTTAAAATGAAGCTAGATTTTGTACATAACCGGTCTTTGTAAAGTTACTGCGCGCCCGTTAAGTGGACTGCGCGTAGAAAAAATCCTGGTGGCCTGCAAACCAGAGTTTGTATGGACAAGGATTTATACAGTTTTTATGCAAGCTTTTATTTTGTAAACAGTCCACATTCAATATATGCGCTGGGACTGCACTTAGAAAAATTTCCGATTGGCCTCCAAACCCGTGTTTGGATGGACAGGAAATTAGCTCCTACCAGCAATTGTATTTTTGCAGTCTATGGGTGGGAAACACGCGTCCGTAATCAGTGTAAAAAATGACACTGATCGCGTCGAGGAGCTTACCCATCCTTTGACGCGCCGATAACCTTAACGTGACTTCAGAATTCAAATATGATTAATGAATACAACATTAATTTGAATGCAGCATTAAATGTATGAACATATATACATCCAAAGATAGAAGTAATGCAAACTGCATCAAACATGCACACATACATATGCACACACATAAGTTGATCATGAAAGTCAGTCAGTCATGTAGTTACTATTTGTATTTGTCTATGAAATAACGGCAATACTTAATTTTGGATCATGCATTATTGGTTTTCAGCAACCATGGGTAGATGTCGATTGTACAGCGATGACGCCCTACACCTTACAGATGACTTTCTATGATTGATAGATGATGCTTACATCTTCAGTGGTGGATCTGATTGGATGTGATTGTGTTGCAGTGACATTGAACAAACAACCATATATAAACTGGAACTGTGTGACGTATAAAACAGTATATACTAGTTTACAGTCAAATCCAAGTGCAGAGACTAGATAATGTTTGTAAAACACAGAAAATTGCAAATGCTATATATCTGTGGTGTAAAATTTAAAAAACTATGACGAACTCTGAAGTGATAAAGATTTTTAAATTGTTTTCAAAGTGTACAGATAAGGTTGTACCTGATTAAAAAATTGATTGACAGTAATTGTGTAGCACACAGTGTACTGTCAATAAATTTTTCTCCGTAGAGGGAAGGAATGTAATAGATTCAGGTCTTCCTTGGTACACTTTGTGTTGCAGACTTATTTTCATTCCATACTAGAGCAGAGAAAGTTTTACCGGTCGTTTGACATAGATATCCACCATACGGTTAGCACCCGTGATTTGTGCATACAAGGGAGGTAACTCCTGTAGAACTGAATTTCCTTTTCCAACTGAGGGGACTTTCACTCTACTGGAATTACTTCAAGGTTTCTCTGATGTTTTGGGATGGAATCTTTAATTATTTGTATACAGACAAATTATGCAGTATGATTTATATTGTTAAAGTGAATATGTCACTTTCCCTGTACTTCTTTTATGCAAACAGGAAAACTTGATATTTATAATATTTGATTTATATACTTGATGAAATATTCCAATGACAAGGCAGAGGAAGGGAGGAAAGACGGATTGGTGGCAAAGCTCTAAGATGAGCAGAGCTTCTGGTAAAGGGAACGAATAAATACTACCTGTACGGGTGGTTATTCTTCCCTTAGGTATGGCAAATTCTCGCTAACACATTTTGTACAAAATGTAGTCGGGAATTTGCATCTCTTTCTTTTTATCATGAGTCATTTAATTCGTTTCTCTGACTATGACTAAAGTTTTTCCTTTTAGGATTTCTTTTAAGTAAAGTTATGCTGAAAATGTAATTTGAGACTCTGTATATTTTCCCAAGGGAAAGAACTTCGTAAATACAAAACTGTGACTTCCGGTATGTTTTCCAAGGGAAACAGCTTTGTAAACAATAACTAACTTCCTGTATGTTTTCCAAGGGAAACAACTTTGTATACAATAACTAACTTCCTGTATGTTTTTCCAAGGGAAATAACTTGGTAAAAGGAAACGTGACTTCCTGTATGTTTTCCAAGGGAAACAACTTAGAATGGAATTAGTGACTTCGTGAAAAGCACATTTCTGAAAAGAAACTCCTCTACCGTGCAATATAATTTGAACTTGCAATACAAATGTTAAATCTTTGGAATTAATTTACACTTACAAAATTTACAAAGTATTTTCATATTTCATTAAATGGTTGTTAATCATTTAAAATCTTGTGTTTATTGACTCAGGACACTGAAGGATTACCCACACCCAGCGTACGAACCTGAGGGAGCTAGTAACCAGCTCCAGGGTGGGAAACTGAAATTACGCCGCCTGACCCCACCGGGTCAGACTGCCTAAGATCAGTGACTCTATCTTACTGACAACCTCTTGAGATTGGATTGGGGTCAGTAAAACCTCAGCATTGAACTTATACAAGCCTACGCTACTTGAACTTAGTTCGAGAAGCCTAGGTTTGGGTTCCAAACACTTGGACGTGTCGACCCGCACGTCGACACTCGCCAAGCTCGGCCTCCTTCATCTTATTCGGTTACACTTGTACGGTCAAAATATGTTTGACGCTATAAGCAAACAGTGGGTACCAAGATAAGTCTACGCAACTGCGTAGTCTGTCGGAGTTAATGCAGTGCACCGCTTGATTCACAGAAGGCGTACTTATTGCGCTTACGCTGTTCTGATTGTGCTGGTGCATAGACTAGTCTAGACACAGGTGTTTTGCATATACCATGAGGCTCATTTTATCACGACACGACTCAAATGGCCTGCGCAAGGAAAAACGTGTGTTCCGCCCATAATGTTTGCCGTGAAATATGCTATTATACGCTACCAGGAGGTACCAAGATATGTCTACGCTCATGTGTAGTCTACCCTGTTCTGATTGCGCATGCGTCTAGTCTACACACGCGTGATTTGCGTATGGCATAAGACTGGTTTTATCACGATACGAGGGATGCGCAAGGAAAAATGTGTTTCACGCCATCTTGGTAAAAGTGAATGCAGTCCCACTTGTGTCATTTCTTTTCGCACTCTTTACGGCGCTCCAATGTATGATGCTCAAGATTGTTTATACATGTTGTGAACGCATAAATGGTACCACAGACTGGTCCGATTCTTCTCGTCCCATGTGGCAATTTTCTGAGGGTGCGGCTCTTGGGTTACATCATCGATAATCAAGGGTCGGTCATATTTGCACGTGCATTTTTGTTGAACGTTATGAGCCTTGTACGGTCAAAATATGTTTGACGCTATCAGCAAACAGTGGGTACCAAGATAAGTCTACGCAACTGCGTAGTCTGTCGGAGTTAATGCAGTGCACCGTTTGATTCACAGAAGGCGTACTTATTGCGCTTACCCTGTTCTGATTGTGCTGGTGCATAGACTAGTCTGGACATAGGTGTTTTGCATATACATGTACCATGTAGTTGGGTCTTGCCTGTGCTGATACAATTCACTCATGTTAAAGTTCGTAAACTGGTGACTTTTCGCTGTTTTGCCAATTCTAGGGTAGTTTATGGTAAAAAATGACGATGTTCTAGGATGATTGTCAAAAATTCAAAACGAGATCTTCAAAATATTAGGATTGGTATGTTTCAAACTGTCTTTATTTTTTCGATTACCGCGTTTTGAATTTTCGCGAAAAAATGGGCCGCTATTGCACCTTAATGCATCTCGTCTTTTGATTTTTTCACCGACAACATGTATTTTTAGTTGCCATGGTTTCAACAACGTGCAGTGACCGATGCTTTGAAGGTGCAAAGAATAACAATGACATTTAGTCCTAAGCACCATACTAGTCAAGTATTTCATACTTGCATCAGGAGAGATACATTTTCCCTTTGAAATTCTTGAAAATATGTAAAATTTGACCGGCCTAAAAATAGTTGTCATGGCAACAGTAATTGCTTAGATATCTCGAGAACCGTTTGACATACTTCACTAATTTTTTCACCGCTCTCCATCTTTCGTCGAGAGCTTTAAACCACGAAATTTTGAGCAAAATACAAAATTTTGAGTTTCCATCCAATGCTCGATGCTTACAGTAGTCAGCTTCTCTTAAATATCTTTCCAGATAATATGAGCCGCAACACGAAAAAAACAACAAAGTGGTTATGCGCCCAGCGCAGACTCAGATCAGCCTGGGCATCCGCCCAGTCTGATCAGAGTCTTCGCTGTCCGCATGGAAGTAGCTTAGACCCTTAGCTACTCTTTAAGCGCTTAGCAATAAATCTGATCAGACTGGGTGGATGAACAGGCTGGTCAGAGTCTGGGCTCGACGCACAGCCACTTCCTTGGTTTTCACGCGTCGCGGGTCATATATTTGGCGGAACTTATCGACAATAAATTTAGATATGAGCTGATTGTTACTTTTGGATATACTTGGTTTCAGGTTGATCGGCGGCGGTTGAAAAAAAGATCTACTTTGAGGTCGTATATCTCCGTATTTCTTGATAGAAGTTTACAGAATCGATGACAGTAGATTTTCAGGGTCATCCCCAACAAACTTAGAGTATTAAGCGTATTTTTGCGAAATGCAAATTCATAACAACACCCTTCAAGGCCTACCGCATTAAAAGAAACGAAAAGTCGCCGACTAGCGAGGATGTGTTTTGACTCAATACACATTAAGGCAGTTTTAAAATATAAATTTCCTGACCCTCTAGTTCTAAATCTAGTGTAACTTTTCAGTTCATGGCGGATTGTAATGATTTAACCATCGTAAACTTTGTCTTGGATTCAAGTTTATGCACGTGTATATTACCGTGGCATTTAAAAAAACGATTATTTCAAACAAAAAAAAGAAAGAAAAGAAAAGAAAAATGTCAGCTCTACTTTACTGACACTTTAATTTTCAATTTTAAAATCCTTTAAAATTCAGATATTCAAGGGGTTTTTTTATGTACAATGACCGAATTATGCAGAGAGAAACAAAAGAATCCAAGTGGTATTCACTCAACCGATGAAAAAAAACAAACTAGAAAGAACGACATTAAATTTAACGCTATTCAATGGCGTAGTTGCCTTTACGCAAATATGCAGGTGCGTATTGAAATTTTGTCAAGATGACAAAATTTCAACACGCACCTGCATATCTGCATGCTGAAATGTTGCCAAATGTGCTAGATATCAATACCAACTAGCAACTGACATGACAATATGAAATATTCTGGGGTCTTAACCCTTATATTTCATGTCTAGCCGCCTAAAGCCTGTCTGTGCGTATCGTGTTGTCGCCTCTAGCTACGCCGCTGCTATTTATCATGAAACAAAATTATTGTGCTGGATAGTACGGTTAACATTAAATAACAGAAAAGTAGCAATTTATTAAATTGCCTTAGCATTGTTTATGATTCAGTTTGTACAGTAAGTAGGCTATATCCTCGAAGCATGAAGTCCACATGAAGTAAGCCAAGTTTCGGTCTTTCCGTCCGTTCGTTTGTTAGTTAATTCGTTAGTTTTTCGTTTGTCCGTCTATCCATTTATCAATTTTTGCGTCAAAGTTAGACTAGAAATAGTCCCATTCATTTTTGCTTGTTTATTCATAACAAAAACCATAGCATTTTTCTTTTTCAGTATAAAAGAATTTTCTTCTGATAGCTATAAAAGATTCTATCTGGAGATAAATTAAAGTATCTGAGAGGGCTGGAATTTATAAGGAATATATATCTTTTGGACTGATTCCAGTCTACGTCAAAGTTTGCGCTAAACTTTTGCATTGCCCTGATCTCTGTAACCCTCTATATGGTGGAGTCAAGCTTTTTGTAAAGCTATGCTTGTATGTAAGTTTCCCTACCTTAGGGGATTTCCAGGATACAGAATCATTGCAGGGGCGTAACTAGGGGCAATTTCATAATACGCACAACCATGTTTTATTCTCTACTTCTTGAAGGGAAAGCTAGTATTTCAGCCACTTTGGTAATTGGTATTGAAATCTTGTCTAATTTATAAATATTCAGCATGCAAATATGCAGGTGCGTTTTGAAATTTTGTCAATTTTGACAAAATTTCAATACGCACTTGCGTATTTGCCGTATAGGTAGCTACGCCTTTGCATTGATCGTGTTCACAGAAAATCGTAGAATGCAGTCCTCAGCGATTATCTCTTCAGCTTGTGGTTTAAGCCTGTTCAAGATGACATTCAGCATCACTTTGCATGAATGACTGATGAGGCTGATGGTTCTGTAGTTCTGGCAGAGCTGTAGGTTGCCCTTTCTAGGGAGTGTAATAATCAGCGACTGAGTCCATGGGGTAGGCCATTCTCCTGTTCCCCAGATCCTGTCGCAGATATCTGTTAAAACATCAATTATGGTCTCCCCGCCAGCTTGAACAAGTTCTGCTGATATACTACCAACTCCGCCCGACTTCCCCTTTTTAGTGCTGCTATTGCAATCTCAACTTCCTTACGAAGAATCGGTTGTTGATCTTCTTCACGGTGCTGATTGCAGTCCAGAACCACATTGTCATCGTAAGTCTCATGGTTGTATAGTTCTGAGCAATATTCTGTCCATCTCCTCAGAATCTCTTGTTCCTCTGTAAGGCATTTCCCAGACCTGTCCTGGATATCTAGGGCTTCTTAAACAAAAGCCCGAGCAAACTCATAGATGTAAGCATAAAACAACATTAACACAACAGCAAACTATTCAAATTGAATAGCACCTTAATATTTTGGCTAATACATTTTATTTATGTTTTTTTTTTCACGAGTCAGTTTACCAGCTATAGTATTTAGTAACGTGAAAAAGCGACCATCCGAAACAATGGTCTGCTGAGTGTCGATATGAACAGCAAATGCGCAGTTTCATCTGAACCCTTACTGTCTTGTCAAAACCTCTGGCTAGATCCGCAACTGCTATGTATGCTATGGTGTCGGGAGCGATCGATATGCCGATATACCGGTGTTGCGATTTATCTTATCAGCGAAATAGGTCATGTTCTTAAAAATATGAAAAGAGACATTATACCCATTTCACCTTTTACCCTCATTGACGCGCGCGTGTGTATGTATACATCGGATATGATTTACAGGCCCGCAGTCAAATTCACAGTGATGTAACAGCTATGTCAACGTTGCATTATCTTGGATCAATGTAGAAACAACGTTGAATGAACGTTGATTCAACGTTATGACGTTGAATCAACATTCATTCAATGTTGTTTCACCCTTGTGTGTCTTTTAGCACAGGATAATCTGCTGGGCAGAGAATTTTGGTCATTAAAGAGGGCATAAGTTTTGTTTAACACTTGGTTGCACAGTATTTAGGGACGCCACTATGAAGACATACGTTGGAATACTTTTCTTGTCACTGTTTTTTACGGAAATACACTCGGAACTTCATGAAAACGCACCCACCGTGGAAACAAAGTTAGGGACTATAATTGGAACAATTAAAGACGTTAATGTGTTTGGGACACAAATAAATGTTGAGAGATATTTTGGAATACCTTACGCAGAACCGCCGATTGGTGATCTACGGTTTAGGAAACCAGTCCCAAAGAAGCCATTCACCTCACCATTTGAAGCAACTAAACATGGCAATATATGTTTTCAAATGGCACTGTTACCAATGGGTGATGCAACATTAAGTGAGGATTGTTTGTTCCTGAACGTTTATGTTCCTGCGGTTAGGAAACCGGATTTGGCAGTCATGGTGTTTTTACATGGCGGTGGCTTTGTAACCGGGGCTTCTGATCCGGTCATATCAGACACACTTGCCGCTTACGGGGAGGTAATAGTAGTGACAATAAACTATAGACTGTCACTATGGGGTTTCCTAACAACAGAAGATGAGCACGCGCCTGGTAACTACGGACTATGGGACCAGCACGAGGCCATTAGATGGGTGCATGATAACATTCAAGGATTTGGCGGAGATCCATCTAGGGTAACACTATTTGGAGAATCGGCAGGCGCTGTAAGTGTTGTTTTCCAGTCTCTTTTTGAGGGCAACGACGGATTAATCCATAGGGCTATTGCACAAAGTGGAAGTATTACTGCCCCGCTTGTAGCCCGAACAGAAATTAAGAAAGATGTTGAAAAGCTTGGAAAACTTGTTGGTTGTGAAGACGTAAGTTCTGAGGCTCTGGTAAAATGTCTCAGAAACGTGCCTGGAAAAACTCTAAACGAAACTTTAAATGATTTTAACAATGGTTTTATGGGCTTTCCCATGCCTTTTGTTGTTAGTGTGGATGGAGAGTTTATAAAAGAAGATTATAACGAACTTCTTAAAGGTGATTCAGAGAAATCCTCCAAAGCACGGTCCGTCTTTTCTAGTATAGAATTTATGTCTGGAGTTGACGCTGAAGAAGGAGGTATGATGATTAGCGCTTTCCTGGGAACTCCGGACTTAGATAATTTTGAACCTAACAGAACATTTTATGAAAAGACGCTTGTTCCAACAATGGTGAAATTTTCTGTTGGTGAGGATGCCCCGGATGTTTTAAAGGATCTTACAATTCATGAATATACTGATTGGAGTGATCCAGAGGATATGGCTAAACGAAGACACAAATATGCGGCAATGTGTGCTGACCTTCTGTTTACAGTGACACTGGCGGAAACTATTGCACAACATGAATCGCTCACTAAAGGCCGGAAAGGAACATACATGTATGTACTAGACGTATCACCGTCCTCACATCTATTACCGACCCCGTCTTGGTGCACGAGAGCCACTCATGGGGATGAACTACAGTACGTTTTCTTTGAGGAATCTCTTGAAGTTTGGAAATTACTGGGACGTGAGGACTATAAGCCAATGGAATGGGAGAGGGGCGTGGCGAAAAATATGATGAACATGTGGACCAATTTTGCTAAGACTGGGTAAGTTAGTTTAAGGCGTTTTAGCAAATTTTAAACAATCATTTACGTACATTGCATATATAGTTATGTCTAGTTGTGACGCAAAACAGGCGAAATGTCTCTGGTACTGATGAAAAATGACAGGATATAAATTAATGCAGTTTATATAACAAGGCTTCTAAAAGATGTTTTTTTGAGAACGAAGTTGCTTTTTAAATTGAATTCTAACACAGTGCGCCTATAGAAGCAATGGAAAGTTTCCGGGTTTTATTCTGCAACAGTTCACTGTCTCGGAGCGCGTGAGACTAATTGCTGACGTCACTTCCATTATTGACGTAATTTTGTGACGTTTTGAGACGTTACACGGTGTAACGTCTCTTTTTCTTCATAAAATCGCCATAAAAAAGTACATTTACCTTTGATACAGTTAAGAATATTGGCGGGAGCATGATCGCGCTGGCAGGAAGGTTGGGAGAGTTTGAATGAAAAGAATACTTTTTCCAGCGTTTTTGAGCGTTAGAATCGAAATAGTTCAGCTCTAGCATTGAATTGTTGAGTAATAATTCACTGTTTGTCGGTCAGTTGTAAGTAGACATATCACTCGCGCTCCGCGCTCGTGATATGATCTACTTTACAACTGACCTCCAAACAGTGAATTATTACTCAACAATTCACTGCTAGAGCTGATCTATTTCATAAATATTATTTGTAACGTAAGTTCTTAGGCTGTTTGAGACTCTGATAAAAATACTGTTTACCAGTAAATCCAAAGGACGTTTTTAGTATATACTGATTAGGCCTAGATGAAATAAAAGGAAAAAAAAATAAAATAAAAAAAATAGAAAGTCACGCTTTGCATTACGATTTTACAAATCAGATATTGTTTCCGGATTTCAAAACTGCCTTTAATACGTTTTTCATGCATAATTCATGTGAACTTTGTTTAAAACATGTTGTATGAAATCCAGGACAAGTTTGCTATTTAACTTTAAAATAGAACAGGTGGCTAATAAAAATGACATTGGTTTCATATGATGCTTGTCGGTGCCTTCCCGATTTGCAGTGCAGTCGACAATGGCAGATTATTAGCCGTTCTTGGTGTCGCCCGTGATTATTGAGTCTGACATCGGCATTGTACGATATTTGTCAGGATCTTGCTAGTAGTCAACGGAATTGACAAAAGCCGCTGAATAATGTTAAGTTGGTCGGTGTCTCGCCGGTGTTAAACAAAGTTGACATCGGCCGCTGCATAATACGATTCTGAGCGAAAAATAAAAAGTGTTATCATATGACGTCGCTGTTATTCAGTGGATTATGTCGTGTCGTAAAAATCGTATGACCACACATGTAATAACACGAAGGCTCGTTTCATAAATTTTACATGAAATGACCACTCGTGTAAGATCCTCTATATCTTTTTTTTCTATTTCAGGAATCCAAACAAACCAAGGCCTGTCCAGATGTTTTGGCCATCTTACGCTAAAGACGCACAGCAATATCTACACATTACCAGAGACATGACGTCGGATTCTATTAGAAGTCATATATTCACCCGTGAATTAAATTTCTGGAAGAAAGTTGTTCCGGCTGTGAAACGAGCAGTCGATGACTTAAATAAGGATGCTCAGTCGTCATCAGACAGTAAAGAGTCCGGTTATTGTGAAAAGGATGGTGGCTGTGAACCTTAGAAGCTGTACTGGCTTTATCATTGTTGTTGTAGGTTTATTTGATCTTTGAGACAGTATTTCAGTCTATATCTAGCCGTCTTCCAGCAAGAGGGAGAAAGAAAAGAGATGATAGGCCTGAGAAAACATAACCAAATAACCGCCTACCGCACCCACTGCATGCCCTTGCCCTACTATTATCCAAATAAGCAGGACTTCCCGGCACTCAAAGTTACCAAGCACCACCGCCCGATCGGACCATCCCATGTGCTAGCTTTAAATTTATGCTCAACAGTCTAATACTAATTTACAAAATGGACATCGTACGCCAGTATCACGTTCTAATACCAGTAAACATCTTAGCTTTCTAAAGAAAATAATCTCAGACCCAGGTAAGAAAATAAGTCATGTCTCAGGTCTTTCGATTTGTTTGAAGCAATGCAATTTGGGGGATAACTGTATTTAAAGTTGTCATTTGGGGAGGTAAATTATCGGTTTTCTGGTCGGAAATTTCGTTTTACGCGACGCGTTTTTTATGGTCGAAAATTTCGTTTTGCGGCGACGCGTTTAAGTTAGCGGGGCCGTAATACGCAATTTGAGACCATAAAACCGATGATTCGCCTCGGAGTCCCCAAAAAGCAATTTTCAATGTAGTTATCCTCATTCTAATGTACTTTTTTACATTATCACCTTTCAAAGTGTACTTTTTTGCATCCGTTGCAATCGTTGTCAGCAGAATAAAACCAATCGTCAGTCTATGAGAAGAGGCATTTTGTAATGATGTAGGGTTTGCGACAGTATATCGCAGAATATACCGTCGCAAATTTTTCACGTTATCAAATCAGACGTCGCGTTGTATTTGTAAGTGCATTAGAATGGTTCATGAAATGGGAAAACGTATTCCAAAATACTCTAATAAATAGCTTCATTTCACAAAATAATGAATTTGGCCTAGACAAGGGACTTTAGTGCGAGGAAACTGCGATAAAAAGCGGACTTTTAAGACTTGAGATTTATCTTTTTTCTTGATTGGTGTATTTTGAAACTCTAGTTAGAGACGTAATTTAATTTTGTGATATGGACGTACGTCGCCCACATTCATTTAGCGCACATTGAATGATCAAAACAACTTATGCATCGGTTGATGCCATGACTCGCAAACTTTGGACTAGTTTTTTTGGGAGTTAGTATCATCGAAAACTTAAATGAGCCGCGACACGACAAAACCAACAATGTGGTTGTGCGCCCGGTGCAGACTCAGATCTGCCTGGGCATCCGCTTAGTTTGATCAAACTCTTCATTAAGTGCTCAAAGGGTAGCTAAGGGTCTAAGCTACCTCCATACGGACAGCGAAGACTCTGATCAGACTGGGCGGATGCCCAGGCTAATCTGAGTCTGCGCTGGGCGCACAACCACATTGTTGAATTTTCAGTGTCAGTTTTAGTTAACTCAGTGCGTTTGTCGTGGTCATTGTCCCTGGACAGGATATTACAAGCACATAACCTTGGTGTTTGTTGAGAATTGCGTTTGCGCCCGTCCATATGTACAGTTTAGCCTTCTTGAAAGGCCCTAAGAGGAACACTATAATTTGAACAAAAGTTTAGTTATATTGGAATATTGGAGTAGATTCGTATATTAATTGCTTTATACCTCAGATGAGTGTATGTATGTATGTATGCATGTATGCATGTATGTATGTATGTATGTATGTGTGTGTGTTTGTGTGTGTGCGTGCGTGCGTGCGTGCGTGTGTGTGCGTGCGTGTGTGCGTGTGTTGTTTGAGCTCTAATATTTTTGTAAACTCTCATAGTTCATGGGTATTTTATTATGTTGTGAAACCTAAAATAAATCTTTACTTGACGACTCACATTTTTGTATGCAAATAGACGCTTTGAACCACGCCCTGTGAAAACGTGCCGCATGAACTGTACAACTCTGATCAGATTCCGCCACCGTGTATTATATGTGTGGGGGAGAAAACACTCCAGGCAGTCTGCTCAGACTCTTTCCCCCTCCCCTTCGATTGAATTGTTGATGGAATCAGATGAATATAATATCAGAACTTAAGGCTCAGGCTCATCTGACTGCTGGTATGTGCTGACTGATCATGGTTGAGCTATAATTGTTGGCATACATGTATGTGACATCATGCAGTATATATTACAGTATCCAGGTTTGCATAACCTACCAATTAAACTGAATGAGTACATCTGAGGAGGGGGGTGGGAAGGGGGGGGGGAGTGAAGGGGGTGGAGAGGGGGGTAGACGGGGAGAGTAGGGGGGCAACTTGCCATTTTCATATTGCCCTTAAAGGCAAGTATTGGCTTACCTGACGCCTACAGCGCATCACAGAAAAAAAACAAAAAACCATTAATTACTAGATCCGCCTTAGCATTAATAGGTAGGTAGGTAGCTGCAATTTGCATAAGTAGTTCAGCATTAAGCCGCGACATGACAAACCCCACAAAGTGGCATGTGTGCCCAGCGAAGACTCAGATCAGCCTGGGCATTCGCCCAGTATGACCAGAGTCTTCGCTGTCGGCATGGAGCTAACTCAGACTTAAGCTACCCGTTAGGCGCATAACGAAGACTTCGATCGGACTAAAAAGATGCTCCGTCTGATCTGAGTATTAGCTGGGCGCATATGCCACTTTGTTGGTTTTGTCGTGTCGCGGCTCAATTTTATGATGTCAACATAGTACATATGAACAGAACTGACCCAAATCGTTGCTGGTACAGAAAGACTGGGCACGCATCACTGACAAACTTCATGGGCTCACAAATTGGGCTGAGTCTATATAAGCCGCGACACGACAAAACCAACATAGCGGCATGTGCGGCCAGCGAACACTCAGATCAACCAGAGCATCCGCTCAGCCTTATCCGAGTCTTCACTGTGCGCTTTACGGTTGAAAAGGCTCTAAGCCAGCTCCATGCGGACAGCGAAGACTCTGGTCAGACTGAGCGGATTCCCAGGCTGATCTCAGTCTTCGCTGGCTACACATGTCACTTTGTTGCTATGTCGTGTCGCGGCTAAATAATGGTTTGCACCATTTAGCGTGATGCGGCTTACACGAGTATCTATTCGGATATAAGACGGGAGTTCATCCTTTCAAAATTATTGCAAATATGTGAATCAGGCTTTTGCCAGTCAGCAATAAAAAGTTTTTTTTTTGTTTTTTTTCTAAAACAGTCTTAAAGATCTAGATCCGTTTTATAAGACGGATTAGGTCTTTGAGATTGATTTGGAAGCCAAAAACCCCTCCTACAAGTATTACTAAATGGATCCCGTCTTATTACGGAATAGATACGTTACGTGTATAACAATTTAACTGTAAGCTATGCTTCCAAACTGCAGATCTAGATTAGAGGTGTGTCATGAGCAGCCTCAGTACAAATCTACCCTGTATCCTATTTCATTTGTTACTTTGTTTCTGTCAAATAAAATTCTCATATTCAAAGATCAAAGGATCAGTTTCGGGAGGCATAGAGCTAAAAATAAGCTCGGTTTTCATCAAGATTTTGTTTAGATAAATGTACATATAAGCAATGAAGTTAATTTTTTCTGATGTTTATGTCTGATGTCTAATGGGTCACTAGCAAAGTTTACATGAGCCTCTACGGGGCTCATTAAATTTGCACGCGACCTAATGTAGTTTACACCCCGATAATCCCCAGATAAATGAAATTCATTTCTTAGACAATTATATACTTTACATGTACATATATACGAATCAATTAAATATAGGATATGACGGTTAGCGTGATGCTTATATGATAGTCATCTCCGCTTTTGGGGTTTAGATACAGAATGGCAAATCAAACGTCAAGGCCAACTGAATAAAAGCATCTATCTTTGTAGGTTATTGTCTCTTATATTATATGTAAAGCTGTTTTACATATCACATCAGATCACATCTCTTCCAGATCATAGCTTCCAGATAGTTATCAGATCTTCCTTATTAATTTTGAGGTTTAATCGCCATCACACTTTTTAAACCTCAATTGAAACAAAAGAAGGTTATTCCGGAAACCTGCTCACGGACACATATGGGTTTTGCCGATTGCGTCTGATAAATGAGCCGCGACGATGTGGTTGTGCGCCCAGCGCAGACTCAGATCAGCCTGGACATCCGCCCAGTTTGATCAGACTCTTTGTTCAGCGCTTAAAGGGTTGCTAAGGGTCTAAGCTACTTCTATGCGAACAGCGAAGACTCTGATCAGACTGGGTGGATGCCCAGGCTGATCTGAGTCTGCGCTGGGCACACAACCACCTTGTTGGTTTTGTCGTGCCGCGGCTCAAATGAGGACATCTAATTATGAGTGTTGACGTCGTTTCACGTACATCATTATACCGCTCACAGAACGCATGACCGCCGCCAGACGTTTGAGTACCACGTGGTCAGGCACTAGCTCGAATGTAAATCTGAAATGTCAGATAAAAGTAAGGTTTATTTCTATTCATATTTTGTCGGCAGCAATGGCGCTATATTTTCAGATACATTTTGTAGATATCCTAAGGAGCAGACTGACCTGCGTCAACACAGTTTGAAATTCCGTCTGTGATTCTCGCATAACATCAATATGTAAATTTCACAGAAACGAAACGGTCATTTATCATATTCATACTTTTTACCTGTCTTCATACCATAGTCCCTTTTACATGTATTCAGTTCTCAAAGTGTGCAAGATCATATTTAAGGTATGAATAACACTGATGATTATGGTATAAATAAGCTAAAGCACAGTCTTTCTTTTACATGCGACAATCTACTCTCTACTCACTTCAAGTGTTTATTCATTTATTCATAGATTGAAATTTTGCAGTATATGCTTGCCTTCGTCGATGTATTAATACTATGTATTTACTGAAAAGCTCTATAGTAAATCATTGGAACGTAATGTAGTTTACATTCCAATAATTACATTGAGCCACGCGACGTCAAATTAACAATGACATCTACACTCTGATTGGACGTCGGCGACGCCTTGACGTCATTCACGCTGAACCATTCCGCTGTTACCAGAAAAACTGCGTGTACATGTTTCACTCCTTCATTTTTAGCACTTATATAAGATTTTTCATCAAGGTTTTGATGGAAAAGAATGTAAATATAAGCAATGAACTTAATTTTTCTGATGTTTATCGAAGTGTAAACTACACTGGGTCACTAGCAAAGTTAACATAAACCCCTTCGGGGTTCATTCACTTTGCACGTGACCCAATGTAGTTTACACTTCGATGAAGATCAGAAAAATGAAATTCATTTCTTAAAAACATCTGATGAACAGAAGGTTAAAAGTCTAAAAGCGCTCTGCCTGTACCTTGTAACTAGCTGTAAATGATATAACTTTTTGGCCTCGCGTGAAAAATAACCTTACGTCAGGTGGTATTGCAAATATTCAAATCAGTCCGCGCAGCTAGACAGAATAACGAGCTTCATCTTTTTCACGGTTTATCTTTGCCAGGCTTAGCAGTTGGTATATGCGAGAGGGAAACTCTAATCAGACTTGAAGGATGTGCAAGCTGATTCGCGACTCGAGACAAAACTAACATGGTAGCTAAGGTTCTAAGCTAGGCTCATTTGGACAGGGATGACTCTGTCCGGGCTGAACTGAATCTTCACTGGGCGCACATTCCAGCTTGTATGTTTTGTAGTGTCGCGACTAATTTTTCCAGTTAATATATGTCATAAGATCCGATTTCACGCGACACCAATCAGTAGAAATAAATCTTACTTTCTAAGCAATTTTGCAAGAACCACTTTTTCTTCGTTCATGGCAAAATGCTGACCAATACAGTTCCTGAAAAAAAAATATATAGGTGATACCGTTTTACTTTTTACTGATGATAATGCAACATTCCCTCCAAGACGACCACATAATGTTATATGGCTTTTAACAGATACTATATTTTACCTTGAAGAAACTGTTCCAACAGTTATACATTTATTTGCATTGTTTGATTTCAGTTTATACTGCCTTTGAATCAATAAACAGAGAAGCCACCTGTTTGTTACGCTACCCAATACAACATAATCATACTAAAACAGTTACTAACAATTTTTGATCCAAATCAAACATATTTGCTCGGGCACAATATTTATTACCAGCAGGAAATATTTCCATGTAGCCGTACCTTCTGGAAGACGAAGACACAGGAAAAATTTCTTATAATATATCTTTGCAGTTCGACATTCGTATATCTTTTTTCTGATAACTTAAAACTACCAAAAATTTGATCAACCACTGTTTTTTCTCAGTCTTAAAGGGCCGTTAAATCCAAAATAATCAACCAACCAACAACTGCACGTGTTTGTTTATCTCCCGGGTTTGAATTTCGTTGGAGGCGGTCACTTTTTCAACCATTCATTATCAACCTTCACAACCATCGGATTTATAGGACAGAAGAACTTGTGAACGGACATCCTTTCATCCCTCCAGCCATCCCCCGCCCATCCGTCCATTCAGTCATCACAATTCATCTACAGTGAACTGTCGATATCTCGAAGTCAAACATCACCCCAAACTACCGATATCTCAAAGTAAATTTTCTGGTACCAGAAAATTTACTTTGAGATATCAGTAGTTTGAGATTACGGGAGTTGAAATTTGAATAAAAATAGGAAATGCATTCTTTGATATGAGAAGATATTTTGAGATGTCAATGTTCATCAGGAGTCGACTGTAGTTGGAAGTAACAGCATATTGTGTTACATAATCGGGTCATATAATAACAAAAACATGAAGTATATCTCAACACGACTGAACCAACAAAGTGGTATGTGCGCCCTGTGAAGACTCAGATCAGCTTAGACCCTGAGTTAGCCTTTAAGCGTACAGCAAAGAGTCTGATCAGACTGGGCAGATGCCCAGGCTGATCTGAGTCTTCACTGGGCGAACATGCCAGCATGTTTGTTTTGTAGTGACGCGACTCAAATTAAGCTCACCTTGGACCTGCAGAGAACGGTACAAACTGGTAATTATCCATTTTCAATATATTTTCTTTGGAGAATCTTTCTGGAATATATTCCATATCTCTGTCCCAGACGTTTTTGTTGTGGTGGAGAGACCATATATTCACCTGGCAAACATTTGCAGAATTTTCAATATATTGCGTACATGTTACAATATATTGCTTACACAGTTAAAAACAGCGAGTGTACTGTACATCTTAGACAAACCCTTCAATATCAAAAACGGTCAAGGATGGGCTACGTGTTTAGCATACACTAAATAACCAACATTAAAGGAAGCGTGACGTCAGTCGGGGACACGTCTTCGAATTCTGTAGTGTATTTGTCATTTCAATATTAATAAAAACATGGATTACTTTAAAGGTTAAATATGATTCCTATGTTCTTTTTCTGCGTTAAGCAGTTAGATGCAACCCGCGGATACCTTTCGCTAGTATACGGTAGGAAAAAACGCATTTGATTTAATAAACG
This sequence comes from Ctena decussata, assembly GCA_963989385.1. Taxonomy (NCBI): domain Eukaryota; kingdom Metazoa; phylum Mollusca; class Bivalvia; order Lucinida; family Lucinidae; genus Ctena; species Ctena decussata. The sequence goes on along the minus strand of OZ022510.1, from coordinate 11,750,770 downwards.
ATATTTTTCAGAAAACTCTTTTAAAAACATTTAACGCAGTATCAAGAATCAAGACAACTTAAAAGTCTTGTAATAAATCATGAATTAATTAATAATTTAAAAGCAGCAATTTAAGCGAAACTCATTGAATTGAATACTTAAATCCCCTATTAGAGTTCTTTCGGATAAGACGCAGCTGTATAAGTAGCCGCATCTGAACGTATCGGAGAGGGAGAAGTCATTGTTTTGCCTTTTTAAACAGTTCTGTTCTGTTCTGTTCAATTCTCGTATCGACGATACCCAAGTGGCTCAACGGTACGTAACCATAGTTGCACACACCTGGCGCCGGGTGTCCGTCCAACTTTTTAAACAGGTCTATATAATGCCATCAAATGTTAGTTTGAAGTAGATAAAGGTACTTGTTTTACATATACCTAAAGCTTTTAGTTTTTGATTAAGAGTTACTTCAATGTCCTCACCCATTTAATGATTGGGTAATTCTGGAAAAAGTGCATGTTCGTCCGTCTTTTTATTTGAATGTCACACTTTCCTTTCTATACTCTTTGAGGTTATTGTTATTAGCCCAAATCTGGCGAACAATGATAACCTCCCTTGTCGACAATAATATCCTCCCTTGTCCTCAGTGATATTGAACAGTAAATGTCATAATGCTTTGTTTAGATTGATGTGTATAATTGAGTCTTATAAGTGGCAAACATAGGCAGAACATGTTTTTGAAAAATGATACATTGTTCCATAAAATGCAGTTTCCATATCTAGTGGGGGTCGTGTGGTCGGACGATGGTGCTGCGTGACTTATGGTGCCGTTTTGATAAAAGTATAGCAAGGACCTACTGTGCTTGCAGTAGATGCAGGTGGGGTTTGTTTGGATATTTTATTCTCTCGTCTATCTTGTCCCTTTTCTTTCTCCTTCTCTCTGAGAGACGGCTCGACTGAAATAATGTCTTAAAGTCTTAGAGCTGTTAAACACAAACCAACACACCAATCCGTCAATTTCTGGTTTTCCTTCGAGCGATGGAAAAAGCGGGACGTTTATGGGTCACATGCCTGTACATTGAAATTTTACCAGTTAAATCAGGTTTACTGTCGAAAGTATGACCAAAATCAATTTAAAACCGTTTTAGGTGAAACTCAATGATGTTTTGTTTCTTTAAAAGTGGCAGTAAGGATCTGGCAGCGACTGACAAAATATTTCATAAATGTTTACATCGCTACAGCAATGGTGTCTGTAGCTTTAATGATTGTGAATTTTAAACAAGAATTGCCTTGTCATGCTTTTAGAATAGCATGACATGCAGCATAGATGACTTGAGCACATATGTAAAATTATCCCTGCGACACCACCACCACCCCCACCCAAAATAGCCACCTACCACACCAATCGCCCCCATGGCTCTGATTTATGTCCCCAAAAATATGTTTTTCACACTATTAAAACATTAGATCACTGGCAATTTGTTTATGTAATGAATACAGCAGCATACTGTTGGAATTCTTGGTCATTGCAACATGCATTGCTGCAACGGGGACTGAGGTGTCCTTTCCTGTTTTCGATGCTAGTATGTATTTACTGTTTGCTTACCCGGTCGGGTTACTGAGAGACACTCCCAGTGGGCACGCTGCCATATAAAAAAAGCAAAACGTTTCTACAGCGCTGCATGGCGTTGACTCAATTATTGTTCCACGCCGCCTTCTGCTAGCATACAGGATTGAACACGCACGCTTCAATGCAAGCGGGAGCAACAACAATTCAGCCCAATGAGTCTTTCCCCTTAAAGTCTCCACATGCCTACGCGATGTAAAATCGTCTAAACACAAATCTTTATGAAAGGCGCTTCAACCGTCACTTTTGGTGATAAAATGAGAGTTGATGGGCATAGATTGAGTCTTATCGCTGACAAAAAATAGGGGGAACATGTAATCGCTATTTCCTTTTCTGGTTACCCGTCGAGCGATGGAATAGAAACAGAACACGGGGCACAGAACGCTTGTGCATAGTATTTTTACCATTTTGTTAAAGTTTGTGATATCGAAAGAAGGTCATTTTATTTCCCAACTAAATGACTCAGATATTTTATAACCTTTTTCATGTGAAGCTCAAAGATAATTTATTTGTTTAAAGTTGACTATTCGCAGTCATTTGCAATGACAAAACTATGGTGGGACCGCACGATGCAGTATTTCTTGCTGATAGAGCAATGGGGCCTTTAACACCGACAATATAAAGAGCTTGACACGTACGACAGTAAGTGACCAATTTGCGGTCACGCAGATGCATCATGGCTAATCAGAGTTGTTTGCTCTTGCCGTGGTACATAGTGTCACGTAGTGGGAGCTCACTATGTTAGGCACTGACCTCTAAGCCAGCTGAATCAGATTGTGTTTGCTCTTACCTTGACCCATAGTCTCATGCCGTGGTAATTCACTAGGCTTTTACATGCTAAGCCAGCCGTCCAGGTTCGAATCCTGATGCAGGTTAAGTCCTTTATAATCGTAAATGGTGTCCTCTTGTACACAGTCTTTCATTATCCTCCTTCCATCGGCTCAATGTGACTGACATACTGTTGAAAGGGTGGTAAAAGCGCGTCATCAAACCCTTTTTCACAGTGTTGATAACGTTATCCCCTGATATGCCTTCAGCAGGCACATGACGTCGCATAGTCAGAACGACGCCATTTCGACGTCGCGTGCCCGACATCGTATACCAAAACAAGTATTTTGTTAAAGCTACTTCTTGGAAGAACATCATGAACATTATTACTTCCCTTGAATAAATGAAAAGGTAAGCCCTGTAATGAATAAAAAACACACCATTTTTCAAGTTATTTCGTTTGAGTATCTCAGGCAGAGAAGTAATAAAGTTTATTTATATTCTATATTTCAAATGAAGGATAAATCAATCAACATTCGCACTGGAGTTGAAGACGCACCGATTTCGAAATTAAATTCAAGGCCGTCGTCGGCGGTCCGGCCAGTCCGGCCATGGCCGGACCACTTTTTCGTCCGAATATGGTATTGGCCGTACCACTTTTTTCATTCGGCTGAATATGGTATTGGCCTGACCACTTTTCCCCGTTATTCCTTCTTTGCCTTTGTCCCAAAAATGCATTAAAATAGCTTCTAGAGACGTCCTGAATTCAAAACTTTCCTCGGGGGAGGGCCCCGAACCCCCCCTCCCCTTACGAGAGAAAGGAAACCGCCTCTCGTGCTCTCCCCCACTCGTGCCTTCGGCACTTGGAGAACACCCTTGGCAGTTTTTAAAAGCTTGGATAACCATTTGAAATACAGCAAATACTCACAAAATTATTTGAGTTTCACAAGTAAATTGGTCTCAAAATGCATTAAAATCGCTTCTAGACTCGGACGTCCTGAATTCAAAGAGTTTCTCATGGGAGGTAAGTACTCATAAAATTAATTGAGTTTCACAAGCGAAATTGGTCTCAAAATGCATTATAAATCCAAAACTTTCCTCAGAGGAGGTCCCCGAACCTCCTTTCGAGAGCTAGGGGGATACCCCTCTCGTGCTCTCCCCACTCGTGCCTTCGGTACTCGGGGCGTTCCATGGCCTCACCACTTTTCAAAAGCCGACGACGGCCCTGAATTCGTATGGCACTCGTGTTTCCATACAACACATACATACTGCTGTTGCGTGACAGTCATGTGGCGTTGTCCACTGTGGTTTTACAACCATTTCAACAGATTTTCAGTCATATATATTGACTATCATATTTCAAAAGGGTAAGAACGGAAGTCTGTGTTATTTTAGGATTAAAAAAAAAATCCTTAAGTGGAATTTGAACTCGGTCCGCCGGTTTGTTAGTCAAGCGTTTAACTAACTGAGCTACAAAGACTTACGGTAAAACATACTGAATATATATTTATATATACATATTTAAACATCCTTTTATTTACTTCTGACATTGGCTTTTCTCCCTCCCCCCCCCCCCCCCCCCCAGTCCTACTCCCCTACCGACACTGACACCTGTAGACTAAAATGCTACCTCAAAGGTGCTTTAAACCCCAAAACAACCAACCAGCCGACAAAATAAGGACACTCCTGTTCAATAAAACTGAGGACAAGGGAGGAAGTTATTGTTGACAAGGGAGGATATTCTTGTTCGCAAATTCGGGTTTAGTACAATAACTTCAAAGAGTATGGAAACGAAAGTGAGACAGTCGAACGCAAAGACGCAGGGACATGTACTGTTTCCAAAATCACCCAATAATTCAGCGGCTGAGGACAATGAAGTATTGGACAGTCATACACCAAAACCCTTAAACAAAAACTAAAACCATAATCATATGTAAAACAAAAAACTTCTATCATCTCCAAACTAACATTTGATGGTATTATATAGATGTGTTTAAAAAACGCAATAATGATTGCTCCCTCTCGGATACGTGCCGATACAGCTACTTATACGGCTGCGTCTAATTCGAAAGAACTCTATTAAAAAGTACAAGTAAAATCATCTGTTAGAAAATACTATCATTTGTCTTTCTTTGTTTCCAGTCTGTTAAAATAGGAGTGGTCTCTGAAGGAAAGAGGAAGATAATTTTAGAAAAGCAGTTCAAACTTTAACCTGGCTTATCGCTATTAAAATAAGGTACCGATATGGAAGTATCTTTAGGTAAGACGATGTCTCCCAGATCTAACTCATTCTTGATCTGTTTGGCTACCATGGCAACTGGACAGTGTAGCCTCATGCCTTCTTTGATACACATTGTTAGATATTCCATCTGGTTCAGATCGTTCCTGTAACCAAAGTAGCAAGTGAACGACGTTGTGAGGGCATTGTTCTTACTTTATACGTAAACACTTAAGACAGATCATTCTGGCCATTTCTGTGTGCTGGAAGGAGTCTTAAGGTGAGGTGGGAGTAATTGACAAAACACATGATTTTATTCATACTTCCCTATATTGTACAATTTAAGCCCCTCTTTCAGAAAATGTAATAAAAAGGGGTGTCGCCGTTGTCGTTTTCAAGATATCTGACCTCGAAAACGTCAATTTTTCCTCATTTTCGACACGACGTTATAATGGCGTTCTATGGAAAACGCACTTTTTTGCACGTCTCTCTTGGATTAAAACCTTCATTCTGAGAAAACAAAACACATTTTTTTTTCTTTAAAAACTAACACAGTCTGACCAAATGATAGAAGTTTACACTAAAGCAATAAAAATAGTAGGTCGCCGACTTAACTTTTGAGCTAAAGTACATAGAATGCCCTGCGTACTGTCTCCTTAGACTGAAATGTGTACGTCGCGCATGGTGACGTTAACGTTACTTTACTTTTCGCGCCACGTATCAACCGTCGCTTATTGTAGGACCCCGGTAAATTTGTCTAGGACTTTCGTCACTCATGATTGTCATTCCCGGGAATGCGGTTGTAATACATGTTACATTTTCTCTCAATGCATTAGCCGTCTTGGCTAACTTTTCTTTAATAATGATAAAATAAGGAATCGAAAACATTGCCATATAGTTTACGGGCACCTGAGTAACAAACTCTCAGAAGCAACAACTTTATGGGTTGGCTTCCACGTGTTATGACATTTGAACAATTCCCTTGTTGTTTGTACAGTGTTAGCGAGTCAAGTTTTCCAGTACATGACCCGACCCAAGAAAGGAACATATAATATTTCTTACTGCGAATGGACCTTTGCGACTCTCTCTCTCTCTCTCTCTCTCTCTCTCTCTCTCTCTGAAAATGACTGGGAAAATGCAGCTTGAATTCACTTAAGTGTCTAAGAGATTCAATGAATCGATTCTTTGATATGCACTTGGAAAAAAATAAAGAAATGAAAGATGGAAAGAATTTTTACTATCACTGCAATGTGGCCTAATTCTAACTGATTAGTATTTTAAGCGTGGGTGGTATGATAACACCCCATTGCACACAGAGTTTTATTATCACACTACCATGGTCCTGATTTGACTGAATTATTGTTAAAAAGGGCGCAAAATCTCCATCCATCCACCCATCCATCCATCCCTCCATCCCGGGGATATACCTGATAACACCCGAGGAGTCACGGTAGCTCAGTAGGTTAAGCACTGGCCTGCTGATCTAGCGGTCCCGGATTCGAGAACCACTGGAGGTTCGAATGCGTGGTCGAAGTGTAGACAGTGACCTGACTTCTCATTTCATTTTCATGAAGCGGTATCGTATCAAAGTTGTAATAGAATTATTGCAACAGCAGTTGCGAACTCCATCTAACAAACTGATGAGAAACCGCCAGAGAAAGCTTTCCCGTTAGTAATATAACTAGCTATATTTTTTGCAGTTTCTTCTCTACGACATTTTCTATTTCCTTTCAATTTCACCCAGGGCTCAGCCTCTGTGCATTTTGTAATCAGACCAATGTAGTACATGTAATCACAGAAGCGGATAATGTTGACGCCATCTTGTTTTTCTCAGACGGAAGGTTTGACGTCATTACGTAACGTTGCGACAGAAACTGCCGCACCTTAACTAGGAATTTCCATATTGGTATGTGCGCCCAGCGATGACTCAGATCAGCCTGGGCATCCGCGCTGTCTGATCAGAGCCTTCGCTGTGCACGTCAAAGGTAGCTAAGGATCTAAGCTACCTCCATGCCGACAGTGAAAACTCTGGTCAGACTGGGCGAATGTCCATGCTGGTCTGAAGTTTTGCTGGGCGCACATGCCACCTAGTTAGGTTTGTCGTATCGCGCTGTTGCATAACAGGTTTACGGCACCCAATGTATAAGAATATTTGTCTTTAAAAGCTTAAGATATTTTGATAACAAACACCCGTTTGTTACACAGAGAGAAGGCGTTGCCTCCACGTGCCTATGGTGCCTGTTAACGTTAAAAGCACCTAACAGTCAGCCACGGAAAGAAAATTAATATAGTATAATTATTATAGTGATTTCATTATTGAAAATCGTGCGGAGACGCAATAGATGTCAATATTTGTATGTTTTCTCGTATAAACGTCAGCGTGTTGCCCTAAATATTTTTGTTGCCATCAACAAGACAATGCAAGTGGTCACTTGGCTGAATTTGATTTTGTGCAACGCGAGAACGTGCGTTTTATCTACTTTAACCAGGTGAACAACGCCATTTTTGTGGCCACATGATACAATATCATTGCAATATTGGCCATTATAGAGTAGCTAATGAGCCTTTCTAGCCAAAACTTCGTAGTCTGACCCACTTCTTTCATATGAATGTTTCCTTTGCTTTTAAAATGAAACTTATGTATGATTTTAAAATGAAACCTATTTATGTTTTTTATGTGAAAACTAACCTTGCCAACACTTGCTATACTTTTCGTGTTGTGTCATGGCTGACTACAGACAAACTCGGCGATTATAACGAAAATTTATTTCGTTCATCGTAGGTTTAGAACGGATAATTCATGCTGAGAACTCGTTCTAGAACAACAAATCTTTCAATCTGTCAATTTGTAGTATACCGGAACTTGTATTGTCTGCATGTAAACAGACTCATTCAGGCTGAATCTGCTATTTCCCTCCATCTAGTTCGTGCATCTAGTATAGGTTCCTTACACAAAAATATTCATGACGATTTCATACAATCGAATCAGCAATGTATCGAATTCCCTTGGTAAAATGCACATAAGGAGAAGGAAAAAACACCTACCATTCAATATCATCAGAATTTCTCCCCTCTAGAATCTCATCAATTTCTTCCTGACATTTCTTCTGATAATCCTGATGTTCTGCCAAGGAATACAATATCCACGAGATGGCGCTCGCTGTCGTGTCGTGACCTGAGATGAGATATGAATACATAAATCCTGTGATTATTTGAACAGAGTATGATACGATGGCACGCCTATATCACGTGACATATCCTAAGAGGTAGTTACGCATTGCAGTGTGCTGGTAAATAAATCTAAGAACCCTTTCAATAGATATAATTATACAGTTGTGTTTGCCGGTAGATTAACGCTTTGAACCTACATGTATGCTCCAGAAGCCGAGGGTTTGATTCCTACCAAGGTCGTAATTCTTCACTCGACTTCGGATTATTTCATCCACGTCATCACCTCACCTCCTTTCCCATCCGAAAGATATTCTGAAAATACTGTTGACAAAGTGACGGTTTCCTGCAGCATCTGCTGGCAGGGAAGTGGACTAGAGACCTACTATGGCAAGCCAAATGCACAATTAGCGTAAAACATTGGTTTGTAAATATGAAACTTATATTTGAATTTCTTACCTAGGTTTGGAATTTGCTATCATAGGTATACAACAGTCTAACCTAGATTTTTAAAGTTCTATCATAGGTTTAAAACATTCTGAATCCCGTGATATAACCTTCCAACCTAAGTTAGGAGCAAATGATGAACAAGTTTACAAATCTAAGTTTGTGAATTACAATCATGGATTTTAATTCAAAGCTATGTTAGAACACTCATATCATACGTTTATGAAACCTATGCTAGAGCTTCTGAAACCCATGCTAAAAACTATTAAAGCAATGATAGTGGTTTCAAATATAAGTTTGAATAAAAACCCGTGATCGTCAATTACATACCTAGGCTTGTAGACCTATTGTACATTTGGCTTGCCACAGGCCTTCAACATATGAAGATGGAACCTAACCTTCTACCATCATTGCTTTTAGAAGACTAGCCGAAAACTTAAAAGCACTTTACTCAGGCTGTACATATAATAATTCAACCAAATGTACAGTATGACGTCCAAGTTTGTTTAAAAAAACAGGTATGCGTTATATACATGTATATACATGTTTAAGTACTAGTCGATGTATAATGCCGTTTAAAGTAAAATTTTAAAATACCTACTTTTACGACAGAGATTTCACATATGTCTTAACTAACGCTTTCTGCACATGTTATAACTGGGGTACCGTAAGCTGACCAGTCAGTAGTATCAATACACCCTGAGCCGCGACACGAGAAAACCAACGAAGTGGCATGTGCACCCAGCGAATACTCAGATCAGCTTGAGCATCCAACCAGTCAGTCTAATAAGAGCCTTCGCTATGCGTTTGTAGGGATCTAAGCTACTTCTTTGCGGACAGTGAAGCCTCTGATCGGACTGCAGTGGGCAGATTCTGAGTATTTGCTGGACGCAAATGTCACTTTGTTGGTTTTCTGGTGTCGGAGCTCATTTCATCATACCTTCAAATAAGAACGTATCTACTTCGTTCCGTATTTCTAATGGTGATAGCCCCTTCCCACTGTCATCTTTTGCCGTCATCAAAATGTCTAAGAAATCTAGGTATTTTCGGTTTTGTAAACGTCCCATTTCACCTTCTGTTTCCTGCAAATGTAGTAGTTATATTCTACCCCTTATATAAATATTGATTTTCTTTGCTAGAATTTTGCACATGTTTGTAGAATACGGTGGAATATGGAAATAATGACAGAGGAGTGCTAATTTGTAAGAAATTCTGAAGCATTCAGTTACACGATAATTACCTGGGCGAAATGATTTTGTTAAGCAGTCTTAAAAATACTTTGTGATAGCGACATTACCGAATGTTGTGACTAGATATACCTGATTGCACTATTCATTCTTAATGACTCATTCTCTTAATGTAAGCCAATGTTGTTCATGCTTTACTACAATATACGTCACTCAGATGCGCAGAACAAGCTTAGAATGGAAAGGACTGCTCGGCTTAAATATTTGCGGATAGAATTTTTCATCAGATTCAAAACAAAATGAGATTTCTCGACTCTGTCTTTCTCTCACGGGTCATTGCATTGATGCAAGTGAACATCAACAGCTTGTGTAGAAAACAATTTACTGTAAAAAATTAAGCATAGTGTGGTAATATTGGACTAAAGAATACAAGGTTTGCCCATGCAGGCTAATTTTTGCCAGCTCAGAAAAAAATATGGGGATACCTGTATCCGGTATCAGGTATGCACTGATAGGGTAACATGAAATTTTGAGCTGGACATGACAAAACGAACAAAATGACATGTACGCCCAGCGAAGTCTCAGATCACCATGAGCACCCAACCAGTTTGAACATAGTCTTCGCTGTCCGCATGCAGGTAGCTAACACCCTAAGCTACCTTTTAAGCGCACAGCAAAGACTCTGACCAGATTGGGCAGATGCCCAGGCTGATCTGAGACTTTGCTAGACGCTCATATCACTGTTGGTTTTGTTGTGTCGCAGCTCCTTCATATAATCTAAGCAGCGAGAACACTTTCTGCATACAATGATGTTCCAAAATCATGCCAACGGCGATGCTTATTTTGCTAGCAGGTGCCAGAGTATTGTTTTATACTAGTGTATGCTACTTTGCTAATGCATACTGTAATATGCGGCAGCTGTTGTATTAGCTGATATATAATAATTATTCCAGTAGTTATTATTACATGATGCTAGTATATGCCGTGGTATGCTAATATTGTAATACATCTGCCAAAAAGGATTGCATTGTGGTAGGTCCATGCTGTGCACATTCGCGATGTATAATTCTACAACATTACATTAAGGTGGTGATAATCACTGATTTGTGGCAAAGACAAAAATCTGCATAAAACACTCAAAATACCACTGATCTTTCCAAAACTTAGCATATGCCTTCTTTATGTTATTTCTGACAATTCAGACTCCCAGAATGCAGCATTTGTTAATGTTAAAAAGAGTTTTTACAAGGAAAGATCAAAGGGTAATTTTGTGCGCAATAATCTGAAAAAATAAAATTGTTATTGAAAATATACTTAGTAGTGCTGAGAGTTCCTTGTTGCATAATGGAGAGCGAGCTAGCAATTATTTTTTCAAACTCTTTCACACATTATCAGGCTGAGCAGATGCAAAAAGATGCAGTCTGTGGCCAAATTTTTTTGTCAAAACACACAGGTGAAACGGGTGAGACTATTTTAACAAGGTTGAACAATTTCATCTACACACCAGTGATCATGTAAGTAATGTATTATTTATACTGTAGCTGTTACATAGGTATGCTTGCCTACCCTATATTTAATAAATGCATCCAGTGTACATTACCTTGTTCATGGTTAACATTTGATAAAAAGCTACCGTTTTCATCTGGTCTACATTACAATTTGAGAAAGAGTTGGAATAAATAATTGCTAGGTCGCTCTTCATTATGCAATAACGCACCTTCAGTACTACGTAAATTTTCAATAACGATGATAATTTTTTTTGATAATTGCGCAGAAAACTACCCTTTGATCTTTCCTTATAAACACTTTTTTAAGCAGCATGTACGTCTATTTTGTATTCTAAACTGTAAAGAACAACAAAAATAAGAAGTCTGCTAACTTTCAGGGAGAGACCTTACTTTTTTATGGTTTTATGCAGATTTTTACATTTACCATAAATCACCACCTTAACATATCTTTTATTAACACTCACACTACCTAGGTGATACATGAGGGTATACAATGTATAATTCACTCGTACATGTACAGTTGTATCTCATCGGCGACAGCGTAAATAATTCTACTTTTAAATAGAGATGTAAGACGGGAAGGAGGAGCATACCACACGGGTCACAGGTGTTTATTTTATTCTTTGTTTATCCCGATAAGTAGTAAAGGGTGGCACTCTGGGGACTCCCGGCCGGAGACTAAGTCCGCAGCCTGGGGCAGTCTCGGGCCGGTAGTCCCCATAGATGACACCGCTTTAGTAAGCTTGAAAAGGCTAGTTTGAAATAACTTAGTCTTTTTTCAGGGTAAAAGTCTATGTTAAATGGCATAGGAGATGTCTTAAGAGGCTATACAGTAATATGCGTCTGCTATGAGTCTCTTGGCCCTGTATCTCAAGACCTCACTATACCAGAGGCATAACTCTATAGCGTCAGTTGATGGTGTGAGTTGCTGTGGCATACTCTTGTTCAATCTGTTAAATTTCTGAGGCTTTACAGTAATATGCGTCTGCTATCAGTCTCTTGACCCTGTATCTCAGGGTCTCACTATACCAGAGGCATAACTCTATAGCGTCAGTACTAGTTGCTGTGGCATACTCTTGTTCAATCTGTTAAATTTCTGAGGCTTTACAGTAATATGCGTCTGCTATCAGTCTCTTGACCCTGTATCTCAGGGTCTCACTATACCAGAGGCATAACTCTATAGCGTCAGTACTTGTTCTTGGGGATTATAAAATCTTGTATCTCAAGATTTTAATGTTCTGGACTGAAATTATTTCTTACTAGCCTTCTAAAGCCTGTCTACTACATTTGATGACGAGAAGATCTCTGCTGCCAGTGTGCTTGAACTTGTGGGTATCTAGTGGAAGGTCCACATATCCACATTGAAATTGTGGAGCTGATGTGGATGTCAAGTGGAAGGTCCACATATCCACATTGAAATTGTGGAGCTGATGTGGATGTCAAGTGGAAGGTCCACATATCCACATTGAAATTGTGGAGCTGATGTGGATGATGTGGACTTGATGTGTATGCAATGTGGAGGTAATGTGGATGATGTGGATCCACAATGTGGAGTTTCCACATGTCCACATCTACACATTAGACAAATCGGCTTACCCTGTCCCATTTCTGACAGACTGACACAATGCATCTCAAAACCTCACTGCTACAATAATAAGAACTAGGAAGAAAAGAACAATTAACAACAGTTTAAATTCAGAACAACTTTATTTGTCCCGCTCATCTATTCATTACGACAGACAGAGGATTAGGACCGTCCCTCTGTCTTCGTTTACATAATGATCATTAGTCTTTCATAGTAAATAAAACTTTTTGATAGGTCCCACTGCAGGTCTACTATTATTTAAATGATCTCAATGCTTTGCCATCGCTGAAATGGTTAATTTCAAAGTCCTATCAAGAATCAATGTCATTGGGTTTCCTCTTCAACAGTTAAAGTTGGTCTTTCATATTCGTCAAGTTTTCGTTCAAGTAGATATCTTCTTTTTTTCACTGCATACTGCATCGCCTCTTCTTCATCATAGTCTTCATCTTCTTTCAATCTGTGAGCTGTTGATATTACTTTCTTGTGGATAGGATCTTTTCTCAAAGCAGACCCGAGTGCCACGAGGTCTTGATACTTGGTAACCAGCGTTGATCTGTATTTTGGTTTCAGTTCTTCATATGCCATTTCCTCAGCTGATTCAACATCGATGTTAGGTGTCTCCTGCATGGTATTTTCCACTGTTTCATCGAACTGATCTTGATTGTCTCTGTAAGTACTTCTCATTAGTCTATCCCAAGGACTTGTCTTTTGAATTTTCCTGCGTTTGGCTTTCTGTTTTTCCTCTTTACTGGCAGACTCACTGTCTGTCTCCACTTCTGACGGTTCTGTGTCTGGATCGTCCGAGAGTTTACTATAATCATATTCTCCAAAGATATCATGTCCTTTCATTCCCTTCAAATATTTTCTGTTTGTAGTTACATCCGATGCTTCTGAGATAGTACTTTCTTCGCTGTCAGACATAGTTGTAGTTGCTTTACAAACACCACTGGACGTATGTCTTCTCAGGCTGTCTGATCGAGCAAATTCACGGAAGCACTGCTTGCACTGGTATCGACCCATTAACGACTGGTTGAAGAATGAAGTTTTATCCTTTGACTCTTTCTTTTATAGTCTGCAATAGATATTGAAGAACTTGTGCTAAGTTTGGTAAACCACTGCAATTCTTACATTTTTACCAATTGCATGCACTTTTGTGAACTAAATGATGTAGAAAATTGTGAAAAAAATGTGTATAATTTAATATCAGTTTTATTAATTCTGTCAATAGTCTAAATACCAACTGAATTTTAACAAACCTACATTTAGTAAACTGATACAAGTTTCCAATGTTACTCAATCATCATAGCATTAAAAAAGTGACTAACACTTTATTTCATTGTTTTTAACTCCAGCTTGTTCCCTGTCTGTCTGTTGATATCTTCTTTAGCTTCACTACGTCTATGACATTTCTCACCCCCAGAATCATTCTTTGTCCGCCTGGAACGTCTTAACTGTTTATTCTTCTTGTGTATGTATCCTTTGAGTTTGTGTTGCTTTTCTTTCTCCTCACGACATAATGAACGAATCTCTGCTCTGCATAGTCGGCAATACTTTAAAGGTCTACCCTCTCTGAGCCTTTTGTCTAAAGCAGTTGACAATCGTTTCATGAGGTATCGAATCTGTCCAAAGGTAGAAGGATTTCTTTTTCGTTTTTGTACAACAGGAATGACAGGCAAGCCTGAAGATTCACAAGTTAGCCCACAGTGTGCTTTTGTTAGGTTATTGGAACTACCAGACATTCTGCGTTCTCTCAAGATTTTACTTGAAATGGTGACGTTTGTAACAGTGTGTTGTATTTATACTTATTTTGTATTTCTTGTTTTATTTAATTCGCCGCCTGAAATGTAACTTAATTAAAGTCTTTCCAGAGCTGAACTGAATATTTTTACCGGTATCACCTTTGATACTGATATGAACTTGATCAATATAAGATTTTCCCACTGGAACGTAGTGCATGTTGACAAATTCTTTGTGTGACTGCTGAGAGCGTTTTGAATTCTCAAATGGTACAACTCTCAAAATAGGGGCCGTCACGTCACCATGGTATGTATAATCAACTACATCTGAGTACACGTACAAGCGATTATGCAATATATTTAGGTCTACTCCATATTTGAAAGCATATGATTCGTTTCCAATGGGGTTTTCTGACATATCCGGATTAACTCCAAGAGCTTGTCCAAGTGAAGCTGGAAAGCGAATCCTGACCTGGTTTGGATTTTGTGCAACAACTTTTAGACGATTTGTGCTTTTAACATAAGTAATGCTGATAGAAGCATTTATTTGTTTCATTAAAGATCCATGTTTTGTATCTATAACAGATTGCATCTCATCCACCAAATGCTGTGGAGAGTTGTAATTTCCTTCAGGAAGAAATAATTATTATTCATGACAGCCCTCTCCACTAGCACACAAATCCTTTGTGGTATCTATTCCTTGAGCATTTAATACCGCTTGGTCCAGAAATGACAAAAAGAAAAAGTTATTGTTTTCTGAAATATTATTGACTCGAGATGGTGTAATTAATTCCACCAAAGCAACTTCCCACTTTTCGCTTTCGATATTTATCGGGTGATCTAGTCTCACAGTAAAAGAGCTTTGTGTGTTTTGAGGGAAAGTTTTCAGAGAACCATCGCTCAGAAGTGTCAGATAGAAGTCCTTCATGATCAGGAGATGAATTATAACTCATCAAATATCTTAAACTGCTTTGTTTTTTTCTCTTGCTTCTTACTTCTCTCTGTTCAAAACTAGAATGAATTCATATCTGAACATCACACTTATATATCGGATAGCATTTTGAGTTCCATATATTATTTCACACAATTCTCATCAAAATTATAGTGCCACAAAAATGCAATCTTTATTTCTTGCATGCCAGTAAAGACAAAAATATGCACTTAAAAATTTAGCAAGAAGAGTGTGCTGTACAGCACTATTTCTTCCCCGGTCGGTTACCCTATGCCTGGGAAGCCCTGGCGATTTGAAGCCATATCTACATGATCACAAGTCCTGAATGTCGCTATAGACCAGAGACCTGCCAGCGGAGGTACCTTTTACAGAACCAATTTTTTCATATTATGGTGTGATTACAAGGGAGGTAAATCTGGATTAACTTTGTTAATTCTATAAATAGATTATACAAGTAGTAGCTTTCAGAAAAAATGATACAAATGAAAAGTGAATACCTGTATGTATGTATCACTTCAGTTATAAGTATATTTTGTGTTAACTACTAGCTCTAAAATACAAGAAGCATGTTTTGCCAGGCATGTGCACTGCACATGCGCGGAATTCGGAGGATAAGAAAACTGTAATAACTCCAGATTGCCTTGATGGATTTTCATAATTCTTTTTTTATTGGAAAGAGCAAGTCAAAACCTACCAAATATTTTTAAAATAAATTGTCACACTGCGCATGCGCGGAATATGGAGGGTAAGAAAACTGTAATAACTCCAGATTGCCTCAATGGATTTTCATAATTCTTTTTTAATTAGAAAGAGCAAGTCAAAACCTACCAAATACTCTGAAAATAAATTGTCACACTGCGCATGCACGGTATATGGAGGGTAAGAAACCTGTAATAACTCCAAATTGCCTCAATGGATTTTCAATTTTTTTCTTTTATTGGAAAGAACAAGTCAACACCTACCAAATTTTGTTTCAAAATAATAAACCACAATATGCATGTACAGAATAGAAGGTAGGAATCAGATATAACTCAGAATTAGGATGTATGAGGAACAAGTGAACCCCTGGGCAGTTGGCATTGTAACAGTGAGGTTTTGAGATGCATTGTGTCAGTCTGTCAGAAATGGGACAGGGTAAGCCGATTTGTCTAATGTGTAGATGTGGACATGTGGAAACTCCACATTGTGGATCCACATCATCCACATAACCTCCACATTGCATACACATCAAGTCCACATCATCCACATCAGCTCCACAATTTCAATGTGGATATGTGGACCTTCCACTTGACATCCACATCAGCTCCACAATTTCAATGTGGATATGTGGACCTTCCACTTGACATCCACATCAGCTCCACAATTTCAATGTGGATATGTGGACCTTCCACTAGATACCCACAAGTTCAAGCACACTGGCAGCAGAGATCTTCTCGTCATCAAATGTAGTAGTCAGGCTTTAGAAGGCTAGTAAGAAATAATTTCAGTCCAGAACATTAAAATGTTGAGATACAAGATTTTATAATCCCCAAGAACAAGTACTGACGCTATAGAGTTATGCCTCTGGTATAGTGAGACCCTGAGATACAGGGTCAAGAGACTGATAGCAGACGCATATTACTGTAAAGCCTCAGAAATTTAACAGATTGAACAAGAGTATGCCACAGCAACTCACACCATCAACTGACGCTATAGAGTTATGCCTCTGGTATAGTGAGGTCTTGAGATACAGGGCCAAGAGACTCATAGCAGACGCATATTACTGTATAGCCTCTTAAGACATCTCCTATGCCATTTAACATAGACTTTTACCCTGAAAAAAGACTAAGTTATTTCAAACTAGCCTTTTCAAGCTTACTAAAGCGGTGTCATCTATGGGGACTACCGGCCCGAGACTGCCCCAGGCTGCGGACTTAGTCTCCGGCCGGGAGTCCCCAGAGTGCCACCCTTTACTACTCCGATACCATCATATATGCTCTAATTCTGCTAACTATGTATATTATATATCACTGGTTGGAGGTCAGCCGTGAATTGAATATATCACGATTCTACCACTCAAGAAACGACGAAAACGCAAGTGTTTCTTTCAGAAGATTCCAATTTTCCGCCATGATTACATGAAGAAATACCGCCAACAACTTGGACGGTAACAGAGGCATTTCCATTCATTTTGAAAGTTTCTGATTCCAGAAAACGACGCTAAACTGTCTATTCACATGGAATTGAAAACTGAGGTCACCAAACGAATCAAAATGACGTTCGAATGGCACTAAATAACGTCACGCTAGTCTGCTAGTTGATTTGTCACGCAATGCATCACAATATTTTACCACTGGCTATATAGGAGACTAGTGTTAAAATACATGTATCATTTCACTGTCACTTCCCGCCCGCAAAAGTATACTATAAGGATCTGTCATGGGTGTGAGGTGTGGATAGAAAAATCTGTCACGAGGGTCACTGTTCGGCATCACGAGGCTTGCCGAGTGATGCCGAACAGTGATCCCGAGTGACTGATTTTTCTATCCGCATCTCACACCAATGATAGATACTTTTTGTAGCACAGCACGGTATGTTTTAACTTCTTAAAATGCGTAATTCTTGTGCTTGAGAGGTTTCAATTTGATTTTTAAAGAAGGCGCCGTTTTCAACGACCGGCATTCGGCTCTTTACGTCAACAACTGGCGTGCCAAACTGACGTCATTTTGCCGTCTTCGTGACGTCATCATCTTAAATGCCAACGTCACTTGACGACGCAGGTAGGTGAGCTCCTATACAACCAGTGCATTGACAGCTCGTGGGGAAGATAACATTTTCTATCCCAGGTGAAAAGAATGGCGTTTTACATCCGGTGTGCAAGAAATAGTATTCCAGTATCGCAGATCAGTATTGTCAAAGTTTCGTGATAATAGCACCAAGAATGCGCAAACTTTACCTTTGATATCCTTTTAAATGGCACGAAACACGAAACCATTATCTGCAATGCTTTGATTACATTCCTTTGCTAGTCATACGGAGAACAATAAATACCGGAATTACAAAATGACAAGCTAAGCTAAATGGTTGCTGTGTGCACATCTGTAACGATCTTGTGCCAGTTGAAGATGTATATCTAATACCTACCGTATTCGTATTTGGCCTGCCGCTCGTGATATGTCGTTGACTGCTTTCACATAGGGGTGAGTTTCCCTGAAAATATGTTTCAGGACTAATAAACAAACATTATAATACTTTTATTCCGAGAAAACAAAAGAAAAATCGCTTTTCTGCCAGTTATGGCTGCAGGTATACAATTACTTTGGCAAACCGATATGAAAACGCTGTTGAGATGCATTTATTTTTTGTATATTTTTTCTGAAAGCAATATGGATATATAGAGTCTGTCAGCACTATAGACGCATATAGGAGGTTTTTTCGTGACGCACTTCCGGTTCTATAAATAGACTCGGGATAGCCCTGGCCGTCAACCTGGCCGAGAGTTACTACTGAAAACCAATGTTTCTATGCCACTTTAATGTGGTGAAGTGATGCTTTTTTTTATAATAAATGGTAAAAATAAATAGTTTATATTATGCATGATAAATTACTTTATTATGATTTTGATCTATATTAGCATTTTTTAAATTTATTTATTTCATCTTTTTCGATAAAGGTATTCCGTAACTACTAGAGAGCGTTTCTCTTCTTCTTTTAAATGTTATTTGATAAATAATAATAATGATAATAATAATAATGATGAGAATAATAGTAATAATAATCCAGTGGCCAACGAGAAATATCGTCAGTGCCAGTCTTTAAACAATGAAGGCGACGAGCTGCCCGGAAATTTCAAGGGCGTGCGCAGGAAAATTCCTTCCAAAATGTATTTTTAACCCAGCTCGTGATTACCGTAATATACATTTTTAAAAAAATGATTTATTGTCATTTATGCTTTTTTACATGTCTATTTGTAAAAGCTGATCGCCGGGAAAAGTAGTGTGAAAAAAAATCAAAACATTTATAAACTACTTTGAAAAAGTTGGGTGTCATCGGATTTGGCCGCTCGGCGCTGATTTCCTTAACTATCCGGAAAAAAAACGTAATCACGTTTATGAAAACAAGTGGTTTTAATATTGGATTTAAATTATATCAGTTAAAATGTAACAGATGTCTTTTAAAAATTCAGTTGTGACTGATTGAATATGTGGTTTCCAAGTATCTAATTAGATAATTTTTAATTGTTAAATTACATAATCGTATAAGCCTTTAATATACGAGTAAGTTAAATTTTAAGTATTTCACACTTCGTAGATGTATGTGTTCTGTCGGCGCTTTGATGTACATGTATGACACGGGAAAATCCGTCTCAGAATATGGCCTTATTGAACACAGATTGGAATAGATTTACTCGGCAATGAATTTCCGATGCGACTAATAATGTGCTCTACTGTTCACAAAGTAATTTATTATTCTTCTAATTTTGAAACAGTATGTTCTTAGTGGATTACATTTAATGTAAGTTAATTTAGTTCTGTTCTCGCGTTTTCATTTTCTCAACTTATACAGCGACAAATTCTGTGAATTTAGCAAGTGAAGTCTGTCCTATCGGCAGTACCGTGCCCATTTTACATTCCTCTCTGAACGTGATTGAATTCTTTTTATAAAGTTTCATATTTATTTTACACTTTTGTTTCAAACTTATTTATTACTTTGTTATGACAAGAAATAAATACAAAACAGCATGTTTATCTCTCTAATTTAGAAAAATTCCGGCGTTTACCGAAACAATTTCTACCTTGGATTATCATGTGCCGTGACAGAATCCCGTTTTAAATAAGATCAAATTCTGTGATTTTCTGTCGAAATATTTTAAAAATGAGCGAAAACATATTAAAAGATAAGAGTCTCAATATTCTTTTTTAAAAAAATACGGTTTACTACCACAGAAACACTGATTTTTGCGTGATGAAAATCTGCATTTTACAATGTGAAATATAGTGGTGGCCGATGAATTGACGGCCAGCTTTGTGCGCATGCGCCAGATTTACGTCATAATGGGAATCCCTAAAACCTCCTATATTTGACTGTAAGTGCTACGGACATGTATTTCTCCTACACCGACCGAATAACTATTTGTTTTGGAGATACATCAGAGGAAAGTAGAAGATTAAAGGTAAAGGTACTGACTTTCCAAGGCAGTATTTCTGTTGCAGTTCTCTCTGTAAGAAAAACCGGGCTATCGAATTTGTTTTCTCTCTCTCTCTCTCTCTCTCTCTCTCTCTCTCTCTCTCTCTCTCTCTCTCTCTCTCTGTGCGAGTGTGTGTGTGTTCTTTTTAAGGTGTCTTAGGTCGTTCAGTTTTGAGATTGTGGCCTTTTCCTTGGTGTCTCCACATACCTGCCTTTAATCGCTGCGGATATATGTTTTTTTTCTCTTTGCATGCTTGCACCAAGAACTGTAGATATATATCAATTAGCCTGCTGATGTTTTTCTTTGCATGCTTGCATCTTGAACTATAGATATACATTTATTAGTCTCCTAAATATCTAGAGAATATATCCAATCAAACTCACCCGAGTTTCTGTACATCCGTTTCGTAAGAAAACGCACATTTCAAGATGATGTCCAGTGTACATTTACATATTTCTTGGAACAGTTCAAATTTTGTCTCTTCTTGAGCATACTGGTCAAAGTTCTCCTACAAAGATAATATAAAATGAATAAATAAATATCAGGGGCCGTATTCATAAAACGACTTAAGTGGTTGCTATGCTGTTGCTAAGGCTAAATTTCGTTGAAGGAGATTCCCTACAACTATGAAATTTGCTCTGGAGGAACAGTCTTACAAAGACTGTTCCTCCAGACCAAATTTCATAGTTGTAGGGAATCTCCTTTATAGATATTTAGCCTTAGCAACCGCATAGCAACGACTTAAGTGGCTTTATGAATACGGCCCTTGGTTTCAGATGTAGACAATCTCTAAGAACGGGTTAAGGAACCATCTTCTGTCTGAGACAGATGCGCATCATTCAAGTTTCTGAACCGGAGCACCCCCCACCAGCACACAAGCACCACCACCATCACCACCACAGCAATCCTTTACTGACCGTCTCTAGGCGGCATTTCTCTTGTCGTTCCCTCAGTGCTACTTGTGCTTCTATCCGCTTGTCTGTGATTTTCTAAAAATATGGCCTCCTGTATAGCTGCTCACTTTGCTGTTTGTTTTGTTTTGAAATTTAAAATCGAAACAGGTAAAATAGATGCTACATGTAGCGTGTTACTTGCTATTGTCGTCCATGTTGGTAAATCGTTCATCTGTTATGTGAGTGGAGTGATGTTTTCAATTAGCTGAATAACCACTGTCTGGAAAAGATAGACGGTTGGTTGGTTGTTCTGGGTTTAACGGCCCTTTAAGACAGTATTTCAGTCTGTATCAGGCGTCGTCACAGAGAGAGGGAGAAATGCTAGACGAGAGAAAAAATGCCAAAACGACCTCCACCCACAACTACAGAAAGCACACTAGGCCCGCGCCCTACTATTTTCCAAGTTAGTAAGACGTCCCGGCACTGAAAGTTACACAGCACCATCGCTCGACCACGACCACCCCTGTCTGGGAAAGCGCTGTTCAATCAGTTTAGCGTGCATATATAGCAATTTGTATAAACCTTGTTTCCTTGGAGGAGCCCCGGTAGCTCAGTGGGTTAAGCGCTGGCCTACTAATCAAACAGTCGCAGATTCGAGTCCCGCAGGAGGCGGAGTTCTTTCCATAATAAACGGGGTTCCATTGAACACAGCTTTTCATTATCACCCGCCCATCGTCCTGATATAACTGAAATACTGTTGAAAAGGACGTAAAATCGCAAGTCATCCATCCATCCATTGTTTCCTTGGGCAGGACAAGTATTGGATTTTATTATTTCCTGATCAGTGCCTCTATTCCTTACTTTTATAGTTGATATAGCTGCCACATTATTGTAAAGTGAGGATTATGCAAAACCACTTCCACCTTTCTGTGAACTGAAAAATCTAGCAATCAGAGCTTTTGCGGCCTTAAACTGAGAAGAAACATGCACTAGGAGGCGTGTGCGGCTGTGTTAAAAGTATTTTTAACACTAAGCAACTTGAACTAGCTACTGCCCAGAACTTTTATCATTTACAAAGCAGAAATAGTTTGTTCATGAAGTCTCCCATAGAACTTTTACAATGTTGACACATGTTTCGCTCTGCAATAAGCCTCTGGGGGCGTATTCACAAAGCCACTTAAGTCGTTGCTATGCGGTTGCTAAGGCTAAATATCTATAAAGGACATTCCCTACAACTATGAAATTTGGTCTGGAGGAACAGTCTTTGTAAGACTGTTCCTCCAGAGCAAATTTCATAGTTGTAGGGAATCTCCTTCAAAGAAATTTAGCCTTAGCAACAGCATAGCAACCACTTAAGTCGTTTTATGAATACGGCCCCTGTTAACAATTTGCTGGTGAATAGCTTTCCTCTATCCACCACAGCTGTGTTTCTTAATGTTGAAGAAAAACCTGACATTCCGTTTCTTCTACACATCTGCTGCTTTCATCTACGATCAAAACTATAGGCTGCAATAGGCGTTTGCTGAACAACATCTGCTTCCTAGGCATGTCCTGAACAAACTTTCAATAAAAACACAGGCTGCTTTGAATATACCTAGTTACCTTACATTTACATTATATTGCCGTCTTGGCGTATCCTGAAAACATTTACAAGAGAAAAATATGCTGTCTTGGCATATAAACTGGCCAAAGTAAATAAGTCTCACCTGTATTTTTCCCATAAACTTATACCAAAAAACAGACATTTTTGTTTTAGTGCAACTTTTACTGGAGCAGAATTTTTGCACGACATTTTGAGCAAAGAAGCAGCGGTATCTCTTCTCTATGTATGATAGGTTTCATATTTATTGACTGATATTCTGCTGAGGTACCGAAATTTGAGTATGGGTCGAATTTCATCCCCTATAATTTCTTCAAGAAAAACTAACAGAAAAAAAAATCGGCGCTCCGGGAATTTTCACGACCCGTTGAAAGACACTGAAGTCTTTCAAATGAAACTTTGTGAAATTGCTACCACGATGCTGCTGTAAAAAATTAGTTAAGTTTTAAATTAAGTTGTTTAAATAGAGGATTTTACACGAGTGGTCATTTCATATGAACTTTATGAAACGAGCCTTCGGCGAGTTTCATAAATTTCATATGAAATGACCACAAGCGTAAGATTCTGTCTATCATATGATCCTTTAAAATATGCTTTTAACGCCTTCGAACTGAACATTATTTCAATAAGAAAACGCATTGTTGACATGAACGTTGTCAATGACGTTACGTGTACGCACCAAAGCGTTATTACACGTGTGGTCATACGATTTTTATGACACGACGTTATCCACTGAATAACAGCGACGTCATATGATAATCTCTTTTTGGTAATAAACGATTCGACTCTGACATATTTACATTGCAAAATATTTATTTTGACCAGAATATTTATCTGCTGTTTTGACATATGCCTGAAGAGACTTACGATCAAAACATCTGTCGCCTTGTTGTACACAGTCATATAAGGCTTTAGAATATCAAAGTGAAAGGCCGGTGTAAGCAGTTTACGATTTCGTGCCCATTTCTCTCCACTGGCTATCAACAGTCCTTCTCCCAACCACGGCTTGAACATTCTGTAAGCACCCGTTAGGCCCAGAGACTTCGGTTCTGAAAAAAGCATACAGAAATTATGATTGATTGAATGAAGATTTACTTATGAGCCGCGACACGAGAAAACCAACAATGTGGTTGTGCGCCCAGCGCAGACTCAGATCAGCCTGGGTGTCCGCCAAGTCTGATCAGACTCTTTGCTAGGTGCTTAACTTGTAGCTTAGGGTCTAAGCTGTCTTTATGCGGTCAGGGAAGGCTCTGATCAGACTGGGCGGATGCCCAGGCTGATCTGAGTCTGTGATGGGCGCACGACCACATTGTTGGGTTTCTCGTGTCGCGGCTCATATGTCTAGTCAAAATTAAACTTTAAATATATCCAAAATGTTCTCTCTCAAGTTTCATTAATTGACTAATTTATTTTCTGACTTTAAATAAAATAGACTTCAATTTAGGGTAGACAAAAAGATTTTCTTCACTTATAAAAAGTGAATTGGACAATTTCGCAGCTCCTAACAGCAACTGACTTTGTATGTGCATGCTATTATAACGCATATCATATTGTGTGACATTCTGAAACAGGACATAGTAGAAGATTGTCTAGAGGTAAAAACGGAAACATTGTGTTCGGTATATATACACCCTGTAAATACGCTTGAGTCCTTATTACATGTATCTAAAATATTGCAAAATATTAGCAGCTGTAGTGTCTTAATTTAAGCTTGTTTATGAACAAAACTTTCAGTATATTGGACAATTACACGTATGGACATTTTTCAGAGGCCCAATTTTCACCTGCACCTCTTACCAAAATCAGTGTAAATTGGTCTTCTAGTATTTTTTCTTTAGTTTTGAAATCAGTGTTACTGCTTCTTTATGATGCAAAAGTCTACATATTATACCCACGTGTTTCAAATTTTGTTGCCCGAGGAGGCTGCAATTATTGAAAAAGAGGCGAAGTTGACATTGATACTGTCGGAGGTCTATCAAGGGCGTAGCTGCCCATACGCAAGTACGCAGATACGTATTGAAATTTTGTCAAACTATTGTCTAGTTGACGAAAGCACACGAACGAGTCGTAAGAAGGCGGCAAACAACGAGAGTTGGTTGCTTTACGATTAAGGCGTATTTCTGTTCTATTCTATTCTGTCCCGTACCACTAAGGCTTCGAAATTTTTGTGTCACTGAATTTCCGGTCGGCGTTTTTCTTTCTATGGAGAAACGAGACGCTGGCATTTTTATTGGACGAAAATAAATTCCTGAACTTCCGCCGACACTTCCCTGGCAACACGCGTCTGAATTCCAAAAAAAAATCCTATGATGGCCGTCAGAATATTCGGCTAGAAGGCCGTACAGCTCGAAAAAAACAACAACCCTTACCTACCTTCCAACTGCGGCTTCTCGGCATCTGTTTATTGGTGACACGCATTATATTTCTAGGTCGGCAGCAGGCATGTGCACACGTGATGTAGCTAGAAAGCTTTACAACTGTCTAGAAACTGTCTAGAAACGACAAAGGCTGACGGAGAGATGCAAAACAGCTTTTGACTTCCAATAGGCCTATCGGTTTTCCCTCAGTTATATAAATAATCTAGTAATTGATTGGATGAAGCACCAGTGTGACGTTGCATCTTTTATGTGTGACGTCAAAACCAATACTGGTTGCGTTCGGGTTTTTGCTAATGTCACTATTGACATGCCAATGACGCACTGAGTTTCAATATTGGCACCATTGGCTCTACCATTGAAACCAGCATTGCCGACCATTGGCTGCCAATACTGCAGACAACTAAGGGCGTGGGAAAAATTACCGTGGTGGTAAATTTGCGTCATTCAATACGGCAATTTATTGAACCCATCATAAACACTCGAGTTTTTTGGAGTTTACAAAGGAGAATTTTTCCCCACAATAATGAAACAAAATTAGAAAAACTAAAGCAATGGTGCTATAGGCGCCATCGGCTCTACCAATGGTACCTTTGGCGCCATTGGCTCTACCAAAGCACTGTCAGTGGTGACATTGGCAATTTTGCCAGTGGTGCCAACGGTTGCCAATGGCACCATTGGCTGTCGATACTGTGTAGGGTTTTACGATTGCCATTGGTACCATTCTCTCTCTCTGTCTGTCTGTCTCTTCAAAACACCTGTCCCCTGTTCTGTCTCTTGCCTAGGCCTACTTTTTTATTCTCATTTCATTATCATTTATTTGATATCTCGTGATACGAATGTGTTGTTCAGATGTCGACCGAAAATGGTAAAATCAGTCAATAAATCAATCAATAAATCAATCAATCAATTAATCAATCTCATAACAAAAGGAACTATCCATGCAGCTGTGATAAAATTTTCTTGTTTCAGTCTTTTACTGTAGTCATAATGTAGGTTGGTTGCAATTTAGGTGGCGCCTATTTCATATTACATTATGATGGTTGGTAAACAGAGAAAGAGCGTAATGGTTTACCATCAGAACAGAACATAAACTTTATTAAATCTCAGGTCATCCATATGACATATGAGTATCTACAAGTTATAGAATATAAACTATGTGGAGCATGGTCAATCACAGTAAACTATATGGTGTACCAAACGGACGTTCTTTTTCAAAAGTCAGGGAGTGCGTAACCAACCAGTGCAAAGGGCAAGCAACTCTTGCACTAGTTAGTCAAGCACTACCCTAGCACTGTGTGGATCGTAGAGGGAATGTTGAAGGGGGTGGGGGATCGACATTTGGAAACAATGATCCTGCAAAGAAAAGAACAAAGACAACGTAAAAACAAACTAAGGTGAATAATTTACAGACAAGTAAGAAGTAAATAAATGAATAAATAAAAAGAGAAAAAAATTGAGAAGGAGAAAAGAAAAAAGAAAAAAGAAAGATAATGAAATAAAATAGAAATAAATAGATAAATGAATAAATTAATAAATTAAAATAGATAAATAAAAGTGTGAAAGGAGAAGGGGAAACATGTTTATCAGACATGTAGTAAGGCATAGAATATGTGGATAAGCTCAGAATTTCGGGCTACTTTCACATGTCCCACAGGCTACTTATGGGGGACATAGGAAAAATAAGGGAACCAAAACTCTGGCTTATTCTATACAAACAACCATCAGAGGGTTTACATTTTGGGGAAAGAATGTATAGTTCTTAAAGCCCCGATAAGCTGACGAAAACACACAAAGGCGTCGTAATACTGGTTGGTAAATGAGCCACGACACGACAAAACAAACACAGTGGCATGTTCGCCTAGCGAAGACTCGGATCAGCCTGAGCAGCCACTAAGTCTGATCAGCGTTATGGTTGTGTGCTTTAAGGGTAGCTTAGGGTCTAAGCTATCTCCATGCGGACACCGATGGCTCTGATCAGACTTGGCAGATGTTCAGGCTGATCTGAGTCTTCTCTTGGCACACTGGCCAATTTTTTGGTTTTTGTCATGTCGTAGCTCAGATATTGTGACAAGGCACAGGCGCTTTGATTAAACAACGTTGTATCAACATCACGACCTTATATGAGCCGCGACACTAGAAAACCAACAATGTGGTTGTGCGCCCTGCACAGACTCAGATCACCCTGGGCATTCGCCCATTTCGACCAGACTCTTTGATATTAAAGGATAGCTAAGGGTCCGAGCTACCTCCATGCGGACAGCGAAGACTCTGATCAGGCTGGGCGGATGCCCAGGCTGATCTGAGTCTGCGCTGGGCGCGCAACCACATTGTTGGGTTTGTCGTGTCGCGGCTCATATCTCTCTTATTGGAAGTTACCTGCAGTTTTCAGAATTCGTTTCATCGAGTCGGGGCCACAAATAACGATGATGGGTTTAAAGAGCACCGACCAGAGCCGATAATAACCTCTGTGCCCGTACTTGTCACATAGGTCCAGGAAGTGCTGAAGTCTTTCTGCCTCTCCTTTAGGGAACTGAAGGTAAAGGATGATAAAAAAAATGAGCCGTGACACGAGAAAACCAACAAAGTGGTTGTGCGCCCAGCGAAGACTCAGATCAGCCTGGGCATCCGCCCAGCCTGATCAGAGTCTTCGCTGTCCGCACGACGGTAGCCTAGACTCTTAGCTAGCCTTTTTAAAAGCGCTTAGCGAAGAGTCTGATCAGACTGGGCGGATGCCCAGGCTGATATGAGTCTGCGCTGGGCGCACAACCACATCGTTGCGGGTTTTGTCATGTCGCGGCTCAAATAACATATTGTCACATGTATCTCGGTAAATGTCATCAAACATCTGTAATCTACAGCAGTCGTCGCATTCCGGCAATGCTAACTTCATTTAACACCGGCCAATCGGCTTGTCTCACAGGTCTGATACCTTCCTCCTTTTGAGGAAACATACGATGGACTGGCTGTCTCTACTGGAGAGGGCACGGTCAGACTCGGATGGATGCCGGGATGGATGACTTGCGATTTTCCGTCCTTTTCAACAATATTTTAGTCATATCAGGACGATGGGTGGGTGATAATAAAAGCCTGTGTGCAATGGTACCCCGTTTACGATCATAACGGCTGGCGCATGACGGTTAACACGTTTCCACTAACTGTTGAGCAGTTGAAATAAATTGAGCCGGGCTTTCAGAACTGTATACTGATTTGCACTTACTGTAAATGCGTATTAATATTAATCACGTTAATCAAATAAACAAATACTGAATGAAAAAAAAAGATAAAAAAAAAATAAAAAAAAAATAAACAAAACTAAGCAAAATAAGGTTAAATAAAGAACTGTCTACGTGGCTTTCCTGCAGTTTTCTTGTCCTTGAACTAAATAATGCATAAACGTGCTTTATTGTGCTAGCTTGAAATCTCTTCACATTCTGTTCTTAATTAATTTTAAACAGGAAAAAGGCACTTACAAAGTTTTCTCTATCTAACTATTTTAGAGCTGAACAAGTTCATTATTTAGGAAAGAGGGCACTTAGCCATGAAACACGAAAAACATTAGCTTTCAACTATTTATCTGGATAGAAAATATTTGCCTCTTTTCACACACACAGGGTATAATCGATTCCGCCAATTTTCGCTTCCTGCAGAGACTGTCCGTCATATTTGGCTTCCGCCGAGACTGTCCGCGAACTCTTGCTTCCTGCAGGGACTACTGTCCTCGAAAATGGCTTCCTGCCAAGACTGTCCACGTGACTCTGCTTCCTGCCGAGAGCCTCGGCAGGAAGCAAAATCACGCGGACAGTCTCAACAGGAAGCCATTTATCATGTCCAGAAGTCTCGGCAGGAAGCAAGAGTTCGCGGACAGTCTCGGCGGAAGCCAAATATGATGTACTGTGTCTGCAGGAAGCGAAAATTGGCGGAATCGATTATACCGTATGACACAGTGACGCTTGAGAAAGGAAAGTATTTGCTTCCAAAGGAGGAAGGAAATAATTTGTAGGGGAAACAGAAGTACAGTAACTCATAAAGATAAAAAATAGCCACATTCAAAATGCATAGTGAATCCCGATAGTGAAAACACTGTAAAGGGTACCAAGTCTTACGTAGTAAAAGCTTCCAAAGAACCAATGTCTCTCCTTCGGTCCCGGCAGGTCACCGTACACTTTATACACCCATCTTACATAATTGACTAGCCTGGCCACCCAGTAAATACAGTAGATCAGGACCGCTATTGCTGTGGTCTGTAACACCAGGGAAGCTGAAAGTCGCCATGTTCCGGGCACCAGCGACGTAATTTCCAGGGAACCAATAATTCCAAGCAACATGGCCACACCCTGAAACAATAGTACACCGAACCAAAAATATATACAGAGATACAAAAACACCCGTATATGTTCGCAGCTATCTAGTAGGTTTCACACCAACGTATTTTAGAATACAGGGATCGCATTTATTAAACGACTTTAGTCGTTGCTATGCTGTTGCTAAGACGAAATTTCTATGAAGAAAATTCCCTTCAACTATGAAATTCGCTCTGGAACAGCAACAGCATCGCAATCACTTAAGTCGTTTTTATAAATACGGCCAAGGTCTATTTGTAACAGTGCGTTACAGGTCAGCCTCCCATTCTCTCTTGGACATATAAAAAAAAAAAGAAAAAAAAAAAAAAACAGAAAAAAATATCATAATGGCGGTATTATCATGATTATAGGATTAATACAAATATCTGAATAAAACCATAAAAATTAACGCATATCTCAGAAGCTAGCCGAATTCTTAGTATTGTTGTTCTCTACAGTTTAAAATAGACTGTACGAAAAGTACAAGACTTAGTAGTTCAGCCCAAAAACTCCGTTACTGTGACCAAGACAGGTGTGTAATTGTAATTATCCCTCCTTGAAATGTAGACTCTTCTGCCTTTTTTGTTTCTTCTTCAGAATTTTATCAAAATTTGAACACAGCCTACTTGTTTTTTTTTTTGTTTTTTTTTAATTTTCTCTGCTCAGCTTGATATTTTGTGAAAAAGGATGGAAAATACTATTAAAACGTATGTCACAGGGTATAGGTTAGGTATATCATACACTTGTACTGCCTTGCGGTACAAGCCGGCTATTATGCGACGTGGTAGAGTGCTGGACTTTAGATCGAAGGGCCCCGGATTCGATCCTCGGCCGGGGCATGAGATTTTCTTAAGAATCCGTGACCAATGGCACCCAAAGTAAATGACCCGCATGTGCATTAGAGCTCCTTAAGTCTCATTTCCTGAGAATTCGAGGACAAATTCAATACGGAGGGGGAGAATGTCACAGGGTACAGGTTAGGTATACCATACACTTGTACTGCCTTGCGGTACAAGCCGGCTTTTATAGCGACGTGGTAGAATGCGCGGTTCGATCCTCGGCCGGGGCATGAGATTTTTTTAAGAGTTCGTGACGGTAACTCTGAATAAATTGAAGTATCTTAACTCAGACCTACACCCTTTTCCAATATTAAAAATCGTTTGTTTTTACGGGGGGGGGGGTTGTTGTTGTTTTTTTTATTTTTTTTTGTTTTTTTTAGTAGCAAATTCTCCTTTGATGATTTCTTGTAGAAACCCTTTTTTAACAGGAACAAGTCAAGTCGAGGGCCGTTTGGATATGTCCCCTCTTTTCTTTCTCCCTCTCTCTGGGAGACGGTCGGATATAAACTGATACTGTTTCAAAGGGCTGTCTATTCCAAAACCAACCAACCAACATCCAAAATATCAGACCCGATATATTCTTAAGATTTGTTTATTAGATCAATGTATGCCACAAAGGACGAAATCATAAAAAAAAACTGGTTATTAGAAGTATTTCGGAGAGAGTTCTTACAAGAGGCAACATCACCCAGCAGGCACACAACCTTGAATCAACATTGGATAAACCTTGATTCAACGTCATGGCGTTGAATCAAGGTTTATTGAAGGCTGATTCAAGGTTGTGTGCCCAGTGGGTCAGATTTTTATATCTCGTTAACCGTTTAGGGTCGTCAGGTAAATTCGGACAGCAGCTAAATTCGGACAGTGACATTGTTTCCTTTGTATGTCAGTTGTTTGTAATTAAAACAAAATTAACTGGGCAAACAATGAAAATCCTGAGCCGTTTCACTAGGATTTTCACTGTTTGCAGTGGTATGTTCGAATTTACCCGCTATCCGAAGTCAGGCTCGACCCAAGCAGCAGGGCCGGGTAGCGCAATCGGTAGGGCACCTGACTCGTAAGTCAGAGGTCCTGGGTTCGAATCCCGGTCTGGCCACATACTTTCGTTTCTCCTTCCGCTGATTCAAGAAGGGCAGTTGTCAGTTACTGGCGAAAGTTTGTGCACTTAGTACTGGTTAACCGCTTAGGAGGTCTAAGCCTGCCCAGGAATAGTGTGGTTAGGTTAACTGACCGTCCCGACATGACCTTAGTTGTTTACCGTGGACGTTAAGCACCGAATCAACCAACCAACATCGACCCAAGCAGACTAAAGAGAGTTTCATATTCGTTTAGCTCATTTATTCAAGCCTTGTTAAATGTTTAAGCCTTATCGAATGGATGAGTCCTAGACTGGCTGCAGTCTGAAACATTGACTTGCATTTTCTTTTTCATCCTTTTTTAATAAGTCGCATGCCTCTTAAGCCCCACTTTTATTTTGGTCTGATAAAACAGAGGTAATTAAGACTTTCTACAGACCCCATTGGATAGACAAGCATCATTTCAGATAATAATGTAAAGAAAATATGTTTAATCGACTAAAGCCAGTCTAGATGTGTCCATTTGTCAACCAAAGAGTGGCTGACTTTGTTTCCTTTTTAATCACTGTGCTTTTTATACTGTTTTAATCCATTTTCGCAGAAATACCCATTTGACTCATGCGAAAGTCAGACGCCGTATTTTATAGCGTCTGATCTGGACCTGTACTTCATGCGTATGTCCTATTAATGGGACACCAGGCATTTAGGGTCAAGACGGGTAAATTCGGACAGCGGGTAAATCTCTGGCAGTGACATCGTTTCCCTTATATGTCAGTTGTTAGGAATTAAAACAAAATTAACAGGGCAAACAGTGAAATCTGGATTTTCACTGTTTGCAATGGTATGTCCGAATTTACCCGCTGTCCGAAATTACCCGACTCGACCCGTAAAACAACAAACAACACAACATTAACACTCCAGTACCAAACAAAAAAAAATATATATATATTTACCTTTCGGTTCTACTCTTATCAACTGTATCACAGAAACCTTCTTTACACAGCATGCATAATGAGTCCTACAAAATACAAAATAACACACTGCCTGGCCTATTTTTACATGAATAAATAGTACGTCTCGTATTCCGAGCATATAGAGTTACTCTCTTGAAAATGTTTTTTTTTTTTTTTTTTTTTTTTTTTTTTTTTATGCAATGTGTACACGGTAGCACCGAAAAATTCAAAATAGTTTATATCTAAAAACTTTTACTGAAACAGTATTCTCTCTCTCTCTCTCTCTCTCTCTCTAGCTCTCTCTCTCTCGTCTTCTTCTTCTTTCTTTTATTTTTTTCCAGTCTTCTTCTTTCTTTTATTTTTTTTCCTGTCAAAACAACTTTATTCTATTTACGGCATTTGAACAGAAGTGATATATAGGCCTAAATGCAAAATAAAGAAACAAAACCTGTAATATAAATTTGTTGCGGTGTGTTTTTGTTTCCTGCTGCCTGGTACGACATACTCGATTTTTCGGCATTAAAGAGACCGTTTACATTGGCTGTCTTGACATACATGTGTAAGACATGCATGTTTTAGACCTGCAGGTCTTTCTTGTTTACACATGTCTTTGCCCTGCATGCTTTTATTTCCTGTCATCATACTGGTGTAAAATAAAAGCTGAAAATGTTTTCAAATAATTGATATCTATAATTCGATTAATGGATATCAATAATTCGAATTCATCATAATGATATCAATAATTTGATTTAGTGACATCACAAACTCGAATAATGGATATCTATAATTCAGTCCAATTAATGGATATCGATACTTCGAAGTATTGATATCACTAATTCAAATTAATGAGATCAATAATTCAAATTATGGATATCTATAAATATGGAATAAGTAGAAAAACGGCATCCCATGGAGATGTATTCTATATATTTCCAATTATGGATATCCATAATTAAATTATTGATTTCAGTAAATCAGACAGAATTATTGTCATCCATAAATTGACACTGACTAAATCTTATACTGAGGTAAATGACCTTTGACATTGAAACGGTCGTTGACACGAGAAAGGTTAATTTAGCCCGGACCACAGGTAAACGAGGCAGAGTTGAATCAACTTGTGCATCTATGCAGTCTAATCAGAGACTTCTCTGTTTGCCTAAGCGAATCATGACTCTCCGGGAGTATTCTGATAAGTATGCACAGATGCACATGCTAATTTTATCATTTGTTGCACGCATATGGATTAATGACCTTTTCACGTGTCTCAATAACCCTTTGACATTGTCCATGGTGTCTCAATCGATATTTCAATATGAGAGTGTGTACAGTGTTCAAAACAATTTTCCTTATAAAAAAACAGTAATGTATTAAAATGAAATTCTATGTATTGATATTGGTCGTTCTTATATCGCTGGAATTATTTTTTGCGAATTCTGAAGATGCACCTACTATTACGACAAAAGTTGGAACAATTATTGGTACGGTCAAAGAAACTGACGTGTTCGGAAAACCAATGAAAACATACCACTATTTTGGAATTCCGTACGCCGAGCCACCGGTAGGAGATCTGCGATTCAAGAAACCGGTTCCTAAAACCAAACTGAGCTCACCCTTTGACGCGTCGAAACACGGGAAAACGTGTTTACAGGTGCTAGTGTTTCCTTTTCCGGAGGATAAACATATGTCCCTAGGTGAAGATTGTCTGACGCTTAATGTTTATGTTCCTGTCGGGCTTGAGGGCAGTCAAGGGAATTTAGCCGTAATGGTTTTGATTCATGGCGGTGGATTCATATGTGGGGCATCCGAGCCTTACGTTTCTGACACCATTTCTGCCCAGGGTAATGTGATTATTGTGACACTAAACTACAGACTGTCAGTTTGGGGATTTCTTAGCACTGGTGACGAGCATGCGCCAGGCAACTACGGCCTTTGGGATCAACATTTGGCAATAAAATGGGTTCATGATAATATTGAGGCTTTTGGCGGGGACACAGGCAGAGTGACAATATTTGGGGAATCAGCTGGAGGGGCTAGTGTTGTTTATCAGAGTTTATTTGAAGGAAACAAGGGTCTATTTCAAAGGGCTATTGCGCAAAGTGGCAGCGTAACAAACCCTTGGGCTTCTAGCAAAACACCCAGAGAAGATGCTGTATTACTAGGAAAACTTGTTGGTTGTGAATATACTGAATCAGGTCCATTAATCGATTGTCTTCGCAATAAACCGCCCGACATTCTGAACGAAACACTTAACGACTTTTCAAATGGGCTTTTGAAATTGGAAATGCCATTTACTCCGACGGTTGATGGGGAATTCGTCAAAGAACCAGCGAAAGATTTATTACACGGATCC
This sequence comes from Ctena decussata, assembly GCA_963989385.1. Lineage (NCBI taxonomy): Eukaryota > Metazoa > Mollusca > Bivalvia > Lucinida > Lucinidae > Ctena > Ctena decussata. Next base: position 11,715,999 of record OZ022510.1, on the reverse strand, counting down.
TCTGACCTTTCAGCACGAGATCGAGAGGTCTTTGCCTCCGTTGATTTCTTGTCCGGAATTTGTGCAGAAGAAGGGGTATTGATGCTGGATCCTGAGTTCGGTATTGAAGACCCTGAAAATTTTGAACCCAATCGGACTTTCTTGGAAGACACGTTACTTCCCCTGGCGATTCAGTATGCTTTGAAGACGGAAATACCAGAAGTGGTAGCTAACGTAGTCGCGCATGCGTATACCGACTGGGAGGAACCGGAAAACATAGAAAAGCGGCGAAACAAAATAGTAGCACTTATGTCTGACATCTCATTCGGGGTGTCGCTTGCAGAAACTATTGCTCGGCACCATTCACTGGCACCGGACTCTAAAAACACATTTATGTATATATTTGACATACCGCCATCCCTAAGGGCTTTACCGACACCGTCATGGGCGAAGAAGGCAAACCATGGAGACGACTTGGTATATACATATTTTGAAGAATCTGGAGGAATGGATTCATTCATTCCGAGGGAGGAAGTCTTTAAACCAACTGATGAAGATAGGGATATCGCAAAATATATGATGACTATGTGGAGTAACTTTGCAAAAACTGGGTAAATAGATTTCGTCGAAATGACGTGGTTATGACTTCCGATGCGACGTTATGTCGCATCGAAACCAGTACGACGTCGTTCGACGTCATGTGCTTGCTGGGTACATACTTTTCACATCACGCTTTATCCACTTGTAAGAAGTATATAATAAACGCGGGTTTGACCTTCATGCTGTTATTAGCTTAATACTACCATATTTTCAAGAGTAGACCTTGTTTATTACAGACTTTGTTTACCAGTTATTAAATTATCCCTGATTAACACATAGTGTGGGAGTGTAAACTTTCAGTGCATGCAGGGGCGCCCTACTTATTTGGATAATAGTAGGGCACGAGCCTACTCTGCTTGCAGTAGGTGCGGTTAGGGGTTCTTTGGACATTTCCCCCCCTGTCATATCTTTTTTTTCTTTCTCTGTCGGTGCAGACTGGAATACTGTCTCAAAGAGCCGTTAAACCTAATGCAACCAACCAATCAACCGCGAAATAGTTATTTATGACGTCGAAACCGGAATGAATTCACCCAAAGCATGTACATGTATGTATGTCAAACATACGCTCTACAACTCTCGAACATATGCGGTACAGCAGACATGGCATATATCAGAGCTCTAGATAAGATGGGTATTTGATGGTAATTGAGGGATAATTTTCTTTATTTCTCATTGAAACCATATGTTGTGACCCCTCATCTGAACCGTCTCGATGAGACGGTTCAGATGAGGGGTCACAACATCTGTTTTTATCCAGATTTAACAAAAATTATCCCTAATTATCACCAAATACCCCCTCTTATCTAGGGCTCTGATATATTATGACAGCGCATATGATCATTAAAGACAATTTACCGAAAAGGAAGTGGCCTCCGCCCACTAGGGCCCGCGAAAGCGATGGGCAGCCTAGTGCGGCCTCTCTGTAGCAGGGCTTGAGTGTCATTTCTCTCAGGTCGGTAAAGGTCTTAATAGTCTCGACATGGCTGAAATATTATACCACAACTGAACAACAACAACCGGGAAGCAAAAAGAAGATATATATGGATTGTATTTCGATTCTAGTAACTGCGGAGGAGCCCCGGTAGCTCTGTGGATTATGCGCTGGCCTGCTGATCTAGCGGTCCGGGGTTCAATTTCCGGGGTCGGAACCTTTGCAATCGTTAACGAGGTTCCATTGCACACAACCTTTCGTTATCACCCTTCCATCATCCTGATATAGCTGAAATACTGTTTAAAAGACCTTAAATCGCGTCATTTATCTATCTAGTTATAAAGGATTTTAAGGCAGACGTCGACAGGGAAATTAACCCCGTTGGATAAAATTTGACTGTGTGTCAACCTAATCTGAAAACTAGCTTGAGATTTTCTTGTCTCAGTTTGATCCAACATTGATTCCATTAGTCGTGAAACACTTTATGCATCCAAATGTAAACATGTCCATGGAGCGTATAAATGTTCTAAACATAGACCGGTATGGTCTGTGGACGGACGCTCGGCGCCCCGTTACTGCGGCTATGGATTCGTTCCGCTGAGGTGCTGGGGTAACGTCGATATGAGAATTGAAATATGATGATGATGACGGTATGGTCTGTATTATGGCATTTATCAGTCATTTGTATGTGAATGAATATGAGCCGCGACGCGAGAAAACCAACAAAGTGGTTGTGCGCCCAGCGCAGACTCCGATCAGCCTGGGCATCTGCCCAGTCTGATCAGAGTCTTCGCTGTCCGCATGGAGCTAGCTTAGACCCTAAGCTACCCTTCAAGCGCACAGGGAGAACACTGATCAGACTGGGCGGATGTCCAACTTGATCTCAGCGCGCTTTGCGCACAACCACATTGTTGATTTTCTCGTGTCGCAGCTCAATTAAAATTGCTTTCTTTTCTCTGCTTCAGGAACCCAAATACACCGGTCCCGGTTAAAATGTTTTGGCCACGATATACAGCAGAAGGCCAACAGTATTTATATATAACAAGGCAGATGACCTCAGACTCTGTCAAAAGTCAACCATTTTCAAAAGAACTTAACCTATGGCGGAAAGTTATTCCTGGTCTCATGGACGCTCTTGGAGAACAGAAGATTCAAGAATCTACAGGCTTTTGTGAGAAAGACGGAGGATGTTCACCATAGATAAATATACACTTTCACAGCCTAGGCGTCTTATAGACTGCAAGAAACATCTTTAAAAAAGATAATTGTCGAAGATGAAATTCGTTTTTAAAGAACAACTTGGACGGATCGGTATTATCAGTACTTTTGTAAAGTAAATGTGTCTTGTTCAAGGACAAAACATGAATTCCCGAGTGAGGGGATTATCGTGATCAGCCTTGGTCGAGTTCGATTACAACTATTGTCTAGCGATAGTATGTCATGGAAGAAGCGGGTCAACTCAGCCTGCTTTCTGTAAGCCTGGGGTCTTCACGGCTCCTGGGTCAACTCGGCCTCCATTCAACTCGTTCGGGTCAATTCGGCCTGCTGTCATTTGCATCCTCGCCCCAACCTACGAAGATGGGCTGCGCCAGGAATGAACGGAAACACAATCAACGAATAGAGTTTGTTGGGTTGTTGATTTAATAAGAAGTCCTTCAAAATGGTGGACAAAACATGAATTAATATAAAGGGCAACCCAATAATCCCTCAACGGATAACTGCAACTGCAGCTAGACTATGGTAACGGGACGTTCCGGGCCTACAATAATACAATGGCGCTGGGATAGCCGGACCAAGGTGCAGGGCAATTATATTTTAATTGTTTCCATAGTGCCGGAGTTTTAAGATTGGGGTTGTTTACCCTGTGAGATTTTCTGTAGTATAGGGTCGAAATAAGAGCAAGGTTGTTACCATCAGCTAATCATCACAGGTCTCTGAAATGTAAAAATTCCATTTCTGTAGGTGGGGGTTGTGGATACAAATGACTGGCGCATAGATATATAACCATGCGGCACCATGGCCAAAACTGATGTTTTCCTTACTCATTTTCTTACAACTTCGATATCCTAGTTTATTTGCCACAAGTAAGATTTAATGGCATGACTGAACTGCAAAAATACCGATACCTCACCAGGAGCTAGCTGTAACCGGGGGAACACTTATTAAAAGTCTATTTCTTAGCCTTTTCTGCCTCATATTTTCATGATTTTCCCTGACTGCGTTTGGCCCAATTGCTAAGGGAGTGAATTCGTGAGTTTGTGAGTGAGTGAGCGTGTGTGCAATTGAGCGAATGAGTACATGTATCAAGATAAGCCTGCATTGAAATAATTCCTTATCTAGAAAATTTTATCGCCGATGCAATGAATTGGTTTCAAAACTTAATGTCAGGTTAAAATCACTTTCACATGAAGGCCTATCGGAACCAGAATTTTATGATGACTTAGTATACAAATTCAAAAAGATAAGGGGTATGTCTGATTTTTTGTTCAGCTTCGAAAAGTAGTTTTTTGTTCTCATTGTATTTTGTTCAGTGCTAGCACTAACCATCAAAATCAGGAAGTCATATGACTTCCAAGGTTTGTCATTTGGAAGTCATGCTGAAGGATAGACTTGGTTTCTTCCAGAATGTCCATATTTATATTGCTTTCTCCTTCATTAATGGGTATTTAGTGAAATACCATTATTACAACAAATTTAACTCATTATTTAAGTCAATATTCACTTTATAAATGGTAGGTTATGATAAAAATTGGAAGTCACTGACTTCCTGGCATTCAGTTTTAGAAGTCACAGACCCCCAGACTTCCACTAGTGGAAGCACTGTTTGTTTCCTTGTAATTTTAGTTAGAAATACATCAGTTGTTAAAGAAAACTGATTTCTTAAGCGGCAGATGGTTATGGCTTTCATACTAGACCTTTACACGATTGGAAAACTCGAATGCGCCTGATCTACGGCTGCTCAAACGGGTCATGAAAGTTGCAAATACACTTTTCGTCATTCGTTATTATTGAATAAAACACGTCTATCCGCAAATAACGGCGATTAAATTAAAAAGGAAACGAAGCCAAAATAAAGTTTATATTCATAATCGTCATTTTAAAACTGTTTCTTTTCACAAATGGTAGATTGTGTTTATTATCCCCCATACAATAAAAACCCGGATGCAGGTCATGCATGCTCTGATATGTCTTCGACAGAAAAGGATAAAGAAACGCAGGGTAAACACTAGGGAAGATTGAAGGTTATGTAGTTGAATGTTATATAATATTCTTTATAAATCTGTCAAAGGCTATCTTTTATCTTTTAATTCTTGAGTTATTGGAAACAATTTGACGGTACATGTACCCCCAATATCGTAAAGTGAAATCGATCAGTTCATGTACTGGTCAGTAGGGATATGCCAACGTAGCGACGCCTATTTCATAAAGCCACCTCACACAATCGGTTCCTTAAAGTTTTGGGGTCAATGCTGCGATTGTGAGTGCCTGCCGTTTCAATGGCAGTAAGGTGGCGATTATGCAGAATGAGATGGGCAAGATGTATAGCCCTGTCTTGACGTTGCGTCGCTACGCACGCACGTTCCGATTGCGGTTGGTCGGTTAGCCTTCCAGTTTCTCCAAGACGGCGAACGAGACATTTTTTTGTGGAAACATTCACACCAAACTGCATAGCAACCTGCTGTTGCCTTTGATCTTGCATTAGCAACGCAATACACTGAACCCTCTGAAATTCCGTCAACTGTACCATGATTGCAGGAGATGCAAATCGAGTTTTATCATCGGAGAGAAGCAGGTAAACATCGAGAGTATCATGTGTATGACAAAATGTGTTGACGAACTTGTCAGAATTATTCTGCACCACGGGGGGGGGGGGGTCACTTGGTCTTTAAAGGGGTACAGATGTGCCGCTTGACCGCTTGAACTCTGATAACCCACCCTATTCATGTATAACACAAATGTCAGAATATATACCTATTTATGTATTTTGTATCAAATTTGGACCCTATTCATGTATACCGCAGAAAAAGTGCTTGGGGATTAGCTCAAGAATTTGAAGAAAATTCAAGAAATGGGGCTAGCAAACTAAGAGATACTTTCTACCAGAGCAAGGGTTCTGTTTGGTTAAGGTTTTCTGTTATGATAACTGCGATACCTCTGTAATAAGATAAACAGACCTGGGAAGTAGCCAACGGTCAAATTGCCTCTTGCAGAAAATTGGCCTTCCGATAAAGAATTTGCATGCATACAAATGGGAAAGTTGTAAACTTGAAGAAGTGTGTGAATGACAATTTGGAAGTTTGCTGATCTTATTCCACAGTATATAAGACCAACCCTGTAACCCTAATGCATCACCCAAGGTTGACATATAGAGTTAGACATACAGCGAGACTGATCGAGTTTTATCTTCCGTAAAATGAAATGCCAGACTGCCTTTTCTCAGGACAGGTTCTAAATTGTTTAGTTTAGGGGCAGTATAAACCCATTAAGGTGCCAGTTTAGCATTCTTGACATAAATAATGGTTTCAGCATTGGGAATTCACAGATACTAATCGCCAATTATATAGCAGAAAATAGCCTCTTCTGGTAGAAGCATGTCCCTATAGGCCAAAATGCAACTTGCTAGCCCCTGTTAATTAGCTACCTGCTGGCTTTTATACACAGAGCTTGGAGAAATAAGACCTTTTCGTGTATATTAGACTGTAAAATCATACCTATTGATGTATCTGGCAGATAAAAAAAGTAGGGCTATTCCAGCGGCACATATATACCCTGCTTTATAATGGAAGTGACCCCCCCGTGTTCTGCACGGGTCTTTTGCTTTTCACCCCTTGCCCTACCTGACAAGGTATATTCATACTTGAGTAATTTTTTGCACTGGGTTTAGTGCACAGTGATCCAGATAATCATCCGGCATGTACTAAAACATAGAGTGGAGTTAACTTTTGGAGTGGAGTGGTTTTTTGGAGTGGTTTTTGGAGTCAGGTAATAAGTCATATAAGGTCATCAGATGACCTCTCCTTGACTCAGAGACTATAGGAATTAAAACCAGATCTACTGCTCCTGTGTCCATTGTCAGTGTAAAAATAAGTTGGCCATGTCAATGAAAATACAGTGCCAACCATCAAGTAAGTATATAAGTGGACCACCACGCCAGCCAGCCAGTGAGTAAGTAAGTAAGCAAGTAAGTAAGTATACATCTTTTCCAACAGTCAGAATGTACAATTCAATTTTGTTAGAATTTAACATGACTCATTATTGTATCCCAAGGGGGCTATTTCAAATTGCCAAGACTGTATGCCGCTGATAGTTTATATGCAGTATGGCCATAATGTTTAATTATTGGTTCCCCAAAGTATAATTGGCCTGGCCTGGCTTGTTCCATAGTATTATGCCATCAAGTAAGCTGTTATGTCATTTCACATAATCGGGCCAGGTCAGCTCAGGAATCAGAACATGCTCCTTTGCAACTGGTCATTGCAGGTGAAAGGTTAGGCATGTTTACTTTTCCAGACATTTTCCTAGCAGAGTCAGATTAAGTTCACACCAAATCTCCACTCCAAAAACACCCCAAAAAACCACTCCACTCCAAGACTCCACTCCAAAGGTTAACTCCACCCCAGGTTTTAGTATATGCCTAATCATCCGACCACTTTTCATAATTTTAAACAAAAGAGTTAAAATATTATTCCATATTTTATTACTCTGCGTTTCTTTATCCTTTTACACAGTTGTCCAACTCTGTTACAACGTAAAAGGAAATTCAACGACTTTTGTTACAGGAATTATCAAACAAGTTCTTTAGCAGACGCTTCCACTCTTACTTGTTTTATGGGTATATATTTTAATGAGGCTTTTTGTATACTTTCTGTACACCTATGATTTCCAAGACAGAAAAAAAAGGTAGTGGAATATTTTCATTCACTTTTTACCCCTTTGATTAGCTATTTGAAAATTATCTGCTATGTTACAGAAATTAACCGACTCCATGTTCTATGTTACAGAAATTATCTGTTATGTTACAGCTATTCAACAAGACAGAATGTATTATATTCAGATTGTTTACATGCAAAGTGTAATTTTTTCTTCCCTTTGACTACAAATGGATGGACAGTCAACATTGACTGATTCAAGGTCAGGAGATAGGCATTCTATTGATGGTTGTCCCAGTAATATTCTGTTGCTTTTATAATCACCTATGGACTCAGACCAAAACTATTGAATTTCACTAGGAAACTGCATCGCATGGACATTTCCTACTTGAGTGAACCAAACAGAAGTGCAGCCAAATAGTCAATATTGAACTTTCCGTTTGCAGTCATATGCAAAAAATGTCAGCCATTTTTCAGTTCTGTTGTGTCTTCTTAGAACATCAGTTACATGTGGAAGGAGTATTTTCAATTCAGCTACAATACTGTATTTTTCCCCTTTCAGTGGTAACAGGAATTCTCTGTATGAATTCATTCATATCTACACTGGTGTCCAGTTCAGTGACTTCCTATCTAATATCGTATTACAGCGTTTATAATCCTTTTTGTCCAGCTTGAGCTTTCATAATATCTATTTTTTTCAATTTGTGCATAGGACTTTCACTGAATATATTTGTCACAGGAATTGAAGTTTTTCAGATATGATATCAGAGGAAATGGCTGATGCATCAAATTGCATTTCTCTCTTCCACCAATGTTGAGGCTGTAGCTTTATATTATTTTTGTCAGGATTTTAACCAGGCAAAACAAATGCAGGTCTCTCATTGATATACCTTTTTATTGAATATTGGAGTTCTGCATCTGGGTCACCTTAGTTTAAATCGACAATAGTGGCATCTCACTGTGACAAAATCAGATTTTTTTTTCATTATTCCATTTTGAAAATACATTCTCCTTTATAAGCAAGAAACCCATGCATGACAAAATAGTCCTTAAGTGAGCTTAAAGATTTTCACCCATTTCTTTTATGAAGGAACAAGTCTTCAGTATTCAAATAAACATTCTAAGATAAACCAATAGGCAAACGAAATGCAGCACTTCCATCAGTTTATATTATTCCCTCATTCAAACTATAATAAGATTAAGATAACAAGAGCTAAAATCTGATTGAGGTCACTTTTCTGTTATTAGACCATAATAATACATTGTAAAAGTCGGTCAATAACTGTAACCTACTCTTGAAAGTATGTTAATAACTGTAACAAGGTCTGCTAATTTCTGTAACACATAATTTGAATAACTCATGTTTGATTGTAATCTGATTATATCTATGGATATTTTCTGATTATATACTGATGTCACATTTATAGACTAGCATGCAATATATAATTGTAGAACAAAAATTATGTTTATTATCCATTTACTGTAAAACTAACACCATCGGGAGTTTATTACATTTTTTCAAAACTATCTCTTAATTTATATTATTTAGATTTTAAACATACTGTGTTGTGTTCTCTGTCATATTTTATCAAAAACAAGAAATATATTTGCCATTACTTGAGACTTTATACATTTCAAATCTTTTCTTAATGTTTTTGGTCGTTGAATTTCCGTAACAGTCGTTGAATAGCTGTATCTCTTACAGCTTAATCAGTAAATTCCTGTAACAAAATTCGTTGAATTTCCTTTTACGTAGTAACAGAGTTGGACAACTGTGTTTAGTATATTTGAGTTTGGTGTGTATACACAGGGTATAATCGATTCCGCCAATTTTCGCTTCCTGCAGAGACTGTCCGTCATATTTGGCTTCCACCGAGACTGTCCGCGAACTCTTGCTTCCTGCAGAGACTACTGTCCTCGAAGAATGGCTTCTTGCAGAGACTGTCCGCGTGACTCTGCTTCCTGCCGAGAGTCTCGGCAGGAAGCAGAATCACACGGACAGTCTCTGCAGGAAGCCATTTATCATGTACAGAAGTCTCGGCAGGAAGCAAGAGTTCGCGGACAGTCTCGGCGGAAGCCAAATATGATGTACAGTCTCTGCAGGAAGCGAAAATTGGCGGAATCGATATACCCTGTGGTATAGCGAGTAGATAAAACCATCCTGAGAGGCTGTTGCAACATATTTGAGCCGCGACGTGAGAAAACCAACAATGTGGTTGTGCGCTCTGCGCAGACTCAGATCAGCCTTGGCATTCGCCCAGTATCGTCAGACTCTTCGCTAAGTGCTTAAAGGGTAGCTAAGGGACTGAGCTACCTCCATGCAGACAGCGAAGACTCTGATCAGACTGGGCGGATGCCCAGGCTGATATGAGTCTGCGCTGTGCGCACAACCACATTGTTGGTTTTCTTGTGTCGTGGCTCATTTTATGGAGAATTATGCAGAAATGTCTGGGCCCCTGCAGTGTCCTCTTTTGAGCGGACCAGTCCAAATTCAAAATGTGCAAAATTGACTGCTTTAAAGCGCCAACAAAGCAGACGACAAAATTTGCGTCTGCAAAATTGTGTTAAAACCAAGCTATATCATATTGAGAATTCGAAGCCTAGAGGGCAAACAAATTAACAGTGAAGATATAATTTACGCGGCGCATTATGAGCTGCCGCAAAAGGATCTACACTGTTTGAATATTCTGGGAGGACCCTCTGTTGTTGTCGAGGTTATGCTAGTGTCACATTGGCGTATCAGCTTGCGTACGTACGGCGTATCCTGATACGTGGCAGTAAGAAAGGAACGTCACAGCACGCCACAGAAACGAAGCCTTACGTAGCTGATACGCAGCACGATCTCCTTGTACGCCAGATTTCGGCGATTTTTCCAAACCGGTTTGAAAAAATCGCCGCACGTACGTAGCACCTTTAATACGTCATACATACGTCACACGAACGCCGTAAAAGCGAAAACAACGCAGCAGTGACGCAGGGGGTACGTTGCGTAATCGCTTGGTACGACATGGAAACGCGTACGGTGTGATTGTGGCGTACGTGTGGCGTGTATAGCGTTTTCACTGCGTACCTACGGCGTTCTTCTCTTATTTATAGAGTATCAGGTGCAAATGACGTATAGTATGCTTCTATTGAGTATCGTGGCGTATGAACTGCGTACGAACTGCGTAAGGACTTCGCACCTTGCGCTGTTGTGGCGTTGCCGCTGCGTAGATGTTACGTTGTGAATTTTGTTTCGGCGTTACATGAGTACCTACTACGTCAATACGACGACATTTTCTTGTTTGTTTCATAGTCATGGACCTAATAAAGGTGCTGAAATTATTCCTCCTCTTAAAACTACATTAGACTCTGGTGAGGAAGTCTTTTCATTTACTGATCTTCAAAAAGCAAATACTTTGAACGAATACTTTGTGTCTATGTCAACACTAAATGACGATAATGTTACTTTGCCAGTTTTTGATGCAAAAACCTTGGATGTTCTTAATAATATTAATATTGAGGAATCTGAAATATGTGATGTAATCAAAGTTCTTATAGTAAATAAAGCATCTGGTCCAGACTTGATAAGTCATAAAATGTTAAAAATGACTTGTGATACAATTGTAAAACCTTTACAGATATTATTTAATAGATCTCTTATTGAGGGAATTTTTCCCTCGTTATGGAAAAAAGCAGTTGTTATGCCTCTTTTCAAAAAAGGTCCACCCGAACAGCCATCCAATTATCGCCCTATTTCTTTACTTAGTACAGTTAACAAGATAATGGAAAGAGTTGTTTTCAAACATTTGTTTAATTTCTTTCAGAGTAATAACCTTATTTATAATTTGCAATCTGGGTTTTTGCCGCACCATTCTACGGTATTTCAGCTTATAGATATTTACAATCAAATATGCCGGGGCTTTGATGCCAAACAATATACATGCATGGTAGTTTGTGATATTTCTAAAGCGTTTGATCGAGTCTGGCATAAAGGGTTGATATTCAAACTTAAACAGAATGGAATAAATGGTAATTTATTAAAATGGCTTTCCAACTATTTATCTGAGAGAACCCAGAAAGTATTTATTGGTTCATCCTTGTCTGAGTCGAAAACACTCCAAGCAGGCGTCCCACAAGGATCTGTACTTGGGCCTTTGTTATTTTTGATTTATGTAAATGATATAGTTGACCATTTACTTAGTATAGCACGCCTATTTGCGGATGATACTTCCTTGTCTTTTACATCACGCAATGTCCAAGATATTGAAGGAATTTTAAATCACGATTTAAGATTTATATCAATTTGGGCTAGTCAGTGGCTGGTAGATTTCAATCCCAATAAAACAGAAGCAATATTTTTTTCATGTACAGACATTGATAGGCCTAATATACTGTTTAATAATATTCCTGTAGCATTTGTTGAAAATCATAAACATTTAGGTTTAACTATCAGCTACAATGGTAAATGGCACTCACATATCGAGAACATATTATGTTCGGCCTCAAAAATGTTAGGAGTTTTACGAGGTTTAAAATTCAAGCTGAAACGCAAAACGTCAAATCAGTTATATGTATCTTATTTAAGACCTTTGGTCGAATATGCATCAGTTGTTTGGGATGGCTGCTCGGTAGGAGAAAAGCAGCAGTTGGAACGTTTTCAGTATGAAGCGGCCCGTATTGTGACGGGCCTGACACGATCAGTATCAATTGAAAATCTCATGAGCGAAATTGGATGGCTTCCATTGTCCGAACGTCGTAAATTTCAAAAATTGGTAACAATCTTTAAAATGTATAATGGCATAGCACCAGAGTATCTTTGTAACTTGTTACCGCCCCTTGTTAATGAAAGGACTATGTATAATCTTCGCAGTGGAGAAAATATAAGTGTTTTAAGTAAAAGAACTGAGGTTTTTTCGAGATCTTTTATACCGTCTGGTATTGAAACTTGGAACAGTTTGCCCCCGTCTATTCGGTCGGTAAACACTGTTGAAATCTTCAAATCTAGATTAAAAGAACATATATTTAGCATACAGAAATTTCCTAGATATTTCATTCAGGGTACTAGAGTGGAATCCATATATCATTGTCGTATAAGGAATAGGTGCAGCAACCTCAACAAAGATCTGTACGACAATCACCTGAGAGAATCTCCTGTATGTGATTGTGGTATAGATATTGAGGATGCCGAACATTATTTTTTCAGATGCGATTTATATATAAATCAACGGTTAAGATTCTTTCAGCTATCTCGAAGATTTCATCCACTTGGGGTTCAGTTTATGTTGTACGGATCGGACCAGCTCTCAGACGAAGATAATATTATTTTTTTAGCTATGTTCATGCATACATTAAGGAAACAAAACGTTTCAGTTAACTTCTTTATTCTTATATCTACTTCTGTTATTACGAAACTCCACATACTATTCTTCTGCTTAATCGCGGTTTGTATATTTTTCGCTTGCGCCTGTGCGCATGCGTTGGTTTGTAGGTCTGCTGTGTGTTGTTCGCTGTTTACTCCTATTGCTTTCCGTTGTTGTAGTGGGTAGCTTGCAACAGACAGGAGAGGGCGTATGTGGACTTCCGTATGTCGTACAAGTAATGAGATATATATCATAGTTGCTTTTTTTTGTCTTTTCGGGTACCGCCCAATGATGACGCTGTCAGGCTGAAATGGGGACAAAGGACGACTAGACCATATATAAATCTGTTATTTTTTATTTATTTATTTATTTACTTATTTTCTTTTTTTTTTATTCATTTTTTTTTATTATTTCTATTATTTCTTTTATCTCTTATCAATCTTTATTATCTATTTTTTACTATAACTATTATTATTATTATTATTATCATTTATTGATGTTAGTTTGTTTCTATTATTTTACCAGGCTGATTTAGTTATTACATTTATTTACTGTTATTATTTCAGGTTTATTGATCTATATTACTTATTTCTCCTTCTCATTTATTAATTATATAACATCAGTTCTTTTAAGAGCCAAACTTAAAACATCTCTTTATGATGTTAAAGATGTGTTGTGAGTGTTATAATTGCTTTCCAACTCGTTTTGTTTTCACATTCTAATTGTCTTTTGGTAAGCAGTATCAGTAATTTCAAAATTATGTTATATGTATGTCATTGCCTATATCTGTCCTGTATAGCATTCTCATGGGGAGGACCGTAATTAATGTTTTTAGAACTTGTGGTCCGACCCATTTGTCAGTTGTTTTGGCAATAAAATATGTTTAAACTAACTAGTCATGGACCTGGAAGATCCACTTTTTCCAAGTACTGAAGTAGGGAGCTTTTAACTCGATGTTTATGAGGTGCAGTTTCACCATGAAATCCCTATTTATAAATATCAAAACTTTAGGTTAATGGATGTCCATTATTCGAACAAGTGATGTCCATAAGTCAGCCTATCCATTAATATCACAAATTCATTTAATGAATATCCAGAATTCGAATCATGCATATCTTTAGATGGGCTGAATTACGGATATCCATAATTTGAACAATGGATATCCATAATTCCGTTGAATCAGTGATATCAATAAACCGAACTGAATCAATGAAATCCATACCTCAAATTATGGAAAGCCATAAATCACCGTAGGGGCTTGTTATTTAAACTTATTATTTGCAAAGACGAATTATTGATACCCATATTTCTAATAAGTGATATCCATAAATAGGCCAAACTATTGACATCCACAATCCGATTCATGAACATCACTTATTCTTATTATGAATAATATCCAGAAATCTAAATGATTAGTGGATATCACTAAGGACCTCTGACAGTTGTAATGTAAATTTCCCTATAAACATGGGGAAAAATGAGCGTTCTGTATACTTCAAAATTTTTATTGAAATGTGTTGCTCTGAACTCCCTACAGTTGGCACAAAAATAATTTTTCAATTATATCACACATAGACGTAGATTTTTGGTGTAAAAAGCAAGTTTTTACCATTGAATGTATGGAAAATAGGAAAAGTTTTATAGAGATGCTTCCCCCCCCCCCGTGCCTCAGCAAGCCACTTTGCATGCGTATGTGTACTGTCAATATACACATTATATATGAGTGGCGAGCTGAGGCACGGGGGGAAAGATAGTCTACAGCTGAAAAACTGAAAAGTGGGTGGGGTAATTAGACCCTCTGTGTCTAAAAATAAGGCTAGCATACGTTTTATTTACATATAATTGCATACTATGAGCAGCTATAGTGCTTTACTTCATTTTAAGCACATTTAACAAACAAAATTCATCAAATAAGAAAAATCGAAAAATATATGTATTTAGGATGACTGAAAATTTCACTTACCCCTCTTGCGAGAATCAGTGAAAGCTAGTATGTAGATGTAATTATTGTACAAAAGCAATATCAAAACCTCTTTAAAATGAATGAGTCTACCCGTAAATCATGAAATGCTAAAATTTCATTTCTGACTTCCCAAGAAAGAGGCAGTAATTTGTCGAAAAATAGGCAAATTTGCATGGAAACTGTCAGAGGTCCTTTGAATAAAGAATATCACTAACTCGACTTATTGAAATCCATAACTCGAAAAAATGATATCCATAATTCGCATTAGTGATACCCATCAACCATTCAGATGACTGGGTATCTATCATTCGAATTATGGACATCCATAGTTCGACCCATGGATATCCATAAATAATTAGGGAAACTCATAGATACTTATGAATATCACTTATTCGGATAATGGATATAACTTTCTAGAATTATGGATGTCCATAAGTTCTATGGATATCTATAAATAAGGAATACATAGTAAAACAGCTCCCCATAGGTCCTGACCTCTTTGTCCCCTGTTAGGTTTACTGCTGTCTCAGACTCAGCTGCTGCTGGATCTCAGTGATGACAGCTGACTGTGTCCGAAGGTCTGGCTCGGTGGGTGCAGCCGATTTTCCCCGTTCACGTGCTGCTTCCTGGGCGTGACTTCTTCGGGGGCATAATGTTTTGCTAGTGACTTGTAGTGACAGCTTTTGAAAGAAAAACAGCAGTGCAGAGCACAGGAACATTTAGACGCAGCTGTTTACGCCGCTAATACGCAGTAGTTACGTTGCATTTAAAAATGAAACGCCCTGCCAACGAAACAGTTACGCCACAGCAACGCATTATACGCCACACATACGCCACGCATACGCCTCAGATACGCCAAAGATACGTCGCAGAATCGTCACACACACGCCGTGTACTTCGCAGGACTAGAATTTGCATTAAATACGCCACAGCTCTTCGCGATTGACACGCGTATGTAATTTTTGTGAAATAGGAGAAAACGCGGTGACGTCATCGATAAGGATTGCTAGGGGATTTCCCGCTCTGGTTGGCAAAAAGTCGATAGTCAATCACGCTATATTGAACGTTAAGAGGTCGATGTTAAAATATGTAATTAAATATGTCTTGTATTTTGCGCATTATGATGCACATTTTTTATGTATATAATGATGACGCTGAGAAGTGTAGGTATCTGACTGTGAAATATTGTTTTTTGTCTCTCATAATGCATTTAAATTGGTTCCACATGATGTGCTTTAAAATGTACGTTTTATCATGGATGCTTTAAAAATATTTGTATCTGTATCTGTTGTACTTTTGCCTGATCATAAACCGGTTGTTTATTGTTTGTAAGTGAATGTACCCGGTATTTAGTGGGTGTGTTGATAAGGGATGTCTTTAATTGTCATATTTCAAAGAATGCCGCTGCTGTCCTGTAGTGACAATCAATTTAATAAACAAACAGTTTTGGCGGTGCGGCTAATTAACACATCAAATAGAACTCGATTATTACAATCATTGATATTATAATATTAATATGTTTGTCTATTTATATACTATCACGGACAAACAATTAGAGAGAGAGAGAGAGAGAGAGAGAGAGAAAGAGAGAAGGAGAGATAGAGATTGTTGTTTAGATGTCATGAGCTCGGACTAAATGATGTAGTAATTACTGATAGCCATTTTTAAACATAGTAGGTTCTCTGTAAGATATTACCGTTTTATAACATCCTCTTTTGAATCGCATTCATGAATTTTAATTTATTTTTTCATTTATTTATTAACTCTTCTTTCCCTTACACCAGATCAATGTTTTTGTTAATTTTGCATTAGTTCTCATCAGATACTAGTTTCCATATTTTAATTGTGTCTTTCATTTCTTATTACCCCTGTTATATTTATTTATAAATCTCCTTGATCGTCAAAAAGATTGAAATACTGATGTTCAATACTTCCGATTTATTTGTATTTTATTTAATTATTTCTTTTTCAGTCGAAGTTATTAAGAGAAACAGTACGGGTCTGGAGCGAGTCAATATATGTCCAGACCGAGTAATTAAATGAATTTAAGTAATTAAACATGTTAAATAATTATCTTCTTTTCGCGCGACAAGCGATTATGACAATATTCGCAAAGGTTTCATCGGTTGCTATTTATTCGAAGCCTTCCAAAGTACATTTTCGCACTTTCATCGGTTAATTTTCAGCGAAATCCCATATTAGCCCACTGTCTATCGCTATCTTTTTGCCAACCAATCCACCCACGTGATCATCCGATGACGTCACTGCGGGGATTCCCGTTATCTCCTATACGCCGCTGATACGTAATAGTGTGACACTAGCATTATTTTTTTTTATTTCATTTTTCATTGTTGCTATCGTTGTTGAGAAAATGGTGTCAGTTTTTTTTGTTGTTTTGTGTGTGTGTGTGTGTGTGTTATTTAAAACTTCATAGAAAATATTGGCCAACATAAAGTTAGAGTTTATTAGTTATACAATAGGCCAAAGGCCCATGAGTACACTGTTTTGATAACATAGCAATATAATGGACAATGGTGATCTATGTAAACAAGAAAAATATACATATCAGCATGGTTAAGCATAAGTACAAATACAATCAAATACATGTACTAAGAAATTACAAGTTTTCAAAGCATTTCTTTAAAAAAAAAAATGTATCCCGAGTTGAGCATAAACATTGTCTAGTTAGTTAAGCATAAATCGAATTACAATACTTTCAATATATTTTACCATTACAGCATATTTTAATGACTTTTTTGACGGTTTAAAATAAAGTCCAAGTTACTATTACATGTTAGGCTATTCTCTTTCATTCAGGCGCTGTGAATTTGGCATGGGCTAATTATATTTTGTTTATTTCTCAAGGTATCAGTTGTACATGTTTGCTAGCATCTGCGCTGATTAATCATATTCGGCGTTCTCTTCCAAATTAAGCCGCGACACGACAGAACAAAGTAATAGTAGACTTAGACTTAGCTAGACTTAGACTTAGCTAGTCTGGCCCAGAAAACTTGTACACTCGACAGTTTTCAGTTCTGTGGTGTGATCCTTGCTCCCAAAGGATAACCCTTTTATAGAACATTTAGAAGTTAGATCAGCGTGACAGCCGCCCAGTTTGATCAGACTTTTCGCTATGGCCTTAAAGGGTAGCTAAGGATCTAAGCTACCTTCATGCGAATAGCGAAGCATCTAATCAGACTGAGCCACTGCTCAGGCTGATCTGAGTCTTCGCCGCCGCATATGTCACTTGGTTCGTTTTGTCGTGTCGGATCTCAATTTTAGGCCGGTTGATCGAAGCTGTTATGCATTCCTCGGCGTCGAAGTTGACGTGATGCTAGCGTCAGTGTGAATATTGGCATGTAAACCTGTGTTAACCCTTTAATGGCCAGTGACCCATAAAAGGGAGATTGGCAAAAAGTGCAAAACATGCAAACCCAGATCAGACGCCGCAAAACGCGGCGTCTGATCAGGATCTACACTATTTGCAAAAGATAAATTGGTTTTTCTTCATTTCATCTTAAAGATAAAAAAAGTAAAATAAAATATAAAATAAAATATAAATGATAAAAACGACCTAACCAGACAACCCGATTTGGCAAATGGAGTCATCCATTTGATAAAGATAGAATAGTCCACTGGGTCTAAATGGGTTAAAGGTGACTGAGTAAGCTTTCAAAGGAAGAAAAAAATCACTTTTGCCTCCATTCTCAACAGCATTCAACATTTTCAGGAAAGAATCAGCTCCAACCGAATTGGTTACAGCCCCGCAGGCGCATAGCGTCGAAATGACGTCATAATGACGTCAATGCGACGTGCGGCACATGACGTCAAAATTACGTCATTGTGACGTCATTTTGACGCCATGTGCCGCTGGGACTTAGCCCTTCTCCTGGAAGGGTTTCGTTGTCCAGGGAAGGAAATATGATATTTAGAACGTTTTTTTCCTTCGTAAAAATGGCAAAAAAAAGGAAAAAAACATCCAGTATTATTTTTATACGAGGAATGATAAAAAAAAAAGTCGTCGAAAACGGCTGTATTCTCCTAAGTACAATAAAATTTCATCCCAGGCAACCTTAATGTAATTGTGAATCATAGCATACAAATTATTAAATAATGTCTAATCAGTTTATTGTTACGTTATAAC
Organism: Ctena decussata; assembly: GCA_963989385.1. Classification (NCBI taxonomy): domain Eukaryota; kingdom Metazoa; phylum Mollusca; class Bivalvia; order Lucinida; family Lucinidae; genus Ctena; species Ctena decussata. The sequence continues at coordinate 11,697,170 of OZ022510.1, read as the reverse complement.
AGGTAAAGCTAGGTTCCCACTGCTGATCAGATCAACTCGATCGTTCCGACTGCCCAAATTCCCGACCAAGCCCGACCAACTGCTTGATCGGGCTTGTACACGACTGCTACTCGACCGTTCACGACCCTAACACCACCGCTCACGACTCTTCCACAACTTCAACCCGACAACCCACCCGATCTCTATTAGGTTATCCTGACCCCACGATCTCTTCTCCACCAACTCGACCTCTGCTCGATCTTGATCCCACCAGATCGATCTTGCAGTTGTGGGCCAGGTGGTAAGAGCTCCAGAGCTCCAAAGAGAGAGAGAGAGAGAGCTCCAGAGTGAGAGAGAGTCATGGCTGTGATGGAGCTTGAAGAGATAGAAGAGGCCGAGGAGCGTAGAAGATGCACAAGATGGTGTCAGCTTTGAAGTCACGGATATTGCTGACTGCTAGCTCCCTCTCCTTCCTTTCATAGCCATCTGAGGGCTGGGTGGAGGCGAAAAGATTGTGGCTTCACCATTAAAGGGCAGGATTTTTCTGTCTCCTTGCGGCATTCTAGTATTTGTAGATGGTACATCTTCGTATTTGTAGTAGCTTTGAGAGATCGCCGTTATTGTTGTTGTAATTTTCATAACGATGTTCCCCTAAATGGCTTAAGAGAACGAATCCATAATGATTTGCACGCCCTTTTTGAAGGATCGTATCGCGGTGGAGTGCGCTCGTCTTATGCCGAGAAGCGGTCGAGTAGCGATCGGGAAGCGATGAAGTGCGGTCTAGTAGAAACTGGGTAGCGGTCGAGTTGATCTGCACGACATATTGAATATAGATCCTGTTGATCGGGAAGCGATCGGATATTGGTGGAATAGAGGTTTTGATCGGGTACTGATCGATAAATATTTTTACCTCGACGAAACAAGATCTCAACACGATCGTTTGCCGATCAACTCGACCTCTTCTCAACCAATATTCGACCACTTCTCGATGGCTTCTCGACCGCTGCTTTCGATCTCTACTCGAATTTTTTGGACAAGTCAAAAAATTTCGGGTAGGAAGCCGGAGCGATGCCGAGCAAGATAGACCATCCCGACCACTCCTACAGACCGAGTACGACCAGTCCCTGATCGCTTGATCGAGCTTTTTCGAGTTGATCTGATCGGCAGTGGGAACCCTACCTTAACGTGACCCGGCCCAGCTAACGTTACATTTCATTTTTGTCGCACCTGCTTTAGCAAGGTGCGATATAGGCGTCCGGTTAATTTCTCCAAAACCACTGCAGCCATGGTTCTCAAATTTCATATGGAGCATGATCAGACTACAGAGCTTCAGATTACAGAAATTCAGCCTGGTCGAGAATTCAAGATGGCCGCCTGTTACTAAAAATAGCAAAACAACATAATTAACATTTTCTCTAGAACCACTAGGTATATTATGCTGAAACTTTGCATGGAACATCAATAGGACCTTCCTTTTGAAAATTATGAAAATGAAAAAAATCTGTAGCGGAATTAGGTCACAGTGACCTATTTTTGGTTTACGAGTCTCAGTTTTGCTTGGGTGCAATCTTTAAACACTGAGTGGATTTTGCTCAGATTTAATCAGAATGATTCTTGAAAGGAGTTTTTCTCTCTTTTTTTCACATTTATGGGAATGTATCATCCAAGATGGCCGCCACTGTTGTTACTAAAAATAGCAAAAACATGAAAATGACTATATTTCAGGAACCCCTGAATGGATTTGGACCAATTTTGTGTCAGAATTATCCTTGCATAGAGCTATTTGGTTTTTGGCGAATTGGCCATCCAAGATGGCTGCCGTCCACCGTTACTAAAAATAGCACAAACATGAAAATGGCAGTACCTTAAGAACCGTTGGGCGGATTTTGACAAAATTTGTGTCAGAATAATGCCAGAAACTATTTTGTTTTCTTTTTATTCTAAATTCTTCTCAACATGATCTCTGCTACTGTGGAAATGCAATGCAGGTGCGACATAGCATTCCGCGGAATTCTTGTTATCGTTTCCAATAGCAAAATTTGAACGTTGCTTAGTCACAAATTATTTACATAAACGTGAATTACATTTACATACATTTAAGAATATAATCAGATAATCTTAGCTTGCTGCTCATTATAGATTTTGTAAGTTTTCTTAATCCTTTCTTCGAAATGATAGCTTAATCTAGCGTAGCTTTTTATCAGTAAATATATAAGGATAGGGCGATTCAAGGGCATACTGATAAAACGGAAGTGTTTTGATAAGGTTTCATAAACTAGAGATAATGGCTATTCGTTAGATATATTTTTATGCCTTTCAGTTGAACTATTCCAGCAATACGACAACAAAGCCTGAACTCAGCAGCAAGATAATCTTCCAGCAAAAGTCCAACTCACTCAACAGCTATGATGTTTCGGCCATCTTTGTCATAACTAAGTTCAGATTAATTCATTACGATGTCTACCATTTAGAAGAATGTGGTACATGAAGCTGCTTACACAAAAGGACTTATCCTAAGACTATGGCCGAATTTTGACAAAGCTTGCCGATGTAGCCTTGCTGCTAGGGGAGAGTCGGGTAACTTCGGACAGCGGGTAAATTCGGACACTGACATTGTTTCCTTTATATGTCAGTTGTTTGGAACTGAAACAAAAATTCACTGGCCAAACAGAGAAAATCCTGATGATATTTTATTTCAATCTATCCAATACGTATAAAAATTGACAAAATACAAATAATAGGATTGGAACGGAAGCACTAGTACTTATAAAGTTCCTCTCCTAGGACATATCTAACAAATGAACATCATGGCGATATTTTGACAAAATTATGTTAACAAAAAAAATCATATTAATGCACTGTAATATATTTTTTTTCTCGAAAAAACGATGATAGAAACTTAGAAAGTGAAACTGAATAACAGGCAAGGACGCCTTGAAACTACCTACATTCGTATGTTCTAACAAAAGCGCGTAAAAGCACACAAACGCCTGCTGTACTTGTGGGTGCGGCATGTGATTATTAGAATTTACTCTTCCTGCCCATCCCATTTCAACTTCCCCAACCTCCGCCCCCTTTCCCCCACTCTATGGGAAACGGCCGGAAATATGCCGAGACACTGCCTTATATAATAGGACCGTTCATACCCAGTATACCCCACCCTCCTCCAAAGGGACAATTGACTAGACGCCGTGATGCTTACGGCATTGGGACGTCCTTGTGCTGATATTGACTATAGACAGACAAGTGCTTACTGTGTTTGCAGTAGGTGCGGCGTTTTTTTTTGTGTGTGTTTTCTGCCGCCTCATTTGTCATTGTTCTTTTGCCATAGATGCCATGAACTTTGTTCGTCCGTTGAGGGGGTAGTCAACTGCGTGCTAGGCTTGCAGCAGGTGCGGGTTCCCTTTTTTATTTCTCTCTGTCTCTCTCTTTCTCTCTCCCACACACAATCTAACAGCAGGTGCGGGTGTTCCATCTTATTTTCCAAAATTGACTTCTGTGGCCGTAGATGCCATGAACCTTGTTCATGTATTCGACAGTCTGTTGCCTTTGCCCATGCATCAGACGCGGGTTTCCCTTTCTCCCCATGCAATCGTATATTTCATCTCTCCTTCCATGGTAGGGACAGAAGTGCCGTCTTCAGTTCCAATTGAACCAACAACACACACACCAAACGTTACCTCAATTTTAATGCACTTTAACGGTTTCTCGAGCTGCAGCACAACGTTTATGCGTTGATTTCTGTAGCGCTATGTTTATTAGCGCATTTTCAAGAAAATTGCACAAATGTGCGTGTTATCAGTCATTTAAGTTTTATGATTTGACTTACATGATCCCCGCAAATGGAACTGTTTTGTTCAATTTTGTTTTTGGAATCATTTATTTCTTTCTTGTCTTCAGTCTTCTTTTTCAAAATGTAAATATATGAGCCGCGACACGACAAAACCAACTATGTGGTTGTGCGCCCAGCGCAGACTCAGATCAGCCTGGGCATCCGCCCAGTCTGATCAGAGTCTTCGCTGTCCGCATGGAGGTAGCTTAGACCCTTAGCTACCCTTTAAGCGCTTAGTCAATAGTCTGATCAGACTTGGTGGATGCCCAGGCTGATCTGAGTCTGGGCTGGGCGCACAATCACATTGTTGGTTTTCTCGTGTCGGGCTTATATTATTTGCTTTAAGTTAGTGTTTCTATTTTATTGTTTGTAAACCTCTGATGAAACTGATAGGCGAAAGCGCTTAGGTAGCAAATTGACAAATTTTGCACTGTTATTATCTTTAACAATCATACAATAATACAAGTATAAAGCTGACACTATTAGCTTGATAAACCGATTGATATATTAAACAAAAAAAAAAAAAGAAAAACGAAGTCAAAATAAAATCTCAAGTAGACGGTATGTGCTGCATTACCTTGATTAAATGAGGAACAAATCACGAAACATATACATGTGATGTGGTAAAATGCAAATGATAAATTGCAAGAAAGAGTATATGTTTTTTTCTGGTTATAAATTGTCACCATTATTTTATAGAAAGTACTCATCCTGGTAGCATATGTCCGTAGAATTGGTTGTCAAAAGCAAGACCAAGTGAAACAAGTATATACTCTGTCGTTGACCACAAGCCCTAATTAATTGGAATGCCTGAGCAAAGGGTGCAGTCTGGTCCTAAAGAGCAGTCTGATCAAGATATGCTCCGTTTACCATCCAGCCAGTGGTTGAAAGGGAACGATCTGTGATAAGGTGAATGGATACACTTTTAAGGGAAGAAACTTTTGCTTTTACTTTACAACTTCCTGCTAAATTCAGGTCAACTTTTATAAGAAAGAATTTGCTCGATAAGAAGCACATTCTTTCCTTTAATAGGAGGACAGTTTATGGTAGGGTTTTGTCTCCAAGGGGAAGCAAATGGGAAGTCACAAAATTCGTCGTCCTTTGAAAACTGACAAAAGAACCTAGAGATTTACCGCTGAACTTTATGTTCCTCTTAACTGCTTAATCTTATCCAAATACTAATATAAATGAGCTGCGACACAAGAAAACCAACGAAGTGGTTATGCGCCCAGCGCAGACTCAGATCAGCCTGGGCATGTGATCAGTCTTATCAGCCGCTTTGCTAAGCGTTTAAAGGGTAACCAAGGGTCTAAGCTACCGCCATGCGGACAGCGAAGGCTCTGATCAGACTGGGCGGAAGCCCAGGCTGATCTGAGTTTGCGCTGGGCGCACAATCACTGTCTTGGTTTCGTCGTGTTGCGGCTCAAATAGCCTTTACAAAACTCTGTAAGGTGTCTGAATGCACCTTGCTATTGCCGAATGCAAGATGCTGTCCTAGTTTATACCAGATTATAACTCAAAACATTATTTTGATCAGCACATCCCACTAACAGTGTATCATCAGTCTCTCGGTAAGCTATGGAATAAGGCATGTTGATTCCGTCACTAGATGACAAAAGATAGCCATACTTTTTACCATTTGCCGTAATCACATGTACAGTATTAGAGTCACGATCACAGACCATGATATTGTCTTCAGCATCAACGTACATACTCCTGGGATCACTCAGTTCCTTATGTTTATACTGATAAACCAGGTTTCCATCAGTTGTCATACATGTTACTGTAGTTGCACCACCAAATCCACCAGAAACAAAGATCTTCTTACCAGAGGTACTGACAGTGATGTAGCATGGATTGTAGAACTTGACATCTGTTTGTAACTTTCTCTTCCTGTTGCCATTCAGGTCTAAGACTTGGACTTCTCCTTGACATGAATCACCCCACTGTGCTGTATATATTTCATCACCAAACACTTCAATACTCCAACATTTCTTGTCCAGCTTGATGTTACGACCAGTCTTCAACTGTGGAAACACTTGTATGTACTGTAGCTGCTTGGTCTCAGGCAGGGTAACAATGACATTATTGATGTCGATAAATGATACATCCCATGGACTGGAACACAGTTCCAAGTGTTCACGTAGTACCAAATCCTTGTCAAGCAATTGGACGTTTGCATTCTTGCGATCGCATAACACAGCATGTCCACTCGGCATGAACGTACAGCCAGATATCCAGGGTGATTTCTTATCATCTGATTCTCTTACTTTTACCTTGGTCTGTAATGTTGCCTTCTTACCAAGAAGTACTTTCTTATTACACTGATTGCCACTTGAAATGTTTGAAGGCAGGCCCTTTTCTAATCGTTTCAAATTACCTAGAGAAGTCACTTCTGTTTGAAGCTTTGTTAACTGCTTGTTCCCTACAAACGATAAAGTTGGTCTGTACAAATCATTTTCCATTTCAGTTATAAGAGTTTCGTATTCCTGGATACTCTTTGAGACCTGAACTTCTGTTGTGAACATCTGTACTGTATTTCCGGTATTTTTTGCATCTTCGAGCTGCTGGTTATCAGAATCCAACATTTGTGATCCTGTTGTAAGTGCGGAAATTTGTTGATCAATATGGTGTGTTTGCTCCGAATCAAATTTGTCCAATTCTTGCATCATATTTTGCTCCAGTTTGTCTAGGAAAGAATCAATGTTTGCTCGAAACTCTTTAATTTCTTTCCTGCAATCTTCTATTTGACCATTTACTTCTTTAAGATCGGATTTGCGTTGCTTTTGCATGCTGTTATATCGATGTTTCAGCAATTTTGTTTTTGTTAGAACTGTATTGAGCATCTCGGTGTTGTAATTAGTGATTTTGTATTGAAGATCGTTTGTTTTGCAGCTGCGATGCTTTACCTTCTTGCAAGGATTACAGATTACATCTTGATGGTCTTCACAGTAAAACTCCACTTCTTGGTTCTTGTTACAACCACAGTAGACGGAGACATCAGATTTCTGACTGCCAGAAGCGGGTATCTGATTACCTGACAGAATCCTATGATGTTTCGTGATAGCCAGTTTTCGATGAGCATCCTTGCACGAGTTACATAGATATTCTCTACATTCGTTACAATAATGATTGGCTTGTATGTCTATCTTGTCAGTTTGGCACGGCCCACAGACTATATCATACAATTCGTCGGACGCTCCTTGTAGAGATCTAGCACCACCTACAGATGCCATTATGTGCGTTTCTGAAACAAAAAAATAAAATTAGAAAACTTTGTCTGTAAGACACTAATGATGCCCCGTGCAGCGCCTGTCATAGGACATGTGTACATCCCTAAAGCACCTACGTTATCTACAAAGAGAATCCGATGAAAACACTACACAAACTTCATACCCAACAGTGCAAAATGCTGCCGAAAATCATTAAAAGTCCATAATTCCATCGATCTTTTTTTTCTCCACCAAAAGCCCACATGCACATCTTCAGTATGTTCACAACAAGTATACAATGTCTGAAAAACAGCCACTGAAAATTGTGTGAGGAGCTGATTACACAAAGTACTTACCCGACAATGCAAACATTTGCCTAAAATGACTACGTTTAAAGGCCATACTCCTGTCAAAATTAATCTGAGCTCCAACAAAAACACACATGCACATCTTCATTATATGCACAACATGCATGCAAGGTTTGCAAAAATATCCATCGAAAATCATGAGAGGAGTTGATTACACAATCTCCACAACCTACAATGCAAACATTTGCCTAAAATGACTTTCAAAAGGCCGTAATTCTGTCAAAATTACTTCTAGCTCCAACAAAATCCCACATGCACATCTTCAATATGTCTACAATATGTATGCAAAGTTTGAAAAACATCAATTAAAAATGTAGGAGAAATTGATTACACAACTTGCATACCATACAATGCAAAAAATTGCCTAAAATGACTAAGTTCAATAGGTAGTAATTCTTTTAAAATTAATTCTAGCCAGAGAAAATCCCACATGCACAACTTCATTACGTCTACAATGCTTATGCGAAGTTTAAAAAACATCCATTTAAAATTTAGAAGTTGATTACACAAGCTCCATATCCTACAATGCAAAACATTGCCTAAAATGACTAAGTTCAATACGTCGTAATTCTGTCAAAATAAATTCTAGGTCTATCTTAAGCCACATGCACATCTTCAATATATCCACTACTTGTATACAAATTTTGAAAGAAATCCAAAAAAACTGTGGGAGGAGTTGATTACACAAACTCTATACCGTAAAGTGTGACGGACAGACAGACAGGAGTAAATTTTAATGCCCCTTGACTATCGTCACGGGGGTATAAAAAAACGAACTATAGGCCTAATGCTTAAGCGACATCTAAAAAATAGTACGACGTATAAGGGCTTTATATTTATGACCCTTTCATCAATGTCCAAGATTTTTCGGTTAAGAAAAATCATAAAATTGTGATAAAAGACAAATAAGGCAACGTAAAGACGGACTTGAAAACCAAAGCCTTTACACAATGACTCCACAACACTAATTACGAGCGGATAAAAAGATAAAGTTTCCTTTTAAAAAGGAAAGGCTTGCCGAGTTTTTACATTTTGTTTATATTACAGTATGTTGATACTAACGGAATTGGAATTATGAGAACTAGCGTATGAGGACAGAAGGAAATGAATTCAGCCTAATTATGAAGTTGTTGTTGTTCATTTCTCGTTATAATTTATTTCTTAACTAAATCCCCTCTCAGGCCAGGGATGCTGCAGTGCATGGGCAACTTTTTTCCTCATACCCGTATAATCTACCTGTAAACGACGATATCGCGTGAGCTTAAAATAGCATTAAATCATATAGGACATTGACAGTTTTTCACTGTTTTTGTCTTCCTTGAATAAAAAATGAAAAATGCTGTGTTAGGTCAATATAGTGCACTTTTTTTAGCTGCACATAGATATTGTTTTCAAACTTTTAAATTTACATTTAATGCGGTCCTTGATACTCCGAGTAATATGGCCATCGTTTCCTAATAGTATATAGGAAAAATAGAGAAAATGAGCAAAAAGTTACTCAGTTTTCTACGTTTTTCTTAAAGCACGGATCTAAAGTAAAAATGTTGTGTTATCCTAGTATTCTACACTATCTTACAAATCTTTTGATATATTTTGTAGGAAAAACAAAAAAATATTTGTGCGGTCATTTTTTACTTAATACTGTTGGGGACGGATTGGATTCCAGTTGCATACAAAGGTTCTTCATGCATGACAAGAAATTCCTGTACTACCAAAATGACGTTATTATCACTGGCAAACTGCTTCCCAGCCAATTCTTGAAAAAGGTTGAAGTGATCAACAGAAATGCAGCACAGACAAAGCCACCGTAGCTTTCATAGCTTTCCTCGGCGATGAATCTGGCTTTTCTGTCTCAGCTGCTTCATTAATTGACCTAGCATCCCCTGTCCCTAAACAGGTGGTTAACATGTAAACACTGTATGAATCCAGAATGACTGAAACGATTACCTTGCCAGCTGAAGGCATAGTCATTGCCTTCTTTGAGACATGGCGGGATATTCTGGTATGTTTCCATTGTTTTGAGTGCTGGTTCTGTTCTGGCTGAGAGAGATAGACCAACGGCTCATCCATTGTCTCAAAGCTCTCACGAATCCTTCAGTACTAGCCTCAAAGAGATTAAATCCCAACGGTTTTGAAATTTTCCACTCTTCTCGTTATCTGTATCCCTATAAGAAGTTTCTAGGACAGACTATTCATGGATGGTCGAAAGGTACTGTATTTTATTTAGATGTTGAATCGTGCACATTGCACCGCTGCTTGCGAACGACATGACCTTTACAATGAATATGCGTCATTTATAAACCTGCTTAATAATTGTACATGTATAAACACGGTCAGCTGTGCACGTTAGCCACACACACAGAGATAGATCGTATACTTTATTTGGTAACATGTGATGAGTGATGAGGAAAAAAATCAGTAGCGCCTGCTTGCTGAATTTAAACAATAAATTTTGACTTTGATTTTTTCTGCTTTGACAGGTTTACAGATACATAAATCGGCCCACGCTTCAGCGCAATCTGATCAATCTATCCTCAGCCAGCATGATATATTTTTAGATCTGCCGGAAAACAAAGACCCTGGTCAGTCTGCACAAATGCTTTAGCTCGAGTGTGGTGACTGCTCTAAGTAAATACATTACACAATACTCTAAAGCCCTTTTTCGCCCAACGCCGCTGCAAAATAAAGATAGCAAGCTTTTCCCAAGCTTTTTGGGAAAAGCTTATACTTGTATGCTGAGAGTGTCATGGATACGGAAAGTGCCGACTGTGGGCGACAATGCGACCAAAAATAGAATAAAATTCCATCATTATTTTTAGCAGATGCGGTAAACCTGATATGGATATAAATAGACAAAAGCGGACGAGTTCTCTGATTATTGCGATGAAACGCTCGTATAAGTGAAGGAAAACATGAACAAATCCAGTCTCAAACCGGAACGAGCTTTTCAATCTATGAGGCTTGCGGCCTTTGGGCCGCAAGCCAAAAATTATATGAGCCGCAACGCGAGAAAACCAACAAAGTGGTTGTGCGCCCAGCGCAGACTCAGATCAGCCTGGGCATCCGCTGTCCGCATGGAGGTAGCTTAGACTCTTAGCTACCCTCTAAGCGCTTAGCAAAGAGTCTGATCAAACTGGGCAGCTGCCTAGGCTGATCTGAGTCTGCGCTCGGCGCAGAACCACTTTGTTGGTTTTCCTGTGTCGCGGCTCAGAAATACACTTGCATCTTTTACTGCGAAAACTGCTCAAATGGAAACCCGCAAGTCAAGAAATACACCTAAGAGAAGTTAAGCGTTCATTTGTTTTCTAGCTGCAATAAGCTTGTTTTGTCTGTCATTTATTTAAGGAATTTCTTTTTTTTTTTTTCTTAGGTTTATCGAAGTGTAAACTACATTGGGTCGCGTGCAAAGTGAATGAACCCCGAAGGGGTTCATGTAAACTGTGCTAGTAAACTACATTGGGTCGCGTGCAAAGTGAATGAACCCCGAAGGGGTTCATGTAAACTGTGCTAGTGAGTAGTTTACACTTCGATAAACCTCAGAAAAATTAAGTTCATTGCTTATATTTAAATTCTTTTCAGTCAAAACCGTGATGAAAAATCTTATGTTAGCGCTAAAATTGCAGCAGTAAAACATTTAAAACACGCAGTTTTTCTAGTAACAGCGGAACAGCGTCAATGACATCATAAGGTCGCCGACGTCCAATCATATTATAAACAGCCATTGTTTATTTAAGAAATAGATCAGCTCTAGCATTGAATTGTTGAGTAATAATTCACTGTTTGGAGGTCAGTTGTAAAGTAGATCATATCACAAGCGCGGAGCGCGAGTGATATATCTACTTACAACTGGCCGACAAAGAGTGAATTATTACTCAACAATTCAATGCTAGAGCTGATCAGCATCTAAAGACTTTAGAATTTCATTGCCGCAGACTTTGTTATTCTCAACACTGTGAGAGATACAAGAGACTTGAGTCGATATCCAGATTAATTAAACGTAAACGTAAATAGAGGCATACCGAGCTACACACAGGGGGGTCCTACTTAATGTTTTTACCCAGTTTATAGACTGTAAATAAGATAATGATAAGCTGTAAATAGAGTGGTGACGGATTGCATCATTTTAACCCCCTATCAACCTACTACTACTCCGACGGAGGTGTGCCGGAATCGGCAGAACTTATGTGCTACAGTTACAGTTACAATGGCTGGACTCTGTCTTTACTCAACTGCGCAATGGATCAGTCTTTTACAGCCAAGTTTCACCTATATTTGTGTAACTTCTCAGTTTCAACATTTGAGCCGAGACACGAGAAAAAAAAAACAAAGTGGTTGTGCGCCCAGTGCAGACACATATCAGTCTGGGCATCCACCCAGTCCGCTCAGACCTTCGCTAAGCGCTTAAAAGGAAGAAAAGGGTCTAAGCTACGTGCATGCGGACAGCGAAGACTCTGATCAGACTGGGCGGATGCCCAGGCTGACCTGTGTCTGCGCTCGGCACACAACCACTTAGTTGGTTTTCTCGTGTCGCGGCTCATTTAATTCAATGAATCAACACAATAAACATACAGCGGTATAAGATAACAAGCTTTGCATCTCCCGATTGTGTAACTTCATATGTTCATATTGGCAAGTTGTCAATTTGAAAAAAAAAATGAATATCAAGTTACGTGATCGCGAGATAGCGAACTACCGTACAATAAAAAATATTTTTGGACAAACAGATCTGAGCAAACAACGTAGACACAGATCAGACTGGTCTTTTAGGAGCAATCTGATCAGTGTCTAGTACAATGTTCGCCATTCTGATCAGTGTCTAGTACAATGTTCGCCAATCTGATCAGTGTCTAGAACAATGTTCGCCAATCTGATCAGTGTCTAGCACAATGTTCGCCAATCTGATCAGTGACTAGTACAATGTTCGCCAATCTGATTAGTGTCTAGTACAATGTTCGCCAATCTGATTAGTGTCTAGTACAATGTTTGCCAATCTGATCAGTGTCTAGAACAATGTTCGCCAATCTGATTAGTGTCTAGTACAATGTTCGCCAATCTGATTAGTGTCTAGTACAATGTTCGCCAATCTGATCAGTGACTAGTACAATGTTCGCCAATCTGATTAGTGTCTAGTACAATGTTCGCCAATCTGATTAGTGTCTAGTACAATGTTCGCCAATCTGATCAGTGACTAGTACAATGTTCGCCAATCTGATCAGTGTCTAGTACAATGTTCGCCAATCTGATCAGTGTCTAGTACAATGTTCGCCAATCTGATCAGTGACTAGTACAATGTTCGCCAATCTGATCAGTGTCTAGTACAATGTTCGCCAATCTGATCAGTGTCTAGTACAATGTTCGCCAATCTGATCAGTGTCTAGAACAATGTTCGCCAATCTGATCAGTGTCTAGTACAATGTTCGCCAATCTGAACAGTGTCTAGTACAATGTTCGCCAATCTGAACAGTGTCTAGTACAATGTTTGCCAATCTGATCAGTGTCTAGTACAATGTTCGCCAATCTGATCAGTGTCTAGAACAATGTTCGCCAATCTGATCAGTGACTAGTACAATGTTCGCCAATCTGATCAGTGTCTAGTACAATGTTCGCCAATCTGATTAGTGACTAGTACAATGTTCGCCAATCTGATCAGTGACTAGTACAATGTTCGCCAATCTGATCAGTGACTAGTACAATGTTCGCCAATCTGATCAGTGACTAGTACAATGTTCGCCAATCTGACCAGTGTCTAGTACAATGTTCGCCAATCTGATCAGTGTCTAGTACAATGTTCGCCAATCTGATCAGTGACTAGTACAATGTTCGCCAATCTGATCAGTGACTAGTACAATGTTCGCCAATCTGATCAGTGACTAGTACAATGCTCGCCAATCTGATCAGTGTCTAGTACAATGTTCGCCAATCTGATCAGTGTCTAGTACAATGTTCGCCAATCTGATCAGTGTCTAGTACAATGTTCGCCAATCTGATCAGTGTCTAGTACAATGTTCGCCAATCTGATCAGGGTCTAGTACAATGTTCGCCAATCTGATCAGTGTCTAGTACAATGTTCGCCAATCTGATCAGTGTCTAGTACAATGTTCGCCAATCTGATCAGGGTCTAGTACAATGTTCGCCAATCTGATCAGGGTCTAGTACAATGTTCGCCAATCTGATCAGTGTCTAGTACAATGTTCGCCAATCTGATGAGGGTCTACACCGTTCGCTGATTGGAAATTCTATGAAAAATGAAATATAAACTAAGGTAAACTAGCTAAAACTAAAACTGGAGATGGACTAATATGGACAAATCCACCAGTCAAAAGGGGTTAAAGGAAAGAATTTGGTTTCAGGAGCAATTCATTTCCGTTTACAGCTGACCACAATTAAGAAAGGAGGCAAAGTGAAAATAGTGGAACATTGACCAGGCTAGACTGGCTCCAGTCCTTGTGTTTTAATTGCATATGAGCCGCGACACGAGAAAACAAACAATGTGGTTGTGCGCCCAGTGCAGACTCAGATCAACCTGGGCAGCCGCCCAGTCTGATCAAAGCTTTCGCTCTGCACAAAAATGGTAGCTGAGGGTCTAAGCTACCTTCATGCGGACAGCGAAGACTGATCAGACTGGGCGGATGCCCAGGCTGATCTGAGTCTGCGCTGGACGCACAACCACATTGTTGGTTTTCTCGTGTCGCGGCTCGTATCTGTAACAAAGCTAACTCTACAAGGAATAATTTTTTCATCAAGTAATTGCAGAGTTACCCTAGAAACACAACTGACTGGTTACATTTGGAGGTATTCCCCAATATTGTCTCAGGAATTCCCGAGACAAATTCACATTTATCAAGTCAGCTGACAGGCTGTGTCGTAACCACAGGTCAGTTGTCTCAGCATAGGAGCATGAGTGGGATTTTATCATTCGCATCTAATTTGACCACAAGTTACCTGCAGAAGATAAAATTAGCTCTTCCTTGTTTCATTCAAAACATTTTTTCTGGGATTAACGTTTAAACGCTGACATGAGGCACACCATAGAAAAAGGTGCATTGTGGCATTCAGGGCTTATACAAACACCAATGATCAGATGCAATCTGTAAATCTGAGCTGTCTGATCACCCAGTGTTGATAGCTAACATAGCGAAGACTTTGATCAGACTGTACACATTTATGGTCTATTGCTTACTAGCCAAATAAAGTCAACCTTACATCTTTGTACCTCAAATCAGCTAAGACACGAGAAACAGCACCAGGGCCCAGATTCACAATATTCCTTAAAGTTAAGAACAATCTTAAAGTTAAGGTCTAAAATTTCACTCTTAGAAAAACTATTTTTAATCATATTCAGAACCATAGGTTTTGCATGATCCTACTGAGAATATGCCCTGAGTTGTAATAAAAAGATATATCTAATAAATATTGTTTTTGTAAGCTTTTATAACATGTGACTCTTGAACCTTAAAGTTAAGGTTGTCCTCAAGTTTAAGGAATGATTATGAACCTAGGCCCAGTACTTATTACATCACGTGCACAAAATGAAGAGTTAGATCAGTCTGCACATCTACAAAGTCTGAATGATCTTCTTTCTGATATTGCATGCATATAAAATTAAGACTCAGATCAGCATGGGCAGTCACGCAGTCTAACGGCAGTGTGTGCAAAATGAAGACTCAACTCAGCCAGTGTGTTTTGGCAGTCTGTTGATCAGCCTCCTCCATTTTGATTTATATAGTTTATGGATGCAGGTAGGGAAAAGTGATAGGAATGTGTTGGTGTGCGCCTATTTAAACCAAAAAAGAATAATCAGATCAGCCTGGCTATCTAAGCTTCTTATCAGTGTTTGGCATTTTGGCACTGCGTGTGCACAGTATAAAGGTTTTTCATGTTGTCTGATCCAACTCTTCATATATCAGGATGGGAACTTTGATCAGACTGCACGGATGTGCAGACTAAATTCAAATATGAAATGGGTCATGACAGAGACTGAAAAAGTATGCATAGCCTGTGCATAAACTGAAGACGCAGATCAGCCTTTGCATTAATGCTGTCTTTTGTGTCCTCGGCTATTTGCTATATATTGGTATTTATTAGGATCCATACATTTTTATGCAAACTTTGTGACTATTTTGGGATCGCAGGAATGCACAGATTTATCTGAATCTTCTCTATGGGTACATGCTAATAGGTGCCTAGTCCGATGCATATCCGACTTAAACAAGACCAGTCGCATGACGTGATTGCTTGCCTCAACTGGCACTTGCCAATCACATAATAACTTAAACAAAAAAAAATAAAATAAAAAAAATGCCAAAAGCGAGAGACCAATGCGGACACTGACTAGCTTCTAAAATAATGAGAATGGTTGGTTGTTTTGGGTTTAACAGTCCTTTGAGACAGTATTTCAGTCTACATTAAGTTGTCTCCCAGAGAAAGGGAGAAAGAAAAGAGGTATGATAGGCAAGAGAAAAGTATCCAAACGACCCATACCCGCATCTGCTGCAAGCACAGTAGGCCCTTGCCCTACTTATATCCAAATTAGTAGGATGCCCTGGCACTGAAAATTACCCAGCACCATCGCCCCACGCGATCACCCCAAATGAGAATGGAATACAAATACATGTATCTGCCCTCACTGCATGATATTTTGCAATTTGTTTTGAACAATTATTTCTTTTTCTTTCTTTTTTTGTTTACGGATCATGAAGACCTATAGCCACTCTTCATCTTGTTAAATTCCTAAAATGACACCTTTACAATTTTTTTTTTCGTAACTTAATTCTAGTAAGACTACAAGATCATAACAACACTTTTTAGGTAAAAATTTTAAGTATTTGGTCCAATATGTCTGAGCAAATAGTGCAGGCCCAGATCGGAGTAGTTTGACCAGTGTCTGCACTATTTGCCATTCCATCTACATTTCTTGGACATATTAATGCACATTAAAACCAAACTGGTCCATTATTTTAGGACAATTACGATAAATGATTAGATGTCCCAATACTTAGAATTTTTATGGTATTTTGATTTGAAAACAATAATACAACTGCTGTAGAATTCCATACACAATCAAAGCAGTCTCTAAGAAATCTTTTACTGACCAGACCACCAACAAAGAGTAAATCTATTTTAGAGGATTCAAGTCAGTAATAATGACCCATGTCAAATTCGGAAGATGGTTGCATGGTATTTATAGCACTGGTGCCGAAGACATAACTGTTGCTCAGATTAATGGCTTTTCAGCCTAAGCCAGATTACACCAGGCTAAATGGTTGGCCATCAGAGTAAAAAGAGCCACGTTAAGATTTCTCTATTCGAATACATATAACCATTCAGCCTGGAAGCCAGGCTATGACCAGGCATTAACCCATTAATGCTTAGCATGCTATTAAAAGGACACATGCAAACAGTGCAGCCCAGATCAAACGCCGCATGAACTCATCTTCTGATCAGGGTCTTCACAAGTCCAGTTTCTTTCCCCAGACTACTAGAAATTATAATTCCTTGGAAGATTCTCTTATATCTGCTGATGGGTGTTGTTGTTTTATGTTGTTTTATTGTTATATGACTAGGGTAAACAGCTATGTTTATGACACTATTCCCGGGCAGGCTTAGACCTCCTAAGCGGATAACCAGTACTAAGTGCACTTACTTTCTCCAGTAACTGACAACTGCCTTCTTGAATTGGCGCAAGGAGAAACGAAAGTATATAGCCGGCCCGGCTATCGAACCCGGGACCTCTGGCTCTCGAGTCAGGCGTGCCACCGACTGCGCTACGCGGCCCGGCTGCTGCTGGGTGTGCAAAGGATTCAGTTACTAAGTTTACTTCTCTTGTAAGGGCTAGTAGGAACTAGCTTCCCTGATCACAGATCCTGGTGAATGATTGTCCTTGGACGTATCAACAGCAAACAATTCTGATTCTGATTCCGACACCATTTGCATAAAACAAAGGGTATTAAACTAAACCAGTCACCCCTTAATTGACAAATAGACCCGTCCATTTGATAAGGATGGGACACTCCACTGGGCATAAATGAGTTAAAAAGATACCGTAAACATGACTTGACCCTTTTCTCTGGCACCGTCAGCAGATATTAGCAGGGTCACTAAGCCGAAAATTCGAACTATGGCCCATTTTTCTTCTTCTGAATTTGTTCTCTGCCATTGGATTTCAATTTGAACTTGTTTACAGATTATATATTCATCAGGCATGAATCGTACAACAATGGCATTGCTTTAATTACTCCCATAATATGAGATATCGGGTATTCTGACGTCCATATTTTATGTTTTTATGCTGATATTTACATTTTTACTTTCATTGTCACTCTCAAAGAAATGAAAATGAAAGTAGAAAATGAAAATGTCAGAATAAAAATAGGAATAATAAGATGAAATATTAATAAGAGAGTGGCAAGTTTTATGTTATAGAACTATGCTTTAATATATATCACAACATACCTTTAGCGGTCTTTCCTCTCCTATACTTAGTAAAATTTTAATTTCGTTTGTGTTTCATACGTGTTGCCTCCTGAACACACAATGGCGGACTACTGTAATGCGGAAGTAAACTTGTTCTTTTTTATTTCTGTTTATAAAACCCAAGGGATATAACTACAACAACTGTTTTAAAGAATACACGCCTAGCTTTGCCTGCCTTCGAAAGCTGTAGCTGAAAAAATCATATTTATACACCTGCCATAACACAGGGTATAATCGATTCCGCCAATTTTCACTTCCTGCAGAGACTGCACATCATATTTGGCTTCCGCCGAGACTGTCCGCGAACTCTTTCTTCCTGCAGGACTACTGTCCCCGAAAAATGGTTTCCTGCCGAGACTGTCCGCGTGACTCTGCTTCCTGCCGAGAGCCTCGGCAGGAAGCATAATCACGCGGACAGTCTCTGCAGGAAGCCATTTATCATGTACAGAAGTCTCGGCAGGAAGCAAGAGACCGCGGACAGTCTCGGCGGAAGCCAAATATGATTTACAGTCTCTGCAGGAAGCGAAAATTAGCGGAATCGATTATACCCTGTGCATAAGAAGTTTGTCGACGGATATATAGTTTTTGGTCTGTGTGAACGTATATTTGTGTACGTGTGTCCTCAAATAGAGGACTGCGCTTACGTTGTGCCAACAATAAGGACACCATCATGACAATTTCTTAATTCGAGTTTTATCATCAAGTCAAAGAACAGCAGTGCCCCATCCATGTGCGCTAAGCCCTAATAAGGACATGTCGCTGAAGGAAATGGTCAGCAGAGAAAAACTGAGTTATAAGACAAACTGTTGAATAAGCATATACTATCTGAGCAACATGATGTTAATTCATATAATTGAGCCGCGACACGACAAAACCAGCAATGTGGTTGTGCGCCCAGTGCAAACTCATGTCAGCCTGGGCATCCGCCCAGTCTAATCAGAGTCTTCGCTGTCCGCATGGAAGTAGCTTAGACCCGTAGCTACCCTTTAAGCGCCTACAGGAGAGTCTGCATGATCAGATTGGGCGGATGCCCAGGCTGTTCTGAGTCTGCACTGGGCGCACAACCACAGTGTTCGTTTTGTCGTGTCGCGGCTCAAATACTTTTGAAGTAAAAAGATCGACAATGATTAGGAGCTATTAAAACCAGGTCCCATATCCTGCAGTCAAAACCAACAGGGAAAGAAATATATACATTAATTGGCAGTACAAATTTGCCAAGGTCAGTAGCCAAGGTCTAATACGCAGATTTTCAACGGAGCACCGTTTACTTACCTAAATTTGTCCGGTGAGTGCATTTACCAATATAAGTATAATTGAGGCGCGACACGACAAAAACAACAATGTGGTTGTGCGCACTGCGCAGACTGAGATCAGCCTAGGCATCCGCCAAATTTGATCAGACCCCTCGTTAAGTGCTCAAAGGGTAGCTCTAAGGGTCTAAGTTACCTCCATGCGGACAGTGAAGACTCTGATCAGACTGGGCGGATGCCCAGGCTGATCTGAGTCTGCGCTGGGCGCACAACCACATTGTTGGTTTTGTCGTGTCGCGGCTCATATTTTCTTACGATCTGCTCCTGGTCAGACCATGTGCAAAAACATTGCGTAGTATTCATTGTCATTTGAACATAGAGTAAATCTATTTTGTCATGGTACAGGACATGGAGGCATTGGGCATGTTGTACCACATACTGTACATTGGAATGTTTCTGTAAAACATGTATGATAGTATGTATGAACCAGCCCCCCCCCCCCCGACATGTATGACACGGTATATATGAACCACCCTCTCCCTCATACGCCAACTCCCCAATCCCCGCCCACCCCTACCCAATCTGCTTTTGGTGAGGATCCTACTGTACTGCTGAGTCTAGCAGTCTCAGCATTACCATGGACATAAGCACGACAATTTTTATCTGTCTGACTGCTCTTGAACCAGCAGACAATTTCTTACCATATTTTCCGAGTTACATCACTGATACATCCCTGGGGGAGGCGGTGTGGGGAGTTTGGGGTGGGTGAGTTTGTGCGAGACGGGCATAGTTCATGTAGTTACACAACCACAGTCTGTTTCGGGGTACTTTTGCACACAAACCTTTCATTATCACTCTCCCGCCATCCTGAGTTGCTGTTTATTCGCAAGGGGTAGTACCAAGGACCTCTGAGAGTTGTAATGCATTTTTTCTATGCTTCTTTGGAAGCCAGTATTGAAGATTTCGACTTTTCGGGCAAACAAACGCATTATAAAGAAAACTTATCATGTTTGTACACTCTCACACACTTTCTTAAGAGAGTAAGTTTGCAGACTTATACAGAGCTAGCTGCAGCATCGTTTGACTGTCCTGGTAAATTACCACTTGTTGATGGCGTATTCTACAGCCTTCCCAGCAGCGATCATGCTTATATGGAAAACTTGTGTTCTAACATCAAAGAACTAAGCAACTTTGACCCAAAAGCTACAATTTGGATAGCAGGCGACATAAACTTACCAGACATCAACTGGCAAACCAGGACCATTGCAGGCAACAACAAGCCAATGGCCATCAACCGGCTCATGTTAGATTTGATCTGCGACATTGGATCAGAACAAATTGTAGACTTCCCAACAAAGGGGACAGAACATCCTAGACATTTTCATAACTAACCGGTCCACCTTGATAGAGAAGTGTAAGCCCCTACCAGGTGGAAGTGATCACGACGTGGTATTTGTTCAATCCGGTACTAAAGTTCCCAGGAATAAGCCTTCTTCTAGACAGATTCTCCTGTGGAAACATGCTAACTCTAAATATCTGCGTGAAAGTGTTCGCAAGTTCTCACAGAACTTTGTGGAAAATAACACGGTAAACTCTGACGTCAGCCAACTTTCGAACAACTTTAAGAACTTTTGCTCTCAAGCCCTCTCCGAAAACATCCCCTCAAAAATGTCATCTTCTCGCTTCAGCCAACCCTGAATTACCAGAAATGCCAAAAGACTCTCTAGAAGGAAGAAGAGGGTCTTCCGAAGGGCTAGAACATATATAGGGTAAACTTGAAGATACCAAATACTTCAAGAGACTCAAGAAGGACGTGAAATTCGAATGCAGAAAGGCTTACAATTCGTACATCCGGGACACAGTATCCAGCGACAAAAACCCCGAGAAGCTATAATCGTTCGTTAAATCCATGAGATGTGACAACAATGGAGTTTCACCCTTGAAGTCAGCCGACGGTATTGCTCACAGGGACCCCATGATAAAGGCTCAACAGCCTGTTCAGCAGTGCCTTCACAGCAGAAGACCATTCACACCTACCCAGCATGGATGGAGAACCATTCCTCAAGATGCACAGTTTTACCATAATTGGTGAGGGTGTGAAGAAACTGCTCTCCAACCTGGATCCACATAAAGCTACCGGCCCTGACAGTATCCCATCTCGGTTCCTGAGAGAGTACGCAGGTGAAATAATACCGACAATAACACTGATATTCCAGACCTCGCTGCAACAAGGTGAAGTACCTCAAGACTGGAGACTAGCATACCCGGTATGTGGTTCCGATTTTCAAGAAAGGAGATCGTAGTTGTCCAGCTAACTACAGACCGATCTCCCTGACTTCAGTATGCAGCAAGATGATGAAACACATTCTGCACAGTCAAATAATGAAGCATCTCGAGGCTCATGACATCTTGTCTGATCAACAGCATGGATTCAGCAAGAGACGGTCCTGCGAGAGCCAGCTTATCCTTACATTCCAAGATCTTGCAGCAGGTATGGACGAAGGCCAGCAGATAGACGCCATCCTACTTGACTTTAGCAAGGCATTCGACAAGGTACCTCATGAACGCCTTGCTATCAAGCTCAGACATTATGGCGTACAGGGCAACCTTCGGCAATGGATCCAAAGCTTCCTATAAGATAGAAGACAGCAAGTACGTGTAGAGGGCCAGTCGTCTACATCCATTCCTGTGGTCTCCGGGGTCCCCCAAGGAACAGTTCTCGGACCACTTCTGTTTTTGCTATACAACAATGACTTGCCACAGAAAGTTAACTCCACTACCCGCCTATTTGCTGATGATAGCCTCCTTTACCTCAAGATCTCAAGCCTAGCCGACACATCAGCGCTACAGAGGGACTTGGACCGGCCCCTGCAGTGGGAACAGGACTGGCAAATGTCGTTTAATCCCAGCAAATGCAAAGTGGTCAGGGTGACCAAAAGGAGAAATCCTATCGAAGACACTTATCAGATCCATGGCCATGACCTAACAATCTCCAAGACTGGGAAGTATTTGGACGTTGTTATTTCGGAGGATATCCCATAGAAGGCTCACGTGGATGCTACCAAGTGCTAAGAAAGCGAACAACAGTCTAGCCTTCCTGAGAAGGAACATTTCCAGTTGTCCCCAGGATATAGTAGCCCAGTGCTACAAGACATTGGTCCGGTCTATCATTGACTACGCCGCGTCAGCATGGGATCCACACACCACATCATGCAAACGGCAGTTGGAGGCGGTACAATGACGAGCAGCCCGGTTTGTAAATGGAGACTACCGTACTACAAGTAGCACCTCCCAGATGATACAGGACCTTGGCAGGCAACCGCTCTAACAAGTTGCCAAGCTCGTCATGATTTACCGCATCACCTATGGACTAGTAGACATCCCTGCGTCCAGATTTTTACATCCAACTGGGACATGTACAAGAGGGCACGTCCTTCGATATCCGGTACCGTACTGCAGAACAGACGTCTAACTACGCTCCTTCTTTCCCTCGTGCATCAAACTTAGAAACAGTCTACCAGAGAATATTGCCATGTCAGAGACTCTTGAGGGCTTCAAGAGGGGACTGGCAAGTCTTCATTAGCCTGTACAGAACTGATTTTCGAATTTTAACTTGCACCAGTTGTTTTAACGTCACTTGTTCGCGCCTCATCACAACCTTGTATATAAGTTAAAGGAAGTCAGTGCTCCAGAGTGGGCCCTGTACTGTACGGGAAGAAGAAGAAGAAGAAGGGATAAGTGAAATATTCGTTCGTCCAAAATACATCTCATGTTGACTAAATTTTGTTTCGTTTCATATTCCAAAAATGAAGTAAACACTGCATCTGCTCACAGTGTGAAATAATCCGTGTGCTAAGTAACTGAAAAATAATGCTTGTGTCATGTACATGTATAGTGAGCTCAGAGCAACACATTTTAATGGAAAGGGGGTGGGGGGTTCACCTATAGGAAATTTACATAGGGTTCTGCCTACTCACCGAATTCCATAATATTATGCATAGTTATTGTCCAGGACATTACTATTGCCTTTGTGAAATATTTGCTGATCCATCTACATTGTATTTTAATTTTTAAATTACAACATTATAAATAACGCAAGTCAATCGTCTTCATAATTTTCTTAATAATAATACTGATATATAGATAAATAAATGCCATAACCAGTTACAGTGATCAGCCTGAAATTTAAAATGCCTGTCTTTACTATTAGGCAATTGAAAGGAAACCAATGTAGACCCTGATCAGACTATCCCATCTGATTTTTTTCCTTTCTCAAATATTTTTCTCTCCATCAGATTTAATTCAATCAAAGGCGCTCTCTCTCTCTCTCTCTCTCTCTCTCTTATCCTGTACCGGGTGACTCGGCGACTTCTTTTCGTTCTACTGTTCTGTTCTATTTCAGTCATTCACGCGCTTCATTAGCAACTGGCGAGACGAGAATTTCGCGAGATGAATAACTGCGCAGAATCATCGCTGGTTTTCCAGTGGTTCCCGGCATTTCGACGTTTTCCCAAGGGCAATCGGAGAAGTTTGTATGTGTGCAGTAGATTTCACGAATGACTTATTTCGTTCATATCCCAATATGCCACACATATATATACCTACTGGGAAAGCATGCGACACAACTTTTCGTAGAAGTTACGATCATTAATTTCATTGAATTGAATCTTCATCATATAACATTAAATTGGAGTGGACTAATAACGGGTTTTCGGCGATTCCGGTAACCGCTACCAGCATGTGACGCCGCTAGCCGGTAATTTTTTCACTCTAATTTCGCTAATCAGTATATTTTTCGGCCGATTCCGTTTATCACTTAGCAAAGGCGACGCCGCTAACCGGTAAAATTTCCTCTCAAATTTCTCTAATCAGTAATTTTTGGGCCAAAATTTACTAGTCAGTAAACCCCATTGAACCCTCCACTATCGGCGTAAGCATGATAGTTTGCACTCACCGTGCCTCTCGAATCCGAGACTAGGCTGAATTTTAGTACAGCTGCTCCCCCTGAATATGTATCTACACGCCTTAAGCTACGTGAGTTGCGCGCTCGTATGTAAAGTATTGGGTATACGTCATCCATAGACCTTCAGCTAAGTGAGCTGCAGGCCCTGATTAGCCTGCACATATGTACAGTAGTGTGACTAGAGTATTATATGTACGCCTTAAGCTAAGTCAGCTGCGCTCACATATGTTCAGTAGTGTGAGTCCATTTGCACTGGGTAAACTCCATGCGCGGACTGACCTGAATCTTCGCTATACAACATATTTCTCAGGGGTCATAAGCTGTTGGGTCCATCAGAGTAGTTGCGTATCGGACTGTGCGAACGAAATGAGTACCATTTCATCGCACAAGTTCATCGTACCAATGGTAAATTTATGTTTCTACTTTCGTTTTCTATTATCATATTTTACCCGCGACGCGTGAAAACCAACAGTGTGGTTGTGCGCCCAGCGCAGACTCAGATCAGCCTGGGCATCCGCCCAGCCTGATCAGAGTCTTCGCTGTCCGCATGAAGGTAGCTTAGACCCTTAGTTACCCTTTAAGCGCAAAGCGAAGACTCTGATCAGAATGGGCGGATGCCCAGGCTGATCTGAGTCTTCGCTGGGCGCACAACCACATTGTTGGTTTTCTCACGTCGCGGCTCATTTATGTAAGCTCAGTGGAGCAGCAGAATCCTCATTATCTGGGTCGACAGTGATTGCCAAAACAATTTTATATGCTGCTTAGGGGAGAGTCGGGTAATTTCGGACAGCAGGTAATTTCGGACAGTGACATTGTTTCCTTCATATGTCAGTTGTTAGGAACTAAAACAAAAATAACTGGCCAAACAGTGAAAATCCTGAGCCGTCTAAACTGGATTTTCACTGTTTGACGTAATGTGTCCGAATTTACCCCCTGTCCGAAGTTACCCGACTCTCCCCTATAATCAGCCAATACTTAAAACACTGACATACACATCGATTCGAACCCTATATAAAAAATACTGGGTTTTGTTTTTCATACCCATATTAAAACGTGCCTCGACCTGTTCACAGGTTACAAAATACTGGTGTGAAACAAAGTTTTAAAACATGGCGAAATACAGACATATTTTTATTGTTATTACGCGAAACCAGGATAATATAATAAAAACATTACTTACACTTTAATAGTGGTTCGTGGGCTGTACTGTTTAGATCTGAATTTATGGCGGTCTGTCACCAACAAGGAAGTGAAATTCCCGTTGTGTAGCCGTCCCTGAACACATGTGTGTACTTAAAAGCATAGAAAGCCGTTTCATAAGAAAAATATCTTGAGATGGCAGTTGAAAATCATTGGACACAAAAAGGTGACACGACTGACATCAATGATCAAATCCTGTCAATTAAGGGATAGAGTCTCTATCAGGAAACTTGTTGAATCATGAAGATATAACAATTCTCCCTAAGGAATATTATAAGGTGCCGCTTGACTATAAAGCTCCTTTTTATTTATCACAAAATTTAATTTGTGAGATCTCTATATCGATTTTGTGATATTTTTGTATACGTATCATGAATTATTTTGTGATATCACTAATTAATATATGTTATCACTAAATTGATTTAGTGATATCACAAAAACGAACAATTTATGATATCACAAATTCGTTTTTGTGATATCACAAAAACGATTTTATAGTATCACTAAATAGGAATGAGTAAATGATATCAAAAACGAAATTTGTGATATCACAAAATCGAGGTAATGGAATCGCTAAAACATATATAGGTTATCAAAAAGTGGAAATGATTTTTAATATCCCTGATTTGATTTTGGTGACATCATAAAAAAGCTGTTATTTAGTGATATCACACAAAATCGACTTTGTAAAATCACTTGTTCTATTTTGTTATATCACTAATTCGGGTTTGTGATGTCACTAAATCGCACATATTTTGTGATATCACTAATTTGATTATGTGATATCACTAATATCAGTTAGTGATATCACAAAAAAGGTAATATGTAGTAAAACGGCACCTCATACTATACTCAAAAAAAATATTAAAGGGTCAAGCTTTTGCCCTGAGATTTCTGGAACATTTCAAATATTTGGTAAAATAAATCATTTCTACCTTCCATTTTAATCATTTTACAAGTTTTATACACATGAAGCTTGAACTTATAGCCTTTGTCTTGACCAAGGTTAAGCTTTAAGTCAAACTACCCCTAAAGTGAAAGTTGTTTGAATTCCCATAGAGAATTGATAGTGTGTCAGTTTGGTCGGGAATAACTTCTAAAATTGCTATGAGTTTTAAACTTCTTATAGCTTGCTGACCTTAAAAATGATTAAACTTGATGACTATCGAGGATTTTTTAAAAAAATTCATGAATTGGCGAAATCGAAAATTTTGGCGAATTTGTTCCCTATGGACTTCAAAAAAACTCTGATTTTGAGGGTAGTGTGAATTGAAGTCTGGACTTGGTCAAGATATAGGCTATATTTTCAAACTTCATGTGTACAGAACTGGTAAAATGAATGAAAGGAAGGTGGAAATGATTTATTTCACCAAATGTTTGAAATGTTCCAGAAATCGCGGGGTAAAAGTTTGACCCTTTAAATTTTTTTTCGAGTATATATAGTATGCGCAGGGATCAACGGAAACGACGACAGATGAGACCAACCAAATGATGGTCGGTTGGCTGGTTGTTCTGGGTTGTTTCAAGACAGGCTAAATCGAAGAGCAGGAGGATGGAAGGAAATATACTTAAGGACAAAAGTTCTGCACGGATGTTAGATTAACATCCGTGCATAACTGTTGTCCTTAAGTATAGATAATAGTGGAGGTACGGTTCGAAATAATCTCGCAAGCAGCTGCAAGAACAGAGAGACTCTTGTCCTACTTTCAATCTATGTCAGTAGGACATGCTAATGCCGAAAGTTTCACATAATCTTCTCTCCACCACCCCGTCAATGAAAAGATGAGGACGGAAACGTTTAGTCATTTCTAACGTGTTTATCGTAGCAATGGATCCAATATGCATAAATTATTTTGTAGGGGTATGACTTCAGACGCAGCCGCCCTTCTACTATAGGTCCTCAAAAACTGGTCTACAACGATTCTTAGTTATCATTATTGTTTTCATCATTATTATTATAATCATTAGTAGTTGTAGCAGTAGTGGACTAGTGGACTAGTACAACTAAGGCTCGACTAACGACCAACGACTAAAGACTAAAAACTATGCCAAAAACTAACGATGGCGGATTGTCTGACAAGTTTGCGAAAACGCAATTCCCGAAGTTCAGAAACCTTTGGTGGCATATATAAGGTCTCTAAGTTCGTGAACAAAGGTTTCCAGTTTCTTTCTTGAATAGTAATAAAATAATAAATCACAATCCCTTCTTCTCAAATAAAGCAAAAAAGGAAAACGAGCTAGATCCGCCACGCTTTTTGTTATTGGCTTGCGCTTTCGAGCGCAAGCCAGTATTCAAGTGGTTTAGTGATACCGAGTTATTTTCGGAAGAAACGATACATGTACGTCACGCTTAGTCGGAAAATACCAGGAGAGTGTGTACACAGTGAGTGTGTACTGCAACGATTCGTTCTAAACATTTTTTTAGGGCAGCAGAGATCGCCAAAGAGATCGGAAAGTTCGTTCCGGTTTGAGAGAGCATTTCTTCATTATTTTCTTCACAGACATAAGAAACAAATACCTCATCCGATTTTGTCTATTTTTATCCATATCCGATTTGCCTCATCTGCTAAAAATAACGATGGAAACTTTATTCTATTTTTGATAGTTCATGTATCTTTTTTTTTTTTTTTTAAATGTCTCCGTTAAAAAGCACGTTTTTCTGTTACAAGTGCTTTGAACTTGGCCACATTTCGTTTGCTTTTTATAAACTGATGGCATAAAAGAATGAAACTGTGAATGCAATGCAAAGTATTTGGCTTTGCATCCTAAGAAATATACCAAAACTTGTGTAAGAAACAGTGTTTATATATAGCTTAGCGCAAAGCATTAGCTTTTCCAAAAAATCATGCAGCGGCGTCGCGAAAACTAGGCCTTAGGGCATCGCATAATCTGACTAGTCAGAGCAGCCGGCACACTGTCCAGCGCCGATGCATTCGTTGGATCTGATCAGTCTTTTTCGGCATATATATACTCTTCATCTTTCATGCTGAGGCCAGACTGATCAGACTGCGCTTATACCAGAGTGGGCTGATCTGTGTATCAGTGTAAAATCTGAAAGAGCAGAGTTCAAATTTATTGTTTAAATTTAGAAACACGCGCTTTTGACGATTTTCTTCCCTTATCACATTTGTCGGGAGCTCATGGAAATACGAACGCAATGGGTTCCGTGCTTTGTTGTTCCCAAATGGTGTAAAGCAAGCTATTGTTTCCAAACAACAGCAGCATGCATTTTCTTCTCAGAGTGTCAAAATTTTGTTCCAGTCACTGCCACTGATGCCACTTAAACCAAAAATAAACTTCAGTAAATATAAATTTATTGTCTTCTTTTAATGCCAAGTTCAGATGTGCCAAAATTCCATAGACATGGGTTTGAAACAACCTTTCCTAAAATTTTGATTCAGACTAAATGTGACTCAACAGCCGTGAAGAATAGACTTGAAATAGGTCCATATAGTTATTTTCCTTGAGACATGCCTAAAACGGCCGGCCAAAACGTCGGAAAACTGTTTTTTTTTTTGTTGTTGTTGTTGTTGTTGTTGTTGTGTGTGTGTGTGTGTGTGTGTGTGTGTGTGTGTGTGTGTTTAAATATTTTTTTCAATTTGTTTTTCCAATAAATTCTACACTTGTTTTTACCTTACACCCGTGGATAATGCCACCATTCAATACATGTAAGTTAGAAATTAAATACTTTGCTAAATAAAAGTTAGCAACAGAAAGTGCACTAACAATCGGGTTCACTTCAATAAACAACTCATGAAAATTTCACTGTCTTAGCTGGGCCAGCCTTCCTTTTAAAGGGAAATTTTATTTATTTAACCGTTTCCAATGACGTGTATTTCACCGTTGTGCATAGTTGTCTTTACTAAAATGAGTTGTTGTTATTCATTTGTGTGATTGATATTTAGGTTGAAAATGGCTGAACAAGCCAGTGGAACAAGCATGAGTAGTATGAAAATTCAAGTGGAAAAGTCCTCCGAGGGCGAGAAAGCCTCAGAGTGTTTTCTACCTCTAGTGGGTTAACTGGGCGGTCGGGTCGGGCGATGGTGATGGGTAGCTTTCAGTACTGGTGCGTCCTACTTATTTTGATTATTTTGTGGCAAGGACCAGCAGTGCTTGTTATCTTGCAGTAGATACGGGAAGGCTTGTTTGAACGTTTTTCTCTCATCTGTCCTTTCTCCTTCCTCGCCTTCTCTCTGGGAGATGGCTCGATATAAACTGAAATACTATCTCAAAGGGCCGTTAAAACCTAAACGACCAAACAACTAATTACCTCCCGCTGTCATTGTCGTAAACAAAGAAATATTTTTTTTTAAAAAATCCTACAACTACATATAGTACCCTGGTGCAATGGTATGAGAGTCGGACCTGTATATGGGCTCCGGCTGACCGCAAATATTTTCAAACATCTTAACGCGTTACAGCTCTTTATTTTCCTTCTCCTCCTCCCCCCCCCTCTCCTCCAAAAAAAAAAGAAAAAAAAAAAAAAAGGTAAAACAAAATTATCAATGAAATGGTTTCATTAGTTTTCATCACCTCCAGAGCTTTCAAATTTTCTCATTGTTTTGCAAAATTTCGTAGCATACGGGGCAAATCGGATATTTTGCCAATTCTAGTAAGCTCCTAACAGTGTAGAGCCTATATAAATATACTGCGATAGCGATCTAGCATACACATTTTCCCCAATGCCTCCAAAAACGGGTCCTTCCCAGCGGTTCCACGGAACGAATCCATAATAGAACCGTCTGGGTGCCCGAGTCCGTCATCTGTGTCAAATTCAAAGATAGTGTGCACGTTGTTCCTGGGATCGGTATTCGACCTAGCCGCCCCAAAACGTGCCTGAGTACGATCGATTGATTGGGGCCTCGGTTTAAATTATTATCTGGAATAGAAGAAGAACGAAACGTCGAAATATATGACAAGAACGCTCATACGAACGGCTAAGCAATGCTTTTGTGTGAAGCGCTCAGTAGACTTACAAGACTAGCTCCACTATCCGAGGTATAGTTCCAAATGCAACATAACTGCATGTAAAACACTTCGAAGAAAGCTTCGGAATAGAAAAGAATGACGCCGACATTAGGAGAATAAGTTGCAGAGTTCTAGACGCGAGTGGGCACTGGGTGACAATTTTTGTCAGATCTGCTTATAAACCCCTCATCCGAACCGCCAAAACGAGGCTGGATGAAGGACCACAAGCCTGTCAGTTCATCTGCCGTCACACTGTGTCTGGGCAGGCTTAGACATACATGTAATACATGTTGTGTAAAGCTATAAAATAGTGTCCCATAAATGACGACACCATGTCCCGTAAATGACAAACCCTGAAAATCGTAAATGTTTCAAGAAAAGAAGAGACGTATTGAAACAACTTATATAGAATTGCCTTACTTTTCAACTGCATCCATGTTTGATATTTAGATTTTAAGATTGTCATAGACATGATATTTGTAACTTTCATTCGTTTATTTCCATTAGAAGTTTTGGGCCTATAGGCTCGTAAATGACTAAATGAAGAAATACCTAACATTCTGTAAAATGAAAGTCGTTGACTTAAGGCTGGTAAGTTTGAAGATATATACCAAGGGTAAGTGTATTTATGCTGTAATACAATGCAAAGGTTGTTTTAAGCAGGTAGAAAAGTGCACCTCTGTACCTTTGGATTGTTCGGATTAACTGAGAATGAGTGTTTAGTAAACTTAACGTCAACTTTCGATTGACGTAACATGTACTTCATAAACCATGTGTCATATTATTAATTAGAGATTGCCTCATTAACCTTGCGACATAAAGATCGAACGTCACCAACCATTTGACACAAAGTGATGACTACTTCACGTGATTAATCTCGGAATCATACAGATTACAAAATTAGAACTGGTCTCGGAACTATCCTCATTTTTCGGCTTGTCTGAGAATGGTGATGGCCAGGTTAGAATGCTAATAACAATTTATGGTACACAGTCTTCTGCCTCACAAAAGCCTGTTGAGTCTGTTTTCTTCGTTCTTCCAAGTGTGTCGATTAGACTTGGAATAATCTTCCGCCAAAGGTTCACTTCTCTTGAAAAAGGATAACTTTTGACTGAATCTGAAGTCATCTCCCTTGTTATATGCAAATACTGTTGTTCTTCTGTTGTATATCGTGGCCAAAACATTTTAACAGGGACCGGTGTATTTGGATTCCTGAAGGAGAAGAAAAAAGAGATATTTT
Source organism: Ctena decussata (assembly GCA_963989385.1). NCBI lineage: Eukaryota > Metazoa > Mollusca > Bivalvia > Lucinida > Lucinidae > Ctena > Ctena decussata. Next base: position 11,665,685 of record OZ022510.1, on the reverse strand, counting down.
AAGGGCAGGCATATGAAATGTAAAAGAAAAAAAAAAACACGATAAACACCAGTAACGACATAATCCAGGCCAATTGAGTTCAAGACATTCTGTTATTTGTTGTATGCCTGTCCTATGTCAGACAGGTGTCGACAAAAAAAGCTGTTCTTTTAATAGAGGTTAGTGTCTTATGATATCAAGTTTCTCAGGCGAGACCAGAAACAGCGTAGGAAGGGCGAGGATTGCCAAGCCAGTCTGACGTGTTTCTGGTCGAGCCTGATAAACTTGATATCAAAAGACACTAGCATAGTATTCTATTTACCATGAATTATTATAAGATTTTAAAGCATGAAAAAGGTGAAAAACTAAAAATCAAACCCTATTTTGTCTTAACATGTGGGCGTCGCGACTGCATTATGACGTAAGACGGCGACGTCATTAAACCAGTCCAATTTTGTTATTACGGCCAAAGTCAGTATGTAGCCAATCGGCTTAAGAGATCACTTCTAAAGGCATAGAACTGCCTGATATCATTGACACAAGCTCAGTTTTAAAGTGACATGATATCATATTATGTTATCATATCCCTGTTCTCAATAGGAAATATGTAGTGGATGCACGAATACATTCAATTTTCATTGACCCTACCGTGATTGGTGAGGATCGGATTTGCTTACACTTATTAGGGTCAAGTCGGGTAAATTCGGATAGCAGGTAAATTCAGACAGTGGCATTGCTTCCATGTCAGTTGTTTGGAATTAAAACAAAATTAACTGGGCAAACAGTGAAAATCCTAATGAGACGGCTCATTTTGAGCCGTCTCATTTGGATTTTCAATGTTTGCAATGGTATGTCCGAATTTACCTCCAGTCCGAAACTGCCCGACTTGACCCTGCTAGCACAAAAGAGCTTCTACAGTGACCGTACCATATTTGCACCAATAACAGATGTATGTGAAATAGAACAGTTGAAAGGCGCAATGACTGCACTTGTTTATTCAAAATACTCTGTTGAAAATTAAATACTGGGCTGACCCTTAAATGAAAAAAGCTCTAGTCTTCAATATGCTAATTGCATATGACAACTGTAAGGGCACTGATCAGACCATATATAATAATGCAGCTTGTTCATTTTCACTGACTCCTCCAGATGTCATGCAGTAAAGCAATTGGAAAGTCACAAAGTTTGCTTTAACTCACTTGAGCCTTTATATAGGCTCAAAGGTGAGCTTATGGTATAGGCAGGTTCCGTCGTCCGTAGTCCGTCCGTCAACATTTTCCCCAAAAGCCTGAGCCAATCACAGCCAAACTTCATACGGAGACTCAGTAGGATGGGAGACCGACAGTTTGTTCGCGGGACTGGGTCACATGACGAAGATGGCCACCATGCCTTTGTATGGTAAAAGCCTTTCAAAATTCTATTCCAGAACCAAAGGACCAATGACCTTGAAACTTTGTTTGCAACATTGGGTTGGAGAATCGGGCCCATCATTATTTGTTCAAATGATGACCTTGCTTTGACCTGAACTATGGCAAGGTCAACTTTGGTGCGTCATGCATTTATATGTGAAAATGCCTAACCAGTAGATTTCTCAGAAACATTTAAGTCTAAGATAAAGTAATTGGCAAATATGGTTTGTTAAATAAGCAAATAAAGACGTTTTCAGAAATCTACTCCTCTAAAGCCACCTGACAGATTAAATACATATTTCATGTGGAGTCTCGTATGGTCAGGAGAACAAAAGTTGTTCAGGCTGTGATGGTCACATGCCCAATATGACCACCATGTTCATTTGTGGTAACAAGCGCTCCGCAAGCGGGGCAATATACGCCCGTTTCTGAATGTTTTTTTGCACCGTTTCATCCTTGTCTACATTGCTATCAAGTTTATCAAGACATTCCAAACACTAAAGTTCTCAAAAGAAAAGCCTTAAAAAAGTAATCAAAGGGATGTAACTAAAATAAAATAAGGAAAGGGAAGCAATTATTCTTTTATTAGACATACTGTCTCAACCTAAAACACATTGCTATAAGGTTTCGTCAAGATATTCCATATGGTTACCTAGTAATGACTTGCCCAAGAATAGCCACAGAAATTAATCATAGGGATGTAAATCCATAAATAAGAAAAGGGGAGCAATTATTCTTATATAAGACACACAGCCTCAACCTAATACACTTTGCCATAAATTTTCATCAAGATATTCCATACGGTTGCCTACTTATCGCTTGCATAAGAATAGCCTTAGAAAATATTCAAAGGGAGGTTACTCAAAAAATAAGTAAGGGGAGGCAATCGTTCTTATATGTGATATATTGTGTCAACCTAATATACATCACTATCAAGTTTCATCACAATAGTCCAAAGGGTTAGTTAGATATGAGGTGTACAAATATAGTCTGACAAAATAATCAAAGGGAGGTAACTCAAATCTAAGTCAAGGGGAGTAACCATTCTTGTACGAGACACTTTGTCTTAACCTCATATACATTGTTATGAAGTTTCATCATGATATTCCAAAGAGTAACCAAGTTATGGAATGCTAAAGAATTGCCATACAAACTGCCATAATGCGTTTTTTCAAAGGGCTGTAACTCCGCTAAAAATCATCAGAGCAAAATTTCCGTATAATATGCGCTACTCCACATCGTAGTCTTACTGTTTACAAAGTTTCAGCTTAATTGGATGAAAATTACAGGAGGAGTTATCCGGAAACGAACACCCCAAAAATTCTAAGTAAAGGGCTGTAACTCCGCTAAAAATCATTGGAGCGTAACCTCGAAACGATATGCGCTGGTCCACCTCATAGTCTTACTATAAACCAAGTTTCAGCTCAATCGGATGTAAACTGTAGGAGGAGTTATCCGGAAACGAAAAGTTTACGCCGGACGGACGGACGGACGGACGCCAGCGCCATAACAATATACGTCCCGTTTTTCAAACGGGCGTATAAAAACTGTTTAATAATCTTCTCCAACACCGAAGGCCAGTGGCCTTGAAACTATGAATTTAGCACTACAAAGTTTGTTCAAATGATAGCCCTACATAACCTTGACTTAATTTATGGCAAGGTCAACTTCGGCATGTTATGCATTATATGGGAAAATGTATAAAGGATGGATTTCTCAGAGACTTTTTAAGTCTGAGGTATAATATTTGGTACATACGTGTAAGCAGATTGAATACATTATGTTGCTGATGAAGGTCAGGGTCGTTCTTTAACCTTTGTTATTCTGATTTCTCCTATAAAAGTGAAGCCATATCTCAACTCTGCGAGTACTGTATCCCATTTTCTTGCACACCAAATAAGGATATCCGCGTGCTTCCCCTGTACCTACAAATCTTATCTCACACATTCTATCTCACCCAGAACCGGATAAAAATCGCGAGCATTCAATGCTTTGGTTGTATTGGAGGTCACGTATCTGCGTCGTCAAGTGACGTTGACGTTTGTGATGACTACGTCACGAAGACGGCAAAAATGACGTCAGTTTATGCACTCTAGATGTTGACGTAAAGATCCGAATGGCAGTCGATGAAAGCGGCGCCTTAATAAAAACCTCTCAAGCACTTAAAGTATGCATTTTAACAAGTTCTAAAGTTAAAACAAAACGTGGTATGCAAGAAAAAGTATCTTTCATGGGTGTGAGGTGGGGATAGAAAAATCCGTCACTCGGGATCACTGTTCGGCATCACTCGGCAAGCCTCGTGATGCCGACAGTGACCCTCGTGACAGATTTTTCTATCCACACCTCACACCCATGAAAGATACTTATAATCTTATTCATACCTACCCAGTTTTAGCCAAATTACTCCACATAGTCATCATATACTTAGCATTATCTCTGTCCCAGTCTGTTGGCGTGTATACTTCATCTCTTGGAAAATACGACATTACCCCTTCTGATTCCTCAAAATATGTATACACCAAATCATCCCCATGATTGCCCCTTTGTTCCATGAAGGGGCAGGTATTACCCTCATTGAAGGCACAATGTCAAATATATACATGTATGTGCCTTTAGAATCCAATGCCAGTGCAGAATGCTGGCTTATAGTTTCTGTAAGAGGGACGCTAAAAGAGCTGTCAGACAAAAGTTTTATCATTTTGTTTCGCCGTTTTTCCATATTTTCCGGTTCGTCCCAGTCGGTATACGCATGCGCGAGTATGTTAGTTACCACTTCCGGCGTTTCCGCCTTAAAAGCGTATGGAACCACTACCGGAAGTAACGTCTCTTCCAAGAAAGTCCGATTGGGATTAAAATTTTCGGGATCTTCAACTCCAAATTCAGGACTAAGCATCAGGGCGCCTTCTTCTGAACAAATTCCAGACAAGAAATCAAGCGAAGCAAAGAATTCTCGGCCTCGTGTGGAAACATCAGAATTTCCGTTTAACAAATCTATCGAAGGTTCTTTTACGAATTCCCCATCAACCGTCGGAATGAATGGCATTTCCAGTCGATGAAGCCAATTTGTGAAGTCGTTGATTGTTGCGTTTAGGATGTCTGGTGACGTCTTGCGAAGACAATCGATTAATGGTTCTGATTCACTATGTTCACAATCTACAAGTTTTCCTAGTAATACAGCATCTTCTCTGGGTGATTTGTTAGAAGCCCAAGGGCTTGAGATGCTGCCACTTTGAGCAATAGCTCTCTGAAAAAGCCCCTGGTTGCCTTCAAACAAACTCTGATAAACAACACTAGCCCCTCCAGCGGATTCCCCGAATATTGTCACTCTGCCTGGGTCCCCGCCAAAAGCCTCAATATTATCATGAACCCATTTTATCGCCAAATGTTGATCCCAAAGGCCGTAGTTGCCTGGCGCATGCTCGTCACCAGTGCTAAGGATTCCCCAAACTGACACTCTGTAGTTTAATGTCACAACGATAACATTTCCATGGCCTGATATGGTATCAGAAACGTATGGCTCAGATCCCCCTGCAACGAACGCGCCGCCATAAATCCAAACCATCACAGCTAAATTTCCTTGACTGCCCACACGCCCGGCTGGAACATAAATATTCAGTGTAAGGCAGTCTTCACCGACAGAAATATCTTTATCCTCTGGAAAAGGCATTATTAGCATCTGTAAACATGTTTTCCCGTGTTTTGTCGCGTCAAACGGCGAATCTAAATTTGTTTTATGAACCGGCTTCTTGAATCTTAGTTCCCCTATCGGCGCCTCAGCATACGGAATTCCGAAATAATGGTAGATTTTCATTGGTTTTCCAAAAACGTCAGCTTCTTTAACTGTACCAAGAATTGTTCCAATCTTTGTAGTAATAGCAGGTGCATCTTCAGAATTCACAAACATAAATTGAAGCAATATAAAATTAAGAAATGTAAGTACATGTATAAAGAATTTCATTTTGAAAATTTTGAGTTAGATATACAAGCTAGAAGGGTTTGCAGTACTTCACGACCAGCAATATAAACTGAGCCGCGACACTGACAAAGTACGAGGCTTGTGCGTCCAGCGAAGACTCAGATCAGCCTGGGCATTCGCCCAGCCTGATCAGAGTTTCGCTGTGCGCTTTAAGGGTAGATAAGCTACCTCAATGCCGGCAGCTATTACTCTTATCAGATTGGGGGGGCGCCCAGGCTGATCTGAGTCTTCGCTAAGCGCACAAGCCACTTTGTTTGTTTTGTGGTGTCGCGGCTCAAATATACTGACCTCGTCGCGGGGAAAGATACCTATAGCAATGTGCAAACACAAAATGTACACATCAGACTGCGATTCTTTTAAAACAAGTCACAGTATTTACAATGCCTTGTTGGCTCCGGAGGATTCATGAATGTTAAGGCAAACATGGAAGAGTCCGATCAGACTGCGTAGGATAATCCGAGTCTCTTGTTAAGCTGAATTCTTTCTAAACGTTCGAACTTTTTAAGCTGAATTATTTTTAAACGTTCGAACTTTTAACCTCTACCTTTGTCAACATGAATTTTTGTTTTCTGTGTATAGGAAAAGAATAATAGCCACAAATACAATCACATGATCAGTGTCCAGGACTACAACTTTATAATTTTCATTATATCAAAGAACATGAACTTGAATTTGTGTATTTCAAATTAAAGTGGCTTTAATAAACGATGACAAAGTTTTCAGCCATACGGCAATTCCTATACTGTTCTTAGGGGAGAGTCGGGTAACTTCGGACAGCGGGTTATTTCGGACAGTGACATTGTTTCCTTTATATGTCAGTTGTTTGGAACTAAAAGAAAAATAACTGGCCAAACAGTGAAAATCCTGATGAGCCGTCTCATCTGGATTTTCACTGTTTGCAATGGTTTGTCCGAATTTACCCACATGTCCGAAGTTATCCGACTCTCTCCAAAATGAATGACATGCTCATAAAATAATTGATCTGATGTTTAATTTATTTACATCGTCCGATTAGTATTTACTTGAGTGCACTCAATCTGAAATTACATCCCCTCGCCAACATGCTGCAGTGTGGCTGCTGACCTCTCGAGGGTACACTGATTTAAGTACTTATTAAGAGAGGCTGACTGTAAGCATCGAGCATAAGCCCATAATAACGTGGAAAGTCGAAAATTGCGGATTTAGCTGACTTTTTGGGAAATTAATATATATATACCATGCTTGTTTGTGTCTCACAAGTTTTTAGCGGTCAGCGTTTGGCCGTTTCCATGGTAACCAGGTTGCCATTTTGAAAACGTCAATATTAAGACCTTAATGTAACATTCCCTCGCTAAAAATTGAACAACAAATATTATCCTATTCTGTTTTGTTTGTGTAGTTTGACAATACATAGCTGTGTAATGAGATTATATAATATTAATGTTTTTTGTCCCATATTATCAACGGAAGAGCTTTTACTGGAAAAAATAGACCCAATTTTGAGTGAAAAATACGGGTTTTATTCGCCTAATACCTAAAAATGGCAGTAACGTTTGAAAATAAGGCCATACTTACATGATAAAGCAAGGTTCGAAGTTTAAGAATGTCAAAAAATAGGTGTAAACTCGCAAAGTTTCAAATTTTATTCATCTTTGAAATGTGTCAATGTTGTAAAATTGTAGCAAGGGAGTTAAGAGGACTATCTTACCTCCCTTGACGATTACAAATGTGCGAACACTACAGGTAGTATCAATGATCTTTTATAATAAAAGATAGCATCATTAAAAGAATTAGATAACTGTCAACAATGCTTATTATGACCTTTTTAGCTCTATGAAATTGGTCCTTTCACCAAGACTGCAGCAGTTGCAGATATATTTGATGACAAGAGTTGTGCCGAGCAAAACGTCTGCAGAAATCACGGACTAGAAGAACGGAGTAAAAACATTTTATTTGCAGCAATACGTTTGTTTTTTCTTTATTTAATGTTGAAATTAATAAATTTGCTAGTTTTTCTTGAATAAATTACTTCTTTGAAGTAGGTTAAACAGGCAGTTTCAGGACAGAATTAAAGTGGTGTAGGCCTACTCGAGTACAGTGTCTATTCACCGGAGGATAGGCTGAAATGTTCTGTGACCTATGATCGTCAAATTACATAGAACAGCCAAGAATTGATGCATGAACGACTTATAGTTTTACATCCTTTTAACAGTAGTTCAGTCATATCTTGGCGACTGGAGGAAAAATGTGTGAGTGTGTGTGGAGGGGGGGGGGTATGAAGGGCTGTGTGTGTGTGCAATGGAGACCTATTGCCTATTGGCAGTTGGAAAGATTTACGCCTCCAGCGGGTCTCGAGCCCAGAATTACTAGACCAGCAGGCCAGAGCTTAACCTACTGTGCTACCGGGGCTCCTGGAGCAGCCAAGAAAGTCTTGTAACTGCTTAGCTAGCAGTCCTTGTTCGAATCTCAATTTCTGAACGCAGAATTATTTTATCATCAACGTGGTGCCATTGCACACAGTCTTTCAAAATCATCTATGCCTTGCCGCATGACTAAAGAAATGTTTAAAGGGCCATAAAAATACAAACATGCCATTGACCCTCTTCATTTCACAGTCTGCAATCTAAATTTTAATTTTTATTGCTATAAAAATGTTTATGCCCATTTTGTGATGAAATTACTATTGGCTTGGCATGTGATTTTTCGAACCATAAAACACTGAGCAAAATGATGCTCGATGCTTACAGCCAGCTATTCTTAACTCTCTCCGGCTTCGCCCTCGAGAATTTAAAGTATTTTGCGATTTGATATTCAACAGCATGTATCAACCAGCGATAACTCACTGGTAAAAAATATATATCTTAACTAGTACTATATCATACATTTTTTCACATTTGTACACTCTTTCTCTTCCCCAAATGGTGATATCGCTAATGCATAATAAATTAGTTAGACTAGCGCTAGTCTGATAGTGAAAATGTTAGCGTAAATAGAAAAAGAATTAACTTTTCTTTCTTCTTTTTTTTTCTGGCCAGTCTATAAAACTTGAATCTGCTCCTTTTCTGATATATACATTAGATAGAACTTAAAAAAAATCGATCAAGCTTCGAATCAAACGTTAGCAAAATTAGGCGCTCAGGGAAGAGATTTCTCATTTAGCTATGTATGTAAAAAATACATCATTGTTGGTTTAAACAATATTTTATTCAAAGATTTTATACATACATATAAATAATAGAGTGAAGCAATACAGGATCTGACAGTAAGCGTAACGCGTAACATCATTGTTATCAGTGGAATAACAGCTTTCAGCTCATACGTTATAATAGACTCGCAAATGTTAATTTTATATATCTTATTTAGGTCCAAAAATGAAGATTCGCGGAATTTGAATAAATTGTGTTAAGAAACTTATGGTTTATAGTTCTAAAGAAAACTATGTGCTAAGATGGAAGAAACTTCTCATTGACGCATTTCTATGATTTTTATACCAGATTAAAGAGCTTGAAATGCTCTTTCGTGCTAGACGTTATAATTTAATGTCGGAAAATATATTGAATAATTAAATAAGAAAATGAAATTTATTTATGAGCTTCTTTACATTTTCCTATTAAACTGAGAACCGTATACACTACGAGGGTCATTTCAGAAATAGTGTAAATGAGTCGGCCTAGGAATGTCGACCGATTTTTGAAATTTATGTCTTAACTTTTAGGTTTACATATCACCCAATGGCATTCACTCAAAAATTTGAGGCACAGGTATTTTCTTCTAAATATGCCTTGACAATTGTTGTGGGGGTAAGGACACTGAGTAGAAACAGACGGAATATTTTTGAGAAGACAAATTCATATTTTCTATACTCTGGATACAATCAGCTCTGGATTGATACCTATAATACCTGTTATACTGAAAATATTTCAGTATGAAAAGCATTGTGTCAGCCTTGCTAACACACAAGACTTACCTTGCAAGATAGGCTAATCATGGAACAATGCGCATTTTGATGACGTCACTTGCTGCGCTAAATTAAAATGTATAGTAAGTTGTTTAAACTTCGATTTTGAGGTCAAATTAAGTGAAAATGAATATTTGGTGACAGATATTAAACAAAAAAAACAAATAAAATTTAATTTGTCATGCTTGTTTTCTGTTATAAATAATCTTTTATGGCACCTTATGCTCTTTTGTCAGTGGCCTATCTGATTTTTTAAGATAATTTTCCCCACCCACCCACATATTTCAATGTCAGTATGTCATATTAAATAACAAGTCTGTCAAGTCTTTATATACGAATTTTTCTATCAATACGTCCTTCTAATTTTTGACATTAAACAAAGTTAAATATATTTAGCCTGTGTCTTTTTATTTGAAGATAGTTTCATTTTATTGTTTTGTATTTTACATAATTTGCTGCTACTTTGCAACTTCCGGCGTGGGGTTTGCACACGTATCATCCAGTTTCATCAGTGATTTGATGCCAGTCGTAACAAAATATGGTGACCTTATCATTTCAGTAATAAAATGTCTGTCATTTGTTGAAATTGGATGTGATTAAGTAAAAAATCACAATTTTATTGATATAATGCATTTATGATAACTTCGCGTTTATAACCACATAGCAGACAAAAAATCTCGTTTTTTATTTTACTTGTGTAGAATCTGGAAACGATTTCTGTATGACTTTCTTGTTTTACATTGGAAGGACAGTATTACGTGTTTCTTTATTAAAATATATCATTTTCTCATTGAGAAAACAGCAAAAGAATACGAGGGACTGTCAGTGAAAATATGTAGTTTCCAGTATCCAAACCCTTATGACGTATAAGCACGTGCTGTCAAGCATGGGTGACATAGAAATTCTTTTTACGCATACCATTCTAAATTACTTGAATTTAGCTTTCCAATGATATATAACACCACTGCTAAATATCAGCCAATAGGCTACCCTGAGATCATTTACATTATTTCTGAAACGCCCCTCGTATACAGGTGACTACTTATCGCCGGTCCTCTCGGAGATAATCGGACAATCATGGCCCGTACTATAACGAGAGTTCTTCCCTATGGCTAATACATGTGACTGATTAAGTTCAGTTTAAAAGCTAAATGATAAAAATTTGATAACATCATATAATAACATAAAAAAATCTAATGAGAAAAAAAAGCGATGAGAATCGAACTCACGGCCCCTTGATAATGAGTCGTGTGCTTTAGCTACTAGGCTATGAGGATTACTGAAATATAAAGTTTAAATGGGAAAGACAAGACAAAATTACCGACTCTGCAAAGCTGTAATATTTTCGTTTCGAGATTGTGACCTCCTTGCTTTGACCAGTAAATAAATTTTGTAAGAAAGATTTAAATCAGATTGACACTATCGCTTTTTCATTCTCAGAACACAATTCAAATTCACAGTCTACCGTTTGTTTGAAGACATTATGAAATACGTACTAATGGGTCGTTCAAAAAGACTTGGGTTTCTAATCTCAGTTTATTGAATAACCCTCTCGGAGATTATCGGAAAATCCCGTAACTATAACGAAATTTCTTCCCTATGCCTGCAATGTGTGTCCCAGTAGTAAGAACTGCAGGATATTATAACTATTATACTGATCTCAAACTCTCAAAAGCAGACTTTGTAAGTGTAAAAAATCGGTACTTTCTTGTCTATGGCCATATCACGTTGAACACCAATTCTCGTCCGATCACCGAAGTTAAGCAACGTCGAGCCCGGATAGTATTTGGATAGGTGATCGTCTGGGAATACCGGGTGCTGCAGAGTTTTGTCTGCTTTTCTTGATTTATTCTGCTTTTCTTTATTTTCTAGTTTTATTTTTTTTTTCTTTGATGTAGTTTTTCCCCAAATACATGTATTTCTAAGCTGTGCGAAGGAAAATACGTAGCTGTCAACGTGAAAGACCTTTTGATATATTCTATCGTTTACCGTCTGCTGTGCACTGTCTCCTCGCTCTTCTTTTTGGAGAATGCTGAAAGAAGTGCACGCTGTTCGCGGTTTTCTGTATACTATATACTGTCCAATGAAGTGTCTACTGTCTGTCTACTGCATCCTGGACACTTTTAGTGCGGCCTGTCTGCTACAACATAGACGTGGTGCAAGCACAGGGGCATGGGTACAAGGTCGCAGCATGTGCGCCTGTTAAAGCGCATCCGGACTCTACAATGATGTACCTTCAATCAAAGTGGAGTCGAACAAACAGGTGGAACCAACATAAGCACCATAGTAAGCTGCACTTTATGGTGGTTGAACCTTGGTTGCCCGTAGGAATAATAAATGCATGTCAAAATTTCCATGATGCGCTTACCTATATTTAAGCAGTAAAGCACACACGCAGGCACATCTAATAATCTGTACATTTAAGTTCTGCAATAGTTAAAACAAATAAAACAAGAGGCCCAAATGGGCCTGATATCGCTCACCTGGCTATTGTGCAACAGGACCATTCTGATACAAAATTGGTCCAATTCCACTGAGAATTTCTCATTTTCACATTTTGCTACTTTTAGTAACAGAGACAAACTTGCCTGGTCTTAATATATATATATTTTCAAACATCTCAATGCAAGAATCATTTTGCCACAGATTTTATCAAAATCCATTCAGGGGTTACTGAGATATTGCCAGTTTCATGTTTTGTACTATTTTTAGTAATGGCAGATGGCGGCCATCTTGGATTGCTAAAATGTAAAAAATCGAAAAGCCTTCATGCAAGGACCATTTTGACACAAATTTGGTCCAATTCCATTGAGATTTTCTAATTTTCACATTTTTCTACTTTTAGTAACAGAGGCCAACATGACTGGTCTACAGTTAGATATTTTTGAAACATCTCAATGTAAGAATCATTTTGACACAAATTTCATCAAAATCCATTCAGCGGTTACTGAGATATTGTCATTTTCATGTTTTGTGCTATTTTTAGTAACGGCAGATGGCGGCCATCTTGGAATGCCAAAATGCAAAAAATCGAAAAAGCTTAATGAAAGGACCATTCTGACACAAAATTAACCCAATTCCATTGAGATTTTCTAATATTCACATTTTTCTATTTTTAGTAACAGAGGCCAATATGACTAGTCTATAGTTTGATATTTTTGAAACATCTCAATGCAAGAATCATTTTGACACAAATTTCGTCAAAATCCATTCAGCGGTTACTGAGATATTGTCATTTTCATGTTTTGTGCTATTTTTAGTAATGGCAGATGGCGGCCATCTTGGAATGCCAAATTGCAATTAATCGAAACGACTTCATGCAAAGAACATTCTGACACAAAATTAGTCCAATTCCATTCAAGGGTTCTTGAGTAATTGTCATTTTTATGTTTGTGCTATTTTTAGTAACACCAGATGGCGGCCATCTTGGAATGCCAAATTGCAATTAATCAAAACGGCTTCATGCAAGGAACATTCTGACACAAAATTGGTCCAATTCCATTCAAGGGTTCTTGAGTAATTGTCATTTTTATGTTTGTGCTATTTTTAGTAACGGCCCCCATGGTGGCCATCTTGGATAGTCAACTGGCACAAAATTGAAATAATTCGATTCAAGAACCATTTCTGACCAAATCTGGTCAGAATTGGTTGCATTTTCTTTAGATATTGACATTTGAGCAAAATCGGCCTTGTAAACGCTAAGTAGGTCACTGTGACCTAATTCCGCTATAGATTTTTTTTATTTTTACAATTTTCAATATCAAGGTCCCACTTATGTTCCATGCAAACTTTCAACCAAATATACCTAATGGTTCTGGAGAAGAAGTTGATTTTGTTGTTTTTGCTATTTTTAGTAACGGCAGCCATCTTGGATTCTTGACCTGACCCAATTTTACAATTTTGAAACCCTGCAGTCTGGTCATGCTCCATGTGAAACTTGAGATCCATGGGTTCAGTGGTTTTAGAGAAGAAGTTGTTTGAAGTTGTTTAAATAGGTCATTTTTTGACATTGGCATTTGAGCAAAATTACACATGTAAACAGAAAGTAGGTCACTGTGACAAAACTCCGCTACAGATTTTTTTCATTTTTACAATTTTGAATACCAAGGTTTCACTGATGTTCCATGCCAAAATTCAGACAAATATACTTAGTGGTTCTGGAGAAGAAGTTTATTTTGTTGTTTTTGCTATTTTTAGTAACGGCGGCCATCTTGGATTTTCAACCTGACCCAATTTTACAATTCTGAGACCCTGGAGTCAGGTCATGCTCCATGTGAAATTTGAAAACCATGGGACCAGTAGTTTTACAGAAGAAGATGTTTGAATATTTGTTTTTAGGTGTTGACGGACAAATTCCGTGACGACGCACGACGCACAACGCACGACGCACGACGCACGCCGGACGCATTGGTATGACAATAGCTCACTATGGCCCTTCGGGCCAGGTGAGCTAAAAAAAATAATAAAAATAAAAAAAGGCAGTTATGACATTTTTTCTTGTCAATTGTATTTTGTATGATCGAAATGCAGAATTTATCATGTTTGGTCATATGCACAAATTTTGACATTATTTCTTTTCCCTACCGAATTGCTTCCTTCGTCTGAAGATCGATGTTAATGAAACTTGGACCTAGAATATTTAGTCGTGACTGTGGACAGACTTCCAATAACATTATTTTTTCTGATACCTAATAGAAAGCAGAAGACACGGATCAGATCACAACATTGATATATATTACCCAGGTGGCATACAACGTTATAATGACGTCGCATTGACGTCGACGCAACCAGATGACATGGCATCGACGTCATTCTGACGCCATGTGCCCTCTTGGAAATACTTTACTGCCCAGCAGGCACAAGACGTCGAAGTGACGTAGTATTTACGTCAATGCGGCATGGTGGCGTCGCATCGATCCAATTTCGACATCATTACGACGTCATGTGCCTGCTGGGCGTCTTGTAATGCTGTTCAAAAAATTTGCACCGTTTTAATTTACCCTCTCTATTGGGACACCTTAAAATTACTGTAATTGTTCTAAAATTTGAACAGGTGCTTATACTAGCCGACATTTTGTCAAAAATACTGATAAGATATGGCGCATTATACATCTTGATCTGATTCTAAATTAATTTCTCAGATACATCTATCCCAAAATATAGGATTTCTGCGGCAACTGTTTGTTAATCTTGCAAATTTTGGGTTACATCTTTGATAATCACGGATCAGTCATATTTGCACGTGCATTTTATGCTCATCTATTGTGTTTCAAGATCCGGGCAAAATATGTTTGTCGCTATACGCAAACAGTGGCTACCAAGGAAAGTCTATGCAACTGCGTAGTCTGTCAGAGTAAGAGCAGTGCACCGTTTGATTCCCAGAAAGCATACTAATTGCGCCTACCTTGTTCTGGTTTTGCTAGTGTACAGACTGGTCTAGACATGGGTGTTTTGCTTATACCATACGGCTGATTTTATCACGACACGACGTTAATGGCCTGCGCAAGGAAAAAAGTGTTTTCAGCCCATAATGTTTGCAGTGAAATATGTTATTATACGCAGCCAGGAGGTACCAAGATATGTCTACACTCATGTGTAGTCTACCCTGTTCTGATTGCGCATGCGTCTAGTCTACACACGCTTGATTTGCGTATGGCATAAGACTGGTTTTATCACGACACGAGGGATGCGCAAGGAAAAATGTGTTTCAGCCCATCTTGGTAAAAGTGAATGCAGTCCCATTAGTGTCATTTCTTTTCGCACTCTTTACGGCGCTCCAATGTATGATGCTCAAGATTGTTTATACATGTTGTGAACGCATAATTGGTACCACAAACTGATCTGATTCTTCTCGTCCTATGTGGCAATTTTCTGAGGGTGCGGCTCTTGGGTTACATCATCGGTATAAAGATAATCAAGGGTCTGTCATATTTGCACGTGCATTTTATGCTCATCTCTTTTGTTGAACGTTATGAGCCTTGTCCGGTCAAAATATGTTCGACGCTATAAGCAAATAGTGGGTACCAAGATAAGTCTACGCAACTGCGTAGTCTGTCGGAGTTAATGCAGTGCACCGCTTGATTCACAGAAGGCGTACTTATTGCGCTAACGCTGTTCTGATTGTGCTAGTGCATAGACTAGTCTGGACATAGGTGTTTTGCATATACCATGAGGCTCATTTTATCACGACACGACTTAAATGGCCTGCGCAAGGAAAAACGTGTGTTCAGCCCATAATGTTTGCAGTGAAATATGCTATTATACGCTACCAGGAGGTACCAAGATATGTCTACACTCATGTGTAGTCTACCCTGTTCTGATTGCGCATGCGTCTAGTCTACACAAGCGTGATTTGCGTATGGCATAAGACTGGTTTTATCACGACACGAGGGATGCGCAAGGAAAAATGTGTTTCACCCCAACTTGGTAAAAGTGAATGCAGTCCCACTAGTGTCATTTCTTTTCGCACTCTTTACGGCGCTCCAATGTATGATGCTCAAGATTGTTTATACATGTTGTGAACGCATAAATGGTACCACAAGCTGGTCCGATTCTTCTCGTCCCATGTGGCAATTTTCTGAGGGTGCGGCTCTTGGGTTACATCATCGATAATAAAGGGTCGGTCATATTTGCACGTGCATTTTTGTTGAACGTTATGAGCCTTATCCGGTCAAAATATGTTTGACGCTATAAGCAAACAGTGGGTACCAAGATTAGTCTACGCAACTGCGTAGTCTGTCGGAGTTAATGCAGTGCACCGTTTGATTCACAGAAGGCGTACTTATTGCGCTTACCCTGTTCTGATTGTGCTAGTGCATAGACTAGTCTGGACATAGGTGTTTTGCATATACCATGTAGTTGGGTCTTGCCTGTGCTGATACAATTCACTCGTGTTAAAGTTCGTAAACTGGTGACTTTTCGCTGTTTTTTGCCATTTCTAGGGTAGTTTATGGTAAGAAATGACGATGCTCTAGGACGATTGTCAAAAATTCAAAACAAGATCTTCAAAATATTAGGATTGGTATGTTTCAAACTGTCTTTATTTTTTCGATTACTGCGTTTTGAATTTTCGCGAAAAAATTGGGCCGTTATTGCACCTTAATGCATCTCGTCCTTTGATTTTTTCACCGACAATATGTATTTTTAGTTGTCATGGTTTCAACAACGTGCAGTGACCGATG
Source organism: Ctena decussata (assembly GCA_963989385.1). Classification (NCBI taxonomy): domain Eukaryota; kingdom Metazoa; phylum Mollusca; class Bivalvia; order Lucinida; family Lucinidae; genus Ctena; species Ctena decussata. The sequence continues at coordinate 11,649,203 of OZ022510.1, read as the reverse complement.
CTTTGAAGGTGCAAAGAATAACAATTACATTTAGTCCTAAGCACCATACTAGTAAAGTATTTCATACTTGCATCAGGAGAGATACATTTTCCCTTTGAAATTCTTGAAAATATGTAAAATTTGACCGGCCTAAAAATGGTTGTCATGGCAACAGTAATTGCTTAGATATCTCGAGAACCGTTTGACATACTTCACTAATTTTTTCACCGCTCTCCATCTTTCGTCGAGAGCTTTAAACCACGAAATTTTGAGCAAAATACAAAATTTTGAGTTTCCATCCAATGCTCGATGCTTACAGTCAGCTCCTCTTAAATATCTTGACAGATAATATGAGCCGCAACACGAAAAAAACAACAAAGTGGTTATGCGCCCACCGCAGACTCAGATCAGCCTGGGCATCCGCCCAGTCTGATCAGAGTCTTCGCTGTCCGCATGGAAGTAGCTTAGACCCTTAGCTACTCTTTAAGCGCTTAGCAATAAGTCTGATCAGACTGGGTGGATGAACAGGCTGGTCAGAGTCTGGGCTCGACGCACAACCACTTTGTTGATTTTCTCGCGTCGCGGCTTATATATATTGCGGTACTTATCGACAATAGATTTAGATATGAGCTCATTGTAACGTTTGGATATACTTCGTTTCAGGTTGATGGGCGGCAGTTGAATTAAGATATACTTTTAGGTCGTATATCTCCGTATTTTTGGATAGAACTTTACAGAATCGATCACAGTAGATTTTCAGGGTCATCCCCAACAAACTTAGAGTAATTGGAACTATATATAGGTGTGAGCGTATTTTTGCGAAATGCAAATTTATAACAATACCCTCAATAAAAAGGCCTAATGCATTAAAAGAAACTAGCGAGGATGTGTTTGGACTCAATACACATTAAGGCAGTTTTAAAATATAAATTTCCTGACCCTCTAGTTCTAAATCTAGTGTAACTTTTCAGTTCATGGCGGATTGTAATGATTCAACCATCGTAAACTTTGTCTTGGATTCAAGTTTATGCACGTGTATATTACCGTGGCAGTTAAAAAAACGAGTATTTCAAACAAAAAAGAAGAAAAGAAAAGAAAAATGTCAGCTCTACTTTAATGACACTTCAATTTTCAATTTTAAAATCCTTTAAAATTCAGGTATTCAAGTTCTTTTTTTATGTACAATGACCGAATTATGCGGAGAGAAACAAAAGAATCCAAGTGGTATCCACTCAACTGATGAAAAAAAAAAACTAGAAAGAACGACATTAAATTTAACGCTATTCAATGGCGTAGTTGCCTTTACGCAAATACGCAGGTGCGTATTGAAATGTTGTCAAAATGACAAAATTTCAACACGCACCTGCATATCTGCATGCTGAAATGTTGCCAAATGGGCTAGATATCAATACCAACTAGCAACTGACATGACAATATGAAATATTATGGGGTCTTAACCTATTTCATGTCGAGCCGCCTAAAGCCTGTCTGTGCGTATCGTGTTGTCGCCTCTAGCTACGCCGCTGCTATTTATCATGAAACAAAATTATTGTGCTGGATAGTACGGTTAACATTAAATAACAGAAAAGTGGCAATTTATTAAACTGCCTTAGCATTGTTTATGATTCAGTCTGTACATTAAGTAGGCTATATCCCTGAAGCATGAAGTCCACATGAAGTATGTCAAGTTTCGGTCTATCCGTCCGTTCGTTTGTTAGTTAATTCGTTAGTTTTTTGTTTGTCCGTCTATCCTTTCATCAACTTTTGCGTCAAAGTTTGCGCTAAAATTTTGCATTGCCCTGATCTCTGTAGCCCTCTGTCAGGTGGAGCCAAACTTTTTGTAAAGCTATACTTGTATGTAAATTTCCCTACCTTAGGGGATTTCCAGGATAAGTATCATTGATCGCGTTCACAGAAAATCGTAGAATGCAGTCCTCAGCGATTATCTCTTCAGCTTGTGGTTTAAGCCTGTTCAAAATGACTTTCAGCATGACTTTGCTTGAATGACTGATGAGGCTGATGGTTCTGTAGTTCTGGCAGAGCTGTATGTTGCCCTTTCTAGGGAGTGTAATAATCAGCGACTGAGTCCATGGGGTAGGCCATTCTCCCGTTCTCCAGATCCTGTTACAGATATCTGTTAAAACATCAATCATGGTCTCCCCGCCAGCTTGAACAGGTTCTGCTGGTATACTGTCATCCCGCCCGACTTCCCCTTTTTTAGTGCTGCTATTGCAATCTCAACTTCCTCACGAAGGATCGGTTGTTGATTTTCTTCTGGGGGCTGATTGCAGTCCAGAACCGCATTGTCATCGTAAGTATCATGGTTGTATAGTTCTTAGCAATATTCTGTCGATCTCCTGATCATCTCTTGTTTCTCTGTGAAGCATTTTCCAGACCTGTCCTGGATATCTAGGGCTTCTTAAACAAAAGCCCGAGCAAAGTCATACATGTAAACATAAAGCAACATTAACACAACATTGAATAGCACCTGAATATTTTGGCTAATACAATCTATTTATGTTTTTTTTTTTCCTGAGTCAGTTTACCAGCTATAGTATTCAGTAACGTGTAAGCAGCGATCATTCGTTCCAAAACAATCGTCTATTGAGTGTCGATACGAACAGCAAATGCGCAGTTTCATCCGAACCCTTACTGTCTTGTCGAAAGACTCATTTTGCTGAAGTGTAAAACAACCTCTGGCTAGACCCGCCACTGCTATATGTATGCTCTATGTCGGGAGCGATCGATATGCCGATATACCGGTGTTGCGATTTATCTTATCAGCGAAATAGGTCATGTTCTTAAAAATATGAAAAGAAACATTATACCCATTTCACCTTTTACCCTCATTGACGCGCGCGTGTGTATGTATACATCGAATATGATTTACAGGCCCGCAGTCAAATCCACAGTGATGTAACAGCTATGTCAACGTTGCATTATCTTGAATCAATGTAGAAATAACGTTGAATGAACGTTGATTCAACGTTATGACGTTGAATCAACATTCATTCAATGTTGTTTCACCCTTGTGTGTCTTTTAGCACAGGATAATCTGCTGGGCAGAGAATTTTGGTCATTAAAGAGGGCATAAAATACAGTTTTGTTTAACACTGCCTGGTATTGGTTGCACAGTATTTAGGGACGCCACTATGAAGACATACGTTGGAATACTTTTGTTGTCGCTACTTTTTACGGAAATACACTCGGAACTTACTGACAACGCACCCACCGTGGAAACAAAGTTAGGGACTATAATTGGAACAATTAAAGACGTTAATGTGTTTGGGACACAATTAAATGTTGAGAGATATTTTGGAATACCTTACGCAGAACCGCCGATTGGTGATCTACGGTTTAGGAAACCAGTCCCAAAGAAGCCATTCACGTCACCATTTGAAGCAACTAAACATGGCAATATATGTTTTCAAATGGCGCTGTTGCCAATGGGTGATGCGACATTAAGTGAGGATTGTTTGTTCCTGAACGTTTATGTTCCTGAGGTTAGGAAACCGGATTTGGCAGTCATGGTGTTTTTACATGGCGGTGGCTTTGTAACCGGGGCTTCTGATCCGGTCATATCAGACACACTTGCCGCTTACGGGGAGGTAATAGTAGTGACAATAAACTATAGACTGTCACTATGGGGTTTCCTAACAACAGAAGATGAGCACGCGCCTGGTAACTACGGACTATGGGACCAGCACGAGGCCATTAGATGGGTGCATGATAACATTCAAGGATTTGGCGGAGATCCATCTAGGGTAACACTATTTGGAGAATCGGCAGGCGCTGTAAGTGTTGTTTTCCAGTCTCTTTTTGAGGGCAACGACGGATTATTCCATAGGGCTATTGCACAAAGTGGAAGTATTACTGCCCCGCTTGTAGCCCGAACAGAAATTAAGAAAGATGTTGAAAAGCTTGGAAAACTTGTTGGTTGTGAAGACGTAAGTTCTGAGGCTCTGGTAAAATGTCTCAGAAACGTGCCTGGAAAAACTCTAAACGAAACTTTAAATGATTTTAACAATGGTTTTATGGGCTTTCCCATGCCTTTTGTTGTTAGTGTGGACGGAGAGTTTATAAAAGAAGATTATAACGAACTTCTTAAAGGTGATTCAGAGAAATCCTCCAAAGCACGGTCCGTCTTTTCTAGTATAGAATTTATGTCTGGAGTTGACGCTGAAGAAGGAGGTATGATGATTAGCGCTTTCCTGGGAACTCCGGACTTAGATAATTTTGAACCTAATAGAACATTTTATGAAGAGACGCTTGTTCCAACAATGGTGAAATTTTCTGTTGGTGAGGATGCCCCGGATGTTTTAAAGGATCTCACAATTCATGAATATACTGATTGGAGTGATCCAGAGGATATGGCTAAACGAAGACAAAAATATGCGGCAATGTGTGCTGACCTTCTGTTTACAGTGACACTGGCGGAAACTATTGCACAACATGAATCGCTCGCTAAAGGCCGGAAAGGAACATACATGTATGTACTAGACGTATCACCGTCCTCACATCTATTACCGACCCCGTCTTGGTGCACAAGAGCCACCCATGGGGATGAACTACAGTACGTTTTCTTTGAGGAATCTCTTGAAGTTTGGAAATTACTGGGACGTGAGGACTATAAGCCAATGGGATGGGAGAGGGACGTGGCGAAAAATATGATGAACATGTGGACCAATTTTGCTAAGACTGGGTAAGTTAGTTTAAGGCGTTTTAGGAAATTTGAAACAATCATTTACGTACATTGCATATATAACCATGTCTAGTTGTGACGTAAAACAGGCGAAATGTCTCTGGAACTGGTGAAAAATGTCAGGGTGTAATGCAGTTTATATAACAAGGCTTCTAAAAGACGTTCGCTGAGAACAAAGTTGCTTCTTAAATTGAAATATTATTTTTAATGTAAGTTCTTAGGCCGTCTGAGACTCTAATAAAATTACTGTTTTTCGGTAACTCCAAGCTTATATACCGTGTACACTGATTAGATAAACAAAAACTAAAAATAATATAAAAGAATAAAAACTCACGCTTTGCATTACGTTTTCACAAATCGGATATTGTTTCCGGATTTCAAAACTGCTTTTAAAACGTTTTTCATGCATAATTCATGTGAACTTTGTTTAAAACATGTTGTATGAAATGCAGGGCAAGTTTGCTATTTAACTTTAAAATAGAACCAGTGGCTAATAAAAATGACATCGGTTTCATATGATGCTTGTCGGTGCCTTTACGATTTGAAACGCAGTCGGCAACAGCAGAATACGAGCTTTCTTGGTGTCGCCCGTGGTTATTGAGTCTGACATCGGCATTGTACGATATTTGTTAGGATCTTGCTACACTGTAAAAATGTGTTTAGAATCGATGCAAAAAATGCAGTCCGATTTTTTATGTGTTTAAATCGTAACATGTTCAATTTGCAACATGTTTAGGTTAATGCTTAGAAATTAAACATGTACAAAACGGGATATATATCTACCTTTTATTTTGAAAATTTCCTCTGTCAACATTTTCGTCTCTTTCTTTCATTCTTCAACGGAGAAAAGAGAGAATGGATTCATCCGAAACGCGTAACAGAATAAAACGTGTTTAGCAGACTTTGTCAGGGAAAATAATAGAAAAGGGGTACATGTTTAGCTTTATGACGTATTCCTAAACATGTTTACACCTAAACATGTAACCCTTTGTGTTTTAAAGCTAAGCGCGATTTTTACAGTGTACATGGTGTAGTAGCCGCAGTATAATGTTAAGTTGGTCGGTGTCTCGCTGGTGTTAAACAAAGTTGACATCGGCCGCTGCATAATACGATTCTGAGCGAAAAATGAAAAGTGTTATCATTTGACGTCGCTGTTATTCAGTGGATTATGTCGTGTCGTAAAGATCGTATGACCACACGTGTAATAACACGAAGGCTCGTTTCATAAATTTTATATGAAACGAGCCTTCGTCAGAGCTCTAGATAAGACGGCGTATTTGATGATAATTAAGGATAATTTTTCTTATTTCTCATCGAAACCATATATTGTGACCCCTCATCTGAACCGTCTTGTCGAGACGGTTCAGATGAGGGGTCACAACATATGTTTTTATGCAGAATTAACAAAAATTATCCCTAATTATCACCAAATACGCCCTCTTATCTAGAGCTCTGCTTCGTGTTCGATCCTTTTTTTTTCTATTTCAGGAATCCGAACAAACCAAGGCCTGTCCAGATGTTTTGGCCATCTTACACTAAAGACGCACAGCAATATTTACACATTACCAGAGACATGACGTCGGATTCTGTCAGAAGCCATATATTCACCCGTGAATTAAATTTCTGGAAGAAAGTAGTTCCGGCTGTGAAACGAGCAGTCGATGACTTAAAGAAGGGTGCTCAGTCGTCATCAGACAGTAAAGAGTCCGGTTATTGTGAAAAAGATGGTGGCTGTGAACCTTAGAAGCTGTACTGGCTTTATTGTTGTTGTTGTAGGTTTATTTGATCTTTGAGACAGTATTTCAGTCTATATCTTGCCGTCTTCCAGCAAGAGGGAGAAAGAAAAGAGATGATAGGCCTGAGAAAACATATCCAAACAACCCCCTACCGCACCCACAGCATGCCCTTGCCCTACTATTATCCAAATTAGCAGGACTTCCCGGCACTGAAAGTTACCAAGCACCATCGCCCGATCGGACCACCCATGTGCTAGCTTTAAATTTATGCTCAACAGTCTTATACTAATTTACAAAATGGACATCGTACGCCAGTATCACGTTCTAATCCCAGTAAACATCTTAGCTTTCAAAAGAAAATAATCTCAGACCCAGGTAAGAAAATAAGTCATGTCTCAGGTCTTTCGATTTGTTTGAAGCAATGTAATTTGGGGGATAACTGTATTTAAAGTTGTCATTTGGGGAGGTAAATTATCGGTTTTCTGGTCGGAAATTTCGTTTTACGCGACGCGTTTTTTATGCTCGAAAATTTCGTTTTGCGGCGACGCGTTTAACTTAGCGGGGCCGTAATACGCAATTTGAGACCATAAAACCGATGATTCGCCTCGGAGTCCCCAAATAGCAATTTTCAATGTAGTTATCCTCATTCTAATGTACTTTTTTACATTATCACCTTTCAAAGTGTACTTTTTTGCATCCGTTGCAATCGTTTTCAGCAGAATAAAACCAATCGTCAGTCTATGAGAAGAGGCATTTTGTAATGACGTAGGGTTTGCGACAGTATATCGCAGAATATACCGTCGCAAATTTTTCACGTTATCAAATCAGACATCGCGTTATATTTGTACGTGCATTAGAATGGTTCATGAAATGGTAACGAGCATTTCGGAAAACGTATTCCAAAATATCCTAATAAATAGCTTCATTTTACAAAATAATGAATTTGGCCTAGACAAGGGACTTTAGCGCGAGGAAACTGCGATAAAAAGCGGACTTTTAAAAAAGACTTGAGATTTATCTTTTTTTCTTGATTGGTGTATTTTGAAACTCTAGTTAGAGACGTAATTTAATTTTGTGATTTGGACGTACGTCGCCCACCTTCATTTAGCGCACATTGAATGATCAAGACAACTTATGCATCGGTTGATGCCATGACTCGCAAACTTTGGACTAGTTTCTTTGGGAGTTAGTATCATCGAAAACTTAAATGAGCCGCGACACGACAAAACCAACAATGTGGTTGTGCGCCCGGTGCAGACTCAGATCTGCCTGGGCATCCGCTAAGTTTGATCAAACTTTTCATTAAGTGCTCTAAGGGTCTAAGCTACCTCCATACGGACAGCGAAGACTGATCAGACTGGGCGCATGCCCAGGCTGATCTGAGTCTGCGCTGGGCGCACAACCACATTGTTGGTTTTGTCGTGACGCGGCTCAAATGTGTTTGCTTAGGCAATAAAGCATACTAGCCGATCACTGCAATACCTCCATATTCTTCAAATAAAAAAAATAATTAGATGGGCAGTGTATTAATTTTCAGTGTCAGTTTTAGTTAACTCAGTGCTTTTGTCGGGGTCATTGTCCCTGGACAGGATATTACACGCACATAACCTTGATGTGTGTTGAGAATTGCGTTTGCGGCCGTCCACACGTACAGTTTAGCCTTCTAGAAAGGCCCTGAGAGGAACACAATAATTTGAACAAAAGGTTAGTTATATTGGAATATTGGAGTAGATTCGTATATTAGTTGCTTGTATACCTCAGATGAGTGTATGTATGTATGTATGTATGTATGTATGTATGTATGTATGTATGTATGTATGTTTGTATGTGTGTGTGTGTGTGTGCGCGTGTGTGCGTGTGTGCGTGCGTGCGTGCGTGTGTTGTTTGAGCTCTAATATTTTTGTAAACTCTCATAGTTCATGGGTATTTTATTATGTTGTGAAACCTAAAATAAATCTTTACTTGACGACTCACATTTTTGTATGCAAATAGACGCTTTGAACCACGCCCTGTGAAAATGCGCAGCATGAACTGAACAACTCTGATCAGATTCCGCCACCGTGTATTTTATGTGTGGGGGAGAAAACACTGCAGGCAGTCTGCTCAGACTCTTCCCCCCTTCGATTGAATTGATGATGGAATCAGATGAATATGTTATCAGAACTTAAGGCTCAGGCTCATCTGACTGCTGGTATGTGCTGACTGATCATGGTTGAGCTATAATTGTTGGCATACATGTATGTGACATCATGCAGTATACATTACAGTATCCAGGTTTGCATAACCTACCAATTAAACTGAATGAGTACATCTGAGGCGGGGGGGGGGGGGGGGGGGGGGTGGGAAGGGGGGGTGAAGGGGGTGGAGAGGGGGGTAGACGGGGAGAGTAGGGGGGCAACTTGCCATTTTCATATTGCCCTTAAAGGCAAGTATTGGCTTACCTGACGCCTACAGCGCATCACAGAAAAAAAACAAAAAAAAAAACATTAATTACTAACGTTAGATCCGCCTTAGCATTAATAGGTAGGTAGGTAGCTGCAATTTGCATAAGTAGTTCATCAATGAGCTGCGACATGACAAACCCCACACAGTGGCATATGTGCCCAGCGAAGACTCGGATCAGCCTGGGCATTCGCCCAGTATGATCAGAGTCTTCGCTGTCGGCATGGAGCTAACTCAGACCTAAGCTACCCGTTAGGCGCATAGCGAAGACTTCGATCGGACTAAAAAGATGCTCAGTCTGATCTGAGTATTAGCTGGGCGCATATGCCACTTTGTTGGTTTTGTCGTATCGCGGCTCAATTTTATGATGTCAACATAGTACATATGAACCGAACTGACCCAAATCGTTGCTGGTACAGAAAGACTGGGCACACATCACTGACAAACTTCATGGGCTCACAAATTGGGCTGAGTCTATATAAGCCGCGACACGACAAAACCAACATAGCGGCATGTGCGGCCAGCGAGCACTCAGATCAACCAGAGCATCCGCTCAGCCTTATCCGAGTCTTCACTGTGCGCTTTACGGTTGAAAAGGCTCTAAGCCAGCTCCATGCGAACAGCAAAGACTCTGGTCAGACTAAGCGGATCCAAGTCTCGTGATCTGAGTCTTCGCTGGGCGCACGTACCACTTATTTGGTTTATCGTGTTGCGGTTCAGTTATGGTTGACATAAACGTTAAGCCACCATTTAGCGTGATGCAGCTTACACGAGTTTATCATATGACATCGCGTCTGAGAGTGTAATAAAGCCATGCATTAAAAACGATAATCCACTAGTGGATTAAATATGCAAATTACGTCGTAACGATATACGTTGACGTCCATAGAAATTTCGCGTTTTATAATTGCGAAATCGTGACGTTTAAGTGCAAATTTTGCTAATAAAATGCAATTTAAGTGTCATGTGATAAATAGAATCTTGCATTCGTGCTCCTGTATTATTGAATTTATTAAACTCGTTTGGGAAAACCGATAAGATGCTCGGCATAGCCTCGCACTTAACTTTTTCCCCAACTCGTTTAATAAATTCAATAATGCATGAGCACTCATGTAAGATCCTCTATATCTATTCGGTTATAAGACGGGGGTTCATCCTTTCTAAATTATTGCAAATATGTGAGCCGCGACACGAGAAAACCAACAAAGTGGTTGTGCGCCCAGCGCACACTCAAATCAACCTGGGCATCTGGACAATCTTATCAGAGTCTTCGGTTTACGCTTAAAGGGTAGCTGAGGGTCAAGGCTACCTTCATGCGGACAGCGAAGACTCTGATCAGACTGGGCGGATGCCCAGGCTGATCTGAGTCTGCGCTGGGCGCACAACCACTTTGTTGGTTTTATCACGTCGTGGCTCAATTGTGATTTAGGCTTTTGCCATTCAGGAATAATATGTTTTTTTTTTTTTTTTTTCCAAAACAATCCCAAAGATCTAGATCCGTCTTACATGACGGATCTAGATTTTTTAGATTGATCTGGAAGGTGAAAAAACCCGTCTTATGATTGATTAGATACGTTATAACAATTTAACTCAAAGCTACGCTTCCAAACTGCAGATCCAGATTGGCCTCCTTTCGTGAGCAGCCTCGGTACAAATCCGTCCCGTATGATTTTTCATTTATTATTTTGTTTCTGTCAAATAAAATTCTCATATTCGAAGGTCAAAGGATCAGTTTTAGTCCAGGCAAACTGGCTATTTTTTTCCCTAAACCCAAAACAAATTGCAACAAAAGCTTTTTTTGCATTTTTGTTGAGAACTAACATTCACATATGACATATCAAAAGTATGATAAAATAGGATAATGCAAAATATATTTTTTCTGCATTTTTACAAGCGCCTATTTGCGTCTTAAATATACCAATTATTTGTGATGTTTTATATGACATAACATAATAGCTGTGAGTTTTATTTCTAAAAACCTATTTTGCCTCTGCCAGAATTGAATCTAGAAGCTTAAGATTGAATTTGGCACATTTTCTTGTTGAATGTAAAGTCATCTAGGTCTAAAATGGTATAAATTACCCCACCCACCTTATTCTGCCTTAAAATCTGAGGTGAATTTTTGAAGGTCAGTTACTGATTGATACTACAACAAGAAATATATCATACTGATGACTTTGCTTAGCATAAACATGCTTCAGTTTAGAATACTGATCTATGAAGGCACGAGAAGCCCGAAACAAAGGCACAAAGAGCAGAATACTACAGGCATAATAACACAAACAGTGCAACATACTTATGAATAGTTTTTGTAAATCTCCTCGGCAGGATTTATGAATGGGACCACTAAACATTGCCAAGTACTAAATACATGTATGTAAGCTCTGGGCCTCATGGTTTCAGGGAAGATGTTTTTTTTTTTAAGATTTTCCCATTATAAGTCTATAGGAGTTAATGACCCCTGGGGCGTGGCCCATTTGGGCCCCAGGGGCATGGTTGGTCGAATTTTTGTACGTGACAACTAAACATAGCTAAATACTAAATATGTAAGCTCTGGGCCTCATGGTATCAGAGAAGAAGATTTTTGAAGGTTCTTTAGCAATATAGCTCTATATAAACAAATGACGCCCTGGGGAGGGGCCAGTTAAGACCCCAGGGGCTTGATTGGCAGGAGTTATGTAGGGGACCACTAAACATTGCTGCATACATACTAGATAAATCTATAAGCTCTGGGCCTCATGGTTTCAGAGAAGACGATTTTTTTTAAGTTTTTCTCATTATAAGTCTATAAGAGCCAATGATAGATCCCGGAGGGGGGAGGGGGGGCAATTTGGATCCCAGGGGTATGGTTGGCAGGATATATGTACGTGACCACTAACTAACATGGCTTCAGAGAAAAGAAGGTTCTCAGCTATATAGCCCTATATTAACAAATGACCCCTGGGGTGGGGCCAGTTTGGACCCCTTGGGCATGGTTGGCAGGATTAATGCAGGAGACCACTAAACATTGCTACATCCTAAGAGCTTCAGCTCTGGGCCTCATGGTTTCCGAGAAGATTTTTTTTAAAGTTTTTCACTTCATAAGACAATGCGAGCTAATGCCCCTTGTGTGCGGCCAATTTGGACCCTAGGGGCATGGTTGGCAGGATTTATTTACGTGACCACTAACCATTGCTACATACTAAATATGTAAGCTCTGGGCCTCATGGTTTCAGAGAGGAAAATTTTTGAAGTCTTTAGCTATATAGACCTATATACACAAATGACCCCCTGGGATGGGGCCAGTTTGGACCCCAGGGGCATAGTTCACAGGGTTTGTGTATATATATCAGCTCTAGGCCTCATATTTTCAGAGAAGAAGATTTTTTAAATTTTTATCATTATAAGTCTATGGGAGCTAATGACCCCTGGGGGTGGCCAATTTGGACCCCAGAGGCATGGTTGGCAGGATTTATGTAAGTGACCACTAACCATTGCTACATACTAAATATGTAAGCTCTGGACCTCATGGTTTCAGAGTGGAAAATTTTTGAAGGTTCTTTAGCTATATAGCCCTATATAAAACAACGGGCCCCTATGGTGGGACCAGTTTGGACCCAAGGGGATGGATTGGCAGGAGTGATGTAGGGGGCCACTAAACATTGCTACATACTAAATATATAAGCTCTGGGCCTCATGGTTTCATAGAAAAAGATTTTTTAAGTTTTTCTCATTATAAGTCTATGAGAGTAATGACCCCTGGGGGTGGCCAATTTGGACCCCAGAGGCATGGTTGGTAGGATTTATGTACGTGACCACTAACCATTGCTTCATACTAACCAAGGCTATACTATAAGCTCACCTTGACAGGGTGAGCTAAAACCTTAAAGAACATCCCATATTTTAACATGAAATTTCCAATCCCATGACCTAGACCGCAAGGTCACTGAGGGGCAAGGGTGTAAAACGTAAGACCATTATCTAGCATAAGTGAAAGTATCAACTTAGGCTATCAATGGGTTAAAGAGATATGGGTGTTAAAATAACCTATAGCACCCAAAAGGTGGACATGGACGCGGGTGCAAACGCGGAGGCCGACACCAGGGTGACAACAGTAGCTCTTCCTGAAAGTCGTTCAGGCGAGCTAAAACGATGACTTCTTTCCAGAGGAGTGGGCGGGGTGGGGATGTGGCTGTTAGGCGGGAAGGAGGTATAATTTGTAAATTTTGAACCAGCAAAGTAAACATTTACCATTTGTGAATGGAAAAATGTCATGGAAGTAGGTCATCACCTAATATCCCAAAGCATGTCCAAGTTATCTGCATATTTAACCCTCTAGTGGATTATCCTTTCAACACATAAAGTATTTAGCCGGGCCACATAGTGCAGTCGGTAGCGTGTTTGACTCAAGAGCCAGAGGTCCTGTGTTCGATACCCGGTCCGCCTACTTACTTCCGTTTCTCCTTCCGCTGATTCAGGAAGGACAGTTGTCAGTTACTGGCGAAAGTATGTGCACTTAGTACTGCATATGAGGTCTAAGCCGGCCAAAGAATAGTGTCGTAAGGTTAATTGACCGTCCCGACATGACCATGGCTGTTTACCGTGGACGTGAAGCTACACTCTCAGATGTCCCGTCATTTGATAAATAGGAGTTACATCAAGCTGTTTTCTTCTATTGTTCTGTCACAGTCTTCATTTTAAAACATAGATTCTGTTTGCTATCTTCATTACCTGCCATATTATCCATCTGAATAGAGGTTATTGTAAAAGCAAAAATTGCACTGCTGGGTGGGGTAAACCAATAGTAATATACTATATGATCGGCCGTTTATGCATAATCAGCAAATTTAATGGTAGACAAAAGCTAAAGAACAGTATATAACTGTTTTATCGACGACTTCTATGGATTTAACTTGTTTAGAAATGATGTTTAGAAGTGGCTTTCCGACCAAAAGTAGCTGTGCTGTGGTTTAAACCCTTCAAAGACAAGACAAATGAAAAAAATCAAGTTTCGCATTCTCCGACTTTGTCCTACTTTTAGTATGTTAAAAATGTAGGTCTTAGGAGCTTATTACTGCAAAGAAACCTTTTGTTGCAATTTGTTTTAGGTTCCCCACAATTTGACTGGACTATTTCGGATGCATAGAGCTGAAATTAAGCTGTGTGTTTAAACAGTATTTTATTCGTAAATATTTACAATCTTGGGGTATTGACAGAAATGCCCTATAGTAAACCATTTGAATGTAATGAATTGCATTGAGTCGCACGACGTCAGTGATGTCGAAATAAACCAAGACTTTCTACAATCTGATCGGACGTCGGCGACGTCATGGAGTCGGTGACGATGTTCTGCTGTTACATGTAGCAGCTAAATTGCGTGTGAATGTTTTACTGTCAAATTTAGTGCTAAGATAAGATTTTTCATCAAGATTTTGATTGAAATGGATGCACATTTAGCAATAAACTTATTTATTTCTGATGTGTATCAAAATGTAAACTACATTGGGTCACTAGCAAAATTTACATGAGCCCCTTCGGGGTTCATTCACTTTGCAAGCGACCTAATGTAGTTTACACTTCCATAATCCTCAGAAAAATGAAGTTCATTTCTTAAATAATTATATACTGTACATGCACATATATACAAATCAATTCAATATAGGATCTGACGGTAAGCGTGATGTTTATATGATATTCATCTCCGCTTTTGGGGTTTAGATTCAGAATGGAAAGTCAAACGTCAAGACCAACTGAATAAAAGCATCTATCTGTGTATGTTATTGTCTCTTATATTATATGTAAAGCTGTTTTACATCACATCAGATCACATCTCTTCCAGATCATAGCTTCCAGATAGTTATCAGATCTTCCTTAATAAATGTGAGGTTTAATCGCCATCACGCTTTTTAACCGTCGATCGAAAATAAAGGTTATTCCGGAAGCCTGCTCACGGACTGATATGGGTTTTGCCGATTGCGTCTGATAAATGAGCCGCGTCGATGTGGTTGTGCGCCCAGCGCAGACTCAGATCAGCCTGGACATCCGCCCAGTTTGATCAGACTCTTCGTTAAGCGCTTAAAGGGTAGCTAAGGGTCTAAGCTACCTCTATGCGGACAGCGAAGACTCTGATCAGACTGGGCGGATGCCCAGGCTGATCCGAGTCTGCGCTGGGCGCACAACCACATTGTTGGTTTCGTCGTGCCGCTGCTCAAATGAGGACATCTAATCATGAGGGTTGACGTCGTTTCACGTACATCATTATCCCGTTCACAGAACGCATGACCGCCGCAAGACGTTTGAGTACCATGTGGTCAGGCACTAGCTCGAATGTAAATCTGAAATGTAAGATAAAAATAAAATTGTTGGTGAATTTGTAAATTGCCTGCAGCAATGATGCTATATTTGGGCAGAAGTGGCTGTGCAAAAAATATTTACCTATGATCGGAGTCTATACGCTATCCGCATGCAAATTGCTTAGACCCTTAATTACCATTAACTGTGCACATGAACGACTGATAAGACATGGCGAATATCTAGGCTGAGCTGAGTTTTCGTAACTTTCTTTGTTTTGTCGTGTCATCGTTAGCTCACTGAAGTCATTAGTCGAGTATTCGTTTAGTCTTACAGTACTTATAAAATCCATTGCAGTAATATTTTATGCTGAAAAATTTTGCACCGCAAATGCTCCTCGCAATTTTTTCGGCAAGAAAATGCAGCGTTTTTACGAATGATACGTTTGAAATTTTCTCTTCTCGCTAACAAATGACGGCGTTGATTTTGAACGGGTCCAGGTCTTTAATTATGCCATTACTATTTTCTTTAAAGAAAAGGGTCATTTTCATGTTCATACGTTTTTTTCTGAATATTGTAGTCCTTACTGCATATTGTGCAAGAGGTATGAAGAACATTGATTAGGCCTTAAAACTATGTGTGTTTCCATTGACATGACGAAAACAGTTAGGGTCAGTCGGATGGCCGGAAAATCTTTTTATTTTTCAATATTATTTTTATTTTATTTGGTGAAACCAGGTCAAATATATTCCACAAGGTTACGTTTCAACAATATTGACAGGTAAACCACACATAATTAAGTTTAGAACGTCTATGAAAAAAAAAAAAAGCATATTTTTACTAGTTTGTCAAAAATTATAGAAAAAAAAAAGATAGGGTAGATAGGAATGAAACTCTTTTGGAATTTGTTTTTCAAGAAGGCAATACAAATTGCATGGTCGGCACAAAAAATCAGGGTCGGTCGGGTAAGTTGAAACATTCCTTATTATGCATGGTACCAGTAGGCTAAAGTATGGTTTGTCCTAAAAGACTCGACAATTCATTCGTCGAAGCTCATGGATTGTCTCTCTGTACATGCGGACGAATCAGGCTCTACTACATAATCAGTTTATCATATAGTCTAATAAATCAGCCATTTTACATCATAAAATTTACGTATTTTCGCAAGATGTCGTATTTTAGCGATATCCTGCACTTACTTCCCTCGATATCGGTCACAAGTACAAAACATTAAACGATAAAACATAAACATCACTCCCAAAAATTATAAGATTTCACAGCATTACAGACGAGAGCGCCTAATTTGAATCTTTTGTGATGTACCGATAAAAATAAGTGTGAGGACAGTGTGTGGCGTGAAATGTTTTTGTACTGCTTTCTTGCACAGTAGGAAGGGAAAAGGGACTGTTTGAAATTGGTCTTCTTTGCATTTTACTTTAGGCTTTAGGGCAGTTTTAAAGCTGGGCCAGGACTAGGTTTCCCTTTACCTACAGTAGGTGCGAGATGAGATGTGTGTGTGTGTGTGTGTGTGTGTGTGTGTGTGTGTGTGTGTGTAAAAGTTTTAAAGCTGTTCTTCATTGCCATTTAGTACTCAGATGACATAAGAATGCTAATTATTCTGTGTCTCTTGAAAACTGAATCAGCTATTCATACGCTACATCAATCAATAGAATCGCATGTATAATCTTACTTTCTAAGCAATTTCGCAAGAACCACCTTTTCTTCATTCATGGCAAAATGTTGGCCAATACAGTTCCTGAAAAATAAACAAAAAAACATCAGAAAAACTACCCTAGCAAGCACACAACGTCATGACGTTGAATGCACGTTGATTCAACGTTGGTAAAGTTTATTCAACGCTTGTTCAACCGTGAGTACTCAGCGGGTATATAACATACGACATGCCGTTTCACTAATTTCTTGTAAGTGCAAAAGATAATGAAACAATTATTCCTTACAGTTGGCTATACAACATAGTGTCTCTTTTAGAGGTTAAGTATTTAATGTAATCGTGTTTGGTAAACGGATTCTGCAGTTGTCATTGAAGAAACGCTTACTTAGTTATATACCGTATACAAGATATTTTCGCGGTGTTCCATTTTTCGCGGTATTTCGCGGTCACATAGAAATATTTAACTAGGGAATTAATTTCCAGTTTCTTACAAAGTATCTTATGTGGACACAGTATTCCTATATTTTGTTTCTGTTTGCTTCGGTAATTGCTGGTACTTTCCACTTGAGCCAGTTCTTTCATTAGCCTGCGGCAGCCCTGCCGCAGGTTAATGAACGAACTGGCTCAAGTGAAAAAGAGGTAGTTTTGTTGTTCACGCATCCTGCTAACCGCGAAATTTAAAAATCGAGAAAATTAATGTTTATGTTTTTGGCCCTTAACCGCGATATTTTGAACCCGCGAAAACTACCGCTTATACGGTATTTACTTGCTTTATACGTTCGAGTTCAGTTTCTATTCCTTCGAACCACTAATAACAGAAGGCATCCGTCTGTTACCTATCCCAATGCAACATAATCGCACTTAAACAGTTACTAACAATTTCTGAGATAATTTAAACTGATATTTGCTTGTGCACAATATGTTTGACTAGCAGAAAATATTTCCATGTAGCCGAACCATCTGGAAAAAGGAGCAACTGGACATACGGAAAATACCACTGTTTCTTCTCTGCCTCAAAGTCAGGTTAAATCCAAAACAAACAACCAACCAACTACTGCACGTGTTTGTTTATCACGTTTGTAACTCTCTTGGGTTTGAATTTCGCTGGAGGCGGTCACTTTTTTCACCGTAAACTGCCTTTCATTGCATACATTATTTCATCATCATTCTTCACGCCCATTGGTTCGATAGGACTGAAGTACTTGTGAAAGGGCCATTAAACCACAAGGCATCCTTCTATCCCTCCAGTTATTGCCCAATCCAGTCGTCCATCCAGTCATCAGAACCAATCCAGCTAGAAGTACTAGCACAGTTTGATAAAATCGGGCCATGCAATAACAAAAACTTGAAGAAAAATTAATTTAGCTCACCTAGGCCCAGCAGAGAACGGTACAAACTGGTAATTATCCATTTTCAATATATACTTAGTACATTTAAAAACGCAACATTTTTGGTTTTACGTTTTTGCGTAATGGATAATATTTCGACCAAACATAGCATTTAAATGTATGTCAGGCAACTGTAGCTTTATGTTTTGGCATAAAATATCTTCACATGTACTCGTAGTGCAGTGGATAATCACTCAGGTATGAAAATCAAGATTTGCTCGTGCGCGTATCATGTAAACACTTAAAAAAAAATTGGTCAACGCTACTGATAAGTCCGTAGATCGGCATTAAAGAAAAACAACAAATAACAAACAAATTGCAACAGACAAAACTTTTTGTCATGATTAACTCTTTAAAAAAAATCGTCTCCTTATTGCCATTTCGTAAAGTCTCACACTTAGAGCCATTGGGATGGTTAAGATGCCATATGGCCACATTTTTTAGACAATAGGTGTCCTTTCTACTGACCAGTACCCTTAAAGACCGATAAAAGCCGGTTCAGTCAAGAGAATGTGTCCATAGACAAGGCAGATCATTGATTGTCATTTATTACAACACACATGCTTTCGACACGCTGATGCTGTCTAGCAGGCATTTGGGACTCGTGCGAATGTTTCTCTTTGGTAAGCGGAAAGAAATTTGAAGAACTGAAGAGTTTTCGGAGTTTAAACTTTTTTGCTCTTTGCCCAAAATTTGTGATGCATTTCTTTTTACGGACGGTATACAATTGCAATATCGGCGTTAAACGTTTTAAAGAGAAAGATTGTAAACATTCTTACACATAACTTACGCCACTTTCTCTTTCTCACACCAAAATGACACCAGTATGCCAGAATGGCCAGCTTTGCCATTTGATTGGTAATCAAAACGACAAGTCTCAGATGAACAGAAACATGGCATTTTAGGGTATACTGAATCATTTTCAAATATTGCAAGGCATGGGAAAGGTTTAATTCAGAAATGGTACAAAATTCCACAGCATTTGATGAATAGAACATCGGTGAGTGTGACGCAGAAAGGCCCATGCATTACGATTTGATCTTGTGAATTTTAATTTTAGGGGTAACGCTCCGCGATGAACGTTAACGTAATAAAATACACAATAAACTGCCAAGAAATTTAGCAAAATGACAGAAAAGATGTAAATCTAAATATCTCTGGCGTTTCAAATATTTGTCTTAAAAATTCAAAAAGATGTTTCCGAAAAACTAAGTGTTGCGTTTTTAAATGTACTGAGTATATTTTCTTTGGAGAATCTTTCTGGAATGTATTCCATATCTCTGTCCCAGACGTTTTTGTTGTGGTGGAGAGACCATATATTCACCTGGCAAACATTTGCAGAATTTTCCATATATTGCTTACATGTTACAATTTATTGCTTACGCATTTAAAACAGCGAGTGTACATCTTAGACAAACCCTTCAATATTAAAAACGGTCAAGGATGAGCCACGTGTAAAGCATACACTAAATAACCAATATTAAAGGAAGCGTGACGTCAGTCGGGGACACGTCTTTGAATTCTTTAGTGTATTTGCCATTTCAATAATAAAAAATAGATTACAGCTGTACTTTAAAGGTTAAATATGATCCCTATGTTCTTTTTTGCGTTAAACAGTTAGAGCTAAATGCAACCCGCGGATACTTATCGCTAGTGTAAGATAGGTAAAAACGCATTTGATTTAATAAATGATATTTTTCAGAAAATTCTGTTAGAAACTGTTAACGCAGTATCGAGTATCAAGGCAATTATGGTGTTTAAAGTAATATTACATGAATAAATTGATAATTTAAAATTAGTAATTTAAGTAAAGCTCATTGAATTGAATGGTTATATCCCCTACTGAATAAGTACAAAAAGAATAACCATCTATTAGAAAATGCTATTACTTGTCTTTCTTTGTTTCCGTAGTAGTGTTAAAATAGTAGTGGTCTTTGAAGGAAAGAGGAAGATAATTTTAGAAAAGCAGTTCAAACTTTCACCTAGCTTATCACCATAGTTACCGATATAGATGTATCTTTAGGTAAGACGATGTCTCCCAGATCTAATTCATTCTTGATCTGTCTGGCTACCATGGCAACAGGACAATGCAGCCTCATGCCTTCTTTGATACACATTGTAAGATACTCCATCTGGTTCAGGTCATTCCTACAGCCAAAGTAACATGTGAGCGACGTTGTGAGGGTATAGTTCTTACTTTATATGTAAACAGTTAAGACTTAGATCATTCTGGCCATACCTGTCGACTGAAAGGATTCTTAACTGGGCATTACCATATCGTTATTCACACCAGCAAAATGCAGTTTTAGAAAAAAAAAATAATAATGAGCTGCAACACGACAAAACTAACAAAGTGGCAAATGCGCCCAGCGAAGCCTCAGATCAGTAGGCATCCGCCCAGTTTGATCACAATCTTGTCTGTGCGCGCAAAAAGTAGCTAAACCACTAAGCTACCATCATGCCGGCAGCGAGAACTCTGGTCAGACTGGGCGGATGTCCAGGCTGATCTGAGTCTTCGCTGCGCGCACAAGCTACTTTGTTGGTTTGGCACGTCGCAGCTTAATTATCTGATTTTTTGCCGGGTTAAGAAGCAGTGTAGCATGCCGCTGTGTAGCAGACTTATGTATGTTCTCTACTGTAGATCACATCACAGTCGTTAGCTGTTTATGGCCATGTTATATCATTACTATGTGAGTTGATAAAAAGGCAGTGTCATTGGACTGTTGCATAACAGGTTTATGGCACCCAATAGACAAGAATATTTGTCTTTAAAAGCTTAATATACATATAATTAACACCTTTGTCACACAGACAGCAGACGTTGCCCCTACATGCCTATGGTACCTGGTAACGTTAAAAACATCAACCAGTCAGCCACGCAAAGAAAATTAATATATAGTGATTCCATTTCTGAAAACCATGCGGAAACGCAATAGATACTCATATTTGTACGCTATTTATTTTCGTATAAATATTTTTGTTGGCAACCACCAGATAATGCGCGTGGTCACTTGGCTTAATTTGATTTTGTGCAACACGAGAACGACGGTGCATTTTAGCCATATAAAATTAGATGTACAACGTCACATATGTCGTCACATCCATACAGCATCATTATTGGTCATAACAGGGATACGGATGGACGTTACTGATAGGCTTTTTAGTCGAAACTACGAAGTGTGACCCACTTTTGTCCATATGATTCTTACTTTGTTTACGCTAATTCGTGTTGTGTCGTGGCTGACCTACAGAGGCAATCGGTGACTGTTTATGACGTCGTCATACAATCGAATTAGCAACGTACCGAATGCCCTTAGTAAAATGAACATAGGGAGGAAGGAGGAATACACCTACCATTCAATATCATTAGAATCTCTCCCCTCTAGAATCTCATCAATTTCTTCCTGACATTTCTTCTGATAATCCTGATGTTCTGCCAAGGAATACAATATCCACGAGATGGCGCTCGCTGTTGTGTCGTGACCTGAGATGAGATATGAATACATAAATCCTGTCAACATTTTGCATTTAAGAGGTAGTTGTGCAGTGCAGGTTAATAAATCTAAGAACCGTTTCAATAACCGGTGTTGCCGAGAGGTTAACGCTCTGAACCTACGATCAAGAAGCACTGAACTCATGCTGTGCATATAATAATAATTCAACAAAATGTACAGTATGACTTCCAAGTTTGTGTAGAAAAGGTCCGCGAAAGCAGGTATGTGTTATACATGTTTAAGTACTAGTTAATGTATAATGCCGTTTAAAGTAAAATTTTAAAAGACCTACTTTTATGACAGAGATTTCACATATGTCTTAACTCAGGCTTTCTGCATATGTTATAACTGGGGTACCGTAAGCTGACCAGTCGGTATTTGAGAAATCAATATCAATACAATTTGAGCCGCGACACGAGAAAATCAACAAAATGGCATGTGCACCCAGCGAATACGCAGATCAGCTTGGGCACCACCCAGTCTGATCAACAAAATGGCATGTGCACCCAGCGAATACGCAGATCAGCTTAGGCATCCACCCAGTCTGATAAGAGCCTTCGCTATGCGCTTAAAAGGTAGTTAGGGATCTAAGCTACCTCTATGCGGACATCAGACTGGGTAGATGCCCAGGCTGATCTGAGTCTGTTGGACGCACATGCCACTTTGTTGGTTTTCTCGTGCCGGAGCTCATTTCAAAATACCTTCAAATAAGAAAGTATCTACTTCATTCCGTATTTCTAATGGTGACAAGCCCTTCCCACTATCATCTTTTGCCGTCAGCAAAATATCTAAGAAATCTAAGTATTTTCGGCTTTGTAAACGCCCCATTTCACCTTCTGTTTCCTATAAATGTAGTCATTATAGTCTTATATAGTATATAATTATTGATTTTTTTCTAAAATGTTGCATATTTATGTTTTGTAGAACACTGGAATATGGAAGAAATGACAGAAAACTCTTAATTTGTAAGAAATTCTGAAGCATTCAGTTACATGTACATAACACATGTAACTACGTGCGCGAAATGTTTTTGTTAAGCATTCTTAAAAATACTTGGTGATAGCAACCTTACCGAATATTGGAACTAAATATACCTGATTGCACTATGTATTCTTAATGACTCATTCTCTCAATGTATACCAATTTTATCCATGCTTTACTACAATATACGTCACTCAGATGCGCAGAACGAGCTTAGAATGGCAAGGAATGCTCGGCTTAAATATTTGCGGATAGAATTTTTCATTAGCGTCAAAACAAAATGAGATTTTTCTCGTCTCTGTCTTTCTCTCACAGGTCATTGCATTGATACAAGTGAACATCAACAGCTAGTGTAGAAAACAATTTACTGTAAAAAATCAAGCCTAGTGTGGTAATATTGGACTAAAGAATACAACAAGGTTTGCCCATGCGAGCTAAGTTTTGCAAGCTCAGAAAAACCTATGGAGACACCTGTATCCGGTATCCGGTATGCACTGACAGGGTAACATGAAATTTTGAGCTGGACATGACTAAACGAACAAAATGGCAAGTGCGTCCAGCTAAGTCTCAGATCACCATGAGCACCTAACCAGTTTCAGCAGAGTCCGCTGTCCGCATGCAGGTAGTTACCATCCTAAGCTACCTTTTCAGCGCACAGCAAGGACTCTGACCAGACTGGGCGGATGTCCAGGCTGATCTGAGTCTTCGCTGGGCGCATATGCCACTTTGTTGGTTTTGATGTGTCGCAGCTCATTAATAAAATGTCTCTTACCAGAGCTTTGCGTCTCTTGCTGATAATCTCCTCCGACACAGAATGGGCGTATGCACAGTCTTTATTAAATTTTCTTCCGTAAGACGACAGGTTCCACGTAAAGTCAGGAAACAGATGTGGCTTTCTACCAAAGTAAAAGTGGACGTTTATTCGAAACTGAGACTGGCAATTAAAATGTTCGTATTGCAACAATCTAAGCAGTGGAAACACTTTCTGCATACAATGATATTCCAAAATCATGCCAACAGTGATGCTTATTTTGCTGGCAGGTGCCAAAGTACACTAGTGTAGATATCGTTTTAAACTCAGAGTATGCTACTTTGTTAAGCTTAGTGCAATATGTTGCATGTGTTGTGTTAAACTGATATATGATTGTTATTCCTGTAGCTATTACTACATGATGCTAGTAAGATATGCTAGTATATGCCGTGCTATGCTATGCTAATATTGTAAAAGGGTTGCATTGTAGAGGGTACCGTGTTATGTAAAATTTGTAATACTATGTGCCAGAAAGGGTTACATTATGGTAGATAAACAGAGCCCTAGATAAGAGGGGGTATTTGGTGATAATTAAGGATATTTTTTGTTAATTCTGGATAAAAACATATGTTGTGACCCCTCATCTGAACCGTCTCGACGAGACGGTTCAGATGAGGGGTCACAACATATGGTTTCAATGAGAAATAAAGAAAATTATCCCTCAATTATCATCAAATACCCCTCTTAACTAGAGCTCTGTATAAATCCACTCTGTGCAAGTTTGCGATGAATAATTCTAATAGATGTTGTATGATGATAGTATACTATGCAAAATATATTTTGCAATTTTTTATACTTTGCTATTTTTCTCATTACTGAAGTGCAACATTGAGCGAAATTAAATTGAATTGAAAGGAACCGCATTTGGGGCTTAAGATACCATGGGATTACAGAAGCCATCTTTACAAACGATATTGGGGAAAAGCGATAAGCGAGGAAGGGGTCATTAGCCGAAATTCGCACCCATTGAAAAGCAATATAAAAATGGTAAGCATGAGATTTTTGTACGGTATTTCTCAACATTTTCATGCTCAGTTTTCTTGTCAAAGCTATTGATTGTGTAAAAGATATGGTTAAGCTAAACAACTGACAAATCTTAGCATGCGCCATTGACGTTAAAACGTGTTAATTCGGTCCAATGTGTAATGATTCACGGGTGCTTCAGTTCAATGCAGAATCAAAACCCGAGAAAAACAATAGGCTAAAATTAAAGGTCACATCATGATAAATTTAACTGTGAAGTTTCTTCATTGAAGTATAACGTAACTGTGAGAAAATGATGACGTTAGTCAGACTTTTGACTTATGCTCAGTAGCCGGGAAGAATTTTCTTTCTGAATTAGTTACATTATCATATTGGTAGCTACCAAACAATCATACACTCAAAAGGGATTCAAGAAATACTGATAGGAAACAAGTTTGTAAGACGATAACGTAAAAACAAGGGAAAACGTCAAATTTTCGAACTTTGTAAACCTCATACTCGTAGCATATTCAAATGTTTTAGAGCGGTTTCCTTTATTTTAACAGCAGACTAGCAGCCTCAGTATGGTTGTGGCTTTTGTTCATGATCATAAATGTCGTTCAGATACAATGGTCATAAAATCTGACGTCACGATAGTTCAAACGCTACAATTAAGCAATCTTGATTCTTTTACCTGCCAGTCCATCCCGAATGATCGGCCTTTGTACCTTTATGCAGTAAAGTGACAATAAAATCCTAGTATTGTGGATCTGACACATACCAAAATATTGCTATACTTATTGTGCATAGTATATATTGTGCATTATGATACTAGTAGAATTGGTGTAGGTTAATAAAAATTGTATTTTGCAAGTAGATAATTCATGCCTTCTGATCCTGGATTATGCTTATTGCTGTTATATCATTTTTGTAAATGCTTTGTTATGTAAGAAGATGCTGTGTTGTGCTATATGCTATACTTAGTAGATTCTCTAATTTTGCTTTTTGATGGAGTATTACATTTGATGATGCTGACCTATGCTATATGATATGTTACAGCAGTAGATTTTCTAGTTCTGCTATTGCTACAGGATAATATTAAAAGCTGTATGCTACCGTATGTCAGAGGATTCTCTCATTCAGCGAACTGATGATAAACTATGCATGTAATTGTTTTATGTAGACCACTATATTATGCTAGATGCTATATTCTGTTAGTAGATATTCAAATGGAGTTAACTGATGGAGTATTATGCTACATGTAGTAGATGCTGTATTATGCTAGCTGTTTTATTATATTAGTAGTTCTCTAATTCTGCTTTATGATGAAATATGAATGGATGGATAACTTTCGAGTTTACGTCTTTTCAACAGTGCAGTGTTTCAGTCATATCAGGACGATGTGTAGCTGATACTGAAAGGCTGTGTGAAATGGAACCCCGTTTACGATCGAAAAGATTCCCGACTACAATGAGGCTCGAATTCGGGTACGCTAGATCAACAGGCCAGCGCTTTACCCACTGAGCTCCCGGGGCTCCTAATGATGAAGTAGTGTTGGTACATGTAAGTGATTTAGTATGCTAAATGCTATATCATGTACGTACATCCTCTAATTATGATAACTGATGAAGTAGTATGCTTTAGATGATGTATTATGATTAACAAATAGATTCTTGCTTACATGTACATTGACTTGTTGCCCAATAAATGTATATAACTGGTTGGAGGTCAGTCGTGAAGGGGCTATATCACGAGCGCAAAGCGAAAGACACTAAATAAATCCACGCTAGTCGGCCAAGTAAGCCACGCAATACATCAAAAGATATTACCATTGGCTATATAGGCGACCAGTGTAAGAATAATGCTTTGATTGCATTCCTTTGCCTGTCATACGCAGAACAATAAATACCGGAATTACGACATGGAAAGCTAAGCTGTGAGCACATCTGTAGCAATCTTGTGCCATTTGAACATGTGTATCTAATACTTACCGTATTCGTACCTGGCCTGCCGCTTGCGATATGTCGTTGACCGCTTTCACATAGGGGTGAGTTTCCCTGAAAATATGTTTCAGGACTAATAAACAAAAAACAATATAATGGTTATATTCCGAGAAGAAAAAAGAAAACATCGCTTTTCTGCCAGTTATGGCTGCAGATATACAATTACTTTGGCAAACCGACATGACAACGCTCCGGATATGCTTTTATTTTTGGTATTTTTTTTCTGTAAGCAATATGGATATACAGAGCCTGTAAGCACCATAGACCCACATATTTGATTGTAGTGCTACGGACATGTGTTTCTCCTACACCGACCGCACATCGCCTTGTTTTTGAGCTGCATTAGATGAAAGTGTGAGGCTGCAGGCAGGTATGAAACAGGTTTTGACCCCCAGTTGTTTTCCTACTGACTTTCCAAGGCAGTACTTCTGTTGCAGTTCCACTCTGTAAGAAAAAACTGGATATCGAAATTTGTTTTATTGTGTGTGTGTGTGTGTGTGTGTGTGTGTGTGTGTGTGTTCTTCTTACGGTGTCTTAGGTTGTTCGGTTTTGAGATTGTGCCCTTTCCCTTGGTGTCTCAACATACCTGCGTTTAATTGCTTGAGATATACATGTATGTTTATTTTCTTTGCATGCTTGCATCACGAACTATAGATATACATTTATTAGTCTCCTAAATATCTGATGAATATATCCAATCAAACTTACCCGAGTTTCTGTACATCTGGAACGTAAGAAAACGCACATTTCAAGATGATGTCCAGTGTGCATTTACATATTTCTTGGAATAGTTCAAATTTTGTCTCTTCTTGGGCATACTTGTCAAGATTCTCCTACAAAGATAATATAAAATGAACAAATAAATATCAGGGGCCGTATTCATAAAACGACTTAAGTGGTTGCTATGCTGTTGCTAAGGCTAAATTTCTTTGAAGGAGATTCCCTACAACTATGAAATTTGCTCTGGAGGAACAGAGGAGCGGCTGTAGTGTAGTGGATAACACTCCGGACTACCAATCCAGGGATCGCAAGTTCGAACCCCCGCTTCTCCGGTCTTTCGGATGAGACTTTAAGCCGAGGTCCCGTCTCCATATGACCTCGTTGTTGGTGGGACGTTAAACTCGAGTTCACTCACTCACTCTCTGGAGGAACAGATTTACAAAGACTGTTCCTCCAGACCAAATTTCATAGTTGTAGGGAATCTCCTTTATAGATATTTAGCCTTAGCAACAGCATAGCAACGACTTAAGTGGCTTTATGAATACGGCCCCTGGTTTCAGATGTAGACAATCTCTAAGGACGGGCTGAGGAACCATCTTCTGTCTGAGACTGGTACGCATCATTCAAGTTTCTGAACAGCGTAGTTAAAGACACATGCACTTACACCAGATGTTGCCATTGAATATACTGGAGAAGAAATATATAATCAAACGTACGTCTGCAGCCTTGTAAAATGAATGGATTTATGGATGATCTTTTACATTGTGACAATACCTAGTTTGAATGCCATGGTGAATCACATTTATCTCTCTGGCCAAAAGAAGTAAAGGCCCGCCTCTATTCTCCCCATGAACTTATATCGAAAACAGACATTTTTGTTTTTGCGTAACTTTTTACTAGAACAGAATTTTCTGCAAAGAAACAGCAGTATATTTTCTCTATATATGCTAGGTTTCATATTTATTGAATGATTTTCTGCTGAGATGCTAAAATTTGAGTATGAGTCGTGTTTCATTCCCTGTCATTTCTATAGGAATATTAGCAGAAAAATCGGCGCTCCCGAAATTTTCAAGACGTGTTCAAAGACACTGAAGTTATCAAATGAAATTTTTTGAAGCTGCTATCAGGATGCGTATGTAAGAATTTAGTTCAGTTTTAATTTAATTTGTTTAATTTCTTTTTGATAATAAACGATTTCACACAGACCTATTTACATTGCGCCTACCGAAATATTTAACTTATTTTGGCCAGTTTATTTATCTGATGCTTTGACATATGCTGAAGAAACTTACGATCAGGATATCTGTTGCCTTGTTGCACACAGTCATATAAGGCTTTAGAATATCAAAGTGAAAGGCCGGCGTAAGCAGTTTACGATTTCGTGCCCATTTCTCTCCGCTGGCTATCAGCAACCCTTCTCCCAACCAAGGCTTAAACATTCTGTAAGCACCCGTTAGGCCCAGAGACTTCGGTTCTGAAAAAGCATAAAGAAATTATGACTGATGGAATGAAAATTTACATATGAGCCGCGACGCGAGAAAACCAACAATGTGGTGGTGCGCCCAGTTTAGACTCAGATCAGCCTGGGCATCCGCCAAGTCTGATCAGACTCTCCGCTAAGCGCTTAAATGGTAGTTTATGGTCTACGCTACCTCCATGCGGACAGCGAAGACTCTGATCAGACTGGGCGGATGCCCAGGCTGATCTGAGTCTGCGCTGGGCGCACAACCACTTTGTTGGTTTTCTCGCGTCGCGGCTCATACGTCTAGTCAAAATTAAACTTTAAATATATCCAAAATGTTCCCTCTCAAGTTCCAATAATTGACTTAATTTATTTTCTGATTTTTTAATAACATAGATTTCAATTTAGGGAAGAAAAATAGATTTTTTTACACTTATAAAAAGTGAATTGGTCAATTTTGAAGTAAGTTTCGCAGCTCCTAACAGCAACTGACTTTGTATGTGTATGCTATTATAACGCATATCATATTGTGTGACATTCTGAAACAGGACATAGTAGAAGATTGTCTAGAGGTAAAAACGGAAACATTGTGTATGGCATATATACACCCTCTATGTCTAAAACGAAAAATACGTTTGAGTCCTTATTATCTGAAATATTGCAAAATATTAGCTGCTGCTTTGGCATATGTCTATGTAGTGTCTTAATCTAAGCTTGTTTATCAAACAAAACTTTCAGTATATTGGACAATTACACGTATGGACATTTTTCAGAGGCCCAATATTTCAAATGCACCTCTTACCAAAATCAGTGTAAATTGGTCTTCTAGTGTTTTTTCTTTAGTTTTGTAATCAGTGTTACTGTTTCTTTATGATGCAAAAGTCTACATAGCGTTCCCACGTGTTTCAAATTTTGCTGCCCGAGGAGGCTGCAATAATTTGTTGAAAAAGAGGCAAAGTTGACATTGATTCTGTCGGAGGTCCATCAAGGGCGTAGCTGCCCAAACGCAAGTACGCAGATGCGTATTGAAATTTTGTCAAACTGACAAAATTTCAATACGCACCAGCATTCTTGAATTCTGAAATGTTGTAAATTGGGCAAGATTTCAGTACAAACTGCCAATAGACATCATGACAAAAAGAAGAAGCTAAGGAGCTAAATGATTTCATAACGTTAGTTGTGCGTTTCATGTAATTGCTTCTACCTACGCACCTATCCATAATACTGTAAGAACTTGTAATAATCGGTCTGAAGAGCCTGAGAGATTTGCAGATCAAAATAAGACAAATCCGAAACGATCAAGGTGGTCAAAGCAAGCAGGAGACATCGTCACTGAATAAATGGTGTTATCGGCAAATTTCAGCAGTATGTCAAACATGAGGGATTAATCGTGTGTTGTTGCCTTATGGTCTAGTTGACGAAAACACGCAAACGCGTTGTAATATTTACTAAATTGTGATGGGTGGTAAACAGAGAAAGGGCATTATGGTTTACCATCAGAGGGTTTAAATTTTGGGGAAAAATGTATAGTGTATAAAGCCCTAATAAGTTGACGAAAACACACACACGCGTCGTAATACTTACTACAATATGATGACTGGTATAAATGAACCACGGCGCGACAAAACAGAGAGCGAATACTCAGATCAGCCAGGGCAGCCGTCAAGTCTGATCAGAGTCATTGTCGTATGCTTTAAGGGTAGCTTAGGGTCTAAGCTAGCTCCATGTGGACAACGATGGCTCTGATCAGACTTGGCGTATGCTCAGGCTGATTTGAGTCTTCTCTGGGAGCACACATGTCACCTATTTGGCTGGTTTTGACGTGTCGCAGCTCAAATAGTGTGACAAGGCACCGACGGTTTAATTAAACGACGTTGTATCAACGTCACGACCTTATATGAGCCGCGACACAAGAAAACCAACAATGTGGTTGTGCGCCCTGCACAGACTCAGATCAGCCTGGGCATCCGCCCATTTCGACCAGACTCTTTGATATGTCCTTAAAGGATAGCTAAGGGTCCGAGCTACCTCCATGCGGACAGCGAAGACTCTGATCAGGCTGGGCGGATGCCCAGACTGATCTGAGTCTGCGCTGGGCGCGCAACCACATTGTTGGTTTTGTCGTGTCGCGGCTCATATCTCTCTTATTGGAAGTTACCTGCAGTTTTCAGAATTCGTTTCATCGAGTCGGGGCCACAAATAACGATGATGGGTTTAAAGAGTACCGACCAGAGCCGATAATAACCTCTGTGCCCGTACTTGTCACATAGGTCTAGGAAGTGCTGAAGTCTTTCTGCCTCTCCTTTAGGGAACTGAAGGTAAAGGATGATAAAAAATGAGCCGCGACATAAGAAAACCAACAAAGTGGTTGTGCGCCCAGCGCAGATTCGGATCAGCCTGGGCATCCGCCCAGTCTGATTAGAGTCTTCGCTGTCCGCAAGAAGGTAGCCTAGACTCTTAGCTAGCCTTTAAGTGCTTAGGGAAGAGTCTGATCAGACTGGGCGGATGCCCAGGCTGATCTGAGTCTGCGCTGGGCGCACAACCACATCGTTGGTTTTGTCATGTCGCGGCTCAAATACGGTAACATATTGTCACATGTATCTCGGTAAGTGTCGTCAAACATCTGTAATTTTCACAGCTGTCATAGAATTTCGACGATGCTAACTTCATTTAACACCGGCCAGTCGACTTGTCTCACAGGTCTGATTCCTTACTCCCATGAGAAAAAATACGATGGACCGGCTGTCTCTACTGGAGAGGGCACGGTCAGTCTAGGATGGATGCCCGGATGGATGACTTGCGATTTTACGTCCTTTTTAACAATATCTTAGTCATGCCTGGATCGGTGGGTGATAATAAAAGCCTGTGTGCAATGGTACCCCGTTTACGATCATAACGGCTAGCGCATGACGGTTAACACATTTCCACTAACTGTTGAGCAGTTGAAATAAATTGAGCCGGGCTTTCAGAACTGTATACTGATTTGCACTTACTGTAAATGCGTATTAATATTAATATTGTTAATCAAATAAACAGATACTGAATGAAAAAAAAGATAAAAAAAAATAAAAAAAATAAGCAAAATAAGGTAGAAATAAAGAACTGTCTACGTGGCTTTTCTGCAGTTTTCTTGTCCTTGAACTAAATAATGCATAAACGTGCTTTAATATTGTGCTAGCTTGAAATCTCTTCACATTCTGTTCTTAACTAATTTTAAACAGGAAAAAGGCACTTACAAACTTTTCTCCATCTAACTATTTTAGAGCTGAACAAGTTCATTATTTAGGATAGAGGGCACTTAGGCATGAAACACGAAAAACATTAGCTTTCAACTATTTATCTGGATTGAAAATATTTGCCTCTTTTCACACACACAGGGTATAATCGATTTCGCCAATTTTCGCTTCCTGCAGAGACTGTCCGTCATATTTGGCTTCCGCCGAGACTGTCCGCGAACCCTTGCTTCCTGCAGGGACTACTGTCCTCGAAAATGGCTTCCTGCCGAGACTGTCCACGGGACTCTGCTTCCTGCCGAGAGCCTCGGCAGGAAGCAGAATCACGCAGACACTCTCTGCAGGAAGCCATTTATCATGTACAGAAGTCTCGGCAAGAGTTCGCGGACAGTCTTGGCGGAAGCCAAATATGATGTACTATGTCTGCGTGTCTGCAGGAAGCGAAAATTGGTGGAATCTATTATACCGTATGACACAGTGACGCCTGAGAAAGGAAAGCATTTGCTTCCAAAGGAGGAACGGAAATAATTTGTAGAAGAAACAGAAGTACTCATAAAGATAAAATGAGCCGCGACACGAGAAAACCAACAAAGTGGTTGTGCGCCAAGCACACTCGGACTCAGATCAGCCTGAGCATTTGCCTAGTCTGATCTGACACTCAGCTGAGCGCTTAACGGGCAGCTAAGGGTCTAAGCTACCTCCTTGCGGACATTGAAGACTCCGATCAGACTGGGCGGATGCCCAGGCTGATCTGAGTCTGTGCTGGGCGCACAACCACATTGTTGGTTTTGTCGTGTCGCGGCTCATTAATATAGCCATATTCAAAATGCATAGTGAAGCCCGGTAGTGAAAACACTATAAAGGGTACTAAGTCTTACGTAGTAAAAGCTTCCAAAGAACCAATGTCTCTCTTTCGGTCCCGGCAGGTCACCGAACACTTTATGCACCCATCTTACATAATTGACTAGCCTGGCCACCCAGTAAATAAAGTAGATCAGGACCGCTATTGCTGTGGTTTGTAACACCAGGGAAGCTGAAAGTCGCCATGTTCCGGGCACCAGCGACGTAATTTCCAGGGAACCAATAATTCCAAGCAACATGGCCACACCCTGAAACAAAAGTACACCGAACCAAAAATATATAAAGAGATACAAAAACACCCGTATATGTGCGCAGCTATCTATAGTAGGTTTCACACCAACGTATTTTAGAATACAGTGGTCGCATTTATTAACGACTTAAGTCGTTGCTATGCTGTTGCTAAGGCGAAATTTCTATGAAGGAGATTCCCTATAACTATAAAATTCGCTCTGGAGGAACAGTCTGATAATACAGTCTGATAAAGACTGTTCCTCCACAACAAATTTCATAGTTGTAGGGAATCTCCTTCATAGAAATTTAGCCTTAGCAACAGCACCACAACCACTTAAGTCGTTTTATAAATACGGCCCCAGGTCTATTTGTAACAGTGCGTTACAGGTCAGCTTCCCATTCCCTCTTGGACATAAAAAAATTAAAAAATATATATATCTTAAGGGCGGTATTATGTGGTAAATACAAAATTCTGAGTAAAATCATAAAAATTTAACGCGTCTCTCAGAAAGTTAGCCGAATTCTTAGTATTGTTGTTTTCTACAGTTTAAAGGTAGGTTCCTGTGGTCGAGATACAAATTCTGTTACAAATATTTTTTGTCGATTTTTATGCCCCCGTGACGATAGTCAGGGGGCATTATGTTTTACCCCTGTCTGTCCGTCTGTCCGTCTGTCCGTCGCACATTTTAGTAGTAAGTTTGTGTAATCAACTCCTCCCACAGCTTATGGTGGATCAATTTGAAACTTTGCACACATAATGCAGACATATTGAAGATGTGCATGAAGGTTTCTCATGGCCAAAAAAATATTTTTGACAAAATTACGGGCTTTAGGACTTAGACATTTTTAGTGTTGATTACTGATATAGGGTAGCAACTTTGTGTAATCAACTCCTCCCAGAGTTTACGATGGATCAATTTGAAACTTTGCACACATGTTGCAGACATATTGAAGATGTGCATGAAGATTTCTTATGGCCAAAAATTAATTTTGACAAAATTATGGCCTTTCGGACTTAGACATTTTCAGTGTTGGTTGGTCATATAGGGTAGCAAGTTTGTGTAATCAACTCCTCCCACAGCTTATGATGCATCAATTTGAAACTTTGCATACATATTGCAGACATATTGAAGGTGTGCATGAAGATTTCTTATGACCAAAAAAATAATTTTTTGACAAAATTACGGGCTTTTGGACTTGGACATTTTCAGTGTTGGTTTGTGATTTAAGGTAGCAAGATTGTGTAATCAAATCCTCCCACAGCTTATAACAGATCAAGCTGAAACTTTGCACACAATTGTTGCAGACATATTGAAGATATGCATGAAGATTTTTGAAGGTCACAAAGTGTAATTTTGACAAAATTATGGGTTTTCAAACTTAAGTCATTTTCAGTGTTTGATATCAGTGTGTAATCAACTTCTCTCACAGATATGATAGATGGCTTTGAAACTTTGTACATGTGTTACAGACATAATAAAGATCGTCATGACGATATTTTATGATAAAAAAATTGTTTTTAGCAAAATTGCTTGAATTAAGAAATTTTCATCTTTTGGTTTTTTTTTAACAATATAGGTAACAAGCTAATGTTCTCAAGACATATTACAGCTTATGACTAATCAGTTTTCACAGTTTGAGACCATGCACACTTCTTTGAATTTGTGGTGGGGGT
Source organism: Ctena decussata (assembly GCA_963989385.1). Lineage (NCBI taxonomy): Eukaryota > Metazoa > Mollusca > Bivalvia > Lucinida > Lucinidae > Ctena > Ctena decussata. The sequence continues at coordinate 11,614,580 of OZ022510.1, read as the reverse complement.
GGGGTGGAGGGAGAAAGGGGTGCAAGAGTTAATTGGGGAGCACGGGGGCATCACCTGTGTCTTACAGACACAATTTTCTAGATTATTATTTCAATGCTTCTATTATTCTGAATCTGTTGCTGCCGAGAAAATCGCCAGGTTTTATCGAAAATCGTGTTTTGCTGTTGTTAATCCTCTTTGCGTAATACTGTAATAGACTATACGAAAAGTACAAGACTTAGTACGGTTCAGCCCCAAAACTCCGTTACTGTGACAAGACAGGTGTGTAATTGTAATTATCCCTCCTTGAAATGTAGACTCTTCTGCCTTTTTTGTTTTCTGTTTTTTTAATGTTTTTATGTTGTTGTTTTTTTCAGAACTAAGTCAAAATTTGATTACAGTCTACTTCTTTTTATTTTCTCTGCTCAGCTTCATAATTTGTGAAACAAGATGAAAAAAATAGTATTAAAACGTATGTCACAGGGTAAAGGTTATGTCATACACTTGTACTGCCTTGCGGTACAATCCCGCTTTTATGCGATGGGGTAGAGTGCTCGACTTTAGATCGAAGGGTCCCCGGTTCGATCGTCTGCCGCGACATGAGATTTTCTAAAGAATCCGTGACCAATGGCACCCAACGTAAATGATCTACATGTGCATTAGAACTCCTTAAGACTCATTTCCTGAGAATTCGAGGACAAATTCAATACGGAGGGGGAGAATGTCACAGGGTACAGGTTAGGTATATCATACACTTGTACTGCCTTGCGGTACAAGCCGGCTTTTATAGCGACGTGGTAGAATGCTCGGTTCGATCCTCGGCCGGGGCATGAGATTTTTATAAGAGTCCGTGACACGTAACTCTGAATATATTGAAGTATCTTAACTCAGACCTACACCCATTTTCAATATTAAACATCGTTTGTTTTTTCGGGGGGGGGGGGGGTAGATTTTTTTCGTAGCAAAATCTCCTTTGATGATTTCTTGTAGAAACCCTTTTTTAACAGGAACAAGTCAAGTCGACGGCCGTTTGGATATGTCCCCTCTTTTCTTTCTCCCTCTCTCTGGCTGTTTCAAAGGGCTGTTAAGCCCAAAACCAACCGACAAACATCCAAAATATCAGACCCGATATAACCTTAAGATTTGTTTATTAGATCAATGCATGCCACAAAGGACGAAATCATAAAAAAACTGTTTAAAAGAAGTATTTCGGACAGAGTTCTTACAAGAGGCAACATCACCCAGCAGGCACACAACCTTGAATCAACATTGGATAAACCTTGATTCAACGTCATGGCGTTGAATCAAGGTTTATTCAAGGTTGATTCAAGGTTGTGTGCCCAGTGGGTCAGATTTTTATATCTCGTTAACCGTTTAGGGTCGTCAGGTAAATTCGGACAGCAGCTAAATTCGGACAGTGACATTGTTTCCTTTGTATGTCAGTTGTTTGTAATTAAAACAAAAAAAACAAAATGAAAATCCTGAGCTGTCTCACCAGGATTTTCACTGTTTCCAGTGGTATGTCCGAATTTACCAGCTATACGAAGTTACCAGGCTCGACCCAAGCAGACTAAAGAGAGTTTCATATTCGTTTAGCTCATTTATTCAAGCCTTGTTAAATGTTTAAGCCTTATCGAATGGACGAGTCCTAGACTGGCTGCAGTCTGAACCATTGACTTGCATTTTCTTTTTCATTCTTCTTTAATAAGTCTCATGCCTCTAAAACCCCACTTTTATTTTGGTCTGATAAAACAGAGGTAATTAAGATTTTCTACAGACCCCATTGGATAGACAAGCATCATTTCGGAGAATAATATAAAGAAAATATGTTTTATCGACTAAAGCCAGTCTAGATGTGTCCATTTGTCAACCAAAGAGTGGCTGACTTTGTTTCCTTTTTATCACTGTGCTTTTTATACTGTTTTAATCCATTTTCGCAGCAATATGCATTTGTCTCATGCGAAAGTGTAGACTGGGATCAGACGCCGTATTTTATAGCGTCTGGTCTGGACCTGTACTTCATGCGTATGTCCTAATAATGGGACGCGTGGCATTTAGGGTCGAGTCGGGTAAGTTCGGACAGCGGGTAAATTCTGACAGTGACGTCGTTTCCTTTATATGTCAGTTGTTAGGAATTAAAACAAAATTAACAGGGCAAGCAGTGAAAACCCTTTTGAGACGGCTCATAATGAGCCGTCTCATCTGGATTTTCACTGTTTGCAATGATATGTCCGAATTTACCCGCTGTCCGAAATTACACGACTCGACCCGTAAAACAACAAACAACACAACATTAACACTCCACCACCGAACGAAAAAAAAAAAATATTTACCTTTCGGTTCTACTCTTATCAACTGTATCACAGAAACCTTTTACACAGCATGCATAATGAGTCCTACAAAATAACACACTGCCTGGCCTATTTTACGTGAATAAATAATAAATCTACTCGAACACGTCTCGTATTCCGGGCATATAGAATTACTCTCTTGAAAATGTTTTTTTTTTTTTTTATGCAATGTATATGTGGTAGCTCCGAAATATTCAATACAGTTTACGTCTAAAACTTTTAAATAAAAAGTATACCCTCTCTCTCTCTCTCTCTCCTTCTTCTTCTTTCTTTTATTTTTTTCCAGTCTTCTTCTTCTTCTTTCTTTTATTTTTTCTTCTTCTTCTTCTTCTTCTTTCTTTTATTTTTCTTCTTCTTCTTCTTCTTCTTCTTCTTTCTTTTATTTTTCTTTTCAGTCTTCTTCTTCTTCTTTCTTTTATTTTTTTTTCCAGTCAAAACACCTTTATTCTATTTACGGCATTTGATCTGAAGTGATATATAGACCTAAATGCAAAAAAAAAAAAAAACTGTAATTTTAATTTGTTGCGGTGTGTTTTTGTTTCCTGCTGCCTGGTATGATATACTCGATTTTTCGGCATTCTTTAAAGAGGCCGTTTACATGGGCTGTCTTGACATACATGTGTAAGACATAGAGAATATTACACGGTTGTTTTGATCCCAGCCCTGATCTCAGCCCGAGTTGACCGTATCGGCCCGAGCCCGAAGGGCGAGGGCTGATACGGTCCGAGGGCTGAGATCAGGGATGGGATCAAAACAACCGTGTGATGATCTTTTTATCATATACTTTCTTATAGAAATTGAACTTTTGTAAGAAATACTGCAATATTTTTGTTCCAATAAAATTTGTTTTTTTTTCTTTTTATTGGCTGAAAAAAACATGAAGATGTTCGAGTCGGAAGATCATGGATGGTTAGCCGTGCCGCCATTTTTCTTTCAGCTGGAAGTACAACTGAGCACAAAATGAAGAAAACACATCATAATTGTTTGGTATTTTAATCGTAAATGGCTCAGATTACAAAATAAAACTTACCGAGAATGGTTTTCTGGTTTTAGAACAAACTACGAAGCCTCTGCGTGTCCACTTTCAGCCAGTCGACGTGCAGCAATAAAACATGGCGGCAGACGTCTTTTAGCTCGCTGAATTGTTTTGATGACGTCAGCGGCAATACTTGACGTTAGCGCCAAAATTGAGGGCCGATACAAGGGCTGAGATATTTCTGTCCCGCCCTGCACGTGAGGTGATCTCGGCCCTACACCTGACTTTTTGACAACAGGGCTGGACAGCGCTTTCTGACAGGGCTATAATAGGTGGGCCAAATATCTAGTATCAAGGGCAATACTAGTGAAAGTATATGATAAATGCATGTTTTAGACCTGCAGGTTTTTTCTTGTTTACACGACATGTCTTCGCCCTGCATGCTTTTATTTCCTGTCATCATACTGGTGTAAAATAGAAGCTGAAAATGTTTCCAAATTACTGATATCTATAATTCGATTAATGGATATTAATAATTCGAATTCGTCATAATGATATCAATAATTTGAATTTGTGACATCACAAACTCGAATAATGGATATCTATAATTCAGTCCAATTAATGGATATCAATACTTCGAAGTATTGATATCACTAATTCAAATTAATGAGATCAATAATTCAAATTATGGATATCTATAAATATGGAATAAGTAGAAAAACGGCATCCCATGGAGATGTATTCTATGTGTTTCCAATTATTGATATCCATAATTAAATTATTGATTTCAGTAAATCAGGCTGAATTATTGTTATCCATAAATTGACACTGACTAAATCTTATACTGAGGTAAATGACCTTTGACATTGAAACGGTCGTTGACACGAGAAAGGTTAATTTAGCCTGGACCACAGGTGAACGAGGCAGAGTTGAATCAACTTGTGCATCTATGCAGTCTAATCAGAGACTTCTCTGTTTGCCTAAGCAAATCATGACTCTCCGGGAATCAATAAATAGAAGGTTGAGTAGTCTGATAACTAGATGAGCACAGATGCACATGCTAATTTTAGCATTTGTTGCACGCATATGGATTAATGACCTTTTCACTTGTCACAATAACCCTTTGACAGTGTCCATGGTGTCTCAATCGATATTTTCAATATGAGTACCTTCTGACTCTTGAAACTGTGTACTGTGTTCAAAACAATATTCCTTATGAAAAAACATGGAATTCTATGTATTGATATTCGTCGTTCTTATATCGCTGGAACTATTTTTTGCGATTTCTGAAGATGCACCTACTATTACGACTAAAGTTGGAACAATTATTGGTACAGTCAAAGAAACTGACGTGTTCGGAAAACCAATGAAAACATACCACTATTTTGGAATTCCGTACGCCGAGCCACCGGTAGGAGATCTGCGATTCAAGAAACCAGTTCCTAAAACCAAACTGAACTCACCCTTTGACGCGTCGAAACACGGGAAAACGTGTTTACAAGTGCTAGTGTTTCCTTTTCCGGAGGATAAACATATGTCCCTAGGTGAAGATTGTCTGACGCTTAATGTTTATGTTCCTGTCGGGCTTGAGGGCAGTCAAGGGAATTTAGCCGTTATGGTTTTGATTCATGGCGGTGGATTCATTTGTGGGGCATCCGAGCCTTACGTTTCTGACACCATTTCTGCCCAGGGCAATGTGATTATTGTGACACTAAACTACAGACTGTCAGTTTGGGGATTTCTTAGCACTGGAGACGAGCATGCGCCTGCCAACTACGGCCTTTGGGATCAACATTTGGCAATAAAATGGGTTCATGATAATATTGAGGCTTTTGGCGGGGACACAGGCAGAGTGACAATCTTTGGGGAATCAGCTGGAGGGGCTAGTGTTGTTTACCAAAGTCTCTTTGAAGGAAACAAGGGTCTGTTTCAAAGGGCTATTGCTCAAAGTGGCAGCATAACAAACCCTTGGGCTTCTAGCAAAACACCCAGAGAAGATGCTGTATTACTGGGAAAACTTGTGGATTGTGAATATACTGAATCAGGTTCATTAATAGATTGTCTTCGCAATAAACCGCCCGATATTCTGAACGAAACACTTAACGACTTTTCAAATGGGCTTTTGAAATTGGAAATGCCATTTACTCCGACGGTTGATGGGGAATTCGTCAAAGAACCAGCGAAAAATTTATTACTCGGATCCTCTGACCTTTCAGCACGAGATCGAGAGGTCTTTGCCTCCGTTGATTTCTTGTCCGGAATTTGTGCAGAAGAAGGGGTTTTGATGCTGGATCCTGAGTTCGGTATTGAAGACCCTGAAAATTTTGAACCCAATCGGACTTTCTTGGAAGACACGTTACTTCCCCTGGCGATTTCTTATGCTTTGAAGACGGAAATACCAGAAGTGGTGACTAACGTAGTCGCGCATGCGTATACCGACTGGGAGGAACCGGAAAACATTGAAAAGCGGCGAAACAAAATAGTAGCACTTATGTCTGACATCTCATTCGGGGTGTCGCTTGCAGAAACTATTGCTCGGCACCATTCACTGGCACCGGACTCTAAAAACACATTTATGTATATATTTGACATACCGCCATCCCTGAGGGCTTTACCGACACCGTCATGGGCGAAGAAGGCAAACCATGGAGACGATTTGGTATATACATATTTTGAAGAATCGGAAGGAATGGATTCATTCATTCCGAGGGAGGAGGTCTTTAAACCAACGGATGAAGACAGGGATACCGCAAAGTATATGATGACTATGTGGAGTAACTTTGCAAAAACTGGGTAAATAGATTCCGTCGAAATAACGTCGTTATGACTTCCGATGCGACGTTATAACGTCGCATCAAAATCAATACGACGTCGTTCGACGTCATGTTCAAGCTGGGTATATACTTGTTGCAACAAGATTTATCCACTTTTAAGAAGTATATAATAAACGAGCGTTTGACATTACAGGTTGACATGTCATGCTGCAATTAGCTTAATAATACCATACTTTAGAGTAGACCTTGTTTATTACAGATTTTTTTTTACCAGTTATTTAAAAATTATCGCTGATTCTGACACTGGTCGCCTAAAATCTAGTGATATACTGCGAGACAAATCACTAGGCGGACTAGCGTGACGTTATTTAGCGCCATTCGAACGTCATTTTGATTCGTTTGATGACGCCAATTCTCATTTCCATGAGGATAGACGGTGTAACGTCGTTATCTCGCATCAACAACTTACGAAATGCTGGTTAACGTCTCTGTTACAGTCAAAGCTATTGGCGGGAATTCTTCATGTAATAATGGCGGAAAACTGGAAAAATCTAAAGGACACACTTGCATTTTCGTCCTTTCTTGCGTGTAAGAATCGAAACAGATTCTTGCTTACAAGTGATTTGTTACCCAATATATCACTGGTTGTCGGTCAGTCGTCAGTATGATATCACTCGCGCATCGCGCTCGTGATATATCCACTTAACGACTGACCTCCAACCAGTGATATATTGAGCAACAAATCACTGTGAGCAAGAATCTATTTCTTAATTAAGGAATGAATGTTATTTTTTCAACGTTTACTGAAGTATAAACTACATCGGATCACGAGCAAAGTAAGTGAACCCCGAAGGGGTTTACGTAAACTTTGCTCGTGACCCGATGTAGTTTATACTTCAGTAAACGTTTAAAAAATAACATTCATTCCTTATATTTATATTATTAAACGATGCTTTTGATCAATAAAAAGATAAACAAAAATAAGAAATACATATATAAGAATCGTTTTTCAAACATTACCGGTCGAATTTTGCAATAGTTTGGAACAGCCGCATTGTCACTGCCTACCAGTAAATTCCACCTCCTGTTGAAGATGTCACACGCAAGTGGGCGTAGCGGGCTGTCACTCAATGTTTTCTAGCCATTCAAGTACATGGCATGTTGTAGATTTCACGTGCTAGTTAGTGAGATGAGCTGTCACTCTGAAGCACGTGGGACAATGTAATTATTGGCTTTTAAACAACGACTCCCGCATCACTTAATTGGGTTTACAGAGAGCTCTGCACTGATAATGTAAATATTTACATGTAACACATAGTGTGGGGGTGTAAACTTTCAGTGCAGAGGCGTCCTACTTATTTGGATGCTTGCAGAAGGTGCGGTTAGTGGTTCTTTGGACATTTTTACCCTGTCATATATCTTTTCTTTCTTTCTCTCTCAATTCAGACCGGAATACTGTCTCAAAGACCCGTTAAACCTAATGCAACCTACCAATCAAGCGCGAAAAAGTTATTCATGACTGCGAAACCGGAATGAATTAACATGCATGTATATAAGCAAAACAGAACAAAACATACGATTAACAGCGCTCGAACATATGTGGTATAGCAAACATGGCATACATTATGACAGCGCATATGATCATTAAAGACAATTTACCGAAAAGGAAGTGGCCTCCGCCCACTAGGGCCCGCGAAAGCGATGGGCAGCCTAGTGCCTCTCTGTAGCAGGGCCTGAGTGTCATTTCTCTCAGGTCGGTAAAAGTCTTAATAGTCTCGACATGACTGAAATATTATTTACTGTGACTTAATCACAACTGAACAACAACCACCGGCCGGAAAGGAAAAAGAAGATAATTGAGCCGCGACACAAGAAAACCAACAAAGTGGTTGTGCGCCAAGCGCAGGCTCAGATCAGCCTGGGCATCCGCCCAGTCTGACCAGACTCTTCCCTCAGCGCTGAAAGGGAAGCTAAGGGTCTAAGCTACCTCCATTCGAACAGCGAAGACTCTGATCAGACTGGGCGGATGCCCAGGCTGATCTGAGTCTTAGCTGGGCGCACAACCACTTTGTTGGTTTTGTCGTGTCGCGGCTCATATATAGATTGTATTTCGATTCTTGTAACTGCGGAGGAGCCCCGGTAGCTCTGTGGATTAGGCCTGCTGACCTAGCGGCCCGGAGTTCGTATTTCGGGGGCGGAAATCGTTTTCAATCGTAAACGGAGATTCAGTTGCACACAACCTTTCGTTATCACCCTTCCATCATCCTGATATAACTGAAATACTGTTTAAAAAGACCTTAAATCGCGTCATTTATCTATCTAGTTAATGCGATGCGTTCTAAAGGACTATTTTAAGGCAGACGTCGACAGGGAAATTAACCCCGTTGGATAAAATTTGACTGTGTGTCAACCTAATCTGAAAACTAGCTTGAGATTTTCTTGTCTCAGTTTGATCCAACATTGATTCCATTAGTCATGAAACTTTATGCATCCAAATGTAAATATATCCATGGAGCGTATAAATATTCTAAACATAGACCGGTATGGTCTGTATTATGGCATTTATCAGTCATTTGTATGTGAATGAATATGAGCCGCGACGCGAGAAAACCAACAAAGTGGTTGTGCGCCCAGCGCAGACTCAGATCTGCCTGGGCATCCGCCCAGTCTGATCAGAGTCTTTGCTGTCCGCATGGAGCTAGCTTAGACCCTTAGCTACCCTTCAAGCGCACAGCGAGAACACTGATCAGACTGGGCGGATGTCCAAATTGATCTGAGTGCGCTTTGCGCATAACCACATTGTTGGTTTTCTCGTGTCGCGGCTCAATTATAATTGCTTTCTTTTCTCTGCTTCAGGAACCCAAATACACCGGTCCCTGTTAAAATGTTTTGGCCACGATATACAGCAGAAGGCCAGCAATATTTATATATAACAAGGCAGATGACCTCGGACTCTGTCAAAAGTCATCCTTTTTCAAGAGAACTTAACTTATGGCGGAAAGTTATTCCTGGTCTCATGGACGCTCTTGGAGAACAGAAGATTCAAGACTCATCAAGCTTTTGTGAGAAAGACGGAGGATGTTCACCATAGATAAATACACACTTTCACAGCCTAGGCGTCTTATATACTAAAAGGATAAAGAAACGCAGGGTAAACACAAGGGAAGATTGAAGTTTATGTATTTGAATGTTATATAATATTCCTTATCATATGACGTCGCATCTGAGAGTGTAATAAAGCCATGCATTAAAAACCATAATCCACTAGTGGATTAAATATGCAAACTACGACGTAACGTTATGCGTTGACGTCCATAAAACGTCGCGTTTTCTAATGGCAAAATCGTGACGTATTAGTGCACAATTTGCCAATAAAATGTGATTTTAGTGTCATATGATAAATAGAATCTTGCATTCGTGCTCCTGTATTATTGAATTTATTAAACTCGTTGGTGAAAACGATAAGATGCTCGGCAGAGCCTCGCATCTTATCTTTTTCTCCAACTCGTTTAATAAAATCAATAATACATGAGCACTCATGTAAGATCCTCTTTTTTTTATAAATTTGTCAAAGGCTATCTTATATCTTTTAATTCTTGAGTTAGTGGAAACAAATTTGACGGTACATGTATCCCCAACACAGGGTATAATCGATTCCGCCAATTTTCGCTTCCTGCAGAGACTGCCCGTCATATTTGGCTTCCGCCGAGACTGTCCGTGATCTCTTGCTTCCTGCAGAGACTACTGTCCTCGAAGATTGGCTTCCTGCCGAGACTGTCCGCGTGACTCTGCTTCCTGCCGAGAGCCTCGGCAGGAAGCAGAATCACGCGGACAGTCTCTGCTGGAAGCCATTTATCATGTACGGAAGTCTCGGCAGGAAGCAAGAGTTCGTGGACAGTCTCGGCGGAAGCCAAATACGATGTACAGTCTCTGCAGGAAGCGAAAATTAGCGGAATCGATTATACCCTGTGCCCAATATCGTAAAGTGAAATCGATCAGTTCGTGTACTGGTCAATAGGGATATGCCAACGTAGGGACGCGTACCTCATAAACGCACCTCACACAATCGGTTCCTTAAAGTTTTGGGGTCAGTGCTGCGATTGTGAGTGCTGCCGTTCCAATGGCAGTAAGGTGGCGATTATGCAGATGTGCAAGCTGTATAGCCCTGTCTTGACGTTGCGTCGCTACGCACGAACGTTCCGATTGCGGTTGGTCGGTAAGCCTTCCAGTTTCCGTCTTAAGACGGCGAACAAGACATTTTTGTGGCAACATTCACACCAAACTGCATAGCAACCTGCTGTTGCCTTTGATCTTGCATTAGCAACGCAATACACTGAACCCTCTGAAATTCCGTCAGCTGTACCATGATTGCAGGAGATGCAAATCGAGTTTTATCAGCGGAAATTAGTGGGTAAACCTCTTGAGTATCAAGTGGTATGACAAAATGTGTTGACGAACTTGTCAGTATTATTCTGCACGGGCCTTTTCCTTTTCACCCCTTGCCCTACCTGACAAGGTATATTCATACTTGAGTAATTTTTTGCACTGGGTTTAGTGCACAGTGATCCAGATAATCATCTGACCACTTTTCATAATTTTAAACAAAACAGTTAAAATATTATTCCATATTTTGTTACTGTGCGTTTCTTTATCCTTTTAGTATATTTTAGTTGGGTGTGTATACACAGGGGATAATCGATTCCGCCAATTTTCGCTTCCTGCAGAGACTGTCCGTCATATTTGGCTTCCGCCGAGACTGTCCGCGAACTCTTGCTTCCTGCAGAGACTACTGTCCTCGAGAAATGGCTTCCTGCCGAGACTGTCCGCGTGATTCTGCTTCCTGCCGAGAGTCTCGGCAGGAAGCAGAATCACACGGACAGTCTCTGCAGGAAGCCATTTATCATGTACAGAAGTCTCGGCAGGAAGCAAGAGTTCGCGGACAGTCTCGGCGGAAGTCAAATATGATGTACAGTCTCTGCAGGAAGCGAAAATTGGCGGAATCGATTATACCCTGTGGTATAGCGAGTAGATAAAACCATCCTGAGAGGCTGTTGCAACATATTTGAGCCGCGACGTGAGAAAACCAACAATGTGGTTGTGCGCTCTGCGCAGACTCAGATCAGCCTTGGCATTCGCCCAGTCTCGCCAGACTCTTCGCTAAGTGCTTAAAGGGTAGCTAAGGGACTGAGCTACCTCCATGCAGACAGCGAAGACTCTGATCAGACTGGGCGGATGCCCAGGCTGATCTGAGTCTGCGCTGTGCGCACAACCACATTGTTGGTTTTCTTGTGTCGCGGCTCATTTTATGGAGAATTATCCAGAAATATCTGGGCGCTTGCTGTGTCCTCTTTTGAGCGGACCAGTCCAAATTCAAAATGTGCAAAATTGACTGCCTTAAAGCGCCAACAAAGCAGAAGACAAAATTTGCGTCTGCAAAATTGTGTTAAAACCAAGCAAAATCATATTGAGAATTCGAAGCCTAGAGGGCAAACAAATTAACAGTGAAGATATAATTAAGGCGGCTCATTATGAACTGCCGCATAAGGATCTACACTGTTTAAATATTCAGGGAGGAACCCCTGTTGATGCCGAGGTTATTATTTTTTTATTTCATTTTTCATTGTTATCGTTGTTGAGAAAATGGTGTCAGTTTTTTTTGTTCTTTTTGTGTGTGTGTGTGTGTGTGTGTGTGTGTGTGTGTGTGTGTGTGTGTGTGTGTGTTATTTAAAAGTTAATAGAAAATACTGGCCAACATAGAGTTTAGAGTTTATTAGTTATACAATAGGCCAAAGGCCCATGAGTACACTGTTTTGATAACATATAGCAATACAATGGACACTGGTGATCTATGTAAACAAGAAAAATATACATATCAGCATGGTTAAGCATAAGTAAAAATACAATCTAATACATGTACTAAGAAATCACAAGTTTTCAAAGCATTTCTACAAAAAACATGTATCCCGAGTTGAGCATAAACAGTGTCTAGTTAGTTAAGCATAAATCGAATTGCAATACTTTCAATATGCTTTACCATTACAAAATAATTGAGCCGCGACACGACAAAACCAACAATGTGGTGGTGCGCCCAACGCAGACTCAGATCAGCCTGGGCATCCGCCCAGTCTGATCAGTCTTCGCTGTCCGCATGGAGATAGCTTAGACCCTTAGCTACCCTTTAAGCACTTAACGAAGGGTCTGATCAAACTGGGCGGATGCCTATGCTGATCCGAGTCTGCGCTGAGTGCACAACCACATTGTTGATTTTGTCGTGTCGCGGCTCATATGTTTATGCGTTTCTGTCGGTTTAGAATAAAGTCCCATTACCATGTTTACTATGAAGGTTAATTCTCCTTCATACAGACGCCGTGAGTTTGATTGGGGTTAATTCTATTTCTCAGGGTATCAGTTGTACATGTTTGCTAGCATCTGCGCTGATTGTTCTCTTCCGAATTAAGCCGCGACACGACAGATCAGCGTGGACAGCCGCCCAGTCTGATCAAACTTTTTACAGTGCCCTTAAAGGGTATCTAAAGATCTAAGCTCCCTTCATGCGAATTATAGCGAAGCCTCTAATCAGACTGAGCCACTGCTCAGGCTGATCTGAGACTTCGCTGTCGCACATGCCATTTTGTCGTGTCGTGTCTCAATTTTAGGCCGGATTATCGAAGCTGTTGTGCATTAGTTGACGTGATGCTAGCGTCAGTGTGAATATTGGCGTTTAAACCTGTGTTAACCCAATTAATGTCCAGTGTCCCATACAAGGGACATTGGCAAAAAGTGCAAACCCATATCAGACGCCGCGATACGCGGCGTCTGATCAGGATCTTCACTATTTGCATTAGATAAATTGGTATTTCTTCATTTCTTCTGAAAGGAAAAAAAGTAAAATAAAATAAAATAAAAATGATAAAAACAACATAACCAGACAACCCGATTTGGCAAATGGAATCATCCATTTTGATAAAGATAGAGTAGTCCACTGGGCACAAATGTGTTAAGGGTGATTGAGTTAGCTTTCAAAGGAAGCAGCATTTCACTTTTGACTCCATTCTCAACAGCATTCAACATTTTCAGGAAAGAATTTGCTCCAACTAAATTCGTTACAGCCCCGCAGGCACGTAACGTCGAATTTACGTCGTTTTGAAATTGGCATTTGGGGAGGTAAATCGTCGGTTTTATGGTCGGAAATTTCGTTTTACGGCGACCCGTCAGCGGAGCCGTAAAACAAAATTTCCGACCATAAAACCGACGATTTACCTCCCCAAATGACAATTTTCAATACAGTTATCCCCATTCTAATGCACTTTTCACATTTTCACCTTTAAAAGTATGCTACTTTGCACGCATAGCAAACGCTTTCAGCGACGTAAAACCAAACGTCAACCAATGCGAAGCGACGTAACGTAATGACGTCGGGTTTGCGACAGTATATCGCAGGATTTACTGTCGCAAATTTTGACGTTATCCAATCAGACGTCGCGTTACATACGTAAGTGCATTAGAATTTTCTTTTGTTGACGTTCTTTACACCTGAAAATATTCTAATGATGCATGATAGATAGAAAACCATTTAAGTGTCTTTTGATATGAAGTTTATCAGGCTCGACCAGAAACACGTCAGACTGACTCGGCAAGCCTCGCCATTCTTACGCTGTTTCTTGTCTCGCCTGATAAACTTGATATCAAAATACACTAACATGGTTTTCTCTATATTCCTCAGGCTACTCTAAGAGATAGAGGATATTTGACTTTTTACAGTGTAAGATCGATTTTTATCATATGACGTCGCATCTGAAAGTGTAATCAAGCCATGCATTAAAAACGATAATCCACTAGTGGATTATATGCAAATTGCAAATTACGCGTTGACGTCCATAAAACGTCACGTTTTCTAATGGCGAAATTGTGACGTTTTAGTGCAAATAAAATGCGAATAATAATAATAATATGCGATTTTAGTGTCATATGATAAATAGAATCTTGCATTCGTGCTCCTGTTTTATTGAATTTATCAAAACTCGTAGGGGAAAACCGATAAGATGCTCGGCAAAGCCTCGCATCTTATCGTTTTCCCCAACTCGTTTCATAAATTCAATAATACATGAGCACTCATATAAGATCCTATATTTATTTCACCGAATGAACACCAAAAGCAGTATTTTCACGAGTTGCGAAGCCACAAGTAAAAATACCACTTTGGTGTTCATGAGTGAAAAAAAATCTCCTTACACTAAAAAAGTCAAATTTTCTATTTCTTTTATGCTTGAAATCGCAATAATTCTGTTTATTCAAGAGCGTCAGTCATCTCGACCGAAACGCAACTTTTTATCTAGCCGTTCTGCGTCAAATGTGATGCTTCCAGCGTGTTTATTGGATATTATATTGGTTTGCAACTAAAAATGCTTCAAATAACATTTCGATAAACAGATCTCAAAAAGTTTGCCGAGAAAAGATACCTAAAGGAGACTAAGGCGAGCTGACGTCGCGTGCAATAACAATGTTACGTTGGCGCTTTAAGCGACGTCAATAAGGTCGTAATAACGTGCAAACATGCATGACATAATTTTTGTCAAGCCAGATAAGATTTAGCCAATAGCAACAAAAAACTTGAGGCTATTTCACAAATATACTAATCCTGAAACAGTGAAATCGAAAGTGATAGCTTCAGTGTTTGAAACAGTGAGATTATCAGTTTCGATTTCACCGAGAAATCTCTATTTATAATTCATTGAAAAGCATAAAAAGAAATGTATAATTAAACCCTAGCAATACCCAAGTATTCCTTGGACTATTGAAAGATATGTATAAAACATGTCTACGAGTAGCCCTATGAATACCTGACTCCGACCTAGCAGGCACATAGCGTTGAAATGACGTCGTAATGTGACGTAATGACGTCGCTTCGACGTCAGTATGACGTCATATTGACGTCATGTGCCTGCAGGGGAAGTTATGAAACATTTATCGTGCTCAACTCAGCTGAGCATGAAATTTTACCTGTTAATAAATAGCAAATGATTGATAAGTTCAGTTGTTTTCATGCTCACTTTAACTGAAATTGAATAAGAAATTTTCTCTGCTTATAAATATGAAAATGTCAACATTAGTTGGCATTTTCATATTTATAAGCAGAGAAAATTCCATGCTCAGCTGAGTTGAGCACAAAAAAACTTTGGTAAGCTCGGGCCTGGGTATTGATCGGGTTTGCCCAGGTAATATTCCCAAACGTGACCACAAGTTTGACTTCCTGGGACATATCGGGAAACTTTGAACCAGACGCTATATACATCCGAACATGAAGTGTACTGTGACAAAAAAGTTGCTAGTAAAGTACATGTTCCTTTCTTGTCAAAGCTGGTCACCATTATTTTGAAGACAGTACATACATTTCTTATTTTTCACCGCTATCATCTGTCCGTATACATGTAATTGGTCCATGTGAAACAAGTGTATAATCTGGTATAATGAACTAAAGCCCTAATATGTAGGAAATATCCGAGAAAAACGATGAAATTGCCCCCAAAAGGCAGTCTGATCAGGATATGCATTGCTTTCCATCAAGCCAATGGGTAAAAGGAAACGATACCTGGATAGGTGTACTTTCAGGAGAGTAAACTCTTGCATTTAAATTTCACCCCTCTTCTAAATAGGAATCAAGTAACTCTTAATGTGAATTCTTTCCTTTTAGAAAAGATCCCGTTTTGGAAAGGCTTTGTCCAAAAAGGAAACTAACGGGATCTCATAACTGAGCCGCGACACAAGAAAACCAACAAAGTGGTCAAGCGCCCAGCACAGACTCAGATGAGCCTGCGCATCCGCCAAGACCAGACTCTTCGCTAAGCGCTTAAAGGATAGCTAAGGGCCTAAGCTACTTCAATGCGGACAGCGAAAACTCTGATCAGACTGGGCGGATGCCAAGACTGATCTGAGTCTGCGCTGGGTGAACAACCACTTTGTTGGTTTTCTAATGTCGCGGCTCATATATATTGTCTCATATGGCACGATTGCAGAAAAAAGGCTTGGAATTGCACCCATTTAGCTGAAGTCTAATATAAGATAAAATACGTGTCACTACTCTAAATGCTAAGGTAGCTAGTCCAGTATACGAAATATATAAAGTGTCCGAATGCACAGGGTTATTACCAAATACGAGATGATGCCCCAGTTTATACCAGCTTACAAACGAGAATATGATCTTGACTCTTGAATCCCACTATCAGTGTATCATCAGTCTCTCGGTACGATATCGAATAAGGAATCTTGTTCACGTCACTGGTTGTCAGGAGAGTTTCATACTTTTCACCATTTGCGGTAATCACCACCAGTCCCCAAGAACTTCTGTCAAACCGAGATGGATTATGATCGCATACCAAGATATTGTCTTCGGCATCAACGCACAAACCAAGTGGTTTTCTCAGTTTCTCATCTTTATTCCGATACCTTCTGACCAGGTTTCCATCAGTTGTCATACATGTTATTGTAGCTGTATCAGCAGGTCCACCAGTAACAAAGATCTTACCAGAGGAACTGGCAGTGATGTACTTTGGATGGTCAAAGTTGACACCTGCTTGCAACATTCTCTTCCTGTTGCCATTCAGATCTAGGACTTGCACTTCTACTGGCGTCGTTGTGTATATTTCATCACCAAATACTTCAATACCATGATATTTTGCGTCCAGCTTAATGGTACGACCATACTTGAACTGAGGAAACACTTGTATGTACTGGAGCTGCTGGGTACATGTATCAAACAGGGTATACGGGAACCGCCGGGTATCAGACAGGGTATACGGGAGCTGCTTGGTGTCAGTCAGGGTAATGACATTATTGTCGTCGACAACCGATACGTCCCACGGAGAGGAAATTAGGGTCAAGTGTTCACGTAGTACCAAAGCCTTGTCAAGCAATTTGACATTTTTATTCTCACAATCGCATAACACAGCATGTCCACTAGGCATAAATGTACATCCAGTTATAGATGGTGTTTTTTCATCATCCGGTGCTTTTACTTTCACCTCGGTTTGTAAATTTGCCTTTTTACCCATAAATACTTTCCTAATACACCGGTTTCCGCTTGTATCGCTGTGAGGCAGACTCTTGAGTGTTCCCGTCAAATTACCTAGGGAAGTTATGTTTTTTTGAAACTTATATAATTTCCTGTTTCCAACAAATGTTAAAGTTAGTTTGGGCATATCTTTCTCCATTTCCGCTAGCAAAGTTTCATATTCCTTGAGACTTCTTGAGACCTGGACTTCTGTTGTGAACATCTTTATTTTGTTAGCGGCATTTTTTGCATCTACAAGTTGCTGGATGTCAGAATCCAACATATGTAATCCTGTTGTAAGTGCCGAAATTTGCTGACCAATGTCTTGTCTCTGTTCTGTGTCGAGTTTGTCCAATTCTTGAATCATATTTTGCTCCAGTCTGTCTAAGAAGGCATCGATCTTCGCTCTAAAGTCTTTGATTTCTTTTTTGCAATCTTCGGTTATACCTTTTAGTCCTTTTAGCTCGGATTTGCATTGTTTCTGCATGCTCTCATATCGATGTTCCAGCGATTTTATTTTTGTTAAAACTTCATTGAGCATCTCGGTGTTGCACTTACTTATTTTGTCTTGGACGTCGTTTATTTTACAGTTTCGATGCTTCAACTTCTTGCATGGATTGCACATAAGATCTTGATGGTCTTCACAGTAAAACTCAACTTCTTGGTTCTTGTTACAACCGCAGTAGACTTGGACACCATACTTCTGATAGCTTGAAGAAGGGGCTGGTCTCTTTTCACCCGACAAAATGCTATGATTTTTCGTGATAGCCAGTTTTTGATGAACATCCTTGCACGAATCACATAGGTATTCTCTGCATTCGTTACAGTAATGGTTGGCTTTCTTGTCTAGTTTATCTGTTTGACACGGTCCACAGGTGATATCATATAATTCGTCAGACGCTCCTTGTAAAGATCTAGCACCATCTACAGAAGCCATTATATGTGTTTCTGAAAAAAAAACTATAAAACTTAAGCGACAACTAGAAAATAGTGCGACAGATAAGGGCTTTTATATGTATGACCCTTTCAACAATGTCCAAGCTTTTCGTGTATGTGAAGAAAATGCATGAAATTGTGATAAAAGACAAATAAGGCAACGTATAGACGGACTTGGAAACAAAATTTGTAATGTATGAGTCCACAACACTAATACGAGCGGATAAAAAGAAAAAGAAATGCTCAAATATGTGCCCCACTAAACTTTGATTGTATTGGGTTGTTCATAAGTTTCTCGCAGGAAAACCGCAAGCCAAGAAAAACACGTACATTGTAACAGACAATAAGTATTATCCCCCGCCAAAGGCGGTGGTATAATTTTCTCCAAGTCCGTCCGCCGTAAGTCCGTCCGTCCTTCCATCCGTTTGTCCTGAGCCATAACTTAGTAACCACTGGACGGAATTTCAAGAAACTTCAAATCAAATAAATATATATCACTATAACGCGCTGACGCATGTGACGTTTCTTCAGACTGGTTTCAGAAGTACATGAGTTATTGCCCTTTAATTGACTTAAAATTAATCCGTCCGTCCGGAGCCATAACTAGGAAACCACTATAATTTTCTCCAAGTCCGTCCGCCGTATGTCTGTCCGTCCTTCCATCCGTTTGTTCTTTCGTCCATCCGTCCTGAGCCATAACTAAGTAACCACTGGACGGAATTTCATGAAACTTCAAATCAAATAAATATATATCAATATAACGCGCTGACGCATGTGACGTTTCTTCAGACTGGTTTCAGTAGTACATGAGTTATTGCCCTTTAATTGACTTGAAATTAATCCGTCCGTCCGGAGCCATAACTAGGAAACCACTAAACGGAATTTCATGAAACTTAAATTAAATATATATCACTATAACGCGCTGACGCACTTGAAGTTTCGTCAGACTGGCTTCAGTAATACATGAGTTATTGCCCGTTAATTGACTTAAAATTAATAAAATGAGCCATAACTAGGTACCAATTTCCAAAACTTCATGAAACTTAAACTAAATATATATCACCATAACCCAGTTATATGCACAGAAAGTTTCGTCAGAATGGCATCAGTAGTACATGAGTTATTGCCCTTGAATGAATTTAAGATTGAATAATTCAGCCATAAGCAAGTAATCAATGAACAGAGTTCTATGAAACGTATACTACATGTGTATCATCATAACACCTTCGTGAATTTTACGTTTTGTCGGAATTGCTTCAGTAAGCAATGAGTTATTTCCCTTTAATTTGTTTAAAATTAACAAAGTGAGTCATAACTACGTAACCAATAATTTCATGGAATTTCATGAAATTTAAAACAATTATGTATTGTCATGACACAGGAGTGCACATTAAGTTTTGTCATAATCGTTATAGTAGTGCGATTGATTTAAAATCACTAAATTAGCCATAACTAAGGTGCCGGTGAACAAAATTTCTTGAAACTGAATTAAAATGTATCATCCTAGTGCAGTGATGCTGAGGCAAGTGTTTAAGAAGAACAGCTTCAGCTTATGCCTCACTTATTCCATAGTTATTGTTCTTGAGTTTATTTACAATCCAGAAGTTCAGCCTGTGAACAAGAAATTATATTCAAACTTAAAATAAACCATTCAAACTTAAAATAAACCATAAAGAAATCGGAGCCACTTCGGCGGGGTATATAAATTCACCGAATTTGCTTGTTTCATCTGCTTTCTAGCTGCGATAACTTTGTTTTATCTGCCATTTACTTAAGTATACACTGACGGTTTGGGCCCTCATAAAATGTGAAAACAAGAAGTCTGAGCGGCAGATAATAATAATTTTTTGGCGGTATTCGGATGGATAGATAACTTCCGATATTATGTCCTTTTTAGCAGTAGTCAGTCATATCAGGACGATGGATGAGTGATAATGACAGGCTGTGTGCAATGTAACCCCAATTATGATTGAAAAGATTCCCGCCTCCAGCGGGGCTCAAACCCGGGACCGCTAGATCAGCAGGCCAGCGCTTAACCTACTGTGCTACCGGGGCTCCTGACGGTATTCCTGTAGCGGTAAATATTTCTTGACCAATCCCACAGGGTATAATCGATTCCGCCAATTTTCGCTTCCTGCAGAGACTGTACATCATATCTGGCTTCTGCCGAGACTGTCCGCGAACTCTTGCTTCCTGCCGAGACTTCTGCACATGATGAATGGTTTCCTGCAGAGACTGTCCGCGTGATTCTGCTTCCTGCCGAGGCTCTCGGCAGGAAGCAGAGTCACGCGGACAGTCTCGGCAGGAAGCCATTTCTCGAGGACAGTAGTCTCTTCAGGAAGCAAGACTTCGTGGACAGTTTCGGCGGAAGCCAGATATGATGTACAGTCTCAGCAGGAAGCGAAAATTGGCAGAATCGATTATACCCTGTGAATCCGCGGAAATGCGCAATATAGTCCCCGGTGTCGTTCGAGCATATTCACTCAACAGCACTACGGATCCTTTTTAACATAGTCAAGTTTCAGCAATATTTTCTGTACCTACTTATGTTTACATTGGCTATTAAAAATCTTAAAAAGTTCCTTCAAGAGCAGAGAACACATTCACAAGAAAGAACATGGGCCATACTTCGAAGTTTCGGCAATCCAAGCCTCATTAGTGACCCTGGTAATATTTGGCGAAGAAAGCCAGAGAAGTTATGAATTTTAACAAGGCAGTCGATTCAAAGACTTGGTAGTATCAAAAGCGGGGGTCCAGCAATAGTCGAGAATAAAATTCCAAACCAATCAAAAATTTCTCATTTCTCAGAAAATATCTGCATTATGGATAATATACTGGGAGACGTTTTACGGCCGCCACACTGCACAACACCAGTTGTCAATGTGAAAAAGTGCATATTGAAAATGTATCAAGTTGCATGATTGTATTTTGGCAGACGCGAGTTACCGTGCAATCATAATTTTTGGGACACATGGTTTTAACTAAACAATATAGACAGAGATTATACTGACGCCGACGCTTATCAGGGTCTACACTGTTTGCCATTCCATCTACATTATTTAGACGTATTACTGCACTGAAATACCAAACTGTTCGGTTTTAAGGACAATTTCTATAATTATTTTAGGGGAGAATCATAATAATTAACAGTATAAAAAATTGGAGGTCCGTAAAATATATTTTGATAAAAATGGTGAAATAGGCTTATCACTTTTAAGACAGGAAACCCGTTTATGAGACATATGCGAACAGTGCAGACCCAGTTCAGACGCCGCAGAACGCGGCGTCTGTTCAGGATCAACACTGTTTGGTTACAGATATTTTTATGCAAAATACAAATGAAAGTAAAAACGTTCGCCAGAAACCCCTAAAACTAGAACT
The DNA here is from genome assembly GCA_963989385.1 of Ctena decussata. NCBI lineage: Eukaryota > Metazoa > Mollusca > Bivalvia > Lucinida > Lucinidae > Ctena > Ctena decussata. The sequence goes on along the minus strand of OZ022510.1, from coordinate 11,593,136 downwards.
GGACTCATCCATTAAGTAAGGATGGACTAATCTACTAGTTAACAAAGGGTTAAAGACACTGTAATACTGACATGAATTGTTTTCATGTTGTTTACAGGTATAAATTCATCAGGACAGTAGTAGAGTTCAATTCTCGTATCGACGTGATCCCTGCACCTCAGCGGAACGAATCCATAGCCGCAGTAACAGGGCTCCGAGCGTCTGCCCCTGTCCTCGTCCAATGTCGTTGGTAGTCGCGACCATAGGGAGACTCTTCCTGGAAGCACCACACATCATCAGGTATTCTTTAGCAACAACGACCCCGGTTAGGGCCACACCGTCGAAGAATCTTCGCCGCCACGTGACTGGGTTGCCACGTGGCGTTGCCACTCCCTCACCGCGTTGAGGTGTTCTTCGTCCGAGTTCCGAAGGAGATTCATCAGGACAATGACATTGCTTTAATATACATGTATATCACAACATACCTTTACAGGTCTTTCCTCTTCTCCACTTAGTAAAATTTTAATTTCGTTTGCGTTACAGACGTGTTGCCTGCTTAACACATAATGGCGGACTACTTCAATGCGGAAGGAAATTTTTCTCTCTTTTTTTTTTTTTTTTTTTTTCTTAAACAAAATTGAAGGGATATAACTACAAAAACTATTTTAAAGAAAACTTGTCTAGATTAGTCTGCCTTCAAAAGTTTAGAGTTTGGTCTGTGCGTACTTATATTTTGAGTACGCGTGTCCACGAATAGAGGACAGAGTATACGTTGTCCGCACAAATAAGGACGCCATTATGACAGTTCCTGGATACGAGTTTTTCATCGCGATCAGGTGAAAGAAAACTGCCCCAGCCAAGGACGTGGTAGCATAGAAAAATGTATTTATAAGACAAAAGTTGAATAACTTCAATAGTATCATATACTATCTGAGCAACATGATGTTAATTCATAAATGAGCCCTGACACGACAAAACTAACAACGTGGTTGTGCGCCCAGTGCTGACTCAGATCAGCCTGGGCATCCGCCCACTAGGGCCCGCGAAAGCGATGGGCAGCCTAGTGCGGCCTCTCTGTAGCAGGGCCTGAGTGTCATTTCTCTCAGGTCGGTAAAGGTCTTAATAGTCTCGACATGGCTGGAATATTATTTACTGTACAACTGAACAACAACAACCGAAAAGAAAACCGGGCTTAATGACATTACGTTATAATTACGTTGTGAACGGATAAAAACACCAAAATTAATGATTTTTCGGACCTCTTTTTATTTCCACGAAAATACCTTTGGCGTTGAGATATTACAGAATGCCCATGAATTCAGACAAAATTCAGTAATAAATATGTCATATGTTGCCATGACAACGCTTATTCAACGGTAACCCCAAAGCCTTGAAAACATATGGTATACCATCACAAACACCTATCATTTGAGAAAGAATGTTGAATAATGCAAATTGTCATGTGTGTGCTATTAAATATATATTGAAAATGAGCACACACACTTTTTGTCCGAGTTATTTTGTGTAACAAGAACCGAAAGCTCGTTCAACAAACGTAATGACGTTGACGTCAAAACATACTTGCATGACGTCAATAACGTCATATAAAGATTAAAATCTTAAAAAGTTCCTTCAAGAGCAGAGAATACATACAGAAGTAGGAACATGGGCCAGACTACGTAGTTTCGGCTAATAAAGCCTCGTCAGTGACCCTGACAATATCTGGTGATGAAACCAGAAGAAAGCATACTGTAATTTCTTAATTTTAATTAGGCAGTCGATTCAAAGACTGATTACTTTCAAAAGGATCCAAATAATATAAAAAAACGACGATCTATAATAATAGTCTAAATCGATCTCAAATTTTAGATTACTCAGAATCTATCCTCTGATCTCAAAGGATGTAAATAAAATATATTCTGCACCATGGATGATGTACGGGGAGACGTTTTACGGCCGCCACACGGCACAACACCAGCTGCAGTGAAGTAAAATTAAAATCTTAAAAAGTTCCTTCAAGAGCAGAGAATACATACAGAAGTAGGAACATGGGCCAGACTACGTAGTTTCGGCTAATAAAGCCTCGTCAGTGACCCTGACAATATCTGGTGATGAAACCAGAAGAAAGCATACTGTAATTTCTTAATTTTAATTAGGCAGTCGATTCAAAGACTGATTACTTTCAAAAGGATCCAAATAATATAAAAAAACGATGATCTATAATAATAGTCTAAATCGATCTCAAATTTTAGATTACTCAGAATCTATCCTCTGATCTCAAAGGATGTAAATAAAATATATTCTGCACTATGGATGATGTACGGGGAGACGTTTTACGGCCGCCACACGGCACAACACCAGCTGCAGTGAAGTAAAATTAAAATCTTAAAAAGTTCCTTCAAGAGCAGAGAATACATACAGAAACTGCACTACCTGTGTGTCAATATCTCAGTAAAGAATAATGGTAACCATCTCAAATTTTCAGGAAATGTTTAAAAAAGCTTATACTTTATGTTGATGCTGTTAGGTAATTTTTTATTTTTATGTCATTAAGCCCGGTTTTCACAGAGACTGGCTCTATATTATATATCGATCCTAGTAACTGCGGAGGAGCCCCGGTAGCTTAGTGGATTATGCGCTGGCCTGCTGATCTAGCGGTCCGGAGTTCGAATTTCGGGGCGGAAATCGTTTTCAATCGTAAACGGAGATTCAGTTGCACACAACCTTTCGTTATCACCCTTCCAGCATCCTGATATAACTGCAATACTGTTTAAAAGACCTTAAATCGCGTCATGTATCTATCTAGTTATTGCGATGCGTTCTAAAGGACTATTTGAAGGCAGACGACAGGGAAATTAACCCCGTTGGAAAAATTTGACTGTGTGTCAACCTAATCTGAAAACTGGCTTGAGATTTTCTTATATCAGTTTGATCCAACATTTATTCCATTAGTCATGAAACACTTTAAGCATCCAAATGTAAATATATCCATGGAGCGTATAAATATTCTAAACATAGACCGGTATGGTCTTTATTATGGCATTTATCAGTCATTTGTATGTAAATGAATATGAGTCGCGACGCGAGAAAACCAACGAAGTGGTTGTGCGCCCAGCGCAGACTCAGATCAGCCTGGGCATCCGCCCAGTCTGATCAGAGTCTTCGCTGTCCGCATGGAGGTAGCTTAGACCCTAAGCTACCCTTCAAGCGCACAGCTAGAACACTGATCAGACTGGGCGGATGTCCAACTTAATCTGAGTGCGCTTTGCGCAGAACCACATTGTTGATTTTCTCGTGTCGCGGCTCAATTATAATTTCTTTCTTTTCTCTGCTTCAGGAACCCAAATACACCGGTCCCTGTTAAAATGTTTTGGCCACGATATACAGGAGAAGGCCAACAGTATTTATATATAACAAGGCAGATGACCTCAGACTCTGTCAAAAGTTATCCTTTTTCAAGAGAACTTAACTTATGGCGGAAAGTTATTCCTGGTCTCATGGGCGCTCTTGGAGAACAGAAGATTCAAGAATCTACAGGCTTTTGTGAGAAAGACGGAGGATGCTCACCATAGATAAATATACACTTTCACAGCCTAGGCGTCTTATATACTAAAAGGATAAAGAAACGCAGGGTAAACACTAGGAAAGATTGAAGGTTATGTATTTGAATGTTATATAATATTCTTAATAAATCTATCAAAGGATATCTTTTATCAAGTATTTCATAAAATTTCACTGAATTTGGACTTTTTAATTTTTGAGTTATTACATGTAGTTGACAGTACCCCCAATATCGTGAAGAGAAATCGATCAGTTCATGTACTGGTCAGTAGGGATATGCCAACGTAGAGACGCCTACCTCATAAACGCACCTCACACAATCGGTTCCTTAAAGTTTTGGGGTCAATGCTGCGATTGTGAGTGCCTGCCGTTTCAATGGCACTAAGGTGGCGATTATGCAGATCAGGGGCGTAGCTAGGCGCAATAAGATGTTACGCACCATCATTTTTCATACTCTTTGAGGGAAAACCTAGGGGCTAGGCCCCTAAAATATTTCATATTGCCACGTATATCGGCAGTTGGTACTTAAATCTTCTCCAGTTTGCAAAATTACAGCCTACAAATACGCAAGTGTGTGTTGAAATTTTGTCAAAATTTTGACAAAATTTCAATACGCACTTGCGTATTTGCGTATAGGTAGCTGCGCCCTTGCAGATGAGCAAGATGTAGCCCTGTCTTGACGTTGCGCCGTTACGCACGCACGTTCCGATCGCGGTTGGTCGATCATTTGAAGCCTTCTAGTTTCTCTAAGACGGCAGACAAGACATTTTTTGTGGAAACATTCACACCAATCTGCATAGCAACCTGCTGTTGCCTTTGACCTTGCATTAGCAACGCAATACCCTGAACCCTCTGAAATTCCGACAGCTGTACCATGATTGCAGGAGATGCAAATCCAGTTTTGTCATCGGAGAGAAGCAGGTAAACATCTAGAGTATCATGTGGTATGACAAAATGTGTTGACGAACTTGTCAGTATTATTCTGCACGGGTCTTTTGCCTTTCACCCCTTGCCCTACCTGACAAGGTATATTCATACTTGAGTAATTTTTTGCACTGGATTTAGTGCACAGTGATCCAGATAATCATCTGACCACTTTTCATAATTTTAAACAAAACAGTTAAAATATTATTCCATATTTTGTTACTCTGCGTTTCTTTATCCTTTTAGTATAGTTTAGTGGGTGTGTATACACAGGGGATAATCGATTCCACCAATTTTCGCTTCCTGCAGAGCCTGTCCGTCATATTTTGCTTCCACCGTGACTGTCCGCGAACTCTTGCTTCCTGCAGAGACTACTGTCCTCGAGAAATGGCTTCCTGCCGAGACTGTCCGCGTGATTCTGCTTCCTGCCGAGAGTCTCGGCAGGAAGCAGAATCACACGGACAGTCTCTGCAGGAAGCCATTTATCATGTACAGAAGTCTAGAGTTCGCGGACAGTCTCGGCGGAAGCCAAATATGACGTACAGTCTCTGCAGGAAGCGAAAATTGGCGGAATCGATTATACCCTGTGGTATAGCGAGTAGATAAAACCATCCTGAGAGGCTGTTGCAACATATTTGAGCCGCGACGTGAGAAAACCAACAATGTGGTTGTGCGCTCTGCGCAGACTCAGATCAGCCTTGGCATTCGCCCAGTCTCGTCAGACTCTTCGCTAAGTGCTTAAAGGGTAGCTAAGGGACTGAGCTACCTCCATGCAGACAGCGAAGACTCTGATCAGACTGGGCGGATGCCCAGGCTGATCTGAGTCTGCGCTGTGCGCACAACCACATTGTTGGTTTTCTTGTGTCGCGGCTCATTTTATGGAGAATTATCCAGAAATATCTGGGCGCTTGCTGTGTCCTCTTTTGAGCGGACCAGTCCAAATTCAAAAGGTGCAAAATTGACTGCCTTAAAGCGCCAACAAAGCAGGAGACAAAATTTGCGTCTGCAAAATTGTGTTAAAACCAAGCTATATCATATTGAGAATTCGAAGCCTAGAGGGCAAACAAATTAACAGTGAAGATATAATTAAGGCGGCTCATTATGAACTGCCGTATAAGGATCTACACTGTTTGAATATTCAGGGAGGAACCTCTGTTGTTGTCGAGGTTATTTTTTTTTTATCTCATTTTTCATTGTTGTTATCCTTGTTGAGAAAATGGTGTCAGTTTTTTTTTTGTTTTTTTTTTTGTGTGTGTGTGTGTGTGTGTGTGTGTGTGGTGTGTGTGTGCGTGTGTGTTATTTAAAAGTTCATAGAAAATATTGGCCAACATAGAGTTTAGAGTTTATTAGTTATACAATAGGCCAAAGGCCCATGAATACACTGTTTTGATAACATATAGCAATACAATGGACAATGGTGATCTATGTAAACAAGAAAAATATACATATCAGCATGGTTAAGCATAAGTACAAATACAATCTAATACATGTACTAAGAAATTACAAGTTTTCAAAGCATTTCTTCAAAAAAAAAAAAAACATGTATCCCGAGTTGAGCATAAACATTGTCTAGTTAGTTAAGCATATATCGAATTACATACAATACTTTCAATATATTTTACCATTACAGCGTATGTTAATGACTTTTTTGACGGTTTGAAATAGAGCTCCAGTTACTATTACATGTAAGGCTATTCTCTTTCATTCTGGCGCTGTGAATTTGGCATGGGTTAATTCTTTTTGTTTATTTCTCAGGGTATCAGTTGTACATGTTTGCTAGCATCTACGCTGATTAATCATATTCGGCGTTCTTTTCCAAATTAAGCCGCGAAACGACAGAACAAAGTAATAGTAGACTTAAATCAGCGTGGACAGCCGCCCAGTCTGATCAGACTTTTTTACTGTGCCCTTAAAGGGTAGCTAAGGATCTAAGCTACCTTCGTGCGAATAGCGAAGCCTCTAATCAGACTGAGCCACTGCTCAGGCTGATCTGAGACTTCGCTGTCGCACATGCCATTTTGTTCATGTTGTCGTGTCGGGTCTCAATTTTAGGCCGGTTGATCGAAGCTGTTGTGCATTCCTCGGCGTCGAAGTTGACGTGACGCTAGCGTCAGTGTCAACGTTGACGTTTAAACCTGTGTTAACCCAATTAATGTTCAGTGTCCCATACAAGGGACATTGGCAAAAAGTGCAAACCCAAATCAGACGCCGCAAAACGCGGCGTCTGATCAGGATCTACACTATTTGCAAAAGATAAATTGGTATTTCTTCATTTCATCTTAAACAAAAAATAAAATAAAATGAAATAAAAATGATAAAAACAACATAACCAGACAACCCGATTTGGAAAATGGAGTCATCCATTTGATAAAGATAGAATTTGCTCCAACCGAATTCGTTACAGCCCAGCAGGCACATAACGTCAAAATTACGTCGTTCTGACGTCGGTGCGACGTCGTTCTGACGTCGGTGCTTCAGTATGACGTCATTTCGACGTCATGTGCCGCTGGGACTCAGCCCTCCTCTTTCAAGGGTTTCGTTGTCCATGGAAGCAAATGTGATGTTTAGAATGTTTTTCTTTTCTTTTCCTTCAAAAAAATGGCAAAAAGAAAGTGGAATAACATTAATTTTATACGAGGGATGATCAAAAGTTCCCGGAAAAGTGCTGTATTCTCTGTATTACAATAAAATATCATCCCAGGCAACCTTAATGTAATTGTGAATCATAGCATACAAATTATCAAATAATGTCTAATCAGTTTATTGCAAGCGCCACCAACGTTAAAACAGGTAAAGCTAGGTTCCCACTGCCGATCAGATCAACTCGATCGTTCCGACTGCCCATATTCCCCGACCAAGCCCTACCAACTGCTTGATCGGGCTTGTACACAACTTTTTACCGAACGCTACTCGACCGTACACGACCCTAACACGACCGCTCACGACTCTTCCACAACTTCAACCCGCCAACCCACCCGATCTCTATTAGGTTATCCTGACCCCACGATCTCTTCTCCACCAACTCGACCTCTACTCGATCTTGATCCCACCAGATCGATCTTGTCAAACTTAATGGATTTAAAGCAGTTGCAGTTGTGGGCCAGGTGGTAAGAGCTCCAGAGCTCCAGAGAGAGAGAGAGAGAGAGCTCCAGAGTGAGAGAGAGAGTCATGGCTGTGATGGAGCTTGAAGAGGAAGACGAGGCCGAGGAGCGTAGAAGATGCACAAGATGGTGACAGCTTTGAAGTCACGGATATTGCTGACTGCTAGCTCCCTCTCTTTCCTTTCATAACCATCTGAGGGCTGGGTGGAGGCGAAAAGATTGTGACTTCACCATTAAAGGGCAGGATTTTTCTGTCTCCTTGCGGCATTCTAGTAGTTGTAGATGGTACGTCTTCGTATTTGTAGTAGCTTTGAGAGATCGCCGTTGTTGTTGTTGTAATTTTCATAACGATGTTCCCAAAATGGCTCAAGAGAACGAATCCATAATGGTTTGCACTCCCTTTTTGAAGGATCGTGTCGCGGTGGAGTGTGCTCGTCTTATGCCGAGAAGCGGTCGAGTAGCGATCGGGAAGCGATGAAGTGCGGTCTAGTAGAAACTGGGTAGCGGTCGAGTTGATCTGCACGACATATTGAATATATAGATCCTGTTGATCGGGAAGCGATCGGATATTGGTGGAATAGAGATGTTGATCGGGTACTGATCGATAAATATTTTTACCTCGACCAAACTAGATCTCAACACGATCGTTTGCCGATCAACTCGGCCTCTTCTCAACTAATACCCGACCACTTCCCGATGGCTTCTCGACCGCTGCTCTCGATCTCTACTCGAATTTTTTGGACAAGTCAAAAATTTTCGGGTAGGAAGCCGGAGCGATGCCGAGCAAGATAGACCATCCCGACCACTCCTACAGACCGAGTACGACCAGACCCCGATCGTTTGATCGAGCTTTTTCGAGTTGATCTGATCGGCAGTGGGAACCCTACCTTAACGTGAGCCGGCCCAGCTAACGTTACATTTCATTTTTATCGTTTCCAATAGCAAAATTTGAACGTTGCTTAGTCACAAATTATTTACATAAACGTGAATTACTTTTACATACATTTAAAAATATAATCAGATAAACTTAGCTCGCTGCTCATTATAGATTTTGTAAGTTTTCTTAATCCTTTCTTCTAAATGATAGCTTAAATCTAGCGTGGCCCTTTATCAGTAAATGTTTTAGGATAGGGCGATTCAAGGGCATATAACTTTCTTCACCTGATAAAACGGAAGTGTTATGATAAGGTTTTATAAACTAGACGTAATGGCAATTATTTAGATATATTTTTATGCCTTTCAGTTGAACTATTCCAGCAATACGACAACAAAGCCTGAAATCAGCAGCAAGATAATCTTCCAGCAAAAGTCCAACTCACTCAACAGCTATGATGTTTCGGCCATCTTTGTCATAACTAAGGTCAGATTAATTCATTACGATGTCTACCATTTAGAAGAATGTGGTACATGAAGCTGCTTACACAAAAGGACTGATCCTAAGACTATGGCCGAATTTTGACAAAGCTTGCCGATGTAGCTATGCTGCTAGTTGATTTGAGACAGCTATTGCTTCTGCAGTTATCACGTTGCATTGTTGTATTGCTGTAATAGTTCGACTGAAAGCGTACATCACATATCTAACAAATCTCCATTATCTAAAGTTTATGAAACTTGATCATAACAAGTCCATTTTATAACGTGAAGCAAATTATCTGCCCTTGAATTCCCCAACCCCATAGATTTAATTACAAAAGGCATACTGGATTTTTTTCTTAGAAATGATCAAAATAGCTTACAAAATTTGTAATGGACATCAAGATAAGACATTTATATTTCAAAGTTCAGGTGAATTAATGAACGTTTCTATACACAATTCATAGCTAAACAACGTTCTGAATTTGCTATTAGAAACGATAAAAAATGCAACGCAAAGTTAGCTGGATTAACCTTTCGTGATCTGCCTTCCAAAAACGTGTTAATGTGCGATAAAACTCTTTATTAATTCTAACATGACGTTAACGTTTTCCCCATTCCCCTATAGGAAGCAGCGCCATGTGAAAATTTGTGATAAATCACGTTGTTAACGCTCGGCGTGCACATTTCGCGCCTTCATGACGTCGGACGTAAACATTTAACTTCTGACGACGTCCGCCTCAAAAGAGTCCATTAGAAAACGTCGCAATATCCATGCATTTTGATCGTGTATAATGTTGGAACATAAATATTTTTTCTTACCGGTAAATTATCGCAGATTAACAGGTGTTGTCGGGCAGATACGAATGTTAACTCACGCCTGCAGTAAATTATCGCAGATTTTCAGGTGTTGTCGGGCAGATACGAATGTTAACTCACGCCTGCAGTAAATTATCGCAGATTAACACATGCGTTGTCGGGCAGATACGAATATTAACTCACTCCGGCCCGCGGCCGTCGTGAATTAATATTTCGTGATCTGCTCTCCACCAGCATGTGTTAATCTGCGATAATTTACCGGTAAGGAAAAATCATTTCTTAATTAAACCCGAGCACTTGAATACCCAAGTTATTCATGCATAAGCTGCAAAATTCACCTGATAACAGGGATATGATAACATGATGTGATATCATGTCACTTTAGAAGTGCGCTTGCGCGAATGTTATCAGGCGATGCCTACAGAAGCCATCTCTGAATACTGATGTTGGCCGTGATAACAATGTTCGATTGGTTAAATGACGTCACCGACTAACGTCATAACACGACGTCAACGTTCAAACAAAATGTGTTTACTTAGGGGATAACTGTATTCAAAATTGGCATTCGGGAAGGTAAATCGTCGGTTTTATGGTCGGAAATTTCGTTTTACGGTGACGCGTCAGCGGAGCCGTAAAACGCAATTTGCGACCATAAAACCGACGATTTACCTCTCCAAATGACAATTTTCAATACAGTTATCCCCATTCTAATGCACTTTTCACATTTTCACCTTAAAAAGTATGCTACTTTGCACGCATAGCAAACGCTTTCAGCGGCGTAAAACCAGACATCAACCAATGAGAAGTGACGTTACGTAATGACGTCGGGTTTGCGACAGTATATCGCAGGATTTACTGTCGCAAATTTTTGACGTTATCCAATCAGACGTGGCGTTACATACGTAAGTGCATTAGAATTTTCTTTTGTTGACGTTCTGAAAATATTCTAATGATGCATGATAGATAGAAAACCATGTAAGTGTCTTTGATATGAAGTTTATCAGGCTCGACCAGAATCACGTCGAACTGGCTCGGCAAGCCTCGCCATTCCTACGCTGTTTCTGGTCTCGCCTGATAAACTTGATATCAAAAGACACTAACATGGTATTCTCTATATTCCTCAATCTACTCACAGATATAGAGGATATTTGACTTTTACAGTGTAAGATCGATTTTTATTTCACCGAATGAACACCAAAAGCAGTATTTTCACGTGTGGCTAGGCCACGAATGAAAATACCACTTTTGGTGTTCATGAGTGGAACAAATATCACCTTACACTGAAAAAGTCAAATTTTCTATTTCTTTTATGCTTGAAATCGCAATAATTCTGTTTATTCAAGAGCGTCAGCCATCTCGACAGAAACGCAACTTTTTTTTTCTGGCCGTTTTCCGTCAAATTTGATGCTTCCAGCGTGTTTATTGGGTATTATGTTGGTTGTAAACAAGATTTGCAACTGAAAAATAGCTTCAAATATCATCTCGTTAAACAGATCTCAAAAAAATTGCCAAAAAAGAATGCAAACATGCATGACATAATTTTGTCAAGCCAGATAAGATTTAGCCAATTAGCAACAAAAAACTTGAGGCTATTTCACAAATATCCTATTTCTGAAACAGTGAAATCGAAAGTGATAATTTTACTGTTTGAAACAGTGAGATTATCAGATTCGATTTCACCGAGAAATCTCTATAATTCATTGAAAAGCATAAAAGAAATGTATCATTAAGGTGGTGATAATCACTGATTTGGGGCAAAGACAAAAATCTGCATAAAACACTCAAAATACCACTGATCTTTCCAAAACTTAGCATGTGCCTTCTTTATGTTGTTTCTCACAATTCAGACTCCCAAAATGCAGGATTTGTTAATGTTAAAAAGTGTTTTTATAAGGAAAGATCAAAGGGTAATTTTGTGCGCAATAATCTGAAAAAATAATATTGTTATTGAAAATAGACTTAGTGCTGAGAGTTCCTTGTTGCATAATGGAGAGCCAGCTAGCAATTATTTTTTCAAACTCTTTCACACATTATCAGGCTGAGCAGATAGATTAAAAAAGATGCGGTCTGTGTCCTTTTTTTTTTTGACAAAACACACAGGTGAGACAGGTGAGACTATTTTAACAAGGTTGAACAATTTCATCTACACACCATTGATCATGTAAGTAATGTATTATTTATACTGTAGGTGTTACATAGGTATACTTGCCTACCCTATATTTAATAAATGCATCCAGTGTACATTACCTTGTACATGGTTGAACATTTGAGAAAAAGCTACCGTTTGCATCTGGTCTACATTACAATTTGAGAAAGAGTTGGAATAAATCATTGCTAGTACGCTCTTCATTATGCAATAACGCACCTTCAGTACTACGTAAATTTTCAATAACGATGTTAATTTTTTTGATTATTGCGCAGAAAATTACCCTTTGAGCTTTCCTTATAAAAACACTTTTTTAAGCAGCATGTACGTCTATTTTGTATTCTAAGCTGTAAAGAACAACAAAAATAAGAAGTCTGCTAACTTTCAGGGAGTTACCTTACTTTTTTATGGTTTTATGCAGATTTTTAATTTACCATAAATCACCACCTTAAACCCTGGCGATACCCAAGTATTCCTTGGACTATTGAAAGATATGTATAAAACATGTCTACGAGTAGCCCTATGAATACCTGACTCCGACCTAGCAGGCACATGGCGTTGAAATGACGTCGTACCGACGTCGATGCGACGTAATGACGTCGCATCGACTTCAGTTCGACGTCATATTGACGCCATGTGCCTGCTGGGGAGGTTATGAAATTTTTTTCGTGCTAAACTCAGCTGAGCATGAAATTTTACCTGTTAATAAATAGCAAATGATTGATAAGTTCATTTGCTTTTATGCTCACTTTAGCTGAAATTGAATAAGAAATTTTCTCTGCTTATAAATATGAAAATGCCAACATTAGTTGGCATTTTCATATTAATAAGCAAAAAATTTCATGCTCAGCTGAGTTGAGCACGAAAAAAGTTTTGTAACCTTGGGGCCTGTGCATTGATCGGGTTTGCCCAGGTAATATTCCCAAACGTGCCAACAAGTTTGATTTCCTCGGGACATATCACGAAACTTTGAACCAGACGCTATATACATCCGAACATGAAGTGTGCTGTGACAAAAAAGTTGCTAGTAAAGTACATGTTCCTTTCTTGTCAAAGCTGGCCACCATTATTTTGAAGACAGTACATACATTTCTTATTTTTCACCGCTATCATCTGTCCGTATACATGTAATTGGTCTATGTGAAACAAGTGTATAATCTGGTATAATGAACTAAAGCCCTAATATGTAGGAAATGTCAGAGAAAAACGATGAAATTGCCCCCAAAAGGCAGTCTGATCAAGATATGCATTGCTTTCCATCAAGCCAATGGTTAAAAGGAAACGATACCTGGATAGGTGTACTTTCAGGAGAGTAAACTCTTGCATTTAAATTTTACCCCTCTTCTAAATGGGAATCAACTAACTCTAAATTTAAATTCTTTCCTTTTAGAAAAGATCCCGTTTTGGAAAGGCTTTGTCCAAAAAGGAAACTAACGGGATCTCATAAGTGAGCCGCGACACAAGAAAACCAACAAAGTGGTCAAGCGCCTAGTACAGACTCAGATCAGCCTGCGCATCCGCCAGGACCAGACTCTTCGCCAAGCGCTTAAAGGATAGCTAAGGGCCTAAGCTACCTCCATGCGGACAGCGAAAACTCTGATCAGACTGGGCGGATGTCAAGACTGACCTGAGTCTGCGCAGGGTGAACAACCACTTTGTTGGTTTTCTAATGTCGCGGCTCATATATAATGTCTCATATGGCACGATTGGAGAAAAAGGCTTGAAATTGCACCCATTTAGCTGAAGTCTAATATAAGATAAAATACGTGTCACTACTCTTAGGCCCGATTTCACGTCGCATTTAAAACGCAGATTAAGCCTGATTTGACTGTTTTCCCACAGGTAAAATACAAAATGCATTTCACGTGCGTCGAATAATTTAAAATACGAACTAAACAGTGTTCTAACTATAAACAAAATTTCTAGCCTGTCGTGTCAAAAGGTCGCCGATTCCATTCGAACCTCGTAAATGGGTAACCACGACTATAACTGTAGCAAAACAACCGTCCGCCTTTCTCCGTAATATACCCGAATGCACTCGTCATTATCCGTCAGTAAAGTGCATGGTATATCTTGAGTAATAATGCCAAAAAATACACTGTCCGTTGTGGCGAAGTGGGTAAAGCAATAAGCACTATTAGTATAAAATAAGTTTTGCATGGGCATACCGTTGGGTCAGTGTTTTTTTTTTTTTTTTTTTTTTTTTTTTTTGTTGTTGTTTTTTCGTTGTTGTTGTTGTTCTTCTTCTTCTTCTTTTTTTTTTCTCTTTTTTTTTCGGTTCCAGCAGCAGGGGCGGTGGATGGGTATTTTTTCCCCGATATAGCATATCGTGGGAATATTTTTTAACTGTTTATGGGTCTCATTGGCATTGAGCAATTTATTCTATCGAGCTATTATGTCGTTGCCCTGGTCGTATACTCAAATGATACATGAAGGTGTTCACATATTTGTTTTCATTTTTTTCCGTTCCTCCTACATTTTGGACAAAGTTGGGATAACGCGTGGCGATCTTCTACGAGAATTGAACCAAAAACTGTTGATGGACGATTGCCTGTCATGTAGATTAAGGTACTCTTTCGTGTTGTTTTGTCTGGCAAAGTCATGCACAATCAATCTGTTTAAAAAGTCTCTTTTTGAAGACTCATGAACTTGCCTGTCCAACAGAGAAAGAGGGAAACATAACCTCAACGCAGCATGCAGACTGACCAGGATATATTGATGATTAGACAAAGCAGAAAATTCAGCTCAAAATGTTTTTTTTTTTTTTTTTTTTTTTGGGGGGGGGGGGTGGGGGTATGACTCGTTTGAACAGTATTTCAGTCTATATTGAGGCGTCTGCCAGAGAGAGGGAGAAAGAAAAGAGATGTGATGGGCAAGAGAAAAATATCCAAACAACCCCACCCGCACCTACTGCAAGTACAGTAGGCTATTGGAGTTGCACTTGATGCTGAAGCGTCCGTGTAGCAAACGTTTGTTAGCGCTCCCGACTTTGGATCATTGGGTCGAGCCCAGATGGCAGACAAGGCTCTGTTTAAACCTAACCGGTGCTTTATTGCACATAGTCTTTCACAATCACCCTTGAATCGTCATGGTATGACTAAAATATTGTTGAATAGACGTTAAGCCGCCATTTCATCCATTCATCATGTGAGTTCTCGTTTTGATACAAGAAACCCCTTTGCATTGTATAAACCCTAGCTATTATGTGTAATTTCACATAATTCGTAGTAAAACAAGAAGAGGGGAATTCGTTATTAGTAGTGGAGAACTTAAAATGAAAAAATGGGAGTGAGGAAGGGGGAAGGGGGGGGGGGGGAATGAAATTGACAAATAAATAAATAAAATAGAAAAGGCAAAAAAGGGAGCGAGGAGGGGGAAAGGGGGGGGGGGGCAAAAAGAAAAAAGAAAAGCAAAATACGGGATTCGAGATATTTAGCCTAATAGTCTACAAGCTGAACCTCTGGACCACATGGGCATATATGGAAAGCGTTTTAAAAGTTATATATAAAAGTGTTCTGACTGATACGGAAAGAGCCGACTTTTTCCGTGACAAGCTGCTCAACCTATTTCATGGTTTGGTCCAAAATTAAAAGTGCACTGACACGACAGTAAACAAAATTTGATCTGTAAGTACGCCGTTATCGGAGGACTAACTCTTTTGTAAACATTTTTCAGACAAAATATGAAGACAATGACTATGCAGATCTCTATATATATTCCAATAAAATCTATCATATCAACATCAGTCAAAGTACGAACCGTACCAGTTCGTTTCAGAGCAATAATGTGAACGCCCCGTGCCAGTCCGCCGAGCGGATTGGCATTGCGTGTATGAAGGTTTGTTCTTTAATCTAACTGGCATGGATCGTATGGCGACGTATGATTCATACCAGTCCATTTGAGAGCAATCCTTTAAATGGCCCACGCCAGTCTGCCGATCGGACTGGCATTGAGCGTATAGTATAAAATTTGTTCTTAAATATAGGCCTAACTGAGATGGGTTGTATTGGTACTGATTAGTGGACCTATTTAATTCGACTTTTGGGGTGTAAATGATGCAGTAGTTTTGCATTCTTTCATGATCAGGATAATGCCCTTCGCGGTTGATAGATAATCTGGAACAGCTGACAGAAGTCATATTGTGACCCGGTCCGCTCCAGCAGGTGTTGGGTACCATGAGTATCTGTTTTCCTTGGCTATGGAGTGTTTTCATCCTTATAGACATTAGTACCTGGACTGTAAAGGACCTGTATGATAAGGGCCGTTTTTGGCCCCCATTCAAATTCTCTTAAAAATGCGTGGTTTCTATTGCTTATTATTTGTGCGTATGGGAACAAGCAGAAATAATATGTTTCTTGTTTGTTAATTCTCAGAATAACATGATTTCTGACATGCCTATGTTGTTTCAATACAAGAGGGCCAAGAGGCCCTGAATCGCTCACCTGACCAAAAAGATTAAAGGTCAAACAAGGGTCATCATTTAACAAACCTGATAGTTTGCAACCACTTTCAAATGGTTTTGAAGAAGATTTTTGAATATTTTCTATGTATTGCTATGGTTCAAACCCTGGACCCCCTGGGGCAGGGCCATTTTGGATCCTGTGACCATCATTTGAATAATTCTGGTAAAGGACCACTAGGCAATGCTACATACTAAATTTCAAGCATCTGAGCCAAGTGGTTCTGAAGAAGAAGATTTTTGAATATTTTTCTATGGTTCAAACCCAGGACCCCCTAGGGTGGGGCCATTGTAGACCCTGGGGTCATCATTTGAACAAACTTGGTAAAAGACCACTAGGCAAAGCTACATACCAAATGTCAAGCATCTGAGCCTTGCGGTTCTGAAGTAGATGATTTTTTTAAAATTTTTCTATGTATTTCTATGGTTCAAACCTGGGACTCCCTGCCCCGGGGCCATTTTGGACCCTGGGGCCACCATTTGAACAAACTTGGTAGAGGGCCACTAGGCAATGTAACATACCTAATTTCAAACATCTGACGCAAGCAGTTCTGGTGAAGAAGATTTTTAAGTATTTTTTAGTTTCGGCCCAAAGAACCCCTGCCCCAGGTCCATTTTGGACCCTGGGGCCACCATTTGAACAAATTTGGTAGAGGACCACTAGACAATGCTACATACCAAATTTCAAGCAGCTGAGCCTTGCGGTTCTGAAGTAGATGATTTTTAAGTATTTTTTAGTCCCCTGCCCCAGGGCCAATTTGGACCCTGGGGCCACCATTTAAACAAACTTGGTAAAGGACCACTAGGCAATGTTCCATACCAAATTTCAAGCATCTGAGCCAAGCAGTTCTGGAGAAGAAGATTTTTAAGTATTTTTAAGCTTCGAACCCAAGACCCCCCTGCCCCAGGGCCATTTTGGACCCTGGGGCCACCATATGAACAAACTTGGTAGAGGACCACTAGACAATGCTTCATACCAAATTTCAAGCCTCTGAGCCAAGCAGTTCTGGAGAAGAAGATTTTTAAGTATCTTTTAGTTTTAAACCCAAGACCCCCTGCCCCAGGCCATTTGGACCCTGGGGCCACCATTTGAACAAACTTGGTAGAGGACCACTAGGCAATGTTACATACCAAATTTCAAGCATCTGAGGCAAGCGGTTCTGGAGAAGAAGATTTTTAAGTATTTTTTAGTTTCGAACCCAAGACCCCCTGCCCCAGGGCCATTTTGGACCCTGGGGCCACCATTTGAACAAACTTGGTAGAGGTCCACTAGACAATGCTTCATACCAAATATCAAAGCCCTAGGCCCAGCGGTTTCAGAGAAGATGTCATTTAAAGCAAATTGTTGACGACGGACGACGCACGACGCACGACGGACGACGGACACTTGGTGATCACAATAGCTCACCCTGAGCCTAAAGGCTCAGGTGAGCTAAAAATGGAGGAAAATTGCGGGAAATTGTGAGTTTAATACATATTCCTTTGAAGAAATAAGTCATTTACAATAACTTTTGAAAGCTCTTAACAACAGGCTTTTGATGAAATGCTTATATGTAAGATTGCACTGCTAATTACCTGTGCACTGCACAAGGCATCTCCAGGTACCCCGCCCACTCAAGTTTGCAAGTCCAGAGACGCAAACTAAAAAAATCCAACAGATCAAAATAAAATGTATACCAGATTATTCCTTGTGTTCTAACTAAGAAAATGAATACCTCCAACATATGTTTATTTTGTCTATGAGCGGAGATATGGGCATTATTATGTTGAGAACGCTGGAAAATGTTCCAAACGCTGCCAGCTTGGTAAAAAAAGTTAAAAATAAACATTGAGCCCGGTCTCCAGCACATTTAATATTTTCATGGCATGTAAATATATTAAAATTTTATCTGTATACAAAATATTAAATGTGCTGGAGGCCGGGCTCATATATTTTGAAAGCCACAAAGGTTACCAAATTCGTCATTTTCGTCAGAATCCGCTGGGGTATGGGTATGTCCAGTACAAATATCACAAATATTTTGTGCAAGAACTGGTAAATTTTGTGTTTGCTGTTACATTCAAGGTTTGAACTTTCATATGAATACATTTTTATTATGGAAATAAGACTTTTGAAAAATGAGTTTTCTGGGGGCCAAGTATGGGCCTTATCATACCAGGTCCTTTTATCTAGAAAACGTGCTTTTAAAACCCTATGCCCTCCCTCCATGCCCCCCCCCCCCCCACATTCGCCCACCCCCTCCTTACACCACATGCTTGCCTTTCAGGAAGGTTCATCCCAAAGTTCTGCTGTCAAAAACGGTTCAACTAAATATATATAAGGTCTGCATAGATCAGTAATTCCCTGTCAAATATTAAAATATGAGGAGCCTACTCTTCGATATTTTTCCATATAAGTTTTTTTTCTATAAAATTCATTAAGTTGGAAAAGGACATTGCTCAACCAAATAATGATCAAATAATGTAATGCCCAAAAGTTAATCAGGTCATCTACACATCGATTCAGAACTACAGAACAAATATATAGACTGTAGCCCAATTTTTTTTTTTTTTTTTTCAGATAATATTTTCAGAAAGTTGTTGCTATACAAAATGATTTTGCGGGAGAGGAAAACAAAAACTCTGCCGAATATTTGCAGAATATGCTAAAATGCCAATCAGTGACCCGTAACTACATGTATATGCTAAATTCAAAGATCCTATAAGACATTTTGTTTACAAGATTGTTCTAGGTCGGAAAAGGGACTCAACCAAATAAGGAATAACTCAAAAAAACTAATTTGGCCATTTACAGTTTGAACCGCTATCGTATGCCCGAACTTCTAAACTTGATCGGTTCTTCAATATTTGTTCACAATGTTGTTACTGCCTGCGTTAATTTGAATACACTAAAAATTAGGCAGGTCTTCTGTATCTTGGTTTACAATTATATGCCAAACGTATGATCTACTGAGGAAATGCTTATGCCAGAATCTAAATAATAAGACCGGCGAGAAAAATACTGGTCTGCTCAATTTCATTGCATTAAAATTCCAAGATCCTATCATAAGCCGTTGATAAGTTTCACAGCTGCCCACAAATCATTGCGGACGGACAGACAGACAGATGAACAGACGGTTGGGCCCAAACCATTTCAGTCTCTCAACTTGTTATTAATAATAGATCCATTATTATTTTTTTGTCTGCTAATTTACCTTTTACGTATATCAACGACTAATTAAGCATGTGAAATCGGAATGAAATAAAACACGTACTAAGTTAGTATACGTATTAGTTAGTCAATGACTAGCGTTAGGCATTCACTAAACTAACTCGTTGACGTGAAATCGGGCCTAAATGCTAAGGTAGCTAGTCCAGTATACAAAATATATAAAGTGTCCGAATGCACAGGGATATTACCAAATACGAGATGATGTCCCAGTCTATACCAGCTTATAAACGAAAATATGATATTGACTCATGAGTCCCACTATTAGTGTATCATCAGTCTCTCGGTACGATATCGAGTAAGGAATCTTACTGGTTGTCAAGAGGGTTTCATACTTTTCACCATTTGCGGTAATCACCACCAGTCCCAAAGGAAAACGATTGCATACCAAGATATTGTCTTCGGCATCAACGCATAAACCCAATGGTTCTCTCAGTTTCTTATCTTTATTTTGATACCTTCTGACCAGGTTTCCATCAGTTGTCATACATGTTATTGTAGCTGTATCTTTAGTTCCGCTAGTAACAAAGATCTTACCAGAGCTACTTGCAGTGATGTAGTATGGATGGTCAAACTTGACACCTGCTTGCAACTTTCTCTTCCTGTTGCCACTAAGATCTAGGACTTGCACTACTCCTTTGTATGACTTTGTTGTATATATTTCATCATCAAATACTTCAATACCATCACAGCTTGTGTCCAGCTTAATGGTACGATCATACTTGAACTGAGGAAACACTTGTATGTACTGGAGCTGATTGGTGTCAGGCAGGGTAATAATGGCATTATTGTCGTCGACAACCGATACGTCCCGCGGAGAGGAAATTAGGGTCAAGTGTTCACGTAGTACCAAAGCCTTGTCAAGCAATTTGACATTTTTATTCCCATAATCGCATAGCACAGCATGCCCACTTGGCATAAATGTACATCCAGTTATAGATGGTGTTTTTTCATCATCCGGTGCTTTTACTTTCACCTCGGTTTGTAAATATGCCTTTTTACCCATAAATACTTTCTTAATACACTGGTTTCCGCTTGTATCGCTGTAAGGCAGACTCTTGCATGTTCCCTTTAAAGTACCCAGGGAAGTTATGTTTGCTTGAAACTCATATAATTTCTTATTTCCAACAAATGTTAAAGTTAGTTTGGGCATATCTTTTTCCATTTCGGCTAGCAAAGTTTCATATTCCTTAAGACTTTTTGAGACCTGGACTTCTGTTGTGAACATCTTTACTTTGTTAGCGGCATTTTTTGCATCTACAAGTTGCTGGGTGTCAGAATCCAACATTTGTAATCCTGTTGTAAGTGCCGAAATTTGCTGACCAATATGTTGTCTCTGTTCTGTGTCGAGTGTGTCCCATTCTTGAATCATATTTTGCTCCAGTCTGTCTAAGAAGGCATCGATCTTCGCTCTAAAGTCTTTGATTTCTTTTTTGCAATCTTCGGTTATACCTTTTAGTCCTTTTAGCTCGGATTTGCATTGTTTCTGCATGCTCTCATATCGATGTTCCAGCGATTTTATTTTTGTTAAAACTTCATTGAGCATCTCGGTGTTGCACTTACTTATTTTGTCTTGGATGTCGTTTGTTTGACAGTTGCGATGCTTCAAAATCTTGCATGGATTACACATGAGATCTCGATGGTCTTCACAGTAAAACTCAACTTCTTGGTTCTTGTTACAACCGCAGTAGACTTGGACACCATACTTCTGATAGCTTGAAGAAGGGGCTGGTCTCTTTTCACCCGACAAAATGCTATGATTTTTCGTGATAGCCAGTTTTTGATGAACATCCTTGCACGAATCACATAGGTATTCTCTGCATTCGTTACAGTAATGGTTGGCTTTCTTGTCTAGTTTATCTGTTTGACACGGTCCACAGGTGATATCATATAATTCGTCAGACGCTCCTTGTAAAGATCTAGCACCATCTACAGAAGCCATTATATGTGTTTCTGAAAAAAAAAAAAAACTATAAAACTTAAGCGACAACTAGAAAATAGTGCGACAGATAAGGGCTTTTATATGTATGACCCTTTCAACAATGTCCAAGCTATTCGTGTATGTGGAGAAAATGCATGAAATTGTGATGAAAGACAAATAAGGCAAAGTATAGACGGACTTGGAAACAAAATTTGTAATGTATGAGTCCACAACACTAATACGAGCGGATAAAAAGAAAAGAAAAATGCTCAAATATGTGCCCCACTAAACTTTGATTGTATTGGGTTGTTCATAAGTTTCTCGCAGGAAAACCGCAAGCCAAGAAAAACACGTAACAGACAATAAGTATTATCCCGCCAAAGGCGGGGGTATAATTTTCTCCAAGTCCGTCCGCCGTAAGTCCGTCCGTCCTTCCATCCGTTTGTCCTGAGCCATAACTTAGTAACCACTGGACGGAATTTCAAGAAACTTCAAATCAAATAAATATATATCACTATAACGCGCTGACGCATGTGACGTATCTTCAGACTGGTTTCAGAAGTACATGAGTTATTGCCCTTTAATTGACTTAAAATTAATCCGTCCGTCCGGAGCCATAACTAGGAAACCACTATAATTTTCTCCAAGTCCGTCCGCCGTATGTCCGTCCGTCCTTCCATCCGTTTGTTCTTTCGTCCATCCGTCCTGAGCCATAACTAAGTAACCACTGGACGGAATTTCATGAAACTTCAAATCAAATAAATATAGATCAATATAACGCGCTGACGCATGTGACGTTTCTTCAGACTGGTTTCAGTAGTACATGAGTTATTGCCCTTTAATTGACTTAAAATTAATCCGTCCGTCCGGAGCCATAACTAGGAAACCACTAAACGGAATTTCATGAAACTTAAATTAAATATATATCACTATAACGCGCTGACGCACTTGAAGTTTCGTCAGACTGGCTTCAGTAATACATGAGTTATTGCCCGTTAATTGACTTAAAATTAATAAAATGAGCCATAACTAGGTACCAATTTCCAAAATTTCATGAAACTTAAACTAAATATATATCACCATAACCCAGTTATATGCACAGAAAGTTTCGTCAGAATGGCATCAGTAGTACATGAGTTATTGCCCTTGAATGAATTTAAGATTGAATAATTCAGCCATAAGCAAGTAATCAATGAACAGAGTTCTATGAAACGTATACTACATATGTATCATCATAACACCTTCGTGAATTTTACGTTTTGTCGGAATTGCTTCAGTAAGCAATGAGTTATTTCCCTTTAATTGGTTTAAAATTAACAAAGTGAGTCATAACTACGTAACCAATAGATGGAATTTCATGAAATTTAAAACAATTATGTATTGTCATGACACAGGAGTGCCCATTAAGTTTTGTCATAATCGCTATAGTAGTGCGATTGATTTAAAATCACTAAATTAGCCATAACTAAGGTGCCGGTGAACAAAATTTCTTGAAACTGAATTAAAATGTATCATCCTAGTGCAGTGATGCTGAGGCAAGTGTTTAAGAAGAACAGCTTCAGCTTATGCCTCACTTATTCCATAGTTATTGCCCTTGAGTTTATTTACAATCCAGAAGTTCAGCCTGTGAACAAGAAATTATATTCAAACTTAAAATAAACCATTCAAACTTAAAATAAACCATAAAGAAATCGGAGCCACTTCGGCGGGGTATATAAATTCACCGAATTTGCTTGTTTCATCTGCTTTCTAGCTGCGATAACTTTGTTTTATCTGCCATTTACTTAAGTATACACTGACGGTTTGGGCCCTCATAAAATGTGAAACAAGAAGTCTGAGCGACAGATAACAATAATTTTTTGACGGTTTTCGGATGGATAGATAACTTCCGATATTATGTCCTTTTTAGCAGTAGTCAGTCATATCAGGACGATGGATGAGTGATAATGAAAGGCTGTGTGCAATGTAACCCCAATTATGATTGAAAAGATTCCCGCCTCCAGCGGGGCTCAAACCCGGGACCGCTAGATCAGCAGGCCAGCGCTTAACCTACTGTGCTACCGGGGCTCCTGACGGTATTCCTGTAGCGGTAAATATTTCTTGACCAATCCCACAGGGTATAATCGATTCCGCCAATTTTCGCTTCCTGCAGAGACTGTACATCATATCTGGCTTCTGCCGAGACTGTCCGCGAACTCTTGCTTCCTGCCGAGACTTCTGTACATGATGAATGGTTTCCTGCAGAGACTGTCCGCGTGATTCTGCTTCCTGCCGAGGCTCTCGGCAGGAAGCACAGTCACGCGGACAGTCTCGGCAGGAAGCCATTTCTCGAGGACAGTAGTCTCTTCAGGAAGCAAGAGTTCGCGGACAGTTTCGGCGGAAGCCAGATATGATGTACAGTCTCAGCAGGAAGCGAAAATTGGCGGAATCGATTATACCCTGTGAATCCGCGGAAATGCGCAATATAGTCCCCGGTGTCGTTCGAGCATATTCACTCAACAGCACTACGGATCCTTTTTAACATAGTCAAGTTTCAGCAATATTTTCTGTACCTACTTATGTTTACATTGGCTATTAAAAATCTTAAAAAGTTCCTTCAAGAGCAGAGAACACATTCACAAGAAAGAACATGGGCCATACTTCGAAGTTTCGGCAATCCAAGCCTCATTAGTGACCCTGGTAATATTTGGCGAAGAAAGCCAGAGAAGTTATTAATTTTAACAAGGCAGTCGATTCAAAGACTTGGTAGTATCAAAAGCGGGGGTCCAGCAATAGTCGAGAATAAAATTCCAAACCAATCAAAAATTTCTCATTTCTCAGAAAATATCTGCATTATGGATAATATATTGGGAGACGTTTTACGGCCGCCACACTGCACAACACCAGTTGTCAATGTGAAAAAGTGCATATTGAAAATGTATCAAGTTGCATGATTGTATTTTGGCAGACGCGAGTTACCGTGCAATCATAATTTTTGGGACACATGGTTTTAACTAAACAATATAGACAGAGATTATACTGACGCCGAAGCTTATCAGGGTCTACACTGTTTGCCATTCCATCTACATTATTTAGACGTATTACTGCACTGAAATACCAAACTGTTCAGTTTTAAGGACAATTTCTATAATTATTTTAGGGGACAATCATAATAATTAACAGTATAAAAAATTGGAGGTCCGTAAAATATATTTTGATAAAAATGGTGAAATAGGCTTATCACTTTTAAGACAGGAAACCCGTTTATGAGACATATGCGAACAGTGCAGACCCAGTTCAGACGCCGCAGAATGCGGCGTCTTTTCAGGATCAACACTGTTTGGTAACAGATGTTTTTATGCAAAATACAAATGAAAGTAAACACATTCGCCAGAAACCCCTAAAACTAGAACTGGACTCATCCAGTAACCTAGGATGGACTAGTCTACTAGTTAACAAAGGGTTAAAAACACTGTAATGTTTTCATGTTGTTTACAGGTATAAATTCATCAGGACAGTAGAAGATTTCAATTCTCGTATCGACGTGATCCCTGCACCTCGGCGGAACGAATCCATAGCCGCAGTAACTGGGCGCCGAGCGTCCGTCCCTGTCCTCGTCGAATGTCGTTGGTAGCCGCGACCATAGGGAGACTCTTCCTGGAAGCACCACACATCATCAGGTATTCTTTAGCAACAACGACCCCGGTTAGGGCCACACCGTCGAAGAATCTTCGCCGCCACGTGACTGGGTTGCCACGTGGCAACGCCACTCACCGCGTTGAGGTGTTCTTCGTCCGAGTTCCGAAGGAGATTCACCAGGACAATGACATTGCTTTAATATACATGTATATCACAACATACCTTTACAGGTCCTCTTCTCCTAGGCCATGAGCCAAATATGGTTTACCTCCCCCCCCCAGGGGGAATTTTGTAGACCATACTTTTCTTAAAGCCCAGCATCTTAGAAGTATTTTGCAGCATGTTAGCCCTCTGGCGAGTGGGGCGTTAAGCTGTAACAGCCTGTTACAAACGTTACCCATTAAAAAAATAATCATAAAATAAAAATTATCAAAAATTATTAAAAAATAGAAGTCACTTTCCTATGTTTAAAGTTATAGTTCAGTCTAATAGAACAATCCAGTAGCTAAAAGTTATGATGTTTGACAGGTCACTTTAGCCTACATGGTGTCATATACGTGACATTTATCTTTACACTCCATTAAAATTGATATTTCCATCCAAAATACTTTCTTTTTGTAAGTTACTCCTTTACCATTAGACCATATGTTTGTTACTGTATTAAAGACAATTTATTGGTCTTTTCAGATCTGCAAAAATTATTATCCTATCTTGTATACTTTGGGAGAAATAGGATGTTTAACACAGTACCCCCTTATAAATGTTCCATATTACAATTATCACTTTCTGTATAATTCAAGTGCTTGAACTACACTGTATGAATTAAAAAACAACAGTAAAAGGTAATATTGCATATGCCAGCCTATCTAAACAGCAAGGAACAGTTCCTCAATATTTTGATGCATTTATTCGGCCATAATGATCGATTATATACGTTACCGAGGGCTATTTTTGTTAAACTCATATAATTTGACGATGGAATCGGTAGCAGTTTCTTCATAAAAGAATCTTTTAATATAAAAGAAAAAATGCATTCTGGTTTATTTTCTATGATAGGTCATTACTAGTAGTAACGTAAATAACATTAACATTTAAAATATTTCATTATAATACCTTGAATTAGGGTTTTTCCCACTGTCACATAAAAACAATAACATATATAAATCTGGGTGTTCTTATGATATATTGTGTACTTGGACCTAGCAACACTCCTCTCAGTTATTACTTTTAGGGATTCATGAGGTGTGTTTTATACGTGATTAAACACAGTATACTACAAATTGTAATGTTCAGGGCATTGACATATTCTGCACATGTAAAACATTTTTTTTTTGCTGGCATCTTTGTTATTATATCAAAAATAAATAAAAGTATTTCATAATGGCATTGCCCAGTTTGTTTCTTTTACAATTTGTACATTTGAGTTCTAAAGACAGTAACATACGTGAAATTTTGTTGTATACAACTTAAAAAAATTAAACAAAATACCACATCGAAAAGATAAAAAAAAAGATAAAAACGCAGCTAAGCCAGCATAGATTTTGCATATAGGGCTCGAATAAAATGATATGCAATCAGTTTGATAACATTAAAAGCTAAGCGCTTTTGATGTGTTTAGTATAAAATTATAAAATAATCAGTAATTAACAATGCAAATGGAGTACAACCTTGTTTATTAACGGGATTTGGTATAGTTTTTACGTGCACACTGAAAAAACTATAAAGCAGAACAGTAAACCTGAAGTTTGAAGACTTAAGCCAAATACAGTTCTGCATCAAAGCTAATGTAGATATTTGCTGGCAGCGTATACTTACTTTTGTAAGACTATCGTACATTTTACGTTACAAAGGGAAACACCATTGTGATTACAGTTAAGAAACAAACTTTTGAAAACTAATTAAAATACATTTTTTTTATTTAGTTCATTTATGTAACTAACAATAATGTGTCAACCAGGAGGTTGGGAGAATAGTATCAGAAACATTTAATACTGAAAACAGACACTGGCAGTTTACTAGCATACTGTAGCAATCTATAAATGCTATGTTTAAGATGATCTATATTTCTATGCTTTTGTTGCTTTCTCTTTAAAGTCTAACTACTTTCGATCATCTCTTAAAGAATCTAACTACATTCAACCATCTATTAAAGCATCTATTCACCAAAGAACATAAATATACGTTTAGTTGGACAAAAATGTTTTTTTTCCAGGGACAGTGTTCCAGTAGCTCTGCACACATAATGAAATGGCAAATGAAAATGACAGAATATATTAATGCTGGTCCTCGCTGTTCAGATATCTATGAGGAAATCTTAGTTGTTCTCCTTCAGAATGTATTCGCCTACACTGTAGTTATGCTTTGCAGCATAATATTGAGAAAAAGAAAAGAAAATAAAGACCGACAAAGTAACGTATACAACGTATTCATTGCGAGTTTATGGATTCTTCATTTCCGATATCCGAAACTAGCAATACAGTATTTCTAAAGAGCAAATAATCAAACAATAGAAATAGTGCATACCTATACATGCAAAGGAAGGGTTAACCTAAATAACTTACTGCATTTGATCTCTGTGACCTTGTATTACCATATTGTTTGCTTTTTTGCAATAAATATGGTTGAAAACTGCTTATTTATGATATCTTACTGCTTATCTTATATCATCTTTGTCCAAATATATTAAATACTGTTAGGGAATACAGCATTTTGGCAATATCCAAACAACAATTTTAGTTGCTTACATATTGAAAAATTGTCTGACTGATATTTGTATTTCGTAACACCTTTAGTCTTTGATAGTAACAACAAGTGGGAATAAAACCATGGGGTTTGCAAAATTACCTGACCAGTTCAATATTTGTAACAACATAATCATGAAAAATAGAACTCCTGAACAAGCTGATCAAAGAATGATGTATGCCTTATAAAGTATGTCACTTTCTATCAGCCTTAAATTTTCACATTGTTAATAGTTTGTAATGTATTTGATGGCCGGGAGCTGCATAAACAGATCACGTAGATCACAAATTAACATGTAAGTTATGTTTACGGGAGCCACACATATTTGCTAACCTATGTAAAGCAGTTACTTTGCAAAGAGGCTCGTGGCTGACGATTCGACTGACATAGCAAAAATGGTGTTTATCCCTGTTGGGAGAGTTGGTACTGCTTTTGATTGCCTCGCCTGGCAGTCACAGTTGCATATTTGTATGTAGGGTAATTGAATGGCTCAGCTAACAGCGCAGGTAGGGAAATTGGTTTTATCTCAATCATGACGGGAAACCTAAATATTAATCAGTTGCAGCATATGTCAACTCTTACTTATTTCATTCTATGCATAAAATTAAAAAAAATCATTTTTATGAAGTCACTTTTAAGTGAAACTGAATAGAAGGAAAGGTCGAACTGCTTCAGCTATAACAATCTATGTGCGTCTTGCTGAGTTCTTGTGTATTTCAAAGGGCTAAATTGCCATCTGACTACCAGTGGTAAGCTAATACTACAGCATTGAATAATTCATATTGCCCGGGAACTAAATTTTTGATAACAGATGATTCACAAATCTTATCCCCCTACATATTACAATTATGTAACGTAACGTTACTGTTAGATTGCTTTTTAAATATACACTATCCGATGTTTTTTTATAGTTTGAGGACACATAACATTGGCATTTCTTCATATTTACATATACCACAGTGTCTACTTAAGACATAATACAGATAACATTAAGAATGAAATGCAGCTGATGTTGGCTTTCTTAGCTTTTCTCGTCATTTTATAGGTTAAATTCTTCAAAAATAGGATAGTTTCTGTCCACATTTAATATATCCACTGCTAACTGCTGCCTAACTTATCTAAGCTGGGCATGAATCAAAGAAGATTGATGGAGCACGTATAAACTTCAGTCCACCAATTCAGCGATTTAGTCTGGTTGTTTTTTTTCCCGAATTTTAGTTGTGGTTATATACGTTACATATTTATCGTGACTGTAAGACTTCAGTTTGTTTGTTTTTTTATACTAGACTATTGAAACAGTCATATATATGACAATTACTTTTCTCTTCACTTCAGTTCTTACAGTTTGCTCCTTATATTACATGTATTTAGACACTGAAGGGGAAAAACGTCAAATACAATGTAAACTACGTTATACGGGTTTGTCAACTTATCATTGACAATGTCAATTACTTTGAAACAGCGATTTATGTACTAGCAGACAAAACCCAAAATTATTTAGGGCGAATACTAACATGTGTATACCAATGTGTATTTTCTATTATAACGTGAATATGTAAATTTGGGTAGTGTAATTAACGATGACGTTACACGTTAATGCCCCAACGTACAGAGGGCTAACATGTGTCATTTTGTTTCGTATATAATGTAGTTTCAGAAAATCATAGTGTCCGAAATTCCCCCTGGGGGGGGAGGGGGGTCTATGGTCAGCTCAAGGTCTATCCACTTAGTAAAATTTTAATTTCGTTTGCGTTACAGAACACATAATGGCGGACTACTTCAATGCGGAAGGAAATTTTTCTCTTTTTTTTTTTTTTTTCTTAAACAAAATTGAAGGGATATAACTACAAAAAACTATTTTAAAGAAAACTTGTCTAGATTAGTCTGCCTTCAAAAGTTTAGAGTTTGGTCTGTGCGTACTTATATTTTGAGTACGCGTGTCCACGAATAGAGGACAGAGTATGCGTTGTCCGCACAAATAAGGACGCCATTATGACAGTTCCTGGATACGAGTTTTTCATCGCGATCGGGTGAAAGAAAACTGCCCCAGCCATGTGCGCTTAACCGTAATAATGACATGTCACTGAAGGACGGGGAAGCATAGAAAAATGTATTTATAAGACAAAAGTTGAATAACTTCAATAGTAACATATACTATCTGAGCAACATGATGTTTATTCATAAATGAGCCCTGACACGACAAAACCAACAACGTGGTTGTGCGCGCAGTGCCGACTCAGATCAGCCTGGGCATCCGCCCAGTCTGATCAGAGTCTTCGCTGTCCGCATGTAAGTAGCTTAGACCCTTAGCTACCCTTTAAGCGCCTACCGAAGAGTCTGATCAAACTGGGCGGATGCCCCGGCTGGTCTGAGTCTGCACCGGGCGCCTAACCACATTGGTGGTTTTGTCGTGTCGCGGCTCAAATACTTTTGGAGTAGAAAGATCTACAGTGATCAGAAATTATTAAAACCAGGATTCGGGGTTATAAAACTTGAGAATAATCTCAAACTCAAAATAATGCACACTGATTGGCTGCTTCTCAGCATGTGCTCGGAAGCAGCCAATCAGTGTACTTTATTTTGAATTTGAGAATGTACCTAAGTTTTATAACCTCTGGGCCGGGTCCCATATTCTGCACTCAAGTATATACATAAATTGGCTATATAAAAATATAGCAAAAGTAAACTGAAAATTCTGGTTTCGCCCTATTCCGCCAAAAGCGCCAAAATGCAGAAGAAAATATCTGAGCCGCGACGCGAGAAAACCAACAAAGTGGTTGTACACCCAGTGCAGACTCGGGTCAGCCTGGGAATCCACCCAGTTCGATCATACTCATGCTAAGCGCTGGATGGGTAGCTAAGGATCTAAGCTTCCTCCATGCAGACAGCGAAGACTCTGATCAGACTGGGCGGATGCCCAGGCTGATCAGAGTCTGCGCTGGGCGCACAACCACTTTGTTGGTTCTGTCGTGTCGAGGCTCATTTGCGTCTGCATTTTGTACATGCAAGCTATATCATAGTGAGAACTCAAAAGAAAGATGGCAAATAGTGTAGAACAAGATGAGGCGGCTGATCAAGATCTACACTGTTTGCAAATTTGGCTTTTTTCTTCTCTGGGACTTAAAGTGTAAAATGCAGTCATTAGTTAAAAGCTTGCACTTTAGGGACAAATTCATGCTAAAGTTTGCGTTTTATAACAAGAGGGGCAAAATCAGCTTTTCTCTATATATATATTTTTTTTTTTTCTTGCTTACTTATGTTACTCATACTTTTGGCTCATTATTACCAGGTTCGTATACTTCGAGTTTTCTTTTTTTTTTCAAGGTCGACCGAGTGGGGTTTGAACTCAACCATGTCCACGGCGAATACATTTTTGAACTTGGATGTATATTCAGTGAACCGAACTATCTGCCATTAGTTGTCGTTTTAGCCACGCCCGGTTAAGGTCAGAAACATTGAAAATCGGAGTACATGTACATCGTAATCCTGATATAACTCATTTTTAAATGATTATTGGAAGTGCAATTCTTTGGTATATGTGTTGATAAACATGAAGTATATTGCAGGTATGCTTTAATACCAACTTGATGTTCATTTTCATGTCTCTCATTTTACTCCTTTCTTCTCTCTCTCTCTCTCTCTCTCTCTCTCTCTCTCTCTGTTTGAAAACATTTCATATAATAATAATTGGTTGATAGCTTTAGATTGTAACTGGTTTCACACAACAAAATATAGTTTGCAGCAAGCCTAACTTATCTGATCATACGAGTTGACACTAACCGATATTATCTGTGGCGAGAAATGCATTAGATTGAATAGGAAACCAATGGTTCACAGAATATTGTAAAAATATTAATTGATACTGAATCTATATGCATACAGATTCATAATATTCAGTTTAAGTGCTATCCTTTACATATTTTTCATAATTTTACGTTAATATTAAATTGGGGGATTTTGAGGTTGAAAATGTGACCCTCTAAATGCAATACTTATACAGTAAACAGCACTGAAAATGCAGAGGGTATCCTTCTTTTATTCCCAATATAATTTTCAAATATAAAGTTGCACAAAATATGCATACGGATTCCATATCTGCAATGAATTTTCTTTCTAATGTTATAATTTTTATTGGGAAAAAATAAAAATAAATTGGGGGATTTTAAGGGTATTTACAAACTTAATTGTTTTAAATTGTCACAAATGCACCCGAATCTATTTTTAGAGTTCGTAGACTCAGCGTGAAGCTTTACCTGTCCGAATTCCCCCTGGCTATTTTAGCTTTAGTCCACACATTTTTATCAGATCTTTACAACTGATTTGCAGTATTGCGAATACTGCAAATAACATTTTGATAATATGCATTTTAGCTGCTATTTAGCTGTTTTATGTGAAATATTCCCGTTGTTAGATATTTCGTCAGAATTTATAAAACTTGACGAGTACATTTTGACAAAAAGTATAAATAATACAAACAGGACAGAAATGACACATTTGGAAAATACAGAGACAACAAAAACAAGTTTAAATCATAGAAATATAATCACATGTTCAAGTGCAAATAAATAAAAAAACAATTTTCTTCAATTTTTTTTCAGAGAAAGCAAACGGAAAATGAATACTTTACTTTCACAAGGAAGAAAATGTACTCATTTGTTTCTGCAATTGAGTAAATGATGTCTTTCTGCATATTTAATATGGAAATTTAATATCTTTTTTTTTGTGTGTGTGTGTTTGACACAGTGAAAGAATCGGTACACAGCAATAAATTCGCAGTCTGGTCAGGGATCCAGAGCGTCACTTGCAGATTAGCCATAATGATAATAAATAAATAAATGGATAAATAAATTATACTGACACAGAAATGTGCAGGCTAATCTAAGACGCACATTTTTGTTCGTATTTTTTAATTAATTGCTATTCCTTCGAATAAATAGTAGTTTTAGTAATTCACAGTTTGTCTCCGGATGATTGAAATAAGAAGGGTGAAAACTGGCGTCTAAATTATTCTCTTTGCCAAAAAGGCGCCGAATTGAAAGAAATAAAAGAGCGATGCGCTACATTATTCAATAAAATCTAATTGGCGTAACAAACTCTTTATATACTCAATATTCTGCCAATTTTACTGTCATAATTTTGTTTTTACAACACGCATTACTAGCTGCGCAGCCGGTTCCGTGTCTTCATAATATATCTACAAAACATCTCCTTTTGAACCAACATCGCATACTGAAAACTCTTAAAAATATTCAGCGAGAGTATATCGCTGCCTGTTATTACACGTCTAGAAGATAGTACAATTTGATTATTATTGCAAATATCAGTTCCTTCGTCTAATGATGACTATGATCAGTTTGCGCGAATAGAAAAGGCACTTATCAGAGATTGCATTTTATTTGATTATAAAACTATTTTGTCACCTACAAATGTTTATGATCAGTTTGCGCCAATAAGCTTTTTCTATCTTCATATCTTAACCGTAAAATGTATCTGTGTGCCAACAGTGCAGACCAAGACTAGTCTGGTAAGAAACGTTGTGTTGTAACTGCAAACAATCTGACCAGCCTGCTTCTCCTCTCAAACTGTTCCAGAACATCTTACTATTCTATGAAGATAATGTAGTTTTGTTAACAGATTAGAGACCGATCAGTGTGCGCAGTCTTTGTATTTATCTGCGCAAACTGAGAACAGATTGTCGTCTTTAAATAGTTTGCACACATGCACAAGCTGATTTGGGCTCACGCTTTAAAAAGTTTTGAGAAATAGTCTGATCATTTTGCGAACAAACAAACAAATAATCTGCAAATTAAATATTCGATCTTTATTTTTCTACCAGTCTATCTTTAACTGTTAGTATAATACCCGAATTATTTATGACAGCTTGGTCCAGTTAATCTCGGATTTTATGACCGATAATTGATATATCCAAACGTAATAAACCTGAACGCCGCGCGGCGTGACATTGTCTATATATTCGTCATCAACAGATTATGACAGTCTTAACATCTTAAGGAAACGCAAATATCGTTGCTTGATAACAAAACTTTTATTGTATTTTATTTATTTTTCTTTTAAATAATAATGTTTTTTTTTTTCTTTTTTTTATTTTATTTGAATGTGGTATGTTTGAACAGGAAAAGAATAAAATAATCGGCCTGCACATAGTTATTTCAGATCAATTGTCGCATCTGCTCTAGTTGTAAATCACAGTATATAAGCTTTTCAGATAAGCCTGCACAAACTGACCAGTTTTTGTTTAGTTTGCGCGGTCGCAATGTCTTATCGGAATCGGAATTATTCCAAAATTTCAAAGAATAACATTCACCAAGACCTGTGATCATAAGCCTATGCTGATGCGCAAACTGATCAGATTTTTCAGCAAAGAACCAGATAAGCCTACAGTCTGATCCGAACCGTCACTGTTCGCATAAACAATTATGATTCCCGATAAGAGATTAGTTTGAGTAAATTGATAAACGCTAATCCGGACTGGTACTGTAATTATCTTAAAAGTTTGGAGCAATTGAATTTATCACGCATTACAGAGGAATTGGCCGAAGGGCAAATTTTGCAGACTCAGATCAAGCTGCTTTTCAGAAACAGTCCAATCGGGGTCTACACTATTTGCTGATGTTACTCGGCCAAAATATAAGGGGTGTTTGTGGTACGATAAATACATGTATATATTTCTTTGTCATGCAGAAGAGATAATAACTAATGAAAAGTAATTATTATTATTATTTTTGTTGTTGTTGTTGACTCGAACCCATAACTGCATAGTGGCCTCTTTCTGTTTATGAGAATTTCCTGTAGTCAATGCAAATAGTGATGGACTCGATGAGATGTCGCGTTCTGCAGCGTCTGATCAAGGTCTGCATTGTTTTCATATGTCACTTTTATAGGGAGCCATGCATTTTGGCTTAAAATAAAGATGGAAAAGTGCATTATGAACAACATGATCAGCGTATACATGAATATTATAATTTCTAATTATACCCGTTAGTCTTGTTCACTTCTACAACAAAAGCATAAATCAGACTTCATTAGAATACAAGAAAGTTTTTATTACGCTAATCTTGTTTCATATACGCTGGTCGATGTTTTTCTCAAAGCACCGAGGTTCAAGTATCAGAAGAAATGATTTCGTATGTGACGATGATATAAGCAAATTATTCAAGGCTCTGTTACTTCTAGCAATATTGGCCTTTAATCCGCTATCGGAAAGGTGATAAACCATAGGTAAAATCGATTGTCTGCACACACAGTGGGCCAATAAATCGAATCAAGTAAGATAATCCCTGCGATTACCTGTACAAATAGTCAATTTGGGTTGTCTTTCCAAAATTATCGGATTTATCGGATTTTCCAAATGAATGAATAAGTTGGACTTGTATGACTATACAGGAGACAGATTTATATAAGTCTGTTGGCTTCTTTCTGAATCCTATTTGTGTGCTGTATGATTGTATGATTTATATAAGTCTGTTGGCTTCTTTCTGAATCCTATTTGTGTGCTGTATGATTGTATTTATATATGATAATAAAATATGGTTAAACCAAACCAAAGTTAAAACAGCTTATCATATAATACATTTCAATTCAACACAGGAAGTGGCTTCATAAGAAATGCACATTGTTCTGTGATAAGCCTATCTTGCAAGGTAATTCTTGTGTTTAAGAAAAGCTGATACAAAGTTCATGGCAACTACGGCAAAACAACAATGACAAACGAGGGTGCAAAAAAGATTCCGCATCTACTGCAAGTACAGTAGGCACTTGTATGTCTATAGTGAATATCAGAAGGATGCTCCCATGTCGAAAATTTCATGGCATCCAGTCAAATGTCTTTTGGACGGTATATTTGAGTTAAAAGGTACTATCAGGCAGTGCGTCAGCTCGCTCTGACCATTTCACAGAGAGAGAGAGAGAGAGAGAGAGAGAGAGAGAGAGAGAGAATGGAATAGGCAGAAAGAGTAAATTCAAACAGCCACATACCGCATCTGCAAATACAGCAGGCCTTTGTGTAGCATCATCAGGAGCATCAGTGAAACTCAAGAGACAGACAAACTGCAAATATCTACCTTATCACGTGCACTCAGTGTGGCAAACAGTACGTACGCGAAACAAAACGTGCCCTATATGAACGAATGAATGGCCACTGCTTTAATTTAGCGAAGCGAAAATTTAAGAGGACACCTGGGGCCGTATTCATAAAATAACTTAAGTGGTTGCTATGCTGTTGCTTTTTCAGACTGCTCCTCTAGAGCAAATTTCATAGTTGTAGGGAATCTTCTTTATAGAAATTCAGCCTTAGCAACAGCATAGCAACCACTTAAGTCGTTTTATGAATACGGCCCCTGTCTCCCTTTGCTGCACCGAACATGATGATCATTGGTCGGATGATACCAGAAAAGCCCGTGAGAGCTACAGGATCCGGCGACTGAATACCATACAACCTCATGATATGAACAAGGACGACTAGGACAGAAAAACTAGGGCAGGGGGGATTGACCTCTAGATGTCGTCATATTGTCCCTGAAGGTTTGGTAAGGACCAGCGAGGATAGTTAAACTGCCTACATTCAAGTGTTCTACCAAAAGTGGGTAATGTCGAACAAAGGCATTGTACTTGTATGTGTGGTATGTGGTCTTTTTGATTTACTAATCCTGTCTATCCCATTGTCATTTCCCCACCCCACGCCTCCTCTTCCACTCTCTGTGAAACGGCCAGAAACAAGCTGGTCTTTTTGATTTACTAATCCTGTCTATCCCATTGTCATTTCCCCACCCCACGCCTCCTCTTCCACTCTCTGTGAAACGGCCAGAAACAAGCTGAAACACTGCCTAATAGTACCGTTTAACTCCAGTATACCCTCCCGGAGACAGCTGACTGGATGCCTGAAACTTTCGGCATAAGGGCGTCCTTCTGATATTGCCTATAGCCAGGTAAGTGCTTACTGTGCTTGCACTAAGTGCGGAACGTTTCGTATTGCCCCCTTACTTGTTTTTTTTTTTTTTTTTTTTTTTTTTTTCTGCTATACCATGGATGCCGTGAACTTTGTGCAACCGAGGGTGTTAGTCTTTGGCCTTCTGCGTTTGCACCAGTTGCGGGTTTCCTTTTTTGTTTCCTCCCCACACAGTCTTACAGTAGGTGCCGGTGTTCCTTGTTTTCTTCTAAGATTGAATTGAGAAAGACAAGTGCCTGCTGTAGTTGCAGTAGGTGTGGGACGTTTATTTTTGTGTACCCTCATTTACCATTGCTTTTTGGCCGTAGATGCCATAAACCTTGTTCCACCGATGGTGTATTCAAGGTCTGCTGCCCTTGCAGCAGACGCGGGATTCCTTTTTCTCCATACAATCTTATCTTTCATCTCCCCCTCCAGTGCCGTCTCCAAAGATCCTGACGTCCAATACAACCAATAACCCACCAGCCGTTACGTCGATTTAATACAGTTTATCGAGCTGCAGCACAACGAGACCTGGCTCTTCATGCTGTTCGTGTTTTATACCTTGATTGTTGTAGCGCTGTTTTTATTAGCGCATTTTCAAGAAAAATGCTTATCATTTAGGCTATGTTATAATTTGACTGACATGATCTCCGCAAAGGGGACTGTTTTGTTCATTTTTGTTTTTGGAACCATCTCTTTCTTGTGTAAAGGTTTCTTTTGTGAATATGTAAATATTTTTGCTTCGTGTTCTTATTTCTATTGTTTGTAAACCTATGATGAAGCTGATAGGCGAATGCGCTTAGGTAAAAAAAAAATGAAAATTATGCCCTGTTAATGATTATCTTGCCATATAAAATCACATAATAATGTAAAGCTGACGTTCTTAGCTTGATAAACCAATCGATATATAAAAAAAAAAATTTAACACAGTGCGCCTATAGAAGCAATGGAAAGTAGCCGTGTTTTATTCTGCAACAATTCACAGTTACGGAGCGCGTGTGTCTTATTGCTGACGTCACTGCAATAACTGACGTAATTTTGTGACGTTTTGAGACGTTAGACGGTGCAACGTCTCTTTTTGTTTCTAAAATCGCCATACACTGTAAAATTTGCGCTTAGCTACAAAACACAAGTAGTTACATGTTTAGGTGTAAACATGTTTAAGATTATGTCATATAGCTAAACATGTACGCCTTTTCTATTATTTTCCCGGACAAAGTCTGCTAAACGCGTTTTATTCTGTTACGCGTTTCGGATGAATCCATTCTCTCCTTTCCCCGTTGAAGAACGGAAAAAATGTTGACAGAGGAAATGTTCAAAATAAAAGGTAAATATAACCAGTTCTGTATATGTTTAATTTCTAAACATAAACCTAAACATGTTGCAAATTGAACATGTTACGATTTAAACATATAAAAAATCGGACTGCATTTTTGGCATTGGATCTAAACACATTTTTACAGTGTAAAAACGTACATTTATCTTAGATACAGTTAAAAATATTGGCGGGAGCATGAACGCGCTGGCAGGTAGGTTTGGAGAGTTTGAAAGAAAAGAATAGATTTTCAGTGTTTTTGAGAGTTAGAATCGAAATAGTTCAGTTCTAGCATTGAATCGTCGGTCCGCGCTCGTGATATGATCTACTTTACAACTAATCTCCAAACAGCAATTCAACAATTCACTGCTAGAGCTAATCTATTGCTTAAACAAAAAAACAAAGTCAAGTAGATGATATGTGCTGCATTACCTTGATTAAATGAGGGACAAATCACGAAACGTATACATGTGATGTGGTATAAATAAAAACTAGAAATGTGTCCATACGACACGGATGCCCCCGCCTAGTGCCCTAAGTAAGGTGGCGCCTTGTTTAAGGTACTGGCACTTGTAGCATAACTGGGTTCACAAAGGCAGACTTCTGTGGTACATGTTTTATTGTTTTCCTTGGGCTGATGTATTGTGCTTCTTGGATCAAGAGAAGTGGGGGGAGGGAGGGGGGGGGGGGGCTTGGAGGGGGTGTCATGACTGATATGTGATGACATTCTGTATCTTATCGCAGAAATGGATGCCATGCAACTTTCCAAAATAGCCCAGAAACAAGTAACTTTTCAAAAACTAACAAACGGAAACCATTATTGTATGAAATGAAGTCGAAAAATGGCCATAACTCCCACAATAATCGACGGATTTTGCCCAACATCGAACTTGACCTCTATTTTGTGAGTATATACCTGTGTATAAAATATGAATTCAATACACCAATGCTTTCAAAAGATATCGAACGGAAACCATTTCTTCATACAAAATGAAGTCGAAAAAGGGCCATAACTCCCACAATAATCGACAGATTTTGTCAAACATCGAACTTGACCTGTATTTTGTGATTATATACCTGTGTATAAAATATGGATTCAATACACAATACTTTCAAAAGATATCGAACGGAAACCAGTTTTTCATACAAAATGAAGTCGAAAAAGGGCCATAACTCCCGCAATAATCGACAGATTTTGTCAAACATCGAACTTGACCTGTATTTTATGAATATATACCTGTGTATAATAAATGTATTCAATACACCAATACTTTCAAAAGATATCGAACGGAAACCATTTCGTACGTACTCTCAGGGAGAGGAACTCGATAAGCATTTTGCTTTCGTTCCAATCCCTAAGCCTGTACTGTTTATATTTGATTGTATGTTACTTGTAATTGAGAAACAATAAATATGTTTAAAGCAACCAGTTTTTCATACAAGATGAAGTCGAAAAAGGGCCATAACTCCCACAATAATCGACGAATTTTGCCCAACATCGAACTTGACCTGTGTTTTATGATCATGTAGCTGTGTATAAAATATGAATTCAATATACCAATGCTTTCAAAAGATATTGAACGGAAACCATTTCGTACGTACGTACGCTACGCTACGTACGCTACGTACGTAAGGACAGCGGTTATACTATATGCCCCCCCCCCCTCCATTTTTAATGGCGGGGGCATAAAAAAATAATAATAATAGACTTTATTTACAGAATACACTAATCTTCCATGTGGCCGTCTCCTAACTGCAGCCGCAGTGTCACAGAAAAAATAAACAACAGAAAACATACAGCATGTCCTATTTCAAGAACCCACACATACAGCCTGTTCACTTCTTACTGCAAAAATTGCAAGTATCAGGACAGAACTACCAACACAGATACTATAGGCCCAGATTACCCTGCATAAACTAAAGTTTGCAATCAAGGTCTGCATCAGATGCTACCCAGTAAAAGCTTGATAAAAATTCTCCCAACTGGAAAAAGGACTACACAAATTCAAAAATAGTAGTCCACTTGAACAGAAATGTCCCAATAATATACACTAATTACAGTAAGCTCGCATTTTCTGCAAACCTGTAACACACATATATACTCAACTCTATAAACACTGTAAGTATTGAGACAAATATCGCAGAACAAACATTGCAGATCCTGATCAGACTGCATCAAAAATGAGTGAAGTACAATAAGGGTTTGTCCCAATATGTACAGTTATTATGGCAAGTGATTTTTTCTTGCTTTGTCCATTAAACTAAAACTGCACAAAACTTAAACTACACACAACCATAAACACACAAACACACAAACAAAAAAATCCATTTAAAATGCAAGAAGAGTTTTTTTTTCTGGCTACAAATTGTCTTCATTTTTATAGACTGTACACATATTTACAGATTTTCCCGGTAGCATATGTCCGTAGAATTGGTTGTCAAAAGCAAGACCAAGTGAAACAAGTGTATACTGTGTCGTTGACCATAAGCTCTAATTAATGGGAATGCCTGAGCAAAGGGTGCAGTCTGGTCCTAAAGAGCAGTCTGATCAGGATATGCTGCGTTTACCATCCAGCCAGTGGTTGAAAGGCAACGATCCTTGATAAAGTGAATGGATACACTTTTAAGGGAAGAAACTTTTGCTTTTACTTTACACCTCCCTGCTAAATTTAGGTCAACTCTTATAAGAAAGAATTTGCTCGATAAGAAGCACATTCTTTCCTTAAAGAGGAGACCAGTTTATAGAAGGGTATTGTCTCCAAGGAGAAGCAAATGGGAAGTCACAAAATTTGTCTTCCTTTGAAAAATGACAGAAAAACATGGAGATGTACTGCTTAACCTATGTACCTCTTAACTGCTTAATCTTATCCAAATACTAATATAAATGAGCTGCGACACAAGAAAACCAACAAAGGAGTTATGCGCCCAGCGCAGACTTAGATCAGCCTGGGCATCTGATCAGTCTAATCAGCCGCTTTGCTAAGCGTTTAAAGGGTAACCAAGGGTCTAAGCTACCGCCATGCGGACAGCGAAGGCTCTGATCAGACTGGGCGGAAGCCCAGGCTGATCTGAGTCTGCGCTGGGCGCACAATCACTGTCTTGGTTTCGTCGTGTCACGGCTCAAATAGCCTTTACAAAACTCTGTAA
Organism: Ctena decussata; assembly: GCA_963989385.1. Classification (NCBI taxonomy): domain Eukaryota; kingdom Metazoa; phylum Mollusca; class Bivalvia; order Lucinida; family Lucinidae; genus Ctena; species Ctena decussata. The sequence goes on along the minus strand of OZ022510.1, from coordinate 11,551,896 downwards.
GGTGTCTGAATGCACCTTACTATTGCCGAATGCAAGATGCTGTCCTAGTTTATACCAGATTATAAATGAAAACATGATCTTGATCAAAACATCCCACTAACAGTGTATCATCAGTCTCTCGGTAAGCTATGGAAGTAGGTTTGTTGACTCCGTCACTGGATGACAAAAGATAGCCATACTTTTTACCATTTGCCGTAATCACATGTACAGTATTAGAGCCACGCTCACAGACCATGATATTGTCTTCAGCATCAACGTACATACCATAGGGATAACTCAGTTCCTTATGTTTATACTGATAAACCAGGTTTCCATCAGTTGTCATACATGTTACTGTAGCGGTATCACCCCATCCACCAGAAACAAAGATCTTCTTACCAGAGCTACTGACAGTGATGTAGTATGGATTGTAGAACTTGACAGTTGTTTGTAACTTTCTCTTCCTGTTGCCATTCAGGTCTAAGACTTGGACTTCTCCTTGACCTGAATCACCCCTCTGTGCTGTATATATTTCATCACCAAACACTTCAATCCCACGACATTCCTTGTCCAGCTGGATGGTACGACCAGTCTTCAACTGTGGAAACACTTGTATGTACTGGAGCTGATTGGTGTCAGGCAGGGTAATAATGACATTGTTGTCGTCGACAACCGATACATCCCATGGACGGGAACATAGTTCCAAGTGTTCACGTAGTACCAAATCCTTGTCAAGCAATTTGACGTTTGCATTGTTGCGATCGCATAACACAGCATGTCCACTCGGCATGAACGTACAGCCAGATATCCAGGGTAAGTTCTTATCATCTGACTCTCTTACTTTTACCTTGGTCTGTAATGTTGCCCTCTTACCAAGAAGTACTTTCTTATTACACTGATTGCCACTTGAAATGTTTGAAGGCAGGCCCTTTTCTAATCGTTTCAAATTACCTAGAGAAGTCACTTCTGTTTGAAGCTTTGTTAACTGCTTGTTCCCTACAAAAGATAAAGTTGGTATGTACAAATCATTTTCCATTTCAGTTATAAGAGTTTCGTATTCCTGGATACTCTTTGAGACCTGAACTTCTGTTGTGAACATCTGTACTTTATTTCCGGTATTTCTTGCATCTTCGAGCTGTTGGTTATCAGAATCCAACATTTGTGATCCTGTTGTAAGTGCAGAAATTTGTTGATCAATATGGTGTGTTTGCTCTGAATCAAATTTGTCCAATTCTTGCGTCATATTTTGCTCCAGTTTGTCTAGGAAAGAATCAATGTTTGCTCGAAACTCTTTAATTTCTTTCCTGCAATCTTCTATTTGACCATTTAGTTCTTTGAGATCGGATTTGCGTTGCTTTTGCATGCTAGTATATCGATGTTTCAGCGATTTTGTTTTTGTTAGAACTGTATTGAGCATCTCGGTGTTGTAATTAGTGATTTTGTATTGAAGATCGTTTGTTTTGCAGCCGCGATGCTTTACCTTCTTGCAAGGATTACAGATTACATCTTGATGGTCTTCACAGTAAAACTCCACTTCTTGGTTCTTGTTACAACCACAGTAGACGGGGACATCAGATTTCTGACTGCCTGAAGCGGGTATCTGATTACCTGACAGAATCCTATGATGTTTCGTGATAGCCAGTTTTCGATGAGCATCCTTGCACGAGTTACATAGATATTCTCTGCATTCATTACAATAATGATTGGCTTGTATGTTTATTTTGTCAGTTTGGCACGGCCCACAGACTATATCATACAATTCGTCAGATGCTCCTTGTAGAGATCTAGCACCACCTACAGATGCCATTATGTGCGTATCTGAAACAAAAAAATAAAATTAGAAAACTTTGTCTGTAAGACACTAATGATGCCCCGTGCAGCGCCTGTCATAGGACATGTGTACATCCCTAAAGCACCTACGTTATCTACAAAGAGAATCCGATGAAAACACTACACAAACTTCATACCCAACAGTGCAAAATGCTGCCGAAAATCATTAAAAGTCCATAATTCCATCAATCTTTTTTTTTCTCCACCAAAAACCCACATGCACATCTTCATTATGTTCATAACTAGTATACAATGTCTGAAAAACAGCCACTGAAAATTGTGTGAGGAGCTGATTACACAAAGTACTTACCCGACAATGCAAACATTTGCCTAAAATGACTACGTTTAAAAGGCCATACTCCTGTCAAAATTAATCTGAGCTCCAACAAAAACACACATGCACATCTTCATTATATGCACAACATGCATGCAAGGTTTGCAAAAATATCCATCGAAAATCATGAGAGGAGTTGATTACACAATCTCCACAACCTACAATGCAAACATTTGCCTAAAATGACTTTCAAAAGGCCGTAATTCTGTCAAAATTACTTCTAGCTCCAACAAAATCCCACATGCACATCTTCAATATGTCTACAATATGTATGCAAAGTTTGAAAAACATCAATTAAAATTGTAGGAGAAATTGATTACACAACTTGCATACCCTACAATGCAAAAAATTGCCTAAAATGACTAAGTTCAATAGGTAGTAATTCTTTTAAAATTAATTCTAGCCAGTGATAATCCCACATGCACAACTTCATTACGTCTACAATGCTTATGCGAAGTTTAAAAAACATCCATTTAAAATTTAGAAGTTGATTACACAAGCTCCATATCCTACAATGCAAAACATTGCCTAAAATGAATAAGTTCAATACGTCGTAATTCTGTCAAAATAAATTCTAGGTCTGTCTTAAGCCACATGCACATCTTCAATATATCCACTACTTGTATACAAATTTTGAAAGAAATCCAAAAAAACTGTGGGAGGAGTTGATTACACAAACTCTATACCGTAAAGTGTGACGGACAGACAGACAGGAGTAAATTTTAATGCCCCTTGACTATCGTCACGGGGTTATAAAAAACGAACTATAGGCCTAATGCTTAAGCGACATCTAAAAAAAAAGTACGACGTATAAGGGCTTTATATTTATGACCCTTTCATCAATGTCCAAGATTTTTCGGTTAAGAAAAATCATAAAATTGTGATAAAAGACAAATAAGGCAACGTAAAGACGGACTTGAAACCAAAACCTTTACATAATGACTCCACAACACTAATTACGAGCGGATAAAAAGAAAATTATATGAGCCGCAACGCGAGAAAACCAACAAAGTGGTTGTGCGCCCAGCGCAGACTCAGATCAGCCTGGGCATCCGCTGTCCGCATGGAGGTGGCTTAGACTCTTAGCTACCCTCTAAGCGCTTAGCAAAGAGTCTGATCAAACTGGGCAGCTGCCTAGGCTGATCTGAGTCTGCGCTCGGCGCAGAACCACTTTGTTGGCTTTCCTGTGTCGCGGCTCAGAAATACACTTGCATCTTTTACTGCGAAAACTGCTCAAATGGAAACCCGCAAGTCAAGAAATACACCTAAGAGAAGTTAAGCGTTCATTTGTTTTCTAGCTGCAATAAGCTTGTTTTGTCTGTCATTTATTTAAGGAATTTCTTCTTCTTTTTTTTTAGGTTTATCGAAGTGTAAACTACATTGGGTCGCGTGCAAAGTGAATGAACCCCGAAGGGGTTCATGTAAACTGTGCTAGTAAACTACATTGGGTCGCGTGCAAAGTGAATGAACCCCGAAGGGGTTCATGTAAACTGTGCTAGTGAGTAGTTTACACTTCGATAAACCTCAGAAAAATTAAGTTCATTGCTTATATTTAAATTCGTTTCAGTCAAAACCGTGATGAAAAATCTTATGTTAGCGCTAAAATTGCAGCAGTAAAACATTTAAAACACGCAGTTTTTCTAGTAACAGCGGAACAGCGTCAATGACATCATAACGTCGCCGACGTCCAATCATATTATAAACAGCCATTGTTTATTTAAGAAATAGATCAGCTCTAGCATTGAATTGTTGAGTAATAATTCACTGTTTGGAGGTCAGTTGTAAAGTAGATCATATCACAAGCGCGGAGCGCGAGTGATATATCTACTTACAACTGGCCGACAAAGAGTGAATTATTACTCAACAATTCAATGCTAGAGCTGATCAGCATCTAAAGACTTTAGAATTTCATTGCCGCAGACTTTGTTATTCTCTACACTGTGAGAGATACAAGAGACTTGAGTCGATATCCAGATTAACTAAACGTAAACGTAAATAGAGGCATACCGAGCTACACACAGGGGGGTCCTACTTAATGTTTTTACCCAGTTTATAGACTGTAAATAAGATAATGATAAGCTGTAAATAGAGTGGTGACGGATTGCATCATTTTAACCCCCTATCAACCTACTACTACTCCGACGGAGGTGTGCCGGAATCGGCAGAACTTATGTGCTACAGTTACAGTTACAATGGCTGGACTCTGTCTTTACTCAACTGCGCAATGGATCAGTCTTTTACAGCCAAGTTTCACCTATATTTGTGCAAACTTCTCAGTTTAAACATTTGAGCCGAGACACGAGAAAACAAGAGGGCCATGAGGCCCTGAATCGCTCACCTGAACAATTGGCAAGGTGGCTTATACTTATCATGTCTGAAATTGTCAAAATATGAGTTTTGGGTCAAAAGTCAAAGAATGACCATGACCACTTGTACTCATAAATCTTCATGTACTCATTAGACAACCATATATACCATTTTTAGGCCAAAATCTCCAAAACTTTCCATGAAATCTTATGTTCTAGCATTTTCCCATATTTGACCATGCCGCAAAAAAGGTCAAGGTAAACCCAAGGTCACCATTTGAACAGTCTTGGTGGTACTCTAGTACTCCATGCTATTTACCAAGTTTCAGGGCCATAGGTGTATTGGTTCTGGGGAAGAAAAATATTAAAGATTTATCCCGTAAGTGGTAATGGCGGCCAAGTTGGTCATGTGACCTGGACCGTTTGAACAAATTTTCATTCAATCAACCCCTGGAGGCTCTATATGAAATGTGTTCACAATTGGCCCTTTGGCCTTTGAGGAAATGGTTGAAAATGTCAAAATATGAGAAATCTGGATCAAAGGTAAAAAAATGACCTTGACCTCTTGTACTCATGATTCTTCATGAACTCATTAAGACAACTGTATATACCAATTTTTTAAGTCAAAATCTTCATAACTTTCCATGAAATCTTATGTTCTACCATTTTTCATATTTGACCTTGCTGCAAAAGGTCAAGGTCAACACAAGGTCATAATTTGAACAATCTTGATAGTACTCAAGTACCCAATGCTACTTACAAAGTCTCAAGGCCATCGGTCAATTGGTTCTGGAGAAGAAGATTTTTAAAGGTATTTACCATATATGGGCGTGGCGGCCATGTTGCTCATGTGTCCAGGACTGTTAGAAAATATTTTCATTCCATTAACCCCTCGAGGCTCTATATTAAATTTGGTTTCAATTGGCCCAGTGGTTTTAGAGCAGATTGTTTGAAATTGTCAAAATTTGAGATTTCTGGGTCAACGGTCAAAGAATGACCTTGACCTCTTGTACTCAAAAATCTTCATGTATTCATTAAGATGATTCTATGTACCAATTTTTAGGCCAAAATCTTCAAAACTTACCATGAAATCTCATGTTCTAGCATTTTCCCATATTTGACCTTGCCGTAAAAAAGGTCAAGGTCAACCCAGGGTCATAATTTGAACAATCTTGATAGTACTTGAGTACCCAATGCTACATACCTAGTTTCAAGGCCATCGGTCTAATTCTGGAGAAGAAGATTTTTAAAGGTTTTTACCATATATGGGCGTGGTGGCCATGTTGGTCATGTGACCTGGACCGTATGCATAAATTTTCATTCCCTCAACCCCTGGAGGATCTATAAGAAATTTGGTTACAACTGGCCTAGTGGTTTTTGAGGAGATTGTTTGATATTGTCAAAATATGAGAGTTCTGGGTCAAAGGTCAAAGAATGACCTTGACCTCTTGTACTCATAAATCTTCATGTAGTCATTAAGATGACTGTATGTACCAATTTTTAGGCCAAAATCTTCAACAGTTTTGAAGATATCTTATGTTGCAGCATTTTGCCATATAAAAGCATGAGTAAGCAAATTTGACCTTACCGTAAAAAAGGTCAAGGTCAACCCAAGGTCATAATTTGAACAATCTTGGTAGTACTTGTGTACCTGATGCTACATACCAAGTTTCAAGACCATCAACCTATTGGTTCTGGAGAAGAAGATTTTTTCAGGTTTTTACCATATATGGGCATGGCGGCCATGTTGGTCATGTGACCAGGACCGTTGGAACAACTTTTCATTCCTAAGGTCCCAGGAGGCTCTATATGAAATTTGGTTACAATCCGCCCAGCGGTTTCAGAGGAGAAGTCGTTTGAAATTGTGGACGGACGACGGACGAACGACGGACGGACGACGGACGCCGGAGCCTTACCATCCTATAAGCTCCCCCGGAGCCTCTGGCTCAGGTGAGCTAAAAAAACACAAAGTGGTTGTGCGCCCAGTGCAGACACATATCAGTCTGGGCATCCACCCAGTCCGCTCAGACCTTCACTAAGCGCTTAAAAGGAAGAAAAGGGTCTAAGCTACGTGCATGCGGACAGCGAAGACTCTGATCAGACTGGGCGGATGCCCAGGCTGACCTGTGTCTGCGCTCGGCACACAACCACTTTGTTGGTTTTCTCGTGTCGCGGCTCATTTTATTCAATGAATCAACACAATAAACATACAGCGGTATAAGATAACAAGCTTTGCATCTCCCGATTGTGTAACTTCTTATGTTTATATTGGCAAGTTGTCAATTTGAAAAAAAAAATGAATATCAAGTTACGTGATCGCGAGATAGCGAACTACCGTACAATAAAAATTATTTTTGGACAAACAGATCTGAGCAAACAACGTAGACACAGATCAGACTGGTCTTTTAGGAGCAATCTGATCAGTGTCTAGTACAATGTTCGCCAATCTGATCAGTGTCTTGTACAATGTTCGCCAATCTGATCAGTGACTAGTACAATGTTCGCCAATCTGATCAGTGACTAGTACAATGTTCGCCAATCTGATCAGTGACTAGTACAATGTTCGCCAATCTGATCAGGGTCTAGGACAATGTTCGCCAATCTGATCAGTGACTAGTACAATGTTCGCCAATCTGATCAGGGTCTAGTACAATGTTCGCCAATCTGATCAGGGTCTAGTACAATTTTCGCCAATCTGATCAGTGACTAGTACAATGTTCGCCAATCTGATCAGTGTCTAGTACAATGTTCGCCAATCTGATCAGTGTCTAGTACAATGTTCGCCAATCTGATCAGGGTCTAGTACAATGTTCGCCAATCTGATCAGGGTCTAGTACAATGTTCGCCAATCTGATCAGTGACTAGTACAATGTTCGCCAATCTGATCAGTGACTAGTACAATGTTCGCCAATCTGATCAGTGTCTAGTACAATGTTCGCCAATCTGATCAGTGTCTAGTACAATGTTCGCCAATCTGATCAGGGTCTAGTACAATGTTCGCCAATCTGATCAGTGACTAGTACAATGTTCGCCAATCTGATCAGGGTCTAGTACAATGTTCGCCAATCTGATCAGTGACTAGTACAATGTTCGCCAATCTGATCAGTGTCTAGTACAATGTTCGCCAATCTGATCAGGGTCTAGTACAATGTTCGCCAATCTGATCAGTGTCTAGTACAATGTTCGCCAATCTGATCAGTGACTAGTACAATGTTCGCCAATCTGGTCAGTGTCTAGTACAATGTTCGCCAATCTGGTCAGTGTCTAGTACAATGTTCGCCAATCTGGTCAGTGTCTTGTACAATGTTCGCCAATCTGGTCAGTGTCTTGTACAATGTTCGCCAATCTGATCAGTGACTAGTACAATGTTCGCTAATCTGATGAGGGTCTACACCGTTCGCTGATTGGAAATTCTATGAAAAAATGAAATATAAACTAAGGTAAACTAGCTAAAACTAAAACTGGAGATGGACTAATCTAAATGATAAGTATGGACAAATCCACCAGTCAAAATGGGTTAAAGGAAAGAATTTGGTTTCAGGAGCAATTCATTTCCGTTTACAGCTGACCACAATTAAGAAAGGAGGCAAAGTGAAAATAGTGGAACATTGACCAGGCTAGACTGGCTCCAGTCCTTGTGTTTTAATTGCATATGAGCCGCGACATAAGAAAACAAACAATGTGGTTGTGCGCCCAGTGCAGACTCAGATCAACCTGGGCAGCCGCCCAGTCTGATCAAAGCTTTCGCTCTGCACAAAAATGGTAGCTGAGGGTCTAAGCTACCTTCATGCGGACAGTGAAGACTGATCAGACTGGGCGGATGCCCAGGCTGATCTGAGTCTGCGCTGGACGCACAACCACATTGTTGGTTTTCTCGTGTCGCGGCTTATATCTGTAACAAAGCTAACTCTACAAGGAATAATTTTTTCATCAAGTAATTGCAGAGTTACCCTAGAAACACAACTGACTGGTTACATTTGGAGGTATTCCCCAATATTGTCTCAGGAATTCCCGAGACAAATTCACATTTATCAAGTCAGCTGACAGGCTGTGTCGTAACCACAGGTCAGTTGTCTCAGCATAGGAGCATGAGTGGGATTTTATCATTCGCATCTAATTTGACCACAAGTTACCTGCAGAAGATAAAATTAGCTCTTCCTTGTTTCATTCAAAACATTTTTTCTGGGATTAACGTTTAAACGCTGACATGAGGCACTCCATAGAAAAAGGTGCATTGTGGCATTCAGGGCTTATACAAACACCAATGATCAGATGCAATCTGTAAATCTGAGCTGTCTGATCACCCAGTGTTGATAGCTAACATAGCGAAGACTTTGATCAGACTGTACACATTTATGGTCTATTGCTTACTAGCCAAATAAAGTCAACCTTACATCTTTGTACCTCAAATCAGCTAAGACACGAGAAACAGCACCAGGGCCCAGGTTCACAATATTCCTTAAAGTTAAGAACAATCTTAAAGTTAAGGTCTAAAATTTCACTCTTAGAAAAACTATTTTTAATCATATTCAGAACCATAGGTTTTGCATGATCCTACTGAGAATATGCCCTGAGTTGTAATAAAAAGATATATCTAATAAATATTGTTTTTGTAAGCTTTTATAACATGTGACTCTTGAACCTTAAAGTTAAGGTTGTCCTCAAGTTTAAGGAATGATTATGAACCTAGGCTCAGTACTTATTACATCACGTGCACAAAATGAAGAGTTAGATCAGTCTGCACATCTACAAAGTCTGAATGATCTTCTTTCTGATATTGCATGCATATAAAATTAAGACTCAGATCAGCATGGGCAGTCACGCAGTCTAACGGCAGTGTGTGCAAAATGAAGACTCAACTCAGCCAGTGTGTTTTGGCAGTCTGTTGATCAGCCTCCTCCATTTTGATTTATATAGTTTATGGATGCAGACAGGGAAAAGTGATTAGAATGTGTTGGTGTGCGCCTATTTAAACCAAAAAAGAATAATCAGATCAGCCTGCCTATCTAAGCTTCTTATCAGTGTTTAGCATTTTGGCACTGCGTGTGCACAATATAAAGGTTTTTCATGTTGTCTGATCCAACTCTTCATATATCAGAATGGGAACTTTGATCAGACTGCACGGATGTGCAGACTAAATTCAAATATGAAATGGGTCATGACAGAGACTGAAAAAGTATGCATAGCCTGTGCATAAACTGAAGACGCAGATCAGCCTTTGCATTAATGCTGTCTTTTGTGTCCTCGGCTATTTGCTATATATTGGTATTTATTAGGATCCATACATTTTTTATGCAAACTTAGTGACTATTTTGGGATCGCAGGAATGCACAGATTTATCTGAATCTTCTCTATGGGTACATGCTAATAGGTGCCTAGTCCGATGCATATCCGACTTAAACAAGACCAGTCGCATGACGTGATTGCTTGCCTCAACTGGCACTTGCCAATCACATAATAACTTAAACAAAAAAAAAAAAAATAAAAAAAAAATGCCAAAAGCGAGAGACCAATGCGGACACTGACTAGCTTCTAAAATAATGAGAATGGTTGGTTGTTTTGGGTTTAACAGTCCTTTGAGACAGTATTTCAGTCTACATTAAGTTGTCTCCCAGAGAAAGGGAGAAAGAAAAGAGGTATGATAGGCAAGAGAAAAGTATCCAAACGACCCATACCCGCATCTGCTGCAAGCACAGTAGGCCCTTGCCCTACTTATATCCAAATTAGTAGGATGCCCTGGCACTGAAAATTACCCAGCACCATCGCCCCACGCGATCACCCCAAATGAGAATGGAATACAAATACATGTATCTGCCCTCACTGCATGATATTTTGCAATTTGTTTTGAACAATTATTTCTTTTTCTTTCTTTTTTCTGTTTACGGATCATGAAGACCTATAGCCACTCTTCATCTTGTTAAATTCCTAAAATGACACCTTTACTATTTTTTTTTCGTAACTTAATTCTAGTAAGACTACAAGATCATAACAACACTTTTTAGGTAACAATTTTAAGTATTTGGTCCAATATGTCTGAGCAAATAGTGCAGGCCCAGATCGGAGTAGTTTGACCAGTGTCTGCACTATTTGCCATTCCATCTACATTTCTTTGACATATTACTGCACATTAAAACCAAACTGGTCCATTATTTTAGGACAATTACGATAAATGATTAGATGTCCCAATACTTAGAATTTTTATGGTATTTTGATTTGAAAACAATAATACAACTGCTGTAGAATTCCATACACAATCAAAGCAGTCTCTAAGAAATCTTTTACTGACCAGACCACCAACAAAGAGTAAATCTATTTTAGAGGATTCAAGTCAGTAATAATGACCCATGTCAAATTCGGAAGGTGGTTGCATGGTATTTATAGCACTGGTACCGAAGACATAACTGTTGCTCAGATTAATGGCTTTTCAGCCTAAGCCAGATTACACCAGGCTAAATGGTTGGCCATCAGAGTAAAAAGAGCCACGTTAAGATTTCTCTATTCGAATACATATAACCATTCAGCCTGGAAGCCAGGCTATGACCAGGCATTAACCCATTAATGCTTAGCATGCTATTAAAAGGACACATGCAAACAGTGCAGCCCAGATCAAACGCCGCATGAACTCATCTTCTGATCAGGGTCTACACATCTCCAGTTTCTTCTCCCAGACTGTTAGAGATTATTATTCCCTCGAAGATTCTCTTATATCAGCTGATGGGTGTTGTTGTTTTATGTTGTTTTATTGTTATACGTCTACGGTAAACAGCTATGGTCATGACACTATTCCCGGGCAGGCTTAGACGTCCTAAGCGGTTAACCAGTACTATGTGCACCTACTTTCGCTAGTAACTGACAACTGCCCTTCTTGAATCAGCGGAAGGAGAAGCAAAAGTATAAAGCCGGACCGGGTATCGAACCCGGGACCTCTAGCTCTCGAGTCAGACGCGCTACCGACTGCGCTACGCGGCTCGGCTGCTGCTGGGTTGCAAAGGATTCAGTTACTAAGTTTACTTCCTTGTAAGAGCTAGGGACTAGCTTCCTTGATCGCAGATCCTGGTGAATGATTGTCCTTGGACGTATCACCAGTAAACAATTCTGATTCTGATTCAGACACCATTTACATAAAACAAAGGATATTTCTCCTTAAAATGAAATTAGAATTTCTCCTTAAAATGAAATCAGAGTTAGTAAATAAACTAAACCAGACACCCCTTAATTGACAATTAGACTCATCCATTTGATAAGGATGTGACAGTCCACGGGGCATAAATGGGTTAAAAAAGACACAGTGAACATGACTTGACTTGCTTTCGTGTTGTTTACAGGTTATAAATTCATCAGGCATAAATCGTACAAGAATGGCGCTGCTTTAATGTATATACATGTATCATAATCTAAGTATGAAACATACCTTTGGAGGTCTGTCCTCATCTACGTTTAGTAAAACCTTAAATTTCGTTTGTGTTACAGACGTGTTGCCTCCTTAACACACAATGGCGGACTACCACAATGCGGAAGTAAATTTGTTATTAACCGAAGGGAGAAAACTACAAAATCTGTTTTAAAGAATACACGCCTAGCTTTGACTGCCTTCAAAACCTGGCTGTACCTTATACGTTTGTCATAAGAAGTTTGTCGACGGGTATATATTTATTTTGTCTCTGTGTACGTATGTTAATATGTATTTCCACAAATTTAAGAGTAAACGTTTCGGGCACAAATAAGGGTACTGTGACAATTCCTTTATTCGGGTTTTTCAATGAGTAATACCACTGGGGTAATACCAGTTTGGCTACCTGTGCTTTCGACTGAGTGTGGCTTTCGATGGAGAATGGTTGTCGACCGAGCTGATACTGCTGTCGATTGCATCGGTCGACAACCGCTTTTGCATGTATCATAACTGACTGACTCGGTCGAAAGCACAGGTCGGCAAATCGGTATTACCACCGTGAATAACAGCAGTGCCCAAACCATGTGCTTAACCCAAATAAGGACATGGGTCAGCTGAGAAAGTTAGTTGAATAGCTTCAGTAGTTACATGCCTGAGCAACATTATGTTAATTCAAAAATACTGTTGGAGTAAAAACATCGACAGTGTTCAGGAACAATTACAATCAGATCCAATATCCTGCTCTCAAAACCAAAATGAAAAGTATATACATTGATTGGCAGTATAAAAATGCCAAGGTCAGTAGCCAAGGTCGAATACGCAGATTTTCAACGGAGCAACGTTTAGTCACCTAAATTTGTCAGGTGAGTGCATTTACCAATATAAGTATATGAGCCGCGACACGACAAAACCAACAATGTGGTTGTGCGCACTGCGCAGACTGAGATCAGCCTAGGCATCCGCCAAATTTGATCAGACCCCTCGTTAAGTGCTCAAAGGGTAGCTAAGGGTCTAAGTTACCTCCATGCGGACAGTGAAGACTCTGATCAGACTGGGCGGATGCCCAGGCTGATCTGAGTCTGCGCTGGGCGCACAACCACATTGTTGGTTTTGTCGTGTCGCGGCTCATATTTTCTTACGATCTGCTCCTGGTCAGACCATGTGCAAAAACATTGCGTAGTATTCATTGTCATTTGAACATAGAGTAAATCTATTTTATATATAATTTTCATGTCCCTTCCTGAGTCATGGTACAGGACATGGAGGCATTGGGCATGTTGTACCACATACTGTATATTGGAATGTTTCTGTAAAACATGTATGATAGTATGTATGAACCAGCCCCCCCCCCCCCCCCCGACATGTATGACACGGTATATATGAACCACCCTCTCCCTCATACGCCAACTCCCCAATCCCCGCCCACCCCTACCCAATCTGCTTTTGGTGAGGATCCTACTGTACTGCTGAGTCTAGCAGTCTCAGCATTACCATGGACATAAGCACGACAATTTTTATCTGTCTGACTGCTCTTGAACCAGCAGACAATTTCTTACCATATTTTCCGAGTTACATCACTGATACATCCCTGGGGGAGGCGGTGTGGGGAGTTTGGGGTGGGTGAGTTTGTGCGAGACGGGCATAGTTCATGTAGTTACACAACCACAGTCTGTTTCGGGGTACTTTTGCACACAAACCTTTCATTATCACTCTCCCGCCATCCTGATTTGCTGTTTATTCGCAAGGGGTAGTACCAAGGACCTCTGAGAGTTGTAATGCATTTTTTCTATGCTTCTTTGGAAGCCAGTATTGAAGATTTCGGCTTTTCGGGCAAACAAACGCATTATAAAGAAAACTTATCATGTTTGTACACTCTCACACACTTTCTTAAGAGAGTAAGTTTGCAGACTTATACAGAGCTAGCTGCAGCATCGTTTGAATGTCCTGGTAAATTACCACTTGTTGATGGCGTATTCTACAGCCCTCCCAGCAGCGATCATGCTTATATGGAAAACTTGTGTTCTAACATCAAAGAACTAAGCAACTTTGACCTAAAAGCTACAATTTGGATAGCAGGTGACATAAATTTACCAGACATCAACTGGCAAACCAGGACCATTGCAGGCAACAACAAGCCAATGGCCATCAACCGGCTCATGTTAGATTTGATCTGCGACATTGGATCAGAACAAATTTTAGACTTCCCCACAAAGGGGACAGAACATCCTAGACATTTTCATAACTAACCGGTCCACCTTGATAGAGAAGTGTAAGCCCCTACCAGGTGGAAGTGATCACGACGTGGTATTTGTTCAATCCGGTACTAAAGTTCCCAGGAATAAGCCTTCTTCTAGACAGATTCTCCTGTGGAAACATGCTAACTCTAAATGTCTGCGTGAAAGTGATCGCAAGTTCTCACAGAACTTTGTGGAAAATAACACGGTAAACTCTGACGTTAGCCAACTTTCGAACAACTTTAAGAACTTTTGCTCTCAAGCCCTCTCCGAAAACATCCCCTCAAAAATGTCATCTTCTCGCTTCAGCCAACCCTGAATTACCAGAAATGCCAAAAGACTCTCTAGAAGGAAGAAGAGGGTCTTCCGAAGGGCTAGAACATATATAGGGTAAACTTGAAGATACCAAGTACTTCAAGAGACTCAAGAAGGACGTGAAATTCGAATGCAGAAAGGCTTACAATTCGTACATCCGGGACACAGTGTCCAGCGACAAAAACCCCGAGAAGCTATAATCGTTCGTTAAATCCAAAAGATGTGACAGCAATGGAGTTTCACCCTTGAAGTACGCCGACGGTATTGCTCACAGCGACCCCATGATAAAGGCTCAACAGCCTGTTCAGCAGTGCCTTCACAGCAGAAGACCATTCACACCTACCCAGCATGGATGGAGAACCATTCCCCAAGATGCACAGTTTTACCAAAACTGGTGAGGGTGTGAAGAAACTGCTCTCCAACCTGGATCCACATAAAGCTACCGGCCCTGACTGTATCCCATCTCGGTTCCTGAGAGAGTACGCAGGTGAAATAACACCGACAATGACACTCATATTCCAGACCTCGCTGCAACAAGGTGAAGTACCTCAAGACTGGAGACTAGCATACCCGCTATGTGATTCCGATTTTCAAGAAAGGAGATCGTAGTTGTCCAGCTAACTACAAACCGATCTCCCTGACTTCAGTATGCAGCAAGATGACGAAACACATTCTGCACAGTCAAATAATGAAGCATCTCGAGGCTCATGACATCTTGTCTGATCAACAGCATGGATTCCGCAAGAGACGGTCCTGCGAGAGCCAGCTTATCCTTACACTCCAAGAGCTTGCAGCAGGTATGGACGAAGAACAGCAGATAGACGCCATCCTACTTGACTTTAGCAAGGCATTCGATAAGGTACCTCATGAACGCCTTGCTATCAAGCTCAGACATTATGGCATACAGGGCAACCTTCGGCAATGGATCCAAAGCTTCCTACAAGATAGAAGACAGCAAGTACGCGTAGAGGGCCAGTCGTCTACATCCATTTCTGTGGTCTCTGGGGTCCCCCAAGGAACAGTTCTCGGACCACTTCTGTTTTTGCTATACATCAACGACTTGCCACAGAAAGTTAACTCCACTACCCGCCTATTTGCTGATGATAGCCTCCTTAACCTCAAGATCTCAAGCCTAGCCGACACATCAGCGCTACAGAGGGACTTGGACCGGCCCCTGCAGTGGGAACAGGACTGGCAAATGTCGTTTAATCCCAGCAAATGCAAAGTGGTCAGGGTGACCAAAAGAAGAAATCCTATCGAAGACACTTATCAGATCCATGGCCATGACCTAACAATCTCCAAGACTGGGAAGTATTTGGACGTTGTCATTTCGGAGGATCTCCCATGGAAGGCTCACGTGGATGCTACCAAGTGCTAAGAAAGCGAACAACAGTCTAGCTTTCCTGAGAAGGAACCTTTCCAGTTGTCCCCAGGATATAGTAGCCCAGTGCTACAAGACATTGGTCCGGTCTATCATTGACTACGCCGCGTCAGCATGGGATCCACACACCACATCATGCAAACGGCAGTTGGAGGCGGTACAATGACGAGCAGCCCGGTTTGTAAATGGAGACTACCGTACTACAAGTAGCACCTCCCAGATGATACAGGACCTTGGCAGGCAACCGCTCTAACAAGTTGCCAAGCTCGTCATGATTTACCGCATCACCTATGGACTAGTAGACATCCCTGCGTCCAGATTTTTACATCCAACTGGGACATGTACAAGAGGGCACGTCCTTCGATATCCGATACCGTACTGCAGAACAGACGTCTAACTACGCTCCTTCTTTCCCTCGTGCATCAAACTTAGAAACAGTCTACCAGAGAATATTGCCATGTCAGAGACTCTTGAGGGCTTCAAGAGGGGACTGGCAAGTCTTCATTAGCCTGTACAGAACTGATTTTAGAATTTTAACTTGTACCAGTTGTTTTAACGTCACTTGTTCGCGCCTCATCACAACCTTGTATAAAGGAAGTCAGTGCTCCAGAGTGGGCCCTGTACTGTACGGGAAGAAGAAGAAGAAGAAGGGATAAGTGAAATATTCGTTCGTCCAAAATACATCTCATGTTGACTAAATTTTGTTTCGTTTCATATTCCAAAAATGAAGTAAACACTGCATCTGCTCACAGTGTGAAATAATCCGTGTGCTAAGTAACTGAAAAATAATGCTTGTGTCATGTACATGTATAGTGAGCTCAGAGCAACACATTTTAATGGAAAGGGGGTGGGGTGTTCACCTATAGGAAATTTACATAGGGTTCTGCCTACTCACCGAATTCCATAATATTATGCATAGTGATTGTCCAGGACATTACTATTGCCTTTGTGAAATATTTGCTGATCCATCTACATTGTATTTTAATTTTTAAATTACAACATTATAAATAACGCAAGTCAATCGTCTTCATAATTTTCTTAATAATAATACTGATATATAGATAAATAAATGCCATAACCAGTTACAGTGATCAGCCTGAAATTTAAAATGCCTGTCTTTACTATTAGGCAATTGAAAGGAAACCAATGTAGACCCTGATCAGACTATCCCATCTGATTTTTTTCCTTTCTCAAATATTTTTCTCTCCATCAGATTTAATTCAATCAAAGGCTCTCTCTCTCTCTCTCTCTCTCTCTCTCTCTCTTATCCTGTACCGGGTGACTCGGCGACTTCTTTTCGTTCTACTGTTCTGTTCTATTTCAGTCATTCACGCGCTTCATTAGCAACTGGCGAGACGAGAATTTCGCGAGATGAATAACTGCGCAGAATCATCGCTGGTTTTCCAGTGGTTCCCGGCATTTCGACGTTTTCCCAAGGGCAATCGGAGAAGTTTGTATGTGTGCAGTAGATTTCACGAATGACTTATTTCGTTCATATCCCAATATGCCACACATATATATACCTACTGGGAAAGCATGCGACACAACTTTTCGTAGAAGTTACGATCATTAATTTCATTGAATTGAATCTTCATCATATAACATTAAATTGGAGTGGACTAATAACGGGTTTTCGGCGATTCCGGTAACCGCTACCAGCATGTGACGCCGCTAGCCGGTAATTTTTTCACTCTAATTTCGCTAATCAGTATATTTTTCGGCCGATTCCGTTTATCACTTAGCAAAGGCGACGCCGCTAACCGGTAAAATTTCCTCTCAAATTTCTCTAATCAGTAATTTTTGGGCCAAAATTTACTAGCCAGTAAACCCCATTGAACCCTCCACTATCGGCGTAGGCATGATAGTTTGCACTCACCATGCCTCTCGAATCCAAGACTAGGCTGAATTTTAGTACAGCTGCTCCCCCTGAATATGTATCTACACGCCTTAAGCTACGTGAGTTGCGCGCTCGTATGTAAAGTATTGGGTATACGTCATCCATAGACCTTCAGCTAAGTGAGCTGCAGGCCCTGATTAGCCTGCACATATGTACAGTAGTGTGACTAGAGTATTATATTTACGCCTTAAGCTAAGTCAGCTGCGCTCACATATGTTCAGTAGTGTGAGTCCATTTGCACTGGGTAAACTCCATGCGCGGACTGACCTGAATCTTCGCTATACAACATATTTCTCAGGGGTCATAAGCTGTTGGGTCCATCAGAGTAGTTGCGTATCGGACTGTGCGAACGAAATGAGTACCATTTCATCGCACAAGTTCATCGTACCAATGGTAAATTTATGTTTCTACTTTCGTTTTCTATTATCATATTTTACCCGCGACGCGTGAAAACCAACAGTGTGGTTGTGCGCCCAGCGCAGACTCAGATCAGCCTGGGCATCCGCCCAGCCTGATCAGAGTCTTCGCTGTCCGCATGAAGGTAGCTTAGACCCTTAGTTACCCTTTAAGCGCAAGGCGAAGACTCTGATCAGAATGGGCGGATGCCCAGGCTGATCTGAGTCTTCGCTGGGCGCACAACCACATTGTTGGTTTTCTCACGTCGCGGCTCATTTATGTAAGCTCAGTAGAGCTGCAGAATCCTCATTATCTGGGTCGACAGTGATTGCCAAAACAATTTTATATGCTGCTTAGGGGAGAGTCGGGTAACTTCGGACAGCGGGTAATTTCGGACAGTGACATTGTTTCCTTCATATGTCAGTTGTTTAATAACTGGCCAAACAGTGAAAATCCTGAGCCGTCTCATGTGGATTTTCACTGTTTGTCGTAATGTGTCCGAATTTACCCCCTGTCCGAAGTTACCCGACTCTCCCCTATAATCAGCCAATACTTAAAACACTGACATACACATCGATTCGAACCCTATATGAAAAATTCTGGGTTTTGTTTTTCATACCTATATTAAAACGTGCCTCTACCTGTTCACATGTTACAAAATAGGGGGAGAGTCGGGTAACTTCGGACAGGCGGGTAAATTCGGACATATCATGGCAAACAGTGAAAATCCAGATAAGACGGCTCATAATGAGCCGTCTCATCAGGATTTTCACTGTTTGACAAGTTAATTTTTGTTTTAGTTCCAAACAACTGATATATAAAGGCCCGCCTGTCCGAAGTTACCCGACTCTCCCCTACTGGTGTGAAACAAAGCTTTTAAAACATGGCGATACACAGACATATTTTTATTGTTATTACACGAAATCAGAATATAATAAAAACATTACTTACACTTTAATAGTGGTTCGTGGGCTGTACTGTTTAGGTCTGAATTTATGGCGGTCTGTCACCAACAAGGAAGTGAAATTCCCGTTGTGTAGTCGTTCTTTAATACCAGTGTGTACTTAAAAGCACTGAAAGTCGTTTCATAAGAAAAATATCTTGTGATGGCAGTTGAAAGTCATTGGACACAAAAAGGTGACGTTTGACAGCACTGACGACTGACATCAATGATCAAATCCTGTCAATTAAGGGATAGAGTCTCTATCAGGAAACTTGTAGAATCATGAAGCATATAACTATTCTCCCTAAGGAATACTATAAGGTGCCGCTTGACTATAAAGCTCCTTTTATTATAACACAAAATTGAATTTGTGATATCACAAAATCGCACAAAATCGATTTTATGGTATCACTAAATAGGAATGAATAAATGATATCAAAAACGAAATTTGTGATATCACAAAATCGAGGTAATGGAATCGCTAAAACATACATAGGTTATCAAAAAGTGGATATGATTTTTAATATCCCTGATTTGATTTTGGTGACATCATAAAAAAGCTGTAATTTAGTGATATCACACAAAATTGATTTTGTAAAATCACTTGTTCTATTTTGTAATATCACTAATTCGGGTTTGTGGTGTCACTAAATCGCACATATTTTGTGATATCACTATTTGATTTTGTGATATCACTAATATCAGTTAGTGATATCACAAAAAAGGTGAAATGTAGTAAAACGGCACCTCATACTATATAACTATATAGTATGCGCAGGGATCAATGGAAACGACGACAGATGAGACCAACCAAATGATGGTCGGTTGGCTGGTTGTTCTGGGTTGTTTCAAGACAGGCTAAATCGAAGAGCTGGAGAATGGAAGGAAATATACTTAAGGACAAAAGTTCTGAACGGATGTTAGATTAACATCCGTACAGAACTTTTGTCCTTAAGTATAGATAATAGTGGAGGTACGATTCGAAATAATCTCGCAGCAGCTGCAAGAACAGAGAGACTCTTGTCCTACTTTCAATCTATGTCAGTAGGACATGCTAATGCCGAAAGTTTCACATAATCTTCTCTACGCCATCCCGTCAATGAAAAGATGAGGACGGAAACGTTTAGTCATTTCTAATGTGTTTATCATAGCAATGGATCCAATATGCATAAATTATTTTGTAGGGGTATGACTTCAGACGCAGCCGCCCTTCTACTATAGGTCCTGAAAAACTGAGCTATAACGATTTTTATTTATCATTATTGTTTTCATCATTATTATTATAATCATTAGTAGTTGTAGCAGTAGTGGACTAGTAAAACTAAGGCTCGACTAACGACCAACGACTAAAGACTAAAAACTATGCCAAAAACTAACGATGGCGGATTGTGTGTGACAAGTTTGCGAAAACGAAATTCCCGACTTCAGAAACCTTTGGTGGCATATATAAGGACTCTAAGTTCGTGAACAAAGTTTTCCAGTTTCTTTCTTGAATAGTTATAAAATAATAAATCACAATCCCTTCTTTTCAAATAAAGCAAAAAAGGAAAACGAGCTAGATCCGCCACGCTTTTGTTATTGGCTTGCGCTTTCGAGCGCAAGCCAGTATTCAAGTGGTTTAGTGATACCGAGTTATTTTCGGAAGAAACGATACGTCACGCTTAGTCGGAAAATGTCAGGAGAGTGTGTACACAGATCGGAAAGTTCGTTCCGGTTTGAGACAGCATTTCTTCATTATTTTCTTCACAGACATAAGAAACAAATACCTCGTCCGATTTTGTCTATTTTTATCCATATCCGATTTGCCTCATCTGCTAAAAATAACGATGGAAACTTTATTCTATTTTTGATAGTTCATGTATCTTTTTTTTAAATATTTCCGTTAAAAAGCACGTTTTTCTGTTACAAGTGCCTTGAACTTGGCCACATTTCGTTTGCTTTTATAAACTGATGGCATAAAAGAATGAAACTGTGAATGCAATGCAAAGTATTTGGCTTTGCATCCTAAGAAATATACCAGAAACAGTGTTTATATATAGCTTAGCGCAAAGCATTAGCTTTTCCAAAAAATCATGCAGCGGCGTCGCGAAAACTAGGCCTTAGGGCATCGCATAATCTGACTAGTCAGAGCAGCCGGCACACTGTCCAGCGCCGATGCATTCGCTGGATCTGATCAGTCTTTTTCGGCATATATATATTCTTCATCTTTCATGCTGAGGCCAGACTGATCAGACTGCACTTATACCAGAGTGGGCTGATCTGTGTATCAGTGTAAAAAAGAGCAGAGTTCCAATTTATTGTTTAAATTTAGAAACAAGCGCTTTTGACGATTTTCTTCCCTTATCACATTTACTGAAACGAGATAAATTTCTTTTGTCGGGAGTTCATGGAAATACGAACGCAATGGGTTCCGTGCTTTGTTGTTCCCAAATGGTGTAAAGCAAGCTATTGTTCCAAACAACAGCAGCATGCATTTTCTTCTCAGAGTATCAAAATTTTGTTCCAGTCACTGCCACTGATGCCACTTAAACCAAAAATAAACTTCAGTAAATATAAATTTATTGTCTTCTTTTGATGCCAAGTTCAGATGTGCCAAAATTCCATAGACATGGGTTTGAAACAACCTTTCCTAAAATTTTGATTCAGACTAAATGTGACTCAACAGCCGTGAAGAATAGACTTGAAATAGGTCCATATAGTTATTTTCCTTGAGACATGACTAAAAAGGGCCGGCCAAAACGTTGGAAAACAAACTGTTTTCTTTTTGTTGTTGTTGTCGTTGTTGTGTGTGTGTGTGTGTGTGTGTGTGTGTGTGTGTGTGTGTGTGTTTAAATATTTTTTTCCATTTCTTTTTCAAATAAATTCTACACTTGTTTGTACCTTACACCCGTGGATAATGCCACCATTCAATACATGTAAGTTAGAAATTAAATACTTTGCTAAATAAAAGTTAGCAACAGAAAGTGCACTAACAATCGGGTTCACTTCAATAAACAACTCATGAAAATTTCACTGTCTTAGCTTGGCAAGCCTTCCTTTTAAAGGGAAATTTTATTTATTTAACCGTTTCCAATGACGTGTATTTCACCGTTGTGCATAGTTGTACATCTTTACTAAAATGATTGTTGTTATTCATTTGTGTGATTGATATTTGGGTTGAAAATGGCTGAACAAGCCAGTGGAACAAGCATGAGTAGGATGAAAATTCAAGTGGAAAAGTCCTCCGAGGGCGAGAAAGCCTCAGAGTGTTTTCTACCTCTAGTGAGTTAACTGGGTGGTCGGGTCGGGCGATGGTGATGGGTAGCTTTCAGTACTGGTGCGTCCTACTTATTTTGATTATTTTGGGGCAAGGACCAGCAGTGCTTGCTATCTTGCAGTAGATACGGGAAGGGTTGTTTGTGCGTTTTTCTCTCATCTGTCCTCTCTCCTTCCTCGCCTACTCTCTGGGAGATGGCTCGATATAGACTGAAATACTATCTCAAAGGGCCGTTAAAACCTAAACGACCAAACAACTAATTACCTCCCGCTGTCATTGTCGTAAACAAAGAAATATTTTTTTTAAAAAATCCTACAACTACATATAGTACCCTGGTGCAATGGTATGAGAGTCGGACCTGTATATGGGCTCCGGCTGACCGCATATATTTTCAAACATCTTAACGCGTTACAGCTCTTTTTTTTTCCTTCTCCTCCTCCCCCTCCCCCCCCCCCCCCCCCCCCACACAAAAAAAAAAATTATCAATGAATGAAATGGTTTCATTAGTTTTCATCACCTCCAGAGCTTTCACATTTTCTCATTGTTTTGCAAAATTTCGTAGCATACGGGGCAAATCGGATATTTTGCCAATTCTAGTAAGCTCCTAACAGTGTAGAGCCTATATAAATATAATGCGATAGTGACCTAGCATACACATTTTCCCCAATGCCTCTCCAAAAACGGGTCCTTCCCAGCGGTTCCACGGAACGAATCCATAATAGAACCGTCTGGGTGCCCGAGTCCGTCATCTGTATCAAATTCAAAGATAGTGTGCACGTTGTTCCTGGGATCGTTATTCGACCTAGTCGCCCCAAAACGTGCCTGAGTACGATCGATTGATTGGGGCCTCGGTTTAAATTATTATCTGGAATAGAAGAAGAGCGAAACGTCGAAATATATGACAAGAACGCTCATACGAACGGCTAAGCAATGCTTTTGTGTGAAGCGCTCACTAGACTTACAAGACCAGCTCCACTATCCGAGGTATAGGTCCAAATGCAACATAAATGCATGTAAAACCCTTTGAAGAAAGCTTCAGAATAGAAAAGAATGACGACATTAGGAGAATAAGTTGCAGAGTTCTAGACGCGAGTGGGCACTGGGTGACAATTTTTGTCAGATCTGCTTATAAACCCCTCATCCGAACCGCCAAAACGAGGCTGGATGAGGGACCACAAGCCTGTCAGTTCATCTGCCGTCACACTGTGTCTGGGCAGGCTTAGGCATACATGTAATACATGTTGTGTAAAGCTATAAAATAGTGTCCCGTAAATGACGACACAATGTTCCGTAAATGACAAACCCTGAAAATCGTAAATGTTTCAAGAAAAGAAGAGACATATTGAAACAACTTATATAGCAATGCCTTACTTTTCAACTGCATCCATGTTTGATATTTAGATTTTAAGATTGTCATAGACATGATATTTGTAACTTTCATTCGTTTATTTCCATTTGAAGTTTTGGGCCTATAGGCTCGTAAATGACTAAATGAAGAAATACCTAACATTTTGTAAAATGAAAGTCGTTGACTTAAGGCTGGTAAGTTTGAAGATGTATACCAAGGGTAAGTGTATTTATGCTGTAATACAATGCAAAGGCTGTTTTAAGCAGGTAGAAAAGTGCACCTCTGTACCTTTGGATTGTCCGGATTAACTGAGAATGAGTGTTTAGTAAACTTAACGTCAACTTTCGGTTGACGTAACATGTACTTCATAAACCATGTGTCATATTATTAATTAGAGATTGCCTCATTAACCTTGCGACATAAAGATCGAACGTCACCAACCATTTGACACAAAGTGATGACTACTTCACGTGATTAACCTCGGAATCATACAGATTACAAAATTAGAACTGGTCTCGGAACTATCCTCATTTTTCGGCTTGTCTGAGAATGGTGATGGCCAGGTTAGAATGCTAATAATAATTTATGGTACACAGTCTTCTGCCTCACAAAAGCCTGTTGAGTCTGTTTTCTTCGTTCTTCCAAGTGTGTCGATTAGACTTGGAATAATCTTCCGCCAAAGGTTCACTTCCCTTGAAAAAGGATAACTTTTGACTGAATCTGAAGTCATCTCCCTTGTTATATGCAAATACTGTTGTCCGTCTGTTGTATATCGTGGCCAAAACACTTTAACAGGGACCGGTGTATTTGGATTCCTGAAGGAGAAGAAAAAGAGATATTTAAGGGCAGGCATATGAAATGTAAAAGAAAAAAAAACACGATAAATACCAGTAACGACATAATCCAGGCCAATTGAGTTCAAGACATTCTGTTATATGTTGTATGCCTGTCCTATGTCTGACAGGTGTCGACAAAAAAGCTGTTCTTTTAATAGAGGTTAGTGTCTTTTGATATCAAGTTTCTCAGGCGAGACCAGAAACAGCGTCGGAAGGACGAGGATTGCCAAGCCAGTCTGACGTGTTTCTGGTCGAGCCTGATAAACTTGATATCAAAAGACACTAGCATAGTATTCTATTTACCATGAATTATTATAAGATTTTAAAGCATGAAAAATGTCAAAAACTAAAATCAAACCCTATTTTGTCTTAACATGTGGGCGTCGCGACTGCATTATGACGTAAGACGGCGACGTCATTAAACCAGTCCAATTTTGTTATTACGGCCAAAGTCAGTATGTAGCCAATCGGCTTAAGAGATCACTTCTAAAGGCATAGAACTGCCTGATATCATTGACACAAGCTCAGTTTTAAAGTGACATGATATCATATTATGTTATCATATCCCTGTTCTCAATAGGAAATATGTAGTGGATGCACGAATACATTCAATTTTCATTGACCCTAACGTGATTGGCGAGGATCGGATTTGTTTACACTTATTAGGGTCAAGTCGGGTAAATTCGGATAGCAGGTAAATTCAGACAGTGGCATTGCTTCCGTGTCAGTTGTTTGGAATTAAAACAAAATTAACTGGTCAAACAGTGAAAATCCTAATGAGACGGCTCATTTTGAGCCGTCTCATTTGGATTTTCAATGTTTGCAATGGAATGTCCAAATTTACCTCCTGTCCGAAACTGCCCGACTTGACCCTGCTAGCACAAAAGAGCTTCTACAGTGACCGTACCATATTTGCACCAATAATAGATGTATGTAAACATAAAACAGTTTAAGGGCGCAATTATTGCACTTGTTTATTCAAAATACTCTGTTGAAAATTAAATACTGGGCTGACCCATAACTGCAAAAAAGCTCTAGTCTCCAATGTGCTAATTGCATATGACAACTGTAAGGACACTGATCAGACAATATATAATAATGCAGCTTGTTCATTTTCACTGACTCCTCCAGATGTCATGCAGTAAAGCAATTGGAAAGTCACAAAGTTTGCTTTAACTCACATGAGCCTTTATATAGGGTCAAAGGTGAGCTTATGGTATAGGCAGCTTCCGTCGTCCGTAGTCCGTCCGTTAACATTTTCCCAAAAACTCTGAGCCAATCAAAGCCAAACTTCATACGGAAGTTCAGTATGATGGGAGACCGAAAGTTTGTTCGCGGGATTTGGTCACATGACCAAGGTGGCCACCATGCCTTTGTATGGTAAAAACCTTTCAAAAATCTATTCCAGAACCAAAGGGCCAATGACCATTAAACTTTGTTTGCAACATTCGGGAATCGGGCCTATCATTGTTTGTTCAAATAATGACCTTGCTTTGACCTTGACCTAAACTATGGCAAGGTCAACTTTGGTGCGTCATGCATTTATATGTGAAAATGTCTAACCAGTAGATTTCTCAGAAACATTTAAGTCTAAGATAAAGTAATTGGCAAATATGGTTAGTTAAATAAGCAAATAAAGATGTTTTCAGAAATCTACTCCTCTAAAGCCACCTGACAGATTAAATACATATTTCATGCGGAGTCTCGTATGGTCAGGAGAACAAAAGTTGGTCAGGCTGTGATGGTCACATGCTCAATATGACCGCCATGTTCATTCATGGTAAAAACTGTTTATTAATCTTCTCCACCGCCGAAAGGCCAGTGGCCTTGAAACTATGAATGTAGCACTGGGAACTCAGGCCCTACAAAGTTTGTTCAAATCATAACCCTACATAACCTTGACTTAATTTATGGCAAGGTCAACTTCGGTATGTTATGCTTTATATGGTAAAATGTTTAAAGGATGTATTTCTCAGAGACGTTTTAAGTATAAGGTATAATATTTGGTACATACATGTAAGCAGATGAATACATTATGTTGCTGATGAAGGTCATGGTCATTCTTTAGCCTTTGATCAATGTCGCTAAAATTCTGATTTCTCCTATAAAAGTGAAGCAATATCTCAACTCTGCGAGTACTGTATCCCGTTTTCTTGAACACCGGATAAGGATATCCGCGTGCTTCCCCTGTACCTACAAATCTTATCTCACCCATGTTATCTCACCTAGGACCGGATAAAAATCACGAGCATTCAATGCATTGGTTGTAATGGAGGTCACGTATCTGCGTCGTCAAGTGACGTTAGCGTTTTAGATGATTACGTCACGAAAACGACAAAATGACC
Organism: Ctena decussata; assembly: GCA_963989385.1. NCBI lineage: Eukaryota > Metazoa > Mollusca > Bivalvia > Lucinida > Lucinidae > Ctena > Ctena decussata. The sequence continues at coordinate 11,525,106 of OZ022510.1, read as the reverse complement.
TCAATTTATGCATGCCAGACGTTGACGTAAAGAGCCGAAATGGGGTCGTTGAAAGTGGCGCCTTCTTTCAAAATCAAATAGAAACCTCTGAGGCAAGCACTAAAATTACGCATTTTAACCAGTCCTAAAGATAATACAAAACGTGTTGTGCAAGAAAAAGTATCTATCATGGGTGTGAGGTGCAGATAGAAAAATCCATCACTCGGGATCACTGTTCGGCATCACTCGGCAGGCCTCGTGATGCCGAACAGTGTTCCTCGTGACGGATTTTCTATCTACACCTCACACCCATGAAAGATACTTATAATCTTATTCATACCTACCCAGTCTTAGCAAAATTACTCCACATAGTCATCATATACTTAGCATTATCTCTGTCCCACTCTGTTGGCTTGTACACTTCATCTCTTGGAAAGTACGACATTATCCCTTCTGATTCCTCAAAATATGTATACACCAAATCATCCCCATGATTGGCCCCTTTGTTCCATGAAGGGGCAGGTATTAATCTCATTGAAGGCATAATGTCAAATATATACATGTATGTGCCTTTAGAATCCAATGCCAGTGCAGAATGCTGGCTTATAGTTTCTGTAAGAGAGACGCTAAAAGAGCTGTCTGACAAAAGCGCTATCATTTTGTTTCGCCGTTTTTCCATATTTTCCGGTTCGTCCCAGTCGGTATACGCATGCGCGAGTATGTTAGTTACCACTTCCGGCGTTTCCGCCTTAAAAGCGTATGGAACCACTAGAGGAAGTAACGCCTCTTCCAAGAAAGTCCGATTGGGATTAAAATTTTCGGGATCTTCAACTCCTAATTCAGGACTAAGCATCAGGGCGCCTTCTTCTGAACAAATTCCAGACAAGAAATCAAGAGAAGCAAAGAATTCACGACCTCGCGTGGAAACGTCAGAGTTTCCGTTTAACAAATCTATCGGTGGTTCTTTTACGAATTCCCCATCAACCGTCGGAATGAATGGCATTTCCAGTCGATGAAGCCAATTTGTGAAGTCGTTGATTGTTGCGTTTAGGATGTCTGGAGACTTATTGCGAAGACAATCGATTAATGGTTCTGATTCACTATGTTCACAATCCACAAGTTTTCCCAGTAATTCAGCATCTTCTCTGGGTGATTTGTTAGAAGCCCAAGGGTTTGTTATGCTGCCACTTTGAGCAATAGCTCTCTGAAAAAGCCCCTGGTTGCCTTCAAACAAACTCTGATAAACAACACTAGCCCCTCCAGCGGATTCCCCGAATATTGTCACTCTGCCTGGGTCCCCGCCAAAAGCCTCTATATTATCATGAATCCATTTTATCGCCAAATGTTGATCCCAAAGGCCGTAGTTGCCTGGCGCATGCTCGTCACCAGTGCTAAGGAATCCCCAAACTGACAGTCTATAGTTTAATGTCACAACGATAACATTTCCATGGCCCGATATGGTATCAGAAACGTATGGCTCAGATCCCCCTGCAACGAACGCGCCGCCATAAATCCAAACCATCACAGCTAAGTTTCCTTGATTGCCCACACGCCCGGCAGGAACATAAATATTCAGTGTAAGGCAGTCTTCACCGAAAAAAATATTTTTATCCTCTGGAAAAGGCATTATTAGCATCTGTAAACATGTTTTCCCGTGTTTTGTCGCGTCAAACGGCGAATCTAAATTCGTTTTAGGAACTGGCTTCTTGAATCTTAGATCCACTATCGGCGCCTCAGCATACGGAATTCCGAAATAGTGGTAGATTTTCATTGGTTTTCCAAAAACGTCAGCGTCTTTAACTGTACCAAGAATTGTTCCAACTTTTGTAGTAATAGCAGGTGCATCTTCAGAATTCACAAACATAAATTGAAGCAATATAAAATTAAGAAATGTAAGTACATGTATAAAGAATTTCATTTTGAAAATTTTGAGTTAGATATACAAGCTAGAAGGGTTTGCAATACTTCACGACCAGCAATAATAATTGAGCCGCGACACTAACCAAGAAGTGGCATATGCGCCCAGCGCAGACTCAGATCAGCCTGGGCATCCACCCAGTCTGACCAGAGTTTCGCTGCGCGCGTTAATGGAAGCTAAGGGTCTAAGCTACCTCTGTGCCGGCAGCCATTACTCTAATCAGATTGGGCGGATGCCCTGACTGATCTGAGTCTTCGCTAAGCCACTGGCCACTTTGTTAGTTTTGTCGTGCCGCGGCTCAAATATACTGACCTCGTCAAGGGGAAAGATACCTATAGCAATGTGCAAACACAAAATGTACACATCAGACTGCGATTCTTTTAAAACAAGTCACAGTATTTACAATGCCTTGTTGGCTCCGGAGGATTCATGGAATGTTAAGGCAAACATGGAAGAGTCCGATCAGACTGCGTAGGATAATCCGAGTCTCTTGTTAAGCTGACTTCTCTCTAAACGTTCGAACTTTTTAAGCTGAAGTATTTTTAAACGTTCGAACTTTTAACCTCTACCTTTGTCAACATGAATTATTTGTTTTCTGTGTATAGGAACTCTGTTAAGTAAGCACTACATAATAGGCACAAATACAATCACCTGATCAGTGTCCAGGACTACAATTTTATAATTTTCATTATATCAAAGAACATGAACTTGAATTTGTGTATTTCAAATTAAAGTGGCTTTAATAAACGATGACAAAGTTTTCAGCCATACGGCAATTCCTATCTATCGCAGTAAATACCGTTCTTAGGGGAGAGTCGGGTAAATTCGGACAGCGGGTTATTTCGGACAGTGACATTGTTTCCTTTATATGTCAGTTGTTTGGAACTAAAAAAAATAACTGGCCAAACAGTGAAAATCCTGATGAGCCGTCTCATCTGGATTTTCACTGTTTGCAATGGTTTGTCCGAATTTACCCCCATGTCCGAAGTTACCAGACTCTCTCCAAAATGAATGGCATATTGTGAGATACAAGCTCATAAAATAATTGATCTGATGTTTAATTTATTTACATTGTCCGATTAGTATTTACTTGAGTGCACTCAATCTGAAATTACATCCCCTCGCCAACATGCTGCAGTGACCACTTGTGGCTGCTGACCTCTCGAGGGTACACTGATTTAAGTACTTATTAAGAGAGGCTGACTGTAAGCATCGAGCATAAGCCCATAATAACGTGGAAAGTCGAAAATTACGGATTTAGCTGACTTTTTGGGAAATTAATATATATATACCATGCTTGTTTGTGTCTCACAAGTTTTTAGCGGTCAGCGTTTGGCCGTTTCCATGGTAACCAGGATTCCATTTTGAAAATGTCAATATTAAGACCTTAATGTAACATTCCCTCGCTAAAAATTGAACAACAAATATTATCCTATTCTGTTTTGTTTGTGTAGTTTGACAATACATAGCTGTGTAATGAGATTACATAATATTAATGTTTTTTGTCCCATATTATCAACGGAAGAGCTTTTACTGGAAAAAATAGACCCAATTTTGAGTGAAAAATACGGGTTTTATTCGCCTAATACCTAAACATGGCAGTAACGTTTGAAAACAAGGCCATACTTACATGATAAAGCAAGGTTCGAAGTTTAAGAATGTCAAAAAATAGGTGTAAACTCGCAAATTTTCAAATTTTATTCATCTTTGAAATGTGTCAATGTTGTAAAATTGTAGCAAGGGAGTTAAGAGGACTATCTTACCTCCCTTGACGATTACAAATGTGCGAACACTACAGGTAGTATCAATGATCTTTTATAATAAAAGATAGCATCATTAAAAGAATTAGATAACTGTCAACAATGCTTATTATGACCTTTTTAGCTCTATGAAATTGGTCCTTTCACCAAGACTGCAGTTGCAGATATATTTGATGACAAGAGTTGTGCCGAGCAAAATGTCTGCAGAAGTCACGGACTAGAAGAACGGAGTAAAAACATTTTATTTGCAGCAATACGTTAGTTTTTTTTTTTTTTTTTTTTTTTTTTTTTTTCTTTATTTTATGTTGAAATTAATAAATTTGCTAGTTTTTCTTGAATAAATTACTTCTTTGAAGTAGGTTAAACAGGCAGTTTCATGACAGAATTAAAGTGGTGTAGGCCTACTCGAGTACAGTTTCTATTCACCAGAGGATATGCTGAAATGTTCTGTGACCTATGATCGTCAAATTACATAGAACAGCCATGAATTGATGCATGAACGACTTATAGTTTTACATCCTTTTAACAGTAGTTCAGTCATATCTTGGCGACTGGAGGAAAAATGTGTGAGTGTGTGTGGAGGGGGCGGGGGGGGTATGAAGGGCTGTGTGTGTGTGTGTGTGCAATGGAGACCTATTGCCTATTGGCAGTTGGAAAGATTTACGCCTCCAGCGGGTCTCGAGCCCGGAATTACTAGACCAGCAGGCCAGAGCTTAACCTACTGTGCTACCGGGGCTCCTGGAGCAGCCAAGAAACTCTTGTAATTTAGGTAATCCTGATAGGGTGCCATCTAAAGTATACGTGTACACGAGTGAATTGTTCATCCCATCCACTTCCCTAATTTCATCCACTTTCTGTAGCTTATCGAGTGAAGCGTGGGCCTGCTTAGCTAGCAGTCCTTGTTCGAATCTCAATTTCTGAACGCAGAATTATTTTATCATCAACGTGGTGGCATTGCACACAGTCTTTCAAAATCATCTATGCCTTGCCGCATGACTAAAGAAATGTTTAAAGGGCCATAAACATACAAACATGCCATTGACCCTCTTCATTTCACAGTCTGCCATCTAAATTTTAATTTTTATTGCTATAAAAATGTTTATGCCTATTTTGTGATGAAATTACTATTGGCTTGGCATGTGATTTTTCGAACCATAAAACACTGAGCAAAATGATGCTCGATGCTTACAGCCAGCTATTCTTAACTCTCTCCGGCTTCGCCCTCGAGAATTTAAAGTATTTTGCGATTTGCAATTCAACAGCATGTATCAACCAGCGATTACTTACTGGTAAAAAATATATATCTTAACTAGTACTATATCATACATTTTTTCACATTTGTACACTCTTTCTCTTCCCCAAATGGTGATATCGCTAATGCATAATAAATTAGTTAGACTAGCGCTAGTCTAATACTGAAAAGGTTAGCGTAAATAGAAAAAGAATTAACTTTTCTTTCTTCTTTTTTTTTTCTGGCCAGTCTATAAAACTTGAATCTGCTCCTTTTCTGATATATACATTAGATAGAACTTAAAAAAATTCGATCAAGCTTCGAATCAAAAGTTAGCAAAATTAGGCGCTCAGGGAAGAGATTTCTCATTTAGCTATGTATGTAAAAAATACATCATTGTTATCAGTGGAATAACAGCTTTCAGCTCATACGTTATAATAGACTCGCAAATGTTAATTTTATATATCTTATTTATGTCCAAAAATGAAGATTCGCGGAATTTGAATAAATTATGTCAAGAAACTTATGGTTTATAGTTCTAAAGAAAACTATGTGCTAAGATGGAAGAAACTTCTCATTGACGCATTTCTATAATTTTTATATCAGATAAAAGAGCTTGAAATGCTCTTTCGTGCTAGACGTTATAATGTAATGTCGGAAAATATATTAAATAAGAAAATGAAATTTATTTATGAGCTTCTTTACATTTCCCTATTAAACTGAGAACCGTATACACTACGAGGGGCATTTCAGAAATAATGTAAATGATCTCAGGGTAGCCTATTGGCTGATATTTAGCAGTGGTGTTATATATCATTGGAAAGCTAAATTCAAGTAATTTAGAATGGTATGCATAAAAAGAATTTCTAAGTCACCCATGCATGACAGCACGTGCTTATACGTCATAAGGGTGTGGATACTGGAAACTACACATTTTCACTGACAGTCCCTCGTATTCTTTTGCTGTTTTCTCAATGAGAAAATGATATATTTTAATAAACAAGCAAATTCGACGAATTTATGTCCCCCGCCTTGGAAACTAGGTCTCCACTGTATATACACTTAAGTCTTTGAGCTGGAAAAGCGGCTAAGTAAAAAATGTGAAAAAAGTAATAAAAAATAATTTCAGGATTATATCCAAACCACATGCATATCTTCAGACCATGATCAAAACGCCTGTGAAGTTTCAAAGGAATTGGCATAAAACTGTAGTAGGAGTTGCACACACAAGGTACCAACTATCTATTCACTTTGATAGTAAAAATGTATGAAAAATGGCTAAGTTCAATTTGCGAAAAAAGTAATAAAAAATAATTTCAGGATTATATCCAAACCACATGCATATCTTCAGACAATGATCAAAACACCTGTGAAGTTTCAAAGGAATCGGCATAAAACTGTATGAGGAGTTGCGCACACAAGGTACCCACTGTCTAGTCACTATGATAGTAAAAACGCCTAAAAAATTACTAAGTTCAACTTGTAGAAAAAGTGACAAAAAAAAATCTCAGGATTATATCCAAACCACATGCGTATCTTCAGACCATGACCAAAACACCTGTGAAGTTTCCAAGGCATCGGCATAAAACTGTATGAGGAGTTGCGCACACAAGGTACCTACTATCTAGTCACTATGATAGTAAAAACGCCTAAAAAATTACTAAGTTCAACTTGTAGAAAAAGTGACAAAAATAATCTCAGGAATATATCCAAACCACATGCGTATCTTCAGACCATGACCAAAACACCTGTGAAGTTTCAGGCATCAGCATAAAACTGTTGGAGGAGTTGCGCACACAAGGTACCCACTATCTAGTCACTTTGATAGTAAAAATGCCAAAAAAATTACTAAGTTCAACTTATGGAAAAAGTAACAAAAAATAATCTCAGGATTATATCAAAACCACATGCGTATCTTCAGACCATGACAAAAACATCTGTAAAGTTTCGAAAGAATCGGCATAAAACTGTAGGAGTAGTAGGGCACACAAGGTACCTACTACATTAGGGGGACGGAAGGACGGAAACAAGGACGGAAACAAGGACGGGCGGGCGGACGGACGGAAGGACGGAATGCCGAAAACTATGTCCCTCCGCTTTTCTTCGAAAAGGCGGGGGACAAAAAAACACGTAATACTGTCCTTCCAATGTAAAATAAGAAAGTCATACAGAAATCGTTTCCAGATTCTACACAAGTAAAATAATAAACGAGATTTTTGTCTGCTACAATGTATGAGGTTATAAACGCGAAGTTATCATAAATGCATTATATCAATAAAATCGTGATTTTTGACTTAATCACATCCAATTTCAACAAATGACAGACGTTTTATTACTGAAATGATAAGGTCACCATATTTTGTTACGACTGGCATCAAATCACTGATGAAACTGGATGATACGTGTGCAAACCCCACGCCGGAAGTTGCAAAGTAGCAGCAAATTATGTAAAATACAAAACAATAAAATGAAACAATCTTCAAATAGAAAGACACAGGCTAAATATATTTAACTTTGTTTAATGTCAAAAATTAGAAGGACATATTGATAGTAAAATTCGTATATAAAGACTTGACAGACTTGTTATTTAATATAACATACTGACATTGAAATATGTGGGTGGATGGGGAAAATTATCTTAAAAAATCAGATAGCCCACTGACAAAAGAGCATAAGGTGCCATAAAAAATTATTTATAACAGAAAACAAGCATGACGAATTGAATTTTATTTGTTTTTTGTTTCATATTTGTCACCAAATATTCATTTTCACTTAATTTGACCTCAAAATCGAAGTTTAAACAACTTACTATACATTTTAATTTAGCGCAGCAAGTGACGTCATCAAAATGGGCATTGTTCCATGATTAGCCTATCTTGCAAGGTAAATCTTGTGTGTTAGCAAGGCTGACACAATGCTTTTCATACTGAAATATTTTCAGTATATCAGGTATTATAGGTATCAATCCAGAGCTGCTTGTACATGTATCCAGAGTATAGAAAATATGAATTTGTCTTCTCATAAATATTCCGTCTGTTTCTACTCAGTGTCCTTACCCCCACAACAATTGTCAAGGCATATTTGGAAGAAAATACCTGTGCCTCAAATTTTTGAGTGAATGCCATTGGGTGATGTGTAAACCTAAAAGTAAAGACATTAATTTCAAAAATCGGTCGACATTTCTAGGAGTCGCCGACTCATTTACACTTTTCCTGAAATGACCCTCGTATATAGGTGACTACTTATCTCCGGTTATCTCGGAGATAATCGGACAATCATGGACCATAACTATAACGAGAGTTCTTCCCTATGGCTAACACATGTGACTTATTAAGTTCAGTTTAAAAGCTAAATGATAAAAATTTAATCGAACTCACGGCCCCAAGATAATGAGTCGTGTGCTTTAGCTACTAGGCTATGAGGATTACTGAAATATGAAATTTAAATTGGGAAAGACAAGACAAAATTACCGACTCTGCAAAGCTGTAATATTTTTGTTTCGAGATTGTGACCTCCTTGCTTTGATCAGTAAATAAATTTTGTAAGAAGGATTTAAATTAGATTGACACTATCGCTTTTTCATTCTCAGAACACAATTCAAATTCACAGTTTACCGTTTGTTTGAAGACATTATGAAATACGTACTAATGGGTCGTTCAAAAAGACTTGCGTTTCTGATCTCAGTTTGTTGAAGGACCCTCTCGGAGATTATCGGAAAATCCCGTAACTATAACGAGACTTCTTCCCTGTGCCTGCAATGTGTGTCCCAGTAGTAAGAACTGCAGGATATTATAACTATTATACTGATCTCAAACTCTCAAAAGTAGACTTTGTAAGTGTAAAAAATCGGTACTTTGTTGTCTACGGCCATATCACTTTGAACACCAATTCTCGTCCGATCACCGAAGTTAAGCAACGTCGAGCCCGGATAGTATTTGGATGGGTGATCGTCTGGGAATATCGGGTGCTGCAGAGTTTTGTCTGCTTTCCTTGATTTATTCTGCTTTTCTTTATTTATTTTCTAGTTTTATTTTTTTTCTTTGATGTAGTTTTTCCCCCCAATACATGTATATCTGAGCAGTCCAAAGGAAAATACGTATCTGTCAACGTGAAAGACCTGTTGATATATTCTACCGTTTACCGTCTGCTGTGCACTGTCTACTCGCTCTTCTTTTTAAAAGAAGTGCTCGCGGTTTTCTGTATACTATAAACTGTCCAATGAAGTGTCTACTGTCTGTCTACTGCATCCTGGACACTTTTAGTGCGGCCTGTTTGCTACAACATAGACGTGGTGCAATCACAGGGGCATGGTCACAAGGTCGCAGCATGTGCGCCTGTTTAAGCGCATCCGGACTCTACAATGATGTAACTTCAACCAAAGTGGAGTCGCACAAACAGATGGAACCCACATAAGCGCCATAGTAAGCTGCACTTTATGGGGGTTGAACCTTGGTTGCCCGTAGGAATAATAAATGCATGTCAAAATTTCCATGATGCGCTTACTTATATTTAAGCAGTAAAGCACACACGCAGACACATTTAATAATCTGTACATTTAAGTTCTGCAATGGTTAAAACAAATAAAAAAAAACTAAATAAATAAAAAAGGCAGTTATGACATTTTTTCTTGTCAATTGTAGTTTTGTATGATCGAAATGCAGAATTTATCATGTTTGGCCATATGCACAAAGGACCAGGTATGGTTTGGGCCATATTTGGCCCCCTCTCAAAATTTATTCCAATATTGTTTTTTTCATTAGTCACCGTGTCAACAATATAAATCTAGAAAACGGAGATGTTACGGCTTGTACAAGGAAAGTTACAGCCATTCGTTTGTTCATGCAGTTCTGCCCTGATTTTTAGCAAAATTTAGGGGGTAGGGATACATTTTGCCATATATATCAAAGAAAGGAATTTAAAAGTATATGATAAGTATCAGATCTATAAATGTATGTAATATTTATACTAAATCTCTTTGACATTTACTGGTCTGCGTCTTATCACGTGCATGAAGGGCGATAACTCTTGATAGATCACTGAAATACTCGGATTACAGAAACGCTACATTAAACTGTTTTTCAATCGAAAATTTACGTTTTAGGGGCATGCCACAATTGCAGAATTTTGTCTTTCAAGAGATTTTAGATGAGCCATTCGTTTCAAGATCAACTCATGTGCAGCAGTCACTTTTTCTCGGAATAGAATGTATTAGTCTGAAAGAAATCGGATGAAAAATATTTAAAAATATGGGGGTATGAATAAACTTTGCATTATTCTTACGAGTTGATAAGTTGAAAATAATAAGAAATGAATACAAAAACAACAAAGATATAAAGCTAATAAAAATATTTTGCATTCAAAGTAAACATTTATATCTAAGAAAGAAAGGGAGATAACTTATGATTTACAATGAAACTGCATAGCAACTTATGGTAATGAACACATTTCTTTTTATAACTGCTGACTTGGTTTTGCAAACATAGGCCAGATTTTTATGCGCTTCCTTTTATATACGTTGTTATATAATCAAAACAAAACATAAAAGTAAACTATTTACCCTAAACGTTTCCACGGCAACGATTTAAAAAAAAATAGATGGAGCGAAGCAAGAAATTAGATATCTTTCATACACGTACTTGTTTTTATACTTGTTTTTATCGTGTGGTTCATTATTTTCGCACGATTTTTAAGTTATTAATATATCAACCATATATGTAATTCAAGCTCTTAATGAAGCTAATCAGCCGAATGACCAGAATGATAGTCGTGTATTTCATGTATGAGAGTGGGTGGGGTAACTCAGACTCTGAGTTATTCATACCGTAATACTGGGTAACTGGGTAATTCACAATCTTTGTCCTATTATATGAACAGCCGTAGGTATTGGAAACAAAGGGCAATGAATATTTTGATGAAACTATGCATTGCTCATACTTGGCCATAGCTAAGCTGTTACTATTGTACTATTATCAACTACAGCGGACTTTAGAGCTACTACTGCAATCTTAACTTCCTCACAAAGGATCACTTTTAGATCTTCGTTTTGACGCTGAGTGCAGCCAGAACTGCATTGTCGCCATAACACTCATGATTGTATAGCTCAGAGCAATTTTCTATCTATCTGCTGAGAGTCTATCATCCTTTTGTTAGACATGTCCCAGACTTGTTCTGAATTGTTAGTATCTACCCTGTTCTCTGAATTTTAATCCACACCAGCTGATGTGCTCACTTGCAGTTTTGTTATTTTAGGTATTAAGTTTCAGTCTCCTTGCACCGAGTATCCCTACTTAATCAGTCCTCCTTTGCTCTCTTCAGGGCATCTGAACCCTTTTGTAAGCATTCCTGTATTCTCTCGCTCCTTCTGCTTCATACTGCCTCCTTTTCAAATTCCTCCTCACATTGCAGAGGTCGAGAACATCCAGTGCCCAGTGCTTGTACCTGCGATATTCGTTTCCAAGTATCTCTTTTCCTGAATCAGTAACTGCCGTATTGTAGGGCGCAGAAAAATGCAAGGAAGTCGCACTAGTTTAAATCGTCCCGTACGTGCACGATTTCGGACAAGGTTTTATTTTTTACTTTTTTGCGGTTTGACACTTCAACAGAATATCTGTTGATCCAGCAGATATATTGAAAAACGGGCGTGACCCCGTCATAAATTTCTCAGTCAAACAATACCCAATTTGATGTTACTTGGTTTTATTGGGAAATGAGAGCAACTCTAACATACAATTTAAAGAGAATCTTACAAGTGATATGCATAAAAATATTGTTTGATGATTTGAGGTCTGAAGCAAGTTTCTGCAACCCGACCCCTGCCCCCTGCCCCCAATTAATAGATTCATGAGTACAAATATCGAACTACTACTACTTACTATTACTATTTCAATTCTCCTAACGTCGTTCCCCAAGTGGCTCAGCGGTAGTACAAGTACCGTCTTTCGGTCCCGTCTTTTATTCGCCGTCCCGATTGAAACAATATTGCAGTTGCAAGTATCCTTCAGAATCAGGAGTTGTTTCTGACAATAGGTCAAGAGTCGTCATGAATGAAGAAGCGAAAAACTATGTTTTGCATCATATATTCTGATATTACTTGTCAAAAAGAAGGTAAAGCGGTCTGTTTCGTTTTTTTATTTAGTAAAATTTCTTGGCCGTCCGTACGTTGTCTACCTTCACTGCCAAAAGAGTTCCTGTCGCACGCGCGTCCTTGTAAGGCAACCGTTGTCAATGACGTTATTTTATTTAGAAAAGTTTAAAACTAGGTGTCAGCGCAGGCAAGTGCACAGCTGAATTTTTCACACATTGTTGATGTTCTTAAAATACATTATTATTCAAAAAATCAGCTGTGCACTTGCCTGCGCTCAGGTAGTTTTCGGCCCAAATGCAAGCCAAAAATGGTCGAAATTGCCAAAACCAGCCGAGGAGGGGTACATATAGAGGCTCAGAAGAAGTTAAATATCATTAGAGTATAGATTATTTTAGTCAGAATTGATGGTTAAAGGTTTAAACTCATACATTACAAAGGAGTGCAATTTTGAAAATTCATAAATGAGGGGGCCAAATATGGCCCAAATCATACCTGGTCCTTTTGACATTATTTTTTTCCCTACCGAATTGCTTCCTTCGTCTGAAGATCGATGTTAATGAATCATGGACCTAGAATATTTAGTCGTAACTGTGGACAGACTTCCAATAACATTATTTTTTTCTGATACCTAATAGAAAGCAGAAGACACGGATCTGATCATCACATTGATATATACTACCCAGCTGGCACACAACGTTATAACGATGTCGCATCGACGTCGACGCAACCAGATGACATGGCATCGACGTCATTCTGACGCCATGTGCCCTCTTGGAAATACTTTACTGCCCAGCAGGCACAAGACGTCGAAGTGACGTAGTATTGACGTCGATGCGGCATGGTGGCGTCGCATCGATCCAATTTCGACATCATTACGACGTCATGTGCCTGCTGGGCGTCTTGTAATGCTGTTCAAAAAATTTGCACCGTTTTAATTTACCCTCTCTATTGGGACACCTTAAAATTACTGTAATTGTTCTAAAATTTGAACAGGTGCTTATACTAGCCGACATTTTGTCAAAAAATACTGATAGGATATGGCGCATTACACATCTTGATCTGATTCTAAATTAATTTCTCAGATACATCTATCCCAAAATATAGGATTTCTGCGGCAATTGTTTGTTAATCTTGCAAATTTTGGGTTACATCTTTGATAATCAAGGGTCAGTCATATTTGCACGTGCATTTTATGCTCATCTATTGTGTTTCAAGAACGTTATGAGCCTTGTCCGGGCAAAGTATGTTTGACGCTATACGCAAACAGTGGTTACCAAGGAAAGTCTATGCAACTGCGTAGTCTGTCAGAGTAAGAGCAGCGCACCTTTTGATTCCCAGAAAGCATACTAATTGCGCATACCTTGTTCTGGTTTTGCTAGTGTACAGACTGGTCTAGACATGGGTGTTTTGCTTATACCATACGGCTGATTTTATCACGACACGACTCAAATGGCCTGCGCAAGGAAAAAACGTGTTTTCAGCCCATACTGTTTGCAGTGAAATATGTATGTATACGCAACCAGGAGGTACCAAGATATGTCTACGCTCATGTGTAGTCTACCCTGTTCTGATTGCGCATGCGTCTAGTCTACACACGCTTGATTTGCGTAGGCATAAGACTGGTTTTATCCCGACACGAGGTATGCGCAAGGAAAAATGTGTTTCACCCCATCTTGGTAAAAGTGAATGCAGTCCCATTAGTGTCATTTCTTTTCGCACTCTTTACGGCGCTCCAATGTATGATGCTCAAGATTGTTTATACATGTTATGAACGCATAATTGGTACCACAGACTGGTCTGATTCTTCTCGTCCCATGAGACAATTTTCTGAGGGTGCGGCTCTTGGGTTACATCATCGGTAATAAAGATAACCAAGGGTCTGTCATATTTGCACGTGAATTTTATGCTCCTCTCTTTTGTTGAAAGTTATGAGCCTTGTCCGGTCAAAATATGTTTGACGCTATGTCACCACGCAAAATGTTATAACAACGCAAAATATAATAAAGTTATAACATTTTGCGTCGATCAAATTTTTTTCCCTAACGCAATTTGTAATAAATTTCTACATTCGAAGATATACCCTCAATTTGAAGAAGTATGATAAAACCCAGTGTTTATAAGCATGATAAGCACCTAACAAATTCAGAAAAGACGATATCAAGTATCACTGTTCGATTTTATTTTGCATATAATACATCTAAAAAGTTATAACATTTTGTGTCGATCAAAATTTTTCCCCTAACGCAATTTGTAATAAATTTCTACATTCGAAGATATACTCTCGGTTTGAAGAAATATGATAAAACTCTGTGTTTATAAGCATGATAAGCACCTAAAAAGTTCAGAAAAGACAATATCAAGTATCATTGTTCGATTTTTCCCCAACGCAATTTGTTATAAAGTCCTACGTTCGAAGATTATACTCTGGGTTTGAAGATATATGATAAAACCCAGTGTTTATTAGCCTGATAAGCACCCACCAAGTTCAAATTTGTAATCAATCTCTATATACGATGTTTACCTATCGGTTTGAAGAATATGTTAAAACCCAGTGTTTGTAAGCATGATAGGCACCTAACAAGTTCCGAAAAGTCGATATCAAGAATCACTGTTCGATTTTATTTTGCATATAATACATCTTAAGGATGTCCGCTGGTGAAAATCATTTATTCAAACTTTTTTTACTTTTGTGTTATTTCAATTCTTCCATCAATATGTAGTCCAAAAATGCAAAATAAAGTATACGTTAGTGTGGATTTTTTTGCAGCACATGCCATGGAAGCTTGTGAGGGTACCCTGCCATTATGAAATTTTTGAGCATAGTATAGAAATATTTAACCATGTGTTTAAATCTTTTAAGAAGAGGAATCAGTTGATTGAATAAATAATTACATGCGTTTTCTCTGACGACCACACAATGTTACATTGATTTCAAGCATAAATTGTACACAGTCTTTTGTTAATTTCCAAATATTTAAAGGAAGTGTTACCCCACCCCCTTGACTTTGGCCTATTTTTGAAGCCATAAAAATGAGCCCAGGCCACTTTCAAAAAATAGCTACAGAGGGTATTAGCACAATGTTTCTGTTTATAATATTATATTGCAAGGCTCTTGTCTAAAGATAATTAAGCAAAAAATAGTGTCTTGAAACACTCTGTTATTAAATAGCACTTGAGATATATTGGTATTATGATATCTTCTCTTCTAATTGAATTTAAAATTAATTGTGGAAAAAAAGACAAAATATTGAATAAATAAAGATATTTCGTTTAGACTTTGACTATACCTGACACAAAGTTTATTATTAAACAAGTTATTGAAGATTTTATATCAAAAACTGTAAATGCCTTAGCAAAAAATGACAAAATTTATCCCTACCCCCATAACAATGTAAAATTTTAAATATTTTGTAATGCTGCACCAAAGTGATAAAAAATAACAAAAACAGATTCTAACTTTTTCTTATACTCTGATAGTTTATCGTTCAGACAATTATCTTCAGGAAAATTAGTAGAAAAATATAGGTTAGTGTGCAAATAAGAAAGAAAACTTGAAAATTTTAAGCCTACCCCCTTTTATTTTTGGCTATGTGTAAATTAATGGAGAACTCACGGCTGCATCTGAGTTATCTGTCAAGACCGATGAAAGAATTTTAATGTAAAACTGAAAACAGCCATGTTACTCTAAAATTATATAGCCTTTCCATAACCAAAGAGAACTTCATAAACAACTAATTGGATCTTAGGATAATCGACGCATATTCTAAGCCACCCCATGTAGAAAGAATGGCTGCCTGTGTTGGTAAACTATAATATGTTTCTTTTATGTTTATGATAAAATCATTTCAAAAGTCTATTTTCTTGACTAGATATCAATATATTCTTAACATGCATACAGAAAAATATGACAAAAATAAGCTGTTATATGGAAAAGCAGTTTTAGTATGGTAATTACCCCACCCACTTCGGGACCCACTTCAAGACTTCAACTGATCTGATTTTAACATGACACACAGTCAACGTAAATTTGTTGGTCAATCTCTGGTACGTGTGAATTTACACATGCATAAATGGTCTTAAATGCATGCTCATTTGTATGATTTGACTCACAGTTTTTTAATTTAAATTTAAACTTTTTTAATTTACGGTGGGGTGAGGGGGGTGGAGGGGGGGGTCGGAATTTTTTTTGTGGTGTACTGGGGGGGGGGGGTCGGAAATAAAAAAAAAGCCTCGGAGCAGGGCATTTATTAGTTTATTAGGCATATTGGGGGGGGGGGCAGAATTCATTTTTAAAAATGTCTCAGGTTCTGGGGGGCTTGCCCCCCAGAACCCCCATTACTCCTAAAATTTCAAACTCGTTTCTTTCGAACTCAAAACTTTAAGACATTTATAGAAATGACACACAAAACTTGGGCAACTTCATATCCAAACGAAGATGTTTTTATTGATTTACTAGAAGAACAGAATGAAAGTGTCTATATTAATTAACCTGTTAGAACAAGAAAATTTTCTTTGTGTTTCATACAGGTTTGGATTGAGGTCAGCCTTGCATAAAATAGGCAATATGGTGTGTGTGTGTGTGTGTGTGTGTGTGTGTGTGTGTGTGTGTGTGTGAAGGGTAGCTGGGAATGGGGGATGGGGGTTCATAAAAACAAACTGTCACCAATCGGGGTTGGGTCGGAAAATTTTGGTGCAGCGTATGCAAATGTACCCCCCCCCTCCACACACACACACCACCACCACCACCACCTCATAATAAAGGACTCGTTCCTTATTTCCGAGCTTGAGCGAGCATGATAGAGAATAGACAAAAAATAATAAATAAATAAAAGGTGAAAAAGTCAGTCTGAATCTCTTAAACTGTCTGTATGTGCCTTAGATTTATTGATACATGTAAAATAGTCTTAGATGCAAGATGCATGTAATATAAGCGTGACACTCAACAGATTTGGTAATCTACATATTTTCGAGCTTTGGCGAGCAAAAGTGTGAGATTGAAAGGGAAAGCTACATAATGTCACATGCATTCGTTGCGTTTGTCTAAGATATCCGAAATACCCCCCCCCCCCCGACTGGCTTGTATGCTACTGTCGGGTAGCATTTTATTGTTTTACCTAAAATCTTTTGAATCATTGAATAAGCCAGTGTAATGAGCAGCTTGATCTCAGTCTACACGGGTCACCAATGCACTCGATTTGGACCACTGCCCGAGGAAAATAGATGGAAAGACCTGTCGTGTTGAAGCAGCTTGATCTCAGTCTACACGGGCCAACAATGCACTCGATTTGGACCACTGCCCGAGGAAAATAGATGGAAAGACCTGTCGTGTTGAAGAGAAAAGTATAGTTTTGCGTAACGTTGAACTAAACTGTCAGTTCAGTGACGTCACAATGACAAATTGGCACGCGCGCATTAATTGACTGAGCGGATACTATGGCTGAGTTCGCATCAAATGCAACAAATCTCTCTACAAATTAGATTCAATAATTCATTCATTAATTTCCACGAAAGCTAGTGTATTTTATAGTAATGTTGAATTTCCCACAGCGTGCCTCGGTAGTGGTCATGCTATTAATAACATGGGGAGACTGAGGCCTATAATGCATCATACAGATCTACATCCCACCCCTACTCCGCCAACGCATAGAAGCCCCGCGCACCTCGAGACCTACACTGTTCTTTTTCCTTTTTCTCAAACCGTTTAGCCATTTAAATAGTAGAGCGGTCAAAGTATCTAAATCTTAAGTCCGAGCTCATTTAATCGAAATAAACGTCGACAAATCCGAAATGATTAGATGCAAAGACATGGACCCAAAAACGGGAAGTGTGATCAGGTGCTCGCGAGTAGTAAGCATCGCCTGCCTAGCATAATAAACCCGCCATGTCTATATATCTGATGGAAAAGTCAGTGAACATGAAAGTCCGGTTACTCAACTTGTTTAAAAGAAATGGCACGCCTTGTTGCTTGCGTCAGCCCCCCCCCCCCACCTGCCCCCTCAAGGTGTGTTGCTGGAACAGACCCCCCCCCCCCCTCCTTGTGTCTGAAATTAAACAGTTAGGTATTATTTTCACAACCAAACTATAAATAGCCGTCATGTTCCAAAACGAGTTGAAAAAAAAAATACCTACAGATACTCAGAGATTGGACAAAAGTGTTTAATCAAAATATTGCCGTTAACTTCGGTGCATTTCCACTTATGCTGACAAATTGATTATCTGAAAAGCACAACATATACCATCGTGAAAATTATACTTATATGAAGATAATTGATATGCAATGTAAAAGAAAAATAATTTTGTATGTTTGTTTTCTCTAGTTACGAATTTTTTTATTTATAAAACCTTGTTTCCATTGACGTCTATTATTTCTGTTTGTTCAAATACGCATAAATGATAAGCAATAAAATCCATACAATTTTAAGAGAATTTGAAAGGGGGCCAAAAAGGGGCCCTTATCTATATATATATATTTTGCCCAGGTCCTTTACCACAAGAAATCTAATGCTGAATGCTCTGTAAAGCTGTTAATAATATTTAGAGCGTCTAGGGGCGAAGTACCCAGCAGTCAAAAACAATTTTGCTTATGACAGCACCTGGAGATTTGATGTCACAAACGCAGACATTAAATTTACTGATTGGCATGACTTCATAGATTAAGTCATACAGTTTTACTGGCAAATTATGATTTTTTTTCTGGACATGAAGCACGCGATTTTTTTTCGGTAAATGTTTGGAAGACAAGTTTGATCGAATAGAACAAATCTGAAAATGTCTGAGTACAACATGTAATTGTGGGGGTGGTGGGGAGGGGGTGTCTGAGATAGTCTCTCGACCCCCCAAAGCTGAAACTTTTTTTTAACGTAGACGGATACAAAAACTCTGCACGCCACCCCATATGCCTAACAAAATATATGACCCCCCCACCCCTGCCCCATGGCTTAATTATTTTCGATTCCCCAGTAGACCACAAAAAAAAAAAAAAAAAAAAAATCAAAAAAAAAAAAAAAAAAAAAAAAAAAAAACGTCACCCCATCCCTACTGAATGTACCCGGTCCCCCACCTAGTAATAGACACAGGATATAATCGACTCCGCTAATTTTCGCTTCCTGCAGAAACTACATCATATTTGGCTTCCGCCGAGACTGTCAACGATCTCTTGCTTCCCGCCGAGACTTCTGTACATGATAAATGGCTTCCTGCAGAGACTGTCCGCGTGATTCTGCTTCCTCCCGAGGCTCTCGGCAGGAAGCAGTCACGCGGACAGTCTCGGCAGGAAGCCATTTTTCGAGGACAGTAGTCCCTGCAGGAAGCAAGACAGTCTCTGCAGGAAGCGAAAATTGGCGGACTGGTTTATACCCTGTGATAAATGACTTGTCCGTAATAATCATGTCGCTGTGAGCGGGTAACATCAAATCTTTTGATTAGTAAAATACCGCCCAAAGGATAAAGTATTAACCTCAAAATTTTGATATAGTGTCGGGTCTCAAGAACATAGACTATTTTACTGTGACCTGCTTTCGTAGAGGAGATTTGGAGCAGCCTGAGGCGTGCACTAATGAAGTCTAATGTAGGCTTTCAGCGCAGTTAGTTCACTAATGACAGAAACTTCACTCCACCACTGTCACTCTGGTCAGTTTTTGCGCTTGAATGTGCTAGCTGTCTGTTGCAGGTGCGCGAAAAACCACTTTCTAACTGATAAACACACCACTTAGCAATTCACTAAAGTTTCAGATGAAGTCAGCTGTAAATTCTAATTGACAGCAACATCACACGTCATCGTTACGTGTACCAACGAACCTAAACAAACCAGCTGCAGTGTATTTGCAGAGATGAGAGAATTTCAGCCGTATGCCTAGGATTACGGCTGCGTTGCAGAACATATGCTGAAGTAAGATTATATCTGTCAACAGGCATATTTTTATATCATGTCCAACCCTCAGACTCATTAGACCTCCTTTGGTGTCTAAGGGATTTGGCATCTCGCGGCCAGATGTGGGTGGGGTGTATGGATTGCGTCAACTTGCTCCGAAACTCGTAAAGAAAGTCGAATATTTTGTCAAGTAAAACCAGAGACTGTCTGACGGATGGGATGCCGGATGACACAGAAATTAAATGCAGTGTGGTTAGAGCTCCCAAGAATACATTTGGCAAATTGTAAAGGCATGGTAAAGAGACTGGTGTGCAGCCAAATAACGACATCACGGTTACGTGGGACCTAATATTTCTTGAGCGAATGAAAAAATGGTAGCGCTCGAATGAAAATTGTACAACAGCATCCAAACTTTTAAAAAACATAGTGATTTTATATTATTTCTTAATTGTAATACGGCAAAATTACGACAGCCGACATTTGACATTCCGAACAGTTGTTGGCAGTTCGCGTTGCGCAGCGGTCTCAAATTTGTCACCAGCGGACATCCTTAAATGTTATAACATTTTGCTCCGATCAAAACTTTTCGCCTCACGAAATTGGTAATAAAATTTCTATATACAATGTTTACCTATCGGTTTGAAGAATATGTTAAAACCCAATGTTTGTAAGCATGATAAGCACCTCACAAGTTCCAAAAAGTCGATATCAAGTATATCTGTTCGATTTTAGTTTGCGTCCAATCCATCTAAAAAGTTATAACATTTTGCGTCGATAAAAATTTTACCCCTAACGCAATGTGTAATAAATTTCTACATAGGATGATTTACTATCGGTTTGAAGAAATATGTTAAAACCAAGTGTTTATAAGCATGATAAGCAGATAACAAGTTCCGAAAAGTCGATATCAAGAATCACTGTTCGATTTTATTTTGCATATAATACATCTTAAATGTTATAACATTTTGCTCCGATCAAAACTTTTCGCCTCACGAAATTGGTAATAAAATTTCTATATACAATGTTTACCTATCGGTTTGAAGAATATGTTAAAACCCAATGTTTGTAAGCATGATAAGCACCTAACAAGTTCCAAAAAGTCGATATCAAGTATATCTGTTCGATTTTAGTTTGCGTCCAATCCATCTAAAAAGTTATAACATTTTGCGTCGATCATACTTTTACCCCTAACGCAATGTGTAATAAATTTCTACATAGGATGATTTACTATCGGTTTGAAGAAATATGTTAAAACCAAGTGTTTATAAGCATGATAAGCAGATAACAAGTTCAGAAAAGTCGATATCAAGTATCACTGTTCGATTTTATTTTGCATATAATACATCATAAAAGTTATAACATTTTGCGTCGATCAAAAATTTTCCCCTTACGCAATTTGTAATAAATTTCTATATACGATGTTTAACTATCGGTTTGAAGAAGTATGTAAAAACGGATGTTGAGAAGCATGATACGCACCTAACAAGTTTCGAAAAGTCGATATCAAGGACCACTGTTAGATTTTATTGATTGTTAATGATTGTCAGGTGTATAGGACACGATAGACGAGCCCTTCAGGGTGAACATTTCATGAGTTATTTCAATAGCATATGTTTTAACTCTCGCTTTTCATGCTTATAAACACTGGGTTTTATCATGTTTCTTCAAACCGAGAGTATATCTTCGAATGTAGAAATTTATTACAAATTGCGTTAGGGCAAAAAGTTTGATCGACGCAAAATGTTATAACTTTTCAGATGTATTATATGCAAAATAAAATGGATACTTGATATCGTCTTTTCTGAACTTGTAAGGTGCTTATCATGCTTATAAACACTGGGTTTTATCATATTTCTTCAAATTGAGAGTATATCTTTGAATGTAGAAATTTATTACAACTTGCGAAGGGGAAAAGTTTTGATCGACGCAAAATGTTATATAACTTTTTAGATGTATTATATGCAAAATAAAATCGAACAATGATACTTGATATCGACTTTTCTGAACTTGTTAGGTGCTTATCATGCTTATAAACACTGGGTTTTATCATATTTCTTCAAATTGAGAGTATATCTTCGAATGTAGAAATTTATTACAAATTGCGTAAGGGAAAATGTTATAACGTTTTAGATGTATTATATGCAAAATAAAATCGAACAATGATACTTGATATCGTCTTTTCTGAACTTGTTATGTGCTTATTATGCTTATAAACTCGGGGTTTTATCATATTTTTTCAAACCGAGAGTATATCTTCGAATGTAGAAATTTATTACTAATTGCGTTAGGGAAAAAATTTTGATCGACGCAAAATGTTATAACTTTTTTAATGTATTATATGCAAAATAAAATCGAACAGTGATACTTGATATCGTCTTTCTGAACTTGTTAAGTGCTTATCTTGCTTATAAACACTGGGTTTTATCATATTTCTTCAAATTGAGGGTATATCTTCGAATGTAGAAATTTATCACAAATTGCGTTAGGGGAAAAAGTTTGATCGACGCAAAATGTTATAACTTTATTACATTTTGCGTTGTTATAACATTTTGCGTGGTGACAACGCTATAAGCAAGCAGTGGGTACCAAGATAAGTCTACGCAACTGCGTAGTCTGTCGGAGTTAATGCAGTGCACCGTTTGATTCACAGAAGGCGTACTTATTGCGCTTACCCTGTTCTGATTGTGCTAGTGCATAAACTAGACTGGACATAGGTGTTTCGCATATACCATGAGGCTCATTTTATCACGAGACGACTCAAATGGCCTGCGCAAGGAAAAACGTGTGCTCAGCCCATAATGTTTGCAGTGAAATATGCTATTATACGCTACCAGGAGGTACCAAGATATGTCTACGCTCATGTGTAGTCTGCCCTGTTCTGATTGCGCATGCGTCTAGTCTACACACGCGTGATTTGCGTATGGCATAAGACTGGTTTTTTCACGACACGAGGGATGCGCAAGGAAAAATGTGTTTCACCCAATCTTGGTAAAAGTGAATGCAGTCCCACTAGTGTCATTTCTTTTCGCACTCTTTACGGCGCTCCAATGTATGATGCTCAGGATTGTTTATACATGTTGTGAACGCATAAATGGTACCACAGACTGGTCCGATTCTTCTCGTCCCATGTGGCAATTTTCTGAGGGTGCGGCTCTTGGGTTACATCATCGATAATCAAGGGTCGGTCATATTTGCACGTGCATTTTATGCTCCTCTCTTTTGTTGAACGTTATGAGCCTTCTCCGGTCAAAATATGTTTGACGCTATAAGCAAACAGTGGGTAACAAGATAAGTCTACGCAACTGCGTAGTCTGTCGGAGTTAATGCAGTGCACCGTTTGATTCACAGAAGGCGTACTTATTGCGCTTACCTTGTTCTGATTGTGCTAGTGCATAGACTAGTCTGGACATACATAATGTAGGTGTTTTGCATATACCATGTATAGCTCTTATACAAATTTTAAGAACAGGTCTGATGCGGAACCGCCAAGTCTATTTTTTGCTAAGGTTGACTGCCCATTTTAGCACAATTTAAACCTATTCTGCTACAGCTGACTTCTTATGCCTGATATAATAACTTATCATAGCAGCTTTAATATTGACAGAAGCCATCTCTGCAGCAGATGCCATTGTGAACCTAAATGAAGTTGATTTTACCAGAAGCTTCACTGATTTGACTATCATTAATTTGGCACAAAGGTGCTGGCAGAATGGGAAATACTATTGCTGTCCCTGAACAGTCTGGTCTAGGTCTACAGTGTTTGCCCAGACATTTCTGTCCCAATATTTAGTGAGGTGGTGTACGTTTTACAGATCATTTTAGAACTTTATTTGCTTGTAAGACCACATTCACACCTGTGTTTTATATCACTTTGAGTAAAAATCCAAGTATATGCATGTACAGGGTAAACAGTAAAATGAATAAGATGAAGAGGGAAAGATATCAGAATCCAATGATGTCTGTGCAAAGAGATATATTAATAAGCATCAGTTCTGCAAAGCCTATACTGCCATGGCGAAAGCCAGTCAACAAGTTCTTATAAATAGTTTGAAAACTGTTTCTCAAGACCTTCAGTATTGCATATGTCCTTTATTCAAGGTCTTCTGAATAGCTGTCTTTAGGTCCAGTTTCCACAAATATCTAGTTTTAGTTAAGAAACCAGTTCAAATATTTCAACAGTAGAGTATTAGCATTGGAATCATGAAGTTCAGAATTTGGCCTTTTTAAGGAGTCATAGGATGATGCATGGCTTCTAAGCATGTATTTACGCACAATTAGCCAGGTAAGAGATTTTGAACAGTGCATTGATTGCACATGCATAGTATGCTAAATCAGACAGGTGTGACATCCCTTATTCAGTGAATAAACCCTACCACCACTGAACTAGAAAGTGTAAACAGTTTTTAAAATTCGTAGAAGACCTATAGTTGGGTCTTGCCTGTGCTGATACTTTTCACTCATGTTAAAGTTCGTAAACTGGTGACTTTTCGCTGTTTTTGCCAATTCTAGGGTAGTTTATGGTAAAAAAAACCCCGATGTTCTAGGGTGATTGTCAAAAATTCAAAACCAGATCTTCAAAATATTAGGATTGGTATGTTTCAAACTGTCTTTATTTTTTCGATTACTGCGTTTTGAATTTTCGCGAATATTGCACCTTAATGCATCTTTTCCTTTGATTTTTTCACCGACAATATGTATTTTTAGTTGCCATGGTTTCAACAACGTGCAGTGACCGATGCTTTGAAGGTGCAAAGAATAACAATTACATTTAGTCCTAAGCACCATACTAGTCAAGTATTTCATACTTGCATCAGGAGAGATACATTTTCCCTTTGAAATTCTTGAAAATATGTAAAATTTGCCCGGCCTAAAAATGGTTGTCATGGCAACAGTAATTGCTTAGATATCTCGAGAACCGTTTGACATGCTTCACTAATTTTTTCACCGCTCTCCATCTTTCGTCGAGAGCTTTAAACCATGAAATTTTGAGCAAAATACAAAATTTTGAGTTTCCATCCAATGCTCGATGCTTACAGTCAGCTTCTCTTAAATATCTTTCCAGATAATATGAGCCGCAACACGAAAAAAACAACAAAGTGGTTATGAGCCCAGCGCAGACTCATATCAGCCTGGGCATCCGCCCAGTCTGATTAGAGTCTTCGCTGTCCGCATGGAAGTAGCTTAGACCCTTAGCTACTCTTTAAGCGCTTAGCAATAAGTCTGATCAGACTGGGTGGATGAACAGGCTGGGCAGAGTCTGGGCTCGACGCACAGCCACTTTGTTGATTTTCTCGCGTCGCGGGTCATATATTTGGCGGAACTTATCGACAATAAATTTAGATATGAGCTGATTGTTACTTTTGGATATACTTGGTTTCAGGTTGATCGGCGGCGGTCGAAAAAAGATCTACTTTGAGGTCGTATATCTCCGTATTTCTTGATAAATTTTTACAGAATCGATGACAGTAGATTTTCAGGGTCATCCCCAACAAACTTAGAGTAATTGGAACTATAGGTGTGAGCGTATTTTTGCGAAATGCAAATTAATAACAATACCCTCAATAAAAAGGCCTAATGCATTAAAAGAAACTAGCGAGGATGTGTTTTGACTCAATACACATTAAGGCAGTTTTAAAATATAAATTTCCTGACCCTCTAGTTCTAAATCTAGTGTAACTTTTCAGTTCATGGCGGATTTTAATGATTTAACCATCGTAAACTTTGTCTTGGATTCAAGTTTATGCACGTGTATATTACCGTGGCAGTTAAAAAAACGATTATTTCAAACCAAAAAAGAAAGAAAAGAAAAGAAAAATGTCAGCTCTACTTTACTGACACTTTAATTTTCAATTTTAAAATCCTTTAAAATTCAGGTCTTCAAGTTTTTTTTATGTACAATGACCGAATTATGCAGAGAGAAACAAAAGAATCCAAGTGGTATCCACTCAACCGATGAAAAAAAAAAAAAACTAGAAAGAACGACATTAAATTTAACGCTATTCAATGGCGTAGTTGCCTTTACGCAAATATGCAGGTGCGTATTGAAATTTTGTCAAAATGACAAAATTTCAACACGCACCTGCATATCTGCATGCTGAAATGTTGCCAAATGGGCCAGATTTCAATTCCAACTGGCAACTGACATGACAATATGAAATATTCTGGGGTCTTAACCCTTATGCTGCCTAAAGCCTGTCTATGCGTATCATGTTATCGCCTGTAGCTACGCCGCTTCAGTATTTATCATGAAACAAAATTGTACTGGATAGTACTGTTAACATAAAATAACAGAATAGTGACAATTTATTAAATTTCTTTTGCATTGTTTATGATTCAGTTTGTACAGTAAGTAGGCTATATCCCCGGTGCATGAAGTCCACATGATGTATGTCAAGTTTCGGTCCATTCCGTCCGTTCGTTTGTTAGTTAATTCGTTAGTTTTTCGTTTGTCCGTCTATCCAGTCATCAACTTTTGCGTCAAAGCTTGCGCTAAACTTTTGCATTGCCCTGATCTCTGTAACCCTCTGTCAGGTGGAGTCAAGCTTTTTGTAAAGCTATACTTGTATGTAAGTTTCCCTACCGTAGGTGATTTCCAGGATACAGAATCATTGCAGGGGCGTAACTAGGGGCAATTTCATAATACGCACAACCATGTTTTATTCTCTACTTCTTGAAGAGAAAGCTAGTATTTCAGCCACTTTGGTGATTGGTATTGAAATCTTGTCTAATTTATAAATATTCAGCATGCAAATATGCAGGTGCGTTTTGAAATTTTGTCAATTTTGACAAAATTTCAATACGCACTTGCGTATTTGCCGTATAGGTAGCTACGCCTTTGCATTGATCGCGTTCACAGAAAATCGTAGAATGCAGTCCTCAGCGATTATCTTTTCAGCTTGTGGTTTAAGCCTGTTCAAGATGACTTTCAGCATGACTTTGCTTGAATGACTGATGAGGCTGATGGTTCTGTAGTTCTGGCAGAGTTGTAGGTTGCCCTTTCGAGGGAGTGAAATAATCAGCGACTGAGTCCATGGGGTAGGTCATTCTCCCGTTCTCCAGATCCTGTTACAGATATCTGTTAAAACATCAATTATGGTCTCCCCGCCAGCTTGAACAAGGTCTGCTGGTATACTATCAACTCCGCCCGACTTCCCCTTTTTTAGTGCTGCTATTGCAATCTCAACTTCCTCACGAAGGATCGGTGATCTTCTTCTGGGGGCTGATTGCAGTCCAGAACCGCATTGTCATCGTAAGTCTCATGGTTGTATAGTTCTGGGCAATATTCTGTCGATCTCCTGAGAATCTCTTGTTTCTCTGTAAGGCATTTTCCAGACCTGTCCTGGATATCTAGGGCTTCTTGAACAAAAACCCGAGCAAAGTCATACATGTACGCATAAAACAACATTAACCCAACACTGAATAGCACCTTAATATTTTGGCTAATACATTCTATTTATGTTTTTTTTTCCTGAGTCAGTTTACCAGCTATAGTATTCAGTAACGTGTAAGCAGCGATCATTCGTTCCAAAACAATCGTCTATTGAGTGTCGATACGAAAAGCAAATGCGCAGTTTCATCCGAACCATTAAGCCTCATTTTGCTGAAGTGTAAATACAACCTCTGGCTAGATCCGCAACTGCTATGTATGCTATGTGTCGGGAGCGATCGATATGCCGATATAGACGATATTCTGCTAGAGATTACACACAACTGTTCCTCATGAATAATTAAGTGGAGGTAAAAGCCTGCAAGCCTCCCTTGGTACACACAGTAAAACTGATATGTTAATGCTTTATTTTTGCAACAGTAGTAAAGGTCGAATGCTTGAAAGTTAATAATTTATATTAAACAAGAATGATTATTTGTGATGCAATGATGCAACTCATATAACACATGGAGATTTATAAAAGAAATAGCATTGTACTTAATGCCCCTCTGGATGAAGTTTAAGATTTTATAGGGTGATTCCCATTGTTTTTAATTCTTATTGATTGTTGCACATAAAATTGTTCATTGCACCTCAAATATAAAATGTGTCGTTAGTTAAACTGTCAGTTCTCTGACTGATATTTCATATCAGCTTTCGTCAAAAACTGACAAAAATTGGGTTCTTGAAATTCAAAGACTAACACAATTCTGTAATGAAGTTAGACTGAACCCATAACATTTAGCCTAACCAGTGTACATGACTTTCTTATCATTTATTATCGCCTTAAGGATGTCCGCTGGTGACAAATTTGAGACCGCTGCGCAACGCGAACTGCCAACAACTGTTCGGAATGTCAAATGTCGGCTGTCGTAATTTTGCCGTATTACAATTAAGAAATAATATAAAATCACTATGTTTTTTAAAAGTTTGGATGCTGTTGTACAATTTTCATTCGAGCGCTACCATTTTTTCATTCGCTCAAGAAATATTAGGTCCCACGTAACCGTGATGTCGTTATTTGGCTGCACACCAGTCTCTTTACCATGCCTTTACAATTTGCCAAATGTATTCTTGGGAGCTCTAACCACACTGCATTTAATTTCTGTGTCATCCGGCATCCCATCCGTCAGACAGTCTCTGGTTTTACTTGACAAAATATTCGACTTTCTTTACGAGTTTCGGAGCAAGTTGACGCAATCCATACACCCCACCCACATCTGGCCGCGAGATGCCAAATCCCTTAGACACCAAAGGAGGTCTAATGAGTCTGAGGGTTGGACATGATATAAAAATATGCCTGTTGACAGATATAATCTTACTTCAGCATATGTTCTGCAACGCAGCCGTAATCCTAGGCATACGGCTGAAATTCTCTCATCTCTGCAAATACACTGCAGCTGGTTTGTTTAGGTTCGTTGGTACACGTAACGATGACGTGTGATGTTGCTGTCAATTAGAATTTACAGCTGACTTCATCTGAAACTTTAGTGAATTGCTAAGTGGTGTGTTTATCAGTTAGAAAGTGGTTTTTCGCGCACCTGCAACAGACAGCTAGCACATTCAAGCGCAAAAACTGACCAGAGTGACAGTGGTGGAGTGAAGTTTCTGTCATTAGTGAACTAACTGCGCTGAAAGCCTACATTAGACTTCATTAGTGCACGCCTCAGGCTGCTCCAAATCTCCTCTACGAAAGCAGGTCACAGTAAAATAGTCTATGTTCTTGAGACCCGACACTATATCAAAATTTTGAGGTTAATACTTTATCCTTTGGGCGGTATTTTACTAATCAAAAGATTTGATGTTACCCGCTCACAGCGACATGATTATTACGGACAAGTCATTTATCACAGGGTATAAACCAGTCCGCCAATTTTCGCTTCCTGCAGAGACTGTCTTGCTTCCTGCAGGGACTACTGTCCTCGAAAAATGGCTTCCTGCCGAGACTGTCCGCGTGACTGCTTCCTGCCGAGAGCCTCGGGAGGAAGCAGAATCACGCGGACAGTCTCTGCAGGAAGCCATTTATCATGTACAGAAGTCTCGGCGGGAAGCAAGAGATCGTTGACAGTCTCGGCGGAAGCCAAATATGATGTAGTTTCTGCAGGAAGCGAAAATTAGCGGAGTCGATTATATCCTGTGTCTATTACTAGGTGGGGGACCGGGTACATTCAGTAGGGATGGGGTGACGTTTTTTTTTTTTTTTTTTTTTTTTTTTCGATTTTTTTTTTTTTTTTTTTTTGTGGTCTACTGGGGAATCGAAAATAATTAAGCCATGGGGCAGGGGTGGGGGGGTCATATATTTTGTTAGGCATATGGGGTGGCGTGCAGAGTTTTTGTATCCGTCTACGTTAAAAAAAAGTTTCAGCTTTGGGGGGTCGAGAGACTATCTCAGACACCCCCTCCCCACCACCCCCACAATTACATGTTGTACTCAGACATTTTCAGATTTGTTCTATTCGATCAAACTTGTCTTCCAAACATTTACCGAAAAAAAATCGCGTGCTTCATGTCCAGAAAAAAAATCATAATTTGCCAGTAAAACTGTATGACTTAATCTATGAAGTCATGCCAATCAGTAAATTTAATGTCTGCGTTTGTGACATCAAATCTCCAGGTGCTGTCATAAGCAAAATTGTTTTTGACTGCTGGGTACTTCGCCCCTAGACGCTCTAAATATTATTAACAGCTTTACAGAGCATTCAGCATTAGATTTCTTGTGGTAAAGGACCTGGGCAAAATATATATATATAGATAAGGGCCCCCTTTTGGCCCCCTTTCAAATTCTCTTAAAATTGTATGGATTTTATTGCTTATCATTTATGCGTATTTGAACAAACAGAAATAATAGACGTCAATGGAAACAAGGTTTTATAAATAAAAAAATTCGTAACTAGAGAAAACAAACATACAAAATTATTTTTCTTTTACATTGCATATCAATTATCTTCATATAAGTATAATTTTCACGATGGTATATGTTGTGCTTTTCAGATAATCAATTTGTCAGCATAAGTGGAAATGCACCGAAGTTAACGGCAATATTTTGATTAAACACTTTTGTCCAATCTCTGAGTATCTGTAGGTATTTTTTTTTTCAACTCGTTTTGGAACATGACGGCTATTTATAGTTTGGTTGTGAAAATAATACCTAACTGTTTAATTTCAGACACAAGGAGGGGGGGGGGTCTGTTCCAGCAACACACCTTGAGGGGGCAGGTGGGGGGGGGGGCTGACGCAAGCAACAAGGCGTGCCATTTCTTTTAAACAAGTTGAGTAACCGGACTTTCATGTTCACTGACTTTTCCATCAGATATATAGACATGGCGGGTTTATTATGCTAGGCAGGCGATGCTTACTACTCGCGAGCACCTGATCACACTTCCCGTTTTTGGGTCCATGTCTTTGCATCTAATCATTTCGGATTTGTCGACGTTTATTTCGATTAAATGAGCTCGGACTTAAGATTTAGATACTTTGACCGCTCTACTATTTAAATGGCTAAACGGTTTGAGAAAAAGGAAAAAGAACAGTGTAGGTCTCGAGGTGCGCGGGGCTTCTATGCGTTGGCGGAGTAGGGGTGGGATGTAGATCTGTATGATGCATTATAGGCCTCAGTCTCCCCATGTTATTAATAGCATGACCAATACCGAGGCACGCTGTGGGAAATTCAACATTACTATAAAATACACTAGCTTTCGTGGAAATTAATGAATGAATTATTGAATCTAATTTGTAGAGAGATTTGTTGCATTTGATGCGAACTCAGCCATAGTATCCGCTCAGTCAATTAATGCGCGCGTGCCAATTTGTCATTGTGACGTCACTGAACTGACAGTTTAGTTCAACGTTACGCAAAACTATACTTTTCTCTTCAACACGACAGGTCTTTCCATCTATTTTCCTCGGGCAGTGGTCCAAATCGAGTGCATTGTTGGCCCGTGTAGACTGAGATCAAGCTGCTTCAACACGACAGGTCTTTCCATCTATTTTCCTCGGGCAGTGGTCCAAATCGAGTGCATTGGTGACCCGTGTAGACTGAGATCAAGCTGCTCATTACACTGGCTTATTCAATGATTCAAAAGATTTTAGGTAAAACAATAAAATGCTACCCGACAGTAGCATACAAGCCAGTCGGGGGGGGGGGGGGGTATTTCGGATATCTTAGACAAACGCAACGAATGCATGTGACATTATGTAGCTTTCCCTTTCAATCTCACACTTTTGCTCGCCAAAGCTCGAAAATATGTAGATTACCAAATCTGTTGAGTGTCACGCTTATATTACATGCATCTTGCATCTAAGACTATTTTACATGTATCAATAAATCTAAGGCACATACAGACAGTTTAAGAGATTCAGACTGACTTTTTCACCTTTTATTTATTTATTATTTTTTGTCTATTCTCTATCATGCTCGCTCAAGCTCGGAAATAAGGAACGAGTCCTTTATTATGAGGTGGTGGTGGTGGTGGTGTGTGTGTGTGGAGGGGGGGGGGGGTACATTTGCATACGCTGCACCAAAATTTTCCGACCCAACCCCGATTGGTGACAGTTTGTTTTTATGAACCCCCATCCCCCATTCCCAGCTACCCTTCACACACACACACACACACACACACACACACACACACACACACACACACCATATTGCCTATTTTATGCAAGGCTGACCTCAATCCAAACCTGTATGAAACACAAAGAAAATTTTCTTGTTCTAACAGGTTAATTAATATAGACACTTTCATTCTGTTCTTCTAGCAAATCAATAAAAACATCTTCGTTTGGATATGAAGTTGCCCAAGTTTTGTGTGTCATTTCTATAAATGTCTTAAAGTTTTGAGTTCGAAAGAAACGAGTTTGAAATTTTAGGAGTAATGGGGGTTCTGGGGGGCAAGCCCCCCAGAACCTGAGACATTTTTAAAAATGAATTCTGCCCCCCCCCCCCCCCAATATGCCTAATAAACTAATAAATGCCCTGCTCCGAGGCTTTTTTTTTATTTCCGACCCCCCCCCCCCCAGTACACCACAAAAAAAATTCCGACCCCCCCCCCTCCACCCCCCTCACCCCACCGTAAATTAAAAAAGTTTAAATTTAAATTAAAAAACTGTGAGTCAAATCATACAAATGAGCATGCATTTAAGACCATTTATGCATGTGTAAATTCACACGTACCAGAGATTGAGCAAGAAATTTACGTTGACTGTGTGTCATGTTAAAATCAGATCAGTTGAAGTCTTGAAGTGGGTCCCGAAGTGGGTGGGGTAATTACCATACTAAAACTGCTTTTCCATATAACAGCTTATTTTTGTCATATTTTTCTGTATGCATGTTAAGAATATATTGATATCTAGTCAAGAAAATAGACTTTTGAAATGATTTTATCATAAACATAAAAGAAACATATTATAGTTTACCAACACAGGCAGCCATTCTTTCTACATGGGGTGGCTTAGAATATGCGTCGATTATCCTAAGATCCAATTAGTTGTTTATGAAGTTCTCTTTGGTTATGGAAAGGCTATATAATTTTAGAGTAACATGGCTGTTTTCAGTTTTACATTAAAATTCTTTCATCGGTCTTGACAGATAACTCAGATGCAGCCGTGAGTTCTCCATTAATTTACACATAGCCAAAAACAAAAGGGGGTAGGCTTAAAATTTTCAAGTTTTCTTTCTTATTTGCACACTAACCTATATTTTTCTACTAATTTTCCTGAAGATAATTGTCTGAACGATAAACTATCAGAGTATAAGAAAAAGTTAGAATCTGTTTCTGTTATTTTTTATCACTTTGGTGCAGCATTACAAAATATTTAAAATTTTACATTGTTATGGGATAGGGATAAATTTTGTCATTTTTTGCTAAGGCATTTACAGTTTTTGATATAAAATCTTCAATAACTTGTTTAATAATAAACTTTGTGTCAGGTATAGTCAAAGTCTAAACGAAATATCTTTATTTATTCAATATTTTGTCTTTTTTTCCACAATTAATTTTAAATTCAATTAGAAGAGAAGATATCATAATACCAATATATCTCAAGTGCTATTTAATAACAGAGTGTTTCAAGACACTATTTTTTGCTTAATTATCTTTAGACAAGAGCCTTGCAATATAATATTATAAACAGAAACATTGTGCTAATACCCTCTGTAGCTATTTTTTGAAAGTGGCCTGGGCTCATTTTTATGGCTTCAAAAATAGGCCAAAGTCAAGGGGGTGGGGTAACACTTCCTTTAAATATTTGGAAATTAACAAAAGACTGTGTACAATTTATGCTTGAAATCAATGTAACATTGTGTGGTCGTCAGAGAAAACGCATGTAATTATTTATTCAATCAACTGATTCCTCTTCTTAAAAGATTTAAACACATGGTTAAATATTTCTATACTATGCTCAAAAATTTCATAATGGCCGGGTACCCTCACAAGCTTCCATGGCATGTGCTGCAAAAAAATCCACACTAACGTATACTTTATTTTGCATTTTTGGACTACATATTGATGGAAGAATTGAAATAACACAAAAGTAAAAAAAGTTTGAATAAATGATTTTCACCAGCGGACATCCTTAACTACAATGAAAAGAAAAAAAAATCTAAAATTCAAGTACTTTTTGCACAGTTTATTTAGAAATCAATAATAAAATCAAAAAGAAAGGAAAACAGAAAAAATAAATAAATAATCAGACATTCCTGTGTGGAATCATTTTTCGAACATTTTTTTCTGTTTTGTTTTATTTGTTTAAGATGGCTAATCAGTACAATGAGGCGCGTGTAGCGATGCCTCCCGATAAAATATTGCATGCTGGTAGAATAAGGAGATTTAAACTCCCAAATTAATGTCATGACCTGTACCATCAAATATGAAATAATCTTTCAAATCAGGGGTTTTGTATAACCAGGTTGGCTGTATGGCAAATATTGCAGATCATGAAATGGGTTAACACTTCTTCCTCTGGTATCTATCAGTAGTAATATATTTGTTAGTATAAGACTTCTAATGCCTGCCAGGTGAAGAAATTAAGGGTCCTTGAATAGTTAGCTAATACAATCTATTCCTATTATTATTTTCATTTATTCAAAAAGTTTAAATATGTCATTAAACTTGTTTTCGGATGTTTTTGTAAAGCATAAGCAAATATGGCACATCAATTTCTCTTGTTTTGACAATATCAGTGTTACTCTTAAGCATAGTTGTCATAATGAGGTTGATTTTACATCCCCTTTGTCTTTAAATACTTGATTTAATTTACTGAAAAATTTACTATTTTCCCTGCAAATCCTAGCTCATTATAAATTTCTTACAGGATCCATGTATTGTATATTAAGCATGTAGTAAAATTTCATTCAGCCTTTATCAGTTTTGCAATCATACTTATTAAAAAACTCTCATTGCCTCATTAAAAGCCAATAATTAATAAGAGGGTGTTGAGTTCCATGTTAACTCTATAGGCTTATCAGCTGTGTTTACATTTTATTACCTCCAGCGAGCCATGTGCTCTGTTAATGACACACAGCTGTGCTATAAATAGTAACTCAGAATATCCTCTATACCGGTGTTGCGATTTATCTTATCAGCGAAATAGGTCATGTTCTTAAAAATATGAAAAGAAACATTATACCCATTTCACCTTTTACCCTCATTGACGCGCGCGTGTGTATGTCATCGAATATGATTTACAGGCCCGCAGTCAAATCCACAGAGATGTAACAGCTATGTCAACGTTGCATTATCTTGGATCAATGTAGAAACAACGTTGAATGAACGTTGATTCAACGTTATGACGTTGAATCAACAATCATTCAATGTTGTTTCACCCTTGTGTGACTTTTAGCACAGGATAATCTGCTGGGCAGAGAATTTTGGTCATTAAAGAGGGCATAAAACACAGTTTTGTTTAACACTGCCTGGTATTGGTTGCACAGTATTTAGGGACGCCACTATGAAGACATACGTTGGAATACTTTTCTTGTCACTGATTTTTACGGAAATACACTCGGAACTTTCTGACAACGCACCCACCGTGGAAACAAAGTTAGGGACTATAGTTGGAACAATTAAGAGCCATTCTCTGTAATGACTTAAATTTTTACATAGGGCCGTGGCACGCATAGTCACCGATTTTGCTCAAACTTGCCTATATTACTTATTGTGACACAAAAATGAGAAAACAACATCAGTTTCATTCCAAAGCATGCCCGTTGCCATGGCAACAACATCTAAACATTTTGGGAAAAAATGTGCTAAAAATGTCCTAAAAATGGGCAATTTTTCAACAAATATATTTATTTACAAATGCATGACAAGCTCTTATTTCTTTCCACCTACAAATAACTTGTTCACACTAACTTTAAAAAAGAAATTAAAAAAATATTTGGAACACCTCTGTTGTCATCAGGCTCAAGCAAAGTGGGTGGGGGTTTCCATATACGGCAAAAATCCAATTTCATACATCTTGAAATACATTTCCAGAGTTCTTGCGGCCTCGTCAATATATGTGTGCACCGTCCTCCTACAAAACAGTGTTCTGTGAATATATTTCTGGAAAAACATGCCTGGGAAAGTATACTTCCTGAAGCGTTACCATAGCAACAATAACTGTACCGTTGCAAAATGCAAGTTCTTAGGGGTACAGTCCTTGTAATGTCAAATCATCATAGTTTATGATCATATTTGTTTCTTAATTTTGAAAATTATTTTACAATATATTTATCTTCTATAAACTATGGACATTTTGTTGGTTTCTCTTATCAAGGTCAAGGTCAAGGTCACAGAAACAATAAAAACTGCTAAAAATGCATATTTTTTTCATATTATGTATTCTGTATCAACCATATATTGCAGCAATGGCTTTGAACCTGGTCATTATCTGACATATTACAAAAGCTTTCAAATACACATATAGTTGGGTTTATTCAGGAAGCTACAAGGTCAAGGTCAAGGGCACACAAAAAAGAACAAATGCTACAAATACATATTTTTTTGAAACATTTTGTGTCCTATATGAACAATAAATTGCAGCAATGTCTTTCTAGTTGGAATTTATTTAATATATAACAAAAGCTTTCAAACAAACAACTTTCATCCAGAAGCATCCAAGTTCAAGGTCAAGGTCAAGGTCACAGAAACAAGAAAAATGCTAAAAGTGCATATTTTTCTCATATTTTGTGTTCTGTTTCAACAAT
This sequence comes from Ctena decussata, assembly GCA_963989385.1. Taxonomy (NCBI): domain Eukaryota; kingdom Metazoa; phylum Mollusca; class Bivalvia; order Lucinida; family Lucinidae; genus Ctena; species Ctena decussata. The sequence continues at coordinate 11,488,648 of OZ022510.1, read as the reverse complement.
TTATTGCAGCAATGTCTTTGTACCTGGTCTTTATCTAACACATTACAATAGCTTTCAAATACACATATAGCTTGTTTCATTCAGGAACCTCCAAGGTCAAGGTGAAGGTCATAAAACAAGAAAAAATGCTAGAAATGCACATATTTGCAAACTTTTGTGTCATATATCAACAATATACTGCAACAGTGCCTTTGCAGTTGGCATACATTTAATATGTTACAAAAGCTTTCAAACAAACAACTTTTCTTCAGTAGTCTCTAAGGTCAATCTCAAGGTCAAGGTCAGAGAAAGAAGAAAAAATGCTAAAGTGCATATTTTTTTTCTCATTTTTTTATGTTCGGTATTAAAATATATTGCAGAAATGTCTTTGTACCGAGTCTTTATCTACTATATTACAATAGCTTTCAAATACACATACAGCTAGTTTCCTTCAATAAACTCCAAGGTCAAGGTCAAGGTCACAAAAACAAGCGAAAATGCTAAAATGCACAGAATTTTGGTATTTGTGTCCTATATCAACAATACATTGCAGCCATGTCTTTGTAGTTGGTCTTTATTTGGTATATTACAAAAGCTTTCAAACAAACAACTTTCTTTCAGTGGCCCAAAGGGTGAGGTCAAGGACACAGAAACAAGAGGCCATGAGGCCCTGAATCGCTCACCTAAGCAATTGGCCAAGTGGCTCTTACTTATGTCTGAAATTGTCAAAATATGAGTCTTAGGTCAAAAGTCAAAGAATGACCATGACTCATAAAGACACCATATATACCATTTTAGGCCAAAATCTTCAAAACTTTCCATGAAATCTTATGTTCTACTATTTTCCATATTTGACCACGCCGCAGAAAAGGTCAAGGTAAACCAAAGGTCATTATTTGAACGGTATTGGTAATACTCCAGTACTCTGTGCGACTTACCAAGTTTCAAGGCTATCGGTCTATTGGTTCTTGAGAAAAAAGTATTAAAGTTTTGTATGATAAATGGGTATGGCGGCCCTGTTCATCATGTGACCTGGGCCGTTTGGACAAATTTTCATTCCCTCAATCCCTGGAGACTCTATATGAAAATTGGTTGAAATTTGCCTTTTGAGGTAATGTTTGAAAATGTCAAAATATGAAAGACCTGGGTCACAAGTCAAAAACTGACCTTGACCTTTTTTACTCATAATTCTTCATTACCTCATTAAGATGAGTGTATATACCGACTTTTAGGCCAAAATCTTCAAAATTTCCCATAAAATCTATGTTCCAGCATTTTTCCCATATTTGAACTTGCTGTAGAAAAGGACAAGCTCAATTAAAGGTCATAATTTTAACTTGAGTACCCGATGCTACTTATCAGGTTTGAAGGTCATTGGTCAATTGGTTCTTACGAAGAATTTTTTTAAACGTCATTGCCATATATGGGCATGGTGGCCATGCTGATTATGTGACCTGGATCGTTTGAACAACTTTTTGTTCTCCCAAGCCCTGGAGGCTCATAAATGAATTTTGGTTACAATTGGCCCAGTGGCTTTTGAGATGATGTTTGAAAATGTCAAAATATTAGAGACCTGGGTTAAAGGTCAAAGAATGACCTTGACTTTTTGTACTCATAAATTTTCATGTACTCATTAAAATGACTATTTACCAATTTCTAGGCCAAAATCTTCAAAACTTACCATGAAACCTTATGTTCTAGCCTTTCCACATATTTGACCTTGCCATAAGAAAGGTCCTGGTCAACCTAAGATCATCATTTGAATAATCTTGGTAGTACTTGAGTACTTTATGCTACATACCAAATTTCAAGGTCATTGGTCTATTGGTTCTGCAGAAGATTTTTGAAGCTTTTTAACATATATGGGTGCGGCGGCCATGTTGGTCATGTGACCTGGACCGTTTGAACAAATTTTTTATCCATCAACCCCTGGAGACTCATGTGAAATTTCGATATAATTGGCCCATTGGCTTTTGAGGAGATGTTTAAAATTGTTGAAAGATGAGAGAAAGAACGACCTTGATCTTTTGTACTCTGAATCTTCATATACTCAGTAAGATGGCTGAACACACCAACTTTTAGCCCAAAATCTTCAACGGTTTCCCAGATATCATATGTTCTAGCATTTTCCATATAAAAGCACACGGAAGCAAATTTAACCTTACCGTAACAAACAGTCAAAATCAGCCCAAGGTCATAATTTAAACAATCATGGTAGTACTCGCTTACCCGATGCTCCATACCAAGTTTCAAGGCCATCTGCCTATTGGTTCTGGTGAAGATTTTAAGGGTTTTTGTCATATATGGGCGTGGTGGCCATGTTGGTCATGTGACCAGGATGTTTGAACAAATTATTGTTCCTAAGACTCCTGGAGCTTGCATATGAAATTTGGTTACAATCGGCCCAGGGTTTCAGAGGAGGTCATTTGAAATTGTGGACGGACGACAGACGTACGATGGACAACGAACCCTACCTATACTATAACCTCCCCTGGAGCCTCTGGCTCTGGTGAGCTTACCATAGGACCATTGGTTCTGTAGCTCACCTGAGTCCATTCACCCTCAGCACTCAGGGGTAAGTAACTGAAAGGTAAATTGTACAATATGGCCTAATTTCAACTTTGACTGAGTTGTTATGCTTGTCCTAGTTAATATTAGCAAAATTTATGAAGTTACAATAAAAAAAAACATGTTTGTAAAACTTTATGCCTAAATATTGCAGTAACACAGAAATAAATGCCAATTTGCACTTTTCCCAATACAAGTCTATAGAAATTTTAAAATGCCATAGCAATGAAAGCACGTGAGCAACAATAAAAAAGAACAATATTTATGTAGTGGCTAATGCCATAAATATGTATGCAGAGAATCAGCTTCATCCCCCTATATGGTTTTTGTGGGAAAGATTTTTTAATATTGTTTCAAAATTCTTTCCTTTATGTTGCCAGGGCAACGAATCGAATTCAGTGATTTGGACAAAATTAACATGAATCGTAGAGGACTTCTTAAGAAACATTTCTGTAGATAAAATATCCAAATAACTGCAGTAAGGTAGCAAACAATTGCCAATTTCCATTTTTCCCATTATAAGTCAATGGAAACTATAAGCTGCCATAGCAACCTAACATCCGAAAGCAATTCCCATGAAAAACACTAAATCTATAGAGGCTAGTACTAAGATCCTTTCTGTCAAGTTTGAGCTTTATTGGCCATATTGTTTCTGCAAAAATGATGTTTTAATATCTTTTCATTTTTAAACCATTTAGTTGCAATGGCTATCAGCCAAATAGTGCTGTGATAGTTTCTGTAAAGTTTGAGCTTTATTGGCCACATTGTTTCTGCAAAAATGATATTTTAATATCTTTTCTATTTTTTACCATTTGGTTGCAATGGCAATCAGCCAAATAGTGCAATTTGCATAAATTGAATGAGGGTGGTTGAGGACTACTCTGGGAACATTTCTATAAAATTTGTCAAAATACCTGCAGTCACATAGCAATAAAAGCAAATTTACTATTTTCACATTATAAGTCAATGGCAATTTTAAGCTGCCATAGCAACCAAACTTCTGAAGCAATTGCCCCCCAAAAAACAGTTATTTTATAGAGGGAAGTACTAAAACCCTTTCTGTGAAGTTTCAGCCTTATTGGTTGCATAGTTTCTGAAAAGATAATGTTTGAATATTTTTTTCCTATTTTAACCATTCGGTTACCATGGCAACCAGCCAAATTGTGCAATTAACATAAATTTCATGTTATTGATAGAGAGCTACTCAAGAAACATTTCCATATAAGATTTGTCAAATTATCTGCAGAGAAATAGCAATAAATGCAAATTTTCAATTTTTCCCATACAAGTCAATGGAAACTGTAAGTTGCCATAGCAACCAAAGTTCTGAAGCGATGAAAAACAGCATTATTGGTTCCCCCTGCCTATAGATGCTAGATATGAAATTTGGTAAGAATGAGCATTGTCGTTTAAGAGAAGATGTATACTAAATAAAGACCAAGCACAAATACATTTTCTACATTTAATTTTGATACCGAACACAAAATATTAACAAAAGGGACATTTTTAACATTTTCTTGTTTTTATGGCCCTGACCTTGACCTTGGAAGTCTCTTGAGGAAACGAACTGTACATGTATTTGAAAGCTATTGTAATATTCCAAATAAAGACAAAGTATAACTACACATTCTGTATTTTCTGTTGATACGGAACACAAAATATTAATGAAAGGTGCATTTTAGCATTTTTCTCGTTTTTGTGACCTTGACCTTGACATTGTAGGTTGATGGAAGAAACAAGTTATATGTGCATTTGAAAGCTATAGTAATATATTGAATTAAGGCCAAGTCCAAAGACATTAGCTCTATTAAGTGTTGATAAAGAACATAAAATGTGAGAACAATGTGCATTTTAGCTTTTTCCTTGTGTTTGTTACCTTGACCTTGACCTTGGTAGCTACTTTAGAAAACACGCTATATGTGCTTAACAGAATTATTTTTGATATATTAAATAAAGACCAAGTACAAATACATTTTCTGTATCTACTGTTGATACAGAACATAAAATATGAACAAAATGTGCATTTTTAGCATTTTTCTTGTTTATGTGACCTTGACCTTGACCTTGGAGGTTACTGGAGAAAACAAGCTATATGTGCATTTGAAAGCTATTTATATATACTAAATAAATGCCAAGTAGAAAGACATTATATGAATTTACTGTTGATACAGGAAAAAAATATTTACACAAATGTGCATTTTTTAGCATTTTTCTTGTATTTGTGACCTTGACCTTGACCTTGGCTGTTACTGGAGAAAGCCAGCTATATGTGTATTTGAAAGTTGTTGTCATTCACTAAATAAACTCCAAGTACAAAGACAATGCTGCAATATTTTGTTGCTAGAGAACATAAAAGTATAAGGAAAAAACGCATTTTAGCCATCTTTTCGTGCTTCTGTGACCTTGACCTTGACCTTGAACAGAGAAACTAGCAATATGTTGATATTTTATAAAAGACCAATTTACTATTAAGTGTATTTAAAAATAAAGGAACACATATATTGATAAGAATGATGATTTGACATTATAAGTATTATTACCTTACATTTTGGAATTTTGCGACGGTCCACTTATTGTTGCTATGGTAACGCTTCAGGAAGTATACTTTCCCAGGCATGTTTTTCCAGAAACTTATTCTTGGAATGTTGCTTTATTAGATGAAGCTGCACACATATGCCGGTATGGCTGCAAGAATTCTACAAATAACCTTAAAACTGCCTTAAAATAGCCTTTCCCAATATAGCACTACCCCCACCCACTTTGCCCAAGCCTGATGACATTACAAGCTTTCCAAATACAATTCAAAGTTTTGGTGTCGACTCAAGGTGAACAAGACATTTACATATGAGAATCATTCAGAGTATGTCATTCTTTTTCTAATACATAAATTTATTAGAAATATGTCTATTTTGGTACAATTTTTACCTCAATTTCTGACAAAATATTCAACAGCCGTTGCCATGGCAACGGGCACATGTAGGAATGAAATCAACATGGTTATCTTGTTTTGGTGTCACAATAAGTATATAAGGAAAGTTTGAGCAAAATCGATGACTATGCGTGGCGCGACTTTTTAAGTGGTTACAGAGAATGGCTCTTAAAGACGTTAATGTGTTTGGAACACAAATAAATGTTGAGAGATATTTTGGAATACCTTACGCAGAACCGCCGATTGGTGACCTACGGTTTAGGAAACCAGTCCCAAAGAAGCCATTCACCTCACCATTTGAAGCAACTAAACATGGCAATATATGTTTTCAAATGGCACTGTTACCAATGGGTGATGCAACATTAAGTGAGGATTGTTTGTTCCTGAACGTTTATGTTCCTGCGGTTAGGAAACCGGATTTGGCAGTCATGGTGTTTTTACATGGCGGTGGCTTTGTAACCGGGGCTTCTGATCCGGTCATATCAGACACACTTGCCGCTTACGGGGAGGTAATAGTAGTGACAATAAACTATAGACTGTCACTATGGGGTTTCCTAACAACAGAAGATGAGGATGAGCACGCGCCTGGTAACTACGGACTATGGGACCAGCACGAGGCCATTAGATGGGTGCATGATAACATTCAAGGATTTGGCGGAGATCCATCTAGGGTAACACTATTTGGAGAATCGGCAGGCGCTGTAAGTGTTGTTTTCCAGTCTCTTTTTGAGGGCAACGACGGATTATTCCATAGGGCTATTGCACAAAGTGGAAGTATTACTGCCCCGCTTGTAGCCCGAACAGAAATTAAGAAAGATGTTGAAAAGCTTGGAAAACTTGTTGGTTGTGAAGACGTAAGTTCTGAGGCTCTGGTAAAATGTCTCAGAAACGTGCCTGGAAAAACTCTAAACGAAACTTTAAATGATTTTAACAATGGTTTTATGGGCTTTGCCTTTTGTTGTTGGTGTGGACGGAGAGTTTATAAAAGAAGATTATAACGAACTTCTTAAAGGTGATTCAGAGAAATCCTCCAAAGCACGGTCCGTCTTTTCTAGTATAGAATTTATGTTTGGAGTTGACGCTGAAGAAGGAGGTATGATGATTAGCGCTTTCCTGGGAACTCCGGACTTAGATAATTTTGAACCTAACAGAACATTTTATGAAGAGACGCTTGTTCCAACAATGGTGAAATTTTCTGTTGGATGTTTTAAAGGATCTTACAATTCATGAATACACTGACTGGAGTGATCCAGAGGATATGGCTAAACGAAGACAAAAATATGCGGCAATGTGTGCTGACCTTCTGTTTACAGTGACACTGGTGGAAACTATTGCACAACATGAATCGCTCGCTAAAGGTCGGAAAGGAACATACATGTACGTACTAGACGTATCACCGTCCTCACATCTATTACCGACCCCGTCTTGGTGCACGAGAGCCACCCATGGGGATGAGCTACAGTACGTTTTCTTTGAGGAATCTCTTGAAGTTTGGAAATTACTGGGACGTGAGGACTATAAGCCAATGGAATGGGAGAGGGGCGTGGCGAAAAATATGATGAACATGTGGACCAATTTTGCTAAGACTGGGTAAGTTAGTTTAAGGCGTTTTAGCAAATTTTAAACAATCATTTACGTACATTGCATATATAGTTATGTCTAGTTGTGACGCAAAACAGGCGAAATGTCTCTGGTACTGATGAAAAATGACAGGATGTAATGCAGTTTATATAACAAGGCTTCTAAAAGACGTTCTTTGAGAACGAAGTTGCTTTTTAAATTGAATTCTAACACAGTGCGCCTATAGAAGCAATGGAAAGTTTCCGTGTTTTATTCTGCAACAATTCACTGTCTCGGAGCGCGTGAGACTAATTGCTGACGTCACTTGCATTACTGACGTAATTTTGTGACGTTTTGAGACGTTAGACGGTGTAACGTCTCTTTTTCTTCATAAAATCGCCATAAAAAAGTACATTTACCTTTGATACAGTTAAGAATATTGGCGGGAGCATGATCGCGCTGGCAGGAAGGTTGGGAGAGTTTGAATGAAAAGAATACTTTTTTCAGCGTTTTTGAGCGTTAGAATCGAAATAGTTCAGCTCTAGCATTGAATTGTTGAGTAATAATTCACTGTTTGTCGGTCAGTTGTAAGTTGATATATCACTCGCGCTCCGCGCTCGTGATATGATCTACTTTACAACTGACCTCCAAACAGTGAATTATTACTCAACAATTCACTGCTAGAGCTGATCTATTTCATAAATATTATTTGTAACGTAAGTTCTTAGGCTGTTTGAGACTCTGATAAAACACTGTTTACCAGTAAGTCCAAAGGACGTTTTTAGTATTATACTGATTAGATAAAATAAAAGAAAAAAAATAAAAGAAAAAAATAGAAAGTCACGCTTTGCATTACGTTTTTACAAATCGGATATTGTTTCCGGATTTCAAAACTGCCTTTAATACGTTTTTCATGCATAATTCATGTGAACTTTGTTTAAAACATGTTGTATGAAATCCAGGACAAGTTTGCTATTTAACTTTAAAATAGAACCGGCGGCTAATAAAAATGACATCGGTTTCATATGATGCTTATCGGTGCCTTCCCGATTTGAAATGCAGTCGGCAATGGCAGAATATTAGCTTTCTTGGTGTCGCCCGTGATTATTGAGTCTGACATCGGCATTGTACGATATTTGTCAGGATCTTGCTAGTAGTCAACGGAATTGACAAATATGGTGTACCAAGAGGGTCAAAAGCACCGATACGGGTCGACCCGTATTTCTGATATACGGGTCGACCCGTACTTTTACGGGTCGATCCGTAAATTTACGGGTCGACCCGTATTTAAGATAGGGGTCGACCCGCATATTTGCGGGTCGACCCGTATATTTACGGGTCGACCCGTATAATACGGGTCGACCCGTAAAAGTACGGGTCGACCCGTATATCAGAAATACGGGTCGACCCGTATCGGTGCTTTTGACCCTCTTGGTACACCATATTTGTCAATTCCGTTGACTACTAGCAAGATCCTGACAAATATCGTACAATGCCGATGTCAGACTCAATAATTACGGGCGACACCAAGAAAGCTTATTTACGGGCGACACCAAGAAAGCATATTTGCGGGTCGACCCGTATATTTACGGGTCGACCCGTATTTTACGGGTCTACTTGCATTTACGGGTCGACCCGTAAATTACAAGTCGACCCGTATTTTACGGGTCGACCCGTATCTTAAATACGGGTCGACCCGTAAATATACGGGTCGACCCGTAAATATACGGGTCCACCCGTATTTCAAAATACGGGTCGACCCGTATAATACAAAAGCCGCTGAATAATGTTAAGTTGGTCGGTGTGTCGCCGGTGTTAAACAAAGTTGACATCGGCCGCTGCATAATACGATTCTGAGCGAAAAATAAAAAAGTGTTATCATTTGACGTCGCTGTTATTCAGTGGATTTTGTCGTGTCGTAAAGATCGTATGACCACACATGTAATAACACGAAGGCTCGTTTCATAAATTTTATATGAAACGAGCCTTCGAGTTCGTGTTCGATCCTTTTTTTTTCTATTTCAGGAATCCGAACAAACCAAGGCCTGTCCAGATGTTTTGGCCATCTTACACTAAAGACGCACAGCAATATCTACACATTACCAGAGACATGACGTCGGATTCTGTCAGAAGCCATATATTCACCCGCGAATTAAATTTCTGGAAGACAGTAGTTCCGGCTGTGAACGAGCAGTCGATGACTTAAAGAAGGGTGCTCAGTCGTCATCAGACAGTAAAGAGTCCGGTTATTGTGAAAAAGATGGTGGCTGTGAACCTTAGAAGATGTACTGGCTTTATTGTTGTTGTTGTTGTTATTGTTGTTGTAGGCATATTTGATCTTTGAGACAGTATTTCAGTCTATATCTAGCCGTCTTCCAGCAAGAGGGAGAAAGAAAAGAGATGATAGGCCTGAGAAAACATAACCAAATAACCCCCTACCGCACCCACTGCATGCCCTTGCCCTACTATTATCCAAATTAGCAGGACTCCCCGGCACTGAAATTTACCAAGCACCATCGCCCGATCGGACCACCCCATGTGCTAGCTTTAAATTTATACTCAACAGTCTAATACTAATTTACAAAATGGACATCGTACGCCAGTATCACGTTCTAATACCAGTAAACATCTTAGCTTTCAAAAGAAAATAATCTCAGACCCAGGTAAGAAAATAAGTCATGACACAGGTCTTTCGATTTGTTTGAAGCAATGTAATTTTGGGGATAACTGTATTTAAAGTTGTTATTTGGGGAGGTAAATTATCGGTTTTCTGGTCGGAAATTTCGTTTTACGCGACGCGATTTTTATGGTCGAAAATTTCGTTTTGTGGCGACGCGTTTAACTTAGCGGGGCCGTAATACGCAATTTGAGACCATAAAACCGATGATTCGCCTCGGAGTCCCCAAATAGCAGTTTTCAATGTAGTTATCCTCATTCTAATGTACTTTTTTACATTATCACCTTTCAAAGTGTACTTTTTTGCATCCGTTGCAATCGTTTTCAGCAGAATAAAACCAATCGTCAGTCTATGAGAAGAGGCATTTTGTAATGATGTAGGGTTTGCGACAGTATATCGCAGAATATACCGTCGCAAATTTTTCACGTTATCAAATCAGACGTCGCGTTATATTTGTAAGTGCATTAGAATGGTTCATGAAATGGTAACGAGCATTTCGGAAAACGTATTCCAAAATATCCTAAGAAATAGCTTCATTTCACAAAATAATGAATTTGGCCTAGACATGGGACTTAAGTGCGAGGAAACTGCGATAAAAAGCGGACTTTTAAGACTTGAGATTTATCTTTTTTTCTTGATTGGTGTATTTTGAAACTCTAGTTAGAGACGTAATTTAATTTTGTGATTTGGACGTACGTCGCCCACCTTCATTTAGCGCACATTGAATGATCAAGACAACTTATGCATCGGTTGATACCATGACTCGCAAACTTTGGACTAGTTTCTTTGGGAGTTAGTATCATCGAAAACTTAAATGAGCCGCGACACGACAAAACCAACAATGTGGTTGTGCGCCCGGTGCAGACTCAGATCTGCCAGGGCATCCGTTAAGTTTGACCAAACTCTTCATTAAGTGCTCAAAGGGTAGCTAAGGGTCTAAGCTACCTCCATACGGACAGTGAAGACTCTGATCAGACTGGGCGGATGCCAAGGCTGATCTGAGTCTGCGCTGGGCGCACAAACACATTGTTGGTTTTGTCATGTCGCGGCTCAAATGTGTTTGCTTAGGCAATAAAGCATACTGGCAGATCACTGCAATACAATACCTCCATATTCTTAAAAAAAAAATGAATTAGATGGGCAGTGTATTAATTGTCAGTGTCAGTTTTAGTTAACTCAGTGCGTTTGTCGGGGTCATTGTCCCTGGACAAGATATTACAAGCACATAACCTTGGTGTTTGTTGAGAATTGCGTTTGCGTCCGTCCATATGTACAGTTTAGCCTTCTAGAAAGGCCCTGAGAGGAACACAATAATTTGAACAAAAGATAGTTATATTGGAGTACATTCGTATATGCTTGTATACCTCAGACGAGTGTATGTATATATGTATGTATGTATGTATGTATGTATGTATGTATGTATGTATGTATGTATGTATGTATGTATGTATGTGTGTGTGTTTGTGTGCGTGCGTGCGTGCGTGCGTGCATGCGGGGGTATTGTTCGAGCTCTAATATTTTTGTAAACTCTCATAGTTCATGGGTATTTTATTATGTTGTGAAACCTAAAATAAATCTTTACTTGACGACTCACATTTTTATATGCAAATAGACGCTTTGAACCACGCCCTGTGAAAATGTGCAGCATGAACTGCACCACTCTGATCAGATTCCGCCACCGTGTATTATATGTGTGGGGAAGAAAACACTGCAGGCAGTCTGCTCAGACTCTTCCCCCCTTCGATTGAATTGTTGATGGAATCAGATGAATATGTTATCTGAACTTAAGGCTCAGGCTCATCTGACTGCTGGTATGTGCTGACTGATCATGGTTGAGCTATAATTGTTGGCATACATGTATGTGACATCATGCAGTATATATTACAGTATCCAGGTTTGCATAAACTACCAATTAAACTGAATGAGTACATCTGAGGAGGGGGAGGGGGAGGAGGGAGGGGGTTGAAGGGAGTGGAGAGGGTAGACGGGGAGGGTAGAGGGGACAACTTGCCATTTTCATATTGCCCTTAAAGGCAAGTATTGGCTTCCCTGAAGCCGACACCACATCACAGAAAGAGTTAACATTAATTACTAGATCCGCCTTAGTATTTTTTTGTAGGTAAGTAGGTAGGTAGGTAGCTGCAATTTGCATAAGTAGTTCATCAATGAGCCGCGACACGACTAACCCAACATAGTGGCGCATGTGCGCCCAGCGAAGACTCAGATCAGCCTGGGCATTCGCCCAGTCTGATCAGAGTCTTCGCTGTCGGCATGGAGCTAACTCAGACCTAGACTACCAGTTAGGCGCATAGCGAAGACTTCGATCGGACTAAAAAGATGCTCAGTCTGATCTGAGTATTAGCTGGGCGCATATGCCACTTTGTTGGTTTTGTCGTGTCGCGGCTCAATTTTATGATGTCAACATAGTACATATAAACCGAACTGACCCAATTCGTTGCTGGTACAGAAAGACTGGGCACGCATCACTGACAGACTTCATGGACTCACAAATTGGGCTGAGTCTATATAAGCCGAATCACGACAAAACCAACAAAGTGGCATGTGCGGCCAGCGAAGGCTCAGATCAACCAGAGCATCCGCTCAGCCTGATCCGAGTCTTCACTGTGCGCTTAACGGTAGAAAAGGCTCTAAGCCAGCTCCATGCGGACAGCAAAGACTCTGGTCAGACTAAGCGGATCCAAGGCTCGTGATCTGAGTCTTCGCTGGGCGCACGTACCACTTATTTGGTTCGTCGTGTTGCGGTTCAGTTATGGTTGACATAAACATTAAGCCACCATTTAGCGTGATGCGGCTTACACGAGTATCTATTTGGTTATAAGACGGGAGTTTTCCTTTCTAAATTATTGCAAATATGTGATTCAGGCTTTTGCCATTCAGGAATAAAATCTTTTGTTTGTTTTTCTTCCAAAGTAATCCCAAAGATCTAGATCCGTCTTACAGGACGGATCTAGATTTTTTAGATTGATTTGGAAGGCCCAAAACCCCTCCTATAACTAAATGGATCCCGTCTTATTACGGAATAGATACGTTACATGTATAACAATTTAACTGTAAGCTATGCTACCAAACTGCAGATCCAGATTGGAGGTGTGTCATGAGCAGTCTCAGTACACATCTACCCTGTATCATATTTCATTTGTTACTTTGTTTCTGTCTATTCAAAGATCAAAGGATCAGTTTCGGGAGGCATAGAGCTAAAAATAAGCTCGGTTTTCATCAAGATTTTGTTTAAATAAATGTACATATAAGCAATAAACTTAATTTTTTCTGATGTTTATCGTAGTGTAAACTACATTGGGTCACTAGCAAAGTTTACATGAGCCTCTCCGGGGCTCATTAAATTTGCACGCGACCTAATGTAGTTTACACCCCGATAATCCCCAGATAAATGAAATTCATTTCTTAGATATATACTGTACATGCAAATATATACAAATCAATTAAATATAGGATCTGACGGTACGCTTGATGCTTATATGATAGTCATCTCCGCTTTTTAGAGTCAGAATGGCAAATCAAACGTCAAGGCCAACTGAATAAAAGCATCTATCTTTGTACGTTATTGTCTCTTATATTACATGTAAAGCTGTTTCACAGATCACATCAGATCACATTTTCCAGATCATAGATTCCAGTAATTACCAGATCTTCCTTATTAAATGTGCAGTTTTATCGCCGCCACACTTCAGAAACGTCAATCGACAAAAATCTTATTCCGGAAGCCTGCTCACGGACACATATGGGTTTTGCCGATTGCGTCTGATAAATGAGCCGCGACGATGTGGTTGTGCGCCCAGCGCAGACTCAGATCAGCCTGGACATCCGCCCAGTTTGCTCAGAATCTTCGTTAAGCGCTTAAAGGGTAGCTAAGGGTCTTAGCTACCTCTATGCGTACAGCAAAGACTCTGATCAGACTGGGCGGATGCCCAGGCTGATCTGAGTCTGCGCTGGGCGCACAACCACATTCGTTGGTTTTGACGTGCCGCGGCTCAAATGAGGATATCTAATCATGAGGGCTGGCGTCGTTTCACGTACATCATTATCCCGTTCACAGAACGCATGACCGCCGCAAGACTTTTTAGTACCACGTGGTCTGGCACTAGCTCGAATGTAAATCTGAAATGTCATAAGAATTAATTGTTGTTAAATTTGTAAATTACAAGCACAATGATGCTATATATGGGCAGAAGTGACCGCGAAAAACATATTTACCTATGGAGAATACTGATCTGGGTCAACACTGTATTCTTGAAAACTTAACTTCTCGCTTACAAACGACGGCGTTAGTTTTGAACGGGCCCTTGTCTTTAATTATGTAGCAGAACTTCAATGGCCCGAACATGCTTGGGGCCATGGAAATTAGTTCCAGCCAAGGGTAGTTTCAGCCACCCGGGGCTAGTTTCTATGTAAATTGATCTCTAGGGACCCAAGAACGAGTTCTAGCCAGGCAGAGTAAACGAGCCATCAGGGTTCGAGCCATTGAAGTTCTACTGTATGCCGTTTTTATTTTCACTAAAGTGAAAGGATCATCTTTCATGTTCATACTTTTTTCTGTATACTGTAGTCCGTACTGCACACTGTGCATAGGTATGAATAACGTTGATGAGGCCTTACAAATACTTGTTTCCACTAACATGCCGAAAACAATGGGTCGGTAGGTCGAAAAATCTTTTTCTTTTTCTTTTTTTTTATTTGGTGAAACCAGGTCAAATTATTCTATAGGGTTTAAGACGGGTAAACACACAAAATGAAGTTTAGAACGGCTAAGAAGAAAACAGAACACAAAAGCATGTTTTTTCTTAGTTTGTCAATATATTTTAAAAAATATAGAAAAAGACAGGGTCGGTCAGTAAGAAAGTCCTTTTATTTATTACTATTTTTTGTTTTCAAAAAGACAATAAAAACTGCAAGGTCGGCACAAAAATAAGAGTCGGTCGAGTAGGTGGAAACATGATCTTTTTAAGCCTGATGGATGGATTGGTGGATGGATGGATGGATTGGGATTTTGCGTCATTCTCAACAGTGAGGGTTATAATGAAAGGCTGTGTGCAACAGAAAAGATTATTGCTTCAAGCGGGGATCGGACCCAGGCCAGCTTAATCAGAAGGCCGGTGTAACGAAGTAGAGTGACCCCCATAGAATAACGACCCCCGGTCATTATTCTTCAGAAAAAGTGACCCCTTTTCTATAGAATACTGACTCCCTTTGAAAAATAATGACCCCCCTGATGATATCTATAAAATAGTGACCCCCGGTCATTTTTCTTTAAAGAAAAGTGACCCCCAGCGCCACCTCGGTCATAATATTATGACTCCCCGTGAAGCAATGGAGTTTTTATAAATGCTTATTCAATAGAAAAAATAACTCCGTTTCTAAAACATACTGACTCCCGTTTACCCCCTTGATGATACCTATAATATATTAATTCCCACCTAATCGACCACTAACTTACTATTAACTTCTGTAAGTTTTATTATCTGGTAATACTTGATGATGTTGTTGGGAAGATTGATTGATTGTTTGGGTTTAACGGCCCTTTAAGACAGTGTTCCGAATCAGTAGGACGCCCCGGCACTGTAAGTTATACACAGCACCATCGCTCTTCCCCGTTGTTGGGAAGGATGTGTGTGTGTGTGGGCGGGGGGGGGGGTTAAAGGAGAGAGTGGGGGCGTTATTATATTATAATGTCATGACCGCGGAGTCATAATATTATGACGGCGTAGGAGGGTCACTTTTGTTTAAAGAATAATGACCGGGGGTCGTTATTCTATGGGGAACCCATAGAATAACGACCCCCTGTCATTATTACATAGAAAAAGTGACTCCGTTTGTAGAAAATACTGACACCCGTTAACCACCCGATAAGAGCTATAAAATGATAATCCCCACCTAATCCGCCACTAATTGACTATTAACTACTGCAAGTTTTGTTATTAGTAATACTTGTTGATGTTGTTGTTATTCATGCAGCTGCTTCTGCTATAGCAGTAGTAGTGCTTACAAATTTTAATAAGAAAACTTGTTTTCGCGCTACTCAGGGAAATTTCCCCACAGAATAACGACCCCCGGTCAATATTCTTTAAAGAATAGTGACCCCCAAGCCGTCATAATAGTATGACTCTGCGATAATAATATTATAATCTCATGACGCCAACCCCCCCCCCTCGCCCAGCACACACACATACACCAAAATAAATCCCCCAACACACACATCCTTCCCACGCAAAATTTAATCACTCCTCACGAAGAATTGTGACCGCCTGGAATAACGACCCCCGACACCTTACCGTCATTTTTAAGACAACCCCCGGCCATTAGTTTCTAAAGAAAAGTACATTGAGTAGAATGATACTTATTCACTAACTAATCGACATGACATGTGTGTGGTCCTTTTCCAGGTTGAAGATTTTGTCAAATTTCCTTAAGTAGCACGAAAACAAATTTTTTTCATGAAAGGATCAGTCTCTATAAGGCCATTTTCATGGCTAAAACCGATTTTCTTTAAACTTTATATACTTTAACTGATATGTATTGACTGTCTTATGGTGCAATACCAGATTGTTTGGTTCACTGGTTTTCACTGTATGCACGACTTACGTGGGTGGGGTAATTCCACCCCATTAAAAGTATAGATACAAAAATGCTATTTTTCTATTCCAAGTCCATGCTTCAAAATGGTGGTTGCAATAGGAAAAGTACACTTCTGGACTTAAAAGATGATGACAATATTGTTCTAAAATTCATACCAGAATAGAGTTTATATTCGCTTGGTAAGATGTACACCAATTTCAGTATTTTTTGTTCTCCGAATTTACGAAAAACCACAACACGTTCTCAGTTTTCAAGATTTTTTATAAATCTTTTGCTATTATTATGTTGATATAATAGTCATTGCAGGCATATGTCAGAATTTATTTTATGATCATTAGTATGAGAGTTATCTCCCCACGAAATTTGATTTTGTCCGTTTTTCAATATCAGCATGCATTTGTCATTCCATAGTACTCAAAACTCCATTTGGAAGTTAATAACACCTTTTGATGCAAATATTTGTTGATTTTTGTAGGCATTGGAGTTACTTTTGCATGCGACGATGTCATATTTTATGTAATTTTGAAAAAAGGATACCTCGCATCTGGAAAATTAACAAATTGCCAATGACTTACAAGCAGGGTTTGCTTAGTTTTTGGAACCTCATTAAACTCATGCTAAATGCTTAAATGAAAGTCCTTATGGCCCATTCGTGTTTTTACGCTGGTTATTATTCATCTTCTTCAGAATTGCCAGACATAATCTATGTGTCAACAGCAGCATCTTTTACATAATCAATGTGCACCTTGCTCGGTTTGGCTTCACTGTTTTCTGTTTCGTTGCGGTAATATCCTAAATACCAAAGCACTGAAGCCATATGTGCACAACACCCAACGGTGCGAGCGCCACTTCTGCACCCACAATACCATCCAGTGATTGGGTTCAGCCCTTGAGTGTATTCAACCCACAAGTTATATGTTTTATTTGATGTGTGACGAGAACGTATCTGTGCTTTGAGAACACCGTCATTTTCTTTGTGTGCCATTATCTCATATGATCCCTTTTCGTCAAAGTGTTCATCCGTGTAGGATTTGGCCTGTTTAAGTTGGTATATTCCCATTGTCAGGTCCCTGATTTATGGCAAATGTAATGGGGATAAAAGTGACCCTTGCCTGGCTCCATCTTTAAAGAAATGGAACCAAATATAATGCCAAGTACCTCCATCAGAAACTACTGGCGAAGAGTTATTTGAAAAGAAAATCAAGCTGTAGATATCAAGAACCACAACCTCTTCTAATAGTAGAATTGTATGCTCTTTGTATAATGCAGTTATACCTCCTTTCGTAACGAGCACAGATTCAGATAAAGTCATTGCCAGACGTATGATGGCTCTTGCAAAATCTCCAAATAAGCTGCAGGATACGGTCATGAAAAGTGGCTGGGATAAAAAACGGGTAATATGGAAAAAGATTGATGACACAAAGCTTGACAATTTCCCAGAGTTGACTGAAGATGAACTCATGGACCTGACAATGGGAATATACCAACTTAAACAGGCCAAATCCTACACGGATGAACACTTTGACGAAAAGGGATCATATGAGATAATAGCACACAAAGAAGATGACGGTGTTCTCAAAGCACAGATACGTTCTCGTCACACATCAAATAAAACATATAACTTGTGGGTTGAATACACTCAAGGGCTGAACCCAATCACTGGAAGGTATTGTGGGTGCAGAAGTGATGCTCGCACCGTTGGGTGTTGTGCACATGTGGCTTCAGTGCTTTGGTATTTAGGATATTACCGCAACGAAAAAGAAAACAGTGAAGCCAAACCGAGCAAGATGCACATTGATTATGTAAAAGATGCTGCTGTTGACACATGGAGTACGTCTAGCGATTCTGAAGAAGATGAATAATAACCAGCGTAAAAACACGAATGGGCCATAAAGACTTTAATTTAAGCATTTAGCATGAGTTTAATGAGGTAGCAAAAAAACTAAGCAAACCCTGCTTGTAAGTCATTGGCAATTTGTTAATTTTCCAGATGCGAGGCATCCTTTTTTCAAAATTACATAAAATATGATATCGTCGCATGCAAAAGTAACTCCAATGCCTACAAAAATTAACAAATATTTGCATCAAAAGGTGTTATTTACTTCCAAATGGAGTTTGGAGTACTCATGAAATGACAAATGCATGCTGACATTGAAAAATGGACAAAATCAAATTTCGTGGGGAGATAACTCTCATATTAATGATCATAAAATAAATTATGACATATGCCTGCAATGACTATTATATCAACATAATAATAGCAAAAGATTTATAAAAAATCTTGAAAACTGTGAACGTGTTGTGGTTTTTCGTAAAGTCGGAGAACAAAAAATACTGAAATTGGTGTACATCTTACAAGCGAATATAAACTCTATTCTGGTATGAATTTCAGAACAATATTATCATCATCTTTTAAGTCCAGAAGTGTACTTTTCCTATTGCAACCACCATTTTGAAGCATGGACTTGGAATAGAAAAAAATAGCATTTTTGTAACTATACTTTTAATGGGGTGGAATTACCCCACCCACTTAAATCGTGCATACAGTGAAAACCAGTGAACCAAACAATCTGGTATTGCAACATAAGACAGTCAATACATATCAGTTAAAGTATATAAAGTTTAAAGAAAATCGGTTTTAGCCATGAAAATGGCCTTATAGAGACTGATCCTTTATAAGCACTACTACTGCAACGATAGCAGAAGCAGTTACAGCAGCAACAACATCTACAAGTATTACCAATAATAAAACTTGAAGTAGATGATGATATTGCATTGACCTTGACCTTTATTACAACAAGGTCAAATTTTCTTTACATTAGAAAATGTCATAACATATTTTTGAAGACCTTGGTATAGCCAATCAACTAAACGAGTACTTGAAGAATTTTAGAACCAAAGATAAGATCTTTCTTTGATCTTATTTCAACAGCCTCAGACATCTCTGTTAAGCGAAACGACTGAGCTGACTGAAGCAAAATGTCACATGGAACCTCCATGAGTCAGGGAAACAACAGTTTGTTTGAACGGTTCTGGTCACATGACCGACACGTCCGTTATGCCCATGTTTTATAAACCTTTAAAATAATTATTCTTCTTCTCCCCAAAATGTAATAATATTGAAAATATGATATCCATCATTTTGGGGTTCATATAGTACATGCAGTAGGTTTGTTCAAACGATGACACCAGTTTGATCTTTGACCTTTTTTTACTCTGGTGAGCGATTCAGGACCTCACGGCCCTCTTGTATTCTTGTATTTCATTTCACAGAAATTGCTGTAAACTTCATGCTTACGATGAAAATGATCATATGCGCATTTCTGCTGCGTCTGATCTTGGTCTGAAAGTTTGCCTTAAAAAAGTTTGGCTTAAATGGGTTAATGAAATCGTATTAGCCATAGAAGCGTACACTATACTCGGAATTACATTATTTTTTATTCCGAGTATGACTTTATTTTTTATATTTATTTATTTGTTTATTTCCTGTATTTGTGTATATTCTTGTATTTGTTTATCATTTTTTGTACGGGGTATTTGTGGGGAAGGCGATGAGTATGTGTGTGTTGAGAGGGGGGGAACTTTTCTTTTTCGCTAATTGCCACTTACTTTCGCGTAGAAGGACAATAGTATTATGACCGGCGGGGTGGCGCTTTTTTTTAAAGAATAATCACCGGGGGTCGTTATTCTATGGGGGTCACAATTCTTCGTGAGGGGTCGATTTATTTCGTGTATGGGGGTCATAATATTATGACCGGGGAGTCATAATATTAAGACCGGGGAGTCACTATTCTTTAAAGAATAATGACCGGGGGGTCGTTATTCTATGGGGGTCACTTTACTTCGTTACACCGGCGCTTAACCTACTGAGCCTGATTATGGAATCAGTAGGCTAAAGTATGGTTTGCCCTGTAGGCTCGTCAATCCAATCGTTAAAGCTCGGGGATTGTCTCCATAATGGTTCGCCCGTGTGTATGTTTATCAAAAACTATAATAAATCAGCAATTTTACATAATAAAATTTACGTATATTCGCACGATGTCGTATTTCAACGATACCCCGCTCTTGACTCCCTGGATGCCAGTGATGAATACAAAACATTGAACGATAAAACATAAATATTACTGCAAAAAATTATAAGATTTTACAGAATGGTATACGAGAGCGCCCAGTTTAAAGCTTTTGGTGCACCGATAAAGGTAAAGTCTTTATATTTTATGTGCGTCAGGAAGGGCACAAGCTGCCACTGAAACGTTCATGTACTGCTTTCTTGCAAAGTAGGTGCGGAATGAGGACTGTTTGAAATTGAACTTCTTTATCTTTTACTTTCGGCATAAGGCAAGTCTTAAAGCAGGACGAGGGTTAGATAGATTTCGCTGTACCTACAGTGTGTGTGTGTGTGTGTGTGTGTTTAAAAATTTTAAAGCTATGCCTCATTGCTATTTAGTCATCATACTGCAAACATTCTGTGTCTCTTGAACACTGGGTCCGGTATATTCACTAGAAATACAAATACAATCTTACTTTCTAAGCAGTTTCGAAAGAACCACTTTTTCTTCATTCATGGCAAAATGTTGGCCAATGCAGTTTCTGAAAGAAAACAAATAAACTATCCTAGCATGCACACAACGTTGAGGCGACATTGATTCAACGTTGATTCAACGTCATGACGTTGAATCAACGTTGAATCAATGTTGTGTGCTCAGTGGGTATAAAGCATTTGACATGCCGTTTCACTAATTTCTTGTAAGTGCAAATGACAATGAAGCAATTATTCCTTACAGTTGACCATATATATGTAACATTGTGTCTCTTTTAGAGGTAAAGTAATCAGTAATGTAATCGTGTTTGGTAAACCGATTCTGCAGTTGTCATTGAAGAAACGCTTACTTAGTTATATATTTACTTGCTTTATAAGTTCGAGTTCAGTTTCTATTCCTTCGAACCACTAATAAGAAACGCCCGTCTTTACCTATCCCAATGCAACATAATCGCACTGGTTTATCACATTTGTAATTCTCTCGGGTTTGAGAGGCGGTCACTTTTTTCAACGTAGACTGCCTTTCATTGCATACATTATTTCATTATCACCCTTCACGCCCATTGGTTCGATAGGACTGAAGTACTTGTGAAAGGGCCATTAAACCACAAGACATCCTTCTATCCCTCCAGTTATTGCCTCATCCAGCCGTCCATCCAGTCATCAGAACCAATCCAGCTGGAAGTACTAGCATACATGTAGTTTGATAAAATCGGGTCATACAATAATAAAAACTTGAAGAAAAATTAGTTAAGCTCACCTAGGCCCAGCAGAGAACGGTACAAACTGGTAATTATCCATTTTCAATATATTTTCTTTGGAGAATCTTTCTGGAATATATTCCATATCTCTGTCCCAGACGTTTTTGTTGTGGTGGAGAGACCATATATTAACCTGGCAAACATTTTCAATATATTGCGTACATGTTATTTGTTCTTGACATCACTACACAGTTACAAACAGTGAGTGTACATCTTAGACAAACCCTTCAATATTAAACACTGTCAAGGGTGAACCACGTGTAAAGCATACACTAAATAACCAAAATTAATAGAAGCGTGACGTCAGTCGGGGCACGTCTTCGAATTCTCAAGTGTATTTGTCATTTCAATATTAACTAGAAATGTGTCCATACGACACGGATGCCCCCGCCTAGTACTGGCACTTGTAGCATAACTAGGTTCACAAAGGCAGACTTCTCTGGTACATGTTTTATTGTTTTCCTTGGGCAGATGTATTGTGCTTCTTGGATCAAGAGAAGTGTGTGGTGTGTGTGTTGGGGGGGGGGGGGGGGGAAGCGGGGGGAGGGAGGCAGGGGGCTTTGGGGGGTGTCCTGACTGATATGTGATGACATTCTGTAGCTTATCGCAGAAATGGATGCCATGCAACTTTCCAAACGAAATAGCACAGAAACAAGTAACTTTTCAAAAAATAACAAACGGAAACCATTATTGTATGAAATGAAGGCGAAAAAGGGCCGTAACTCCCACAATAATCAACGGATTTTGCCCAACATCGAACTTAACCTGTATTTTATGATTATATACTTGTGTATAAAATATGAATTCAATACACCAATGCTTTCAAAAGATATCGAACGGAAACCATTTCTTCATACAAAATGAAGTCAAAAAAGGGCCATAACTCCCACAATAATCGACGGATT
This sequence comes from Ctena decussata, assembly GCA_963989385.1. NCBI lineage: Eukaryota > Metazoa > Mollusca > Bivalvia > Lucinida > Lucinidae > Ctena > Ctena decussata. The sequence continues at coordinate 11,466,117 of OZ022510.1, read as the reverse complement.
TTGCCCAACATAAAACCTGACCTGAAATTAATAATTATATACCTGTGTATAAAATATGAATTCAATATACCAATGCTTTCAAAAGATAATGGATGGAAACCAGCTTACATACAAAATGAAGTCGAAAAAGGGCCATAACTCCCACAATAATCGACGGATTTTGCCTAACATCAAACTTGACCTGTATTTTATGATTATATACCTGTGTATAAAATATGAATTCAATACACCAATGCTTTAAAAAGATATTGAACGGAAACCATTCTTTCATACAAAATAAAGTCGAAAAAGGGCCATAACTCCCACAATAATCGATGGATTTTACCCAACATCTAATTTGACCTGTATTTTATAATTATATACCTGTGTATAAAATATGAATTCAATATACCAATCATTTCAAAAGTTATCGAACGGAAACCATTTTTTCATACAAACAGAAGTCGAAAAAGGGCCATAACTCCCACAATAATCGACGGATTTTGCTCAACATCGAACTTGACCTGTATTTTATGATTATATACCTGTGTATGAAATATGAATTCAATACACCAATGCTTTCAAAAGATATTGAACGGAAACCATTTTTTCATAGAAACAGAAGTCGAAAAAGAGCCATAACTCCAACAATAATCGACGGATTTTGCCCAACATCGGTCTTGACCTGTATTTTATGATTATATACCTGTGTATGAAATATAAATTCAATACACCAATGCTTACAAAAGATATTGAACGGAAACCATTTTTTCATAGAAACAGAAGTCGAAAAAGGGCCATAACTCCCACAATAATCGACGGATTTTACCCAACATCGAACTTGACCTGTATTTTATGATTATATAGCTGTGTAAAAAATATGAATTCAATACACCAATGCTTTCAAAAGATATTGAACGTAAACCATTTCGTACGTACGTACGCTACGCTACGTACGCTACGTACGCTACGTACGTATGGACAGGGGTGATACTATATGCCCCCCATTTTAAATGGCGGGGGCATAATAAAAACATGGATTACTTTAAAGGTTAAATATGATTCCTATGTTCTTTTTCTGCGTTAAGCAGTTAGATGCAACCCGCGGATATCTTTCGCTAGTATACGGTAGGAAAAAACGCATTTGATTTAATAAACGATATTTTTCAGAAAACTCTTTTAAAAACATTTAACGCAGTATCAAGTATCAAGACAACTTAAAAGTCTTTAAAGTAATATATCATGAATTAATTAATAATTTAAAAGCAGCAATTTAAGCAAAACTCATTGAATTGAATGCTTAAATCCCCTATTAAATAAGTACAAAAATAATAATCATCTATTAGAAAATGCTATCATTTGTCTTTCTTTGTTTCCAGTCTGTTAAAGTAGCAGTGACCTCTGAAGGAAAGAGGAAGATAATTTTAGAAAAGCAGTTCAAATTTTGACCTGGCTTATCGCTATTAAAACAAGAAAATCGGTGGAACCGATGGATGCTCCTTGAAGGCTTGGAATAGGACAATGGGTATCATTATGGATACATTATGGTTCTTCTGCTCTGCTTTTCTTGTCATTACCCTCTGCTATCAATATGTGAAGTTTCATTCATGTTCTCTTAAATATGTAAAGAGATATACTCCGAACAAGCTTAATTACTGAAAAAATTAGGAGCTAACTCTGTAATTACTAAAGGTAGGGTTATAGTTCTTAAACTCTGCACTTCCTTTCATTACCCTCTATCATTGTGTGAAATTTCATTTAGTTTCCTTCAATACTTCCTAAGATATGCTCAATACAAGCAAACTACAGCAAAAAATAAGAAGGGAGCTAACTCTGTAATTACTTTTGATAGGGTTATGGTTCTTGTGTTCTTCACTTTCACTCATTCCCCTCTATCAGTGTGTGAAGTTTCATTAAGTTCCCTTTTATACTTTCCGAGATATGCTCTGGACATGCAAAATACTGAAAAAATAGGGAGCTAACTTTGTAAATACTTAAGACAGGATTATGGTTCTTGTGCACTGCACTTCCTGTTATTGTCCTCTTTCAATGTATGAAGTTTCATTAAGTTCCCTTTAGTACTTTTGGAGATATGCACCGGACAAGCTTAATATTGTAAAAAAACGGAAAGGGAGCTAACTTCTTAAATACTTGTTATAGAGTTAAGGTTCTTGTGCACTGCACTTCCACTCATTGTCCTCTATCAATGTGTGAAGTTTCGTTTAGTTCCCCCTTATAGTTTCAGAGATATGCTCCGGACAAGCAAAATATTGCAAAAACTGGAAAGGGAGCTAACTTTGTAAATACATGTCACAGGGTTATTATTCTTAAGCACTGCATTTCCTCTCATTGTCCTCTATCAATGTGTGAAGTTTCATTTAGTTCCCCCTTATACTTTCAGAGATATGCTCCGGACAAGCAAAATATTGCAAAAAATGGAAAGGGCGCTAACTCCGTTAATACTTGTCACAGGGTTACGGTTCTTGTGCACTGCACTTTCCATATGTGTCCTCTATCAATGTATGAAGTTTCATTTAGTTCCTCTTTATACTTTCAGAGATATGCTCCGGACAAGCAAAATATTGCAAAAACTGAAAAGAGAGCTAACTTCGTAAATACTTGTGACAGGGTTACGGTTCTTGTGCACTGCACTTCCCCTCGTTGTCCTCTTTCAATAAGTGAAGTTTCATTTAGTTCACCCTTATAGTTTCAGAGATTTGCTCCGGACACAAGTGTGACGGAAGGACGGACGGACAGACGGACGGACAAAGCGGCAACTATATGCTCACCCTTCGGGGAGCATAATAAATTACCGATATAGAAGTATCTTTAGGTAAGACGATGTCTCCCAGATCCAACTCATTTTTTATCTGTCTGGCTACCATGGCAACGGGACAGTGTAGTCTCATGCCTTCTTTGATACACATTGTCAGATACTCCATTTGGTTCAGATCGTTCCTGTAACCAAAGTAGCAAGTGAACGACGTTGTCAGGGCAGTGTTCTTACTTGATACGTAAACAGTTAAGACTCAGGGGCCGTATTCATAAAACGACTTAAGTCGTTGCTATGCGGTTGCTAAGGCTAAATTTCGTTGAAGGAGATTCACTACAACTATGAAATTTGCTCTGGAGGAACAGTCTTATAAAGACTGTTCCTCCAGACCAAATTTCATAGTTGTAGGGAATCTCCTTCAAAGAAATTTTTAGACTGTTCCTCCAGAGCAAATTTCATAGTTGTAGGGAATCTCCTTCAAAGAAATTTAGCCTTAGCAACAGCATAGCAACCACTTAAGTCGTTTTATGAATACGGCCTCAGATCATTCTGGCCATTCCTATGTGCCTTCACTGTGCACGTCAAAGGTAGCCAAGAATCTAAGCTACCTCCTTGCCAACAGTGAAGACTCTGGTCAGACTGGGCGAATGTCCATGCTGGTCTGAGTCTTTGCTGGGCGCACATGCCATCTAGTTGGGTTTGTCGTATCGTGCTGTTACATAACAGGTTTATGGCACCCAATGTATAAGAATAATTTTGTCTTTAAAAGCTTAAGATATTTTGATAACAAACACCCGTTTGTTACACAGAGAGAAGGCGTTGCTTCCACGTGCCTATGGTGCCTGTTAACGTTAAAAGCACCAAACAGTCAGCCACGGAAAGAAAATTAATATAGTATAATAGTGATTTCATTATTGAAAACCGTGCGGAGACGCAATAGATGTCAATATTTGTATGTTTTCACGTATAAACGTCAGCGTGTTGTCCTAAGTATTTTTAACCGGGCCGCGTAGCGCAATCGGTAGGGCACCTGACTCATAAGTCAGAGGTCCTGGGTTCGAAACCCGGTCTGGCCACATACTTCCGTTTCTCCTTCCGCTGATTCAAGAAGGGCAGTTGTCAGTTACTGGCGAAAGTATGTGCACTTAGTACTGGTTAACCGCTGAGGAGATCTAAGCCTGCCCAGGAATAGTGTGGTTAGGTTAACTGACCGTCCCGACATGACCATAGTTGTTTACCGTGGACGTTAAGCATCAAATCGATCAATCGATCGACCTAAATATTTTTTGTTGCCATCAACAAGACAATGCAAGTGGTCACTTGGCTTAATTTGATTTTGTGCAACGCGAGAACGTGCGTTTCATCCACTTTAATCGGGTGAATAAAGCCATTTTTGTGGCCATATGTTTCCATTGCTTTTAGAATAGAACTCCTTTATGATGTTTATTTGGATACTTACCTTGTTCGTGTTGTGTCATGGCTGACTACATAGAAACTCGGTGAGTATGACGAAAATTTATTTCGTTCATCGTAGGCTTAGAACGGATAATTCATGCTGAGAACTCGTTCTAGAACAACAAAACTTTCAATCTGTCATAAACGTCGTATACCGGAGCTTGTATTGTTTGCATACAAACAGACACATTCAGGCTGAATCTGCTATTTCCTTCAATCTAGTTAGGGCATCAAGTATATAGGTTCCTAACGCAAAAATATTCATGACGTTAACGTACAATCGAATTAGCAATGTATCGAATGCCCTTGGTAAAATGCACATAAGGAGGAAGGGAAAAACATCTACCATTCAATGTCATTAGAGTCCCTCCCCTCTAGAATCTCATCAATTTCTTCCTGACATTTCTTCTGATAATCCTGATGTTCTGCCAAGGAATACAATATCCACGAGATGGCGCTCGCTGTCGTGTCGTGACCTGAGATGAAATATGAACACATAAATCCTGTGATTATTTGAACAGAGTATGATACGATGGCACGTATATTAGAGACATATCCTAAGAGGTAGTTACGCAGTGCAGTGTGCTGGTAAATAAATCTAAGAACCCTTTCAATAAATATAATTATACAGTTGTGTTTGCCGACAGATTAACGCTCTGAACCCATATGTATGCTCCAGAAGCCGAGGGTTTGATTCCTACCAAGGTCGTAATTCTTCACTCGACTTCGGATTATTTCATCCACGTCATCACCTCACCTCCTTTCCCATCCGAAAGATATTCTGAAAATACTGTTGACAAAATGACGGACGGTTTCCTGCAGCATCTGCTCGCAGGGAAGTGGACTAGAGGCCTACTATGGCAAGTCAAATGCACAATTAGCGTAAAACATTGGTTTGTAAATATGAAAATTATATTTGAATTTCTTCCCTAGGTTTGGAATTCGCTATCATAGTCTAACCTAGATTTTTAAAGTTCTATCATAGGTTTAAAACATTCTAAATCCCGTGATATAACCTTCCAACCTAAGTTAGGAGCAAATGATGAACATGTTTACAAACCTAAGTTTGTGAATTACAATCACGGCTTTTAATTTAAATCTATGTTAGAACACTCATGTCATACGTTTATGAAACCTATGATAGAGCTTCTGAAACCCATGTTAAAAACTATTAAAGCAATGATAGTGGTTTCAAACATTGTTTGAATAAAAACTCGTGATCGTCAATTACATACCTAGGCTTGTTGGAATATTGTACTTTTGGCTTGCCACAGGCCTTCAACATATGAAGATGGAACCTAACCTTCTACCATCGTTGCTTTTAGAAGACTAGCCGAAAACTTGAATAGCACTTAACTCAGGCTGTACATATAATAATTCAACCAAATGTACAGTATGACGTCCAAGTTTCTCTAGAAAAGCAGGTATGTGTTATATACATGTATATAAAGTTTAAGTACTAGTCAATGTATAATGTCGTTTAAAGTAAAATTTTAAAAGACCTACTTTTACGACAGAGATTTCACATATGTCTTAACTAACGCTTTCTGCATATGTTATAACTGGGGTACCGTAAGCTGATCAGTCAGTATTTGAGAAATCTAGTATCAATACACTCAGAGCCGCGACACGAGAAAACCAACGAAGTGGCATGTGCACCCAGCGAATACTCAGATCAGATTGGGCATCCACCCAGTCTAATAAGAGCCTTCGCAATGCGTTTAAAAGGTAGTTAGGGATCTAAGCTACTTCTCTGCGGACAGCGAAGCCTCTGATCAGATTCTGAGTCTTTGCTGGTCGCAAATGTCACTTTGTTGGTTTTCTGGTGTCGGAGCTCATTTCATCATATTAATATATTACCTTCAAATAAGAACGTGTCTACTTCGTTCCGTATTTCTAATGGTGATAGCCCCTTCCCACTGTCATCTTTTGCCGTCAGCAAAATGTCTAAGAAATCTAAGTATTTTCGGCTTTGTAAACGTCCCATTTCACCTTCTGTTTCCTGCAAATGTAGTAGTTATATTCTGCTCCGTATATAAATATTGGTTTTCTTTTCTAGAATTTTGCACATGTTTGTAGAATACGGTGGAATATGGAAATAATGACAGAGGAGTGTTTTTGTAAGAAATTCTGAAGCATTCAGTTTAACGGTAATAATTGTTACCTGGGCGAAATGATTTTGTCAAGCAGTCTTGAAAATACTTTGTGATAGCGACATTACCGAATGTTGTGACTAGATATACCTGTCTGTACTATTTATTCTTAATGACTCATTCTCTCAATGTATACCATTTTATCCATGTTTTACCACAATATACGTCACTCAGATGCGCAGAACAAGCTTAGAATGGTAAGGAATGCTCGGCTTAAATATTTGCGGATAGAATTTTTCATCAGAGTCAAAACAAAATGAGATATCTCGTCTCTGCCTTTCTCTCACAGGTCATTGCATTGATGCAAGTGAACATCAACAGCTACATGTAGTGTAGAAAACAATTTACTGTAAAAAATCAAGCCTAGTGTGGTAATATTGGACTAAAGAATACAAGGTTTGCCCATGCGGGCCAAATTTTGCCAGCTCAGAAAAAAATATGGGGATACCTGTATCCGGTATCAGGGTAACATGAAATTTTGAGCTGGACATGACAAAACGTACAAAATGGCATGCACGCCCAGCGAAGTCTCAGATCACCATGAGCACCCAACCAGTTTGAACATAGTCTTTGCTGTCCGCATGCAGGTAGCTAACACCCTAAGCTACCTTTTAAGCGCACAGCAAAGACTGGCCAGACTGGGCGGATGCCCAGCTGATCTGAGTCTTTGCTAGGCGCACATGCCACTTTGTCGGTTTTGTCGTGTCGCAGCTCATTAATAAAATGTCTCTTACCAGAGCTTTGCGTCTCTTTCTGATAATCTCCTCCGACACAGAATGGGCGTATGCACAGTCTTTATTAAATTTTCTTCCGTATGACGACAGGTTCCACGTAAAGTCAGGAAACAGATGTGGCTTTCTACCAAAGTAAAAGTGGACGTTTATTCGAAACCGAGAATGGCAATTAAAATGTTATATCGTATTGCAACAATCTAAGCAGTGGAAACACTTTCTGCATACAATGATGTTCCAAAATCATGCCAACAGTGATGCTTATTTTGCTAGCAGGTGCCAAAGTACACTAGTGTAGATATCGTTTTAAACTGAGAGTATGCTACTTTGCTAAGTTTCGTGCAATATGTTGCAGCTGTTGTGTTAAGCTGATATATGATCGTTATTCCTGTAGCTATTACTACATGATGCTAGTAATATATGCTAAATGCTATATCATGTTCGTTCATTCTCTAATTATGATAACTGATGAAGTAGTATGCTTTAGATGATGTATTATGATTAACAAATAGATTCTTGCTTACATTAACTTGTTGCCCAATGCATGTATATAACTGGTTGGAGGTCAGTCGTGAAGTGGCTATATCACGAGCGCAAAGCGAATGGCACTAAATAAATCCACGCTAGTCCGCCAAGTAATTTGCCACGCAATACAAGACAATATATTACCATTGGCTATATAGGCGACCAGTGTTAGAATAATGCTCTGATTGCATTCCTTTGCCAGTCATACGCAGAACAATAAATACCGGAATTAAGACAGGGAAAGCTAAGCTAAATGGTTACTGTGTGCACATCGGTAGCAATTTTGTACCATTTATATCTAATACTTACCGTATTCGTACCTGGCCTGCCGCTTGTGATATGTCGTTGACCGCTTTCACATAGGGGTGAGTTTCCCTGAAAATATGTTTCAGGACCAATAAACAAAAACAGTATAATGGTTATATTCCGAGAAGAAAAAAGAAAACATCGCTTTTCTGCCAGTTATGGCTGCAGATCTACAATCACTTTGGCAAACCGACATGAAAACGCTCCGGAGATGCTTTTATTTTTGGTATTTTTTTCTGTAAGCAATATGGATAAACAGAGCCTGTAAGACCCATATATTTGATTGTAGTGCTACGGACATGTATTTCTCCTACACCGATCGCACAGCTATTTGTTTTTGAGCTGCATTAGATGAAAGCGTGAGGCTGCAGGCAGGTATGAAACAGGTTTTGACCCCCCAGTTATTTTCCTACTGACTTTCCAAGGCAGTACTTCTGTTGGAGTTCCACTCTGTAAGAAAATCCTGGCTATCGAAATTTGTTTTATTCTCTCTCTCTCTCTCTCTCTCTCTCTCTCTCTCTCTCTCTGTGTGTGTGTGTGTGTGTGTGTGTGTGTGTGTGTGTGTGTGTTCTTCTTACGGTGTCTTAGGTTGTTCGGTTTTGAGATTGTGGCCTTTTCCTTGGTGTCTCCACATACCTGCCTTTAATCGCTTGGGATATATATTTTGTTTTCTCTGCATGCTTGCTTCACGAACTATAGATATACATTTATTAGTCTGCTAAATATCTGATGAATATATCCAATCAAACTCACCCGAGTTTCTGTACATCTGTTTCGTAAGAAAACGCACATTTCAATATGATGTCCAGTGTACATTTACATATTTCTTGGAACAGTTCAACTTTTGTCTCCTCCTGTGCATACTTGTCAAGATTCTCCTACAAAGAAAATATAAAATGAACAAATAAATATCAGGGGCCGTATTCATAAAACGACTTAAGTGGTTGCTATGCTGTTGCTAAGGCTAAATTTCTTTGAAGGAGATTCCCTACAACTATGAAATTTGCTCTGGAGGAACATTCTTACAAAGACTGTTCCTCCAGACCAAATTTCATAGTTGTAGGGAATCTCCTTTGTAGATATTTAGCCTTAGCAACAGCATAGCAACGTCTTAAGTGGCTTTGTGAATACGGCCCCTGGTTTCAGATGTAGACAATCTCTAAGGACGGTCTGAGGAACCATCTTCTGTTTGAAACAGGTACGCATTCAAGTTTCTGAACAGCGTAGTTAAAGACACATGCACTTACGCCAGATGTTGCCATTGAATATACTGGAGAAGAAATATATAATCAAACGTCTGCAGCGTTGTAGAATGAATGGACTTATGAATGATCTTTTACAATGTGACATTACCTAGTTTGAATGCCATGGTGAATCGAATTTACTCACAGGAACTACAATTTGACAAAGATAATACCTCCGATACCGAAGCCCCATTTATTTTTTGGATTTACATTTATCTATTTCAAACATATTTGTTCATTTAAGATTTATGATAAACTCAATGACTTTGATTTTGACATAGTATATTTTCTATTTATATGATGTTAATTTTCTTCGTTCTGCCTCTTACGGAATTTACATTTCTCAAACTTGTCCGGCTTGTTAAATATTTCAATGACCGTAATAGTATTTTATAATTAAATTTTAACAGCCATAAAACATTACAATAAATTATATATATAAAAAATGATAGCTGCCGAACTTCTCTAACAGGGCTACCAGTGCCACTAACTCTGAAAGGACTTTTCAAAATTTTATGGGATCAGGAAGTAATACCACCCGTTCCCATGTCCCATTCAGGGAAACAAGATTTACACAAAATGCACCCTGAAGTGGTGGTCATGATCGGGCGATGGTGCCGGGACGTCCTACTTTAAATTTGGAAAATATTAGTGCAAGGGCCTACTGTGCGTGTAGTAGGGGGCGGACGTCTCCCGCAGAACTTTAGAGCGTCATGTCTGCTCTGCGATAAGCCTCTGATAACAATTTGCAGGTGAATAGTTTCCCTCTATCAACCACACCTGCGTTTCTAAATGCTGAAGAAAAACTGACATTCCGTTGTCTATTGCCTCATTTAAACTTTAATACTAGGTACATTATGACAACAAGTGCTGCCTTGCGGTATATTGACGAGGCTGATTGCTGTTTTTTTATGCTGCAGATACATGCACTTTAAACATCTGGGGCCGTACTCATAAAACGACTTAAGTCGTTGCTATGCTGTTGCTAAGGCTATATTTCTTTAAAGGAGATTCCCTACAACTATGAAATTTGCTCTGGAGGAACAGTCTTACAAAGACTGTTCCTCCAGAGCAAATTTCATAGTTGTAGGGAATCTCCTTCATAGATATTTAGCCTTAGCAACAGCTTAGCAACGACTTAAGTGGCTTTATGAATACGGCTCCTGTTGCCTTGATATAAATCACAAAACTGACAATCGGAGCCTCTGCTCAAACATTCTACACATCTGCTGCCTCGGAGTATACTGAACAAACTTTAAAATATCTGCTGCCCAGGCGTATGCTGAACCTACTTACAATCAAAGCATCCGCTTCCTAGGCATTACTGAACAAGCTTACGTTCACAACACATGACGCTTTTGCATATGCCCAACTACCTCAAATTTACAATATTTTGCCGTCATGGCGTATCCTGAAAATAATTCAAATTTTAACTTAATTTGTTTAATTTCTTTTTGGTAATCAACGATTTCACACAGATAGATTTACATTGCGCCTACCGAAATATTAAACTTATTTTGGTCAGTTTATTTATATGATGCTTAGGCATATGCTGAAGAGACTTACAATCAAAACATCTGTTGCCTTGTTGTACACAGTCATATAAGGCTTTAGAATATCAAAGTGAAAGGCCGGCGTAAGCAGTTTACGATTTCGTGCCCATTTCTCTCCGCTGGCTATCAACAGTCCTTCTCCCAACCACGGCTTGAACATTCTGTAAGCACCCGTTAGGCCCAGAGACTTCGGTTCTGAAAAAGCATATAGAAATTATGCCTGATTGAATGAAGATTTACATATGAGCCGCGACGCGAGAAAACCGACAAAGTGGTTGTGCGCCCAGCGCAGACTCAGATCAGCCTGGGCATCCGGTCAGTCTGATCAGACTCTTCGCTAGGTGCTTAACTTGTAGCTTAGGATCTAAGCTGTCATCTATGCGGACAGTGAAGACTGTGATCAGACTGGGCGGATGCCCAGGCTGATCTGAGTCTGCGCTGGGCGCACAACCACTTTGTCGGTTTTCTCGCGTCGCGGCTCATATGTCTAGTCAAAATTAAACTTTAAATATATCCAAAATGTTCTCTCTCAAGTTTCATTAATTGACTAATTTATTTTCTGACTTTAAATAAAATAGACTTCAATTTAGGGTAGAAAAATAGATTTTCTACACTTATAAAAAATGAATTGGACAATTTTGAAGTAAGTTTCGCAACTCCTAACAGCAACTGACTTTGTATTTGTATGCTATTATAAAGCATAATATATATTGTGTGACATTCTGAGACAGGACGTAGTAGAAGATTGTCTAGAAGTAAAAACGGAAACATTGTGTACGGTATATATACATCCTGTATGTCTAAAAAGAAAAAATACGCTCGAGTCCTTATTATCTGAAATATTGCAAAATATTAGCTGCTGCTTTGGCACATGTCTATGTTTTGTCTTAATCTAAGCTTATTTATCAAACAAAATTTTCAGTATATTGGACAATACACGTATGGACATTTTTCAGAGGCCCAATATTTCAAATGCACCTCTTACCAAAATCAGTGTAAATTGGTCTTCTCGTATTTTTTCTTTCGTTTTGTAATTAGTGTTACTGTTTCTTTATGATGCGAAAGTGTACATAATATTCCCAAGTGTTTTAACTTTTGTTGCCCGAGGAAGCTGCAATAATTTGTTGAAAAAGAGGCAGAGTTGACATTGATTCTGTCGGAGGTCTATCAAGGGCGTAGCTGCCCATACGCAAGTACGCAGATACGCATTGAAATTTTGTCAAACTATTGTCTAGTTGACGAAAGCACACAAACGCGTCGTAATACTTAATACATTATGATGGTTGGTAAACAGAGAAAGGGCGTAATGGTTTACCATCAGAGGGTTTACGTATATAGTTCTTAAAGCCCCGATAAGCTGACGAAAACACACAAAGGCGTCGTAATACTGGTTGGTAAATGAGCCACGACACGACAAAACAAACACAGTGGCATGTTTGCTCAGCGAAGACTCAGATCAGCCTGAGCAGCCGTCAAGTCTGATCAGAGTCAGTGTCGTATGCTTTAAGGGTAGCTTAGGGTCTAAGCTAGCTCCATGTGGACACCGATGGCTCTGATCAGACTTGGCGGATGCTCAGGCTGATTTGAGTCTTCTCTGGGAGCACACATGCCACTTTTTTGGCTGGTTTTGATGTGTCGCAGCTCAAATTTTGTGACAAGGCACCGACGGTTTAATTAAACGACGTTTTATCAACGTCACGACCTTATATGAGCCGCGACACAAGAAAACCAACAGTGTGGTTGTGCGCCCTGCACAGACTCAGATCAGCCTGGGCATTCGCCCATTTCGACCAGACTCTTTGATATGTCCTTAAAGGATAGCTAAGGGTCCGAGCTACCTCCATGCGGACAGCGAAGACTCTGATCAGGCTGGGCGGATGCCCAGGCTGATCTGAGTCTGCGCTGGGCGCGCAACCACATTGTTGGTTTTGTCGTGTCGCGGCTCATATCTCTCTTATTGGAAGTTACCTGCAGTTTTCAGAATTCTTTTCATCGAGTCGGGGCCACAAATAACGATGATGGGTTTAAAGAGTACCGACCAGAGCCGATAATAACCTCTGTGCCCGTACTTGTCACATAGGTCTAGGAAGTGCTGAAGTCTTTCTGCCTCTCCTTTAGGGAACTGAAGGTAACGGATGATAAAAAATGAGCCGTGACACGAGAAAACCAACAAAGTGGTTGTGCGCCCAGCGAAGACTCGGATCAGCCTGGGCATCCGCCCAGTCTGATCTGAGTCTTCGCTGTCCGCATGAAGGTAGGCTAGACTCTTAGCTAGCCTTTAAGCGCTTAGCAAAGAGTCTGATCAGATTGGGCGGATGCCCAGGCTGATCTGAGTCTGCGCTGGGCGCACAACCACATCGTTGGTTTTGTCATGTCGCGGCTCAAATAACATATTGTGACATGTATCTCGGTAAGTGTCGTCAAACATCTGTAATCTTCACGGCTGTCATCGAATTCCGGCGATGCTAACTTCATTTAACAACGGCCAGTCGATTTGTCTTACAAGTGTGATACCTTACTCCCATGAGAAAAAATACGATGGACCGGCTGTCTCTACTGGAGAGGGCACGGTCAGATTCGGATGGATGACTTGCGATTTTACGTCTTTTTCAACAATATTTCAGTCATATCAGGACGATTAATAAGTGATAATAAAAGCCTGTGTGCAATGGTACATGTACCCCGTTTACGATCATAACGGCTAGCGCATGACGATTAACACATTTCCACTAACTGTTGAGCAGTTGAAATAAATTGAGCCGGGCTTTCAGAACTGTATACTGATTTGCACTTACTGTAAATGCGTATTAATATTAATCATGTTAATCAAATACTGAATAAAAAAAAAGTTAAAAAAAATTAAAAAAAAACTAAGCAAAAGAAGGTAAAAATAAAGAGCTGTCTACGTGGCTTTTCTGCAGTTTTCTTGTCCTTGAACTAAATAATCATAAATTAACGTGCTTTATTGTGCTAGCTTGAAATCTCTTCACATTCTATTCTTAACTATTTTTAAACAGGAAATAGGCACTTACAAACTTTTCTCCATCTAACTATTTTAGAGCTGAACAAGTTCATTATTTAGAAGAGAGGGTACTACTTAGCCATGAAACACGAAAAACATTAGCTTTCAACTATTTATCTGGATTGAAAATATTTGCCTCTTTTCACACACACAGGGTATAATCGATTCCGCCAATTTTCGCTTCCTGCAGACACTGTCCGTCATATTTGGCTTCCGCCAAGACTGTCCGCGAACTCTTGCTTCCTGCAGGGACTACTGTCCTCGAAAATGGCTTCCTGCCGAGACTGTCCACGTGACTCTGCTTCCTGCCGAGAGCCTCGGCAGGAAGCAGAATCACGCGGACAGTCTCTGCAGGAAGCCATTTATCATGTACAGAAGTCTCGGCAGGAAGCAAGAGGTCGCGGACAGTCTCGGCGGAAGCCAAATATGATGTACTGTGTCTGCAGGAAGCGAAAATTAGCGGAATCGATTATACCCTATGACACAGTGACGCCTGAGAAAGGAAAGCATTTGCTTCCAAAGGAGGAACGGAAAGAATTTGTAGGGGAAACAGAAGTACACATAAAGATAGAATGAGCCGCGACACGAGAAAACCAACAAAGTGGTTGAGCGCCCAGCACAGACTCAGATCAGCCTGGGCATTTGCCTAGTCTGATCTGACACTCAGCTGAGTGCTTAACGGGTAGCTAAGGGTCTAAGCTACCTCCTTGCGGACAGTGAAGACTCCGATCAGACTGGGCGGATGCCCAGGCTGATCTGAGTCTGCGCTGGGCGCACAACCACATTGTTGGTTTTGTCGTGTCGCGGCTCAAATATAGCCACATTCAAAATGCATAGTGAAGCCCGATAGTGAAAACACTGTAAAGGGTACCAAGTCTTACGTAGTAAAAGCTTCCAAAGAACCAATGTCTCTCCTTCGGTCCCGGCAGGTCACCGTACACTTTATGCACCCATCTTACATAATTGACTAGCCTGGCCACCCAGTAAATACAGTAGATCAGGACCGCTATTGCTGTGGTCTGTAACACCAGGGAAGCTGAAAGTCGCCATGTTCCGGGCACCAGCGACGTAATTTCCAGGGAACCAATAATTCCAAGCAACATGGCTACACCCTGAAACAAAAGTACACCGAACCAAAAATGTATATACAGAGATACAAAAACACCCGTATATGTGCGCAGCTATCTGTAGTAGGTTTCACACCAACGTATTTTATAATACAGGGGTCGGATTTATTAAACGACTTTAGTCGTTGCTATGCTGTTGCTAAGGCGAAATTTCTATGAAGGAGATTCCCAATAACTATGAAATTCGCTCTGGAGGAACAGTCTGATAAAGACTGTTCCTCCACAACAAATTTCATAGTTGTAGGGAATCTCCTTCATAGAAATTTAGCCTTAGCAACAGCATCGCAACCACTTAAGTCGTTTTATAAATACGGCCCAGGTCTATTTGTAACAGTACGTTACAGGTCAGCCTCCCATTCCCTCTTGGACATAACAAAATATATCATAAGGGCGGTATTATGTGGTAAATACAAAAATCTGAATAAAACCATAAAAATTTAACACATCTCTCAGAAATTCTAGCCGAGTTCTTAGTATTGTTGTTCTCTACAGTTTAAAAAAGACTGTACGAAAAGTACAAGACTTAGTAGTACAGTCCTAAAACTCCGTTTCTATGACCAAGACAGGTGTGTAATTGTAATTATCCCTTCTTGAAGAGTAGACTCTTCTGTTTTTTTTTTTTTTTTTTTTTTTGTTTTTTTTTTTTTTTTGTTTGTTTTTTTTTTTTTTGTTTCAGGGGGATTATGTGTGTGTGTGTTTTTTTTTCAGAACTTAGTCAAAATTCGAACACAGTCTACTTCTTTTTACTTTCTCTGCTCAGCTTCATAATTTGTGGAAAAGAAGATGGAAAATACTAAAACGTATCACAAACTCTTAATATACTGAAATATCTTAACTCAGACCTAAACCCATTTTAACAATAAAAGTCGGTTTTTAGATTTTTGCGTAGCAACAGATTCTTTGATAATTTCTTATAGAAACCCTTTTTAACAGGAACAAGTCAAGCATTCGGGGATTTTAAATTCTTAGAAACAACACAAGGAAGGCATATCATTTAGCAGAAAAAATTGTTACTGTGTCAAATGGATAACTCCTATGCAACCTGTGAACTTAGCCTTGGGCCACAAATGGAACTGTTTCCCTTTCCACGTGCTTAGAGAATGTCTAATGTGCTTCGAGAAATAGTTTTCGATAAGCAGAAAGAAAGCTTTACTGCAAAATCAAACGGAATTCATATAACCCGATATTTGTTGTTGTTGTTGTTGTTGTTTTCATTGCACTGATTGGTACAATTTAATTTACATACTATCCGGGTTAACTTTTATAACTCTGGTTCGTGACATCGCTTTTCAAAGATCTAAAATGAGAATAATGTTAAAAGAGTGTGGATGAAGAATAAAGACGCCGATAGAAATGTTGAATCACTCTTTTCAGATGACGCTTTGAAATATATTAGTCAAAGCATGGAAATCCAATTAACTTTAGTGCAAACTTATTGACGTCACTTTCATTTAACGTTTCGTGACGTCAACGTCGCACCTCCACAAGGCTCAAAATGTCAGACACTATCACATATCAAAGAAACATTCTGCCACTGTGCGGTCGAGGGCCGTTTGGATATGTCCCCTCCTTTCTTTCTCCCTCTCTCTGGGAGACGGTCGGATATAAACTGATACTGTTTCAAAGGGCTGTTAAGCCCAAAACCAACCAACCTACATCCAAAATATCAAACCCGATATAACCTTAAGATTTGTTTATTACATGTAGATCAATGCATGTCACAAAGGACGAAATCATAAAAAACCCTGTTTATTAGAAGTATTTCGGACAGAGTTCTAACAAGAGGCAACATCACCCAGCAGGCACACAACCTTGAATCAACATTGAATAAACCTTGATTCAACGTCATGGCGTTGAATCAAGGTTTATTCAAGGTTGATTCAAGGTTGTGTGCCCAGTGGGTCAGATTATTCTATCTCGTTAACCGTTTAGGGTCGTCAGGTAAATTCGGGACAGCAGCTAAATTCGGACAGTGACATTGTTTCCTTTGTATGTCAATTGTTTGTAATTAAAACAAAATTAAATGGGCAAACAATGAAAATCCTGAGCCGTCTCACCAGGATTTTCACTGTTTGCAGTGGTATGTCCGAATTTACCCGCAATCCGAAGTTACCAGGCTCGACCCAAGCAGACTAAAGAGAGTTTCATAGTCGTTTAGCTCATTTATTCAAGCCTTGTTAAATGTTCAAGCCTTATCGAATGGATGAGTCCTAGACTGGCTGCAGTCTGAAACATTGGCTTGCATTTTCTTTTTCATTCTTTTTTAATAAGTCTCATGCCTCTAAAACCCCACTTTTATTTTGGTCTGATAAAACAGAGAGGTAATTAAGACTTGCTACAGACCCCATTGGATAGACTAGCATCATTTCAGAGAATAATATAAAGAAAATATGTTTTATCGACTGAAGCCAGTCTAGATGAGTCCATTTGTCAACCAAAGAGTGGCTCACTTAGTTTCTTTTTAGGGACGAGTCATTTATTGTCAGGTGGGGGACCGGGTACATTTAGGGGGGTCGGAATTTTTTTTGGTGATGTACTGGGGGGTCGGAAGTAAAAAAGCCATGGAGCAGGGGGGGGGGGGGGGGTCATATATTTTATTCGGCATATTGGGGGTCAGAATTCTTCCATCAGTCTTCTTTTTTTAAAAAGGTCTCAGCTTCTGGGGGGGCTTCGCCCCCCAGACCCCCTTGCTTATATTCTTGTTAGATTTTCCTCAAGCTGAGAGACATTTATAGAACTGACACACAAAACTTGACCACTTCATATCAAAAAAAGACATTTTTCATAAATTTGCTAGTAAGACAGTATGCAATTGGCTATAAAATCATGTAGACCAGATGATTTTGTTCTGGATTATTTAATGCCTGCATTTGTGATATCAGCTTTCCAGTTGCCTTGTCATCAGCAAAGCTATTGTGGCTTCTGGGGCTGCGCCCCCAGACACCCTCGTTTACTATTATTAACAGGTTCATTGGACATTCAACAACAGATTTCTGTATGGCCATATGCAGGAAGAAAAAGTGGGAAATATCAAAATATGCTGACAAAAGTTAAAGATCATTTGTGCATGATTTATCAACCTGTCAAAGTAAGAAAATGTTCTTTGTGTTTCGTACAGGTTGGATTAAGGTCAGTCTGGCTTTAAAAAAAAGAAGGTAATGCAGTATGTATGTGGGTGAAGGGTAGCTGGGGAGTTGCGATGGTGTGTGTGTGTCGGGGGGGGTCATAAACTTTTTTGTCACCTATCTGGGGGGGTCAGAAAAAAAATTCTGGTGAGACTGGGGGGGGGGGGGGGGGGGGTCGGAAAAATTTTGGGGACTCGTATGAAAATGTACCCGACCCCCCCCCCCCCCCCCCCCACCACCACCACCACCACCTGATAATAAATGACTCGTCCCTTATCACTGTGCTTTTTATACTGTTTTAATCCATTTTCGCAGCAAAATTCCATTTGTCTCATGCGAAAGTGTAGACTGGGATCAGACGCCGTATTTTATAGCGTCTGATCTGGATCTGTACTTCACACGTATTTCCTATTAATGGGACGCCAGGCATTTAGGGTCGAGTCGGGTAAGTTCGGACAGCAGGTAAATTCTGACAGTGACATTGTTTCCTTTATATGTCAGTTGTTAGGAATTAAAACAAAATTAACAAGGCAAGCAGTGAAAACCCTTTTGAGACGGCTCATAATGAGCCGTCTCATCTGGATATTCACTGTTTGCAATGGTATGTCCGAATTTACCCGCTGTCCGAAATTACCCGACTCGATCCTAAAAACAACAAACAACACAACATTAACACTCCACTACCAAACGGAAAAAAATATATATATATATATATTACCTTTCGGTTCTGCTCTTATCAACTGTATCACAGAAACCTTCTTTACACAGCATGCATAATGAGTCCTACAAAATAACACACTGCCTGGCCTATATTTGTTACGTGAATAAATAATAAATCTATTCAAGTACGTCTCGTATTCCGAGCATATAGAGTTACTCTCCTGAAAATATATATTTTTTTAATGCAATGTGTATGTGGTAGCACCGAAAAATTCAAAATAGTTTTCATCTAAAAAATTTTAAATGAAACAGCATACTCTCTCTCTCTCTCTCTCTCTCTTCTTCTTCTTTCTTTCTTTCTTTCTTTTATTTTTATCCAGTCTTCTTCTTTCTTTTATTTTTTTTTTCTTCTTCTTCTTCTTCTTCTTCTTTCTTTCTTTTATTTTTATCCAGTCTTCTTCTTTCTTTTATTTTTTTTCCTGTCAAAACAATTTTATTCTATTTACGGCATTTGATCAGAAGTGATATATAGGCCTAAATGCAAAAAAAGAAACAAAAACTGTAATATAAATTTGTTGCGGTGTGTTTTTGGCTTGTGGTTTCGGCCACAAGCCAGTATTCATGTCGTTTAGTGATACCGAGTTATTTTCGGAAGAAATGACGTCACGCTCATTCGGAAAATACCAGGAGAGTTGGCATATACTAAAATGTGGAGTGGGGTCAACCTATGGAGTGGCGTGGTTTTTTGGAATGGTATTTTGGAGTATTCTGGACAAGAAACCATGCCTCACCATTTTCGGGCAATGACCAGTTGCAAAATGCAAAGGGGCATGTTCTAATTTCTCTCCTGGACTAGCCAGATTATGTGAAATAACATCTTGCTTGAAAGCATAATACTATGAACCAAGCTAGGCCAAGCCAAGTATACTTTGGGGAACAATAATTAAACATTATGACCATACTGTATATTTATCCGAGTCAGCAGCATTAAGTCTTGGCAGTTTGAAAAAAAAAAAAAAACACTCCACTCCAAGGCTCCACTCCAAAGGTTGACTCCACTCTATATTTTAGTATATGCCGGACTCGCCTGCTACTTTGCCTCAGTGCATTTTTTTTATCCGCATCCGACAACAGAAAATGTATAGGATCGCCCACATGGTAATGATCAGACTGCGCAAAATGCAGTCTGATAGGTACCTTTGTTGGTCGCATATGGCATAAAGCAGTCCCCTATGGTATGTTTCAAGGGAGGTAATACTTATATAATTTGCAACAAGTCTTCGTTAATTTTGTATTACGCAGTAGACTAGTTTCTTAAAGGTAAAGATAATTTTTAAACAACATAATAAATATACAAATTTGAATGTAAATAATTACATGTCAGAGTGATAGCCAGCAGAATGTATATATTTTTGAAAGCTTGACGTATTACTGTATATTGACCTTTCACTAATAAAAAATAAATAAAATAAAATTGGATCGAACCAAGTTACTGCGGCTATGGATACGTTCCGCTGAGGTGCGGGGGTAACGTCGATATGAGAATTGAAATATGATGATGTTCAATTTTCCTAACAACGTGTTCCTAGTGGCTGAACCAGCCCTTGGGGAACGACGTTAGGAAACTGAATTGAACTGAAGTTAAACATTTATAAACGTTACCTCCTATCAACATATGCAGAATTACTGCGTCAACAATCTACATTACCTTATGGGCAAAAAATAACCATGTTACATGGAGTAAAATATGATGAAACCTAGAGTTGAAGTCTATTTCCAATATTACATAAGGACATGCTATCTCACGCCTGTTTGCGCATTGTCACAAAAACCACTCAACCAAAAAACGTTAAGTATACGACACCGGCACCGACGGTGATAATGCCGCAGACACAGGAACAGTGAAGTAATACACATGTAGATCTACTTAGTTTCTGCTAGTAGCAGGCGAAAGTAAAATATTATCTGAATAGAAAATAAATCCGAGCAGATCAGAAATCCATCATTATGATGCATGTTTGTCAAGAACCTGCCCACATGCTTATGACGTATACAATAGTCAGCTTCACAACACCGCATAACTCTATATTAGGCTACCTTTGGTAGTGTCGAGATTCCTGTATATGTGCACAGTTAGGCCTACTGGTCGCAGAAGCTAAATGTGACTGACTTTCACGGCGTATTGATGCTTTGCATCAATGTTTTCCTGTAACATTCTCTAATGTTGCCTTTTAATTTCACCTATACAAATGTACAGAGAAATATTTACACATGTCGACGATTTCCTTAGATGAACCTTTACTGGGCTGACGATGTACATACATCCATGAACAACACGCAGTCATGCAATGTTACGCTTAAGCGACGTCACGGATTATTCGACGTCACGGATTATTCGATAAGTTGATTGGCCGACGTAACGTTTGATATACGTCATGTCATAGTGACGGCTGTTGAACGTCAGTACCAAACACGTTGGTAAATAGCTATTCTTCGTCCTTTCCTTGGCGTAAACTTAGCCAGAACTTCACAAATAAGTACCAAAATTGATGTGAAAACATAGTATAAATGTAAGAGATAAATTTCATTTTTCGGAAGTTCATGGGAGTATGAACACGATGGGTTCCGTGCTTTGTTGTTCCCAAATGTTGTAAAGCAAGCAAGTTATTATCTCAAACAATAGTAGCATGCATTTTCTTCTCAGAGTGTCAAAATTTCCTTCTAGTCACTGTCACTGATGCTACTAAAACCAAAAATATAGTTCAGTGAATATATATTTGTTGTCTTTTTTGAAGCCAAGTTCAGATGTGCCAAGATTCCACAGACACAGGTTTGAAACATTTTTTCCTAAAATATTGAATCAAACTAAATTTGACTTAGCAGCCATATAGAACAGACTTGAAATAGGTCCATATAGTAATTTTCCTTGAGACATGCCTAACGGCTTAAACGTCGGAAAAGTCTCTCTCTCTCTCTCTCTCTCTCTGTGCGCGTGCGTGCGTACGCATGTGTGTGTATGTGTTTGTGTGATTTGTCGCTTAACGTCCACAGTAAACAGCAATGGTCAATTCGAGACGGTCAGTTAACCTAACCACACTATTCCTGGGCAGGCTTAGACCTCCTAAGCGGTTAACCAGTACTAAGACCGGGTTTCTAACCCAGGGCCTCTGACTTATGAGTCAAGTGCCCTACCGATTGCGTAACACGGCCCGTGTGTGTGTTTACATATTTCCTCAATCTGTTTTTTTCAAATAAAGTCTACACTTGTTTTACCTCACACCTGTAGATAATGCCACCATTCAAGAAGTTAAAGGCTCCATTGCTCTATCAGCATGAAAATTTTTATCAAGAGGTATCGCTTCAAGCTTCTCACTACAGTTTCGTAATTGTAAATGACCAAAGTAAAACATCCTTGAGTTTCACTTAAAATCGGTTTGAAAACTTATCTGGGTCATTTTAGTTGGCAACTAAAATGACCTACTTTCGATTTCATGAAATGGTAAAAATACAATGTACACGCGTGGAGTCCCAATCACTATCTCGCCTATGTTTATATAGCATGGCTAGACGGGAAACCAGAACAGGAAATTGTATTTTGTGGAGCGTTTTGTTATTTTTCAAAAACCTGTTTTCTCTACTTTTTGCCAGTTATATGACTCAATATATGCACACGAACCCACAATTTATTACGAAACGTGAAGGTTGAACCCCTTTTTACAATGACTTGAGTTTAGGCGCTTTTACCGCTGATAGGACTATTGAGACTTTAAGAAATTTTACTTTGCTAAATAAAAATTAGCAACAGAAAGTGCACTAACAACTGGGTTTACTTGAATAAACAACTCATGAACATTTCACTGGCTTAGCTGGACAAGCCTTCCTTTTAAAAGGAAATTTTATTGTTTCCTGCTCACACCGGGTAGGCGGCAATCGAAAACGCTCTTAACAATCGATTAACGCGGACCAAAAACTGTTAGAAACAGCGTTTTCGATTGCAAATTGGCGACAATTTGCAATCGAAAACGCTGTTTCTAATGGTTTTTGATCCGCGTTCGTAGACTGCATGAGTGTTTTCGATTGCCGACTACCCGGTGTGCTGCTGCCTAGTACGATATACTCGATTTTTCGGCATTAAAGAGGCCGTTTACATGGGCTGCCTTGACATACATGTGTAAGACATGCATGTTTTAGACTTGCAGGTCTTTCTTGTTTACACGACATGTCTTTGCCCTGCAAGCTTTTATTTCCTGTCATCATACTGGTGTAAAATAGAAGCTGAAAATGTTTCCAAATTATTGATATCTATAATTCGATTAATGGATATCAATAATTCGAATTCGTCATAATGATATCAATAATTTCAATTAGTAGCATCACAAACTCGAATAATGGATATCTATAATTCAGTCCAATTAATGGATATCAATACTTCGAAGTATTGATATCACTAATTCAAATTAATGAGATCAATAATTCAAATTATGGATATCTATAAATATGGAATAAGTAGAAAAACGGCATCCCATGGTGATGTATTCTATATATTTCCAATTATGGATATCCATAATTAAATTATTGATTTCAGTAAATCAGACTGAATTATTGTTATCCATAAGTTGACACTGACTAAATCTTATACTGAGGTAAATGACCTTTGACATTGAAACGGTCGTTGACACGAGGAAGGTTAATTTAGCCCGGACCACAGGTGAACGAGGCAGAGTTGAATCAACTTGTGCATCTATGCAGTCTAATCAGAGACTTCTCTGTTTGCCTAAGCAAATCACGACTCTCCGGGAATCAATAAATAGAAGGTGAGTATTCTGATAAATATGCACAGATGCACATGCTAATTTTAGCATTTGTTGCACGCATATGGATTAATGACCTTTTCACGTGTCTCAATAACCCTTTGACATTGCCATAGTGTCTCAATCGATATTTTCAATATGAGAGTGTGTACAGTGTTCAAAACAATATTCCTTATGAAAAAAAAAACAGTAATGTATTAAAATGAAATTCTATGTATTGATATTGGTCGTTCTTATATCGCTGGAATTATTTTTTGCGAATTCTGAAGATGCAACTACTATTACGACAAAAGTTGGAACAATTATTGGTACGGTCAAAGAAACTGACGTGTTCGGAAAACCAATGAAAACATACCACTATTTTGGAATTCCGTACGCTGAGCCACCGGTAGGAGATCTGCGATTCAAGAAACCGGTTCCTAAAACCAAACTGAACTCACCCTTTGACGCGTCGAAACACGGGAAAACGTGTTTACAAGTGCTAGTGTTTCCTTTTCCGGAGGATAAACATATGTCCCTAGGTGAAGATTGTCTGACGCTTAATGTTTATGTTCCTGTCGGGCCTGAGGGCAGTCAAGGGAATTTAGCCGTTATGGTTTTGATTCATGGCGGTGGATTCATATGTGGGGCATCCGAGCCTTACGTTTCTGACACCATTTCTGCCCAGGGTAATGTGATTATTGTGACACTAAACTACAGACTGTCAGTTTGGGGATTTCTTAGCACTGGTGACGAGCATGCGCCAGGTAACTACGGCCTTTGGGATCAACATTTGGCAATAAAATGGGTTCATGATAATATTGAGGCTTTTGGCGGGGACACAGGCAGAGTGACAATCTTTGGGGAATCAGCTGGAGGGGCAAGTGTTGTTTACCAAAGTCTCTTTGAAGGAAACAAGGGTCTGTTTCAAAGGGCTATCGCCCAAAGTGGCAGCATAACTAACCCTTGGGCTTCTAGCAAAACACCCAGAGAAGATGCTGTATTACTAGGAAAACTTGTTGATTGTGAATATACTGAATCAGGTTCATTAATAGATTGTCTTCGCAATAAACCGCCCGATATTCTGAACGAAACACTTAACGACTTTTCAAATGGGCTTTTGAAATTGGAAATGCCATTTACTCCG
Organism: Ctena decussata; assembly: GCA_963989385.1. Taxonomy (NCBI): domain Eukaryota; kingdom Metazoa; phylum Mollusca; class Bivalvia; order Lucinida; family Lucinidae; genus Ctena; species Ctena decussata. Next base: position 11,441,527 of record OZ022510.1, on the reverse strand, counting down.
ACGGTTGATGGAGAATTCGTCAAAGAACCAGCGAAAGATTTATTACACGGATCCTCTGACCTTTCAGCACGAGATCGAGAGGTCTTTGCCTCCGTTGATTTCTTGTCCGGAATTTGTGCAGAAGAAGGGGTTTTGATGTTGGATCCTGAGTTCGGTATTGACGACCCTGAAAATTTTGAACCCAATCGGACTTTCTTGGAAGACACGTTACTTCCCCTGGCGATTCCGTATGCTTTGAAGACAGAAATACCAGAAGTGGTAGCTAACGTAGTCGCGCATGCGTATATCGACTGGGAGGAACCGGAAAACATTGAAAAGCGGCGAAACAAAATAGTAGCACTTATGTCTGACATCTCATTCGGGGTGTCGCTTGCAGAAACTATTGCTCGGCACCATTCACTGGCACCGGACTCTAAAAACACATTTATGTATATATTTGACATACCGCCATCCCTGAGGGCTTTACCGACACCTTCATGGGCGAAGAAGGCAAACCATGGAGACGATTTGGTATATACATATTTTGAAGAATCCGGAGGAATGGATTCATTCATTCCGAGGGAGGAAGTCTTTAAACCAACGGATGAAGACAGGGATACCGCAAATTATATGATGACTATGTGGAGTAACTTTGCAAAAACTGGGTAAATAGATTTCGTCGAAATGACGTTGTACTGACGTCCGATGCGACGTCATAACGTCGCATCGAAATCAGTACGACGCCATTTGACGTCATGTTCCAGCTGGGTATATACTTGTTACAACAAGATTTATCCACTTTTAAGAAGTATATAATAAACGAGGGCTTGACATTACAGGTTGACATGTCATGCTGCAATTAGCTTAATAATAGTACCATACTTAAGAGTAGACTTTGTTTATTACAGATTTTTTTTACCAGTTATTAAATTATCGCTGATTCAAACACTGGTCGCCTATATAGCCAATGGTAAAATCTAGTGATATATTGCGAGACAAATCACTAGGCGGACTAGCGTGACGTTATTTAGCGCCATTCGAACGTCATTTTGATTCGTTTGATGACGTCAATTCTCATTTCCATGAGAATAGACGGTGTAACGTCGTTTTCTCGCATCAAAAGCTTACGAAATGCTGGTTAACGTCTCTGTTACAGTGAAAGCTATTGGCGGGAATTCTTCATGTAATAATGGCGGAAAACTGGAAAAAATCTAAAGGAAACACTTGCATTTTCGTCCTTTCTTGTTAGAATCGAAACAGATTCTTGCTTACAAGTGATTTGTTGCCCAGTATATCTCTGGTTGTCGGTCAGTCGTCAGGATGATATCCACTTAACGACTGACCTCCAACCAGTGATATATTGAGCAACAAATCACCGTGAGCAAGAATCTATTTCTTAATTACATGTAACACATAGTGTGGGGGTGTAAACTTTCAGTGCAGGGGCGTCCTACTTATTTGGATAATAGTAGGGCACGAGCCTACTCTGCTTGCAGTAGGTGCGGATAGGGGTTCTTTGGACATTTTTCCCCTGTCATACCTTTTTTTTCTTTCTCTCTCGATGCAGACTGGAATACTGTCTCAAAGAGCCGTTAAACCTAATGCAACCAACCAATTAACCGCGAAATAGTTATTCATGACGTCGAAACCGGAATGAATTCACCCACAGCATGAAAATATGTAAGCATAACAGAACAAAGCATACGCTTTACAACTCTCGAACATATGCGGTACAGCAGACATGGCATATATTATGACTGCGCATATGATCATTAAAGATAATTTACCGTAAGGGAAGTGGCCTCCGCCCACTAGGGCCCGCGAAAGCGATGGGCAGCCTAGTGAGGCCTCTCTGTAGCAGGGCCTGAGTGTCATTTCTCTCAGGTCGGTAAAAGTCTTAATAGTCTCGACATGGCTGAAATATTATTTACTGTGACTTAACCACAACTGAACAACAACAACCGACCGGAAAGGAAAAAGAAGATAATTGAGCCGCGACACAAGAAAACCAACAAAGTGGTTGTGCGCCAAGCGCAGGCTCAGATCAGCCTGGGCATCCGCCCAGTCTGACCAGACTCTTCCCTCAGCGCTGAAAGGGAAGCTAAGGGTCTAAGCTACCTCCATTCGAACAGCGAAGACTCTGATCAGACTGGGCGGATGCCCAGGCTGATCTGAGTCTTAGCTGGGCGCACAACCACTTTGTTGGTTTTGTCGTGTCGCGGCTCATATATAGATTGTATTTCGATTCTAGTTATTGCGGAGGAGCCCCGGTAGCTCTGTGGATTATGCGCTGGCCTGCTGATCTAGCGGCCCGGAGTTCAATTTCAGGGGGCGGAACCTTTTCAATCGTAAACAGGTTCCATTGCACACATCCTTTCATTATCACTCTTCCATCATCCTGATATAAACTGAATTAATGTTTAATTAAGAAATGAATTTTATTTTTCTGCGGTTTATTGAAGTGTAAACTACATTGGGTCACGTGCAAAGTGAATGAGCCCCGAAGGGGCTCATGTAAACTTTGCTAGTGACCCAATGTAGTTTACACTTCGATAAACATCAGAAAAATTAAGTTCATTGCTTATATTTACATTCGTTTCAATCAAATCTTTCATGAAAAATCTTATAAAAGCGCTAAAATTGAAGCAGTAAAACATGTACACGCAGTTTTTTCTGCTAACAGCAGAACGGCATGCATGACGTCATTACGTTGCTGACGTCCAATCAGGTTGTAGAAAGCCATTTTTTATTTTGACGTCATTGACTTCGCGTGTCTCAATGTAATTATTGGAATGTAAACTACATTACGTTCTAATGGTTTACTATAGGGTTTTTCAGTAAATGCATCAAGAATGTAAATATAAGGCATTAAATCGCGTCACTCATCTATCTAGTTATGCGATGCGTTCTTAAGAACTATTTTAAGGCAGACGTCGACAGGGAAATTAACCCCGTCGGATACAATTGGACTGTTTGTCAACCTAATCTGAAAACTAGCTTGAGATTCCTTTGTCTCAGTTTGATCCAACATAGATTCCATTAGTCATGAAACACTTTATGCATCCAAATGTAAATGTATCCATGGAGCGTATAAATACCGGTATGGTCTGTATTATGGCATTTATCAGTCATTTGTATGTGAATGAATATGAGCCGCGACGCGAGAAAACCAACAAAGTGGCTGTGCGCCCAGCGCAGACTCAGATCTGCCTGGGCATCCGCCCAGTCTGATCAGAGTCTTTGCTGTCCGCATGGAGCTAGCTTAGACCCTAAGCTACCCTTCAAGCGCACAGCGAGAACACTGATCAGACTGGGCGGATGTCCAACTTGATCTGAGTGCGCTTTGCGCACAACCACATCGTTGATTTTCTCGTGTCGCGGTTCAATTATAATTGCTTTCTTTTCTCTGCTTCAGGAACCCAAATACACCGGCCCCTGTTAAAATGTTTTGGCCGCGATATACAGCAGAAGGCCAGCAATATTTATATATAACAAGTCAGATGACCTCAGACTCTGTCAAAAGTCATCCTTTTTCAAGAGAACTTAACTTATGGCGGAAAGTTATTCCTGGTCTCATGGACGCTCTTGGAGAACAGAAGATTCAAGACTCTTCAGGCTTTTGTGAGAAGGACGGAGGATGTTCACCATAGATATAAATACACACCACTGGGCACACAATATTGAATCAATATTGAATCAACCTTGATTGAACGTCATGGCGTTGAATCAAGGTTGATTCAGTACTGATTCAACTTTGTGTGCCTGCTGGGTGCACTTTCACAGCCTAAGCGTCTTTGGGGCCTATATTTTAGTTGGGTGTGTATAGCGAGTAGATAGAACCATCTCTGAGAGACTGTTCTTATGCGGGAGTTGCAACATATTTTATGGAGAATTATCTAGAAACATCCGGGCCCCTGCTGAGTCCACTTTTGAGCGGACCAGTCCAAATTTTGGCAGCCTTTAAGCATAAACAAAGCAGACGACAAAATTTGCGTCTGCAAAATTGTTAAAACCAAGCTATATCATATTGAGAATTCAAAGACTAGAGGGCAAACAGTGAAAATATAAATGAGGTGACTCATTATGAGCTGCCGCATAAGGATCTACATTGCTTGGAAATTCAGGAAGGAAACTCTTTTGTCGTCGAGGTTATTTTTATTTCATTTTTTTTGTTATTGTTGTTGACAAAATGGTGTCAGTTCTTGTGTGTGTGTGTGTGTGTGTGTGTGTGTGTGTGTGTGTGTGTGTGTGTTATTTAAAACTTCATAGAAAATATTGGCCAACATAGAGTTAAAGAGTTTATTAGGTATAAGGCCAAAGGCTCATGAGTACACCGTTTTAACAACATATAACAGACAACTTTTCACCGAAAATGTGATTTATATTCTTGACAGTCACTATCAGTTGTTGCTGAAGAGATTAGCAGCCGTGTTATTTGTTTACCAGTATAGGTTATGGCCTCTGTTGCGCTCTGTATTATCCAATAAGAAAGAAGCCAATTTTTCGTCATAGTTTGATCGATACAAAGGGAAATCTGCAGGTCAGTTGCTATCTAAATTTTCCCAATCCTCCCCACCACCCACCGCGGGCTGGTGCGGCCAAATAGATATACAATGGACAATGGTGATCTATGTAAACAAGAAAAATATACATAACAGAATGGTTATGCATAAGTACAAATAGGCATTTCCGACATAAGCTACGGTACCATAACGAACGAACGTTAGCGACGATAGCAAACGTTAGAAGGCTAATTTTAGGGAGCAATCATTATTTATTTAGCCCATCTGTAGAAGTGCTATATATGCTTGTAATGTTGTCTCGCCGTAGGACGAAAACTATCTTCAGCTGCGGACGACCATATCCGCCTGCACAGGTTAATCAGGACATATGCAATATCTGATAACTGCAAGATTTCATCAATGTTTATGCGAACAGCGCTCGCTATAGCGAGATGTACTCATGCGCAGGTTAGTCTGAGTATCAGCAGATTGTATCCAGATTCGCGCGGCGCATCCCATACATTGTATAAATATAATCACTGTCAAGCGTAACCAACATAAAGTATTAACAATATGTGCATGTATTCTCATTGTTTACTTATTCTCATTGTGCATATGAACGCTTGTTTTGTGTTAAAATGTCCTTTGAGATATCACTGTGTATCAAGCGCTTTCACATACTTGCAAAGAGCGGGAGGAAAAGAAAAAGACGAAGGAAAAATAAGATTTATTAAAAAAAAAAAAAAAAAGAGTCCGAATGCCGCACATACTGCAGTCCAATACAAGCAGTAGCTTTTACAAAAAGCAAGCAGTAATTGGAAGCTTTTATCAAAAGGCCGTGTCCGATGTGACACTTAAAGGCACTTTTCATGTATTATGGCTGTTAATAATGTGATACCAATGCATTGATAAATATCAGATTTCATATTCTGGGTCACCTGTGTTCTTGCGTCATTTTCTTACTTCATTTTGAAAGAGGAACCCCCCAGAATTCTTCACGTTTTACTCAATAACTTGTCGTTTCTGTATGCATTCTGTTAAAATGAAGCCCAGAGAATGTGTAATCATGAGTACCTTCAGATAATATTACCGATTTTGTCTTGGGTTTTAAAGTTGTTTGTTTTTTATATCAGGGACAAGCCATTTATTACCAGGTGAGGGGTACAAGGCGGGGCGGATTTTTTTGTGAGCTACTTAAGCGGGAGGGGCGGGGGGGGGGGCGGGGAAATTATTAAGCCATTGAGCAGGGGAGGGGGTGAGGTGTTATATTTCTTTAGGCATATAGGGGAGTGGGTGGAGTCAGAATTCTTCCATCAGTCTTCGTTTTAAAAAAATGTCTCAGATTCTGGGGGACCCATTACTACTACATTTTCAGATTAGTTCTACTTTTGTAAACGTATATTCATTAAAAACATTTACAACAACAACAAAAAATGCCGAAACAAATGGACCTTTAATCTGTATAAATAATTAACCTGTTCAAAAGACAAAATGTTCATTGTCTTTTGAAGGTTTGATTGAGGTCAGTCTGACATAAGATAGATAATATGTTCATTATCATGTGAATGTAGGGTTGTGTGGTGTGTGTGTGTGTGGGGGGGGCGTCCTTAACTTTTTGTCACTTATCTGGTGAGGGGGGGGGTCGAAAAAAATCTGGTGAGACTACCCATCCCACCCAACTTGACAACCTGATAATAAATGACCCGTCCCTTAAATCGACCCCCAATATCAGAAACCGCAAGTAGGCTTTGGTATTCTAGACCTCCATTAATGTTGTTGCTCCGATTGTTTGAGGTTTAAACTGTAAAACTTGTCAAGTCTCAGCAAAGAGAAGAATACCAGTTTAAAGTACTTACAAGTACGCATTCTTCTATAAATCTGCATTCGGGCATAGAAGCAGATTGTTGTACTGGAACTCTCAGTATTTTCTATGCCGTGAAATTCCACGTGATCATCCACACTGATATCTACGTCGTCAAAAGCGCAAGTCATAACATTGTTTGAAATATGTAGTTTTGAGAATTGCGAAATATATATAAAATACTAAGCCATTTCGTGGAATCCTGTTAATGCTGTTAAACTTTTATGAAAAATAAAAACATATTACAAAACGCCGTTTTGCTGTAGATTGTACTATGTTGACCCCTGGGTACATAGAGAGTGTTATGAGCCAAAGATACATCGAAATATTTGCAGCAGCTGGGACAAATTCATGACCCTCAATTCTCTAATGTTGCTACGTTTGCATAAATGTCCATACCTTAAAAAGTAATATAAACTAAATCGGTCTATTGAATTTGAAAGGAGGTGTGTCAATAAGGTGGTTTTTCTGCATCCTACCAAAGTTTTATTTTTTTAAGTGATGATATACTTCTGTGAATCTAGTTTATTGAACCAAATTTGATTTTGGTCGAAAGCCCCAGTTACTGAGCTAGTGATGGGGTATTTCAACATGGTTTTAACCGGTCTTGTAAAACTATTCTCATTTGGTAGGAGAGTATAACAGACAGACAGTGTTTGATAAAATGATTAACTGAACACCTAAAATGTATTTCTGTTTGATTTTATTTGGTTTAATTTGAACATATGGTGTCAAAAAAGACTTCCTTTGACATGTAGCATTTTTTATATTTTTCTTTTCAATATTTCTTGGCGTCATTGCTAAATAATCTGACCAGTAATCATTCACCTCATGTCAAGGAAGCACCTTGACCAGGACAATTGGATGATGTGACCAGAATTCCACAATGACCGAGTTTTCATGGTTGACTGTACACATAGACTTGCTTGGGAGATGATTTTCCTTCGATTTATGACCTAGAATTACGAAACTTTGGTACAATCAATATCTTAACTGCTATACTATGCTCCACTACTCCGCCATTTATGGTGAGGGAATATATGTTGGCTTCAGTGCGGATCTCGTAGGCATCTGCGCCTGTGTCTGCGTCACATATTAAGTCCTTCTGTGACCTAGAAAATAAGGTCAAGTTCACCAAAATTTGATCACTTCTTAAGCTTGTCCTAATGGTATATCCATGCAAGTATCGTGGAATCGCGCTTATCGTTTCTAAAGACATCGTAGGTACAGGAAATTGTCACGCCTAATTTAACACTTTAAGACCTCCTGTGACCTTGAAAATGGGGCCAAATTAAACAAAACTGAATCAGCTGTTTGGCCTCTCCCTATTGTGTGTTTCCAAGCAAGTTTGATCAAATTGCGCGGATTTAAGTTTGGTAAAATTTCACCCATGATTCAAGAAATGGGTAGAAAGCTAACTGTCACGCTGACGACGACACAGACGCCGACGGGATCCGCAATGAAATCAATACGTCTCCTTTTATCATAATTATGTGGTGGTTGGGGGGATCTAGCAGATAAGATATTAATTTGGCCACAGTTTTATATTACTAGGTTATAAAGTTGAATGGAAACCATCTTCCAAACAAGTACATGTGTTCAGTCAACCATGAAAACCAGGTCATGGTGATATTCTGGTCACGTCATCCGATTGTCCTGGTCAATGTGCTGCCTTGATATGAGTTGGATGATTACTGGTCAGTTTATTTAGCAATGACGCCAAGAAATATTAAAAGAAGAGATCTAAAATATCAAAAATGCTGGATGTAAAAGGAAGTCTTTTTTGTCATATGTTAAAATTAAACCAAGAAAATGATATGGAGATGTCCTGTCAATCATTGTATTATATGCTGTCTGTCTGTTGTACTCTCCTACCTAATCAGAAAATATTACAAGACAGACTAAAACCATGTAGAATTAACCCACCCACTTCTGTTGACCCATAGCTCAGTAATTAGGGCTTTCTGTCCAAAGTTACATATGGTTCAATAAACTAGACACACTTGAGTATACCATCAGTCAAAAAAGAAAATGTTGGTAGGATGCAGAAAACCCACGTAATTGAAACCCCTCCTTTTCGTTCAACTATATTAGTTTTGTAAGGATAAAATTATCACAACTCTATTCTGTTTCAATTCTCGTAACGACCAACCCCAAGTGGCTTATTAAAATATCACAGATATTGCCCTTGATTTAAATGGGTTTTTTACGGAAAAGTTTGCATTTGTGGACTGATCCGAGGGTGAATTTGTTTATTTTCAATAATCGCATAGAATCTTGGTTATGCCCATCTTCGCTAGCCAAGGATACTAAGTCCACTTTGTCCATTACTTACCTGTAGCCGAAGGCCCATTCGCAAGTCGGATTTTCCGCAGCGCAGCAGTGACTTGTTCCTCTTGGCGCGTTATTTTTAGGCCAACTGCAAAACAGTCCCTCAACTTCGCATAATTGTTAAAAAACACTGATGACCGTATCTATTGTTTTTTTTTTTTTTTTGTTGCTTTACGTCCGCGTTACACAGCTATGGTCATGTCGGGAAGGTCAGTTAAACCTGACCACACTATTCGTGGGCAGGCTTAGAACTTCTAATCGGTTAATTGCACTTACTTTCGCCAGTAACTGACTTCTGCCGTTCTTGAAACAGCGGAAGGAGACAGTATGCGACCGGACGGGGTATCGAACCCGGGACCTCTGTGACTGTTATAAATAATTTGATTGGATGCGATGGGAGTTGCTTCCATCCAATGAAATGGCACATTGGGAAATTCGAATTACGATTTTTTTTTCTGGGGAAAATCGTTATGACAATCGAAACAACAACAACGACAGTTAGAAAGATTACAATCCATATTCTTCAACTCCACTTTTTATATTCCGCTTCTCATACGTGTAACGGTTGGAAAGATTTATATCTCCATGAAGTCCGATTGACTCACAGTGCCCCGGTACTGTGGCCTTGGCTGAGTTTCACTGAGGTGTGGGGAAAACATCGTAATACAAGAATATATATACACACACAATTTTACATCCAGTGGATCTCGGACACGGTACCAGCCGAAGGCGGAATATTTCCAACAATAAACGAGATCCCATTGCACACAGCTTTTCATTATCACTCGCCCATCGTCTTGATATGACTGAAATACTGTTATAAAGGAACTAGCCTGGCTCCAGTCGAATCTCTATGTTGTTACCCTGGTGGTCAAGAACTGCGACTGCTTGGGGATAGTAGATACCCTAATGAGTATCCGTTGATAACACCTTACAGGGCAGTTCCTGTTAGAAATGTTGCCAGATTTGAGCAGAGGCGGCAGCGGTTGTTTAACACGAAACTGCGCACAAGACGGGTGTATGTGGAGCATATTGTAAATGACATTAAAACATTTCGGTGGCTAGCAAGCATTTATGGACATTGTCGGCATTTACTGCCATCTGTAGTTGAGTTGCGTGTGAGATTAGCACGGCGGAAAACTGACTTTCTAAATACTTTGTAATGTTAGACAAATGGATGACTTGCCATTTTACGCCCCTTTTAACAGTAAAGCTGGGACCGCTAAATCACCAGCAGCAGGTAGGCGTTTAACCTACTCAAGCTACTGTGGCTGCGTGAGATGTAAAACATATATATTATGTCAGTGGCCTATTATAATGAGCCGCGACACGACAAAACCAACAATGTAGTTGTGCGCCCAGCGAAGACTCAGGTAAGCCTGGGCAGCCGCTCAGTTTGATCAGACTCTTTGATACGTGCTCAAAGGGTAGCTAAGAGTCTAAGCTACCAGCCTGCGAACAGCGAAGACTCTGATCAGACTGGGCGGATGCCCAGGCTGATCTAGTCTGCGCTGGGCGCACAACCACATTGTTGGTTTTGTCGTGTCGCGGCTCACATGGTGTTGTACAGAATACATTCATACAGTATACATTTCCATGCTTTATATGTATATTCCTTTGCCTATTTCTATACAAATGTTATTCATCTACGAATGCTCTTGTTGGATTCAGCGAATGTGTAAAAATTAAATAAAAGTGAAAATTTGGTAAACAAATAATGAATCCCCAATAAACAGATTCTAACGTCTGCTATCGTTCGCCTATCGTCGCTAACATTCGTTGGTTATTGTACCGTAGCTTATGTCGGAAATCCCTAATACAACCTAATACATGTACCAACAAATTACAAGTTTTCAAAGCATTTCTTCAAAAAAACATGTATCCCGAGTTGAGCATAAACATTGTCTAGTTAATTTAGCATAAATCGAATTACAATATTTTCAATATGCTTTACCATTACAACATATGTTTTTGCGTTTCTGACAGTTTCGAATAAAGTCCCATTTACTATGAAGGCTGATTCTTTTTCATACAGACGACGTGAGTTTGACTGGGAATAATTCTTTGGTTTATTTCTCAGGGTATCAGTTGTACATGTTTGCAAAGCATCTGCGCTGATTGATCATATTCGGCGTTCTCTTCCAAATTTAGCCGATGTTTGCAAGCATCTGCGCTGATTAATCATATTCGGCGTTCTCTTCCAAATTAAGCCGATGTTTGCAAGCATCTGCGCTGATTAATCATATTCGGCGTTCTCTTCCAAATTAAGCCGATGTTTGCAAGCATTTTCGCTGATTGATCATATTCGGCGTTCTCTTCCAAATTAAGCCGATGTTTGCAAGCATCTGCGCTGATTAATCACATTCGGCGTTCTCTTCCAAATTAAGCCGATGTTTGCAAGCATCTGCGCTGATTAATCATATTCGGCGTTCTCTTCCAAATTAAGCCGATGTTTGCAAGCATCTGCGCTGATTAATCATATTCGGCGTTCTCTTCCAAACTAAGCCGCGACACGACAGAACAAAGTAATAGTAGACTTAGAAGTTAGATCAGCGTGGACAGCCGCCCAGTCTGATCAGACTTTTTTCCTGTGCCCTAAACATGCTTAAAGGGTAGCTAAGGATCTAAGCTACCTTCATGCGAATTATAGCGAAGCCTCTAATCAGACTGAGCCACTGCTCAGGCTGATCCGAGTCTTCGCCGCCGCATATGTCACTTGGTTCGTTTTGTCGTGTCGGATCTCATTTTTAGGCCGGTTGGTCGAAGCTGTCGTGCATTCCTCGGCGTCGAAGTTGACGTGATGCTAGCGTCAGTGTGAATATTGGCATGTAAACCTGTGTTAACCCATTAATGGCCAGTGTCCCATACAAGGGACATTGGCAAAAAGTGCAAACTCATATCAGACGCCGCAAAACGCGGCGTCTGATCAGGATCCACACTATTTGCATGAGATACATGTAAATTGGTATTTTTTCATTTCATCTTAAAGAAAAAAAAGTAAAATGAAATAAAATATAAATGATAAAAACAACATAACCAGACAACCCGATTTGGCAAATGGAATCATCCATTTGATAAAGATAGAATAGTCCACTGGGCATAAATGGGTTAAAGCTGACTGAGTAAGCTTTCAAGTAGCCTAGTCGCTAGGCGAAGAAGTTATATCTCAGTCAGCCATTCTATTTTCCCAGTTTTTGTAGCTAGTCTATACTCGACTTCTTCTCATATCAGATAAAGTTTCCCTTTAAAAGGAAAGGCTTGCCAAATTAGCGCTTTGTGTAGTTCAATGTTTGTGGTATTTTGTGGTTTATGGTTTGTAGTCTTGAGAAGGTCATTTTTTGTATTACTGCTAATGAAAAATATTTCATAAAAGCATTTAAAAATAAGGATTTTCGTAAACTGTTATGTATTGTTATGTAAGAAATTTTAGGACCTTAGAAGATTTACTGGGAGTTACTTCGTCTATTTTTTTTTATTTATTTATTTATTTTGTGAAACTAAGCAGAACTGTGTTTGTACTTTGGAGCAAATGGACTACGCATAACTTGTGAAGTCTAAAATGAAAATAGTTCAAAGGGTATTCAAGTTACAGAGTGGACAAGAAAATGTTAATGGACATACTAATATACGGACAGAGACAGAACGACGGGAATTTGATTGCTATGTTCCCTGAACTGTTCGGTTAGGACAAAAATATGTTTATTATAAGATCGTCATGTCTTGATGTTGAAAAAATACATCTTACATTGGGAAAGTATTTTTACAAGTCTCTTACATGTAAGATGCTATATGATCCTTGATTTCTGATATGAGAAGGAAATAGTGGAAGTAGTTCGTCCTTCCAGCCTCATTTGTGACAGATTGGTAGGAACAAAAATCTTACTGTTCGCAACAATGGCTATTATTACAAGGGGGATTAAACTTTTGTGACTGTTTTCCTCCTTGTTTCTGTTGGAGCACATTTAAAAGCTGACTACTGAGACTCTCAGAGGAGGTTATAATGAAAATGATAGTTCCTTCCCAAACAGTTACCATAGAATGATAGTCTGCAAATATTCAGCTTATTCTTTGGGGTATTTTGTCATCACTGAGTTCAGTTATAAGTACTGGTAAAGCCTGTGGTATGTTGTTGTTGTGTCATTGTTTTACATCCATGGTAAACAGCTGCATGTATGGTCATGTCAGGACAGTCGGTTAATTCAACTACAATATTCCTGGGCAGGCTTAGCCATCCTAAGCGGTAAACTAGTACTAAGTGCACTTACTTTCGCCAGTAACTGACAACTGCCCTTCTTGACTCAGCGGAAGCGGAAACGAGAGTAAGTGGCCGTACCGTATATCGAACCCGGGACCTCTGTTTTTTTAGTCCGACGCGCCACCGACTGCACTATGCGACCCAGCAAGCCTGTGTTATAGAGTGTAACTGGTAATAGGTAATGATTACAAGTCAATGAAAGAATTAGTGTATTTTTGTTGCTTCCAAAGGATGTTTATTTTCAGAATCTTGCGTGCTGTCCTTGGTCATCACAAATTTTGTCATTAGGGATTTAATGCAAAAGAAAAAAGAAGTCTTCTATATTTTAGTAGTTGTTGTTTTGTTGTTATTTTATTGTTTTACATCCACGATAAAAAGCTATCATGGTAATGTTGGGACGGTCTATTACCCTAACCACACTATTCCTGGGCTGGCTTAGACCTTCTAAGCGATAACCGGTACTATGTGCACATTGTCATACTTTCACCAGTAACTGACAACTGCCCTCTTGATACAGGGGAAGGAGAAACGAAAGTATGTGGACGGACAGAGTAACGAACCCGGGACCTCTGGCTCTTGAGTCAAAACGCACTACCAACTGCGCTAGGTGGCCCGGTTCCTTTAAATTTTAGTAAGTTTTATTCAGAAAGGAAGGTAACTATTAAAACTGCATAGGCCTAGAAAAGGACGATTTGATGGCAATTGTGAGATACTGATATTTTCCCACACATGTTAAGTTTCCTGAACTGATTTTTTTCAATAAGACACTTTCATGAAACTGAATTACAATGTACGTTTATGAAAAAATAAGAAACTGATTTTCAATGCACGTTTATGAGAAAATAAGAAATAGTATCTAGTAAATACGATCAAACACCTTGTCTGTAAAACCAGTAAATTCTTTTAAATAACTTAAGATTAAATAAGACTGCTGGAACAGACCCTGGTTAGACTGTTCCAACCAATAGTCTAGCTTGGATCTACACTCTACACTGTTTGTACATGCATAACAACTATTGTGGAAATATTTTAGTCCGGGTTTTACGGTGCCAGGTTTTACAACGTCTGAAGTCCAGGTTTAACACAGTCCGAAGTCCAGAGTCCAAAGTCCAGAGTCCAAGTTCAGTCCATATTTTACATAATGCCCGCGAATTGCGCATGTCGTTATTTGACCTTATTTCATAGTGGACAACGAAGAAACATTCAAATACACCGGATAAATAAATAAAAAAATAATGATAACTCATGTTTTTAGTAAGGCAAAAGATGCTAGACATGTTCGATTATTTGGTGTGCCAGATTGTGGCGTGTCGTTATTTTACGGTGCTTAGGTTGCACTCCACAGTGTTTTGGATAGCTTGGTGACTCCACAGGGGGTCAGCCAAACAAAGTGACATTCCAGCCTGATTGAATGCATAAATCATTCTTTCTTCTCTTTGAATGAGCTGTACATATGCCTAAATACACTTTATAGCCATTTATAACCCCTATAAGGTCCTTATATGAATATTGTTGCAGAGAAAATGACACCCCACCCACTTTTTGGGGCCAGAAAATTTCTTCAAAAATGGCATTATTACCCATGCTCTACTCAAGAGCAGGACCATTGTTGACACCTAAAGCTTACAGATTTACCTAGAGGGCTTACAGATGATCACGGTCAACTGCAACTGAATACCTGCCAGCCGTTTAGATTTTCTGCTATTCTTAATTGAAAATGAGCACCATCATTTTGACAATTTATATTTCCCGCTTTATCAGTGCAGCCATAGTTTCGCATCATTGCCGCGCAGTGATGGGATGGTTTTCGAGTTGGAAATCAATTCAGTTTTTACTTTCCTGACACATGCTCACTCAAAGGGAGGAAAAGTTTCCTGCATATAAGGAGCCAAAAAGAATTTATAGCCCAAGATACAAGCCTACCCCAAAATATTAGCATTTTTGTCCCCGGCCAAAAGTGCGAAACTGTGAACCTTAGGTAAAAGAAGCAGTCAAACGAAGTTGCGTCCCGTAGACGCTCTCCATATATTGGTTCTCCACTTGCAATTATGAATCATTCTCAAAGCTGGGAACAAATCAGCGTCTTCCGCTTGAGTGCGCATGACAGGAAGTCATAACCTGTCTGAATACATAGGCTTGCGGCCGAAGCCACAAGCCAAAAAAGAGCCGCGACACGAGAAAGCAACAAAGTGGTAGTGCGCCCATCCCAGACTCAGATCAGCCAGGGCATTCGCCTAGTATGATCACAGTGTTTTCTAAGCGCTTTAACGGTAGCTAAGGGTCTAAGCTACCTTCATGTGGACAGGGCTCATAACATTCAAAACAAGAGATGAGCATAAAATGCATATGAAAATAAGATCGACCCCTGATTGTCAATGATGTAACCAAAGAGCCGCACCCTCGGAAAATTGCCACATGCGACGAGAAGAATCAGCCCAGTCTGTGGTAACATATATGCGTTCACAACATGTACAAGCAATCTTGAGCATCATACACTGTGGCGCCGTAAAGAGTGCGAAAAGGAAAGACACTAATGGGACTGCATTCACTTTTCCAAAGATGGGGTGAAATACATTTTTCCTTGCGCATACCTCGTGTCGTGATAAAACCAGTCCTATTTCATAAGCAAAACGCGCGTGTCTTAACTAGACGCATGCGCAATCAGAGCAGGATAGACTACACATGAGCGTAGACATATCTTGGTACCTCCTGGTTGCGTATACATACATATTTCGTTGCAAATATTATGGGCTGAAGCACATTTTTTCCTTGCGCAGGCCATTTGAGTCGTGTCGTGATAAAGTCAGCCTTGTGGTGTATGCAAAACACATATGGCTAGACTAGTCTGTGCACTAGCACAATCAGAACAGGTTAGGCGCAATAAGTATGCCTACTGGAAATCAAACGGTGAACTGCACTAACTCTGACAGACTACGCAGTTGCATAGACTTATCTTGGTACCCACTGTTTGCGTATAGTGTCAAACATATTTTGGCCGGACAAGGCTCATAACGTTTAAAGAGATGAGCATAAAATGCACGTGCAAATATAATCGACCCTTGATTATCAATGATGTAATCCAAGAGCTGCAAGATTAACAAAACAATAAATAAAAATAACCGCAGGGATCCTAAATTTTGGGATAGATGTATCTGAGAAATCAGTTTAGAATCAGATCAAGATGTGCAATGCGTCATATCCTATCAGTATTTTTGACTAACTGTCAGCTACTTAGCATTTGTTTAAATTTTAAAAATTATCTGGTAATTTAAATGTGTCCCAATAGAAAGAGTAAATTAAAACGATGGAAATTATTTAAACAGCATTGCAAGACACCCAGCAGGCACATGACGTCGTAATGATGTCAAAATGGGGTCGATGTGACGCCATCATGCCGCATCGATGTCATTATGACGTCACTTGCACGTCATGTGCCTGCTGGGCAGTAAAGTATTTCCCAGCGGGCACATGACGTCAGAATGATGTCGATGAAATGTAGTGTTTGCGTCGACGTCAGTGCGACGTCATTATAACGTTGTGTGCCTGCTGGGTAGTATGTATCAATGTGAACCTTGACCTTCCAATTAGGTATCCGTTTATCTGAATCAGAAAAAATGAGCCGCGACACGAGAAAGCAACAAAGTGTTAGTGCACCCATCGCAGACTCAGATCAGCCTGGGCATCCGCCTAGTATGATCACAGTCTTTTCTAAGCGCTTTAACGGTAGCTAAGGGTGTAGGCTACCTTCATGTGGACAGCAAAGACTCTGTTCAGACTGGGGGGGGATGCCCGGGCTTATCTGAGTCTGCGCTGGGCGCACAACCACTCTGTTTGTTTTCTCGCGTCGTGGTTCAAAATAATGATATTGGAAGTCTGCCCACAGTCATAACTAATTTATTCTAGGTCCACATTTCATTAACATCGATCTTCAGACGAAAGAAGCAATTCTATACGGAAAGAAATAATGCCAGAATTTGTGCATATTGCCAAAATTGATAAATTCTGCATTTCTATCATACAAAACTAAATTTGACAAGAAAAATGTCAGAACTGTCTTTTTAATTTACTTGTTATTTTTTTATTTGTTTTAACTATTGCAGAACTTAAATGTACAGAAAATTAGATGTGCCTGCGTGTGGGTTTCACTGCCCAAATATAAGTATGTGCTACATAGGATTTTTTGCAATCCTTTATTATTCTTACGGGCCACCAGGGTTCATCTCCCATAAAGTGCAGGTTACTATGATGATTATTAAATGTTGGTTTCATCTGTTTGTGCGACTCCACTTTGGTTGAAGGTACATTATTTTAGAGTCCAGATGAGCTGAAACAGGCGCACATGCTGCGACCTTGTACCCATGGCTCTGTGCTTGCACCGCATCTATGTTGTAGCAGACAGGCCGCAGTAAACAGTATCCAGGACGCAGTAGACAGACAGTAGACACTTCACTGGACAGTAAATAGTATACAGAAAACCGCGAACAACATGCACTACTTTTCAGCATGCTCCAAAGCGAAGGGCGAGTGGACAGTGCACAGCAGACGGTAAACGGTCTTTAACGTTGAGGGAAAAGTATTTTCCTTCGCACAGCTTTGAGATACATATACAGTGATCGTGGCATTGGGGGAAGAAAACTATCAAAGAAAAAAGAAATGAAAATAGAAAATCAAGAAAAGCAGACAAAAGGCTGCAGCACCCGGTATTCCCAGGCGGTCACCCATCCAAGTACTAACCGGGCCCGACGTTGCTTAATTTCCGTGATCGGACGAGAACCGATGTTTTCAATGAATTATGGCCGTAGACAACAAAGTACCGATTTTCAACATTTACAAAGTGTACTTTTGAGAGTTTGCGATCCGTGATAGCCTATCCTGCAGTTCTTACTACTGGGACACACATTGCAGTCCTAGTAGTGCAGTCGTATCAGGATCTGCGCTGTTTGCATTTCAGTCTCATCATGCCAGCAGACAAAAAAAATTGAATCATCATCGAATCAACGTTGATTCAATGTGATTCGATGTTTTGTGATCATCGATTAAACTATGGCAAAACATCTTCGATAAGCCTCTTTATTTCGAAGTACTAATTCGCGCCTCATATGATCAGACTTGTCTAAATTAAAAAGTAACCGTCAATATCAACGTTAATGACACGACATAGTGACGTTTAACCAACGTAAATGACGACGTTGTGTCAGCGTTGTGTGTCAGCTGAGCATGAGGAATAAATCTGTTATCATTGAATGTGGCTGGAATATTTAGTGTTGCGCCACGCGAAGAAAGTCTTCAGATGAGCATTTGCGAACTGCGCATATGCACAGTCTGCTCAGTAAGTGCATGGAAAGTCAAACACGCAGCATCTTACTAATTCCAGAGCGTAATACACTTTTTCTGACTAGTCTAAGCAGTGCAGGCTCTCTCGTAAACGATGCACTGCACTTACTGTGACAGACAACGCAGCTGCATAGACGTATCCAACTGGAGCTTATGTCTTCAATGCGGGCTGAGTAGTGTAATCTGTTACCTGTTACCTGGAGAGAGAATTAATGTGAATGCAGTTATTTCCCTTAGACCCGGGAAGCGATAGGCATTAATCGATATTTGGAATGTCATATCGATGTCCATATCCCAGGACAGGTGTTGAACTTCTCTGAAGCCGGTTTTGTCATCACTGTGTTAACAATACGAATGCGCTGGATGGAAACATTTTAATTTTTAACAATGTGGATTTTCATTTTCTTTTTCTCAGATCAAATCAATTTACTTTTTCAGTTGCTCATTCTCGTTTTAATAAGTCTCGTTTTTCCCCTCTCTCTCTGATATTTAGGTCAAATTTCGTAAGAATTTGGGGGAAAATAAATCTGATTATTGGTCAGTTTTGACAGCGGTTTGTTTTAGTTTCTGACAACAAAAACATAAAATTACTTATAATAATGAAATTGTGATATTTCTATCCCTTTGACGGCCTCATCTTTATGGAAAGATTAAGCCTGATACAGATACCCATCCACCCACGTAGTTTTTCTCATTTTTTTTTCTTTTACTCCGCCCATCGGGGCTCGCGAAATAGACTGGCTGCCTGGTGCTTCTGCGACAGAGCTGCTAGTCCTGGGTGTCATTTATCGCAGGCCGAGCAATACTTCCAGTCCCACAAATTCAGAGGCAATATCTCGACGACTAAAGTTTTTTACTGAGACGTTAAAACACTACTCAATAGGAACGATAACGTTTTCTCTTGATTTTCTGTTTTGACAAAACTGTTTAAAAGTTTTATGTAAACTGTGTCTTTCGGCATGTAACTAAGCTGCGCTATTTAAAACAATGAAGATAGAAATTTAAGATTAGTCTGATTTTCTCTGTTTTTCTGCGAACAAAAATAAATAAACTAATGAGCCATACCACGACAAAAAACAAATTGGCATGTGCGCCCTGCGAACACTCAGAATAGCGTGTGCGTTCGCCCATCTGATCTGGGCCTTCGCTGTCCGTATAGAGGTAGCTTAGACCATTGCCTGTCCTGTAAGCGCACAGCGAAGATTCTGATTAGTCTGTGCGGCTGCCAAGGCTGATCTGAGTCTTGGCAGGGCGCTATGGCACTGCGTTGATTTTGTTGCGACGCGACTGAAATTACTGTTCCATACAAAAATAATCACAAGAATGACGTTCGGATTAAATATCCATTTCTGACCTTCATTGCCGTTAGCAGGTGTTAATTTTGAGATTGCATTGTTTTGACAAGACGTGTTACCAACTGTATTTTCACACCTTCCAACCGACAGCGACTACTCAGTTGCGCACAGCGAAGATTCTGACTAGTCTGTGCGGCTGCCAAGGCTGATCTGAGTCTTGGCAGGGCGCTATGGCACTGCGTTGATTTTGTTGCGACGCGACTGAAATTACTATTTCATACAAAAATAATCACAAGAATGACGTTCGGATTAAATATCCATTTCTGACCTTCATTGCCGTTAGCAGGTGTTAATTTTGAGATTGCATTGTTTTGACAAGACGTGTGACCAACTGTATTTTCACACCTTCCAACCGACAGCGACTACTCAGTTGATGTCTTTAGCAAACAATTAAATGAGCCGCGACAAAGGTACACGTACGCCCAGCGAAGTCTTCGATCAGCCTGGGCATCCGCCTGATCCGAACAGAGGCTTCGCTATCGGCATGGAGGTAGCTTAGAGTCTTAGCTACCCTTTAAACGCATAGTTCAGACTCTGCTCAGACCGGGTGGCTGTCCAGGCTGACCCGCGTCTTCGCTGGGCGCACATTCCAATTTGTTCGTCTTATCGTATTGCGGCTCATATGAGGAAACTTTTGAACATTGAGCAGAAAGGAAAGTGACCTGTCCATGGGCGGAACCCTGACGAGTGCCTTGCAGCTTTCAACTGTTCTTTCCGTATTTCTTACTGCATTTAATTCTATCTCAATTTAATTTCCACATGATAATTTTAAATGGTTTTCGCACAGTCACAGCCTGATTTGATAACACATGTTCAAAATATTTTGAACAGAAATTCGGATCAGTTTGGTTTGTGCAGAAACACGGGTAAGGTTATGTACAAACTCAAATTCAACTAAAATTGACAAATTATTAACTGATCATAAACTCAGACCAGTGTTTTGCAAGTGCATAAGTTGGTCTGAGTCAGTTTGCAAACATAATTAATTCCATAAATTGACTATTGCAGCTTTATATTTTTTGGATTTATTTTTGTTCAAGTCATGATGACTTTAACAAACTTTAACGGTTTGACAATTACGAAAACAGTTTAGAAGTAATATCGGATTTTATGATCGATAATCGATTAATCCTCGTTTAATGATAAGTATGTTAATTGTACTGTATATTGTCAACAAATTCCGATCAGCTTGCGCAAACTGATCAGACATTGTTCAGTCTTATCAGTTTGCACATACCAGAGGCTGATAAGTATCCGCAGGTGCACAGGTTTATTATCGTAAGTACTCATATTATGGCAAAAATACAAAAAAATCACAAAAATATCTGTCAATATAATTCCTTGCTAGCTTCACTAAAACAGTCATAAGATTAAAGTGACAAGCTTGCTTAATTGCAAGAAAAATGTTTCATAGCGATTTTTTCTCATAGCGATTAATCCTTACACTACCACGGTTACGAGAAAATCTTCACTATGATTTAGTTTCTTACATTATGTTTTTTTCGACAGTAATATCTTAAGAGAGCAATAAAGTGTATATATCATCGTGTCTCCTGAACATAAATGAGCAAATCTGCCAGTCAAAAATATAATTCTATGGATTCTAAGATTCTACCGTGGGATACACAAAACATATTTCGGTTTCTTTGATAAAAACGCCCCACCACACTCAAATAAATTTCAATCAAAAATATAAGAACAAACATTAGCAATTATGATAATAATTACTAGACTGATCGAACATTACAAAAAAATATGTAATTGGTTTGCAAAGTTTTTTTTTTTTTTTTTTTAGCTTATAAAGGGATTTTTAAAACTACAAGTAGTCGATTAACTGTCTGTTCATTTTTGATGTTTACGTGTAGGAGTTACGTGACTTCTTTCTCTTTTTTCCTTTCTTGTGTTCATTCGTTTATTCTTTCTTTCCTTCTTTCTTTCTTAATAAGACAATATGAATATTCTTCCTTTCTTAGTTAGATCATAAAAGCATGTATATAAATACATAAACAAAACACGAATACCAAGAAATGAAGTGGTAAGCCTTTAAGCAATATAGGAGGATTTGGACTTAGACTATTTGAAACTATTATGAGAGAGGTTGTTTCGAAACGCGATTTTCTGTATGTTTAGAGATCGATGGAAGAAACTTATAGTATACTTATTTTATAATGAATAACATCCATGTAAACCTTATAAAAATCTCTAGGTGGTGATAACTTATAAAAGTTTTATAGAAAATCCGATCATTTTCAAATTTTAGGCTGAACATAGCTTCCCGATGGCTTTTCGACCGCTGCTCTCGATCTCTACTCGAATTTTTTAGACAAGTCAAAATTTTTCGGTTAGGAAGCCGGAGCGATGCCGAGCAAGATAGACCATCCCGACCACTCCTACAGACCGAGTACGACCAGTCCCCGATCGCTTGATCGGGCTTTTTTGAGTTGATCTGATCGGCAGTGGGAACCCTACCTTAACGTGACCCGGCCCAGCTAACGTTACATTTCCTTTTTATCGTTTCCAATAGCAAAATTTGAACGTTGCTTAGTCACAAATTATTTACATAAACGTGAATTACTTTTACATACATTTAAAAATATAATCAGATAATCTTAGCTTGCTGCTCATTATAAATTTTGTAAGTTGTCTTAATTCTTTCTTCGAAATAATAGCTTAGTCTAGCGTGGCCCTTCATCAGCAAATATATAAGGATAGGGCGATTCAAGGGCAGATAACTTTCTTTACCTGATAAAACGGAAGTGTTATGATAAGGTTTCATAAACTAGAGATAATGGCAATTCGTTAGATATATGTTATGAGCCGCGACACGACAAAACCAACAATGTGGTTGTGCGGCCAGCGCAGACTCGGGTCAGCCTGGGCATCCGCCCAGTCTGATCAGAGTCTTCGCTGTCCGCATGAAGCTAGCTTAGACATTTAGCTACCCTTTGAGCACTTAACGAAGGGTCTAGTCAATCTGAGCGGATGTTCAGGCTGATCAGAGTCTGCGCAGGGCGCACAAGCACATTGTTGGTTTTCTCGTGTCGCGGCTCATATTGTTATGCCTTTCAGTTGAACTATTCCAGCAATACGACAACAAACCTGAAATCAGCAGCAAGATAATCTTCCAGCAAAAGTCCAACTCACTCAACAGCTATGATGTGTCGGCCATCTTTGTCATGATTACGGTCATGTTAATTATTACGATGTCTACCATTTAGAAGAATGTGGTACATGAAGCTACTATCACAAAAGGAATTATCCTAAGACTATGGCCGAATTTTGACAAAGCTTGCCGATGTAGCTATGCTGCTAGTTGATTTGAGACAGCTATTGCTTCTGCAGTTATCACGTTGCATTGTTGTATTGCTGGAATAGTTCGACTGAAAGCGTACATCACATATCTAACAAATCTCCATTATCTAAAGTTTATGAAACTTGATCATAACAAGTCCATTTTATAACGCAAAGCAAATTATCTGCCCTTGAATTCCCCAACCCCATAGATTTAATTACAAAAGGCATGCTGGACTTTTTTCTTAGAAATGATCAAAATAGCTTACAAAATTTGTAATGGACATCAAGATAAGACATTTATATTTCAAAGTTCAGGTGAATTAATGAACGTTTCTATACACAATTCATAGCTAAACAACGTTCTGAATTTGCTATTAGAAACGATAAAAAATGCAACGCAAAGTTAGCTGGATTAACCTTTCGTGATCTGCCTTCCAAAAACGTGTTAATGTGCGATAAAACTCTTTATTAATTCTAACATGACGTTAACGTTTTCCCCATTCCCCTATAGGAAGCAGCGCCATGTGAAAATTTGTGATAAATCACGTTTTTAACGCTCGGCGTGCACACTTCGCGCCTTCATGACGTCGGACGTAAGCATTTAACTTCCGACGAAGTCCGCCTCAAAAGAGTCCATTAGAAAACGTCGCAATATCCATGCATATTGATCGTGTATAATGTTGGAACATATTAAATGATTTTTCTTACCGGTAAATTATCGCAGATTAACAGGTGTTGTCGGGCAGATACGAATGTTAACTCACGCCTGCAGTAAATTATCGCAGATTAACACATGGCAGATACGAATATTAACTCACTCCGGCCTGTGGGCGTCGTGAATTAATATACTATGCAAAATATATTTAGCAAATTTTTATATTTTGCAATTTTTCTCATTACTGAAGTGCAACATGAAGCGAAATTAAATTGAATTGAAAGGAACCGTATTTGGGGCTTAAGATACCATGGAATTACAGAAGCCATCTTTAAAAACGATATTGGAAAAAAAAAGCGATAAGCGCGGAAGGGGTCATTAGCCGAAATTCGCACCCATTGAAAAGCAACATACAAATGATAAGCATGTGATTTTTTTGTACGGTATTTTTCAACATTTTCATGCTCAGTTTTCTTGTCAAAGCTATTGATTGTGTAAAAGATATGGTTAAGCTTAACAACTGACGAATCTTAGCATGCGCCATTGACGTCAAAACGTGTTAATTCGGGTCAATGTGCAATGATTCACGAGTACTTCACTTCAATGCAGAATCAAAACCCGACAAAAACAATAGGCTGAAATTAAAGGTCATCCCATGATTAATTTAACTGTGAAGTTTCTTCATTGAAGTATAACGTAACTGTGAGAAAATGATGACGTTATTCTGAGACTTTTGACTTATGCTCAGTAACCGGGAAGAATTTTCTTTCTGAATTGTTAACATTATCATATTGGTACCTACCAAACAATCATACACTCAAAAGGGATTCATGAAATACCGATTAGAAACAAGATTTTAAGATGATAACGTAAAAACAAGGGAAAACGTCAAATTTTCGAACTTTGTAAACCTCATACACGTAGCATATTCAAATGTTTTAGAGCGTTTTCCTTTATTTGAACAGCATACCAGCCGCATCATTATGGTCGTGGCTTTTGTACATGATCATAAATGTCTTTCAGATACAATGGTCATAAAAACTGACGTCACCATAGTTCAAACGCTACAATTGAGCAATCTTGATTCTTTTACCTGCCAGTCCATCTCGAATGATCGGCCTTTATATCTTTATGCAGTAAAGTGCCAAAAATTCCTAATATGGTGGTTTTGACACAAACAAAAAAATTGCTATATTTATTGTGCATAGTATATTTCGTGATCTGCTCTCCACCAGCATGTGTTAATCTGCGATAATTTACCGGTAAGGAAAAATTATTTATTAATTAAACCCGAACAATAACCAAGTTAATCATGCATATGCTGTAAAATTCACCTGATAACAGGGTTATGATAACATGATGTGATATCGTGTCACTTTAGAAGTGCGCTTGCGCGAATGTTATCAGGCGATGCCTACAGAAGCGATCTCCGAATACTGATGTTGGCCGTGATAACAACGTTCGATTGGCTAAATGACGTCACCGACTAACGTCATAACGCGACGTCAACGTTCAAACAAAACTACGTTTACTTTTCTTTTGTTGACTTTCTTTACACCTGAAAATATTCTAATGGTGCATGATAGATAGAAAACCATGTAAGTGTCTTTTGATATGAAGTTTATCAGGCTCGACCAGAATCACGTCGGACTGGCTCGGCAAGCCTCGCCATTACCACGCTGTTTCTGGTCTCGCCTGATAAACTTGATATCAAATGACACTAACATGGTATTCTCGCATCTTATCTTCTTCCCCAACTCGTTTAATAAATTCAATAATACATGAGCACTCATGTAAGATCCTCTATTTATTTCACCGAATGAAAACCAAAAGCAGTATTTTCATGAGTTGCGAAGCCACAAGTAAAACAAGAGGTCCATGATGGACCTAAATCGCTCACCTGAGTTATGATGAAATAACATGGAAGATCAACTATTTGATGATGGTTCAATTGGGGCAGTTTTGCGTTTTCTAATCTATATTCTGACAAAGTTTCATTTAGATTGGATCAAAACTGTGCCCTCTAGAGTGTAAACAATGTTTTTCTAAGATCAGACCTTGCAATCTAGTTTTTGATCAGACATTATTAAGTTTTAAACTTGGCCTACATTTCATGAAGATACACATTCTGACAAAGTTTCATGAAGATTCAGTGCAAAGTAAAGCCACAGTTGTGTATACAAGGTTTTTCTATGATTTGACCTAGTGACCTACCGGTAGTTTTTGACCCGACAATACCCAGATCCAAACTTGGCCTAGATTTCATTAAGATAATCATTCTGACAAAGTTTCATGAATATTGAACCAAAACTGTACCCTCTAGAGTATACACAATGTTTTTCTAAGGTTTGACCTAGTGACCTAATTTTTGATCCAACATGACCCAGTTCCACCCTTGGTCTAGTTTTGTTGGAGATAAACATTTTGACAAAGTTTCATGAAGATTGGATCATAACTGTGCCCTCTAGAGCTTTCACATGTTTTTTCTAAGATCAGACCTAGTGACCTAGTTTTTGACCTGACATGGTCCAGTTTCAAATCTGGTCTAGATTTCAGAAAGATAAGCATTCTGACAAAGTTTCATGAAGATTGAATCATAACTGTGACCTCTAGAGTGTACACATGTTTTTTTCTAAGATTTGACCTAGTGACCTAGTTTTTGACCCTACATGACTCAGTTTCAATCTCGGCTTAGATTCTATATGGATAAACATTCTGACAAAGTTTCATTAAGATTGGATCATAACTGTGCCCTCTAGAGTGTACACAAGGTTTTTCTAAGATTTGACCTAGTGACCTAATTTTTGACCCCACATGACTCAGTTTCACTCTTGGCCTAGATTGTATAAGGATTAACATTCAGACACAGTTTAATGAACATTGGATCATAACTGTGCCCTCTAGAGTGTACACAAGGTTTTTCTAAGATTTGACCTAGTGACCTAGTTTTTGATCCCACATGACCCAGTTTCAAATTTGGTCTAGATTTTATTAAGATAAACATTCTGACAAAGTTTCATGATGATTGGGTCAAAACTGTGCCCTCTGTGTCATTCTAAGTTTTATTTCTATTTTTAGCTCTGGCGGCCATTTTGTTAAACGGAGTGGAACCGTTTTAACAATTTTGGTTCAGAGCCAAGAGTCAAACATTTCTATGAAATTATTTTGAAATCGAGTCAATGGCTTCAGAGGAGATGTCGTTTAAAGGTTTTTCTATTTTTAGATTTCTGTTTTTAGCTCTGGTGGCCATTTTGTTCAGCGGAGTGGAACCGTTTTAGCAATTTTGGTTCAGGGCCATGAGTCCTGTGAATTTTTTTTATGTCGTTTAAAGGTTTTTCTATTTTTAGCTCTGGCGGCCATTTTGTTCAGCGGAGCGGAACCATTTTAGCAATTTTGGTTCAGGGCTATAACAGAAATATTTGTGTGAAATTATTTTGAAATTGGCTCACTGGTCTAGGAGGAGATGTCGTTTGAAGAAATTGTTGACGGACGGACTGACAGACGGACGGACAAATATCGATCACAATAGCTCACCTTGAGCACTTCGTGCTCAGGTGAGCTAAATACCACTTTGGTGTTCATGAGTGAAAAAAATCACCTTACACTGAAAAAGTCAAATTTTCTATTTCTTTTATGCTTGAAATCACAATAATTCTGTTTATTCTAGAGTGTCAGCCATCTCGACAGAAACGCAACTTTTTTTCTAGCCGTTCTGCGTCAAATTTGATGCTTCCATGATGTTTATTGGGTATTATGTTGGTTGTAAACAAAGTTTGCAACTGGAAAATAGCTTCAAATATCATTTCGATAAACAGATCTCAAAAAAAAGCAAATAAAGAATGCCTACAGGAGACTTAGGCGGACTGACGTCGCGTGCAAAAACACTGTTACTTTGGCGCTTTAAGTGACCTCATTAACGTCGTAATGACGTGCAAACATGCATGACATAATTTTGTCAAGCCAGATAACATTTAGCCAATAAGCAACAAAAAACTTGAGGCTATTTCACAAATATCCTATTTCTGAAACAGTGAAATCGAAAGTGATAATTTCACTGTTTAATACAGTGAGATTATCAGATTCGATTTCACCGAGAAATCTCTATAATTCATTGAAAAGCATAAAGAAATGTATTATTAAACCCTAGCAATACCCAAGTATTCCTTGGACTATTGAAAGATATGTATAAAACATGTCTACGAGTAGCCCTATGAATAACTGACTCCGACCTAGCAGGCACATGGCGTTGAAATGACGTCGTACCGACGTCGATGCGACGTAATAACGTCGCATCGACGTCAGTTTCACGTCATACTGACGTCATGTGCCTGCTTGGGAGGTTATGAAATTTTTTTTCGTGCTAAACTCAGCTGAGCATGAAATTTTACCTGTTTATAAATAGCAAATGATTGATAAGTTCAGTTGTTTTTATGCTCACTTTAGCTGAAATTGAATAAGAAATTTTCTCTGCTTATAAATATGAAAATGTCAACATTAGTTGGCATTTTCATATTAATAAGCAGAGACAATTTCATGCTTAGCTGAGTTGAGCACGAAAAAAGTTTTGTAACCTCGGGGCATGGGTATTGATTGGGTTTGCCAAGGTAATATTTCCAAACGTGCCCACTAGTTTGACTTCCTCGGGACATATCACGAAACTTTGAACCAGGCGCTATATACATCCGCACATAAAGTGATGTGACATAAAATGTTGCTGCAGTAAAGTACAAACTGTCCGTGTCCTTTCATGTCACACCTGGTCACCAGTACATGTATTTTTTACTTGTCACTGCTAGCATCTGTCCGTATACATGTAATTGGTCCATGTGAAACAAGTGTATAATCTGGTATAATGAACTAAAGCCCTAATATGTAGGAAATGTCCGAGAAAAACGATGAAATTGCCCCCAAAAGGCAGTCTGATCAGGATATGCATTGCTTTCCATTAAGCCAATGGTTAAAAGGAAACGATACCTGGATAGGTGTACTTTCAGGAGAGTAAACTCTTGCATTTAAATTTTACCTCTCTTCTAAATGGGAATCAACCAACTCTTAATGTAAATTCTTTCCTTTTAGAAAAGATCCCGTTTTGGAAAGGCTTTGTCGCAAAAGGAAACTAATGGGATCTCACAACTGAGCCGCGACACAAGAAAACCAACAAATTGGCCAAGCGCCCAGAACAGACTCATATCAGCCTGCGCATCCGCCAAGACCAGACTCTTCGCTAAGCGCTTAAAGGATAGCTAAGGGCCTTAGCTACCTCCATGCGGACAGCGAAAATTCTGATCAGACTGGGCGGATGCCAAGACTAATCTGAGTCTGCGCTGGGTGCACAACCACTTTGTTGGTTTTCTTGTGTTGCGGCTCATATTAACTGTCTCATATGGCACGATTGCAGAAAAAAGGCTTGAAATTGTACCCATTTAGCTGAAGTCTAATATAAGATAAGATACTTGTCACTTCTCTAAATGCTAAGGTAGCTGGTCCAGTATACAAAATCTGTAAAGTGTCCGAATGCACAGGGATATTGCCAAATACGAGATGATGTCCCAGTCTATACCAGCTTATAAACGAGAATATGATCGTGACTCTGTAATCCCACTAACAGTGTATCATCAGTCTCTCGGTACGATATGGAATAAGGAATCTTGCTTCTGTCACTGTATGCCAAGAGAGTTTCATACTTGTCACCATTCGCAGTAATCACCACCTGTCCACTAGAACTTCCATCACCCAGATACGGATTTTGATCGCAAACCAAGATATTGTCCTCAGCATCAACGCACAAACCCAGTGGTTTTCTCAGTTTATCTTTATTCTGATATTTTCTGACCAAGTTTCCATCAGTTGTCATACATGTTATTGTAGCTTGAGAACCAGTTCCGCTAGTAACAAAGATCTTACCAGAGCTACTTGCAGTGATGTAGTATGGATGGTCAAACTCGACACCTGCTTGCAACATTCTCTTCCTGTTGCCATTCAGATCTAGGACTTGCACTTCTCCTGGATATGACTTTGTTGTATATCTTTCATCACCAAATACTTCAATACCATCGCATCTTCCATCCAGCTTAATGGTACGACCATACTTGAACTGAGGAAACACTTGTATGTACTGGAGCTGCTGGGTACATCTATCAGGCAGAGTATACGGGAACCTCTGGGTATCAGACAGGGTATACGGGAGCTGCTTGATGTCAGTCAGGGTAATAATGACATTATTGTCGTCGACAACCGATACGTCCCACGGAGAGGAAATTAGGGTCAAGTGTTCACGTAGTACCAAAGCCTTGTCAAGCAATTTGACATTTTTATTCTCACAATCGCATAACACAGCATGTCCACTAAGCATAAATGTACATCCAGTTATAGATGGTGTTTTTTCATCATCCGGTGCTTTTACTTCCACTTTGGTTTGTAAATTGGCCTTTTTACCCATAAATACTTTCTTAATACACTGGTTTCCGCTTGTATCGCTGTGAGGCAGGCGTTTGCCTGTTCCCTTCAAATTACCTAGGGAAGCTATGTTTGTTTGAAACTCATATAATTTCTTGTTTCCAACAAAGGATAAAGTTAGTTTGGGCATATCTTTCTCCATTTCCGCTAACAAAGTTTCATATTCCTTAAGACTTTTTGAGACCTGGACTTCTGTTGTGAACATCTTTACTTTGTTGGCGGCATTTTTTGCATCTACAAGTTGCTGAGTGTCAGAATCCAACATTTGTAATCCTGTTGTAAGTGCCGAAATTTGCTGACCAATATGTTGTCTCTGTTCTGTGTCGAGTGTGTCCAATTCTTGAATCATATTTTGCTCCAGTCTGTCTAAGAAGGCATCGATCTTCGCTCTAAAGTCTTTGATTTCTTTTTTGCAATCTTCGATTATACCTTTTAGTCCTTTTAGCTCGGATTTGCATTGTTTCTGCATGCTCTCATATCGATGTTCCAGCGATTTTATTTTTGTTAAAACTTCATTGAGCATCTCGGTGTTGCACTTACTTATTTTGTCTTGGACGTCGTTTATTTTACAGTGTCGATGCTTCAACTTCTTGCATGGATTACACATTAGATCTTGATGCTCTTCACAGTAAAACTCAACTTCTTGGTTCTTGTTACAACCGCAGTAGACTGGGACACCATACTTTTGATAGCTTGAAGAAGGGGCTGGTCTCTTTTCACCCGACAAAATGCTATGACTTTTCGTGATAGCCAGTTTTTGATGAACATCCTTGCACGAATCACATAGGTATTCTCTGCATTCGTTACAGTAATGGTTGGCTTTCTTGTCTAGTTTATCTGTTTGACAGGGTCCGCAGGTGATATCATATAATTCGTCAGACGCTCCTTGTAAAGATCTAGCACCATCTACAGATGCCATTATATGTGTTTCTGAAAAAAAACCTATAAAACTTAAGCGACAACTAAAAAATAGTGCGACAGATAAGGGCTTTTATATGTATGACCCTTTCAACAATGTCCAAGCTATTCGTGTATGTGGAGAAAATGCATGAAAGTGTGATGAAAGACAAATAAGGCAACGTATAGACGGACTTGGAAACAAAATTTGTAATGTATGAGTCCACAACACTAATACGAGCGGATAAAAAGAAGAAAAAAACTGCTTAAATATGTGCCCCACTAAACTTTGATTGTATTGGGTTGTTCATAAGTTTCTCGCAGGAAAACCGCAAGCCAAGAAAAACACGTAACAGACAATAAGTATTATCCCCCGCCAAAGGCGGGGGTATAATTTTCTCCAAGTCCGTCCACCGTATGTCCGTCCGTCCTTCCATCCGTTTGTCCTCAGCCATAACTAAGTAACCACTGGACGGAATTTCATGAAACTTCAAATCAAATAAATATATATCACTATAACGCGCTGACGCATGTGACGTTTCTTCAGACTGGTTTCAGTAGTACATGAGTTATTGCCCTTTAATTGACTTAAAATTAATCCGTCCGTCCGGAGCCATAACTAGGAAACCACTATAATTTTCTCCAAGTCCGTCCGCCGTATGTCCGTCCGTCCTTCCATCCGTTCTTTCGTCCATCCGTCCTGAGCCATAACTAAGTAACCACTGGACGGAATTTCATGAAACTTCAAATCAAATAAATATATATCAATATAACGCGCTGACGCATGTGACGTTTCTTCAGACTGGTTTCAGTAGTACATGAGTTATTGCCCTTTAATTGACTTGAAATTAATCCGTCCGTCCGGAGCCATAACTAGAAAACCACTAAACGGATTTTCATGAAACTTAAATTAAATATATATCACTATAACGCGCTGACGCACTTGAAGTTTCGTCAGACTGGCTTCAGTAATACATGAGTTATTGCCCGTTAATTGACTTAAAATTAATAAAATGAGCCATAACTAGGTACCAATTTTTAAAACTTCATGAAACTTAAACTAAATATATATCACCATAACCCAGTTATATGCACAGAAAGTTTCGTCAGAATGGCATCAGTAGTACATGAGTTATTGCCCTTGAATGAATTTAAGATTGAATAATTCAGCCATAAGCAAGTAATCAATGAACAGAGTTTTATGAAACGTATTCTACATATGTATCATCATAACACCTTCGTGCATTTTACGTTTTGTCGGAATTGATTCAGTAAGCAATGAGTTATTTCCCTTTACTTGGTTTAAAATCAACAAAGTGAGTCATAACTAAGTAACCAATAGATGGAATTTCATGAAATTTAAAACAATTATGTATTGTCATGACACAGGCGTGCACATTAAGTTTTGTCATAATCGCTGTAGTAGTGCAATCAAACCCTTAGATTGATTTAAAATCACTAAATTAGCCATAACTAAGGTGCCGGTGAACAAAATTTCTTGAAACTGAATTAAAATGTATCATCATAGTGCAGTGATGCTGAGGCAAGTGTTTAAGAAGAACAGCTTCAGCTTATGCCTCACTTATTCCATAGTTATTGTCCTTGAGTTTATTTACAATCCAGAAGTTCAGCCTGTGAACAAAAATTTATATTCAAACTTAAAATAAACCATTCAACCTTAAAATAAACCATAAAGAAATCGGGGCCACTTCGGCGGGGTATATAAATTCACCGAATTTGCTTGTTTCATCTGCTTTCTAGCTGCGATAACTTTGTTTTATCTGTCATTTACTTAAGTATACACTGGCAGTTTGGGCCCTCATAAAATGTGAAAACAATAAGTCTGAGCGGCAGATAACCATAAATTTAGGCGGTATTCGGATGGATAGTATGTCCTTTTTAGCAGTAGTCAGTCATATCAGGACGATGGATGAGTGATAATGAAAGGCTGTGTGCAATGGAACCCCGTTTATAATTGAAAAGATTACCGCCTCCAGCGGGGCTCGAACCCAGGACCGCTAGATCAGCAGGCCAGCGCTAAACCTTCTGTGCTACCGGGGCTCCTCGCGGTATTCCTGTAGCAGTAAATATTTGAGCCGCGACACGAGAAAACCAACAATGTGGTTGTGCGCCCTGCCCAGACTCAGATCAGCCTGAGCATCCGCCCAGTCCGATTAGACTCTTTACTCAGCGCTTAAAGGGTAGCTAAGGGTCTAAGCTAGCTCCCTGCGGACAGCGAAGACTCTGTTCAGACTGGGCGGATGCCCAGGCTGATCTGAGTCTGCGCTGGGCGCACAACCACTTTGTTGGTTTTGCTCATTTCTTGACCAATCCGCGGAAATGCGCAATATAGTCCTCACTCAATAGTATTCACTCAACAGCACAACGGATCCTTTTTAACATAGTCAAGTTTCAGCAATATTTTCTGTACCTTCCTATGTTTACATTGGCTAATACCCCTATTCCACACAGACCACGAATCCCACGAATCGTCACGAATTGATCAATTTTAGGATTCGTAGCCGAATCGTAATTACTTCGTGAAGTTCTTAACTGAATCGTTTATATTCGTAGTCAGTTCTTGCAATTCTTGAGCAATCGGGAATTCGTGGCAAAAGTTTTGAGATGTTCAAAATTTTGGTCACGAACTCCCGATTCAAAAAATTCGTAATTTTTTCGTAACAGAATCTTAATGCATTCTTAGGCATCGTAACTGATTCGAAATCGATTCTTAGGCGTTCGTAGTGTTCTCAACTCATTCGGGGATTCGTGAATATGTACCTTTGATGCATTTGCGCACAGTGAAGACTCTGGACGCATGCATTTATCTACCCAGCGGGCAAATGACGTCGTACTGACGTCGATGAGATGTCACTACGTCGCACTGACCTTATTACGACGTCGTTACGACATCATGTGCCTCGTGCGTAGACATTTCATTTTGTGGCCATAGATTTCTGATTGTTCATACTTAATATGTACGAACAGCAAAGGATCTGATCAGGCTTGGGGCCTTTTCATACCTATTTTGGGAGAAAATCCCACGAATTTTCAAGAATAGTCATGAATTCATTTTTTCGTACCGGATTCGTACGTGCATTCGGCGTATTCTTAACTGATTCGTAACTAATTCTAAACGTGCGTGCAGTATTTCCAAAGAGATTCCTGTAAATCTTACTGAATTCTTGACAATATTCGTGCGAGTCCAGTCGAATCCAGTCGAATCCCACGAATATTCGTAACCCCATCGTACTTGTATCGTTAGTGTAGTGGATAACACTCCGGACTACCAACCCAGGGGTCGCAAGATCGATCCCCCGCTTCTCCGGTCTTTCGGATGAGACTGTAAACCGAGGTCCCGTCTCCATATGACCTCGTTGTTGGTGGGACGTTAAACCCGAGTTCACTCACTCACTCACACTTGTATCGTAACTGAATCGTAGAGCAATACGAATTGGACTAGAAAATTTACAATCGCCACGAATTCTAATATTTATCCATTCGTGACGATTCGTGGGATTCGTGGTCTGTGTGGAATAGGGGCATGATAAAAATCTTAAAAAGTTCCTTCAAGAGAAGAGTACACATTCATAAGCCGGAACATGGGCCATACTTCGAAGTTTCGGCAATCCAAGCCTCATCAGTGACCCTGGTAATATTTGGCGAAGAAAGCCAGAGAAAAGCATACTGCAAGTTATTAGTTTTAACAAGGCAATTCAAAGACTTATTACATTTGTAGTATCAAAAGCTGGGTCCAGCGATGGTCGAGAATAAGTCCAAACCAGTCAAAATTTCTCATTTCTCAGAATATATCCGCTGATCTTAAAGGACAATAACAAAATATAATCTGCATTTTGCATGATGTATCCAAGCCTCTCCAGTGACCGTGATAATATCTGGCGACGAAATCCAGAGAAAAGGCATACTGTAATTTCTTAGTTTTAACAAGGAAGTATCAGATTGAATGGCAAACAGCAGGGTACTGCGATGGTCGAGAATATTAAAAGTCCAAACCAATCAAAAATTCTCATTTCTCAGAAAATTTCCTCTGATCTTAAAGAACAAAAATAAAATATAATCTGCACTATGGATGATGTACGGGGAGACGTTTTACGGCCGCCACACTGCACAACACCAGTTGTCAATGTGAAAAAGTGCATATTGAAAATGTATCAAGTTGCATGATTGTATTTTGGCAGACGCGAGTTACCGTGCAATCATAATTTTAGGGACACATGGTTTTAACTAAACAATATAGGCAGAGATTATACTGACGCCGAAGCTTATCAGGGTCTACACTGTTTGCCATTCCATCTACATTATTTAGACGTATTACTGCACTGAAATACCAAACTGTTCAGTTTTAAGGACAATTTCTATAATTATTTTAGGGGACAATCATAATAATTAACAGTATAAAAAATTGGAGGTCCGTAAAATATATTTTGATAAAAATGGTGAAATAGGCTTATCACTTTTAAGACAGGAAACCCGTTTATGAGACATATGCGAACAGTGCAGACCCAGTTCAGACGCCGCAGAACGCGGCGTCTGTTCAGGATCAACACTGTTTGGTTACAGATATTTTTATGCAAAATACAAATGAAAGTAAAAACGTTCGCCAGAAACCCCTAAAACTAGAACTGGACTCATCCATTAAGTAAGGATGGACTAGTCTACTAGTTAACAAAGGGTTAAAGACAAGGTTATACTGACATGAATTGTTTTCATGTTGTTTACAGGTATAAATTCATCAGGACAGTAGTAGAGTTCAATTCTCGTATCGACGTGATCCCTGCACCTCAGCGGAACGAATCCATAGCCGCAGTAACAGGGCGCCGAGCATCCGTCCCTGTCCTCGTCGAATGTCGTTGGTAGCCGCGACCATAGGGAGACTCTTCCTGGAAGCACCACACATCATCAGGTATTCTTTAGCAACAACGACCCCGGTTAGGGCCACACCGTCGAAGAATCTTCGCCGCCACGTGACTGGGTTGCCACGTGGCGTTGCCACTCCCTCACCGCGTTGAGGTGTTCTTCGTCCGAGTTCCGAAGGAGATTCATCAGGACAATGACATTGCTTTAATATACATGTATATCACAACATACCTTTACAGGTCTTTCCTCTTCTCCACTTAGTAAAATTTTAATTTCGTTTGCGTTACAGACGTGCTGCCTGCTTAACACATAATGGCGGACTACTTCAATGCGGAAGGAAATTTTTCTCTCTCTTTTTTTTTTTTTTTTTTTTTTTTTCTTAAACAAAATTGAAGGGATATAACTACAAAAAACTATTTTAAAGAAAACTTGTCTAGATTAGTCTGCCTTCAAAAGTTTAGAGTTTGGTCTGTGCGTACTTATATTTTGAGTACGCGTGTCCACGAATAGAGGACAGAGTATACGTTGTCCGCACAAATAAGGACGCCATTATGACAGTTCCTGGATACGAGTTTTTCATCGCGATCGGGTGAAAGAAAACTGCCCCAGCCATGTGCGCTTAACCGTAATAATGACATGTCACTGAAGGACGTGGAAGCATAGAAAAATGTATTTATAAGACAAAAGTTGAATAACTTCAATAGTAACATATACTATCTGAGCAACATGATGTTTATTCATAAATGAGCCCTGACACGACAAAACCAACAACGTGGTTGTGCGCGCAGTGCCGACTCAGATCAGCCTGGGCATCCGCCCAGTCTGATCAGAGTCTTCGCTGTCCGCATGTAAGTACAGTGGACTCGACAGTATCGGATCATCGACAGTATCGGATCACTCTTATGTTATCACCCATTTTCCTCACAAATGAAGCAAATATTTTTTACCATTATATTACAGTCATCGAGTTAAACCAATGACAAAGTGCGGGTGAAAAATTCAATCGAAATTTGCGGATGTGAAACAAATCAGAGTTGTTGAAAAGCTTGACCCCTCTTCAGCGGCGCTTGCATTTTGTCTGTTGCTCGTTACTCCCAAAACAAATTTCGTTCGTTTACACAATTTTATAATTAGGCGATTGAAACCGATTTGGCTTTGTAATGTGTCCTGGCATCCCTCAAATTGCAGACAGTCATTATTTTCGTGACATCCCAGTATTTGATGAAGCTAGAGACTTGAAAAGTTGGGCACCAATGTGCGACAGTAACGGATCATTATATTAGTTGAACTGAAATACAGGCAATAGCTTGAAAACTTAATGTCAAATGCAGGCCTGATGCTGGAAGTAAGTCATAAATCAACTACCTGAATGACTGCCGTGTCTTCTTTCAAAAAAGATCGGTATAAAAAATAATACAATATCCTTTTTGTAAAATATCGCCCATCTCACGCCCCACACACTACCGTCTGATAATGACGGTTATGCGTAGCACATCTAAGCTTCCGCTAAACATTCTGAAGAAACATTCGACATCAGCTCGCATGTTTGTGAATCCACTAATGTTTTGCGTTCATCAGCTGGACATTTGTACACTGCGTAGACTCAGATTAATGCAGCAGAACTCGTTGAATGACCATGTAGTGTTTATACTCTGTTTGCATTGATATTCCAGTGCTAAGGCGGAAAATTACCATAAATTTCTTGATCCTAAACTTATCAGGGTGTATTCTTTGCACTGATTCTTTGCGATGTCAGATTATGGCTTATACTGTTTGAGTAGTTCCGTGCTAAAGGAACGCAGGGGATAACTGAGTTAAGAATTATTGACATGCTTAAGCCTTGTACATTTGTACACATTCAACTGTTAGCTAACGTTGCTGGTGACGGGCCACGTGAAAAATATCGTTGAAAGGCCGTAAAAGTTTCCTCTCAGAGTTTAATAGGTCCAACTGTTTATGTAGACAAATTATTGAAGCTAAGTAGTTTGGCAGAACGGCTCGGAGGAACTCTCTTATAAAATGATATCATGTGATCCGATACTGTCGTAACTGATTCGTTACTGTCGTAAGACCCTCCTGTAAATCTGGATAGGTTATCTGCCCTTAAAGGAATAAATTTCGTAAATATTTTGACATGGATAGATAGAAGGGATATTTTGCAATGTGTTATGTATTTAACATACAAAATGTTAGCATTCATATACAACAAAACAGGAGTTTTATTGAACTTGATCCGATACTGTCGAGTCCACTGTAGCTTAGACCCTTAGCTACCCTTTAAGCGCCTACCGAAGAGTCTGATCAAACTGGGCGGATGCCCCGGCTGGTCTGAGTCTGCACCGGGCGCCTAACCACATTGGTGGTTTTGTCGTGTCGCGGCTCAAATACTTTTGGAGTAGAAAGATCGACAGTGATCAGAAATTATTCAAACCAGGATTCGGGGTTATAAAACTTGAGAATAATCTCAAACTCAAAATAATGCACACTGATTGGCTGCTTCTCAGCATGTGCTCGGAAGCAGCCAATCAGTGTACTTTATTTTGAATTTGAGAATGTACCTAAGTTTTATAACCTCTGGGCCGGGTCCCATATCCTGCACTCAAGTATATACATAAATTGGCTATATAAAAATATAGCAAAAGTAAACTGAAAATTCTGGTTTCGCCCTATTCCGCCAAAAGCGCCAAAATGCAGAAGAAAATATCTGAGCCGCGACGCGAGAAAACCAACAAAGTGGTTGTACACCCAGTGCAGACTCGGGTCAGCCTGGGAATCCACCCAGTTCGATCATACTCATGCTAAGCGCTGGATGGGTAGCTAAGGATCTAAGCTTCCTCCATGCAGACAGCGAAGACTCTGATCAGACTGGGCGGATGCCCAGGCTGATCAGAGTCTGCGCTGGGCGCACAACCACTTTGTTGGTTCTGTCGTGTCGAGGCTCATTTGCGTCTGCATTTTGTACATGCAAGCTATATCATAGTGAGAACTCAAAAGAAAGATGGCAAATAGTGTAGAACAAGATGAGGCGGCTGATCAAGATCTACACTGTTTGCAAATTTGGCTTTTTTCTTCTCTGGGACTTAAAG
Source organism: Ctena decussata (assembly GCA_963989385.1). Lineage (NCBI taxonomy): Eukaryota > Metazoa > Mollusca > Bivalvia > Lucinida > Lucinidae > Ctena > Ctena decussata. The sequence goes on along the minus strand of OZ022510.1, from coordinate 11,402,644 downwards.
TGTAAAATGCAGTCATTAGTTAAAAGCTTGCACTTTAGGGACAAACTCATGCTAAAGTTTGCGTTTTATAGCAAGAGGGGCAAAATCAGCTTTTCTCTTTATATATTTTTTTTTCTTGCTTACTTATGTTACTCATACTTTTGGCTCATTATTACCAGGTTCGTATACTTCGAGTTTTCTTTTTTTTTTCAAGGTCGACCGAGTGGGGTTTGAATTCGGACATGTCCACGGCGAATACATTTTTGAACTTGGATGTATATTCAGTGAACCGAACTATCTGCCATTAGTTGTCGTTTTAGCCACGCCCGGTTAAGATCAGAAACATTGAAAATCGGAGTACATGTACATCGTAATCCTGATATAACTCATTTTTAAATGATTATTGGAAGTGCAATTCTTTGGTATATGTGTTGATAAACATGAAGTATATTGCAGGTATGCTTTAATACCAACTTGATGTTCATTTTCATGTCTCTCATTTTACTCCTTTCTTCTCTCTCTCTCTCTCTCTCTCTCTCTCTCTCTCTCTCTCTCTGTTTGAAAACATTTCATATAATAATAATTGGTTGATAGCTTTAGATTGCAACTGGTTTCACACAACAAAATATAGTTTGCAGTATGACTATACAGGAGACAGATTTATATAAGTCTGTTGGCTTCTTTCTGAATCCTATTTGTGTGCTGTATGATTGTATGATTTATATAAGTCTGTTGGCTTCTTTCTGAATCCTATTTGTGTGCTGTATGATTGTATTTATATATGATAATAAAATATGGTTAAACCAAACCAAAGTTAAAACAGCTTATCATATAATACATTTCAATTCAACACAGGAAGTGGCTTCATAAGAAATGCACATTGTTCTGTGATAAGCCTATCTTGCAAGGTAATTCTTGTGTTTAAGAAAAGCTGATACAAAGTTCATGGCAACTACGGCAAAACAACAATGACAAATGAGGGTGCAAAAAAGATTCCGCATCTACTGCAAGTACAGTAGGCACTTGTATGTCTATAGTGAATATCAGAAGGATGCTCCCATGTCGAAAATTTCATGGCATCCAGTCAACTGTCTTTTGGACGGTATATTTGAGTTAAAAGGTACTATCAGGCAGTGCGTCAGCTCGCTCTGACCATTTCACAGAGAGAGACAGAGAGAGAGAGAGAGAGAGAGAGAGAGAATGGAATAGGCAGAAAGAGTAAATTCAAACAGCCACATACCGCATCTGCAAATACAGCAGGCCTTTGTGTGGCATCATCAGGAGCATCAGTGAAACTCAAGAGACAGACAAACTGCAAATATCTACCTTATCACGTGCACTCAGTGTGGCAAACAGTACGTACGCGAAACAAAACGTGCCCTATATGAACGAATGAATGGCCACTGCTTTAATTTAGCGAAGCGAAAATTTAAGAGGACACCTGGGGCCGTATTCATAAAATAACTTAAGTGGTTGCTATGCTGTTGCTTTTTCAGACTGCTCCTCTAGAGCAAATTTCATAGTTGTAGGGAATCTTCTTTATAGAAATTCAGCCTTAGCAACAGCATAGCAGCCACTTAAGTCGTTTTATGAATACGGCCCCTGTCTCCCTTTGCTGCACCGAACATGATGATCATTGGTCGGATGATACCAGAAAAGCCCGTGAGAGCTACAGGATCCGGCGACTGAATACCATACAACCTCATGATATGAACAAGGACGACTAGGACAGAAAAACTAGGGGAGGGGGGATTGACCTCTAGATGTCGTCATATTGTCCCTGAAGGTTTGGTAAGGACCAGCGAGGATAGTTAAACTGCCTACATTCAAGTGTTCTACCAAAAGTGGGTAATGTCGAACAAAGGCCTTGTACTTGTATGTGTGGTATGTGGTCTTTTTGATTTACTAATCCTGTCTATCCCATTGTCATTTCCCCACCCCACGCCTCCTCTTCCACTCTCTGTGAAACGGCCAGAAACAAGCTGGTCTTTTTGATTTACTAATCCTGTCTATCCCATTGTCATTTCCCCACCCCACGCCTCCTCTTCCACTCTCTGTGAAACGGCCAGAAACAAGCTGAAACACTGCCTAATAGTACCGTTTAACTCCAGTATACCCTCCCGGAGACAGCTGACTGGATGCCTGAAACTTTCGGCATAAGGGCGTCCTTCTGATATTGCCTATAGCCAGGTAAGTGCTTACTGTGCTTGCACTAGGTGCGGAACGTTTCGTATTGCCCCCTTACTTTTTTTTTTTTTGCTGCTATACCATGGATGCCGTGAACTTTGTGCAACCGAGGGTGTTAGTCTTTGGCCTTCTGCGTTTGCACCAGTTGCGGGTTTCCTTTTTTGTTTCCTCCCCACACAGTCTTACAGTAGGTGCTGGTGTTCCTTGTTTTCTTCTAAGATTGAATTGAGAAAGACAAGTGCCTGCTGTAGTTGCAGTAGGTGTGGGACGTTTATTTTTGTGTACCCTCATTTACCATTGCTTTTTGGCCGTAGATGCCATGAACCTTGTTCCACCGATGGTGTATTCAAGGTCTGCTGCCCTTGCAGCAGCCGCGGGATTCCTTTTTCTCCATACAATCTTATCTTTCATCTCCCCCTCCAGTGCCGTCTCCAAAGATCCTGACGTCCAATACAACCAATAACCCACCAGCCGTTACGTCGATTTAATGCAGTTTATCGAGCTGCAGCACAACGAGACCTGGCTGTTCGTGTTTTCGATGATACCTTGATTGTTGTAGCGCTGTTTTTATTAGCACATTTTCAAGAAAAATGCTTATCATTTAGGCGCTATAAGTTATTTTATAATTTGACTGACATGATCTCCGCAAAGGGGACTGTTTAGTTCATTTTTGTTTTTGGAACCATCTCTTTCTTGTGTAAAGGTTTCTTTTGTGAAAATGTAAATATTTTTGCTTCGTGTTCTTATTTCTATTGTTTGTAAACCTATGATGAAGCTGATAGGCGAATGCGCTTAGGTAAAAAAAACATGAAAATTATGCCCTGTTAATGATTATCTTGCCATATAAAATCACATAATAATATAAAGCTGACGTTCTTAGCTTGATAAACCAATCGATATATAAAAAAAAATTCTATCACAGTGCGCCTATGGAAGCAATGGAAAGTAGCCGTGTTTTATTCTGCAACAATTCACTGTTACGGAGCGCGTGTGTCTTATTGCTGACGTCACTGCAATTACTGGCGTAATTTTGTGACGTTTTGAGACGTTAGACGGTGTAACGTCTCTTTTTGTTTCTAAAATCGCCATACACTGTAAAATTCGCGCTTAGCTATAAAACACAAGTGGTTACATGTTTAGGTGTAAACATGTTTAGGATTATGTCATATAGCTAAACATGTACGCCTTTTCTATTATTTTCCCGGACAAAGTCTGCTAAACACGTTTTATTCTGTTACGCGTTTTGGATGAATCCATTCTCTCCTTTCCCCGTTGAAGAACGGAAAAAAGAGACGAAAATGTTGACAGAGGAAATGTTCAAAATAAAAGGTAAATATAACCAGTTCTGTATATGTTTAATTTCTAAACATAAACCTAAACATGTTGCAAATTGAACATGTTACGATTTAAACATATAAAAAAATCGGACTGCATTTTTGGCATTGGATCTAAACACATTTTTACAGTGTAAAAACGTACATTTATCTTAGATACAGTTAAAAATATTGGCGGGAGCATGAACGCGCTGGCATGTAGGTTTGGAGAGTTTGAAAGAAAAGAATAGTTTTTCAGTGTTTTTGAGAGTTAGAATCGAAATAGTTCAGTTCTAGCATTGAATCGTCGGTCAGTTGTAAGTAGATATATCACTCGCGCTCCGCGCTCGTGTTATGATCTACTTTACAACTAATCTCCAAACAGCAATTCAACAATTCACTGCTAGAGCTTATCTATTTCTTAAACAAAAAAACAAAGTCAAGTAGATGATATGTGCTGCATTACCTTGTTTAAATGAGGGACAAATCACGAAACGTATACATGTGATGTGGTATAAATAAAAACTAGAAATGTGTCCATACGACACGGATGCCCCCGCCTAGTGCCCTAAGTAAGATGGCGCCTTGTTTAAGGTACTGGCACTTGTAGCATAACTAGTTTCACAAAGGCAGACTTCTGTGGTACATGTTTTATTGTTTTCCTTGGGCTGATGTATTGTGCTTCTTGGATCAAGAGAAGTGGGGGGAAGGGGGGGGGGGGGGGCTTTGAGGGGGTGTCATGACTGGTATGTGATGACATTCTGTATCTTATCGCAGAAATGGATGCCATGCAACTTTCCAAAATAGCCCAGAAACAAGTATCTTTTCAAAAACTAACAAACGGAAACCATTATTGTATGAAAGGAAGTCGAAAAAGGGCCATAACTCCAACAATAATCGACGGATTTTGCCCAACATCGAACTTGACCTCTATTTTATGAGTATATACCTGTGTATAAAATATGAATTCAATACACCTATGCTTTCAAAAGATATCGAACGGAAACCATTTCTTCATACAAAATGAAGTCGAAAAAGGGCCATAACTCCCACAATAATCGACAGATTTTGTCAAGCATCGAACTTGACCTCTATTTTATGAGTATATACCTGTGCATAAAATATGAATTCAATACACCAATACTTTCAAAAGATATCTAACGGAAACCAGTTTTTCATACAAAATGAAGTCGAAAAAGGACCATAACTCCCACAATAATCGACAGATTTTGTCAAACATCGAACTTGACCTGTATCCTGTGTATAAAATATGGATTCAATACACAATACTTTCAAAAGATATCGAACGGAAACCAGTTTTTCATACAAAATGAAGTCGAAAAAGGGCCATAACTCCCACAATAATCGACAGATTTTGTCAAACATCGAACTTGACCTGTATTTTATGAATATATACCTGTGTATAATATATGAATTCAATACACCAATACTTTCAAAAGATATCGAACGGAAACCATTTCGTACGTACTCTCAGGGAGAGGAACTCGATAAGCATTTTGCTTTCGTTCCAATCCCTAAGCCTGTACTGTTTATATTTGATTGTACGTTACTTGTAATTGAGAAACAATAAATATGTTTAAACCAACCAGTTTTTCATACAAAATGAAGTCGAAAAAGGGCCATAACTCCCACAATAATCGTCGAAATTAGCCCAACATCGAACTTGACCTGTGTTTTATGATCATGTAGCTGTGTATAAAATATGAATTCAATATACCAATGCTTTCAAAAGATATTGAACGGAAACCATTTCGTACGTGCGTACGCTACGCTACGTACGCTACGTACGTATGGACAGCGGTTATACTATATGCCCCCCCACCCCATTTTTAATGGCGGGGGCATAAAAAAAATAATAATAGTAGACTTTATTTACAGAATACACTAATCTTCCATGTGGCCGTCTCCTAACTGCAGCCGCAGTGTCACAGAAAAAATAAACAACAGAAAACATACAGCATGTCCTATTTCAAGAACCCACACATCCAGCCTGTTCGCTTCTTACTGCAAAAATTGCAAGTATCAGGATAGAACTACCAACACAGATACTATAGGCCCAGATTACCCTGCATAAACTAAAGTTTGCAATCAAGGTCTGCATCAGATGCTACCCAGTAAAAGCTTGATAAAAATTCTCCCAACTGGAAAAAGGACTACACAAATTCAAAAATAGCAGTCCACTTGAACAGAAATGTCCCAATAATATACACTAATTACAGTAAGCTCGCATTTTCTGCAAACCTGTAACACACATATCACGGGGGTAAATCAATACGTGAAGGGACACCCTAGTCTTGCAAAATTACGTTAATTTTCTGTAAGTATTGCCACAGTTTTGCGACTCACGGAGTAAAAATCTCATTTTTTTCAAAAACCACATTTGCAATGGTGTTGTCAGTGAGCGCACGCTATTTGGTAATAATTTGTTTCGAGATGTATGTAAAAGAAACGGCACTTCCGTGTAAATCATGCGAGTTAATTCGGTCACAAATGTCGTTCTGTCTGTTGATTTCAAGTCCATGTGACTTTGGAACAAATTTAGAAAGGAATCAAAGAAGATGCGAAGTTTGGTTTATATTTTTCATGTTAATTTAAGCTTCGGTTTGATATTCTTTCTGGTCGTAGTCAAATTATTTTTCATAGTTTTAAGGAAGAGAACAACTACGCATTTTATTGACCGTTTTGCTTAATGTACGATAAATTTGATAGTTCATGCTGTGACATTTTCTTCGACACAGTCAGAGTTCTTCATGTTTTTAACCCATGTATATGGCGGATTCACAAATGTATGAGTCAGAGTATACATTCTATATTAGAAATACGTTGAGTCGAGAATTTTAACGAAAAAATGTCCGTACGATAGTAAATCCGAAGCAGAACCAAATGTTTTTTTGTGTTTTTTCTGACCACCATTGTCACGAACGATCGGCAATTGTAATGAAGCGGATAAGACTCTGCAACTACCCTTCATTTCTATGTCTGGTGGCTTTACCTGAAAGTGGATAATAAGCCATTATTCCACGTGCCATTAATGAGAGTTCAAACGAGGTATCTTTTGACTCATGTACGAATGGCGTTGTCCCATTTTTCCTTTTTATACCCCCGTGAGTGTATTCAAGGGTCTTAATGTTTGTTCCTATCCGTCCGTCTGTCTGTCAATTCGTCTATACGTCACACTTTAAGTTATAGCGTTTCTATAAGCGGCTCTTCTCATTTTTAGCTCGCCTGAACGAAAGTTCAGGAAGAGCTGTTGTAGTCACCCTGGCGTCGGCGTCCGCGTCAGCGTCAGTGTCCGCGTCAGCGTTGGCATCCGGATTGGATGTTTTGGTTAACGTTTTTTAAAGACCTATTTCTCCTTAACCCATGAATGGATTCTTTTGATACTTGCACTGTAGTTAGATATTGGTCCAAACTTTAACAGGTTACCACCCCCACCGCACTTAGTGACCTTGATGTCAAGGTCATGGACATAGAACCCCGATCCTTCTTAAAGATTCTGCAAAAGAATAGGAAATTCTTAGCCACTGGGAGTCAGATTTATGGGCCTTTGAACTAGGTATGTGTTACCGTAATGTCTTTGGGAAAATACCAGTTGCTCCGTTAAATATTTGAGCAGTGTATATGTTTGAGCGTTTGCATAATCATAATGCAAATATCGTAACCGACGGATTACAAATGTAATTATGACTGTTTGAGCGCCTGTGCGCTAAACGTTTTTGAAACGGAGGCAAATACTTGTATAAATCTTTCTGTCTTATAAGCGCACGTCGAATTAATATATTTTTTAAGAAAGCAAATCTAAAGTTGAAACTTAGGAGAAAAGCTAAGTATATCATAGGATAGAATATCTTAACGAACGAAAACTGAAAGAGTCAACAGCATTTTCAGGTCTTGTGAACAAACAAACGAAATGGTAAACCAGTAAAATATGTAAGCTTATAGTCATATGCCTCAGAAATTATCATGATGTGAACTTGAAGAGGCATGTGCGGTAATTGAATGGAATGAGGTATGCATGTGACGCGATAGTGTTTGCTGTTAATGGATATTTTAGTGATGTACACAGCCCTGTGACAGGCATCACACGGGGGCATCGTGCGTGTCTTACACATTTTTTTAGTGTTTTTTTTCTTTTAAATGTCGGTACTGCCACTACCATTTTACATGCCCCACCAAATTAAGCCAAAATAAATACCTTGCGTCACCATAGAGTATAATGTAACTCGTATGATGTGGATGCGGTCAACATTTCGAATATCTATACTGAACATAAAAATGCAGTAACATGCATAGGTTTTAATATAAGAGGTGTCCACCGCATCCTTATGCAAACATAAATCAGGTTGTGCGGTGGGCCGGGCGATGGCACAGTCTCATCACAGACATTCTGTTTGCATGAACGACCCATTAGACCTGTGGAATCAATACAGTGAAATGCCAATTTTCTATTTTGCTGTATGGACAACTATAAAATTTAGAAGGGACCTGAGGTCATATACGCTTCTCGATGAGCAAAGTCTTTCCCTTAATAGTTGATCTCATTGAAAGAGGATGCAGTTATTAAAAGCAGAGTTGCTTCCCTTGAAAGTGTAATCATCCACCTTTTAAAAAGAATGATAAACTTTTCTTATAGCCTTCACTGCTAAGCTTATTTTTTATAAGGCAAGTGCTGCCGAGATGGTTTATGTCAATATTTCTAAAGCAGTCATATGGTAAAGTGTATCAGTAAGCAGCCAGTTTTAGCAAAATAGGCCGTGTGGCGGCCGTAAAACGTCTCCCCGTACATCATCGTAGTGCAGATTATATTTTCTGGTCCTTTTGGATCATTGGGTTCATTTGAGTTATCTTAAAATATTGAGTTCCGCTTAAACCTGTGCTAGGGGGCGTGGCTGGTGTCGCACAAGTCATTACTAGTCATGAACAGACTCAATTAAACCGACTCTGCTATTTTCTGTTCTTTAATGTATTCCTTGCTTTCAAAGGATCTTACTATTCCGAACTTATTTTTACTGTGGTGACCGAATGGAAAAGTGAAAAGTGAAACCTTAGTGAAAAGTGGACTTGTCGATTAGCATCGGAACATTTTTCTTTCAAATTCGTATACATGCAACACTATAGTATAGCCAAACCTGTTTTAAAGGGTCACCCAAGGGAAGGACAAATTGTGGCTGCTAGTAGTAGTAGTATTTCAATTCTCATATCGACGTTGCCCCCGCACCTCAGCGGAACGAATCCATAGCCGTAGTAACGGGGCGCGAGGCTTGTCGCTGCTAAAGACACATAGCCCCTTTATACAGGTTCAGTTGCACTGTATTTTGGCTAATGGGACCCTGAAAATGTGTTATCAGAAATCGGGTGATCCTTTAGTAGAGATGGGTACATGAGCCGGTTTGACAGAGTTACGGCTCCTTGAGAGTTCTGGCGTTTTGAACAAACCATTCCCTTTAGCTGCGTGTCCTTTAAGGGCCAGGCGCAAGGCTTGGGGCACAGTGTTTTATAAACACATTTCTTACCACTATTTTGTCACTAGTGATGTTTATGATACGCTCGTATGGTCTGATAACGCAGTACACGTGCAGCACTTATCTGCTTATTTATCCCTTATTAGGTTTTAGTTTGGTGAAATGTACATGTAAACTGGGAGAGAGACAAACAAAATTATACCGATGAAAATTACTCTGATAATATAACACTTGTGATATTTTCGAAAAAAAATGGATATTTTGATTTTTGTAATGGATTATTCACGGAAAGTGTGGTATTATTCACAAAAGTTTTGGATTTTGAGAGTGGGGCTAATTATTGCACGTGCTGTAGAATCGAATACATAAAAACTGAGTAAGTGAATTTGGGTTGAGCGTCCCACCAACAACTAGGTCATACGGAGACGGGACATCGGTTTGAAGCCTCATCCGAAAGGACCGGAGAAGCGGGGAATCGATCTTACGACACTCCTGGATTGGTAGTCCAGCGCGTTATCCACTACACTGCTGTCGCTCCTTACAGTTCATATACAATCTGGTGCAATTTCTTACGGTAAGCAAAACGTTTGTATGATAGTAATTTTCTAAAGATTTAGTTTGTACACAATACCGTTCCAACATAACAATTGTTCTCTCAGTGGACACCCTGGCCGGACTGATCCGGGTCTACACCGTTTGACCAGACATGTCGATGGTAGAGTTGTCCGAAAACTCCTGCCGGATGCCATATAGACATGACGTGACCTACCACTTTGACAACAAATATTAGGACACTGTTATCTAAGCAAACGGTGTAGACCTAAGATAGACTTTTCTTCCGGAACAGTCTGATTGGGGTCCGCACTGCTGGCCACATTGCCAGAAATCTTGACAACATCGCCTTACAGCAAAATCAAAGACGTTGTAAAACTTGAGGACATCAATAGTCATTTGGCAAAGGCATACTTGAATCATCACAATTGAGACAGTTGGTGGGAAGTCACCTCAGGTCCGAAAATATTAGTTGTTTTCTTTTCTGATTAGCTAGTGTATGTTAGATACTCATTTTATGTGTTCTTCGTTGCATTAACAATATTTTTACAAATGAAATGCCAACGTGCATCTACCATTTACTGGAAATAAGTGGGGTAGACCTACACCGTTATTTTTTTGGCAATATAATGCAAGGCGCAACGCATTCTTACAGTACATTATTTAATAATAACAAGAGCCTATAAGTCGGTCACATTGATTCAGAGGAAAGAAAATTCTAACCTTCAGACTGCCAGTTTCCAAAGTTACGAGCAAGTATATATTAAGTACTCAATTGTAATGAAAAGTAATCATTGGAGCAATACTAGTATTTGCACTTATTAACAATGAACATATACAGGTCTATACTAGGAAAGCATGTACGTACACCGTTGTTTTTATGCATGGAAACGCATCCTGCAACACGTTCTTAGAGTGTATCATATAAACAATCACAGAGGAAACTAATTTTGTCAGAAAAAGAGACGAAAAAGTTCAGATTAATTCAAAAGAAAGAAAATTCCTACCTTCAACCAGCCAGCCTAAAAAATGTACACTACCTTGACAAACTAGAACCGAATTGGCACGTTAACTACTGCATCTCACGTGAAACGTTTTTAACGAATATTAACTTTAAAGAATCCTCCAAAGCGTGACCAGTTCACTTTTTCTATAAATGTCCCGTCATGCTTATAATTGGTACTTATTTCACCAAAACACTCGTGTTGACATAATGTTTCATCAAAAACGAAAGTACACCGAGGCAAGACTTTTACCAAATACGCCCGGAAACGCAAGACTAGGTTGTCTCTTCACGTATTGATTTACCCCCTTGCATATATACTCAACTCTATAAACACTGTAAGTATTGAGACAAATATCGCAGAACAAACATTGCAGATCCTGATCAGACTGCATCAAAATGAGTGAAGTACAATAAGGGTTTGTCCCAATATGTACAGTTATTATGACAAATGACAAGTGATTTTTCTTGCTTTGTCCATTAAACTAAAACTGCACAAAACTTAAACTACACACAACCATAAACACACAAACACACAAACAAAAAAAATCCATTTAAAATGCAAGAAGACTTTTTTTTGTTCTGGCTACAAATTGTCTTCATTCTTATAGACTGTACACATATTTACAGATTTTCCCGGTAGCATATGTCCGTAGAACTGGTTGTCAAAAGCAAGACCAAGTGAAACAAGTGTATACTGTGCCGTTGACCATAAGCTCTAATTAATGGGAATGCCTGAGCAAAGGGTGCAGTCTGGTCCTAAAGAGCAGTCTGATCAGGATATGCTGCGTTTACCATCCAGCCAGTGGTTGAAAGGCAACGATCCTTGATAAGGTCAATGGATACACTTTTAAGGGAAGAAACTCTTGCTTTTACTTTACACCTCCCTGCTAAATTTAGGTCAACTCTTATAAGAAAGAATTTGTTCGATAAGAAGCACATTCTTTCCTTAAAGAGGAGATCAGTTTATAGAAGGGTATTGTCTCCAAGGAGAAGCAAATGGGAAGTCACAAAATTTGTCTTCCTTTGAAAAATGACAGAAAAACATGGAGATGTACTGCTTAACCTATGTACCTCTTAACCTCTTAATCGTATCCAAATACTAATATAAATGAGCCTCGACTCGAGTAAACCAACAAAGTGGCTGTGCGCCCAGCGCAGACTCAGATCAGCCTGGGCATCTGATCAGTCTAATCAGCCTCTTTGCTAAGCGCTTAAAGAGTAGCTATGGGTCTAAGCTACCTCCATGCGGACAGCGAAGGCTCTGATCAGACTGGGCGGAAGCCAAGGCTGATCTGAGTCTGCGCTGGGCGCACAATCACTGTCTTGGTTTCGTCGTGTCGCGGCTCAAATAGCATTTACAAAACTCTGTAAGGTGTCTGAATGCACCTTGCTATTGCCGAATGCAAGATGTTGTCCTAGTTTATACCAGATTATAACTCAAAACATTATCTTGATCAGCACATCCCACTAACAGTGTATCATCAGTCTCTCGGTAAGCTATGGAACATAGTTTGTTGATTCCGTCACTGGATGACAAAAGATAGCCATACTTTTCACCATTTGCCGTAATCACATGTACAGTATTAGAGCCACGCTCACAGACCATGATATTGTCTTCAGCATCAACGTACATACCACAGGGATAACTCAGTTCCTTATGTTTATACTGATAAACCAGGTTTCCATCAGTTGTCATACATGTTACTGTAGCGGTATCACCCCATCCACCAGAAACAAAGATCTTCTTACCAGAGCTACTGACAGTGATGTAGTATGGATTGTAGAACTTGACAGTTGTTTGTAACTTTCTCTTCCTGTTGCCATTCAGGTCTAAGACTTGGACTTCTCCTTGACCTGAATCACCCCTCTGTGCTGTATATATTTCATCACCAAACACTTCAATCCCACGACATTCCTTGTCCAGCTGGATGGTACGACCAGTCTTCAACTGTGGAAACACTTGTATGTACTGGAGCTGATTGGTGTCAGGCAGGGTAATAATGACATTGTTGTCGTCGACAACCGATACATCCCATGGACGGGAACATAGTTCCAAGTGTTCACGTAGTACCAAATCCTTGTCAAGCAATTTGACGTTTGCATTGTTGCGATCGCATAACACAGCATGTCCACTCGGCATGAACGTACAGCCAGATATCCAGGGTAAGTTCTTATCATCTGACTCTCTTACTTTTACCTTGGTCTGTAATGTTGCCCTCTTACCAAGAAGTACTTTCTTATTACACTGATTGCCACTTGAAATGTTTGAAGGCAGGCCCTTTTCTAATCGTTTCAAATTACCTAGAGAAGTCACTTCTGTTTGAAGCTTTGTTAACTGCTTGTTCCCTACAAAAGATAAAGTTGGTATGTACAAATCATTTTCCATTTCAGTTATAAGAGTTTCGTATTCCTGGATACTCTTTGAGACCTGAACTTCTGTTGTGAACATCTGTACTTTATTTCCGGTATTTCTTGCATCTTCGAGCTGTTGGTTATCAGAATCCAACATTTGTGATCCTGTTGTAAGTGCAGAAATTTGTTGATCAATATGGTGTGTTTGCTCTGAATCAAATTTGTCCAATTCTTGCGTCATATTTTGCTCCAGTTTGTCTAGGAAAGAATCAATGTTTGCTCGAAACTCTTTAATTTCTTTCCTGCAATCTTCTATTTGACCATTTAGTTCTTTGAGATCGGATTTGCGTTGCTTTTGCATGCTAGTATATCGATGTTTCAGCGATTTTGTTTTTGTTAGAACTGTATTGAGCATCTCGGTGTTGTAATTAGTGATTTTGTATTGAAGATCGTTTGTTTTGCAGCTGCGATGCTTTACCTTCTTGCAAGGATTACAGATTACATCTTGATGGTCTTCACAGTAAAACTCCACTTCTTGGTTCTTGTTACAACCACAGTAGACAGGGACATCAGATTTCTGACTGCCAAGAGCGGGTATCTGATTACCTGACAGAATCCTATGATGTTTCGTGATAGCCAGTTTTCGATGAGCATCCTTGCACGAGTTACATAGATATTCTCTGCATTCATTACAATAATGATTGGCTTGTATGTTTATTTTGTCAGTTTGGCACGGCCCACAGACTATATCATACAATTCGTCAGATGCTCCTTGTAGAGATCTAGCACCACCTACAGATGCCATTATGTGCGTTTCTGAAACAAACAAAAATAAAACTAGACAACTGTGTCTGTAAGACACTAATGATGCCCCCGTGCAGAGCCTATCATAGGACATGTGTACATCCTCAAAGCACCTTTTAAGCACAAATACTATCTACAAAGAGAATCCGTTGAAAACACTACACAAACTTAATACCCAACAATGCAAAAATGCTGCCAAAAAGATTAAGTTTAAAAGGCCATAATCCATCAAACTTATTTTTTTCTCCACCAAAAAAATCTACATGCACATCTTCATTATGCTCACAACAAGAATACAATGTCCGAAAAACAGCCACTGAAAATTGTGTGAGGAGTTGATTACACAACGTACTTACCCTACAATGCAAACATTTGCCTAAAATGACTACGTTCAAAAGGCCATACTTCTGTCAAAATTAATTTTAACTCCAACAAAAACCCACATGCACATCTTCATTATGTCCACAAGATGCATGCAAGGTTTGAAAAATGATCCATTGAAAATCATAAGAGGAGTTGATTACACATACTCCACAACCTACAATGCAAACATTTGCTTAAAATGACTAAGTTCAAAAGGCCGTAATTCTGTCAAAATTAACTCTAGTTCCAACAAAATCCCACATGTATATTTTCATTATGTCTACAATGTGTATGCAAAGTTTGAAAAACATCCATTTAAAAATGCAGAAGTTGATTATAAAAGCTCCATACCATACAATGCAAAACATTGCCTAAAATGACTCTAAGTTCAATACGCCGTAATTCTTTCAAAATAAATTCTAGGTCTATTTAAAAGCCACATGCACATCTTCAATATGTCCACTAGATGTATACATATACAAAGTTTAAAAGAAATACATCAAAAACTGTGGGAGGAGTTGATTACACACTCTATACTGTAAAGTGTGACGGACGGACGGACGGACAGACAAACAAACAAACAGACAGGAGTAAATCTTAATGCAAATCATGTAGGATACATTTGGGAAAATGATGCCCATAATCAAGATAATTTGTTTAACAAATAAATCTATGGCTCCAAAACTATTCAGATTTTATATTTATAAGATTTTAAACTGCTTGCAATCAAGTATATAGTAGGGCTAAAATGCTACTACTGATACGCGAAATAAGGCAACCCAAAGCTTCAAAGACAAAGTAAGTCATATATCATATATGATACATGGCGTATCTCGGATCCTATTTGCAATTTTAATTTTATCTGTTTATCTATGAAAACTATTCCAAAATTCATGGTTTTCAGGCACAAACTAGTATCTGTTAAGTGTGTTTGATATTGATCCTCAATGCCTAATGTATCATATATGATACACGGGCTTCCCGCTGGCCTTGACCTAGGAAAGATATATAATCATCAGAATTCTTATCAGTGCCTCAAACCTAGCAACATATGCCAAAAGCAATGTTTATCTACAACTCCTTCTTTTCTTGGGCACTACAGGGTCAACGAACCACAACAGAAGTACCGCCTTGGAACGTTCAATGAAAGATTATTGTTAATGAAAAATGGATTAACTTGATCCAAATCCTCGTCCCCTGCTTCTGCGGTGGTTCGATACAAGCTTACTTAGATATTATCAAACTGAAACAAAGTTAGAACTGAATACGTTCCGTTTATTACATGAATGTGCATGTAATGTTCTTGCAGAAAAACATTTCTTGAACAGCCTACAGAAATGCGCAATATACTCCCCGGCCTCGGTTGTTCCCGCGATAGTTTAAGCATTCAACTAATACCTTTTTCAAGGCTCCTAACAGTGGCTGATCTCTGTTTATACTCAACTGCGCAATGGATCAGTCTCAGCTATATTTTGTGAAACTTCTTAGTTTAAACAATATTTGAGCCGCGACACGAGAAAACCAACAAAATGGTTGTGCGCCTAATGCAGACTCATATCCGCCCAGTCCGCTCAGACTCTTCGCTAAGCGCTTCAAAGGAAGATAAGGGTCTAACCTAACTGCATACGGACAGCGAAGATTCTGATCAGACAGGGCGGATGCCCAGGCTGATCTGAGTCTGCGCTGGGCGCATAGCCACTATGTTTGTTTTCTCGTGTCGCGGCTCATTTTATTCAATGAATTAATACAAATACAGTTACACAGTAAACATACACCGGGATTAGATATCTTCTTTCGAATGTGTAACTTCTTATGTTTATATTGGCAAGTTGTCAATTTGAAAAAAAAAAATATTTGAATATCAAGTAACGTGATCGCGAACTAACGTACAATTATAATTATTTTTGGACAGATAGATCTGAGCAAACTATGCAGACACAGATCAGACCGGAGCAATCTGACCACAGTCTAGTACACTGTTCGCTATTCCATCTGCATCTGTCAGACACATTTAATTTTATAATACTGTATTGTAAACACCAACTGTTCAGTTTTTAGGACAATTTCTTTGAGCACTTTAGGGGACAATCATTATAATACTTATCAACATTAAAAATTGGAGATACGTATTATATCTTTTGATTAAAATTGTGATATATACCTAACCCCTTATAAGACTGGAAACCCGCTTGGAGACATATGCAAACAGTGCAGACCCAGTTCGGACGCGGAACGCGGCGTCTGATGAGGGTTTAAACTATTTGCTTATTGGAAATTCTATGAAAAATGAAATATAAATGTAAACATTTAAAACATGTAAACATTTTAAATCCCTAAAAAATGGAAATGGACTCATCTAAATGATAAGTATGGACAAAGCCACTAGTCCAAAGGGGTTAAAGAAAAGAATTTGGTTTCAGGAGCAATTTCTTTCCGTGGAAGTTGACCCCAACTGAGAAAGGAGGCAAAGTGAATATGGCGGAAGTTTAACAAAGCATTAAACTATGAGGCGCCGTTTTACTATAAAATCCCTATCTTGTCATATCACAAATTCTATTTTGTGATATCAAAAAATATTTTGTGATATCACAAATTCAATTTTGTGATATCACTAAAGTTTTTGACATATCACAAAATATTTTATGATATCACAAAATAGAATTTGTGATATCGCAAATTAGAATTTGTGATATCACAAAATCGAATGTGTGATATCAAAAATCATCACTATTTATAAAAAAAATAGTGATGATTTTTTGATATCACAAAATCGATTTTGTGATATCAATAAATAGATTTTGTGATATCAAAAAACCGACTTTGTGATATCACAAAATCATATGTATTTATTGATAATCACATATTCGATTTTGTGATATCAAAATATAGAATTTGTGATATCACAAAATCTAAGTGAGTTTGTTATATCATAAAATCTATGTTGTGATATCACAAAATCGTTTTTGCATTTCTAAATAGAGAATTTTACACATTCATTGATATCACAAAATCTATTTTTTGATATCAAATAATCGCCTTGATTTTGTGATATCACAAATTCTATGTTGTGATATCACAAAATATATTTTACGATATCATAAAATGAGCCTGATTTTGTGATATCACATAATGGATTATGTGATGTCACAAAATAGAATTTGTGATATCAAAAAATGCATTTATTAATATAAAAATAAGCTTCTTTATTGATATCACAAAATCTATTTTTTGATATCACAAAATAGAATTTGTGATATCACAAAATCTGTTTTGTGATATCACAAATGAAGCTTATTAGGTGATATCAAAAATGTATTTTGTGATATCAAGAAATCGAATTTGTGATATCAAAAAATAGAATATATGATATCAAAAAAGATGATTTTATAGTAAAACGGCGCCTCATATTAACCCATTAAAAGGACACAGCCAACCAGTGCAGTCCAGAGCATAAACTCGTCGTCTGATCAGCGTCTTCACAAGTCCAGTTTCTTTCCCCAGACTACTAGAAATTATACTTCCCTGGAAGATTCTCTTATATCTGCTGATGGGTGTTGTTGTTTTATGTTGTTTTATTGTTATATGACTAGGGTAAACAGCTATGTTTATAACACTATTCCTGGGCAAGCTTAGACCTCCTAAGCGGATAACCAGTACTAAGTGCACTTACTTTCTCCAGTAACTGACAACTGCCTTCTTGAATTAGCGCAAGGAGAAACGAAAGTATATAGCCGGCCCGGCTATCGAACCCGGGACCTCTGGCTCTCGAGTCAGGCGTGCCACCGACTGCGCTACGCGGCCCGGCTGCTGCTGAGTGTGCAAAGGATTCAGTTACTAAGTTTACTTCTCTTGTAAGGGCTAGTAGGAACTAGCTTCCCTGATCACAGATCCTGGTGAATGATTGTCCTTGGACGTATCAACAGCAAACAATTCTGATTCTGATTCCGACACCATTTGCATAAAACAAAGGGTATTAACTAAACCAGACACCCCTTAATTGACAAATAGACCCGACCATTTGATGATGGGACACTCCACTGGGCATAAATGAGTTAAAAAGATACCGTAAACATGACTTGACCCTTTTCTCTGGCACCGTCACCAGATATTAGCAGGGTCTGGTCACTAAGCTGAAAATTCGAACTATGGCCCATTTTTCTTCTTCTGAATTTGTTCTATGCCCTTGGATTTCAATTTAAACTTGTTTACAGATTATATATTCATCAGGCATGAATCGTACAACAATGGCATTGCTTTAATTACTCCCATAATATGAGATATCGGGTATTCTGACGTCCATATTTTATGTTTTTATGCTGATATTTACATTTTTACTTTCATTGAGTCACTCTCAAAGAAATGAAAATGAAAGTAGAAAATGAAAATGTCAGAATAAAAATAGGAATAATAAAACGAAATATTAATAAGAGAGTGGCAAGTTTTATGTTATAGAACTATGCTTTAATATATATCACAACATACCTTTAGCGGTCTTTCCTCTCCTATACTTAGTAAAATTTTAATTTCGTTTGTGTTTCATACGTGTTGCCTCCTGAACACACAATGGCGGACTACTGTAATGCGGAAGTAAACTTGTTCTTTTTTATTTCTGTTTATAAAACCCAAGGGATATAACTACAAAAACTGTTTTAAAGAATACACGCCTAGCTTTGTCTGCCTTCGAAAGCTGTAGCTGAAAAAATCATATTTATACACCTGCCATAACACAGGGTATAATCGATTCCGCCAATTTTCACTTCCTGCAGAGACTGTACATCATATTTGGCTTCCGCCGAGACTGTCCGCGAACTCTTTCTTCCTGCAGGGACTACTGTCCTCGAAAATGGTTTCCTGCCGAGACTCTCCGCGTGACTCTGCTTCCTGCCGAGAGCCTCGGCAGGAAGCAGAATCACGCGGACAGTCTCTGCAGGAAGCCATTTATCATGTACAGAAGTCTCGGCAGGAAGCAAGAGACCGCGGTGAGTCTCGGCGGAAGCCAAATATGATTTACAGTCTCTGCAGGAAACGAAAATTAGCGGAATCGATTATACCCTGTGCATAAGAAGTTTGTCGACGGATATATAGTTTTTGGTCTGTGTGAGCGTATATTTGTGTACGTGTGTCCTCAAATAGAGGACTGCGCATACGTTGTGCCAACAATAAGGACACCATCATGACAATTTCTTAATTCGAGTTTTATCATCAAGTCAAAGAACAGCAGTGCCCCATCCATGTGCGCTAAGCCCTAATAAGGACATGTCGCTGAAGGAAATGGTCAGCAGTGAAAAACTGAGTTATAAGATAAACTGTTGAATAAGCATATACTATCTGAGCAACATGATGTTAATTCATATAATTGAGCCGCGACACGACAAAACCAACAATGTGGTTGTGCGCCCAGTGCAAACTCAGATCAGCCTGGGCATCCGCCCAGTCTAATCAGAGTCTTCGCTGTCCGCATGGAAGTAGCTTAGACCCGTAGCTACCCTTTAAGCGCCTACAGGAGAGTCTGCATGATCAGATTGGGCGGATGCCCAGGCTGTTCTGAGTCTGCACTGGGTGCACAACCAAAGTGTTGGTTTTGTCGTGTCGCGGCTCAAATAAGATCGACAATGATTAGGAGCTATTAAAACCAGGTCCCATATCATGCAGTCAAAACCAACAGGGAAAGAAATATATAAGGTCAGTAGCCAAGGTCTAATACGCAGATTTTCAACGGAGCAACGTTTACTCACCTAAATTCCAGGTGAGTGCATTTACCAATATAAGTATATGAGCCGCGACACGACAAAACCAACAATGTGGTTGTGCGCACTGCGCAGACTGAGATCAGCCTAGGCATCCGCCAAATTTGATCAGACCCCTCGTTAAGTGCTCAAAGGGTAGCTAAGGGTCTAAGTTACCTCCATGCGGACAGCGAAGACTCTGATCAGACTGGGCGGATGCCCAGGCTGATCTGAGTCTGCGCTGGGCGCACAACCACATTGTTGGTTTTGTCGTGTCGCGGCTCATATTTTCTTACGATCTGCTCCTGGTCAGACCATGTGCAAAAGCATTGCGTAGTATTCATTGTCATTTGAACATAGAGTAAATTTATTTTATATATAATTTTCATGTCCCTTCCTGAGTCATGGTACAGGACATGGAGGATTTGGGCATGTTGTACCACATAGTTTACATTGGAATTGGAATGTTTCTGTAAAAAAAGTATGATAGTATATATGAACCAGCCACCCCACCCCCACCCCCCACCCCCGACATGTATGACACGGTATATATGAACCACCCTCTCCCTCATACGCCCACTCCCCGATCCCCACCCACCCCGACCCAACCTGCTTTTGGTGAGGATCCTACTATACTGCTGAGTCTAGCAGTGTCAGCATTACCATGGACATTAGCACGACAATTTCTATCTGTCTGGCTGCTCTTGAACCAGCAGATAATTTCGTATCACATTTTCAGGGTTACATCACTGATACGTCCCTGGGGGAGGCGCTGTGGGGAGTTTGGGGTGGGGTGTGGTTGTGCGAGACGGAAATAGTTCATGTAGTTACACAACCACATTCTGTTTCGGGGTACTTTTGCACACAACCTTTCAATATCACTCTCCCGCCATCCTGATTTGCTGTTTATTCACAAGGGGTAGTACCAAGGACCTCTGAGAGTTGTAATGCATTTTTTCTATGCTTGTTTGGAAGCCAGTATTGAAGATTTCGGCTTTTCGGGCAAACGAACGCATTATAAAGAAAACTTATCATGTTTGTACACTCTCTCACTGACTTTCTTAAGAGAGTAAGTTTGCAGACTTATACAGAGCTAGCTGCAGCATCGTTTGACTGTCCTGGTAAATTACCACTTGCTGATGGCGTATTCTACAGCCCTCCCAGCAGCGATCATGCTTATATGGAAAACTTGTGTTCTAACATCAAAGAACTAAGCAACTTTGACCCAAAAACTACAACCTGGATAGCAGGTGACATAAACTTACCAGACATCAACTGGCAAACCAGGACCATTGTAGGCAACAACAAGCCAATGGCCATCAACCGGCTCATGATAGACTTGATCTGCGACATTGGATCAGAACAAATTGTAGACTTCCCCACAAAGGGGACAGAACATCCTAGACATTTTCATAACTAACCGGTCCACCTTGATAGAGAAGTGTAAGCCCCTACCAGGTGGAAGTGATCACGACGTGGTATTTGTTCAATCCGGTACTAAAGTTCCCAGGAATAAGCCTTCTTCTAGACAGATTCTCCTGTGGAAACATGCTAACTCTAAATGTCTGCGTGAAAGTGTTCGCAAGTTCTCACAGAACTTTGTGGAAAATAACACGGTAAACTCTGACGTCAGCCAACTTTCGAACAACTTTAAGAACTTTTGCTCTCAAGCCCTCTCCGAAAACATCCCCTCAAAAATGTCATCTTCTCGCTTCAGCCAACCCTGAATTACCAGAAATGCCAAAAGACTCTCTAGAAGGAAGAAGAGGGTCTTCCGAAGGGCTAGAACATATATAGGGTAAACTTGAAGATACCAAGTACTTCAAGAGACTCAAGAAGGACGTGAAATTCGAATACAGAAAGGCTTACAATTCGTACATCCGGGACACAGTGTCCAGCGACAAAAACCCCGAGAAGCTATAATCGTTCGTTAAATCCAAAAGATGTGACAGCAATGGAGTTTCACCCTTGAAGTACGCCGACGGTATTGCTCACAGCGACCCCATGATAAAGGCTCAACAGCCTGTTCAGCAGTGCCTTCACAGCAGAAGACCATTCACACCTACCCAGCATGGATGGAGAACCATTCCTCAAGATGCACAGTTTTACCATAATTGGTGAGGGTGTGAAGAAACTGCTCTCCAACCTGGATCCACATAAAGCTACCGGCCCTGACAGTATCCCATCTCGGTTCCTGAGAGAGTACGCAGGTGAAATAACACCGACACTGACACTCATATTCCAGACCTCGCTGCAACAAGGTGAAGTACCTCAAGACTGGAGACTAGCATACCCGGTATGTGATTCCGATTTTCAAGAAAGGAGATCGTAGTTGTCCAGCTAACTACAGACCGATCTCCCTGACTTCAGTATGCAGCAAGATGATGAAACACATTCTGCACAGTCAAATAATGAAGCATCTCGAGGCTCATGACATCTTGTCTGAGCAACAGCATGGGTTCCGCAAGAGACGGTCCTGCGAGAGCCAGCTTATCCTTACACTCCAAGATCTTGCAGCAGGTATGGACGAAGGCCAGCAGATAGACGCCATCCTACTTGACTTTAGCAAGGCATTCGACAAGGTACCTCATGAACGCCTTGCTATCAAGCTCAGACATTATGGCATACAGGGCAACCTTCGGCAATGGATCCAAAGCTTCCTATAAGATAGAAGACAGCAAGTACGTGTAGAGGGCCAGTCGTCTACATCCATTCCTGTGGTCTCTTGGGGCCCCCAAGGAACAGTTCTCGGACCACTTCTGTTTTTGCTATACATCAACGACTTGCCACAGAAAGTTAGCTCCACTACCCGCCTATTTGCTGATGATAGCCTCCTTTACCTCAAGATCTCAAGCCTAGCCGACACATCAGCGCTACAGAGGGACTTGGAGACTTGGACCGGCTCCTGCAGTGGGAACAGGACTGGCAAATGTCGTTTAATCCCAGCAAATGCAAAGTGGTCAGGGTGACCAAAAGGAGAAATCCTATCGAAGACACTTATCAGATCCATGGCCATGACCTAACAATCTCCAAGACTGGGAAGTATTTGGGCGTTGTCATTTCGAAGGATCTCCCATGGAAGGCTCATGTGGATGCTACCAAGTGCTAAGAAAGCGAACAACAGTCTAGCCTTCCTGAGAAGGAACCTTTCCAGTTGTCCCCAGGATATAGTAGCCCAGTGCTACAAGACATTGGTCCGGTCTATCATTGACTACGCCGCGTCAGCATGGGATCCACACACCACATCATGCAAACGGCAGTTGGAGGCGGTACAACGACGAGCAGCCCGGTTTGTAAATGGAGACTACCGTACTACAAGTAGCACCTCCCAGATGATACAGGACCTTGGCAGGCAACCGCTCTAACAAGTTGCCAAGCTCGTCATGATTTACCGCATCACCTATGGACTAGTAGACATCCCTGCGTCCAGATTTTTACATCCAACTGGGACATGTACAAGAGGGCACGTCCTTCGATATCCGGTACCGTACTGCAGAACAGACGTCTAACTACGCTCCTTCTTTCCCTCGTGCATCAAACTTAGAAACAGTCTACCAGAGAATATTGCCATGTCAGAGACTCTTGAGGGCTTCAAGAGGGGACTGGCAAGTCTTCATTAGCCTGTACAGAACTGATTTTAGAATTTTAACTTGCACCAGTTGTTTTAACGTCACTTGTTCGCGCCTCATCACAACCTTGTATATAAGTTAAAGGAAGTCAGTGCTCCAGAGTGGGCCCTGTACTGTACGGGAAGAAGAAGAAGAAGAAGGGATAAGTGAAATATTCGTTCGTCCAAAATACATCTCATGTTGACTAAATTTTGTTTCGTTTCATATTCCAAAAATGAAGTAAACACTGCATCTGCTCACAGTGTGAAATAATCCGTGTGCTAAGTAACTGAAAAATAATGCTTGTGTCATGTACATGTATAGTGAGCTCAGAGCAACACATTTTAATGGAAAGGGGGTGGGGGGTTCACCTATAGGAAATTTACATAGGGTTCTGCCTACTCACCGAATTCCATAATATTATGCATAGTGATTGTCCAGGACATTACTATTGCCTTTGTGAAATATTTGCTGATCCATCTACATTGTATTTTAATTTTTAAATTACAACATTATAAATAACGCAAGTCAATCGTCTTCATAATTTTCTTAATAATAATACTGATATATAGATAAATAAATGCCATAACCAGTTACAGTGATCAGCCTGAAATTTAAAATGCCTGTCTTTACTATTAGGCAATTGAAAGGAAACCAATGTAGACCCTGATCAGACTATCCCATCTGATTTTTTTCCTTTCTCAAATATTTTTCTCTCCATCAGATTTAATTCAATCAAAGGCGCTCTCTCTCTCTCTCTCTCTCTCTCTTATCCTGTACCGGGTGACTCGGCGACTTCTTTTCGTTCTACTGTTCTGTTCTATTTCAGTCATTCACGCGCTTCATTAGCAACTGGCGAGACGAGAATTTCGCGAGATGAATAACTGCGCAGAATCATCGCTGGTTTTCCAGTGGTTCCCGGCATTTCGACGTTTTCCCAAGGGCAATCGGAGAAGTTTGTATGTGTGCAGTAGATTTCACGAATGACTTATTTCGTTCATATCCCAATATGCCACACATATATATACCTACTGGGAAAGCATGCGACACAACTTTTCGTAGAAGTTACGATCATTAATTTCATTGAATTGAATCTTCATCATATAACATTAAATTGGAGTGGACTAATAACGGGTTTTCGGCGATTCCGGTAACCGCTACCAGCATGTGACGCCGCTAGCCGGTAATTTTTCACTCTAATTTCGCTAATCAGTATATTTTTCGGCCGATTCCGTTTATCACTTAGCAAAGGCGACGCCGCTAACCGGTAAAATTTCCTCTCAAATTTCTCTAATCAGTAATTTTGGGCCAAAATTTACTAGTCAGTAAACCCCATTGAACCCTCCACTATCGGCGTAGGCATGATAGTTTGCACTCACCATGCCTCTCGAATCCGAGACTAGGCTGAATTTTAGTACAGCTGCTCCCCCTGAATATGTATCTACACGCCTTAAGCTACGTGAGTTGCGCGCTCGTATGTAAAGTATTGGGTATACGTCATCCATAGACCTTCAGCTAAGTGAGCTGCAGGCCCTGATTAGCCTGCACATATGTACAGTAGTGTGACTAGAGTATTATATTTACGCCTTAAGCTAAGTCAGCTGCGCTCACATATGTTCAGTAGTGTGAGTCCATTTGCACTGGGTAAACTCCATGCGCGGACTGACCTGAATCTTCGCTATACAACATATTTCTCAGGGGTCATAAGCTGTTGGGTCCATCAGAGTAGTTGCGTATCGGACTGTGCGAACGAAATGAGTACCATTATATCGCACAAGTTCATCGTACCAATGGTAAATTTATGTTCTATTATCATATTTTACCCGCGACGCGTGAAAACCAACAGTGTGGTTGTGCGCCCAGCGCAGACTCAGATCAGCCTGGGCATCCGCCCAGCCTGATCAGAGTCTTCGCTGTCCGCATGAAGGTAGCTTAGACCCTTAGTTACCCTTTATGCGCAAAGCGAAGACTCTGATCAGAATGGGCGGATGCCCAGGCTGATCTGAGTCTTCGCTGGGCGCACAACCACATTGTTGGTTTTCTCACGTCGCGGCTCATTTATGTAAGCTCAGTAGAGCTGCAGAATCCTCATTATCTGGGTCGACAGTGATTGCCAAAACAATTTTATATGCTGCTTAGGGGAGAGTCGGGTAACTTCGGACAGCGGGTAATTTCGGACAGTGACATTGTTTCCTTCATATGTCAGTTGTTTGGAACTAAAACAAAAATAACTGGCCAAACAGTGAAAATCCTGAGCCGTCTCATCTGGATTTTCACTGTTTGTCGTAATGTGTCCGAATTTACCCCCTGTCCGAAGTTACCCGACTCTCCCCTATAATAAGCCAATACTTAAAACACTGACATACACATCGATTCGAACCCTATATGAAAAATACTGGGTTTTGTGTTTCATACCCATATTAAAACGTGCCTCGACCTGTTCACAGGTTACAAAATAGGGGAGAGTCGGATAACTTCGAACAGCGGGTAAATTCGGACAGTGACATTGTTTCCTTTATATATCAGTTGTTTGGAACTAAAACAAAAATTAACTTGTCAAACAGTGAAAATCCTGATGAGACGGCTCATTAAGCCGTCTCATCTGGATTTTCACTGTTTGCCATGATATGTCCGAATTTACCCGCCTGTCCGAAGTTACCCGACTCTCCCCTACTGGTGTGAAACAAAGCTTTTAAAACATGGCGAAATACAGACATTTTTATTGTTATTACACGAAATCAGGATAATATAATAAAAACATTACTTACACTTTAATAGTGGTTCGTGGGCTGTACTGTTTAGATCTGAATTTATGGCGGTCTGGCACCAACAAGGAAGTGAAATTCCCGTTGTGTAGCCGTCCTTAAACACCAGTGTGTACTTAAAAGCATAGAAAGCCGTTTCATAAAAAAAATATCTTGTGATGGCAGTTGAAAGTCATTGGACACAAAAAGGTGACGTTTGACAGCACTGACGACTGACATCAATGATCAAATCCTGTCAGTTAAGGGATAGAGTCTCTATCAGGAAACTTGTAGAATCATGAAGATATAACAATTCTCCCTAAGGAATATTATAAGGTGCCGCTTGACTTTTAAGCTCCTTTTATCATAACACAAAATTGAATTTGTGATATCACAAAATTTTATGGTATCACTGAATAGGAATGAATAAATGATATCAAAAACGAAATTTGTGATATCACAAAATCGAGGTAATGGAATCGCTAATAAATATATTATGGTTATCAAAAAGTGGATATGATTTTTAATATCCCTGATTTGATTTTGGTGACATGATAAAAAAGCTGTAATTTAGTGATATCACACAAAATCGACTTTGTAAAATCACTTGTTCTATTTTGTAATATCACTAATTCGGGTTTGTGATATCACTAAATTGCACATATTTTGTGATATCACTATTTGATTTTGTGATATCACTAATATCAGTTAGTGATATCACAAAAAAGGTTACCGTAATATGTAGTAAAACGGCACCTCATACTGTATAGTATGCGCAGGGATCAATGTAAACGACGACAGATGATGGTCGGTTGGCTGGTTGTTCTGGGTTGTTTCAAGACAGTCTAAATCGAAGAGCAGGAGGATGGAAGGAAATATACTTAAGGACAAAAGTTCTGAACGGATGTTAGATTAACATCCGTACAGAACTTTTGTCCTTAAGTATAGATAATAGTGGAGGTACGGTTCGAAATAATCTCGCAGCAGCTGCAAGAACAGAGAGACTCTTGTCCTACTTTCAGTCTATGTCAGTAGGACATGCTAATGCCGAAAGTTTCACATAATCTTCTCTCCACCATCCCGTCAATGAAAAGATGAGGACGGAAACGTTTAGTCATTTCTAACGTGTTTATCGTAGCAATGGATCCAATATGCATAAATTATTTTGTAGGGGTATGACTTCAGACGCAGCCGCCCCTCTACTATAGGTCCTGAAAAAATTTAGCTACAACGATTCTTATTTATCATTATTGTTTTCATCATTATTATTATAATCATTAGTAGTTGCAGCAGTAGTGGACTAGTACAACTAAGGCTCGACTAACGACCAACGACTAAAGACTAAAAACTATGCCAAAAACTAGCGATGGCGGATTGTCTAACAAGTTTGCGAAAACGAAATTCCCGACTTCAGAAACCTTTGGTGGCATATATAAAGTCTCTAAGTTCGTGAACAAAGTTTTCCAGTTTCTTTTTTGAATAGTAATAAAATAATAAATCACAATCCCTTCTTTTCAAATAAAGCAAAAAAGGGAAACGAGCTAGATCCGCCACGCTTTGTTATTGGCTTGCGCTTTCGAGCGCAAGCCAGTATTCAAGTGGTTTAGTGATACCGAGTTATTTTCGGAAGAAACGATACGTCATGCTTAGTCGGAAAATACCAGGAGAGTGTGTACACAGTGAGTGTGTACTGCAACGATTCGTTCTAAACTTTTTTTAGGGCAGCAATTAAGCCAAAGAGATCGGAAAGTTCGTTCCGGTTTGAGACAGCATTTCTTCATTATTTTCTTCACAGACATAAGTCCGATTTTGTCTATTTTGATCCATATCCGATTTGCCTCATCTGCTAAAAATAACGATGGAAACTTTTTTCTATTTTTGATAGCTCATGTATCTTTTTTTTTTAAATATTTCCGTTAAAAAGCACGTTTTTCTGTTACACGCGCCGTGAACTTGGCCACATTTCGTTTGCTTTTTATAAACTGATGGCATAAAAGAATGAAACTGTGAATGCAATGCTAAGTATTTGGCTTTGCATCCTAAGAAATATACCAAAACTTGTGTAAGAAACAGTGTTTATATATAGCTTAGCGCAAAGCATTAGCTTTTCCAAAAAAAATCATGCAGCGGCGTCGCGAAAACTAGGCCTTAGGGCATCGCATAATCTGACTAGTCAGAGCAGCCGGCACACTGTCCAGCGCCGATGCATTCGTTAGATCTGATCAGTCTTTTTCGGCATATATATATTCTTCATCTTTCATGCTGAGGCCAGACTGATCAGACTGCGCTTATACCAGAGTGGGCTGATCTGTGTATCAGTGTAAAATCTGAAAGAGCAGAGTTCAAATTTATTGTTTAAATTTAGAAACAAGCGCTTTTGACGATTTTCTTCCCTATCACATTTACTGAAAAGAGATAAATTTCATTTGTCGGGAGTTCATGGAAATACGAACGCAATGGGTTCCGTGCTTTGTTGTTCCCAAATGGAGTAAAGCAAGCTAATGTTCCAAACAACAGCAGCATGCATTTTCTTCTCAGAGTGTCAAAATTTTGTTCCAGTCACTGCCACTGATGCCACTTAAACCAAAAATAAACTTCAGTAAATATAAATTTATTGTCTTCTTTTGATGCCAAGTTCAGATGTGCCAAAATTCCATAGACATGGGTTTGAAACAACCTTTCCTAAAATTTTGATTCAGACTAAATGTGACTCAACAGCCGTGAAGAATAGACTTGAAATAGGTCCATATAGTTATTTTCCTTGAGACATGGCAAAAACGGCCGGCCAAAAGTTGGAAAACTGTTTTGTTGCTGTTGTTGTTGTTGTGTGTGTGTGTGGGTGTGTGTGTGTGTTTAAATATTTTTTTCAATTTGTTTTTCAAATAAATTCTACACTTGTTTTTACTTTACACCCGTGGATAATGCCACCATTCAATACATGTAAGTTAGAAATTAAATACTTTTCTAAATAAAAGTTAGCAACAGAAAGTGCACTAACAATCGGGTTCACTTCAATAAACAACTCATGAAAATTTCACTGTCTTAGCTGGGCAAGCCTTCCTTTTAAAGGGAAATTTTATTTATTTAACCGTTTCCAATGACGTGTATTTCACCGTTGTGCATAATTGTACATCTTTACTAAAATGAGTTGTTGTTATTCATTTGTGTGATTGATATTTGGGTTGAAAATGGCTGAACAAGCCAGTGGAACAAGCATGAGTAGGATGAAAATTCAAGTGGAAAAGTCCTCCGAGGGCGAGAAAGCCTCAGAGTGTTTTCTACCTCTAGTGTGTTAACTGGGCGGTCGGGTCGGGCGATTGTGATGGGTAGCTTTCAGTACTGGTGCGTCCTACTTAATTGATTATTTTGGGGCAAGGACCAGCAGTGCTTGCTATCTTGCAGTAGATACGGGAAGGGTTGTTTGGACGTTTTTCTCTCATCTGTCCTTTCTCCTTCCTCGCCTACTCTCTGGGAGATGGCTCGATATAGACTGAAATACTATCTCAAAGGGCCGTTAAAACCTCAACGACCAAACAACTAATTACCTCCAGCTGTCATTGTCGTAAACAAAGAAATATTTTTTAAAAAAAAATCCTACAACTACATATAGTACCCTGGTGCAATGGTATGAGAGTCGGACCTGAATATGGGCTCCGGCTGACCGCAAATATTTTCAAACATCTTAACGCGTTACAGCTCTTTACTTTCCTTATCCTCCTCCTCCCCCCCCCCCCCCCCCCCAAAAAAAATAAAATAAAAAAATAAATAAAGGTAAAACAAAATTATCAATGAAATGGTTTCATTAGTTTTCATCACCTCCAGAGCTTTCAAATTTTCTCATTGTTTTGCAAAATTTCGTAGCATACGGGGCAAATCGGATATTTTGCCAATTCTAGTAAGCTCCTAACAGTGTAGGGCCTATATAAATATACTGCGATAGCGACCTAGCATACACATTTTTCCCCAATGCCTCCAAAAACGGGTCCTTCCCAGCGGTTCCACGGAACGAATCCATAATAGAACCGTCTGGGTGCCTGAGTCCGTCATCTGTGTCAAATTCAAAGATAGTGTGCACGTTGTTCCTGGGATCGGTATTCGACCTAGCCGCCCCAAAACGTGCCTGAGTACGATCGATTGATTGGGGCCTCGGTTTAAATTATTATCTGGAATAGAAGAAGAGCGAAACGTCGAAATATATGACAAGAACGCTCATACGAACGGCTGAGCAATGCTTTTGTGTGAAGCACTCAGTAGACTTACAAGACCAGCTCCACTATCCGGGGTATAGGTCCAAATGCAACATAATTGCATGTAAAACACTTCGAAGAAAGCTTCAGAATAGAAAAGAATGACGACATTAGGAGAATAAGTTGCAGAGTTCTAGATGCGAGTGGGCACTGGGTGACCTTTTTTTGTCAGATCTGCTTATAAACCCCTCATCCGAACCGCCAAAACGAGGCTGGATGAGGGACCACAAGCCTGTCAGTTCATCTGCCGTCACACTGTGTCTGGGCAGGCTTAGACATACATGTAATACATGTTGTGTAAAGCTATAAAATAGTGTCCCGTAAATGACGACACCATGTCCCGTAAATGACAAACCCTGAAAATCGTAAATGTTTCAAGAAAAGAAGAGACATATTGAAACAACTTTGATAGCAATGCCTTACTTTTCAACTGCATCCATGTTTGATATTTAGATTTTAAGATTGTCATAGACATGATATTTGTAACTTTCATTCGTTTATTTCCATTTGAAGTTTTGGGCCTATAGGCTCGTAAATGACTAAATGAAAAAATACCTAACATTCTGTAAAATGAAAGTCGTTGACTTAAGGCTGGTAAGTTTGAAGATATATACCAAGGGTAAGTGTATTTATGCTGTAATACAATGCAAAGGCTGTTTTAAGCAGGTAGATAAGTGCACCTCTGTACCTTTGGATTGTCCGGATTAACTGAGAATGAGTGTTTAGTAAACTTAACGTCAACTTTCGGTTGACGTAACATGTACTTCATAAACCATGTGTCATATTATTAATTAGAGATTGCCTCATTAACCTTGCGACATAAAGATCGAACGTCACCAACCATTTGACACAAAGTGATGACTACTTCACGTGATTAACCTCGGAATCATACAGATTACAAAATTAGAACTGGTCTCGGAACTATCCTCATTTTTCGGCTTGTCTGAGAATGGTGATGGCCAGGTTAGAATGCTAATAACAATTTATGGTACACAGTCTTCTGCCTCACAAAAGCCTGTTGAGTCTGTTTTCTTCGTTCTTCCAAGTGTGTCGATTAGACTTGGAATAATCTTCCGCCAAAGGTTCACTTCTCTTGAAAAAGGATAACTTTTGACTGAATCTGAAGTCATCTCCCTTGTTATATGCAAATACTGTTGTTTTTCTGTTGTATATCGTGGCCAAAACATTTTAACAGGGACCGGTGTATTTGGATTCCTGAAGGAGAAGAAAAAAGAGATATTTTAAGGGCAGGCATATGAAATGTAAAAGAAAAAAAACACGATAAACACCAGTAACGACATAATCCAGGCCAATTGAGTTCAAGACATTCTGTTATATGTTGTATGCCTGTCCTATGTCTGACAGGTGTCGACAAAAAAGCTGTTCTTTTAATAGAGGTTAGTGTCTTTTGATATCAAGTTTCTCAGGCGAGACCAGAAACAGCGTAGGAAGGGCGAGGATTGCCAAGCCAGTCTGACGTGTTTCTGGTCGAGCCTGATAAACTTGATATCAAAAGACCGTGACTAGCATAGTATTCTATTTACCATGAATTATTATAAGATTTTAAAGCGTGAAAAAGGTCAAAAACTAAAAATCAAACACTATTGTGTCGTAACATGTGGGCGTCGCGACTGCATTATGACGTAAGACGGCGACGTTATTATGTTATTACGGCCAAAGTCAGTATGCAGCCAGTCGGCTTAAGAGATCACTTTTAAAGGCATAGAACTGCCTGATATCATTGACACAAGCTCAGTTTTAAAGTGACATGATATCATATTATGTTATCATATCCCTGTTCTCAACATGAAATTTGAAGTGGATGCACGATCAAATTGAGTTTTCATTGAGCATGCCGTGACTGATCGGATTTGTTTACACTTATTAGGGTCAAGTCGGGTAAATTCGGATAGCAGGTAAATTCAGACAGTCACATTGTTTCCTTTATATGTCAGTTGTTTGTAATTAAAACAAAATTAACTGGGCAAACAGTGAAAATCCTAATGAGACGGCTCATCATGAGCCGTCTCATCTTGATTTTCACTGTTTGCAATGGTATGTCCGAATTTACCACCTGTCCGAAACTACCCGACTTGACCCTGCTAGCACAAAAGAGCTTCTACAGTGACCGTACCATATTTGCACCAATAACAGATGTATGTAAAATAGAACAGTTGAAAGGCGCAATCACTGCACTTGTTTATTCAAAATGCTCTGTTGAAAATTAAATACTGGGATGACCCTTAACTGAAAAAAGCTCTAATCTTCAATATGCTAATTGTATATGACCACTGTAAGGACACTGATCAGACCGTATATAATAATGCAGCTTGTTCATTTTCACTGACTCCTCCAGATGTCATGCAGTACCCTGTAAAAAAATCTGTAGATTTTACTGTAAAATAACTGGCAACCAGCTGCCAGTCCTTTTACCGTTATTTTTACGGGCGCCCGTAAAAATGCAGGAATCATCAAGCAGAGTGGGGCAGAATAGAGCAGATCGATTTGGTCAGATAGACCTTCAACAAAATAAAAGTTATTTTCGAGTGCAGCCGGTAAACATAAAATTTCCATTTCCTAATTTCCAAAAATGTCTTACAGACAAACGCCCGTAAAAATAACGGTAAAAGGACTGGCAGCTGGTTTCCAGTCAGTCTACCGTAAAATCTACAGATTTTTTTACAGTGTTTATAAAGCAATTGGAAAGTCACAAAGTTTGCTTTAACTCACATGAGCCTTTATATAGGCTCAAAGGTGAGCTTATGGTATAGGCAGGTTCCGTCGTCCGTAGTCCGTCCGTCAACATTTTCCCAACAACCCTGAGCCAATCAAAGCCAAACTTCATACGGAGGCTCAGTAGGATGGGAGACCGAAAGTTTGTTCGCGGGATTGGGTCACATTACCAAGATGGCCACCATGCCTTTGTATGGTAAAAACCTTTCAAAAATCTATTCCAGAACCAAAGGGCCAATGACCTTTAAACTTTGTTTGCAACATTCGGGAATCGGGCAAATGATTGTTTATTCAAATGATGACCTTGCTTTGACCTTGACCTGAACTATGGCAAGGTCAACTTTGGTGCATCATGCATTAATATGTTAAATTCCCGACCAGTAGATTTCTCAGAAACATTTAAGTCTAAGATAAAGTAATTGGCATATATGGTTAATTAAATTAGCAAATAAAGACGTTTTCAGAAATCTACTCCTCTAAAGCCACCCGATAGATTAAATACATGTACATATTTCTTGTGGACTCTCGTATGGTCAGCGGAACAAAAGTTGTTCAGGCTGTGATAGTCACATGCCCAATATGACCGCCATATTCATATATGGTAAAAACTGTTAAAAAATCTTCTCCATCGCCGAAAGGCCAGCGACCTTGAAACAATGAATGTAGCACTGGGAACTCAGGCCCTACAAAGTTTGTTCAAATGATTACCCTACATACTCTTGACTTAGTTTATGGCAAGGTCAACTTTGGTATGTTATGCATTATATGGTAAAATGTTTAAAGGATGGATTTCTCAGCGACTTTTTAAGTCTGAGGTATAATATTTGGTACATACATGTAAGCAGATGAAAACATTATGTTGCTGATGAAGGTCAGGGTCATTCTTTAACCTTTGATCAATGTCGCTTAAATTCTGGTTTCTCCTATAAAAATGAAGCAATATCTCAACTCTGCGAGTACTGTATCCCATTTTCTTGCACACCAGATAAGGATATCCGCGTGCTTCCCCTGTACTTACAAATCTTTTCTCACACATTCTATCTCACCCAGGACCGGATAAAAATCACGAGCATTCAATGCATTGGTTGTTTTGGAGGTCATGTATCTGCGTCGTCAAGTGACGTTGACGTTTGTGATGACTACGTCACGAAGACAGCAAAAATGACGTCAGTTCATGCACTCTAGACGTTGACCCGAATGGCAGTCGTTGAAAGCGGCGCCTTAATAAAAACCTCTCAAGCACTTAAAGTATGCATTTTAACAAGTTCTAAAGTTAAAACAAAACGTGGTATGCAAGAAAAAGTATCTTTCATGGGTGAGAGGTGGGGATAGAAAAATCCGTCACTCGGGATCACTGTTCGGCATCACTCGGCAAGCCTCGTGATGCCGAACAGTGACCCTCGTGACAGATTTTTCTATCTACACCTCACACCCTTGAAAGATACTTATAATCTTATTCATACCTACCCAGTTTTAGCAAAGTTACTCCACATAGTCATCATATACTTAGCATTATCTCTGTCCCAGTCTGTTGGCTTGTACACTTCATCTCTTGGAAAATACGACATTACCCCTTCTGATTCCTCAAAATATGTATACACCAAATCATCCCCATGATTGGCCCCTTTGTTCCATGAAGGGGCAGGTATTAATCTCATTGAAGGCATAATGTCAAATATATACATGTATGTGCCTTTAGAATCCAATGCCAGTGCAGAATGCTGGCTTATAGTTTCTGTAAGAGAGACGCTAAAAGAACTGTCAGACAAAAGTGCTATCATTTTGTTTCGCCGTTTTTCTATATTTTCCGGTTCATCCCAGTCGGTATACGCATGCGCGAGTATGTTAGTTACTACTTCCGGCGTTTCCGCCTTAAAAGCGTATGGAACCACTAGAGGAAGTAACGCCTCTTCCAAGAAAGTCCGATTGGGATTAAAATTTTCGGGATCTTCAACTCCTAATTCAGGACTAAGCATCAGGGCGCCTTCTTCTGAACAAATTCCAGACAAGAAATCAAGAGAAGCAAAGAATTCTCGGTCTCGTGCCGAAACGTCTGAATTTCCGTTTAACAAATCTATCGACGGTTCTTTTACGAATTCCCCATCAACCGTCGGAATGAATGGCATTTCCAGTCGATGAAGCCAATTTGTGAAGTCGTTGATTGTTGCGTTTAGAATGTCTGGTGACTTATTGCGAAGACAATCGATTAATGGTTCAGATTCACTATGTTCACAATCTACAAGTTTTCCTAGTAATACAGCATCTTCTCTGGGTGATTTGTTATAAGCCCAAGGGTTTGAGATGCTACCACTTTGAGCGATAGCTCTCTGAAAAAGCCCCTGGTTGCCTTCAAACAAACTCTGATAAACAACACTAGCCCCTCCAGCGGACTCCCCGAATATTGTCACTCTGCCTGGGTCCCCGCCAAAAGTCTCTATATTATCATGAACCCATTTTATCGCCAAATGTTGATCCCAAAGGCCGTAGTTGCCTGGCGCATGCTCGTCACCAGTGCTAAGGAATCCCCAAACTGACAGTCTATAGTTTAATGTCACAACGATAACATTTCCATGACCTGATATGGTATCAGAAACGTACGGCTCAGATCTCCCTGCAACGAACGCGCCGCCATAAATCCAAACCATCACAGCTAAGTTTCCTTGATTGCCCACACGCCCGGCAGGAACATAAATATTCAGTGTAAGGCAGTCTTCACCGACAAAAATATTTTTATCCTCTGGAAAAGGCATTATTAGCATCTGTAAACATGTTTTCCCGTGTTTTGTCGCGTCAAACGGCGAATCTAGATTCGTTTTAGGAACTGGCTTCTTGAATCTTAGTTCCCCTATCGGCGCCTCAGCATACGGAATTCCGAAATAGTGGTAGATTTTCATTGGTTTTCCATAAACGTCAGCTTCTTTAACTGTACCAAGAATTGTTCCAACTTTTGTAGTAATAGCAGGTGCATCTTCTGAATTCACAAACATAAACTGAAGCAATATGAAATTAAGAAATGTAAGTACATGTATAAAGAATTTCATTTTGAAATTTTTGAGTTAGATATACAAGCTAGAAGGGTTTGCAATACTTCGCGACCAGCAATATAAATTGAGCCGCGACACTAACCAAGAAGTGGCATGTGCGCCCAGCGCAGACTCAGATCAGCCTGGGCATCCACCCAGTCTGACCAGAGTTTCGCTGCGCGCGTTAAGGGAAGCTAAGGGTCTAAGCTACCTCTGTGCCGGCAGCCATTACTCTAATCAGAATGGGTGGATGCCCATGCTGATCTGAGTCTTGGCTAAGCGCACAGGCCACTTTGTTTATTTTGTCGTGTCGCGGCTAAAATATACTGACCTCGTCAAGGGGAAAGATACCTAAAGCAATGTGCAAACACAAAATGTACACATCGGACTGCGATTCTTTTAAAACAAGTCACAGTATTTACAATGCCTTGTTGGCTCCGGAGGATTCATGTAATGTTAAGGCAAACATGGAAGAGTCCGATCAGACTGCGTAGGATAATCCGAGTCTCTTGTTAAGCTGACTTCTCTCTAAACGTTCGAACTTTTTAAGCTGAATTATTTTTAAACGTTCGAACTTTTAACCTCTACCTTTGTCAACATGAACTATTTGTTTTCTGTGTATAGGAAATCTGTTAAGTAAAAAGATATATAAGCACTATATAATAGGCACAAATACAATCACATGATCAGTGTCCAGGACTACAATTTTATAATTTTCATTATATCAAAGAACATGAACTTGAATTTGTGTATTTCAAATTAAAGTGGCTTTAATAAACGATGACAAAGTTTTCAGCCATACAGCAATTCCTATCTATCGCAGTAAATACCGTTCTTAGGGGAGAGTCGGGTAACTTCGGACAGCGGGTTATTTCGGACAGTGACATTGTTTCCTTTATATGTCAGTTGTTTGGAACTAAAAGCAAAATAACTGGCCAACAGTGAAAATCCTGATTAGCCGTCTCATCTGGATTTTCACTGTTTGCAATGGTTTGTCCGAATTTACCCCCATGTCCGAAGTTACCTGACTCTCTCCAAAATGAATGGCATATTGTGAGATACAAGCTCATAAAATAATTGATCTGATGTTTAATTTATTTACATTGTCCGATTAGTATTTACTTGAGTGCACTCAATCTGAAATTACATCCCCTCGCCAACATGCTGACAACTTGTGGCTGCTGACCTCTCGAGGGTACACTGATTTAAGTACTTATTAAGAGAGGCTGACTGTAAGCATCGAGCATAAGCCCATAATAACGTGGAAAGTCGAAAATTACGGATTTAGCTGACTTTTTGGGAAATTAATATATATATATATATATATATATATATATATATATATATATATATATATATATAGATATATACCATGCTTGTTTGTGTCTCACAAGTTTTATGCGGTCAGCGTTTGGCCGTTTCCATGGTAACCAGGTTGCCATTTTGAAAATGTCAATATTAATACCTTAATGTAACATTCCCTCGCTAAAAATTGAACAACAAATATTATCCTATTCTGTTTTGTTTGTGTAGTTTGACAATACATAGCTGTGTAATGAGATTACATAATATTAATGTTTTTTGTCCCATATTATCAACGGAAGAGCTTTTACTGGAAAAAAATAGACCCAATTTTGAGTGAAAAATACGGGTTTTATTCGCCTAATACCTAAAAATGGCAGTTACGTTTGAAAATAAGGCCATACTTACATGATAAAGCAAGGTTCGAAGTTTAAGAATGTCAAAAAATAGGTGTAAACTCGCAAAGTTTCAAATTTTATTCACCTTTGATATGTGTCAATGTTGTAAAATTGTAGCAAGGGAGTTAAGAGGACTATCTTACCTCCCTTGACGATTACAAATGAGCGAACACTACAGGCAGTATCAATGATCTTTTATAATAAAAGATAGCATCATTAAAAGAATTAGATAACTGTCAACAATGCTTATTATGACCTTTTTAGCTCTATGAAATTGTTCCTTTCATCAAGACTGCAGTTGCAGATATATTTGATGACAAGAGTTGTGCCGAGCAAAACGTCTGCAGAAATCACGGACTAGAAGAACGGAGTAAAAACATTTTATTTGCAGCAATACGTTTGTTCTTTTCTTTATTTTATGTTGACATTAATAAATTTGCTAGTTTTTCTTGAATAAATTATTTCTTTGAAGTAGGTTAAACAGGCAGTTTCAGGACAGAATTAAAGTGGTGTAGGCCTACTCGAGTACAGTGTCTATTCACCGGAGGATAGGCTGAAATGTTCTGTGACCTATGATCGTCAAATTACATAGAACAGCCAAGAATTGATGCATGAACGACTTATAGTTTTACATCCTTTTAACAGTAGTTCAGTCATATCTTGGCGACTGGAGGAAAAATGTGTGAGTGTGTGTGGAGGGGGGGGGGGTATGAAGGGCTGTGTGTGTGTGCAATGGAGACCTATTGCCTATTGGCAGTTGGAAAGATTTACGCCTCCAGCGGGTCTCGATCCCGGAATAACTAGACCAGCAGGCCAGAGCTTAACCTACTGTGCTACCGGGGCTCCTGGAGCAGCCAAGAAAGTCTTGTAATTTAGGTAATCCTGATAAGGTGGCATCTAAAGTATACGTGTACACGAGTGATTTGTTCATCCCACCCACTTCCCTAATTTCATCCACTTTCTGTAGCTTAACGAGTGAAGCGTGGGCCTGCTTAGCTAGCAGTCCTTGTTCGAATCTCAATTTCTGAACGCAAAATTATTTTATCATCAACGTGGTGCCATTGCACACAGTCTTTCAAAATCATCTATGCCTTGCCGCATGACTAATGAAATGTTTAAAGGGCCATAAAAAGACAAACATGCCATTGACCCTCTTCATTTCACAGTCTGCCATCTAAATTTTAATTTTTATTGCTATAAAAATGTTTATGCCCATTTTGTGATAAAATTACTATTGGCTTGGCATGTGATTTTTCGAACCATAAAACATTGAGCAAAATGATACTCGATGCTTGCAGCCAGCTATTCTTAACTCTCTCCGGCTTCGCCCTCGATAATTTAAAGTATTTTGCGATTTGCAATTCAACAGCATGTATCAACCAGCGATTACTCACTGGTAAAAAATATATATCTTAACTAGTACTATATCATACATTTTTTCACATTTGTACACTCTTTCTCTTCCCCAAATGGTGATATCGCTAATGCATAATAAATTTGTTAGACTAGCACTAGTCTGATAGTGAAAAGGTTATCGTAAATAGAAAAAGAATTAACTTTTCTAACTTCTTTTTTTTCTGGCCAGTCTATAAAACTTGAATCTGCTCCTTTTCTGATATATACATTAGATAGAACTTAAAAAAATTTCGACCAAGCTTCGAATCAAAAGTTAGCAAAATTAGGCGCTCAGGGAAGAGATTTCTCATTTAGCTATGTATGTAAAAAATACATCATTGTTATCAGTGGAATAACAGCTTTCAGCTCATACGTTATAATAGACTCGCAAATGTTAATTTTATATACCTTATTTAGGTCCAAAAATGAAGATTCGCGGAATTTGAATAAATTTTGTTAAGAAACTTATGGTTTATAGTTCTAAAGACAACTATGTGCTGAGATGGAAGAAACTTCTCATTGACGCATTTCTATAATTTTTATACCAGATTAAAGAGCTTGAAATGCTCTTTCATGCTAGACGTTATAATTTAATGTCAGAAAATATATTAAATAAGAAAATGAAATTAATTTATGAGCTTCTTTACATTTCCCTATTAAAATGAGAACCGTATACACTACGA
Source organism: Ctena decussata (assembly GCA_963989385.1). NCBI lineage: Eukaryota > Metazoa > Mollusca > Bivalvia > Lucinida > Lucinidae > Ctena > Ctena decussata. Next base: position 11,362,746 of record OZ022510.1, on the reverse strand, counting down.
GGGGCATTTCAGAAATAATGTAAATGATCTCAGGGTAGCCTATTGGCTGATATTTAGCAGTGGTGTTATATATCATTGGAAAGCTAAACTCAAGTAATTTAGAATGGTATGCGTAAAAAGAATTTCTAAGTCACCCATGCATGACAGCACGTGCTTATACGTCATAAGGGTGTGGATACTGGAAACTACACATTTTCACTGACAGTCCCTCGTATTCTTTTGCTGTTTTCTCAATGAGAAAATGATATATTTTAATAAAGAAACACGTAATACTGTCCACTGTGTCCATTCGTGTACGCCTATAAATGCGAGTTGGAGCAGTGTACGCCGAGTTAGAAGAAAACAAGTCTCGTAAACGTCACCATCGCTTTGAAGTAAGTTAATTTATCAGGGCTTTTCATCATCTAAATGTAATAAACTAGTATGAGTGTATTTGCAACTGAATAAGCTTTCAGACTGATGTCGTTTTACGTGAATGCAATGTTCGATTTACAGAATATTTAGCCATATCAGTACATCCTTTCAAGTGAGAGTGCCTTTACTGCAAATGATTCAGTATTTCTTTACAAATACGTGTATCTTTTGATTAATAAGTCCCGTATTAGTTAGGCACATAAATTTTAAAGCTATTATAATAGATGAATTGGTCAAAACCTGTCCGCTTTGAATATAGAAATCATTTGTAGGCAGCCTGTAATGGTTTGAAGTGTACGCCGAGTTGCAAATACATAATTAACGAAAATACGGCGAGTTGGAGAACCCATGTACGCCGAGTTTAAGTTTTTTTTTTTGTCAAAAAAGGTGTACGCCTAGTTGGAGTAAAGTACTGCTCTTTGTGATCTTTAATAAAAAAGACACTAAATTTAGTTGCAGCTGTCTAGCTGAGCATTTATTGACATTGCTTTGTACTGATAGTGTCTAAAATACCAAAGTCAGTCAGTTGTTGATGGCTGTCCGATTGCTTGTATGATTTAGATGGTTGTTGTCGAACCCGCTGTTTGCTTTAGTGACCTATAAGTGTGTCAAAACTGACTGCTTCACTCACTTATTAGAAAGAAGCCAAACAATATTATGCTTATACAGAATATTTTTTTTGCAATTTTTCATTAAGGAAATCAAGTAGAAATGATGGCCATGACAAAGTAAATTTGTGACAATTTTATCATTTGACCTTCAAGTGTGACCTTGACCTTGGACCAACCTAAACAAACATTTCTACTCATCAAGGAGAACAATTGTGCCAAATTATTTTGAAATCCATGCATAAACGTAGGACAAGCTCTGCTAATGACAGTTTTATCATTTGACCTTCAAGTGTGACCTTGACCTTGGACCAACCTGAATACATGTTTTACATGACACTTTTACTCATCAAGGAGAACAATGGTGCCTAATTATTTTAAATCCATGCATAAATGTAGCTGTAATTGCCCGGACAAGCTCAATTTATGAGAATTATATAATTTGACCTTCAAGTGTGAATTTGACCTTGGACCTACCTCACCAAATGTTTCAGATGGCACTTCTAATCATCAAGAAGAACAACTGTGCCAAAATATTTGAAATCCATTCATAAATGTAGAAGAAGTGGCTCGGACAAGCTCAATTATGACCATTTTATCATTTGTCCTTCAAGTGTGACCTTGACCTTGGACCTACCTGAACGAATATTTCAAGTGGCACTTCTACTTATCAAGGAGAACAACTATGCCAGGTTATTTTGAAATCCACCCATAAATGTAGAAGTTATGGCCCGGACAAATTCGGACGGACAGACGCACACACCCATCCACACAATTACATACATATGGACGTACATACACCGAACTGAAGTTGTGACAACTATGTCTGGCTCACCACAAGCGGGCTCGACAAAAATCATTCTTTTTGTAAATTCAACAAAATGATTGAGAATATTTTAGAAAATTAAGAATCCATATTTCGTTTGTCTTCCAGATATGATGAGCATGCCTGCCAGTGTTATTACTGTTCATTCAGAAAAAAAAAGAAAAAAAAAAACATGCTTCGAGCGGAGCATAATCTTCCTTTTAACAGTTGACCCATGTTGGAAAGGGAGACAGAGTTGCTTCCCCTGAAAGGGTACCTTAAGATGATTGTTTTTATCTTTGTACAGGGAAACATCTGTTGCGACATCCTCACAAAAAATAAACTTTCAAAACGGGGCTCTTCTCTTAAAGAAAGGAATTTGCATCTTGGGCAGTAATGCTTCTCTTCAAGAATTTAGAAGGACGGAAAGAATGAAAATGACAGAGTTGCTTCCCCTGAAAGTGTATTCATTTACCAAAGCAAAGTATCATAAAGAAAATGAAAGTTACTGTTATGCTAAGGAAAACGACTATGATTTATAAACTCTTTTGTGAGACTCTTTTTTGATTGAAATAGCTTTGAACGCTCTCTCAGTCGCTTTCTATTGGCAGACACATTAATCTGTTCGCTTCTCTAAATCAAATGGGTGGATACGCGAATAGTTCCTCGCTTACTTTGCTTTACTCTTGGAGTGGTCGGGCCACTCTGATTCCTCAATTCTTCAAAAGCAACCCTAGAAAAAATCTAGTTGCCTTTTCCTGTTTTTTTTTTTTCATGTCCATCCCAATTTTCGTCTCTCCGCATATTTTCGTAGTACGTCTGCACAGGAGATGAATATGTTAACTGGGAGACTTTGATTGATTGATTGATTTGTTGCTTATTTATGTCAGGTCTGTATAAGACTCATACATGTAAATACAGATTATGGTGCATATTTGGTCATTAGTCTTTGAGCTTGACGTTTATGTACTCCAACTCGCGGTACACCCGTATGTCAATAATGATCAAACTCGGCGTGCACAGGTCCTGCAACTCGGCGTGCACTTTTACAACACCCCTGGTGCAAACAAATACAAACAGCTCTTTCAGTTTTATGATCAGCGTTTTGTGACTTCGCTCTGATGTTCATAATTGGATCATTTCTTATTACATTTTATAATTTTGGTAAATGAAGACAGTGTTTGCGTTTATTTAGTACGAATTAAGACCAGTAGTAAATATTTTGACATGTTTTTCAAGGATTTGCGATGTTTCTTGTGTTATTACAAGAGGCGGTGCGTTGAAAATTTACCTGCGGTTGTAGATGACGTCTAAGACGAAAACTGTCAAGAAGAGAGGGACATAAACCTTAGTTAGCTGGTAAAACACATGGCAAACACTTACCTCTCGTTCGCGAGCATTCTCTGAATGTTTTCTAACTCGGCGTACACTGCTCCAACTCGCATTTATAGGCGTACACGAATGGACACAGTGCTGTCCTTCCAATGTAAAATAAGAAAGTCATACAGAAATCGTTTCCAGATTCTACACAAGTAAAATAATAAACGAGATTTTTTGTTTGCTATGTGGTTATAAACGCGAAGTTATCATAAATGCATTATATCAATAAAATTGTGATTTTTGACTTAATCACATCCAATTCAACAAATGACAGACATTTTATTACTGAAATGATAAGGTCACCATATTTTGTTACGACTGGCATCAAATCACTGATGAAACTGGATGATACGTGTGCAAACCCCACGCCGGAAGTTGCAAAGTAGCAGCAAATTATGTAAAATACAAAACAATAAAATGAAACTATCTTCAAATAAAAAGACACAGGCTAAATATATTCAACTTTGTTTAATGTCAAAAAACAGAAGGACAAATTGATAGAAAAAATCGTATATAAAGACTTGTTATTTAAGGTGGACGATCCCGGAAGAACTCTGTTCTTGCTTGTTTAAAAAACAGAGTTATTGTTCATCATCAAATCGACTAACTGTGGAGTATATACAGTTATAATATACACTTACAATATCTACCATAAAGATCCTAAGTTTTCGGGCACATAGGTCTGTACAAACAGTGGAAACCGAGATCAGACTGTTCCTTAGGAACCAGAATGATCAAGATCTTCACAGTTTCCATTCCATCTGGGCATTTTTGTCGACATTGCTCTATGGTAGAACCGAATAACAGGAAAATAAATAATAGGGCAAGGATCGGCGGTGCTTGCAGCAGGTGCAGAATTTGGGCAGTCTGTTTTGGGGATATTTTGAACTTAAACATTGTTTTTCTAGTAAACGAAACGGTGAAATGTTTGTTTTTTTGTTTTATTCTTTAACATACGATGTAAGTTTTACTAAAATAATATGCATAAGCATGCCCCATCGATTGATGATATTTTTCATGACGTTTTTCATGAAATTCAATTTTCTTGCATTTTTTCAAAGAATGTAAAAATATACTTATTAACAAGAAAACTGCAATTTTTTGTTATCAGTTTGTTTCAAATATCCTATATTACAGATTATATGATTTGCTGAAATGAAAGTGCATTCATGTGCTAGAGATATGAATTTTAATGGAAAATGTGTAAAAAAAGTATGTAGAAATACAAAATATTGTTTTTTAGGAAAACAAAACGGTGAAAATTGTTTTTTTTCTTACCCAAATGTTTTATAGCTCTTTGGGTTATTTAGACGGTATAATGGTTTGAATGCCCCGCCAATATTTCTATTCAGTATTCGTCTACCTTAATATAACATACTGACATTGAAATATGTGTGTGGGTGGGGAAAATTATCTTAAAAAATCAGATAGCCCACTGGCAAAAGAGCATAAGGTGCCATAAAAGATTATTTATAACAGAAAACAAGCATGACGAATTAAATTTTATTTGTTTTTTGTTTCATATCTGTCACCAAATATTCATTTTCACTGAATTTGACCTCAAAATAGAAGTTTAAACAACTTACTTTACATTTTAATTTAGCGCAGCAAGTGACGTCATCAAAATTGCGCATTGTTCCATGATTAGCCTATCTTGCAAGGTAAATCTTGTGTGTTAGCAAGGCTGACACAATGCTTTTCATACTGAAATATTTTCAGTATATCAGGTATTATAGGTATCAATCCAGAGCTGCTCGTACATGTATCCAGAGTATAGAAAATATGAATTTGTCTTCTCGTAAATATTCCGTCTGTTTCTACTCAGTGTCCTTACCCCCACAACAATTGTCAAGGCATAATTAGAAGAAAATACCTGTGCCTCAAATTTTTGAGTGAATGCCATTGGGTAATATGTAAACCTAAAAGTAAAGACATTAATTTCAAAAATCGGTCGACATTCCTAGGAATGGCCGACTCATTTACACTATTTCTGAAATGACCCTCGTGACTACTTATCTCCGGTTATCTCGGAGATAATCGGACAATCATGGCCCGTAACTATAACGAGAGTTCTTCCCTATGGCTAATACATGTGACGTATTAAGTTCAGTTTAAAAGCTAAATGATAAAAATTTAATAACATCATATAATATCATAAAAAAATCTAATGAGAAAAAATAGCGGTGAGAATCGAACTCACGGCCCCAAGATAATGAGTCGTGTGCTTTAGCTACTAGGCTATGAGGATTACGGAAATATAAAGTTTACATTGGGAAAGACAAGACAAAATTACCGACTCTGCAAGCCGGGCCGGGTAGCGCAATCGGTAGGGCACCTGACTCGTAAGTCAGAGGTCCTGGGTTCGAATCCCGGTCTGGCCACATACTTTCGTTTCTCCTTCCGCTGATTCAAGAAGGGCAGTTGTCAGCTACTGGCGAAAGTATGTGCACTTAGTACTGGTTAACCGCTTAGGAGGTCTAAGCCTGCCCAGGAATAGTGTGGTTAGGTTAACTGACCGTCCCGACATGACCTTAGTTGTTTACCGTGGACGTTAAGCATCAGATCAACCAACCAACCGACTCTGCAAAGCTGTAATATTTTTGTTTCGAGATTGTGACCTCCTTGCTTTGATCAGTAAATAAATTTTGTAAGAAAGATTTAAATTAGATTGACACTATCGCTTTTTGATTCTCAGAACACAATTCAAATTCACAGTTTACCGTTTGTTTGAAGACATTATGAAATACGTACTAATGGGTCGTTCAAAAAGACTTGCGTTTCTAATCTCAGTTTGTCCAAGGACCCTCTCGGAGATTATCGGAAAATCCCGTAACTATAACGAGAATTCTTCCCTATGCCTGCAATGTGTGTCGCAGTAGTAAGAACTGCAGGATATTATAACTATTATACTGATCTCAAACTCTCAAAAGTAGACTTTGTAAGTGTAAAAAATCGGTACTTTGTTGTCTACGGCCCTATCACGTTGAACACCAATTCTTGTCCGATCACCAAAGTTAAGCAACGTCGAGCCCGGATAGTATTTGGATGGGTGATCGTCTGGGAATACCGGGTGCTTCAGAGTTTTGTCTGCTTTTCTTGATTTATTCTGCTTTTCTTTCTTTATTTTCTAGTTTTATTTTTTTTTCTTTGATGTAGTTTTTCCCCCAATACATGTATATCTAAGCTGTGCGAAGGAAAATATGTATCTGTCAACGTGAAAGACCTTTTGATATATTCTACCGTTTACCGTCTACTGTGCACTCTCCACTCGCTCTTCGTTTTGGAGAATGCTAAAAGAAGTGCGCGCTGTTCGCGGTTTTCTGTATACTATATACTGTCCAATGAAGTGTCTACTGTCTGTCTACTGCATCCTGGACACTTTTAGTGCGGCCTGTCTGCTACAACATAGACGTGGTGCAAGCACAGGGGCATGGGTACAAGGTCGCAGCATGTGCGCCTGTTTAAGCGCACCCGGACTCTACGATGATGTACCTGAAACCAAAGTGGAGTCGCACAAACAGATGGAACCCACATAAGCACCATAGTAAGCTGCACTTTATGGGAGTTGAACCTTGGTTGCCCGTAGGAATAATAAAAAAAAGGCATGTCAAAATTTCCATAATGCGCTTACTTGTATTTCAGCAGTAAAGCACACACGCCGACACATCTAATAATCTGTACATTCAAGTTCTGCAATAGTTAAAACAAATAAAAACAAGCAAATTCGGTGAATTTATATCCCCCGCCGAAGTGGCCCTGATTTGTTTATGATTTATTTTAAGTTACATAAAATTTCTTTAACTGATTACTTAGTTACGGCTGAACTTGTGGATTGTAAATAAAATCAAGGGCAATAACCCTGGGATAAGTGAAATATAAGCTGAAGCTGTTACACTTGTCTCAGCATCACTGCACAATGATGATACATTTTTTATTCAGTTTCCAGAAATTTTGTTCACAGATACCTAAGTTATGGCTAATTTGTGGATTTTAAATCCACTCAGTGGCATTAAATCATGCATTAATGCAGCAAATATGACAAAATTTAATGAGCACTGCAGTGTCATGACAGTACCTAATTATTTTAAGTTTCATGAAATTCCATTTATTGGTTACTTAGTTATGTCTCAATTTGTTTATTTTAAACCAATTCAAGGGCAATAACTCATTGCTTACTCAAGCAATTCCGACAAAACATAAGATGCACCAATGTGATATGGTAATACATATTTAGTATAAGTTTCATAGAATTCTATTCATTGATTACTTAGTTACGGCTAAATAAACCATAAATTGATTCAAGGGCAATAACTCATGCACTACTGATGCCCTTCTGAGGAAATTTTATGTACATAACCGCATTACGTAATTTACGGTGATACATATTCAGTTTGAGTTTCATGAAGTTTTGATATTTGGTTACTTAGTTATGACTCATTTTATTTATTTTAAATCCATTAAAGGGCAATAACTCATGCATTACTGAAGCCAGTCTGATGAACCTTCATGTGCATCAGCGGGTTATAGTGATATATATTTATTTCAAGTTTCATGAAATTCCCTCCTGTGGTTACGTAGTTATGGCTCCGGACGGACGGACGGAAGGACGGACGGACAGACAGAAGGACAGACGGACGGACAAACGGACATGGAGAAAACAATATCCCTCCGCCTTCGGCGGGGGATAACAACTAAATAAATTAAAAAGGCAGTTATGACATTTTTTCTTGTCAATTGTAGTTTTGTATGATCGAAATGCAGAATTTATCATGTTTGACCATATGCACAAATTTTGACATTATTTCTTTTCCCTACCGAATTGCTTCCTTCGTCTGAAGATTGATGTTAATGAAACATGGACCTAGAATATTCAGTCGTGACTGTGGTCAGACTTCCAATAAAATTATTTTTTTCTGATACCTAATAGAAAGCAGAAGACACGGATCAGATCATCACATTGATATATACTACCCAGCAGGCACACAACGTTATAATGACGTCGCATTGACGTCGACGCAACCAGATGACATGGCATCGACATCATTCTGACACCATGTGCCCTCTTGGAAATACTTTACTGCCCAGCAGGCACAAGACGTCGAAGTGACGTAGTATTGACGTCGATGCGGCATGGTGGCGTCGCATCGATCCAATTTCGACATCATTACGACGTCATGTGCCTGCTGGGCGTCTTGTGATGCTGTTCAAAAAATTTGCACCGTTTTAATTTACCCTCTGTATTGGGACACCTTAAAATTACTGTAATTGTTCTAAAATTTGAACAGGTGCTTATACTAGCCGACATTTTGTCAAAAATACTGATAGGATATGGCGCATTACACATCTTGATCTGATTCTAAATTAATTTCTCAGATACATCTATCCCAAAATATAGGATTTCTGCGGCAATTGTTTGTTAATCTTGCAAAATTTTGGGTTACATCTTTGATAATCAAGGGTCAGTCATATTTGCACGTGCATTTTATGCTCATCTATTGTGTTTCAAGAACGTTATGAACCTTGTCCGGGCAAAATATGTTTGACGCTATACGCAAACAGTGGCTACCAAGGAAAGTCTATGCAACTGCGTAGTCTGTCAGAGTAAGAGCAGTGCACCTTTTGATTCCCAGAAAGCATACTAATTGCGCCTACCTTGTTCTGGCTTTGCTAGTGTACAGACTGGTCTAGACATGGGTGTTTTGCTTATACCATACGGCTGATTTTATCACGACACGACTCAAATGGCCTGCGCAAGGAAAAAAGTGTTTTCAGCCCATACTGTTTGCCGTGAAATATGTTATTATACGCAGCCAGGAGGTACCAAGATATGTCTACGCTTATGTGTAGTCTACCCTGTTCTGATTGCGCATGCGTCTAGTCTACACACGGTTGATTTGCGTATGGCATAAGACTGGTTTTATCACGACACGAGGGATTGACAAGGAAAAATGTGTTTCACCCCATCTTGGTAAAAGTGAATGCAGTCCCATTAGTGTCATTTCTTTTCACACCCTTTACGGCGCTCCAATGTATGATGCTCAAGATTGTTTATACATGTTGTGAACGCATAATTGGTACTACAAACTGGTCTGATTCTTCTCGTCCCATGTGGCAATTTTCTGAGGGTGCGGCTCTTGGGTTACATCATCGGTAAACAAGATAATCAAGGGTCTGTCATATTTGCACGTGCATTTTATGCTCATCTCTTTTGTTGAACGTTATGCGCCTTGTCCGGTCAAAATATGTTTGACGCTATAAGCAAACAGTGGGTACCAAGATAAGTCTACGCAACTGCGTAGTCTGTCGGAGTTAATGCAGTGCACCGCTTGATTAACAGAAGGCGTAATTATTGTGCTTACCCTGTTCTGATTGTGCTAGTGCATAGACTAGTCTGGACATAGGTGTTTTGCATATACCATGAGGCTCATTTTATCATGACACTACTCAAATGGCCTGCGCAAGGAAAAAAAGTGTTCAGCCCATAATGTTAGCAGTGAAATATGCTATTATACGCTACCAGGAGGTACCAAGATATGCCTGCGCTCATGTGTAGTCTACCCTGTTCTGATTGCGCATGCGTCTAGTCTACACACGCGTGATTTGCGTATGGCATAAGACTTGTTTTATCACGACATGAGGGATGCGCAAGGAAAAATGTGTTTCACCCCATCTTGGTAAAAGTGAATGCAGTCCTATTAGTGTCATTTCTTTTCACACTCTTTACGGCGCTCCAATGTATGATGCTCAAGATTGTTTATACATGTTGTGAACGCATAACTGGTACCACAGACTGGTCCGATTCTTCTCGTCCCATGTGGCAATTTTCTGAGGGTGCGGCTCTTGGGTTACATCATCGATAATCAAGGGTCTGTCATATTTGCACGTGCATTTTATGCTCCTCTGAGCCTTGTCCGGTCAAAATATGTTTCACGCTATAAGCAAACAGTGGGTACCAAGATAAGTCTACGCAACTGCGTAGTCTGTCGGAGTTAATGCAGTGCACCGTTTAATTTACAGAAGGCGTACTTATTGCGCTTACCCTGTTCTGATTGTGCTAGTGCATAGACTAGTCTGGACATAGGTGTTTTGCATATACCATGTAGTTGGGTCTTGCCTGTGCTGATACTTTTCACTCATGTTAAAGTTCGTACACTGGTGACTTTTCGCTGTTTTTGCTAATTCTAGGGTAATTTATGGTAAAAAATGACGATGTTCTAGGATGATTGTCAAAAATTCAAAACCAGATCTTCAAAATATTAGGATTGGTATGTTTCAAACTGTCTTTATTTTTTCGATTACTGCGTTTTTAAATTTCGCGAAAAAATTGGGCCGTTATTGCACCTTAATGCATCTCGTCCTTTGATTTTTTCACCGACAATATGTATTTTTAGTTGCCATGGTTTCAACAACGTGCAGTGACCGATGCTTTGAAGGTGCAAAGGATAACAATTACATTTAGTCCTAAGCACCATACTAGTCAAGTATTTCATACTTGCATCAGGAGAGATATATTTTCCCTTTGAAACTCTTGAAAATATGTAAAATTTGACCAGCCTAAAATGGTTGTCATGGCAACAGTAATTGCTTAGATATCTCGAGAACCGTTTGACATACTTCACTAATTTTTTCACCGCTCTCCATCTTTCGTCGAGAGCTTTAAACCACGAAATTTTGAGCAAAATACAAAATTTTGAGTTTCCATCCAATGCTCGATGCTTAAAGTCAGCTCCTCTTAAATATCTTTCCAGATAATATGAGCCGCAAAACGAAAAAAACAACAAAGTGGTTATGCGCCCACCGCAGACTCAGATCAGTCTGGGCATCCACCCAGTTTGATCACAGTCTTCGCTGTCCGCATGGAAGTACCTTAGACCCTTAGCTACTCTTTAAGTGCTTAGCAAAGTCTGATCAGACTGGGTGGATGAACAGGCTGGTCAGAGTCTGGTCTCGACGCACAGCCACTTTGTTTGTTTTCACGCGTCGCGGGTCATATATTTGGCGGAACTTATCGACAATAAATTTAGATATGAGCTGATTGTTACTTTTGGATATACTTGGTTTCAGGTTGATCGGCGGCGGTTGAAAAAAGATCTACTTTGAGGTCGTATATCTCCGTATTTCTTGATAGAACTTTACAGAATCGATCACAGTAGATTTTCAGGGTCATCCCCAACAAACTTAATTGGAACTATAGGTGTGAGCGTATTTTTGCGAAATGCAAATTTATAACAATACCCTCAATACAAAGGCCTAGCGCATTAAAAGAAACGAAAGGTCGCCGACTAGCGAGGATGTGTTTTGACTCCATACACATTAAGGCAGTTTTAAAATACGAATTTCCTGACCCTCTAGCTCTAAATCTAGTGTAACTTTTCAGTTCATGGCGGATTTTAATGATTTAACCATCGTAAACTTTGTCTTGGATTCAAGTTTATGCACGTGTATATTACCGTGGCAGTTAAAAAAACGAGTATTTCAAACAAAAAAAAAAAAGAAAGAAAAGAAAAGAAAAATGTCAGCTCTACTTTACTGACACTTTAATTTTCAATTTTAAAATCCTTTAAAATTCAGGTATTCAAGTTTTTTTTATGTACAATGACCGAATTATGCAGAGAGAAACAAAAGAATCCAAGTGGTATTCACTCAACCGATGAAAAAAAAACTAGAAAGAACGACATTAAATTTGACGCTATTCAATGGCGTAGTTGCCTTTACGCAAATATGCAGGTGCGTATTGAAATTTTGTCAAAATGACAAAATTTCAACACGCACCTGCATATCTGCAAGCTGAAATGTTGCCAAATGGGCTAGATATCAATACCAACTAGCAACTGACATGACAATTTGGAATATTCTGGGGTCTTAACCCTTATATTTCATGTCAAGCCGCCTAAAGCCTGTCTGTGCGTATCGTGTTGTCGCCTATAGCTACGCCGCTGCTATTTATCATGAAACGAAATTATTGTGCTGGATAGTACGGTTAACATTAAATAATAGAAAAGTGGCAATTTATTAAAGGTAGGTTCCTGTACTTTGGAATGCATCATAATTATGACGATCTTTCATCCAAGGTGTTGGAAAGCATTTATAAAAGGGAATGAATGTTTCACTAAAAAGTGTAAATCAAAAAAATATTAGAAAAGTTGTTTTGCAAGGGATTTCCTAACTCTGCTTCGCACACCAGTTAGCGCTATTTTTAGTTCGCGCCAAAAATAGATAACGCAGCTGAGGTCATGCTGCATTGCATTTTGGGATAGTTTTAACCCATCCACCACGCTAGGACCTCTAGGAGAGCTCACGACAAGGGAAAATTGACCTTTGGAGAATGGCATCAGAAATTGCGCACTTATAGACATAATAAACATAGTTATTTTTAGAACTGGGATTCCAACGAAAGAAAATAAACCAAAAGGGAAAACGACTATTTTCTTCAACATCTGACGAGTTTCTCAGAAGCAACAAATTCAGAAAATTAGAGAATTCAATACTGCTCAGAAAAAGACGATATTATTTCGTGGACATAATTGTTATCGCCAGTACAGGAACCTACCTTTAAACTGGCTTAGCATTGTTTATGATTCAGTTTGTACATTTTAAGTAGGCTATATCCCTGAAGCATGAAGTCCACATGAAGTATGTCAAGTTTCGGTCTATCCGTCCGTTCGTTTGTTACATGTAGTTAATTCGTTAGAATTTTCGTTTGTCCGTCTATCCAGTCATCAACTTTTGCGTCAAAGCTTGCGCTAAACTTTTGCATTGCCCTGATCTCTGTAACCCTTTATCAGGTGAAGTCAATCTTTTTGTAAAGCTATGCTTGTATATAAGTTTTTCCCTACCTTAGGGGATTTCCAGGATACAGAATCATTGCAGGGGCGTAACTAGGGGCAATTTCATAATACGCACAACCATGTTTTATTCTCTACTTCTTGAAGGGAAAGCTAGTATTTCAGCCACTTTGGTAATTGGTATTGAAATCTTGTCTAATTTATAAATATTCAGCATGCAAATATGCAGGTGCGTTTTGAAATTTTGTCAATTTTGACAAAATTTCAATACGCACTTGCGTATTTGCCGTATAGGTAGCTACGCCTTTGCATTGATCGCGTTCACAGAAAATCGTAGAATGCAGTCCTCAGCGTATATCTCTTCAGCTTGTGGTTTAAGCCTGTTCAAGATGACTTTCAGCATGACTTTGCTTGAATGACTAATGAGGCTGATGGTTCTGTAGTTCTGGCAGAGCTATAGGTTGCCCTTTCTATGGAGTGTAATAATCAGCGACTGAGTCCATGGGGTTGGCCATTCTCCCGTTCTCCAGATCCTGTTACAGATATCTGTTAAAACATCAATCATGGTCTCCCCGCCAGCTTGAACAAGTTCTGCTGGTATACTGTCAACTCCGCCCGACTTCCTCTTTTTTAGTGCTGCTATTGCAATCTCAACTTCCTCACGAAGGATCGGTTGTTGATCTTCTTCTGGGGGCTGATTGCAGTCCAGAACCGCATTGTCATCGTAAGTCTCATGGTTGTATAGTTCTTAGCAATATTCTGTCGATCTCCTGAGAATCTCTTGTTTCTCTGTAAACCATTTAGACTTGTCCTGGATATCTAGGGCTTCTTAAACAAAAGCCCGAGCAAAGTCATACATGTAAGCATAAAACAACATTAACACAACACTGAATAGCACCTTAATATTTTGGCTAATACATTCTATTTATGGTTTTTTTCCTGATTCAGTTTACCAGCTATAGTATTTAGTAAAGTGTAAGCAGCGACCATTCATTCCGAAACAATGGTCTACTGAGTGTCGATACGAACAACAAATGCGCAATTTCATCTGGGCCCTTGCTGCCTTGTCAAAACACTCATTTTGCTGCAGTGTAAAAAACAACCTCTGGCTAGATCCGCCACTGCTTCTCTATGTCGGGAGCGATCGATATACCGATATACCGGTGTTGCGATTTATCTTATCAGCGAAATATGTCATGTTCTAAAAAAAAAACCCATTTCACCGGTCGTTTTACACTTATTGACGCGCGTGTGTGTGTGTATGAATCGGATATGATATACAGGCCCGCAGTCAAATCCACAGTGATGTAACAGCTATGCCAACGTTGCATTATCTTGGATTTTTCAAGAAGCATCAGTGTGGAAACACAACGTTGAATGAACGTTGATTCAACGTTATGACGTTGAATCAACATTCATTTAATGTTGCTTCAACAGTGTGTGTCTTTTGTACAGGCTAATCTGCTGAGTAGGGGATTTTGGTCTTTAAAGAGGGCATAAAACAAAGTTTCATTTAACACTGCCTGGTGTTGGTTGCACAGTATTTAGGGACGCCACTATGAAGACATACGTTGGAATACTTTTCTTGTCACTGTTTTTTACGGAAATACACTCGGAACTTCATGAAAACGCACCAACCGTGGAAACAAAGCTAGGGACTATAATTGGAACGATTAAAGACGTTAATGTGTTTGGAACACAAATAAATGTTGAGAGATATTTTGGAGTACCTTACGCAGAACCGCCGATTGGTGATCTACGGTTTAGGAAACCAGTCCCAAAGAAGCCATTCACGTCACCATTAGAAGCAACTAAACATGGAAATACATGTTTTCAAATGGCTTTGTTGCCAATGGGTGATGCAAAACTAAGTGAGGACTGTTTGTTTCTGAACGTCTATGTTCCTGCGGCTAGGAAAGCGGATTTGGCAGTCATGGTGTTTATTCATGGTGGTGGGTTTGTAACCGGGACTTCTGATCCGGTAATATCAGACACACTGGCCGCTTACGGGGAGGTTATTGTAGTGACAATAAACTATAGACTGTCACTATGGGGTTTCCTAACAACAGAAGATGAGCACGCGCCTGGTAACTACGGACTATGGGACCAGCACGAGGCCATTAGATGGGTGCATAATAATATTCAAGCGTTTGGTGGAGATCCGTCTATGGTAACACTATTTGGAGAATCGGCAGGCGCTGTAAGTGTTGTTTTCCAGTCTCTTTTTGAGGGCAACGACGGATTATTCCATAGGGCTATTGCACAAAGTGGAAGTATTACTGCCCCGCTTGTAGCCCGAACAGAAATTAAGAAAGATGTTGAAAAGCTTGGAAAACTTGTTGGTTGTGAAGACGTAAGTTCTGAGGCTCTGGTAAAATGTCTCAGAAACGTGCCTGGAAAAACTCTAAACGAAACTTTAAATGATTTTAACAATGGTTTTATGGGCTTTCCCATGCCTTTTGTTGTTAGTGTGGACGGAGAGTTTTTAAAAGAAGATTATAACGAACTTCTTAAAGGTGATTCAGAGAAATCCTCCAAAGCACGGTCCGTCTTTTCTAGTATAGAATTTATGTCTGGAGTTGACGCTGAAGAAGGAGGTATGATGATTAGCGCTTTCCTGGGAACTCCGGACTTAGATAATTTTGAACCTAATAGAACATTTTATGAAAAGACGCTTGTTCCAACAATGGTGAAATTTTCTGTTGGTGAGGATGCCCCGGATGTTTTAAAGGATCTTACAATTCATGAATATACTGATTGGAGTGATCCAGAGGATATGGCTAAACGAAGACACAAATATGCGGCAATGTGTGCTGACCTTCTGTTTACAGTGACACTGGCGGAAACTATTGCACAACATGAATCGCTCGCTAAAGGTCGGAAAGGAACATACATGTATGTACTAGACGTATCACCGTCCTCACATCTATTACCGACCCCGTCTTGGTGCACGAGAGCCACACACGGGGATGAACTACAGTACGTTTTCTTTGAGGAATCTCTTGAAGTTTGGAAATTACTGGGACGTGAGGACTATAAGCCAATGGAATGGGAGAGGGGCGTGGCGAAAAATATGATGAACATGTGGACCAATTTTGCTAAGACTGGGTAAGTTAGTCTCCGGTGTTTTAGCAAATTTGAAACAATCATTTACGTACATTGCATATATAACCATGTCTAGTTGTGACGTAAAACAGGCGAAATGTCTCTGGAACTGGTGAAAAATGTCAGGGTGTAATGCAGTTTATATAAAAAGGCTTCTAAAAGACGTTCGCTGAGAACAAAGTTGCTTTTTAAATTGAAATATTATTTTTAATGTAAGTTCTTAGGCTGTTTGAGACTCTAATAAAATTACTGTTTTTCGGTAACTCCAAGCTTATATACCGTGTACACTGATTAGATAAAAAAAAAACAAACTAAAAATAAAATAAAAGAATAAAAACTCACGCTTTGCATTACGTTTTCACAAATCGGATATTGTTTTCGGATTTCAAAACTGCTTTTAAAACGTTTTTCATGCATAATTCGTGTGAACTTTGTTTAAAACATGTTGTATGAAATGCAGGGAAAGTTTGCTATTTAACTTTAAAATAGAACCGGTGGCTAATAAAAATGACATCGGTTTCATATGATGCTTGTCGGTGCCTTTACGATTTGAAACGCAGTCGGCAACAGCAGAATACTAGCTTTCTTGGTGTCGCCCGTGGTTATTGAGTCTGACATCGGCATTGTACGATATTTTTTAGGATCTAGCTACACTGTAAAAATGTGTTTAGAATCAATGCAAAAAATGCAGTCCGATTTTTTATGTGTTTAAATCGTAACATGTTCAATTTGCAACATGTTTAGGTTAATGCTTAGACATTAAACATGTACAAAACGGGTTATATCTACCTTTTATTTTGAAAATTTCCTCTGTCAACATTTTCGTCTCTTTCTTTCATTCTTCAACGGGGAAAAGAGAGAATGGATTCATCCGAAACGCGTGACAGAATAAAACGTGTTTAGCAGACTTTGTCAGGGAAAATAATAGAAAAGGGGTACATGTTTAGCTTTATGACGTATTCCTAAACATGTTTACACCTAAACATGTAACCCTTTGTGTTTTAAAGCTAAGCGCGATTTTTACAGTGCAGTAGCCGCAGTATAATGTTAAGTTGGTCGGTGTCTCACCGGTGTTAAACAAAGTTGACATCGGCCGCTGCATAATACGATTCTGAGCGAAAAATAAAAAGTGTTATGTTATTCAGTGGATTTTGTCGTGTCGTAAAAATCGTATGACCACACGTGTAATAACACGAAGGCTCGTTTCATAAATTTTATATGAAACGAGCCTTCGTCAGAGCTCTAGATAAGATAGCGTATTTGATGATAATTAAGGATAATTTTTCTTATTTCTCATCGAAACCATATGTTGCGACCCCTCATCTGAACCGTCTCGTCGAGACGGTTCAGATGAGGGGTCACAACATATGTTTTTATGCAGAATTAACAAAAATTATCCCTAATTATCACCAAATACGCCCTCTTATCTAGAGCTCTGCTTTGTGTTCGATCCTTTTCTTTCTATTTCAGGAATCCGAACAAACCAAGGCCTGTCCAGATGTTTTGGCCATCTTACACTAAAGACGCACAGCAATATCTACACATTACCAGAGACATGAAGTCGGATTCTGTCAGAAGCCATATATTCACCCGTGAATTAAATTTCTGGAAGACAGTAGTTCCGGCTGTGAAACGAGCAGTCGATGACTTAAAGAAGGGTGCTCAGTCGTCATCAGACAGTAAAGAGTCCGGTTATTGTGAAAAAGATGGTGGCTGTGAACCTTAGAAGCTGTACTGGCTTTATTGTTGTTGTTGTTGTTGTTGTAGGTTTATTTGATCTTTGAGACAGTATTTCAGTCTATATCTTGCCGTATTCCAGCAAGAGGGAGAAAGAAAAGAGATGATAGGCCTGAGAAAACTTAACCAAATCACCCCCTACCGCACCCACTGCATGCCCTTGCCCCACTATTATCCAAATAAGCAGGACTTCCCGGCACTCAAAGTTACCAAGCACCACCGCCCGATCGGACCACCCATGTGCTAGCTTTAAATTTATGCTCAACAGTGTAATACTAATTTACAAAATGGACATCGTACGCCAGTATCACGTTCAAATACCAGTAAACATCTTGGGTTTCAAAAGAAAATGAACCGCGACACGAGAAAACCAACAATGTGGTTGTGCGCCCAGCGCAGACTCAGATCAGCCTGGGCATCCGCCCAGTCTGATCAGAATCCTCGCTTTGCGCTTAAAAGGTAGCTAAGGGTCTAAGCTACCTTCATGCGGACAGCGAAGACTCTGATCAGACTGGGCGGATGCCCAGGCAGATCTGAGTCTGCGCTGGGCGCACAACCACATTGTTGGTTTTCTCGTGTCGCGGCTCAAATAATCTTAAACCCAGGTAAGAAAATAAGTCATGTCTCAGGTCTTTCGATGTCGTAAAAAGAAATCATAATGTCATTTGTTTGAAGCAATGTAATTTGGGGGATAACTGTATTTAAAGTTGTCATTTGGGGAGGTAAATTATCGGTTTAATGGTCGGAAAATTTCGTTTTACGCGACGCTTTTTTTTATGGTCCAAAATTTCGTTTTGCGGCGACGCGTTTAACTTAGCGGGGCCGTAAAACGCAATTTGAGACCATAAAACCGACGATTCGCCTCGAGTAAGTTGGCAATTTTCAATGTAGTTATCCCCATTCTAATGCACTTTTTAGCTCACCTGAGCCGTAGGCTCAGGGTGAGCTATTGTGATTACCTAGTGTCCCTCGTCCGTCGTGCGTAGTCCGCCGTGCGTTGTGCGTCGTCCGTCGTCAACAACTTGATTAAATGACATCTTCTCTGAAACTGCAAGGCCTAGGGCTTTGATATTTAGTATGAAGCATTGTCTATTGGACCTCTACCAAGTTTGTTCAAATGGTGGCCCTAGGGTCCAAAATGGCCCCAGGGCAGGGGGTATCATGTTCGAAAATAAAATATACTTAAAGATCTTCTTCTCCAGAACTGCTTGGCTCAGATGTTTGAAGCTTGGTATGTAGCATTGCCTAGTGGTCCTCTACCAAATTTGTTCAAATGGTGGCCCCAAGGTCCAAAATGGCCCCGGGACAGGTAGTTCTTGGTTTGAACCATAGAAATACAAAGATAAATATTAAAAAAATCTTCTTCTTCAGAGCTGCTTGGCTCGGATGCTTGAAATTTGGTCTGTAGCATTGCCTAGTAGTCCTTTACCAAGTTTGTTCAAATGATGGCCTCAGGATCCAAAATGGCCCCGCCCCAGGGGGTCCTGGGTTTGAACCATAGAAATACATAGAAATATGTTCAACAATCTTCTTCTTCAGAACTGCAATGCTCAGATGCTTCATATTTGGTATGTAGCATTGCCTAGAGGTCCTTTACCAAGTTTGATCAAATGGTGGCCCCAGTGCCCAAAATGGCCCTGCACCAGGGGGTCTTGGGTTTGAACCATAGAAATAACTAGAAAAATATTCAACAATTTTTTTCTTCACAACCGCATGCTCAGATGCTTGCAACTTATGCAGGGCTTAATCCCATGACACGCAAACTCTGTACTAATTTCTTTGGGAATGAGTGTCATCAAAAACTTAAATGAGCCGCGGCACGAAAAAACCAACAATGTGGTTGTGCACCCGGTGCAGACTCAGTTTTGCCTGGGCATCCGCCAAGTTTGATCAGACTCTTCATTAAGTCCTCTAAGGGTAGTTAAGGGTCTAAGCTACCTCCATGCGGACAGCGAAGACTCTGATCAGACTGGGCGGATGCCCAGGCTGATCTGAGTCTGCGCTGGGCGCACAACCACATTGTTGGTTTCGTCGTGTCGCGGCTCAAATGTGTTTGCTATACTGCCAGATCACTGCAATACCTCCATATCCTTCAATTTAAAATTAATTAGATATACATATTAGAGTATTCATTTAGTTAACACATTGCGTTTGGTGGGGTCATTGTCCGTGGACAGGATATTACAAGCACATAACCTTGGTGTTTGTTGAGAATTGCGTTTGCGTCCGTCCATATGTACAGTTTAGCCTTCTTGAAAGGCCCTAAAAGGAACACAATAATTTGAACAAAAGGTTAGTTATATTGGAATATTGGAGTAGATTCGTATATTAATTGCTTCTATACCTCAGATGTATGTATGTATGTATGTATGTGTGTATGTGTGTGCGTGCGTGCGTGCGTGCGTGCGTGCGTGCGTGTGTTGTTTGAGCTCTAATATTTTTGTAAACTCTCATAGTTCATGGGTATTTTATTATGTTGTGAAACCTAAGATAAATCTTTACTTGACGACTCACATTTTTGTATGCCAATAGATGCTTTGAACCACGCCCTGTGAAAATGTGTAGCCTGCGCAACTCTAATCAGATTGCGCGACCGTGTAATATATGTGTAGGGCAGAAAAACTCCAGGCAGTCTGATAAGACTCTTCCTTTTTCGATGAAAGTGTTGATGGAATCATATGGAACGCCGCAACTATCTTACATTCGGTCATGTCATTACGTTCTTTTGACAAACACTGCTATATTGTTCATTTCTATAAAGTTTTGTCTGAAAACTGTGATCTCTTGTCAGTTTGATATGCTGTCGGGTTAACTCGCTATTGTATACTGCTGATTTTCATAATTGCTTCTCAGAAAACCATAATGTCTTGCCACCATGACATGTTGTCTGGTTGACTCGTGAGTATATGCTGTTCTCTTCTGGTATGTAGTGTCAGAAAACCATTATGTCTTGTTGGGAAACCATTATGCCTTGTCAGAAACCATCGTGCTTTATCAGTTTGTCATTCGGTCTTTTTAACGTGCAGCTGTAGGCTGTTCGTTTTCATTATGTATTTTCAGAACCCCATTTCATCTAGTCGCTTTTTGTACTGTCTTTTTTGTTTGTTATTTGATGCTGTTACTCTCCATTATGTTTTGTCAGAAAATCATCATGTTTTGTCAATCTGTCGTGTTGTCTTGTTAACTGGCTGATTTTTTGCATTAACTTGCCGTTATGTAAAGTTAAAGAACCATTCTATGCGATTAAATCAACATAGTTCATTCATAGAGTATCATTTCAACTTATCTTAACCTGCTGTTAAGTCATCATTATATGTTGTTGTGTTAAAACGTTATGTTGTTGCCTTGATAAAACCTGCACCAGAAATCGATAAAACCCTGTACCAGAAACCCGGTAACTGTTAGGGCGCCCGGTAGTACAGTACCTACACGGAATATTCACTAGACAATATAACAGTGTTTGAATGTCGTCCGTCCAGCATTCCATCCATCCGCCCGTCAATCATTCGGGGTTTGGCGCAGTGCAAGGGCATGCATGCGTCTGTCCGTCTGTCCATATGTTTATATATGTGCGTGTATTTCTGTAGGTCTATCCATGCATCTTTCCGATCGCCGATTTGCCTGTCAGTATATATGTGTGTGTGTGTGTGTGTATGTCTGCCAGTCCAGCTGTCCATCCGTGCATATGCGCATCCATCTGATCGGCCATTTGTCTGTCAGCTCATCACTTTTTTTTATTCTTCCCGAGATCCATCCATTCATCTTTCTGTGTGCCGTTGCTCGTGTATTAAACAGTAGCTTAGGGCGGGAGCATTTGGAGTCAGGGCATGCTAAGTAATACATAGGGCAGGGGCTAGGACGCGGGGTTTTGTGGTGTGAATGGGTGGGTAAGTAGGGTAGGAGAATGGGCTGGGGTTGATTGGGATGGGTGGAGTATATGCTGGGAGTTTTGGGGATGACATAGGAATGGTAGAAAGAGTACGGTAAATTTAGGTATGGGTAGACTTTTGTCAGCCCAAGATGTTAGAAATTCACATTAAATCTCACTTGCCTCTCTGATCCCTTTATACCTCCCTAAAACCCCCAAACGAAGATGTTAGAGTATGAAGTCTGACAAATAATAAAATAAAAAAAGAGAAGTAAAACATTTAGGGACCAAACATTTGATATTCCGAGGGGGAGGGGTATAATAAAATAAAAAGAAAAAAAAGAGAAGTAAATCATTTAGGGACCGACCATTTGATATTCCGGGGGTGCTGGTATATTTTGCAAAAAAAATCTCTGTCTATGGATGTGCAAGAAAAAATTAATTGGTTCATGAGGGGATATAAATAAATATTCTTGCCTCAAAAATAAGTGAAAAATTAAATAATCTGGCTCCACCCAAACTTTCCAAAACAAAAACAAAATAGTCTGCAGTTAATTCCATTTGAATTGCGTTTTTAAAATGTGGCTGTCTTCTGGGGGGGGGGGGGGGGGGCTGCGACCCCCAGACCCCCATATTTATAGTAATGTTTTGATATTAACTACAATTGTTTTACAACAGCAGGCCCGCATGTGCATACATTTACAAAAAATGCTATACATGCATTCACATACATGTATTATTGATCTGCCGCATTACTAAGTAAATGTTTCCACTAAAACTGAATTAGAAAATAGCCACTAGCTTATGGGAGACAACAAACCCATTATGTCAAAATAAACACTCTAAAAGGCAAAATTCCTAAAAAAAAACTTATTCTTTATCATGATCCCTAGTTTTTACATGCCCGTTTTGAAAAAAAAAACGGACGTATTATGTCATGGCACTGTCCTTCCGTCTGTCTGTCCGTCCGTAAACATTCTTGTGCGCGCAATAACTCAGAAATCGTTTGGGATATCTTCGTGAAATATAGTAGGAATATGTATTAGGTTGGGACAGTTTGTATAGTCGCGTATAAGAATGGTTGCTCCCCCTTCCTTAGTTTCCAAGTCATGCCCCTTTGATCAATTTTCCCTACAAGTCTCTAGATAATCGAGAACCCCTGATGCTAGGATCATTATTTTTTGCAGGAAGACATTGCCCAAGGTGTAGATGACCTGAAAAAAAAATTGTGAATTTTTGACCGAGTTATGTCCCTTTTTCAAATTAGTGCATTTAAGTCTATGGAACCTTGTTGACAAAATATCTCGAGAGCCCCTGATGTTAGGATCATGATTTTGTGGAGGAAGACATTGTCCAAGGTGTAGATGATTTACTTTAGAAACAGAAAAATGTTAATTTTTGATCGAGTAAGGCCCCTTGTTCGACTTAGTGCATTGAAGCCTATGGTACAAAAGTACCCTTACATACAGTCAAGAACTATTAGAGAAAGGAACTTGAAATTCTATGTGTGGCATATTCATGAAAAATAAGCCGTGCTTGCTAACAAAATATCCGACTAAGATGTAAACGAACCGGTTAATACCCCTTTCTGCAAAGCGAACCCTTTTTAGAGGCAAACATAAGGGGCATAGTGTTTATTAAACGCATTTTCTAGGTCCTCCCGAAATCCGTCTATTTATCTTCCGGTCTGCCTGCATGCCTGTCGTTGCTTGTGTCTTACACGGTAGATTAGCGTTGGGGGGAGGGGAAGGGGATAGGAGTCATGGTATTCTAAATCATACATAGGGCAGGGGCGTGGATATGGAAATTTGTGGTATGAATGAGTGGGAAGGTAGGGTAGGAGAATGGGCTGGGGTTGTTTGGGATGGGTAGAGTGTATGCTTGGAGTTGTGGGGATAAAGTGGGTAGGGTAAACAGGATAGGGTAAGGAAAGATATGGGTAGTGAGAGGGGTAAGAATGGCTGTGAGGAAGGAGTGGTGGTGGGGTAGTGGTGAGTGTGTAAACTTCGGAAGGATAGGTGAATGAGTTTGGCTGGGGTTGTGTATAGAACCGTTAGTGGCGGGAATAGGGATCTAGATGGGAGTGGTTTCGGGCGGGTAGCCATCAAGAGTAGGGGTTTGGTTGTGGTAGTTATAGACTGGGGGTGTGGTAAGTAGGGTAGGGTGAGTGAAGAGGTTTGGATGGCACGGTGTGGGAAAGAACAAGTGTTGACATTGGGATTAGGGTGGAGCCGAGAGCATGTTCGTAAGATCGTGTAGTGTATGATAGGATATGGTATAAGAGGGTTTGGGTGGGACGGGCGTAAACGGGGTGGAGTGAGGAGGGGAAGAGTAGGTAAGGTAAGGGATGTGAAGGGGTTTGGATTGCATGGCATGGGGAAGAACAAATGGTGGGGTGGATATCTGGGTAAGGCTTGTGGAGCATTTGGGTATGGTAATGTAGGGTAGGACGGGATATGGGAAGAGGACTGGGTGGGATTGGGATGGAAGAGGACTGGGTGGGATTGGGATGGATGAGGGTTTGTTGTGGGATTGTAAGGGTAGGTGGAAGCATTGGGTTGAATATGTGTGGGCGTAGGCATAGGTGTTAGCATAACGAATAGTAGGATAGAGAAGGGTAGGGAAAGAGGTTGAGATATTGGTGCGTATTAATAAATAAACTTGTAAAACTTGTAACTTGTATAGAGGAGGTAGGCGTAAGGATGGGGCTTGGTTTGGGTATTGTTGGGTGTATGTAGGGTAGAGTAAAATGGAGTAAAGCAGAGCAGATCATGGGAGGGGAGGGAATGGTATGTGGTGGTGGTTAGATGGGGCTGAGGCTTGTGGAGTGCCTCTTTATACTTTCAGTAACTGTCTTACTTAAGGGTTTCGAATTATTAAGCATTTTTCATTTTTGACTTTGGGTATGAGGGTATGGTGAGAATGGTTTGGTGGAAAATGGTGAGTTAGGGTAGGGAAGGGTAGGCTAGGGAAGAGGTAGGGTGGGGTCCTGGGAGAGGGTTCAGGGCAGATAAGATGTTAGAGGTAAAGTATTCTATTCCTGTTTGTCCTGCCAACCGGCACGTCCCACCCCACAGCACCCCACAACACAAGACTTGACAAGAGAACATGTCAAACTAACAAGACATACTATTTTTTAACAAGGCATAATGAAAATGTACAACACACAATAATAAGTGGACAAGACAACATGTCCAACTGACAAGACGTTATGTGATTTTAACAAGAGATAGTGAAAATGAAAAGCATATAATAACGACTGAAAAAGACAGCGTGTCGAACTGACGAGACACAATGAAAATGAACAGCTCATAAAAACGAGTGAAGATGACAGCATGTAAAACTGACAGGATATAATGGTTCTCAGACATGACATAAAGGCTTTCTAACAAGATAAAATGCCAAATGAACTGCATATAATAACGAGTGGAGAAGACAGCCTGTTAAGCTGACTAATAAAGACTTTAAGACAATACATAATGAAAATGAACAACATATAATAACGAGTGAAGAAGACAACATGTCAAATTGACAAGGTATAATGATTTTCAGACAATACATAATGAAAATGAACAACATATAATGACGAGTAAAGAAGACAGCATGTTAAACCGAGATGATATTATGGCTTTCAGACGAGACAAATTGAAAATGAACAGCATATAATAACGAATGAGAAAGACAGCATGTCAAACTGACGAAACATAATGTAACTGAACAGCATATAATGCTTGTCCATATAACATAATGACATGTCCGAATATAAGACAGTTGTGGCGTTCCATAGAATCAGGTGATTATGTTATAAGAAGTGGATGCTAAAGCTCATCTGACAGCTGGTATGTGTTGACTGATCATGGTTGAACTTCACATATTGGCATAGATTACAGTATCAAGTTATGCATAATTTCCATATTAAAGTGAATGGGAAGGGGGCTGGAGAGCGCGGGAGAGGGTACCTTGTGTGTGTGTGTGGGGGGGGGGGGGGTAAGGAGGAGCAACAGGGGACGAGGAGTTGGGAGGTAGGAGGGCAACACTGCCATTTTCATATTCCCCTTAAAAAGGAAAGTATTGGCTTACTTGAAGCCTACAACACATCATGGAGAAAATTAAAATAAACTACTAGATCCGCCATAATAGGTAGCTGCAATTTGCATAAGTAGTTCATCCGGCAATGAGCCGCGACACGACAAACCCCACAAAGTGCCATGTGCGCCCAGCAAAGACTCAGCTCAGCCTGGACATCCGCCAAGTCTGAGAGTCTTCGCTGTCGGCATGGAGGTAGTTAAGACCTAAGCTACCCTTTTAGCGCATAGCAAAGACTTCGATCAGACTGAGAGGCTGCTCCGTCGGATCTGACTGAGTCTTCGCTGGGCGCACATGCCACTTTGTTGGTTTTGACGCGTCGCGGCTCAATTTTATAATGTCAACAAAGTACATGTGAACCGAACTGACCCAAATCGTTGCTGGTACAGAAAAACTATGCCCGCATCACTGTCTGTTCTTCCGACAGCAACTTAATAATCAGAGGCAAGTAATCTTCGACTGACAAATGTCTAACGTCGGACGTGGTAGCGGAGATTTTTTTTTTCAAACTGATATTCATATTGCAATTTTTGCAATTTTAGCCGCGTTACAAGACAAATTAAATAAGCAATATTCGGAGTGCATATGTACACCCTGCCAAAGTTTCACCAGACTGTTCATCCATATAATAATTTGAGCCGCGACACGATAAACGAACAAAGTGGCATGTGCGCCCAGCGAAGATTGAGTTCAGCCTTAGCGTTCGCCTAGCCTGATAAGAGTCTTCGCTGTCGGCATGGAGGTAGCTTGCACTCTAAGGTAAACTTAGAGCGCACCGCCAAAACTCTGATCAGACTGGGCGGATGCCCAGGCTAATCTGAGTCTTTGTTGGGCGCACTTGCCACTTTGTTGGTTTTGTCGAGTCGCGGCTCAGTATTTATTCAAGCCATCTCCGTAAAACCAGGACCATACTTCTTCATGTCATGGGCACGTTCGGTTTATTTACATGGGTAAAACTGCACAATATCCAGATATTTCTCGGGCTATCCGAGCATATCTTCAATAAGCACAAGAAATGCAATGAACACGGCTAGCAAAATTGCTTGGGAAAACACGAGCAAGACCAGGTTTTCATCGGGCTACTCGGAGATACAATTAACTTTCAATATCTCAGATTCGAAGTCCTTGCCAAACTACTGATATCTCAAAGAAAATTTGGACCAGAAAATTTACTTTGTGTTATCAGTAGTTTGAGATAAAAGGAGCTTAGATGTAAATAAAAGTAGGATTTTTTCCATACTATATTTGCTGATATCAGGCCGTACTTTGAGATATCAGTGTTTGAGATATCGAGTGTTGACTGTATGTAAATATGTATAGCAGTACGAGTTGCTCGGATATACACGAGTATCTTCGAGCAGCCCGAGGTTGCATGAGTTTATCCAAGTAATTATTCCGAACGTGCTTTGTTGTTGGTAAGTTTTGTACCTTCATGACTCTTAATTATGAGGACAGAAATGCTGAGGAGACAGTAAAGACCCAGATTAGACAGCTCTTGGCCAAGTCTGCAATATTTGTCAGATTTTTCAAACAATCTCTAGTCGGTACATACATGTAAGTGTTTAAGTACAGAGTACATGGGCCAAATCGTATTGTGGTCATCCCGAATTTTATGGATCGACCCGGAATTTTACGGCAGAAATACTGGCTGATCGCGGACCTATCCGTATAAGGGCTTTTGACTAGCCCTAGTAGACACCTGTGCTGATATAACCATTAATGATGTGTAGCTCTTTGTATATTTAGGCGCATTGCATACGTGCGCAGTTTTTTTTTCGAGATTTTCTGTTTCGAATCATACTTGTTTTCGCGAATCACATCTCTAAAAATCAGGACACCTAAAAATAATTATTTTATACTACATTTAAAAATGGAACAACTTCTCTTTAAATGCAGTAACGTGTCCAAAGGGTGGATAGGAAATGACAGACAGTGTAGACTGATCAGACTACTTCTTTTGGAGCAGGCTAATCCGTGTCTTCACTGTCTGATCAGAGCTTTGAGCACCGTATTTAGAATTTCACATTCTAAAGTTCACGGCGCTTTTCCGCACACATACACAGGAGCGGTTGTAGCGTAGTGGATAACACTCCAGACTACCAATCCAGGGGTCGCAAGTTCGATCCCCCGCTTCTCCGGTCTTTCGGATGAGACTTTAAACCGAGGTCCCGTCTCCATATGACCTCGTTGTTGGTGGGACGTTAAACCCGAGTTCACTCACTCACTCACGCACACATACATGTACAGTATACATCTGCATGAGCATTGACACGATAAAACCAGCACCCAGTGACGACTCGAATCAGCCTGGGCTGCCGCCATGTCCGATCAGAGTTTTGCTGTGAACTTAAAGGGTTGCTAAGGATCTAAGCTAGGACCATGTGGGCAGCAAAGGCTCTGATCAGACTGGGCGGACGCCCAGGCTGAGTCTTTGCTTCACGCACATGACACTTTGTTGATTTTGTTGTGACTCGGCTAATTTTATTTATTCATTTTGTATCGCATCTGCCGGAAACAACAAAGTGACTTATTGATCATTTCGGATTCAACTCCCTTTGAGATAATTTCCCAAGGCTGGAAATATTCTAAGGAACATTTGAGGACATTGGAGACTAATATCACCCGGCAAATCTGCAAAACCTGTTCCGTATGGTTACATAATGTTCGCTTGAATGATGAAGATACTGATCAGACTGTGCAAATGCCCAAGCCTTCATTTTACAACCCATCAGACCCTCTATGCAGA
The DNA here is from genome assembly GCA_963989385.1 of Ctena decussata. Classification (NCBI taxonomy): domain Eukaryota; kingdom Metazoa; phylum Mollusca; class Bivalvia; order Lucinida; family Lucinidae; genus Ctena; species Ctena decussata. Next base: position 11,334,212 of record OZ022510.1, on the reverse strand, counting down.
GCATGGCACAATAAACAAGAAAAATAAAAAACACAAATTTCATAAAAAAAAAAGACGTTGAAGCAGAGATCTTATTTCACCGATCTATTTTTATTATAAATCTTTATACATGTATAACCCATTTTAGGCTGAACACGAGCCCGTTTAGGGACATATGCAAACAGTGCAGACCCAGTTAAGACGTCGCAGACTGCAGCATCTGATCAGGGTCAACACAGTTGGCTCACAGGGATTCGTATGCACAATGCAATAAAAGTAAAAACATCCACCAGAAACTCCTAAAACTAAAAATTAACTTATCCCAATAATAAAACTGGGCAAGTCCAGTGGTCAAAAAGGACAAGCGTTGTTATTCAAGTCTAGTATATCAGAATTCATACTAATATAGAAACAAAGTGATTTTTTGCAAGTACATATAGTTAGTTTAGACTCATTATCTCAAACACTGATATCTCAACGTACCATGTTATATCAAAGAATATAGTTTGGACAATTTGCTATTTTTCTTGTATTTTAACTCCTGTTATTTCAAACTACTGATATCTCAAAGTAAATTTTCTGGGACCAGAATTTTACTTTGAGATATCTATAGTTTGAGATGAAATTCGATTTTGAAATATCAAGCGTTGACTGAATAATTGAGCCGCAACATGGGGAACCAACAAAGTGGCATGTGCGCACAGCGAAGACGCAGATCAGCCTTGGCATCCGCCCAGTCTGATAAGAGTCTTCGCTGTCCGTATGGAGCTAGCTCAGACCCTTAGCTACCCTTAAGCGCACAGTTCAGGCTGATCTGACTCTTCACTGTGCGCATATGCCACTTTGTTGGTTTTCTCGTGTCGCGGCTCATAAGTATCATCAAATGCTAGACTGGTTCTACTCCCTATATTCTGTCCTCTGTAAGTGACTCTCTCACAATACAGATTTTAATGTTTCTTTATAGATAGTAAATAGTTCTTTTCCTTGCCTAACTCACACTGAATCTTACAATTTATAATTCAAAACATGAATAGAATACAAATGTGTCAGCCAGGGTCATAGTTACTGCCACATGAGGCCCCAAAGATGAACACAAAGGGAGTATGACACAAAGAAACTACCTGCAGCTATTAATTAAGGGTAAAGTATTAGCTGCAAAGCTATTTTTATCCCACCTATTATGTTAAAATTATAAATGTTCCGGCCTAGGATCTAACCAGGCCCAGAGATTATAAAACTTCAGTACATTCTCTAATTCAAAACAAAGCACACTGACTGGCTGCTTCCGAACACATGCTCGGAAGCAGCCAATCAGTGTGCTTTATTTTGAGTTAGAGATTATTCTCAAGTTTAGGCTCGAACCCAGGACTGCCTGCATGAACGCTCTACGGCGTCGCTATAACAGCCGCCTGCTTGTGCCGTGTGACCTGTGACAAAGGCGTTATGCAATTTGCCACACAGCAAAAAAGCCTTAAAATGAACAAACTGGAGATAACTGAAAATGTACAAACTGGAGATAACTGAAAGAAACTCTTTCAGATATCTCCAGTTTGTACAAGCCGCTGTAACCATAATCTGTTACTGACTATGCAAGCACGTTAAGCCAGAATTTTGCGTAACACGATGCACACGTGTTACGCTCTTGGATCAAAGGTGACACATTCGCTCCCTTGTCACTTCCATATTTCTGTATGCCTGTGAATCATGGACCTTGACAGCAGAGTTTGAGAAAAGAACGCAGGCCTTTGAGACGAGATGCTACCGAAGGTTACTGAACATTTCGTACAAGGACCATATAACCAATGAGGAGGTTCGCAGGAAGATCCAGGCAGCCATTCGAGAATATGATGAACTCCTGACGCTGGTCAAGAAACGGAAACTAAGGTGGTTTGGCCACGTCTCAAGGTCTTCTGGTTTAGCAAAGACAATTCTCCAGGGCACAGCGAAAGGATAAAGAAGAAGAGGTAGACAGAAGAAGAGGTGGGAAGACAATATCAAGGAGTGGACAGGAATGGGCTTTGCCAGCTCTACTAGGGCAGCTGAAGACAGGACAAGGTGGAAACGTATTGTTTTGAAGTCATCTGTGGTGCCCCAACGACCTAGTAAGGTTATGGGATAGAATAGAATAGAATAGATGCACACGTGTATCTATTCGTTTACAAGATGGGAGTTCATCCTTAAAAATTTTAGCAAATATGTGAATCAGGCTCTTGCCATTCAGCAATAAAAAGCTTTGTTATTGTTTTTCTAAAACAATCTTAAAGATCTAGATCCGTTTTATAAGACGGATTTAGGTCTTTGAGATTGATTTGGAAGTCAAAAAATCCGTCTTAAGCAGAATACGTTAATACTTGAATATAGAACTGAGTAGATGCGTTATAACAATTCAACTGTAAGCTAGGCTACCAAACTTTAGACCCAGATTGGCGTCCTATCGTGAGCAGTCTCGGTACAAATCCACCCTGTATGACATTTCATTTGTTACTTTGTTTCTGTCAAATAAAATATCAAAGGGTCAGTTTCGGATGCAAAGAGCTGAAATTAATCTTTGTGTTTAAACAGTAATTCATTCGTAAATATTTACAATCTTGAGAAATGCCCTATAGTAAACCATTGGACAGTTATGAATTGCATTGAGTCGCAAGACGTCAATGATGTCGAAATAAACCAAGACTCTCTACACTTTGATCGGACGTTGGCGACGTCATGGACTCAGTGACGCTGTTCTGCTGTTACATGTAGCAGCTAAATTGCGTGTGAATGTTTTACTGTCAAATTTAATGCTAAGATAAGATTTTTCATCAAGATTTTGATTGAAATGAATGCACATTTAGCAATAAACTTATTTTTTTCTGATGTGTATCAAAGTGTATATGTTCCCGGAATGTATCCGGAATTGTTTTGCGCAAGGTAAGAATTCCCACTTTGCGCAACAAAGTGAGAATTCCTACTTTGCGCAGCACAATTCCGGAATTGTACCGATTCCTACTTTGCGCAGAACATAAATACATTGGGCCACTAGCAAAATTTACTTGAGCCCCTTCGGGGTTCATTCACTTTGCACGCGACCGAACATAGTTTGCACTTCGATAACCCTCAGAAAAATGAAATTCAGTTTTTTAAATAATTATATACTGTATATGCACATATATACCGTATAATAGAAAATTTTCGCGTCGCCAAATTTTCGCGGATTTGCCCCAAAAACATGAGGATTAATTTTCGCGGTTTTTAATTTTCGCGGATGTGAATATCCACGACAATAAAAATTGTGTATGTCCTGTAAGATATTGGCTTGACTGAAAAATCAAGACGCACAAGGAGAGAGAAACGTACAGAAACTGCAATCACTTTATACTCAACGGTTTAGATAGAATCGGCTCCTTTTTGGTTTGGGAGGATACCAATCCTTTTTTTTTTCATAAAGAAAACGTAAGATAGACATTTGTACAGATCAATGTTTAGTGCACAGCTAAATACAGTCAACTGAAATATGCGGGCAATTGAAATAATGGCTATTGTTCAGGATAAAAGTAAACAGAACTCACAATGAATTAAAAGTAATTCAACTGTACTTGCATAATCAGATACAAGTGACCGTTAATCAAGCAAAAAAAGTGAAGCCAGTTAAAATTGTAATTACCTGCTAACTACTAGCTAATATAATTGCGCCGAAAATAATAGCTCTATAGCTACCTACTTTTAAGGTTTTGTGGGGCGCTTTGAGTATAGCAAACCATATGTTTGGATGATACAAATTTCTTATTACTATTATTTTGTACAAACCTGCAAATATTTCGCGGAGTTTAATTTTCGCGGATCACTACCGACCGCGAAATTCCGCGAAAATTAGGCGACGCGAAAATTTCCCATTATACGGTATACAAGTCAATGACGGTAAGCGTGATGCTTATATGATAGTCATCTCCGCTTTTGGGGTTTAGATTCAGAACGGCAAATCAAACGTCAAGACCAATTGAATAAAGACACCTGTCTTTCTATGTTATATAGTCTCTAATAGCATGTGTAAAGCTGTTTCACAGATCACATCTTCCAGATCACGTCTTCCAGTAATTACCAGATCTTCCTTTTTAAATGTGCAGTGTTATCGCCGCCACACTTCATAAACGTCAATCGACAAAAATCTTATTCCGGAAGCCTGCTCACGGACTGATATGGGTTTTGCCGATTGCGTCTGATTAATAAGGACATCTAATCATGAGGGGTGACGTCTTTTCACGTACATCATTATCCCGTTCACAGATCGCATGACCGCCGCAAGACGTTTGAGTACCACGTGGTCTGGGACTAGCTCGAATGTAAATCTGAAATGTCAGATAAAAATGGGTTGTTATTGTTAAATTTGTAAATTGCCTTCATCTGGACAGAAGTGGCTTCCCAATAAATATTGAACAATGGACTAGACTGATCAGGGTTAACACTGTTTGTCTGTGGCAAATCGCTTAAAATATCAATTAACAAATGCCTTCACTGCGTTTTTTCGAAGCATCTTTAGCTTAATGACGCCGAAAGTCGAGGATTCGTTTAGTCTAACAGTACTCATAAATATATTTTTTTGCTTCACACTTGCCAGAAACTTTGGACCGCAAAAGCCTTTCACTCTTTTCCGGCAAGAAATGGCAGCATTTTTATGTTTAATACGTTTGAAAAATTGATGTCTCACTAGCAAACGACTGCGTAAGTTTTGAACGGGCCCCTGTGTTTAATTATGCCATTTTTATTTTCACTAAAGTAAAAGGGTCATTTATTATATTCATTTGTTATTTTTCTGTATACAGTACTGTAGTTTTTACGGAGTGGCTAGTGACAGACGTCTGTCACTAGGCCTCTTCCTACTCTTTACTGCATATTGTACAAGACATATGAATAACATTGATAATTATGGTATCAATAGGCTAAAGTATGGTTTGTCCTGTAGGCTCGACAATCCAATCTGTAAAGTTCATTTGGATTGTCTCACCGTACAAACGGACGAACCGTGCTCTATCTCATACATAATCAGTTTATCATTAAGTCTAATATATCAGCTATTTTAAATCAAACAATTTAGGTATTTTCACAAGATGTCGTATTTCAACGATATCCTGCACTTACCTCCCTCGTTACCGGTCAAGATTACAAAACATTATACAATTAAACATAAACATGACACAAAAAATTATAAGATTTCACAGAATGATAGACGAGGGCGCCTACTTTGAATCTTTTGGCGCACTGATAAAATTAAGTTTATATTTTATGTGCGTGAGGAAAGACACAAGCTGCCACTCTAAACTGTGGCGTAAAATGTTTATGAACTGCGTTCTTGCTAAATAGGTGCGGAATGAGGACTGTTTGAAATTCAGGGGAGTCTTAAAGCAGGGCCAGGGCTAGGTTTCCCTTTACCTACAACAGGTGCGAGATGGTGTGTGTGTGTGTGTGTGTGTGTGTGTGTGTGTGTGTGTGTGTGTGTGTGCGCGGTGCTTTAACATTGTAAAGCTATGCTTCATTGCCATTTCGTCCTCAGATCACATAATGCAAACATTCTGTGTCTCTTTAAAACTGGACCCGTTTTATTTACGCACACCAAGCACTAAAAGACGTGTAGAACACTGAATTAAATGACCTGAGGATAATCATCTGTTTGAGAAAATCTGAAATTTCTGTTGGAAGAATTGCGGTTGGAATTGTCATTGAAAAAATAGCGATGCATTGCATACATGTACATTGTTTGCCATGCTCGGGAACCAATGACGTCATTTACCTGTTACCATAGCAACTAAGACTTCATACAACTGTCTTAGTGATGTCATCAAGACGTCATTCTGCCATGGCACTAGGCACAACAGTTGGTCTTTCCGTATTTGCTATGGTAACAGATCTATGACGTCATCTCACTTATAATTCGAGAGGAGCATGTATGCCATGATCCCCTCGAATTATAAGTGGGATGATACCTGATATTCTTACAACGGAAAAGTGTGATTTTCTTTAGCCTATAATTCATTCTCAAATAATTTAATTCTCTGTCGTATAATCTTACTTTCTAAGGAGTTTCGCAAGAACCACTTTTTCTTCATTCATGGCAAAATGTTGGCCAATACAATTCCTGAAAGAAAATAAAATACAACGTTGAATCAACATTAATTGACGTTGAATTGTGTTAATTCATTGTTGATTCAACGGTGTGTGCTCAGTGGGTATATAACATATGACATAGCGTTTCATTAATTTCTTGTGGGTATGCGACTCATAATGATTCCTAACAGTTGACCATATAACATTGAAGAAACTCTTATTACAACATTACAGTACTTGCATTGTAGATGTTCGAGTTCAGTTTTTATTCCTTTGAACCACTAATCAGAGAAGTCATCTGTCTGTTACGCTACGAAATACAACATAATGACACTAAAACAGTTACTCACAATTTCTTAGCCAAAGAAAACATATTTGCTTGGGTACAATATTTTCTACTAATTATTATTTACATTTCCATGTAGCCGAACCTTCTGGAAGACGGAGCAACTGGACAAAGGGAAAATTTCTGAAAATATACCTGCCAAACATTTGATCAACCACTGTTTCTTCTCTGTCTCAAAGGGCCGTTAGATCCAAAATAACAAACCAACCAACTACTGCACGTGCTTGTTGTATTATTGTATTTCTACGACGACACACAGCAGTCTAAATAATCTTCTCCAGTCTCTTAGTCAGAGATAGTAAATACTAGTTGAAGGACATATGCTTTCGTATCTTTACATGATGTTCTGAGAAGCGATGGGGTGATACAAAAATAATAGAAACACTTCTTATAGCAAATAAAAAAAGAAGAAGAGTGGTTTATAAGTACTATGAACTTTTTCTAATCATGATGTTTTATTCACTTTTATTGTTTTTCTTTGTTTTTTGTCTTTGAAAATGCAAACTTTATAAGATATGAAACAGATAGATTTAGAAAATCCAATTGTATAAAATTTATGTTGTGTAAAATTTGGAAATAAAAGTTAGAAAAAACAAAACAAAAAAAAAACTATGTTGTGATTTCCAACTGGGCGGGTTCGGATGACTGCTTTGTCAATTTTACGCGTGTATCATATGATACACCATAGTTGAAATATACGCGAACAGTTAAAGTTCTCGCTTCAGGGAACTGTAGAGGCACTGACGATGCGTGCTATACCTATGGACAATATAACGTGACGAATTTATTTGAAACGTGGCTTTTGACCGGAGCGCAGTATTGAAGAGGACATATATATTTGGAGGCTATATCGCTTATGAGTGAGTTTCTATTTATTTTTATTTTATACAACATATGAGCCGCAACACGAGAAAGCCGAGGAAGCGGCTGCGAGCAAAGCGCACACCCAGACCAGCATGGGCATCCGGCAAGTCCAATCAGATACATCGCTAGGCGCTCAAGGGTAGCTAAGAGTCTCAGCCACCTTCATGTGGACAATGATGTTACTGATCGGACCGGGCGGATGCCCAGGCCGATCCGAGTCCGCGCCAGGCGCAAAGCCGCCCTGTCGCCTCCCCGCCCTGTCGCCTCCCCTCCCCCCCCCCCACCACCTACCAAATCACAGCATAGTTTGATACATGATCGGGCCATATAATAACAAAAACATGAAGAATATTAATTAAGCTCACCTAGGCCCGGCAGAGAACGGTACAAACTGGTAATTATCCATTTTCAATATATTTTCTTTGGAGAATCTTTCTGGAATGTATTCCATATCTCTGTCCCAGACGTTTTTGTTGTGGTGGAGAGACCATATATTCACCTGGAAAATATTTGCAAACATTTTCAATATATTGCTTACATGTTATTTGATCTTGACATCACTTCACAGTTAAAAACAGTGAGTGTATATCTTCGACAAACCCTTCAATATTACATGTAAACCCTGTCAAGGATGAACCACTTGTAAAACATACATTATAAAACCAAAATTAATAGAAGCGTGACGTCAGACGGGGACACGTCTTCAAATTCTGTAGTGTATTTGTCATTTCAATAATAAAAACATGGATTACCTTACAGGTTAAATATGATTCCTATGTTATTTTTCTGCGTTAAACAGGTACGGTTAGATATGCATGTAACCGCGGATACGTATCGCTAGTATAAGATAGGAAAAAGACGCATTCAATTTATTAAATGATATTTTTCAGAAAATTCTTTTAGAAACAGTTAACGCAGTGTCGAGTATCAAGGCAATTATGGTGTTTAAAGTAATATTACATGAATAAATTGATAATTTAAAATTAGTAATTTAAGTAAAACTCATTGAATTGAATGGTTATATCCCCTATACTACTGAATAAGTACAAAAAGAATAGCCATCTATTAGAAAATGCTATTGTCTTTCTTTGTTTCCATAGTAGTGTTAAAATAGGAGTGGTCTTTGAAGGAATTAGAAAAGCAGTTCAAACTTTGACCTGGCCTATCACCATAGTTACCGATATAGATGTATCTTTAGGTAAGACAATGTCTCCCAGATCTAACTCATTCTTGATCTGCCTGGCTACCATGGCAACGGGACAGTGTAGTCTCATGCCTTCTTTGATACACTTTGTAAGATACTCCATCTGGTTCAGATCGTTCCTGTAACCAAAGTAGCAAGTGAGCGACGTTGTGAGGGCATTGTTCTTACTTTATACGTAAACAGTTAAGACTCAGGGGCCGTATTTATAAAACCACTTAAGTGGTTGCTATGCTGTTGCTAGGGCTGAATTTCTATAAAGGAGATTCCCTACAACTATGAAATTTGGTCTGGAGGAACAGTCTAAAAAGACTGTTCCTCCAGAGCAAATTTCATAGTTGTAGGGAATCTCCTTCATAGAAATGTAGCCTTAGCAACAGCATAGCAACCACTTAAGTCGTTTTATAAATACGGCCCCAGATCAGTCTGGCCATTCCTGTGTGCCGAAAGGAGTCTCAACTAGGAATTTCCATATTGGTATGTGCGCCCAGCGATGACTCCGATCAGCCTGGGCATTCGCGCTGTCTGATCAGAGCCTTCGCTGTGCACGTCAAAGGTAGCTAAGGACCTAAGCTACCTCCATGCCAACAGTGAAGACTCTGGTCAGACTGGGCGAATGTCCATGCTGGTCTGAGTCTTTGCTGGGCGCACATGCCACCTAGTTGGTTTTGTCGTATCGTGATGTTGCAAAACAGGTTTACGGCACCCAATATATAAGAATATTTGTCTTTAAAAGCTTAAGATATTTGATAACAAACATCCGTTTGTTACACAGAGAGAAGGCGTTGCCTCCACGTGCCTATGGTGCCTGTTAACGTTAAAAGCACCAAACAGTCAGCCACGGAAAGAAAATTAATATAGTATAATAGTGATTTCATTATTGAAAACCGTGCGGAGACGCAATAGATGTCAATATTTGTATGTTTTCTCGTATAAACGTCAGCGTGTTGTCCTAAATATTTTTGTTGCCATCAACAAGACAATGCAATTTGATTTTGTGCAACACACGAGTGTGCGTTTCAGCCATTTTAATCAGGTGAACAAAGCCATATTTGTGGCCATATAATACAATGTTATTGCAATATTTGTCATTACAGGGTTACTGATGAGACTTTTCTTTGCCGAAACTTCGCAGTCTGACCCACTTCTTTCATATGAATGTTTCCATTGCTTTTAAAATGGAACTCTTTTATAATTTTTATTTTGATACTAACCTTGTTTACGCTATACTTTTCGTGTTGTGTCATGACTGACTATAGAGAAACTCGGTGAGTATGACGAAAAATTATTTCGTTCATCGTAGGCATAACGGATATTTCATGCTGAGAACTCGTTCTAAAACAACAAAACTTTCAATCTGTCATAATTGTCGTATACCTGAACATGTATTGTCTGCATATTAAAAGACGGATTCAGGCTGAATCTGCTATTTCCCTCCATCTAGTTCGTGCATCTAGTACTCAGCGGGCACATGATGTCAAAAAGACGTCGTACTGACGTCGATGCAACGTCATTACGTCGCATCGACGTCAATGCGACGTCATTTTAATGTCATGTGACTGCTGGGCAGGTTCTTTACGCAAAAATATTCATGACGTTTTCGTAAATCGAATCATCAATGTAACGAATGCCGAATATATGGAGTGAGGAAGGAAAACACCTACCATTCAATATCATCAGAATCTCTCCCCTCTAGAATTTCATCAATTTCTTCCTGACATTTCTTCTGATAATCCTGATGTTCTGCCAAGGAATACAATATCCACGAGATGGCGCTCGCTGTCGTGTCGTGACCTGAGATGAAATATGAATACATAAATCCTGTCAACATTTTGCGTTTAAGAGGTAGTTGTGCAGCGCAGGTTAATAAATCTAAGAACCGTTTCAATAAATCTAATACCGTTGTGTTGCCGAGAGGATAACGCTCTGAACCTACGATCAAGAAGCACTGAACTCATGCTGTGCATATAATAATAATTCAACCAAATATACAGTATGACTTCCAAGTTTGTGTAGAAAAGGTCCGCGAAAGCAGGTATGTGTTACACACGTTTAAGTACTAGTTAATGTATACATGTAATGCCGTTTAAAGTAGAATTTTAAAAGACCTCCTTTGACGACAGAGATTTCACATCTGTCTCTGCATATGTTTTAACTGGGGTACCGTAAGCTGACCAGTCAGTATTTGAGAAATCAAGTATCAATACAATTTGAGCCGCGACACGAGCAAATCAACAAAATGGCATGTGCACCCTGCGAATACGCAGATCAGCTTGGACATCCACCTAGTCTGATCAACAAAATGGCATGTGCACCCAGCGAATACGCAGATCGGCTTTGGCATCCACCCAGTCTGATAAGAGCCTTCGCTATGCGCTTAAAAGGTAGCTAGGGATCTAAGCTACCTCTATGCGGACATCAGACTGGGCAGATGCCCAGGCTGATCTGAGTCTGTTGGACGCACATGCCACTTTGTTGGTTTTCTCGTGTCGGAGCTCATTTCAACCTACCTTCAAATAAGAAAGTATCTACTTCATTCCGTATTTCTAATGGTGACAAGCCCTTCCCATTATCATCTTTTGCCGTCAGCAAAATATCTAAGAAATCTAAGTATTTTCGGCTTTGTAAACGCCCCATTTCACCTTCTGTTTCCTATAAATGTAGTCATTATAGTCTTATATAGTATATAATTATTGATTTTTTTTCTAAAATGTTGTATATTTATGTTTTGTAGAACACTGGAATATGGAAGAAATGACAGAAGACTCTTAATTTGTAAGAAGTTCTGAAGCATTGCTACATGTATATAATACATGTAACTACGTGCGCGAAATGTTTTTGTTAAGCATTCTTAAAAATACTTGGTGATAGCAACCTTACCGACTATTGGAACTAAATATACCTGATTGCACTATGTATTCTTAATGACTCATTCTCTCAATGTATACCAATTTTATCCACGCTTTACTACAATATACGTCACTCAGATGCGCAGAACAAGCTTAGAATGGTAAGGAATGCTCGGCTTAAATATTTTTCATCAGAGTCAAAACAAACTGAGATTTCTCGTCTCTGTCTGTCTCTCACAGGTCATTGCATTGCTACAAGTGAACATCAACAGCTACTGTAGAAAACAATTTACTGTCAAAACGCAAGCCTAGTGTGGTAATATTGGACTAAAGAATACAACAAGGTTTGCCCATGCGAGCTTAGTTTTGCAAGCTCAGAAAAAATTATGAAGATACCTCTATCCGGTATGCACTGACAGGGTAACATGTAATTTTGAACTGTATACATGACAAAACGAACAAAATGGCATGTGCGCCCAGCTAAGTCTCAGATCACCATGAGCACCCAACCAGTTTCAGCAGAGTCCGCTGTCCGCATGCAGGTAGCTACCATCCTAAGCTACCTTTTCAGCGCACAGCAAAGACTCTGACCAGATTGGGCGGATGCCCAGGCTGATCTGAGACTTTGCTAGGCGCTCATGTCATTGTTGGTTTTGTCGTGTCGCAGCTCATTCATGAAATGTCTCTTACCAGAGCTTTGCGTCGTTTGCTGATAATCTCCTCCGACACAGAATGAGCATATGCACAGTCTTTGTTAAATTTTCGTCCGTAAGACGACAGGTTCCACGTAAAGTCAGGAAATAGATGTGGCTTTCTACAAGAGTAAAAGCAGACATTTATTGGATTATGAAAATGACAATTAAAATGTTAAATTAATTTGCAACAATCTAAGCAGAAGGATTCAATGATGTTCCAAAATCATGCCATCAGTGATACTTATTTTGCAAGCAGATGCTAGAGTACACTAGTGTGGATATCGTTTTATACTCGTGTATACCACTTTGCTGATGCTTACTGTAATATGCTGTAGCTGTTGTATTAAGCTGAAATATAAGTATTATTCCAGTACCTCTAGTAAGGTATCCTTGTATGCCGTGCTATGCTAATAAAATTATTGTAATACTGTGTACCGAATAGGGTTGCATTTTAGTCGTACGCGCTGTGCTAATAGTACGCGCTGTATTATTCTAATAGTTGTTGTATGATGGTAGGATATTGTGCATTATGCTAGCAGACGTGGTGTAGAGTAAATATTGCTAAAGAAGTTGATAATTAATGCTTACTGATCTTGTATTATGCTTGTAGATGTTATGTTAGTTTTGTAAAAGGTTTGTTTTGCTCGAAGATACTGTATTGTGCTACGCTATGCTTAGTACAGTGCACCAGATAAGAAGGGGTAACAGAGATAATTTAGGGATAATTGACCATATTTCTCCACAAAAACATATTTTGTGACCCATCATTAGAACCGTCTCATCGAGACGGTTCTAATGAGGGGTCACAACATATGTTTTCGTTGAGAAATAAGAAAAATTATCTTCGAATTATCCTCAATACCCCCTCTTATCTGGAGCTCTGCTTAATAGATTCTCTAATTCTGCTCATTGATGAAGTATTACGTTTGATGATGCTGAACAATGCTAGATGCTATATTAGAGCAGTTGATTCTCTTATTCTGCTACTGTTAAAGTTTTATGTTAGAATATGCTATACCATGCTATATGCTACTTTATGTCAGTGGATTCTCCCATTCTACTTACTAATGATGTATGGTGTACTGTACTAGATGCTTTATTATGTTAGTAGATCTCAAATTGTGCTAACTGATGTAATATTATGTAATGCGTGCTGTATAATGTTAGATGCTCTTATAATGCTAACTTATGCAATTATAAGCTAGTGCATGTTGTAATATGGCAAATGCTATATTATGTCAGTAAATTTCTAATCATCTGTTAGCTGAGTTATATGCTAGCTGGTTTATTATGTCAGTAGATTTTCAATTCTGTTTATTGGTGAAGTATTATACCAGCAGATGCTGTATTATGCTAGATGCTATATTATGCCATTAGATATTCTAATTCTGTTTACTAATGAAGTATAGTGCTAGCTGATGCTGTGTTACGCTAGTTGCTAAATTATGTTAGCAGATATTCTGATGCTGTTGACTAATGAAGTATGATGCTAGTAGATCTTGTATTATGGTACATGCTATATTATGTTCGTACAATATCTAATTCTGCTCACTGATGAAGAGTTATGCTTTAGATGCTGTATTATGATACCATTTTACTATCAATCTCCGCCTGCAAAGGCAAACATAGTATTCCAGTCTTGGAGACCAGTTCTGTCATAGCTCTGTGACAATAGCACCAAGAAGGAGCAAACTCTGCCTTTGATATCCTTTTAAATGGCACCAAAGATAGAAAAAGCAACAGTATTAGCAACAATGCTTTGCTAGTCATATGCAAACCAATACATACTGGGGTTAGAAATGGCAAGCTAAGCTGAAAGATTGCTGTGTGAACATTTGTTTGAAGATAATAATTATATCTGATACTTACCGTATTCGTACCTGGCCTGCCGCTTGTGAAATATCGTTAACTGCTTTCACATAGGGATTAGTTTCCCTGAAAATGATATAATCCATGTGGTAACATATTTTCAGGACTTATAAAAACTTATGATAATTATATTCCGAAAAAAAAAGCATAGCCTTATTGCATGCGAAGTGTGCAGATATACAACGACTTAGGCAAACCGTCATGAAAATGCGGCGGATATGCAGTTTTTGGCCATTTTTCTATAAACATATACGGATATGGATAAACAGAGCCTGTAAGCACCATAGACATAAATTCGTTTATAAACTCTAAGACAGGTATTTCTCCTACACCGACCGAACAGCTACTTGTGTTAGAGCTGCATAAGAAGAAAGTGGGAGATTGCGGATACGAAACCGGTTTAGACCCCCAGAAGTCTTCCTACTGCCTTTCCAAGGCAGGTCTTCCTTTCCATTTTCCATCTCCTCTTTGATCTTCTTGCGGAGTTTCGGGTTTTTGAGTTATGAGAGTGTGACCTTTTCCTCTGTTATCCACATACCTGTATATACGATGATGCTTTTAACCATTTTGCTGACGTCACTTGCCCGTGATGCTTCGTGCCCTGGGCAGTACAGAAGTAGACCTACCGTTAAGTTATAGAGAAGTAATTTCCTCCGATATACTTGCCTCTACGAATTATAGATGTAGAGGATCTTACACGAGTGGTCATTAAATATGAAATATATGAAACGAGCCTTCGGCGAGTTTCATAAATTTCATAACAAATGACCACGAGTGTAAGGTTCTGTTTATCATATGACCCTTTCAAAAAGGAATTTAACGCCTTCAAGCTGAACATTATTTCTGTAAGAAAACGCATTGTTGACATGGACGTTGTCAATGACGTTACGTGTATGCGCCTAAGTGTTATTACACGTGTGGTCATACAATTTTTATGACACGATGTTATCCACTGAATAACAGCGACGTCATATGATAAATACATTTATTAGTTTAGTAAGTATCTGGCCAATGCATTGAATCAAACTCACCCGAGTTTTTGTACATCTGTTTCGTAGGAAAACGCACACTTCAGAATGATGTCCAATGTACATTTACAAATTTCTTGGAACAGTTCAAATTTTGTCTCTTCTTGTTCAAACTTGTCAAGGTTCTCCTACAAAGATAATAATTGAGCCGCGACGTGAGAAAACCAACAAAGTGGTTGTGCGCCCAGCGCAGACTCAGATCAGCCTGGGCATCCGTCCAGTCTGATCAGAGTCTTCGCCGTCCGCATGGAAGTAGCCTGGACCCTTAGCTATCCTTTAAGCGCTTAGGAAAGAGTCTGATCAGACTGGGCGGATATCCAGGCTGATCTGAGTCTGCGCTGGGCGTACCACCACATTGTTTGTTTTCTCGTGTCGTGGCTCATATAAAATGAACAAATAAATATCAGGTTTCAGATGTAGACAATCTCTAAGGACGGGCTGAGGAACCATCTTCTGTCTGAGACAGGTACGCATCATTCAAGTTTCTGAACAGCGTAGTTGTTTAAACATATTTATTGTTTCTCAATTACAAGTGACATACAATCAAATATAAACAGTACAAGCTTAGGGATTGGGACGAAAGCAAAATGCTTATCGAGTTCCTCTCCCTAAGGGAGAGGAACAGCGTAGTTAAGGACACATGCACTTACACCAGATGTTGTCATTGAATATACTGGAGAAGAAATATATAATCAAACGTCTGCAGCCTTGAAAAATGAATGGACTTATGGATGATCTTTTAAATTGTGAGAATACATTGTTTGAATCCCACAGCGATTCGAATTTATCTCTCTGGCTAAAAGAAGTAAAGGCCCGACTGTATAGTTCCCATAAACTTATATCGAAAACAGACATTTTTGTTTTTGCGTGACTTTATACTAGAAAAGAATTTTTGCACGAAATTTTCAGAAAGAAACAGCAGTATCTTTTCTCTATATATGCTAGGTTTCATATTTATTAAATGATTTCTGCTGAGATGCTAAAATTTCAGTATGGGTCGTGTTTCATACCCTGTCTTATCTATAGGAACATTAGCAGAAACATTGGCGCTTCTGAAATTTTCAAGACGTGTTCAAAGACACTGAAGTCTCACAAACGAAACTTTTTGAAGCTGCTATCAGGATGCTGCTGTAAGAATTTATTTTAATTTTAATTAATTTGTTTAATTTCTTTTTGGTAATAAACGATTTCACACAGACATAATTTCATTGAGCCTACCGAAATATCTAACTTATTTTGGCTAGTTTATTTATATGATGCTAAGGCATATGCTGAAGAGACTTACGATCAAAACATCTGTTGCCTTGTTGTACACAGTCATATAAGGCTTTAGAATATCAAAGTGAAAGGCCGGCGTAAGCAGTTTACGATTTCGTGCCCATTTCTCTCCGCTGGCTATCAGCAAGCCTTCTCCCAACCAAGGCTTAAACATTCTGTAAGCACCCGTTAGGCCCAGAGACTTCGGTTCTGAAAAAGCATATAGAAATTATGACTGATGGAATGAAAATTTACATAATTGAGCCGCGACGCGAGAAAACCAACAATGTGGTGGTGCGCCCAGTTTAGACTCAGATCAGCCTGGGCATCCGCCAAGTCTGATCAGACTCTCCGCTAAGCGCTTAAATGGTAGCTTATGGTCTACGCTACCTCCATGCGGACAGCGAAGACTCTGATCAGACTGGGCGGATGCCCAGGCTGATCTGAGTCTGCACTGGGCGCACAACCACATTGTTGGTTTTGTCGTGTCGCGGCTCATATGTCTAATCAAAATTAAACTTTATGTTCCCTCGTTCCGTCTCAAGTTCCAATAATTGACTTTATTTTCTGATTTTTTTAATAACATAGACTTCAAAATAGATTTTCTACACTTATAAAAAGTGAATTGGACAATTTTGAAGTAAGTTTCGCAGCTCCTAACAGCAACTGACTTTGTATGTGTATGCTATTATAACGCATATTATATTGTGGGACATTCTGAGACAGGACGTAGTAAAAGATTGTCTACAGGTAAAACGGAAACATTGTGTACGGTATATATATACACCCTGTATGTCTAAAAAGAGAAGTACGCTCGAGTCCTTATTATCTAAAATATTACAAAATATTAGCAGCTGTAGTGTCTTAATTTTATATATTTATGAAACAAAACTTTCTGTATATTGGAAAATACACGTATGGACATTTTTCAGAGGCCCAATATTTCAAATGCACCTCTTACCAAAATCAGTGTAAATTAGTCTTCTAGTATTTTTTCTTTCGTTTTGTAATCAGTGTTACTGTTTCTTTATGATGCGAAAGTCTACATAATATTCCCACGTGTTTCAACTTTTGTTGTCTTAGGAAGCTGCAATAATTTGTTGAAAAAGAGGCAAAGTTGACATTGATTCTGTCGGAGGTCCATCCAGGGCGTAGCTGCCCATACGCAAGTACGCAGATGCGTATTGAAATTTTGTCAAACTGACAAAATTTCAATACGCACCAGCATTCTTGAATTCTGAAATGTTGTAAATTGGGCAAGATTTCAGTACAAACTGCCAATAGACATGACAAAATGAAGAAGCTAAGGGGCTAAATGATTTCCTCTCATGCAGAATAAAACGTTGGTTGTGCGTTTCATGATATTGCCTCTACCTACGCACCTATCCATAATACTGTAAGAACTTGTAATGTTGGGCCTGAAGAGCCTGAGAGATTTGCAGATCAAAATAAGACAAAGCCGAAACGATCAAGGTGGTCAAAGCAAGCAGGAGACATCGTTACTGAATAAATGGTGTTATACGGAAAATGTCACCAGTACGTCAAACATAAGGGATTCATCGTGTGTTGTTGCCTTATGGTCTAGTTGAAGAAAACACACAAACGCGTCGTGATATTTAATAAATTATGATGGCTGGTAAACAGAGAAAGGGCATTATGGTTTACCATCAGAGGGTTTTAAATTTTCGGGAAAGAATGTATAGTGTATAAAGCCCTAATAAGTTGACGAAAACACACACACGCGTCGTAATACTTAATCAAATATGATGATTGGTAAATGAACCACGACGCGACAAAACAGAGAGCGAAGACTCAGATCAGCCTGGACAGCCGTCAAGTCTGATCAGAGTCATTGTCGTATGCTTTAAGGGTAGCTTAGGGTCTAAGCTATCTCCATGAGGACAGCGATGGCTCTGATCAGACATGGCAGATGTTCAGGCTGATCTGAGTCTTCTCTTGGCACACTTACCAATTTTTTAGGTTTTGTCATGTTAGCTGAGATATTGTGACAAGGCAAAGGCGCTTTGATTAAACAACGTTGTATCAACGTCACGACCTTATATGAGCCGCGACACAAGAAAACCAACAATGTGGTTGTGCGCCCTGCACAGACTCAGATCAGCCTGGGCATTCGCCCATTTCGACCAGACTCTTTGATATGTCCTTAAAGGATAGCTAAGGGTCCGAGCTACCTCCATGCGGACAGCGAAGACTCTTACCAGACTGGGCGGATGCCCAGGCTGATCCGAGTCTGCGCTGGGCGCGCAACCACATTGTTGGTTTTGTCGTGTCGCGGCTCATATCTCTCTTATTGGAAGTTACCTGCAGTTTTCAGGATTCTTTTCATCGAGTCGGGGCCACAAATAACGATGATGGGTTTAAAGAGCACCGACCAGAGCCGATAATAACCTCTGTGCCCGTACTTGTCACATAGGTCTAGGAAGTGCTGAAGTCTTTCTGCCTCTCCTTTAGGGAACTGAAGGTAAAGGATGATAAAAAAAATGAGCCGTGACACGAGAAAACCAACAAAGTGGTTGTGCGCCCAGCGCAGACTCAGATCAGCCTGGGCATCCGCCCAATCTGATCTTAGTCTCCGCTGTCCGAATGAAGGTAGCTTAGACTCTTAGCTAGCCATTAAGCGCTTAGCGAAGAATCTGATCAGATTGGGCGGATGCCCAGGCTGATCTGAGTCTGCGCTGGGCGCACAACCACATTGTTGGTTTTGTCATGTCGCGGCTCAAATACGGTAACATATTGTCACAGGTATCTCGGTAAATGTCGTCAAACACCTGTAATCTACTGCAGTCATCGAATTCCGGCGATGCTAACTTCATTTAACACCAGCCAGTCGACTTGTCTCACAGGTCTGATACCTTACTTCTGTGAGGAAACATACGAGCCCCAACACAAGAAAACCAACAAAGTGGTTGTGCGCCCATTACAGACTCAGATCAGCCTGAGCATTCGCCCAGTCCTATGAGAGTCTTCATAGTGCGCTTAAAGGATACTAAGGGTCTAAGCTACCACCTTGCGGACAGCAAAGAGTCTGATCAGACTGGGCGGATGCCCAGGCTGATCTGAGTCTGCGCTGGGCGCACAACTACTTTGTTGGTTTTCTCATGTCGCGGCTCATATACATGTATACGATGGACTGGCTGTCTCTGCTGCAGAGGGCACGGTCAGACTCGGATGGATGCCGGGATGGA
Source organism: Ctena decussata (assembly GCA_963989385.1). NCBI lineage: Eukaryota > Metazoa > Mollusca > Bivalvia > Lucinida > Lucinidae > Ctena > Ctena decussata. The sequence goes on along the minus strand of OZ022510.1, from coordinate 11,314,840 downwards.
TGACTTGCGATTTTACGTCCTTTTCAACAATATTTCAGTCATATCAGGACGATGGGTTGGTGATAATAAAAGCCTGTGTGCAATGGTACCCCGTTTACGATCATAAAGGCTAGCGCATGACGGTTAACACATTTCCACTAACTGTTGAGCAGCTGAAATAAATTGAGCCGGGCTTTCAGAACTGTATACTGATTTGCACTTACTGTAAATGCGTATTAATATTTATCATGTTAATCAAATAAACAAATACTGAATGAAAAAAAAAGATAAAAAAAAACCAAAAACAAAAAAATAAACAAAACTAAGCAAAATAAGGTAAAAATAAAGAACTGTCTGCGTGGCTTTTCTGCAGTTTTCTTGGCCTTGAACTAAATAATGCATAAACGTGCTTTATTGTGCTATCTTGAAATCTCTTCACATTCTGTTCTTAACTAATTTTAAACAGGAAAAAGGCACTTACAAACTTTTCTCTAACTACTTTAGAGCTGAACAAGTTCATTATTTAGGAAAGAGGGCACTTAGCCATGAAAACGAAAAACATTAGCTTTCAACTATTTATCAGGATAGAAAATATTTGCCTCTTTTCACACACACAGGGTATAATCGATTCCGCCAATTTTCGCTTCCTGCAGAGACTGTCCGTCATATTTGGCTTCCGCCGAGACTGTCCGTGAACTCTTGCTTCCTGCAGGGACTACTGTCCTCGAAAATGGCTTCCTGCCGAGACTGTCCACGTGACTCTGCTTCCTGCCGAGAGCCTCGGCAGGAAGCAGAATCACGCGGACAGTCTCTGCAGGAAGCCATTTATCATGTACAGAAGTCTCGACAGGAAGCAAGAGGTCGCGGACAGTCTCGGCGGAAGCCAAATATGATGTACTGTGTCTGCAGGAAGCGAAAATTGGCGGAATCGATTATACCGTATGACACAGTGTCGCCTGAGAAAGGAAAGCATTTGCTTCCAATGGAGGAACGGAAAAAATTTGTAGGGGAAACAGAAGTACATGTACTCATAAAGATAAAATGAGCCGCGACACGAGAAAACCAACAAAGTGGTTGTGCGCCCAGCACAGACTCAGATCAGCCTGGGCATTTGCCTAGTCTGATCTGACACTCAGCTGAGCGCTTAACGGGTAGCTAAGGGTCTATGCTACCTCCTTGCGGACAGTGAAGACTCCGATCAGACAGGGCGGATGCCCAGGCTGATCTGAGTCTGCGCTGGGCGCACAACCACATTGTTGGTTTTGTCGTGTCGCGGCTCAAATATAGCCACATTCAAAATGCATAGTGAAGCCCGATAGTGAAAGCACTGTAAAGGGTACTAAGTCTTACGTAGTAAAAGCTTCCAAAGAACCAATGTCTCTCCTTCGGCCCCGGCAGGTCACCGTACACTTTATGCACCCATCTTACATAATTGACTAGCCTGGCCACCCAGTAAATAAAGTAGATCAGGACCGCTATTGCTGTGGTCTGTAACACCAGGGAAGCTGAAAGTCGCCATGTTCCGGGCACCAGCGACGTAATTTCCAGGGAACCAATAATTCCAAGCAACATGGCCACACCCTAAAACAAAAGTACACCGAACCAAAAATGTATACAGAGATACAAAAACACCCGTATGTGCGCAGCTATCTGTAGTAGGTTTCACACCAACGTATTTTAGAATACAGGGGTCGCATTTATTAAACGACTTTAGTCGTTGCTATGCTGTTTCTAAGGCGAAATTTCTATGAAGGAGATTCCCTATAACTATGAAATTCGCTCTGGAGGAACAGTCTGATAAAGACTGTTCCTCCACATCAAATTTCATAGTTGTAGGGAATCTCCTTCATAGAAATTTAGCCTTAGCAACAGCATCGCAACCACTTATTATTATAATAAGTCGTTTTATAAATACGGCCCAGGTCTATTTGTAACAGTGCGTTACAGATCAGCCTCCCATTCTCTCTTGGACATAAAATCATAAGGGCGGTATTATGTGGTAAATACAAAAATCTGAATAAAACCATAAAAATTAACGCATATCTCAGAAAGTTAGCCGAATTCTTAGTATTGTTGTTCTCTACAGTTTAAAATAGACTGTACGAAAAGTACAAGACTTAGTAGTTCAGTCCGAAAACTCCGTTACTGTGACAAGACCAGAGCTCTAGATAAGAGGGAGTATTTGGTGATAATTAGGGATAATTTTCGCGAAATCGGCATAAAAACATATGTTGTGACCCCTCATCTGAACCGTCTCGACGAGACGGTTCAGATGAGGGGTCACAACATATGGTTTGAATGAGAAATAAGAAAAATTATCCCTAATTATCATCAAATACGCCCTCTTATCTAGAGCTCTGAAGACAGGTGTGTAATTGTAATTATCCCTCCTTGAAAAGTAGACTCTTCCGCCTTTTTTTTTTCCTTCAGAATTTTATCAAAATTTGAACACAGCCTAGATCTTTTTTTAATTTTCTCTGCTCAGCTTAAAATTTGGGGAAAAAAAGATGGAAAAAATACTATTAAAACGTATGTCACAGGGTATAGATTAGGTATATCATACACTTGTACTGCCTTGCGGTACAATCCGGCTATTATGCGACGTGGTAGAGTGCTCGACTTTAGATCGAAGGGCACCGGATTCGATGATCGGCCGAGGCATGAGATTTTCTTAAGAATCCGTGACCAATGGCACCCAATGTAAATGACCCACATGTGCATTAGAGCTCCTTAAGACTCATTTCCTGAGAATTCGAGGACAAATTCAATACGGAGGGGGAGAATGTCACAGGGTACAGGTTAGGTATATCTTATAAATTTGTACTGCCTTGCGGTACAAGCCGGCTTTTATAGCGACGTGGTAGAATGCTCGGTTCGATCCTCGGCCGGGGCATGAGATTTTTTTAAGAGTCCGTGACACGTAACTCTGAATATATTGAAGTATCTTAACTCAGACCTACACCCGTTTTCAATATTGTGTTTTGTTTTTTCAGGGGGTGGGGGGGGGGGTGCTGTTGTTGTTTGGGTTTTTTTTAGATTTTTTTCGTAGCAAAATTTCCTTTGATGTTTTCTTGTAGAAACCCTTTTTTAACAGGAACAAGTCAAGTCGAGGGCCGTTTGGAAATGGCCCCTCTCTTCTTTCTCCCTCTCTCTGGTAGACGGTCGGATATAAACTGATACTGTTTCAAAGGGCTGTTAAGCCCAAAACCAACCAACCAACATCCAAAATATCAGACCCGATATAACCTTAGGTTTGTTTATTAGATCAATGTATGCCACAAAAGACGAAATCATAAAAAATCCTGTTTTTTTTTTTTAAGTATTTCGGACAGAGTTCTAACAAGAGGCAACATCAGAGTTTTATATCTCGTTAACCGTTAGGGTCGTCAGGTAAATTCGGACAGCAGCTAAATTCGGATAGTGACATTGTTTCCTTTGTATGTCAGTTGTTTGTAATTAAAACAAAATTAACTGGGCAAACAATGAAAATCCTGAGCCGTCTCATCGGGATTTTCACTGTTTGCAGTGGTACATGTATGTCCGAATTTACCCGCTATCCGAAGTTACCAGGCTCGACCCAAGCAGACTAAAGAGAGTTTCATATTCGTTTAGCTCATTTATTCAAGCCTTGTTAAATGTTTAAGCCTTATCGAATGGACGAGTCCTAGACTGGCTGCAGTCTGAAACATTGACTTGCATTTTCTTTTTCATTCTTTTTTAATAAGTCTCATGCCTCTAAAACCCCACTTTTATTTTGGTCTGATAAAACAGAGGTAATTAAGACTTTCTACAGACCCCATTGGATAGACAAGCATCATTTCAGAGAATAATATAAAGAAAATATGTTTTATCGACTAAAGCCAGTCTAGATGTGTCCATTTGTCAACCAAAGAGTGGCCGACTTAGTTTCCTTTTTATCACTGTGCTTTTTATACTGTTTTAATCCATTTTCGCAGCAATATCCATTTGTCTCATGCGAAAGTGTAGACTGGGATCAGACGCCGTATTTTATAGCGTCTGATCTGGATCTGTACTTCATGCGTATGTCCTATTAATGGGACACCAGGCATTTAGGGTCAAGACGGGTAAATTCGGACAGCGGGTAAATTCTGACAGTGACATCGTTTCCTTTATATGTCAGTTGTTAGGAATTAAAACAAAATTAACAGGGCAAACAGTGAAAACCCTTTTGAGACGGCTCATAATGAGCCGTCTCATCTGGATATTCACTGTTTGCAATGATATGTCCGAATTTACCCGCTGTCCGAAATTACCCGACTCGACCCGTAAAACAACAAACAATACAACATTAACACTCCAGTACCAAACAAAAAATATATATATTTACCTTTCGGTTCTACTCTTATCAACTGTATCACAGAAACCTTCTTTACACAAGATGCATAACGAGTCCTACAAAATAACACACTGCCTGGCCTATTTTACGTGAATAAATAATAAATCTATTCAAGTACGTCTCGTATTCCGGGCATATAGAGTTACTCTCCTGAAAATATATTATTTTTTTAATGCAATGTGTATGTGGTACATGTCAATGTAGCACCGAAAAATTCAAAATAGTTTTCATCTAAAAACTTTTAAATGAAACAGCATACTCTCTCTCTCTCTCTCTTCTTCTTCCTCTTTCTTTTATTGTTTCGAGTCTTCTTCTTTCTTTTATTTTTTTTTTCCTGTCAAAACAACTTTATTCTATTTACGGCATTTGCTCAGAAGTGATATATAGGCCTAAATGCAAAAAAAAGAAACAAAAACTGTAATATAAATTTGTTGCGGTGTGTTTTTGTTTCCTGCAGCCTGGTACGATATACTCGATTTTCGGCATTAAAGGGGCCGTTTAGGGACCGACCATTTGATATTCTGGGGGGGGGGGGCCTGGTATTCTTGATGGAGACACAACATTTTATTTCACTGGCCTCTGGAAACAATTTCTTTCTTTTTTTCACCTTGTGGAAGCTAATTTATTTTTTTTACAAACGAACTCAAACAGGTTATTTTTTTTTATTTTATAGCTGAACTATCAGATCCTTGTTTACTTGATCTTAATATCCTTTTATTTTACCCACATCAGTATTTTTTACACCTTTTTTTCTCACAAAAAGAACATGGTGCTGTCTTTAACCAGGCGATGGGCATGGCTTAGCTTGCTTTTGCAAACCAGTGCCTTGAGCATGTTACTCTTTTCATCGAAGGTACAGATACAAACATCCCTGTATGAGCTTGGCAAAAATTTAGGCCTTAAATTAGGGATATTTTGGCCAAAATTTAGGGCTATTTTGGCAAAGTTTTAGGGCTAACATTAGCAATTTAACTTTTTTTCTATCCCAATATATGAAAAACATGCTTTATTCGTCCCTTAGAAAGTTTGATAAATACTTACAGATAGAGTCACATTATACATGAATAGCAATTAATAAAATGGCTGAAAGTTATGTGCTAAGAAGTTAAGAAAGGGGGGTCTGGGCCCCCCAGAAGCTAAAGCAATTTCTCAATTTCAATGGCAATTTTAAGACTGGAAACAAGAGAAAAACTAGGAATGATGGTAAAAATAAGGGTTTTCATATTGGGACTTTTGCCTTTTAGAGTGTTTATTTTGCCATAATGGTTTTGTCTCCCATAAGCTAGTGACTCTTTTGCAATTCAGTTTTAGTGGAAACATTTACTTAGTAATGTGGCAGATCAATGATACATGTATATGAATGTTGTATAGGATTTTTTTGTAAATGTATGCACATGCGGGCCTGCTGGTGTAAACCAATTGTAGATAATATTAAAATATAACTATAACTATGGGGGTCTGGGGGCACAGCCCCCAGAAGCCAGAGAGATTATAAAAACTCAATTCCAATGGAATTATCTGCAGACTATATTTTTTTTTTTTTTTTGAAATTTTGGGTGGAGACAGGTTATTTTTTTCTCTTACTTTTGAAGCCAGATTATTTTTTTGAACCCCCTTATGAGCCAGGTTATTTTTTTCTTGCATATCCAAAGACAGGGAATTTTTTTGATAAATATACCAGGCCCCCCCCCCCCAGAATATCAAATGGTCGGTCCCTTACATGGGCTGTCTTGACATACATCCCAGCAGGCACATGGTGTTGAAATGACGTCGTACTGACGTCGATGCGACGTTATGACGTCGCATCGACGTCAGTACGACGTCATTTTGACGTCATGTGCCTGCTGGGATGTGTAAGACATGCATGTTTTAGACCTGCAGGTCTTTCTTGTTTACACATGTCTTTGCCCTGCATGCTTTTATTTCCTGTCATCATACTGGTGTAAAATAGAAGCTGAAAATGTTTTCAAATAATTGATATCTATAATTCGATTAATGGATATCAATAATTCGAATTCATCATTATGATATCAATAATTTGAATTAGTGGCATCACAAACTCGAATAATGGATATCTATAATTCAGTCCAATTAATGGATATCAATACTTCGAAGTACTGATATCACTAATTCAAATTAATGAGATCAATAATTCAAATTATGGATATCTATAAATATGGAATAAGTAGAAAAAACCTCATCCCATGGAGATGTATTCTATATATTTCCAATTATGGATATCCATAATTAAATTATTGATTTCAGTAAATCAGACTGAATTATTGTTATCCATAAATTGACACTGACTAAATCTTATACTGAGGTAAATGACCTTTGACATTGAAACGGTCGTTGACACGAGAAAGGTTAATTTAGCCCGGATCACAGGTGAACGAGGCAGAGTTGAATCAACTTGTGCATCTATGCAGTCTAATCAGAGACTTCTCTGTTTGCCTAAGCAAATCATGACTCTCCGAGAATCAATAAATAGAAGGTGAGTGTATTCTGATAAGTATGCACAGATGCACATGCTAATTTTAGCATTTGTTGCACGCATATGGATTAATGACCTTTTCACTTGTCACAATAACCCTTTGACAGTGTCCATGGTGTCTCAATCGATATTTTCAATATGAGTACCTTCTGATTCTTGAAACTGTGTACTGTGTTCAAAACAATATTCCTTATGAAAAAACATGGAATTCTATGTATTGATATTAGTCGTTCTTATATCTCTGGAATTATTTTTTGCGAATTCTGAAGATGCACCTACTATTACGACAAAAGTTGGAACAATTATTGGTACGGTCAAAGAGACTGACGTGTTCGGAAAACCAATGAAAACATACCACTATTTTGGAATTCCGTACGCTGAGCCACCGGTAGGAGATCTGCGATTCAAGAAACCGGTTCCTAAATCCAAACTGATTTCACCCTTTGACGCGTCGAAACACGGGAAAACGTGTTTACAAGTGCTAGTGTTTCCTTTCCCGGAAGATAAACATATGTCCCTAGGTGAGATTCGGGTAACTTCAGACAGCGGGTAATTTCGGACACTGGCATTGTTTCCTTTATATGTCAGTTGTTTGGAACTAAAACAAAAAATAACAGGCCAAACAGAGAAAATCCTGATGAGCCGTCTCATCTGGATTTTCACTGTTTGCAACTGTATGTCCGAATTTACCCGACTGTACGAAGTTACCCGACTTTCCCCTAGGTGAAGATTGTCTGACGCTTAATGTTTATGTTCCTGTCGGGCTTGAGGGCAGTCAAGGGAATTTAGCCGTTATGGTTTTGATTCATGGCGGTGGATTCATATGTGGGGCATCCGAGCCTTACGTTTCTGACACCATTTCTGCCCAGGGCAATGTGATTATTGTGACACTAAACTACAGACTGTCAGTTTGGGGATTTCTTAGCACTGGTGACGAGCATGCGCCAGGCAACTACGGCCTTTGGGATCAACATTTGGCAATAAAATGGGTTCATGATAATATTGAGGCTTTTGGCGGGGACACAGGCAGAGTGACAATCTTTGGGGAATCAGCTGGAGGGGCTAGTGTTGTTTACCAAAGTCTCTTTGAAGGAAACAAGGGTCTGTTTCAAAGGGCTATTGCTCAAAGTGGCAGCATAACTAACCCTTGGGCTTCTAGCAAAACACCCAGAGAAGATGCTGTATTACTAGGAAAACTTGTGGATTGTGAATATACTGAATCAGGTCCATTAATAGATTGTCTTCGCAATAAACCGCCCGACATTCTGAATGAAACACTTAACGACTTTTCAAATGGGCTTTTGAAATTGGAAATGCCATTTACTCCGACGGTTGATGGGGAATTCGTCAAAGAATCAGCGAAATTTTTATTACACGGATCCTCTGACCTTTCAGCACGAGATCGAGAGGTCTTTGCCTCCGTTGATTTCTTGTCCGGAATTTGTGCAGAAGAAGGGGTTTTGATGCTGGATCCTGAGTTCGGTATTGAAGACCCTGAAAATTTTGAACCCAATCGGACTTTCTTGGAAGACACATTACTTCCCCTGGCGATTCCTTATGCTTTGAAGACGGACATACCAGAAGTGGTAGCTAACGTAGTCGCGCATGCGTATACCGACTGGGAGGAACCGGAAAACATAGAAAAGCGGCGAAACAAAATAGTAGCACTTATGTCTGACATCTCATTCGGGGTGTCGCTTGCAGAAACTATTGCTCGGCACCATTCACTGGCACCGGACTCTAAAAACACATTTATGTATATATTTGACATACCGCCATCCCTGAGGGCTTTACCGACACCGTCATGGGCGAAGAAGGCAAACCATGGAGACGACTTGGTATATACATAATTGAGCCGCGACGTGAGAAAACCAACAATGTGGTCATGCGTCCAGCGCAGACTCAGATCAGCCTGGGCATCCGCCCAGTCTGATCAGAGTCTTCGCTGTCCGCATGGGGGTAGCTTAGACGCTTAGCTACCCATTAAGCGTTTAGCGAAGAGTCTGGCCAGACTGGGCGGATGCCCAGGCTGATCTGAGTCTGCGCTGGGCGCACAACCACATTGTTGGTTTTGTCGTGTCGCGGCTCATATTTTGAAGAAGCAGAAGGAATGGATTCATTCATTCCGAGGGAGGAAGTCTTTAAACCAACGGATGAAGATAGGGATACCGCAAAGTATATGATGACTATGTGGAGTAACTTTGCAAAAACTGGGTAAATAGATTTCGTCGAAATGACGTCGTTATGACTTCCGATGCGACGTTATGTCGCATCGAAATCAGTACGACGTCGTTCGACGTAATGTTCATGCTGGGTATATACTTGTTACAACAAGATTTATCCACTTTTAAGAAGTATATAATAAACGAGCGTTTGACATTACAGGTTAACATGTCATGCTGCAATTAGCTTAATAATATCATACTTTAGAGTAGACCTTGTTTATTACAGATTTTTTTTACCAGATATTAAATTATCGCTGATTCTAACACTGGTCGCCTATATAGCCAATGGTAAAATCTAGTGATATATTGCGAGACAAAGCACTAGGTGGACTAGCGTGACGTTATTTAGCGACATTCGAACGTCATTTTGATTCGTTTGATGACGTCAGTTCTCATTTCCATGAGGATGGACGGTGTAACGTCGTTTTCTCGCATCAAAAACTTACGAAATGCTGGTTAATGTTTCTGTTACAGTCAAAGCTATTAGCGGGAATTCTTCATGTAATAATGGCGAAAACTGGAAAAATCTAAAGGAAACACTTGTATTTTCGTCCTTTCTTGCGTGTAAGAATCGAAACAGATTCTTGCTTGCAAGTGATTTGTTGCCCAATATATCACTGGTTGTCGGTCAGTCGTCAGGATGATATCACTCGCGCTTGGCGCTCGTGATATATCCACTTAACGACTGACCTCCAGCCAGTGATATATTGAGCAACAAATCACTGTGAGCAAGAATCTATTTCTTAATTTCATGTAACACATAGTGTGGGGGAGTAAACTTTCAGTGCAGGGGCGTCCTACTTATTTGGATAATAGTAGGACACGAGCCTACTCTGCTTGCAGTAGGTGCGGTTAGAGGTTCTTTGGACATTTTTCCCCTGTCATATCTTTTTTTTTCCTTTCTCTCTCGATGCAGACTGGAATACTGTCTCAAAGAGCCGTTAAACCTTATGCAACCAACCAATCAACCGCGAAATAGTTATTCATGACGTCTAAACCGGAATGAATTCACCCACAGCATGCATGAAAATATGTAAGCAAAACAGAACAAAGCATACGCTTTACAACTCTTGACCATATGCGGTACAGTAGACATGGCATATATTATGACAGCGCATATGATCATTAAAGACAATTTACCGAAAAGGAAGTGGCCTCCGCCCACTAGGGCCCGCGAAAGCGATGGGCATTCCGAATGCATTCCAAACAGACAAATAAAAATTAAGCCATTAGAGCCTCCTTGGATAACTACTTTTCTTAAAAGACATATACGTAAACGTAAAAGGGCTTACAGAAAGGCCAAGAAAACTAATAAGGAATCACACTGGAAATATTTCAAGAACTTACGAAATAGGGTTGTTACCATGATTCACGAATCAAAAAGAACGTATTATGAAACAATTGCAGAAAAACTAAAATCAAATACGCTTTCAACCAAAGACTGGTGGTCAACTCTTAAGACATTTATAACTCCAAATTTTAATTCATCAATTCCGCCACTTGAATACAATAATAACATTTACGCAGACGAAACGGATAAAGCCAATATCTTTAACAAATATTTTCAAAGTCAAACAATATTAGATGAAACTAATGCTGTCCTTCCAGACTTAATACCTTCCGTTATTAATTCAGAATTAAATACTATTGTTCTTACTCCACTTGAAGTTGAATCGGTACTTAAAACCTTAACTGTTGGTAAGGCTTCTGGCCCAAATGGGCTCAATAATCGTGTTCTTAAAGAACTCTCATCGGAACTTTCCATCCCTTTCTGTTCTCTCTTTAATCAATCAATACGAACAGCTAACTTACCAGTCTTCTATAAAGAAGCCAATGTATGTCCAATCCCAAAGAAAGGAGACGCGTCTGTTGTCTCCAATTACAGACCCATATCCTTGCTAAATGCTGAGGTCAAAGTTTTTGAGAGGCTTATATTCAAATATCTATACAATCATCTTTGTGATAATAATTTACTATCTTCTTTTCAGTCTGGTTTTATTCCGGGCGATTCAACCGTAAATCAGTTAACATTTCTTTACAATACCTTCTGCCAAGCTCTTGATTCCGGCAAAGAGGTCAGGGCTGTCTTCTGTGACATCAGCAAAGCATTTGATCGTGTGTGGCACGCTGGTCTCCTGCACAAACTCAAAGCAGCTGGTGTCACAGGGGAAATTCTTGACTGGTTTAAAAACTATCTTTCTGATAGAAAACAACGCGTTGTCCTCCCTGGTGCTGTGTCTGACTGGACCTTTATTAGAGCTGGTGTTCCTCAAGGATCTATACTAGGACCTTTGCTCTTCCTTTTATATATCAATGATATTGTAATTGATATTGGTTCTAGTGTTCGACTGTTTGCGGACGATACAAGTCTCTTCATAGTTGTTGATGACCCGATAACAGCAGCGGGCTGCTTAAATATGGAACTCGATAAAATTTCAAGATGGGCTGCAACTTGGTTGGTCTCATTCAATCCTTCTAAAACTGAATCACTTCTTGTCTCCCGTAAATTAATTAAACCTCATCATCCGACATTATATATGCAAAATCATCCAATTTCAGAAGTCACCTGTCATAAACATCTTGGCATATATCTTTCGAATGATTGAACTTGGCATCAACACATAAATTACATTACAGAAAAGGCTTGGTTTAGGATCAACATAATGCGTAAATTGAAATATAAATTAGATAGAAAATCACTGGAAACAATTTATACAGTTTTTATTAGACCGTTACTAGAATATGGCGATGTCATATGGAGTAATTGTGCGGAATATGAAAAAAATGAACTAGATAAAATACAAAACGAAGCAGCAAGAATTGCTACGGGAGCAACAAAACTTATTTCAATAAATGCTTTATATAATGAAGTGTGTTGGGATCCACTTGAAAAGAGGCGGAAAAATCATAGACTTATCTTATTTTATAAAATGATGCATAATCTTACACCCTTATACCTATCCAGCTTAATTCCTCAATCAGTTAGCAGTCTATCTCGTTACAATTTACGTAATGTTAATGACCTTCAAAGTGTAGATGCTAGAACTCAACAATACTACCAATCATTCTTGCCGTCAACAACCAGGGACTGGAATAGTTTGTGTATAGAGGCCAAACAATCTGATTCTGTCAATTCCTTTAAACGTTTCCTCAGTAAAGATAGAACATCAGTACCTTATCACTTTTATATTGGTAGCAGACGGTCACAGATTCTCCATACTCGATTACGAACGAACTGTAGTTCATTGAATCTCGACCTTTTTCTAAAGAATATTTCAGAATCGCCTTTGTGTCGCTGTGGCAGTACTGAAAATGCACAACACTTCTTTTTTCATTGCAGATACTATGAGGAACAACGCACAGAGCTAATAAACGCAGTTTCTCTATACTTGAATCCTTCTCTCAATCTACTATTGTACGGTGACTTATCCTTATCCCATGAAATAAATAAGATAATATTTGAAAATGTGCACAAATATATTATAAACACACATCGTTTCTGATTAATGATATTTTTGGAGTCTTAACACACGCAACTAATCTACACAGTTATTTATCAACATCTGAGTGCCCCAGATTGCTGCGCCCCCATCCATCTTTCTTTCTTTTTATCACCTAAAACTGAAGTGTTCATTTTTGTTCATTTTTTTTCCTGTCTCTTTTTATGTGTGTTTGCGATTTTGTTTATCTACTTTTTTTTGTTCTTTTCTTTCTCATGTAGTATCTAACTGCTGTCGTTGTAGTGGTGTTTTGGTGTGTCAATGTTCGAGATGTTCGTAAGTGACCGTGTTTGATAATGTGTTATACAGATTAATAATTCTCGGACCTTTATTCACCAGGAACATGATTACAATCATAGTAGTTTAAGTTTCATAATTGCCCTTTTTCTGTGTCAGTGTATCCTTATGATACGAATTGCTTGTGTTTAAACAATTACAATATTTTGATGTCTTATTGAATACTATTTATTCCGCCTATAGTATACAATTTATAGCTGTTAAGGAGAAGAGCTCTATAAGCTATTAGCTTTCGTTCTAATCCCTTTCATTCTGTTTAGTTATGTTGTCTATATGTTGTAATGTGAAATTATTGATGAAATAAAATATGTTTAAACCAAAGCGATGGGCAGCCTAGTGCGGCCTCTCTGTAGCAGGGCCTGAGTGTCATTTCTCTCAGGTCGGTAAAAGTCTTAATAGTCTCGACTTGGCTGAAATATTATTTACTGTGACTTAACCACAACTGAACAACAACAACCGAAAAGAAAACCGGGCTTAATGACATTACGTTATAACTACGTTGTGAACGGATAAAAACACCAAAATTAATGATTTTCGGACCTCTTTTTATTTCCACGAAAATACCTTTGGCGTTGAGATATTACAGAATGCCCATGAATTCAGACAAAATTCAGTAATAAATATGTCATATGTTGCCATGACAACGCTTATTCAACGGTAACCCCAAAGCCTTGAAAACATATGGTATACCATCACAAACACCTATCATTTGAGAAAAAATGTTGAATTATGCAAATTGTCATGTGTGTGCTATTAAATATATATTGAAAATGAGCACACACACTTTTTGTCCGAGTTATTTTGTGTAACAAGAACCGAAAGCTCGTTCAAACAAACGTAATGACGTTGACGTCAAAACATACTTGCATGACGTCAATAACGTCAATTAAAGAAACTGCACTACCTGTGTGTTTCTAAAGTCAATATCTCAGTTAAGAATAATGGTAACCATCTCAAATTTTCAGGAAATGTTTAAAAAAGCTTATACTTTACATTCATGCTGTTAGGTAATTTTTTATTTTTATGTCATTAAGCCCGGTTTTCACAGAGACTGGCTCTATATTATATATCGATCCTAGTAACTGCGGAGGAGCCCCGGTAGCTTAGTGGATTATGCGCTGGCCTGCTGATCTAGCGGTCCGGAGTTCGAATTTCGGGGCGGAAATCGTTTTCAATCATAAACGGAGATTCAGTTGCACACAACCTTTCGTTATCACCCTTCCAGCATCCTGATATAACTGAAATACTGTTTAAAAGGCCTTAAATCGCGTCATTTATCTATCTAGTTATTGCGATGCGTTCTAAAGGACTATTTGAAGGCAGACGTCGACAGGGAAATTAACCCCGTTGGAAAAATTTGACTGTGTATCAACCTAATCTGAAAACTAGCTTGAGATTTCCTTATCTCAGTTTGATCCAACATAGATCCCATTAATCATGAAACACTTTATGCATCCATATGTAAATATATCCATGGAGCGTATAAATATTCTAAACATAGACTGGTATGGTCTGTATTATGGCATTTATCAGTCATTTGTATGTAAATGAATATGAGCCGCGACGCGAGAAAACCAACAAAGTGGTTGTGCGCCCAGCGCAGACTCAGATCTGCCTGGGCATCCGCCCAGTCTGATCAGAGTCTTCGCTGTCCGCATGGAGCTAGCTTAGACCCTAAGCTACCCTTCACGCGCACAGCAAGAACACTGATCAGACTGGGCGGATGTCCAACTTGATCTGAGTGCGCTTTGCGCACAACCACATTGTTGGTTTTCTCGTGTCGCGGCTCAATTATAATTGCTTTCTTTTCTCTGCTTCAGGAACCCTAATACACCGGTCCCTGTTAAAATGTTTTGGCCACGATATACAGTAGAAGGCCAACAGTATTTATATATAACAAGGCAGATGACCTCAGACTCTGTCAAAAGTCGTCCTTTTTCAAGAGAACTTAACTTATGGCGGAAAGTTATTCCTGGTCTCATGGACGCTCTTGGAGAACAGAAGATTCAAGATTCATCAGGCTTTTGTGAGAAAGACGGAGGATGTTCACCATAGATAAATATACACTTCCACGGCCTAGGTGTCTTATATACTAATTTTTTTGTTTTGTTTGTTTTTTTTTTGTTTTTTTGTGTGTGTGTGTGTGTGTGTGTGTTATTTAAAACTTCATAGAAAATATTGGCCAACGTTTATTAGTTATACAATAGGCCAAAGGCCAATGAGTACACCGTTTGAACAACATATAGCAACACAATGGACAATGGTGGTCTATGTAAACAAGAAAAACATACATATCAGAATGGTTAAGCATAAGTACAAATACAATCTAGTACATGTACTGCTAACAAATTACAAGGTTTCAAAGCATTTCTTCAAAAAAACATGTATCCCGAGTTGAGCATAAACATTGTCTAGTTAATTTAGCATAAATCGAATTACAATACTTTCAATATATTTTACCATTACAGCATATGTTAATGACTTTCTTGTCGGTTTAAAATAAAGTTCTAGTTACTATTAAATGTAAGGCTATTCTCTTTCATTCAGGCGCTGTGAATTTGGCATGGGTTAATTCTTTTTGTTTATTTCTCAGGGTATCAGTTGTACATGTTTGCTAGCATCTGCGCTGATTAATCATATTCGGCGTTCTCTTCCAAATTAAGCTGCGACACGACAAAACAAAGTAATAGTAGACTTAGAAGTTAGATCAGCGTGGACAACCGCCCAGTTTGATCATACTTTTCGCTGTGCCCTTAAAGGGTAGCTAAGGATCTAAGCTACCTTCATGCGAATTATAGCGAAGCCTCTAATCAGACTGAGCAATTGCTGAGGCTGATCTGAGACTTCGCTGTCGCACATGCCATTTTGTTCATTTTGTCGTGTCGGGTCTCAATTTTCGGCCGGATTATCGAAGCTATTGTGCATTCCTCGGCGTCGAAGTTGACGTGACGCTAGCGTCAGTGTCAACGTTGGCGTTTAAACCTGTGTTAACCCAATTAATGTCCAGTGTCCCATACAAGGGACATTGGCAAAAAGTGCAAACCCATATCAGATGCCGCAAAACGCGGCGTCTGATCAGGATCTACACTATTTGCATTAGATAAATTGATAATTTCTTCATTTCTTCTGAAAGGAAAAAAAGTAAAATAATATAAAACATAAATGATAAAAACGACCTAACCAGACAACCCGATTTGGCAAATGGAGTCATCCATTTGATAAAGATAGAATAGTCCACTTGGAATAAATGGGTTAAAGGTGATTGAGTAAGCTTTCAAATAGCCTAGTCGCTAGGCGAAGAAGTTATATCTCAGTCAGCCATTCTATTTTCCCAGTTTTTGTAGCTAGTCTGTACTCGACTTCTTCTCATAATGTAGGTCTCTATCAGATAAAGTTTCCTTTTAAAAGGAAAGGCTTGCCAAGTTAGCGCTTTGTGTAGTTCAATGTTTGTGGTATTTTGTGGTTTATGGTTTGTAGTCTTGAGATGGTATCTAATTGGAGACACTTTCTTCGTTTAAAAACGTCCACAACTGTAGTAAACAATGAGGTTACGCTACATTCTGGCTGTTCTGACAATCATATGATAACCTTCAGTAAAAAGGTCATTTTTTGTATTACTGCTAATGAAAAATATTTCATAAAAGCATTTAAAAATAAGGATTTTCGTAAACTGTTATGTATTGTTACATGTATATAAGAAATTTTAGGACCTTAGAAGATTTACTGGGAGTTACTTCGTTTATTTTTTTTATTTATTTATTTATTTTGTGAAACTAAGCAGAACTGTGTTTGTACTTTGGAGCAAATGGACTACGCATAACTGGTGAAGTGTAAAATTAAAATAGTTCAAAGGGTATTCAAGTTACAGAGTGGACAAGAAAATGTTAATGAACATACTAATATACGGACAGAGACAGAACGACGGGAATTTGATTGCTATGTTCCCTGAACTGTTCGGTTAGGACAAAGTTATGTTTATTATAAGATCGTCATGCCTTGATGTTGAAAAAATACATCTTACACTGGGAAAGTACTTTTACAAGTCTCTTACATGTAAGTTGCTATATGATTCTTGATTTCTGATATGAGAAGGAAATAGTGGAAGTAGTTCGTCCTTCCAGCCTCATTTGTGACAGATTGGTAGGAACAAAAATCTTACTGTTCGCAACAATGGCTATTATTACAAGGGGGATTAAACTTTTGTGACTGTTTCCTCCTTGTTTCTGTTGGAGCACATTTAAAAGCTGACTACTGAGACTCTCAGAGGAGGTTATAATGAAAATGATAGTTCCTTCCCAAACAGTTGCCATAGAATGATAGTCTGCAAATATTCAGCTTATTCTTTGGGGTATTTTGTCATCACTGAGTTAAGTTATAAGTACTGGTAAAGCCTGTGGTATGTTGTTGTTGTTGTTGTGTCATTGTTTTACATCCATGGTAAACAGCTGCATGTATGGTCATGTCTGGACAATCGGTTAATTCAACTACAATATTCCTGGGCAGGCTTAGCCATCCTAAGCGGTCAACTAGTACTAAGTGCACTTACTTTCGCCAGTAACTGACAACTGCCCTTCTTGACTCAGCGGAAGCGGAAACGAGAGTAAGTGGCCGGACCGTATATCGAACCCGGGACCTCTGTTTTTTTAGTCTGACGCGCCACCGACTGCACTATGCGACTCAGCAAGCCAGTGTTATAGAGTTTAACTGGTAATTGGTAATGATTACAAGTCAATGAAGGAATTAGTGTATTTTTGTTGCTTCCAAAGGATGTTTATTTTCAGAATCTTGCGTGCTGTCCTTGGTCATCACAAATTTTGTCATTAGGGATTTAATGCAAAAGAAAAAAGAAGTTTTCTATATGTTAGTAGTTGTTGTTTTATTGTTATTTTATTGTTTTACATCCTCGATAAAAAGCTATGGTAATGTTGGGACGGTCTATTACCCTAACCACACTATTCCTGGGCTGGCTTAGACCTTCTAAGCGATAACCGGTACTATGTGCACATTGTCATACTTTCACCAGTAACTGACAACTGCCCTCTTGATACAGGGGAAGGAGAAACGAAAGTATGTGGACGGACAGAGTAACGAACCTCTGGCTCTTGAGTCAAAACGCACTACCAACTGCGCTACGTGGCCCGGTTCCTCTAAATTTTAGTAAGTTTTATTCAGAAAGGAAGGTAACTATTAAAACGGCATAGGCCTAGAAAAGGACGATTTGGTGGCAATTGTGAGATACTGATATTTTCCCACACATGTTGTGTTTCCTGAACTGATTTTTTTCTATAAGACACTTTCATGAAACTGAATTACAATGTACGTTAATGAAAAAATAAGAAACTGATTTTCAATGCACGTTTATGAGAAAATAAGAAATAGTATCTAGTAAATACGATCAAACACCTTGTCTGTAAAACCAGTAAATGCTTTTAAATAACTTAAAATAAAATAAGACTGTTGGAACAGATCCTGAATAGACTGTTCCAACCAGTAGTCTAGCTTGGATCTACACTCTACACTGTTTGTACAGGCATAACAACTATTGTGGAAATATTTTAGTCCGGGTTTTACGATGCCAGGTTTTACGACGTCTGAAGTCCAGGTTTAACACAGTCCGAAGTCCAGAGTCCAAAGTCCAGAGTCCAAGTCCAGTCCATATTTTACATAACGCCCGCGAATTGCGCATGTCGTTATTTGACCTTATTTCATAGTGGACAACGAAGAAACATTCAAATACACCGGATAAATAAATTAAAAAATAATAATAACTCATGTTTTTAGTAAGGCAAAAGATGCTAGACATGTTCGATTATTTGGTGTGCCAGATTGTGGCGTGTCGTTATTTTACGGTGCTTAGGTAAAAGAAGCAGTCAAACGAAGTTGCGCCCCGTAGACGCTCTCCATATATTGGTTCTCCACTTGCAATTATGAATCATTCTCAAAGCTTGGAACAAATCAGCGTCTTCCGCTTGAGTGCGCATGGCAGGAAGTCATAACCTGTCTGAATACATAGGCTTGCGGCCGAAGCCACAAGCCTAAAAAGAGCCGCGACACGAGAAAGCAACAAAGTGGTAGTGCGCCCATCGCAGACTCAGATCAGCCAGGGCATTCGCCTAGTATGATCACAGTCTTTTCTAAGCGCTTTAACGGTAGCTAAGGGTCTAAGCTACCTTCATGTGGACAGCAAAGACACTGATCAGATTGGATGGATGCCCGGGCTTATCTGAGTCTGCGCTGGGCGCACAACCACTTTGTTGGTTTTCTCGTGTCGTGGTTCAAAATGATGATATTGGAAGTCTGCCCACAGTCATTACTAATTTATTCTAGGTCCACATTTCATTTACATCGATCTTCAGACGAAAGAAGCAATTCTATAGGGAAAAGAAATAATGCCAGAATTTGTGCACATTGCCAAAATTGATAAATTCTGCATTTCTATCATACAAAACTAAAATTGACAAGAAAAATGTCAGAACTGCCCTTTTAATTTACTTGTTATTTCTTTATTTGTTTTAACTATTGCAGAACTTAAATGTACAGAAAATTAGACGTGCCTGCGCGAGGGTTTTACTGCCCAAATATAGGTATGTGCTACATAGGAATTTTTGCAATCCTTTATTATTCTTACGGGCCACCAGGTTTCATCTCCCATAAAGTGCAGGTTACTATGATGCTTATGAGACGTTCTCAGTTAAGCTGGGCCATTCGCGGACAAAAATGGCCATATATACAACCATTCCAGAATTCAAGAAAAAATCACGAACATAATGCTCATTATATCTGCTTCAAATCTTTAAAATATTTTCAGATAATAGTTTTAGATTATGGAATACCAGCCATGTTTAGATACATACCTTAACAATTAGAAACGGCGTAATTTATGACGTTATTAAGATACGTTGAAAGACGATGTCGCATACGATTTCTTTGACATGCGTAGCATCGCACAATTACTAATCTACTGACATTTTATTATTTTGGCTGGTTTCAATTTAAAATATTTTTCTTCGCTTTTTTGGAGAAAAGGGGTTTTCTATGAAACGCTGCTTAATCAAATGACGTCAACGCTTTCAAAACGTGGTACTAGTGACGTTGTGACGTAGGTTACAGTGCACACATTTTAACGTTTTCATATCATTTCATGTGTCAGTGCATGAAATCTAAGCACACCATCTTGTAGTTGTTACTAGGCAGAATTTTGCACATGAGTTTCAGAGCGATTGCTTTGCTCAGCTTTAAGAAAAGCCCGTGACGTAAGGTTACATTCTTACAGAAAAATGCTAGGGTAATGTATTTTGAAGTCGAATAAAATATACAAAAATGAGCAAATTTGCACAAATGATATTAGATATTGAGGAACACATATTTCTCCGTGTGATCTTGTAAGTTTTATGATGCCGGACCATTTTAGTTAATACATGTATCACGAATTTACCGCTGTGACGTAGGTTACATAAAATTTGCGACACTAGTTCCCAGTCTCATTTCGTAGCAAAAGCTACCCTTTAGATATTGTTTAAGCGGGGATATATGTAAGAAATCACATGAATTTAATGAGGGAACTCGATTTTCAGCAGTGATTATCTTTTTTAGCCGTGCGGCGTTCATGTCTATGCAACGGCAATATTGCGACATTTAAAAACGTCGCCTTTTAAACCAGGGTATCATTATTCTAACCAATGGTAAAAATGTCTAACAAAACGCATGCATGTCTTGGTACTTTTATATACTTCTTAAGACAGAGGGCAACTTGTCAGAGGGTAAACAGGGCCGTTATTTTGTAATTTAAAGAAAGGCAATACGAAGGACAAAATTAATAGCTAATGGCCCAGCTTAACTGAGAACGTCTCTTATGTTGGTTTCATCTGTTTGTGCGACTCCACTTTGGTTGTAGGTACATGTACATCATTTTAGAGTCCAGATGCGCTGAAACAGGCGCACATGCTGCAACCTTGTACCCATGCGCCTGTGGTTGCACCACATACATGTTGTAGCAGACAGGCCGCAGTAAACAGTATCCAGGACGCAGTAGACAGACAGTAGACACTTCACCGGACAGTAAATAGTATTCAAAAAACGCGAACAACATGCACTACTTTTCAGCATGCTCCAAAGCGAAGGGCGAGTGGACAGTGCACAGCAGACGATAAACGGTCTTTAACGTTGAGAGTTAGGTGTTTTCCTTCGCACAGCTTTGAAATATATATACAGTGATCGCGAAATTGGGGGGAAGAAAACAATCAAAGAAAAAAGAAATGAAAATAGAAAATCAAGAAAAGCAGACAAAAGTCTGCAGCACCCGGTATTCCCAGGCGGTCACCCATCCAAGTACTAACCGGGCTGGACGTTGCTTAATTTCCGTGATCGGACGAGAACCGATGTTTTCAATGTATTATGACCGTAGACAACAAAGTATCGATTTTCAACATTTACAAAGTGTACTTTATCAGTAATAGCCTATCCTGCAGTTCTTACTACTGGGACACACATTGCAGGCCTAGTAGAGCAGTCGTATCAGGATCTGCGCTGTTTGCATTTCAATCTCATCATGCCAGCAGGCAAAAAAAATTGAATCATCATCGAATCAACGTTGATTCAATGTGATTCGATGTTTTGTGATCATCGATTAAACTATGGCAAAACATCTTCGATAATCCTCTATTTCGGAGTACTTATTCGCGCCTCATATGATCAGCTTTGTCTAAATTAAAAAGTAACCGTCAATATCAACGTTAATTCAACGACATAGTGACGTTTAACCAACGTTAATGACACGACGTTGTGTCAGCGTTGTGTGTCAGCTGAGCATGAGGAATAAATCTGTTATCATTGAATGTGGCTGGAATATTTAGTGTTCCGCCACGCGAAGAAAGTCTTCAGATGAGCATTTGCGAACTGCGCATATGCACAGTCTGCTCAGTAAGTGCATGGAAAGTCAAACACGCAGCATCTTACTAATTCCAGTACGTAATACACTTTTTCTGACTAGTCTAAGCAGTGTCTCTCGTAAACGATGCACTGCACTTACTCTGACAGACAACGCAGCTGCATGGACTTATCCTGGTACCCACTGTTTGCGTATAGCGTCAAACATATTTTACCCGGACAGGGCTCATAACATTCAAAATAAGAGGTGAGCATAAAATGCACGTGAAAATAAGATCGACCCTTGATTATGTTGATTGTCAATGATGTAACCCAAGAGCCGCACCCTCGGAAAATTGCCTCATGCGACGAGAAGAATCAGCCCAGTCTGTGGTAACATGTATGCGTTCACAACATGTATAAGCAATCTTGAGCATCATACACTGTGGCGCCGTAAAGAGTGCGAAAAGAAAAGACACTAATGGGACTGCATTCGCTTTTCTAAAAATGGGGTGAAATACATTTTTCCTTGCGCATACCTCGTGCCGTGATAAAACCAGTCTTATTTCATAAGCAAAACGCGCGTGTCTTGACTAGACGCATGCGCAATCAGAGCAGGATAGACTACACATGAGCGTAGACATATCTTGGTACCTCCTGGTTGCGTATACATACACATTTCGTTGCAAATATTATGGGCTGAAGCACATTTTTTCCTTGCGCAGGCCATTTGAGTCGTGTCGTGATAAACTCGGCCTTGTGGTGTATGCAAAACACCTATGTCCAGACTAGTCTGTGCACTAGCACAATCAGAACAGGTTAGGCGCAATAAGTATGCCTTCTGGAAATCAAACGGTGAACAGCACTAACTCTGACAGACTACGCAGTTGCATAGACTTATCTTGGTACCCACTGTTTGCGTATAGTGTCAAACATATTTTGGCCGGACAAGGCTCATAACGTTTAAAGAGATGAGCATAGAATGCACGTGCAAATATAATCGACCCTTGATTATCAATGATGTAATCCAAGAGCTGCAAGATTAACAAAACAATAAATAAAAATAACCGCAGGGATCCTAAATTTTGGGATAGATGTATCTGAGAAATCACTTAGAATCAGATCAAGATGTGCAATGCGTCATATCCTATCAGTATTTTTGACTAACTGTCAGCTACTTAGCATTTGTTTAAATTTTAAAAATTATCTGGTAATTTAAAGGTGTCCCAACAGAGAGAGTAAATTAAAACGATGGAAATTGTTTAAAAGCATTGCAAGACACCCAGCAGGCACATGACGTCGTAATGATGTCAAAATGGGGTCGATGTGACGCCACCATGCCGCATCGACGTCATTATGACGTCACTTGGACGTCATGTGCCTGCTGTACAGTAAAGTATTTCCCAGCGGGCACATGACGTCAGAATGACGTCGATGAAATGTACTGTTTGCGTCGACGTCAGTGCGACGTCATTATAACGTTGTGTGCCTGCTGGGTAGTATGTATCAATGTGAACCTTGAGCTTCTAATTAGGTATCCGTTTATCTGAATCAGAAAAAAATGAGTCTCGACACGAGAAAGCAACAAAGTGGTAGTGCGCCCATCGCAGACTCAGATCAGCCTGGGCATCCGCCTAGTATGATCACAGTCTTTTCTAAGCGCTTAAACGGTAGCTAAGGGTCTAGGCTACCTTCATGTGGACAGCAAAGACTCTGTTCAGACTGGGGGGATGCCCGGGCTTATCTGAGTCTGCGCTGGGCGCACAACCACTCTGTTTGTTTTCTCGCGTCGTGGTTCAAAATAATGATATTGGAAGTCTGCCCACAGTCATAACTAATTTATTCTAGGTCCACATTTCATTAACATCGATCTTCACACGAAAGAAGCAATTTTATAGGGAAAGAAATAATGACAGAATTTGTGCATATTGCCAAAATTGATAAATTCTGCATTTCTAGCATACAAAACTAAAATTGACAAGAAAAATGTCAGAACTGTCTTTTTAATTTTCTTGTTGTTTTTTTTATTTGTTTTAACTATTGCAGAACTTAAATGTACAGAAAATTAGATGTGCCTGCGTGTGGGTTTTACTACCCAAATATATGTATGTGCTACAAAGGAATTTTTGCAAATCCTTTATTATTCTTACGGGCCACAAGGGTTCATCTCCCGTAAAGTGCAGGTTACTATGATGCTTATGTTGGTTTCATCTGTTTGTGCGACTCCACTTTGGTTGAAGGTACATCATTTTAGAGTCCAGATGCGCTGAAACAGGCGCACATGCTGCGACCTTGTACCCATGGCCCTGTGCTTGCATCGCAGCCATGTTGTAGCAGACAGGCCGCAGTAAACAGTATCCAGGACGCAGTAGACAGACAGTAGACACTTCACCGGACAGTAAATAGTATACAGAAAACCGCGAACAACATGCACTACTTTTCAGCATGCTCCAAAGCGAAGGGCGAGTGGACAGTGCACAGCAGACGGTAAACGGTCTTTAACGTTGAGGGAAAAGTATTCCTTCGCACAGCTTTGAGATACATATACAGTGGTCGTGACATTGGGGGAAGAAAACTATCAAAGAAAAAAGAAATGAAATAGAAAATCAAGAAAAGCAGACAAAAGGCTGCAGCACCCGGTATTCCCAGGCGGTCACCCATCCAAGTACTAACCGGGCTGGACGTTGCTTAATTTCCGTGATCGGACGAGAACCGATGTTTTCAATGTATTATGGCCGTAGACAACAAAGTACCGATTTTCAACATTTACAAAGTGTACTTTTTAGAGTTTGCGATCCGTAATAGCCTATCCTGCAGTTCTCACTACTGGGACACACATTGCAGGCCTAGTAGAGCAGTCGTATCAGGATCTGCGCTGTTTGCATTTCAGTCTCATCATGCCAGCAGACAAAAAAATTGAATCATTATCGAATCAACGTTGATTCAATGCGATTCGATGTTTTGTGATCATCGATTAAACTATGGCAAAACATCTTCGATAAGCCTCTTTATTTCGAAGTACTAATTCGCGCCTCATATGATCAGATTTGTCTAAAGTAAAAAGTAACCGTCAATATCAACGTTAATTCAACGGCATAGTGACGTTTAACCAACGTAAATGACGACGTTGTGTCAGCGTTGTGTGTCAGCTGAGCATGAGGAATAAATCTGTTATCATTGAATGTGGCTGGAATATTTAGTGTTGCGCAACGCGAAGAAAGTCTTCAGATGAGCATTTGCGAACTGCGCATATGCACAGTCTGCTCAGTAAGTGCATGGAAAGTCAAACACGCAGCATCTTACTAATTCCAGAGCGTAATACACTTTTTCTGACTAGTCTAAGCAGTGCAGGCTCTCTCGTAAACGATGCACTGCACTTACTGTGACAGACAACGCAGCTGCATGGACGTATCCTGGTACCCACTGTTTGCATATAGCGTCAAACATATTTTTTCCGGACAGGGCTCATAACATTCAAAATAAGAGGTGAGCATAAAATGCACGTGAAAATAAGATCGACCCTTGATTATGTTGATTGTCAATGATGTAACCCAAGAGCCGCACCCTCGGAAATTTGCCTCATGCGACGAGAAGAATCAGCCCAGTCTGTGGTAACATGTATGTGTGCACAACATGTATAAGCAATCTTGAGCATCATACACTGTGGCGCCGTAAAGAGTGCGAAAAGAAAAGACACTAATTGGACTGCATTCGCTTTTCCCAAGATTGGGTGAAATACATTTTTCCTTGCGCATACCTCGTGTCGTGATAAAACCAGTCTTATTTCATTATCAAAACGCGCTTGTCTTGACTAGACGCATGCGCAATCAGAGCAGGGTAGACTACACATGAGCGTAGACATATCTTGGTACCTCCTGGTTGCGTATACATACATATTTCGTTGCAAATATTATGGGCTGAAGCACATTTTTTCCCTGCGCAGGCCACTTGGGTCGTGTCGTGATAAAGTCAGCCTTGTGGTGTATGCAAAACACCTTTGTCCAGACTAGTCTGTGCACTAGCACAATTAGAACAGGTTAGGCGCAATAAGTATGCCTTCTGGAAATCAAACGGTGAACAGCACTAACTCTGACAGACTACGCAGTTGCATAGACTTGTCTTGGTACCCACTGTTTGCATATAGTGTCAAACATATTTTGCCCGGACAAGGCTCATTACGTTTAAAGAGATGAGCATAGAATGCACGTGCAAATATAATCGACCCTTGATTATCAATGAGGTAATCCAAGAGCTGCAAGATTAACAAAAAATAAATAAAAATAACCGCAGGGATCCTAAACTTTGGGATAGATGTATCTGAGAAATCATTTTAGAATCAGATCAAGATGTGCAATGCATCATATCCTATCAGTATTTTTGACTAACTGTCAGCTACTTGGCAATTGTTTAATTTTTAGAAAGTAAAGGTGTCCCAATAGAGAGAGAGAGTAAATCAAAACGATAGAAATTGTTTGAACACCATTGCAAGACACCCAGCAGGCACATGACGTCGTAATGATGTCAAAATGGGGTCGATGCGACGCCACCATGCCGCATCGACGTCAATACGTCGTCATTTCGACGTCATGTGCCTGCTGGGCAGTAAAGTATTTCCCAGCGGGCACATGACGTCAGAATGACGTCGATGAAATGTAATGTTTGCGTCGACGTCAATCCGACGTCATTATAACGTTGTGTGCCTGCTGGGTCGATAAATATTTTTACCTCTGGGGTGGTCGGGTGGTGCGAAGGTGCTGCGTGTAACTTCCAGTGCCGGGGCGTCCTACTTATTTGACTTGTAGTAGGGCAAGGGCTTACTGTGCTTGCAGTGGGTGCGGGTGGGTGTTGTTTGGACATTTTTTTCTCTCGTCTGTCATTTCTCTCTTCATTCTCCCTCTCTTTGGGGGACGGCCCGATATAGACTGAAATACTGTCTCAAAGGGCCGTTAAACCAAAAACAACCAACCAACCTCGACCAAACTAGATCTCAACACGATCGTCACCCGACCACTTCCCGATGGCTTTTCGACCGCTGCTCTCGATCTCTACTCGAATTTTTTAGACAAGTCAAAATTTTTCGGTTAGGAAGCCGGAGCGATGCCGAGCAAGATAGACCATCCCGACCACTCCTACAGACCGAGTACAACCAGTCCCCGATCGCTTGATCGGGCTTTTTTTTAGTTGATCTGATCGGCAGTGGGAACCCTACCTTAACGTGACCCGGCCCAGCTAACGTTACATTTCCTTTTTATCGTTTCCAATAGCAAAATTTGAACGTTGCTTAGTCACAAATTATTTACATAAACGTGAATTACTTTTACATACATTTAAAAATATAATCAGATAATCTTAGCTTGCTGCTCATTATAAATTTTGTAAGTTGTCTTAATTCTTTCTTCGAAATAATAGCTTAGTCTAGCGTGGCCCTTTATCAGCAAATATATAAGGATAGGGCGATTCAAGGGCAGATAACTTTCTTTACCTGATAAAACGGAAGTGTTATGATAAGGTTTCATAAACTAAAGATAATGGCAATTCGTTAGATATATGTTATGAGCCGCGACACGACAAAACCAACAATGTGGTTGTGCGCCCAGCGCAGACTCAGATCAGCCTGGGCATCCGCCCAGTCTGATCAGAGTCTTCGCTGTCCGCATGAAGCTAGCTTAGACATTTAACTACCCTTTGAGCACTTAACGAAGGGTCTAGTCAATCTGAGCGGATGTTCAGGCTGATCTGAGTCTGCGCAGGGCGCACAAGCACATTGTTGGTTTTCTCGTGTCGCGGCTCATATTGTTATGCCTTTCAGTTGAATTATTCCAGAAAATACGACAACAAAGCCTGAAAGCAGCAGCAAGATAATCTTCCAGCAAAAGTCCAATTCACTCAACAGCAATGATGTATCGGCCATCTTTGTCATAATTAAGGTCATATTAATTCATTACGATGTCTACCATTTAGAAGAATGTGGTACATGAAGCTGCTTACACAAAAGGACTTATCCTAAGACTATGGCCGAATTTTGACAACGCTTGCCGATGTAGCCTTGCTGCTAGGGGAAAGTCGGGTAACTTCTGACAGCGGGTAAATTCGGACACTGACATTGTTTCCTTTATATGTCAGTTGTTTGGAACTAAAACAAAAATTCACTGGCCAAACAGAGAAAATCCTGATGATATTTTATTTCAATCTATCCAATACGTATAAAAATTGACAAAATACAAATAATAGTATTGGAACGGAAGCACTAGTACTTATAAAGTTCCTCTCCTAGGACATATCTAACAAATGAACATCATGGCGATATTTTGACAAAATTATGTTAACAAAAAAATCATATTAATGCACTGTAATATATTTTTTTTCTCGAAAAACGATGATAGAAAGTTAGAAAGTGAAACTGAATAACAGGCAAGGACGCCTTGAAACTACCTACATTCGTATGTTCTAACAAAAGCGCGTAAAAGCACACAAACGCCTGCTGTACTTGTGGGTGCGGCATGTGATTGTTAGGATTCACTCTTCCTGTCTATCCCATTGCAACTTCCCCAACCTCCGCCCCCTCTCCCCCACTCTATGGGAAACGGCCGGAAATAAGCCGAGACACTGCCTTATATAATAGGACCGTTCATACCCAGTATACCCCACCCTCCTCCAAAGGGACAATTGACTAGACGCCGTGAAGCTTACGGCATTGGGACGTCCTTGTGCTGATATTGACTATAGACAGACAAGTGCTTACTGTGTTTGCAGTAGGTGCGGCGTTTTGTGTGTTTTCTGCCGCCTCATTTGTCATTGTTCTTTTGCCATAGATGCCATGAACTTTGTTCGTCCGTTGAGGGGGTAGTCAACTGCGTGCTAGGCTTGCAACAGGTGCGGGTTCCCTTTTTTATTTCTCTCTCTCTTTCTCTCTCTCTCTCTCTCTCTCTCTCTCTCTCTCTCTCTCTCCCACACACAATCTAACAGCAGGTGCGGGTGTTCCTTCTTAGTTTCCAAAATTGACTTCTGTGCCATGAACCTTGTTCATGTATTCAACGGTCTGCTACCTTTGCCCATGCATCAGACGCGGGTTTCCCTTTCTCCCCATGCAATCGTATATTTCATCTCTCCTTATATGGTAGGGACAGAAGTGCCGTCTTCAGTTCCAATTGAACCAACAACACACACACCAAACGTTACCTCAATTTTAATGCACTTTAACGGTTTCTCGAGCTGCAGCACAACGTTTATAAATGCGTTGATTGCTGTAGCGCTATGTTTATTAGCGCATTTTTCAAGAAAATTGCACAAATGTGCGTGTTATCAGTCATTTAAGTTTTATGATTTGACTTACAAGATCCCCGCAAAGGGAACTGTTTTGTTCAATTTTGTTTTTGGAATCATTTATTTCTTTCTTGTCTTCAGTCTTCTTTTTCAAAATGTAAATATTATTTGCTTTAAGTTAGTGTTTCTATTTTATTGTTTGTAAACCTCTGATGAAACTGATAGGCGAAAGCGCTTAGGTAACAAATTGACAAATTTTGCACTGTTATTATCTTTCACAATCATACAATAATACATGTATAAAGCTGACACTATTAGCTTGATAAACCGATCGATATATAAAACAAACAAAAAAAAGGAAAACGAAGTCAAAATAAAATCTCAAGTAGACGGTATGTGCTGCATTACCTTGATTAAATGAGGAACAAATCACGAAACATATACATGTGATGTGGTAAAATGCAAATGATAAATTGCAAGAAAGAGTATATGTTTTTTTCTGGTTATAAATTGTCACCATTATTTTATAGAAAGTACTCATCCTGGTAGCATATGTCCGTAGAATTGGTTGTCAAAAGCAAGACCAAGTGAAACAAGTATATACTCTGTCGTTGACCACAAGCCCTAATTAATTGGAATGCCTGAGCAAAGGGTGCAGTCTGGTCCTAAAGAGCAGTCTGATCAAGATATGCTCCGTTTACCATCCAGCCAGTGGTTGAAAGGGAACGATCTGTGATAAGGTGAATGGATACACTTTTAAGGGAAGAAACTTTTGCTTTTACTTTACAACTTCCTGCTAAATTCAGGTCAACTTTTATAAGAAAGAATTTGCTCGATAAGAAGCACATTCTTTCCTTTAATAGGAGGACAGTTTATGGTAGGGTTTTGTCTCCAAGGGGAAGCAAATGGGAAGTCACAAAATTCGTCGTCCTTTGAAAACTGACAAAAGAACATTGAGATTTACCGCTGAACTTTATGTTCCTCTTAACTGCTTAATCTTATCCAAATACTAATATAAATGAGCTGCGACACAAGAAAACCAACGAAGTGGTTATGCGCCCAGCGCAGACTCAGATCAGCCTGGGCATGTGATCAGTCTTATCAGCCGCTTTGCTAAGCGTTTAAAGGGTAACCAAGGGTCTAAGCTACCGCCATGCGGACAGCGAAGGCTCTGATCAGACTGGGCGGAAGCCCAGGCTGATCTGAGTTTGCGCTGGGCGCACAATCACTGTCTTGGTTTCGTCGTGTTGCGGCTCAAATAGCCTTTACAAAACTCTGTAAGGTGTCTGAATGCACCTTGCTATTGCCGAATGCAAGATGCTGTCCTAGTTTATACCAGATTATAACTCAACTTTTATAAGAAAGAATTTGCTCGATAAGAAGCACATTCTTTCCTTTAATAGGAGGACAGTTTATGGTAGGGTTTTGTCTCCAAGGGGAAGCAAATGGGAAGTCACAATATTTTGATAAGCACATCCCACTAACAGTGTATCATCAGTCTCTCGGTAAGCTATGGAATAAGGCATGTTGATTCCGTCACTAGATGACAAAAGATAGCCATACTTTTTACCATTTGCCGTAATCACATGTACAGTATTAGAGTCACGATCACAGACCATGATATTGTCTTCAGCATCAACGTACATACTCCTGGGATCACTCAGTTCCTTATGTTTATACTGATAAACCAGGTTTCCATCAGTTGTCATACATGTTACTGTAGCTTTACCTATAAATCCACCAGAAACAAAGATCTTCTTACCAGAGCTACTGACAGTGAGGTAGTATGGATTGTAGAACTTGACAGTTGTTTGTAACTTTCTCTTCCTGTTGCCATTCAGATCTAAGACATGGACTTCTCCTTGACATGAATCATCACACTGTGCTGTATATATTTCATCACCAAACACTTCGATACCACGACAATACTTGTCCAGCTGGATGGTACGGCCAGTCTTCAGCTGAGGAAACACTTGTATGTACTGGAGCTGCTTGGTGTCAAGCAGAGTACTAATGACATTGTTGTCGTCGACAACCGATACATCCCATGGACGGGAACATAGTTCCAAGTGTTCACGTAGTACCAAATCCTTGTCAAGCAATTTGACGTTTGCATTGTTGCGATCGCATAACACAGCATGTCCACTCGGCATGAACGTACAGCCAGATATCCAGGGTGATTTCTTATCATCTGATTCTCTTACTTTTACCTGGGTCTGTAATGTTGCCTTCTTACCAAGAAGTACTTTCTTATTACACTGATTTCCACTTGAAATGTTTGAAGGCACGCCCTTTTCTAATCGTTTCAAATTACCTAGAGAAGTCACTTCTGTTTGAAGCTTTGTTAACTGCTTGTTCCCTACAAAAGATAAAGTTGGTATGTACAGATCATTTTCCATTTCAGTTATAAGAGTTTCGTATTCCTGGATACTCTTTGAGACCTGAACTTCTGTTGTGAACATCTGTACTTTATTTCCGGTATTTCTTGCATCTTCGAGCTGTTGGTTATCAGAATCCAACATTTGTGATCCTGTTGTAAGTGCAGAAATTTGTTGATCAATATGGTGTGTTTGCTCTGAATCAAATTTGTTCAATTCTTGCGTCATATTTTGCTCCAGTTTGTCTAGGAAAGAATCAATGTTTGCTCGAAACTCTTTAATTTCTTTCCTGCAATCTTCTATTTGACCATTTAGTTCTTTAAGCTCGGATTTGCGTTGCTTTTGCATGCTGTTATATCGATGTTTTAGCAATTTTGTTTTTGTTAGAACTGTATTGAGCATCTCGGTGTTGTAATTAGTGATTTTGTATTGAAGATCGTTTGTTTTGCAGCTGCGATGCTTTACCTTCTTGCAAGGATTACAGATTACATCTTGATGGTCTTCACAGTAAAACTCCACTTCTTGGTTCTTGTTACAACCACAGTAGACTGGGACATCAGATTTCTGACTGCCAGAAGCGGGTATCTGATTACCTGACAGAATCCTATGATGTTTCGTGATAGCCAGTTTTCGATGAGCATCCTTGCACGAGTTACATAGATATTCTCTGCATTCATTACAATAATGATTGGCTTGTATGTTTATTTTGTCAGTTTGGCACGGCCCACAGACTATATCATACAATTCGTCGGACGCTCCTTGTAGAGATCTAGCACCACCTACAGATGCCATTATGTGCGTTTCTGAAACAAAAAAATAAAATTAGAAAACTTTGTCTGTAAGACACTAATGATGCCCCGTGCAGCGCCTGTCATAGGACATGTGTACATCCCTAAAGCACCTACGTTATCTACAAGGAGAATCCGATGAAAACACTACACAAACTTCATACCCAACAGTGCAAAATGCTGCCGAAAATCATTAAAAGTCCATAATTCCATCGATCTTTTTTTTTTCTCCACCAAAAACCCACATGCACATCTTCATTATGTTCACAACAAGTATACAATGTCTGAAAAACAGCCACTGAAAATTGTGTGAGGAGCTGATTACACAAAGTACTTACCCGACAATGCAAACATTTGCCTAAAATGACTACGTTTCAAAGGCCATACTCCTGTCAAAATTAATCTGAGCTCCAACAAAAACACACATGCACATCTTCATTATATGCACAACATGCATGCAAGGTTTGCAAAAATATCCATCGAAAATCATGAGAGGAGTTGATTACACAATCTCCACAACCTACAATGCAAACATTTGCCTAAAATGACTTTCAAAAGGCCGTAATTCTGTCAAAATTACTTCTAGCTCCAACAAAATCCCACATGCACATCTTCAATATGTCTACAATATGTATGCAAAGTTTGAAAAACATCAATTAAAAATGTAGGAGAAATTGATTACACAACTTGCATACCATACAATGCAAGAAATTGCCTAAAATGACTAAGTTCAATAGGTAGTAATTCTTTTAAAATTAATTCTAGCCAGAGAAAATCCCACATGCACAACTTCATTACGTCTACAATGCTTATGCAAAGTTTAAAAAACATCCATTTAAAATTTAGAAGTTGATTACACAAGCTCCATATCCTACAATGCAAAACATTGCCTAAAATGACTAAGTTCAATACGTCGTAATTCTGTCAAAATAAATTCTAGGTCTGTCTTAAGCCACATGCACATCTTCAATATATCCACTACTTGTATACAAATTTTGAAAGAAATCCAAAAAAACTGTGGGAGGAGTTGATTACACAAACTCTATACCGTAAAGTGTGACGGACAGACAGACAGGAGTAAATTTTAATGCCCCTTGACTATCGTCACGGGGGTATAAAAAAACGAACTATAGGCCTAATGCTTAAGCGACATCTAAAAAATAGTACGACGTATAAGGGCTTTATATTTATGACCCTTTCATCAATGTCCAAGATTTTTCGGTTAAGAAAAATCATAAAATTGTGATAAAAGACAAATAAGGCAACGTAAAGACGGACTTGAAACCAAAACCTTTACACAATGACTCCACAACACTAATTACGAGCGGATAAAAAGAAAATTATATGAGCCGCAACGCGAGAAAACCAACAAAGTGGTTGTGCGCCCAGCGCAGACTCATATCAGCCTGGGCATCCGCTGTCCGCATGGAGGTAGCTTAGACTCTTAGCTACCCTCTAAGCGCTTAGCAAAATGTCTGATCAAACTGGGCAGCTGCCTAGGCTGATCTGAGTCTGCGCTCGGCGCAGAACCACTTTGTTGGTTTTCCTGTGTCGCGGCTCAGAAATACACTTGCATCTTTTACTGCGAAAACTGCTCAAATGGAAACCCGCAAGTCAAGAAATACACCTAAGAGAAGTTAAGCGTTCATTTGTTTTCTAGCTGCAATAACCTTGTTTTGTCTCTCATTTATTTAAGGAATTTCATTTTTTTTTAGGTTTATCGAAGTGTAAACTACATTGGGTCGCGTGCAAAGTGAATGAACCCCGAAGGGGTTCATGTAAACTGTGCTAGTGAGTAGTTTACACTTCGATAAACCTCAGAAAAATTAAGTTCATTGCTTATATTTAAATTCGTTTCAGTCAAACTCTTATGTTAGCGCTAAAATTGCAGCAGTAAAACATTTAAAACAACACGCAGTTTTTCTAGTAACAGCGGAACAGCGTCAATGACATCATAACGTCGCCGACGTCCAATCATATTATAGACAGCCATTGTTTATTTAAGAAATAGATCAGCTCTAGCATTGAATTGTAGAGTAATAATTCACTGTTTGGAGGTCAGTTGTAAAGTAGATCATATCACAAGCGCGGAGCGCGAGTGATATATCTACTTACAACTGGCCGACAAAGAGTGAATTATTACTCAACAATTCAATGCTAGAGCTGATCAGCATCTAAAGACTTTAGAATTTCATTGCCGCAGACTTTGTTATTCTCAACACTGTGAGAGATACAAGAGACTTGAGTCGATATCCAGATTAACTAAACGTAAACGTAAATAGAGGCATACCGAGCTACACACAGGGGGGTCCTACTTAATGTTTTTACCCAGTTTATAGACTGTAAATAAGATAATGATAAGCTGTAAATAGAGTGGTGACGGATTGCATCATTTTAACCCCCTATCAACCTACTACTACTCCGACGGAGGTGTGCCGGAATCGGCAGAACTTATGTGCTACAGTTACAGTTACAGTTACAATGGCTGGACTCTGTCTTTACTCAACTGCGCAATGGATCAGTCTTTTACAGCCAAGTTTCACCTATATTTGTGTAACTTCTCAGTTTAAACAACATTTGAGCCGAGACACGAGAAAAAAAACACAAAGTGGTTGTGCGCCCAGTGCAGACACATATCAGTCTGGGCATCCACCCAGTCCGCTCAGACCTTCGCTAAGCGCTTAAAAGGAAGAAAAGGGTCTAAGCTACGTGCATGCGGACAGCGAAGACTCTGATCAGACTGGGCGGATGCCCAGGCTGACCTGTGTCTGCGCTCGGCGCACAACCACTTTGTTGGTTTTCTCGTGTCGCGGCTCATTTTATTCAATGAATCAACACAATAAACATACAGCGGTATAAGATAACAAGTTTTGCATCTCCCGATATGTTTATATTGGCAAGTTGTCAATTTGAAAAAAAAAAGAATATCAA
Organism: Ctena decussata; assembly: GCA_963989385.1. NCBI lineage: Eukaryota > Metazoa > Mollusca > Bivalvia > Lucinida > Lucinidae > Ctena > Ctena decussata. Next base: position 11,279,763 of record OZ022510.1, on the reverse strand, counting down.
GTAACTTGATCGCGAGATAGCGAACTACCGTACAATAAAAATTATTTTTGGACAAACAGATCTGAGCAAACAACGTAGACACAGATCAGACTGGTCTTTAAGAAGCAATCTGATCAGTGTCTAGCACAATGTTCGCCAATCTGATCAGTGTCTAGTACAATGTTCGCCAATCTGATCAGTGACTAGTACAATGTTCGCCAATCTGATCAGTGTCTAGAACAATGTTCGCCAATCTGATGAGTGTCTAGTACAATGTTCGCCAATTTGATCAGTGTCTAGCACAATGTTCGCCAATCTGATCAGTGTCTAGAACAATGTTCGCCAATCTGATTAGTGACTAGTACAATGTTCGCCAATCTGATCAGTGTCTAGAACAATGTTCGCCAATCTGATCAGTGTCTAGTACAATGTTCGCCAATCTGATCAGTGTCTAGAACAATGTTCGCCAATCTGATTAGTGTCTAGTACAATGTTCGCCAATCTGATCAGTGACTAGTACAATGTTCGCCAATCTGATCAGTGACTAGTACAATGTTCGCCAATCTGATCAGTGTCTAGTACAATGTTCGCCAATCTGATCAGTGTCTAGTACAATGTTCGCCAATTTGATCACTGTCTAGTACAATGTTCGCCAATCTGACCAGTGTCTAGTACAATGTTCGCCAATCTGATCAGTGTCTAGAACAATGTTCGCCAATCTGATCAGTGTCTAGAACAATGTTCGCCAATCTGATCAGTGTCTAGTACAATGTTCGCCAATCTGATCAGTGTCTAGAACAATGTTCGCCAATCTGATCAGTGTCTAGTACAATGTTCGCCAATCTGATCAGTGTCTAGAACAATGTTCGCCAATCTGATCAGTGTCTAGTACAATGTTCGCCAATCTGATCAGTGTCTAGTACAATGTTCGCCAATCTGATCAGTGTCTAGTACAATGTTCGCCAATCTGATCAGTGTCTAGTACAATGTTCGCCAATCTGATCAGTGACTAGTACAATGTTCGCCAATCTGATCAGTGTCTAGTACAATGTTCGCCAATCTGATCAGTGTCTAGTACAATGTTCGCCAATCTGATCAGTGTCTAGTACAATGTTCGCCAATCTGATCAGTGTCTAGAACAATGTTCGCCAATCTGATCAGTGTCTAGTACAATGTTCGCCAATCTGATCAGTGTCTAGAACAATGTTCGCCAATCTGATTAGTGTCTAGTACAATGTTCGCCAATCTGATCAGTGATTAGTACAATGTTCGCCAATCTGATCAGTGACTAGTACAATGTTCGCCAATCTGATCAGTGTCTAGTACAATGTTCGCCAATCTGATCAGTGTCTAGTACAATGTTCGCCAATTTGATCACTGTCTAGTACAATGTTCGCCAATCTGACCAGTGTCTAGTACAATGTTCGCCAATCTGATCAGTGTCTAGAACAATGTTCGCCAATCTGATCAGTGTCTAGAACAATGTTCGCCAATCTGATCAGTGTCTAGTACAATGTTCGCCAATCTGATCAGTGTCTAGAACAATGTTCGCCAATCTGATCAGTGTCTAGTACAATGTTCGCCAATCTGATCAGTGTCTAGAACAATGTTCGCCAATCTGATCAGTGTCTAGTACAATGTTCGCCAATCTGATCAGTGTCTAGTACAATGTTCGCCAATCTGATCAGTGTCTAGTACAATGTTCGCCAATCTGATCAGTGTCTAGTACAATGTTCGCCAATTTGATCAGTGTCTAGTACAATGTTCGCCAATCTGATCAGTGTCTAGAACAATGTTCGCCAATCTGATCAGTGTCTAGTACAATGTTCGCCAATCTGATCAGTGTCTAGTACAATGTTCGCCAATCTGATCAGTGTCTAGTACAATGTTCGCCAATCTGATCAGTGTCTAGTACAATGTTCGCCAATCTGATCAGGGTCTAGTACAATGTTCGCCAATCTGATCAGTGTCTAGCACAATGTTCGCCAATCTGATCAGTGTCTAGAACAATGTTCGCCAATCTGATCAGTGTCTAGTACAATGTTCGCCAATCTGATCAGTGTCTAGAACAATGTTCGCCAATCTGATCAGTGTCTAGTACAATGTTCGCCAATCTGATCAGTGTCTAGTACAATGTTCGCCAATCTGATCAGTGACTAGTACAATGTTCGCCAATCTGATTAGTGTCTAGCACAATGTTCGCCAATCTGATGAGTGTCTAGTACAATGTTCGCCAATCTGATCAGTGTCTAGTACAATGTTCGCCAATCTGATCAGTGTCTAGTACAATGTTCGCCAATCTGATTAGTGTCTAGTACAATGTTCGCCAATTTGATCAGTGTCTAGCACAATGTTCGCCAATCTGATCACTGTCTAGTACAATGTTCGCCAATCTGACCAGTGTCTAGTACAATGTTCGCCAATCTGATCAGTGTCTAGAACAATGTTCGCCAATCTGATCAGTGACTAGTACAATGTTCGCCAATCTGATCAGTGTCTAGTACAATGTTCGCCAATCTGATCAGTGTCTAGTACAATGTTCGCCAATCTGATTAGTGTCTAGAACAATGTTCGCCAATCTGATCAGTGACTAGTACAATGTTCGCCAATCTGATCAGTGACTAGTACAATGTTCGCCAATCTGATCAGTGTCTAGTACAATGTTCGCCAATCTGATCAGTGTCTAGTACAATGTTCGCCAATCTGATCAGTGACTAGTACAATGTTCGCCAATCTGATCAGTGTCTAGTACAATGTTCGCCAATCTGATCAGTGACTAGTACAATGTTCGCCAATCTGATCAGTGTCTAGCACAATGTTCGCCAATCTGATCACTGTCTAGTACAATGTTCGCCAATCTGACCAGTGTCTAGTACAATGTTCGCCAATCTGATCAGTGTCTAGTACAATGTTCGCCAATCTGACCAGTGTCTAGTACAATGTTCGCCAATCTGATCAGTGTCTAGTACAATGTTCGCCAATCTGATCAGTGTCTAGTACAATGTTCGCCAATCTGATCAGTGTCTAGTACAATGTTCGCCAATCTGATCAGTGTCTAGTACAATGTTCGCCAATCTGATCAGTGTCTAGTACAATGTTCGCCAATCTGATCAGTGTCTAGAACAATGTTCGCCAATCTGATCAGTGTCTAGAACAATGTTCGCCAATCTGATCAGTGTCTAGTACAATGTTCGCCAATCTGATCAGTGACTAGTACAATGTTCGCCAATCTGATCAGTGTCTAGTACAATGTTCGCCAATCTGATCAGTGTCTAGTACAATGTTCGCCAATCTGATCAGTGTCTAGTACAATGTTCGCCAATCTGATCAGTGTCTAGAACAATGTTCGCCAATCTGATCAGTGTCTAGTACAATGTTCGCCAATCTGATCAGTGTCTAGCACAATGTTCGCCAATCTGATGAGTGTCTAGTACAATGTTCGCCAATCTGATCAGTGTCTAGAACAATGTTCGCCAATCTGATCAGTGTCTAGAACAATGTTCGCCAATTTGATCAGTGTCTAGTACAATATTCGCCAATCTGATCAGTGACTAGTACAATGTTCGCCAATCTGATCAGTGACTAGTACAATGTTCGCCAATCTGATCAGTGTCTAGTACAATGTTCGCCAATCTGATCAGTGTCTAGAACAATGTTCGCCAATCTGATCAGTGTCTAGTACAATGTTCGCCAATCTGATTAGTGTCTAGAACAATGTTCGCCAATCTGATCAGTGTCTAGAACAATGTTCGCCAATCTGATCAGTGTCTAGTACAATGTTCGCCAATCTGATTAGTGTCTAGTACAATGTTCGCCAATCTGATCAGTGACTAGTACAATGTTCGCCAATCTGATCAGTGACTAGTACAATGTTCGCCAATCTGATCAGTGTCTAGTACAATGTTCGCCAATCTGATCAGTGTCTAGTACAATGTTCGCCAATCTGATCAGTGACTAGTACAATGTTCGCCAATCTGATCAGTGACTAGTACAATGTTCGCCAATCTGATCAGTGTCTAGTACAATGTTCGCCAATCTGATCAGTGTCTAGCACAATGTTCGCCAATCTGATCAGTGTCTAGTACAATGTTCGCCAATCTGATCAGTGTCTAGTGCAATGTTCGCCAATCTGATTAGTGTCTAGAACAATGTTCGCCAATCTGATCAGTGTCTAGTACAATGTTCGCCAATCTGATCAGTGTCTAGTACAATGTTCGCCAATCTGATCAGTGTCTAGCACAATGTTCGCCAATCTGATTAGTGTCTAGAACAAACTTCGCCAATCTGATCAGTGTCTAGTACAATGTTCGCCAATCTGATCAGTGTCTAGCACAATGTTCGCCAATCTGATCAGTGTCTAGTACAATGTTCGCCAATGTGATCAGTGTCTAGAACAATGTTCGCCAATCTGATTAGTGTCTAGAACAATGTTCGCCAATCTGATCAGTGTCTAGTACAATGTTCGCCAATCTGATCAGTGTCTAGAACAATGTTCGCCAATCTGATCAGTGACTAGTACAATGTTCGCCAATCTGATCAGTGACTAGTACAATGTTCGCCAATGTGATCAGTGTCTAGTACAATGTTCGCCAATCTGATTAGTGTCTAGTACAATGTTCGCCAATGTGATCAGTGTCTAGTACAATGTTCGCCAATCTGATCAGTGTCTAGTACAATGTTCGCCAATCTGATCAGTGTCTGATACAATGTTCGCCAATCTGATCAGTGTCTAGTACAATGTTCGCCAATCTGATCAGTGTCTAGTACAATGTTCGCCAATCTGATCAGTGTCTAGTACAATGTTCGCCAATCTGATCAGTGACTAGTACAATGTTCGCCAATCTGATCAGTGTCTAGTACAATGTTCGCCAATCTGACCAGTGTCTAGTACAATGTTCGCCAATCTGATCAGTGACTAGTACAATGTTCGCCAATCTGATCAGTGTCTAGTACAATGTTCGCCAATCTGATCAGTGTCTAGTACAATGTTCGCCAATCTGATCAGTGACTAGTACAATGTTCGCCAATCTGATCAGTGTCTAGTACAATGTTCGCCAATCTGATCAGTGACTAGTACAATGTTCGCCAATCTGATCAGTGTCTAGTACAATGTTCGCCAATCTGATCAGTGTCTAGTACAATGTTCGCCAATCTGATCAGTGTCTAGTACAATGTTCGCCAATCTGATCAGTGACTAGTACAATGTTCGCCAATCTGATCAGTGACTAGTACAATGTTCGCCAATCTGATCAGTGTCTAGTACAATGTTCGCCAATCTGATCAGTGTCTAGTACAATGTTCGCCAATCTGATCAGTGTCTAGTACAATGTTCGCCAATCTGATCAGTGACTAGTACAATGTTCGCCAATCTGATCAGTGACTAGTACAATGTTCGCCAATCTGATCAGTGTCTAGTACAATGTTCGCCAATCTGATCAGTGTCTAGTTCAATGTTCGCCAATCTGATCAGTGTCTAGTACAATGTTCGCCAATCTGATCAGTGTCTAGTACAATGTTCGCCAATCTGATCAGTGTCTAGTACAATGTTCGCCAATCTGATCAGTGTCTAGTACAATGTTCGCCAATCTGATCAGTGTCTAGTACAATGTTCGCCAATCTGATCAGTGACTAGTACAATGTTCGCCAATCTGATCAGTGTCTAGTACAATGTTCGCCAATCTGACCAGTGTCTAGTACAATGTTCGCCAATCTGATCAGTGACTAGTACAATGTTCGCCAATCTGATCAGTGTCTAGTACAATGTTCGCCAATCTGATCAGTGTCTAGTACAATGTTCGCCAATCTGATCAGTGACTAGTACAATGTTCGCCAATCTGATCAGTGACTAGTACAATGTTCGCCAATCTGATCAGTGACTAGTACAATGTTCGCCAATCTGATCAGGGTCTAGTACAATGTTCGCCAATCTGATCAGTGTCTAGTACAATGTTCGCCAATCTGATCAGGGTCTAGCACAATGTTCGCCAATCTGATCAGGGTCTAGTACAATGTTCGCCAATCTGATCAGTGTCTAGTACAATGTTCGCCAATCTGATCAGGGTCTAGTACAATGTTCGCCAATCTGATCAGTGTCTAGCACAATGTTCGCCAATCTGATCAGTGTCTAGCACAATGTTCGCCAATCTGATGAGGGTCTACACCGTTCGCTGATTGGAAATTCTATGAAAAAATGAAATATAAACTAAGGTAAACTAGCTAAAACTAAAACTGGAGATGGACTAATCTAAATGATAAGTATGGACAAATCCACCAGTCAAAAGGGGTTAAAGGAAAGAATTTGGTTTCAGGAGCAATTCATTTCCGTTTACAGCTGACCACAATTAAGAAAGGAAGCAAAGTGAAAATAGTGGAACATTGACCAGGCTAGACTGGCTCCAGTCCTTGTGTTTTAATTGCATATGAGCCGCGACACGAGAAAACAAACAATGTCGTTGTGCGCCCAGTGCAGACTCAGATCAACCTGGGAAGCCGCCCAGTCTGATCAAAGCTTTCGCTCTGCACAAAAATGGTAGCTGAGGGTCTAAGCTATCTTCATGCGGACAGCGAAGACTGATCGCCCAGGCTGATCTGAGTCTGCGCTGGACGCACAACCACATTGTTGGTTTTCTCGTGTCGCGGCTCATATCTGTAACAAAGCTAACTCTACAAGGAATAATTTTTTCATCAAGTAATTGCAGAGTTACCCTAGAAACACAACTGACTGGTTACCCAGGAATTCCCGAGACAAATTCACATTTATCAAGTCAGCTGACAGGCTGTGTCGTAACCACAGGTCAGTTGTCTCAGCATAGGAGCATGAGTGGGATTTTATCATCCGCATCTAATTTGACCACAAGTTACCTGCAGAAGATAAAATTAGCTCTTCCTTGTTTCATTCAAAACATTTTTTCTGGGATTAACGTTTAAACGCTGACATGAGGCACACCATAGAAAAAGGTGCATTGTGGCATTCAGGGCTCATACAAACACCAATGATCAGATGCAATCTGTAAATCTGAGCTGTCTGATCATCCCAGTGTTGATAGCTAACATAGCGAAGACTTTGATCAGACTGTACACATTTATGGTCTTTTGCTTACTAGCCAAATAAAGTCAACCTTACATCATCAGCTAAGACACGAGAAACAGCACCAGGGCCCAGGTTCACAATATTCTTTAAAGTTAAGAATAATCTTAAAGTTAAGGTCTAAAATTTCACTCTTAGAAAAACTATTTTTTAATCATATTCAGAACCATAGGTTTTGCATGATCCTACCGAGAATATGCCCTGAGTTGTAATAAAAAGAAATATCTAATAAATATTGTTTTTGTAAGCTTTTATAACAAGTGACTCTTAAGGTTGTCCTCAAGTTTAAGGAATGATTATGAACCTAGGCCCAGTACTTATTACATCACGTGCACAAAATGAAGAGTTAGATCAGTCTGCACATCTACAAAGTCTGAATGATCTTCTTTCTGATATTGCATGCATATAAAATTAAGACTTAGATCAGCATGGGCAGTCACGCAGTCTAACGGCAGTGTGTGCAAAATGAAGACTCAACTCAGCCAGTGTGTTTTGGCAGTCTGTTGATCAGCCTCCTCCATTTTGATTTATATAGTTTATGGATGCAGGTAGGGAAAAGTGATAGGAATGTGTTGGTGTGCGCCTATTTAAACCAAAAAAGAATAATCAGATCAGCCTGCCTATCTAAGCTTCTTATCAGTGTTTGGCATTTTGGCACTGCGTGTGCACAATATAAAGGTTTTTCATGTTGTCTGATCCAACTCTTCATATATCAGGATGGGAACTTTGATCAGACTGCACGGATGTGCAGACTAAATTCAAATATGAAATTGGTCATGACAGAGACTGAAAAAGTATGCATAGCCTGTGCATAAACTGAAGACGCAGATCAGCCTTTGCATTAATGCTGTCTTTTGTGTCCTCGGCTATTTGCTATATATTGGTATTTATTAGGATCCATACATTTTTATGCAAACTTAGTGACTATTTTGGGATCGCAGGAATGCACAGATTTATCTGAATCTTCTCTATGGGTACATGCTAATAGGTGCCTAGTCCGATGCATATCCGACTTAAACAAGACCAGTCGCATGACGTGATTGCTTGCCTCAACTGGCACTTGCCAATCACATAATAACTTAAACAAAAAAAAATAAAATAAAAAAAAAATGCCAAAAGCGAGAGACCAATGCGGACACTGACTAGCTTCTAAAATAATGAGAATAGTTGGTTGTTTTGGGTTTAACAGTCCTTTGAGACAGTATTTCAGTCTACATTAAGTTGTCTCCCAGAGAAAGGGAGAAAGAAAAGAGGTATGATAGGCAAGAGAAAAGTATCCAAACGACCCATACCCGCATCTGCTGCAAGCACAGTAGGCCCTTGCCCTACTTATATCCAAATTAGTAGGATGCCCTGGCACTGAAAATTACCCAGCACCATCGCCCCACGCGATCACCCCAAATGAGAATGGAATACAAATACATGTATCTGCCCTCACTGCATGATATTTTGCAATTTGTTTTGAACAATTATTTCTTTTTCTTTCTTTTTTCTGTTTACGGATCATGAAGACCTATAGCCACTCTTTATCTTGTTAAATTCCTAAAATGACACCTTTACTATTTTTTTTTCGTAACTTAATTCTAGTAAGACTACAAGATCATAACAACACTTTTTAGGTAACAATTTTAAGTATTTGGTCCAATATGTCTGAGCAAATAGTGCAGACCCAGATCGGAGTAGTTTGACCAGTGTCTGCACTATTTGCCATTCCATCTACATTTCTTGGACATATTACTGCACATTAAAACCAAACTGTTCCATTATTTTAGGACAATTACGATAAATGATTAGATGTCCCAATACTTAGAATTTTTATGGTATTTTGATTTGAAAACAATAATACAACTGCTGTAGAATTCCATACACAATCAAAGCAGTCTCTAAGAAATCTTTTACTGACCTGACCACCAACAAAGAGTAAATCTATTTTAGAGGATTCAAGTCAGTAATAATGACCCATGTCAAATTCGGAAGGTGGTTGCATGGTATTTATAGCACTGGTACCGAAGACATAACTGTTGCTCAGATTAATGGCTTTTCAGCCTAAGCCAGATTACACCAGGCTAAATGGTTGGCCATCAGAGTAAAAAGAGCTACGTTAAGATTTCTCTATTCGAATACATATAACCATTCAGCCTGGAAGCCAGGCTATGACCAGGCATTAACCCATTAATGCTTAGCATGCTATTAAAAGGACACATGCAAACAGTGCAGCCCAGATCAAACGCCGCATGAACTCATCTTCTGATCAGGGTCTACACATCTCCAGTTTCTTCTCCCAGACTGTTAGAGATTATTATTCCCTCGAAGATTCCCTTATATCTGCTGATGGGTGAGGCTTGATGGGTGTTGTTATTTTATGTTGTTTTATTGTTATACGTCTACGGTAAACAGCTATGGTCATGACACTATTCCCGGGCAGGCTTAGACGTCCTAAGCGGTTAACCAGTACTATGTGCACCTACTTTCGCTAGTAACTGACAACTGCCCTTCTTGAATCAGCGGAAGGAGAAGCGAAAGTATAAAGCCGGACCGGGTATCGAACCCGGGACCTCTAGCTCTCGAGTCAGACGCGCTACCGACTGCGCTACGCGGCTCGGCTGCTGGGTTGCAAAGGATTCAGTTACTAAGTTTACTTCTCTTGTAAGAGCTAGGGACTAGCTTCCTTGATCGCAGATCCGTCCTTGGACGTATCACAAGTAAACAATTCTGATTCTGATTCAGACACCATTTGCATAAAACAAAGGATATTTCTCCTTAAAATGAAATTAGAATTTCTCCTTAAAATGAAATCAGAGTTAGTAAATAAACTAAACCAGACACCCCTTAATTGACAATTAGACTCATCCATTTGATAAGGATGTGACAGTCCACGGGGCATAAATGGGTTAAAAAAGACACAGTGAACATGACTTGACTTGCTTGCATGTTGTTTACAGGTTATAAATTCATCAGGCATAAATCGTACAAGAATGGCGCTGCTTTAATGTATATACATGTATCATAATCTAAGTATGAAACATACCTTTGGAAGTCTGTCCTCATCTACGTTTAGTAAAACCTTAATTTCGTTTGTGTTACAGACGTGTTGCCTCCTTAACACACAATGGCGGACTACCACAATGCGGAAGTAAATTTGTTATTAACCGAAGGGAGATAAAGTTTCCTTTTAAAAGGAAAGGCTTGCCGAGTTTTTACTGACGTCGCACTGCGATGTAAGCGCCTGGCATCGACGTCATTTTGACGTTATGTGCCCGCTGGGTTAATACCAACTGAAGAGGAATTACGAGGACTAAACAAAAAGAAATTTAGCCTAATTATGAAGTTGTTGTTGTACACTTCTCGTTACAATTTATTTTTTAACTAAATCCCCTCTTAGGCCAGCGATTCCGCAGTGTTTGGATTCCAGTTGCATACAAAGGTTCTTCTTGCATGTCAAGAAATTCCAGGACAACCAAAATGACGTCATAATCACTGACAAACTACTTTCCAGCCAATTCTTGAAAACGGTGGAAGTGATCAACAGAAATGCAGCGACAACACGCCTTTGATAACTTTACTCGGCGATGGATCTTGATTTTCTGTCTCAGCTGCTTCAGTAATTGACCTCGCATTCCCCACTATTTACCTGTCCCTAAACAGGTGGTTAACATGCAAACACTTTATGAATCCCGAATGACTGAAGCGATCACTTTGTCATCCGAAGGCATAGCCATTGCCTTCTTTGGAGACATGGCGAGGCGTTGTGGCATGTTTCCATAGTTTCGGGTGTTGGTTCGGTTCTGGCTGAAAGAGATAGACCAGTGGCTCATCCAGTGTCTAAAAACTGTCAATGAATCCCTCAGAGAGATTAAAATCTCAACGGTTCTGAAATTGTCCACTCTTTTCGTTACCTGTATTCCTACAAGAGGTTTCAAGGACAGACTATTCATGAATGGTCAAACGGTATTGTATTAGATGTTGAATTGAGTACATTACACCGCTGCTTGCCATCGACATGGCCTTTGCAATGAATACACGTTACCTATACACCGGCGTTACCGTATTTTGCATATATTAACACGGCCACTGTGCATATTAGCCACACACACACACACACACACAGATAGATGGGATACTTGATTTGGTAAAAGGTAATGAGTGATGAGGAAAATCTCCAGAAGCGCCTGCTAGTTGAGTTTAAACAATAAATTTGAACGTTGATTTTTTCTGCTTTAACAGGTTTTCCAGATACACAAATCTCCAGACGCATCAGCGCAGTCTGATCAATCCATCCTCAGCATGACGTATTCCTGGATCATGGAGAAAATGAATACCGAAAAAGAAAGACCCTGATCAGTCTGCACGGATGCATCAGCTCGAGCGTGGTGGAATACACGCCTAGCTTTGACTGCCTTCAAAACCTGTACCTTACACATTCGTCATAAGAAGTTTGTCGACGGGTATATATTTATTTTGTCTCTGTGTACGTATGTTAATATGTATTTCCACAAATTTAAGAGTAAACGTTTCGGGCACAAATAAGGGTACTGTGACAATTCCTTTATTCGTGTTTTTCAATGAGTAATACCACTGGGGTAATACCAGTTTAGCTACCTGTGCTTTCGACTGAGTGTGGCTTTCGATGGAGAATACGATGGCTGTCGACCGAGCTGATACTGCTGTCGATTTTCTCGGTCGACAGCACCTTTTGCATGTATTATAACTGACTGACTCGGTCGAAAGCACAGGTCGGCAAATCGGTATTACCACCGTGAATAACAGCAGTGCCCAAACCATGTGCTTAACCCAAATAAGGACATGGGTCAGCTGAGAAAGTTAGTTGAATAGCTTCAGTAGTTATATGCCTGAGCAACATTATGTTAATTGGAGTAAAAAGATCGACAGTGTTCAGGAACTATTACAATCAGATTCCATATCCTGCACTCAAAACCAAAATGAAAAGTATATACATTAATTGGCAGTATAAAAATGCCAAGGTCAGTAGCCAAGGTCGAATACGCAGATTTTCAACGGAGCAACGTTTACTCACCTAAATTCCAGGTGAGTGCATTTACCAATATAAGTATATGAGCCGCGATACGACAAAACCAACAATGTGGTTGTGCGCACTGCGCAGACTGAGATCAGCCTAGGCATCCGCCAAATTTGATCAGACCCCTCGTTAAGTGCTCAAAGGGTAGCTAAGTTACCTCCATGCGGACAGCGAAGACTCTGATCAGACTGGGCGGATGCCCAGGCTGATCTGAGTCTGCGCTGGGCGCACAACCACATTGTTGGTTTTGTCGTGTCGCGGCTCATATTTTCTTACGATCTGCTCCTGGTCAGACCATGTGCAAAAGCATTGCGTAGTATTCATTGTCATTTGAACATAGAGTAAATCTATTTAATAATTTTCATCTCCCTTCCTGAGTCATGGTACAGGACATGGAGGCATTGGGCATGTTGTACCACATACTGTACATTGGAATGTTTCTGTAAAACATGTATGATAGTATGTATGAACCAGGCCCCCCCCGACATGTATGACACGGTATATATGAACCACCCTCTCCCTCATACGCCCACTCCCCGATCCACACCCACCCCGACCCAACCTGCTTTTGGTGAGGATCCTACTATACTGCTGAGTCTAGCAGTGTCAGCATTACCATGGACATTAGCACGACAATTTCTATCTGTCTGGCTGCTCTTGAACCAGCAGATAATTTCGTATCACATTTTCAGGGTTACATCACTGATACGTCCCTGGGGGAGGCGCTGTGGGGAGTTTGGGGTGGGGTGTGGTTGTGCGAGACGGAAATAGTTCATGTAGTTACACAACCACATTCTGTTTCGGGGTACTTTTGCACACAACCTTTCAATATCAATCTCCCGCCATCCTGATTTGCTGTTTATTCACAAGGGGTAGTACCAAGGACCTCTGAGAGTTGTAATGCATTTTTTCTATGCTTCTTTGGAAGCCAGTATTGAAGATTTCGGCTTTTCGGGCAAACGAACGCATTATAAAGAAAACTTATCATGTTTGTACACTCTCTCACTGACTTTCTTAAGAGAGTAAGTTTGCAGACTTATACAGAGCTAGCTGCAGCATCGTTTGACTGTCCTAATAAATCACCACTTGTTGTTGGCGTATTCTACAGCCCTCCCAGCAGCGATCGTGCTTATATGGAAAACTTGTGTTCCAACATCAAAGAACTAAGCAACTTTGAACCAAAAGCTACAATTTGGATAGCAGGTGACATAAACTTACCAGACATCAACTGGCAAGCCAGGATCAATGCAGGCAATAAGCCTTCGTCTAGACAGATTCTCCTGTGGAAACATGCTAACTCTGAATGTCTGCGTGAAAGTGTTCGCGAGTTCTCACAGAACTTTGTGGAAAATAACACGGTAAACTCTGACGTCAGCCAACTTTCGAACAACTTTAAGAACTTTTGCTCTCAAGCCCTCTCCGAAAACATCCCCTCAAAAATGTCATCTTCTCGCTTCAGCCAACCCTGAATTACCAGAAATGCCAAAAGACTCTCTAGAAGGAAGAAGAGGGTCTTCCGAAGGGCTAGAACATATATAGGGTAAACTTGAAGATACCAAATACTTCAAGAGACTCCAGAAGGACGTGAAATTCGAATGCAGAAAGGCTTACAATTGGTTTAAACATATTTTATTCAGAAATATCAACAGAAACAAACATTGTATACAATCAATTAAGGATCAGAACGAAAGCAAATACTTATTAAGTTCTTCTCCTTCTCCAATTCGTACATCCGGGACACAGTGTCCAGCGACAAAAACCCCGAGAAGCTATAATCGTTCGCTATATCCAAGAGATGTGACAGCAATGGAGTTTCACCCTTGAAGTACGCCGACGGTATTGCTCACAGCGACCCCATGATAAAGGCTCAACAGCCTGTTCAGCAGTGCCTTCACAGCAGAAGACCATTCACACCTACCCAGCATGGATGGAGAACCATTCCCCAAGATGCACAGTTTTACCATAATTGGTGAGGGTGTGAAGAAACTGCTCTCCAACCTGAATCCACATAAAGCTACCGGCCCTGACAGTATCCCATCTCGGTTCCTTAGAGAGTACGCAGGTGAAATAACACCGGCACTGACACTCATATTCCAGACCTCGCTGCAACAAGGTGAAGTACCTCAAGACTGGAGACTAGCATACCCGGTATGTGATTCCGATTTTCAAGAAAGGAGATCGTAGTAGTCCAGCTAACTACAGCCCGATCTCCCTGACTTCAGTATGCAACAAGATTATGAAACACATTCTGCACAGTCAAATAATGAAGCATCTCGAGGCTCATGACATCTTGTCTGATCAACAGCATGGATTCCGCAAGAGACGGTCCTGCGAGAGCCAGCTTATCCTTACACTCCAAGATCTTGCAGCAGGTATGGACGAAGGCCAGCAGATAGACGCCATCCTACTTGACTTTAGCAAGGCATTCGACAAGGTACCTCATGAACGCCTTGCTATCAAGCTCAGACATTATGGCATACAGGGCAACCTTCGGCAATGGATCCAAAGCTTCCTATAAGATAGAAGACAGCAAGTACGCGTAGAGGGCCAGTCGTCTATATCCATTCCTGTGGTCTCTGGGGTCCCCCAAGGAACAGTTCTCGGACCACTTCTGTTTTTGCTATACATCAATGACTTGCCACAGAAAGTTAACTCCACTACCGGCCTATTTGCTGATGATAGCCTCCTTTACCTCAAGATCTCAAGCCTAGCCGACACATCACCGCTACAGAGGGACTTGGACCGGCTCCTGCAGTGCGAACAGGACTGGCAAATGTCGTTTAATCCCAGCAAATGCAAAGTGGTCTGGGTGACCAAAAGGAGAAATCCTATCGAAGCCACTTATCAGATCCATGGCCATGACCTAGCAATCTCCAAGACTGGGAAGTACTTGGACGTTGCCATTTCGGAGGATCTCTCATGGAAGGCTCATGTGGATGCTACCACTAAGAAAGCGAACAACAGTCTAGCCTTCCTGAGAAGGAACCTTTCCAGTTGTCCCCAGGATATAGTAGCCCAGTGCTACAAGACATTGGTCCGGTCTATCATTGACTACGCCGCGTCAGCATGGGATCCACACACCACATCATGCAAACGGCAGTTGGAGGCGGTACAATGACGAGCAGCTCGGTTTGTAAATGGAGACTACCGTACTACAAGTAGCACCTCCCAGATGATACAGGACCTTGGCAGGCAACCGCTCTAACAAGTTGCCAAGCTCGTCATGATTTACCGCATCACCTAAGGACTAGTAGACATCCCTGCGTCCAGATTTTTACATCCAACTGGGACATGTACAAGAGGGCACGTCCTTCGATATCCGGTACCGTACTGCAGAACAGACGTCTAACTACGCTCCTTCTTTCCCTCGTGCATCAAACTTAGAAACAGTCTACCAGAGAATATTGCCATGTCAGAGACTCTTGAGGGCTTCAAGAGGGGACTGGCAAGTCTTCATTAGCCTGTACAGAACTGATTTTAGAATTTTAACTTGCACCAGTTGTTTTAACGTCACTTGTTCGCGCCTCATCACAGCCTTGTATATAAGTTAAAGGAAGTCAGTGCTCCAGAGTGGGCCCTGTACTGTACGGGAAGAAGAAGAAGAAGAAGGGATAAGTGAAATATTCGTTCGTCCAAAATACATCTCATGTTGACTAAATTTTGTTTCGTTTCATATTCCAAAAATGAAGTAAACACTGCATCTGCTCACAGTGTGAAATAATCCGTGTGCTAAGTAACTGAAAAATAATGCTTGTGTCATGTACATGTATAGTGAGCTCAGAGCAACACATTTTAATGGAAAGGGGGTGGGGGGTTCACCTATAGGAAATTTACATAGGGTTCTGCCTACTCACCGAATTCCATAATATTATGCATAGTGATTGTCCAGGACATTACTATTGCCTTTGTGAAATATTTGCTGATCCATCTACATTGTATTTTAATTTTTAAATTACACCATTATAAATAACGCAAGTCAATCGTCTTCATAATTTTCTTAATAGTAATACTGATATATAGATAAATAAATGCCATAACCAGTTACAGTGATCAGCCTGAAATTTAAAATGCCTGTCTTTACTATTAGGCAATTGAAAGGAAACCAATGTAGACCCTGATCAGACTATCCCATCTGATTTTTTTCCTTTCTCAAATATTTTTCTCTCCATCAGATTTAATTCAATCAAAGGCGCTCTCTCTCTCTCTCTCTCTCTCTCTCTCTCTCTCTTATCCTGTACCGGGTGACTCGGCGACTTCTTTTCGTTCTACTGTTCTGTTCTATTTCAGTCATTCACGCGCTTCATTAGCAACCGGCGAGACGAGAATTTCGCGAGATGAATAACTGCGCAGAATCATCGCTGGTTTTCCAGTGGTTCCCGGCATTTCGACGTTTTCCCAAGGGCAATCGCAGAAGTTTGTATGTGTGCAGTAGATTTCACGAATGACTTATTTCGTTCCTATCCCAATATGCCACACATATATATACCTACTGGGAAAGCATGCGACACAACTTTTCGTAGAAGTTACGATCATTAATTTCATTGAATTGAATCTTCATCATATAACATTAAATTGGAGTGGACTAATAACGGGTTTTCGGCGATTCCGGTAACCGCTACCAGCATGTGACGCCGCTAGCCGGTAATTTTTTCACTCTAATTTCGCTAATCAGTATATTTTTCGGCCGATTCCGTTTATCACTTAGCAAAGGCGACGCCGCTAACCGGTAAAATTTCCTCTCAAATTTTTCTAATCAGTAATTTTTGGGCCAAAATTTACTAGTCAGTAAACCCCATTGAACCCTCCACTATCGGCGTAGGCATGATAGTTTGCACTCACCATGCCTCTCGAATCCGAGACTAGGCTGAATTTTAGTACAGCTGCTCCCCCTGAATATGTATCTACACGCCTTAAGCTACGTGAGTTGCGCGCTCGTATGTAAAGTATTGGGTATACGTCATCCATAGACCTTCAGCTAAGTGAGCTGCAGGCCCTGATTAGCCTGCACATATGTACAGTAGTGTGACTAGAGTATTATATTTAAGTCAGCTGCGCTCACATATGTTCAGTAGTGTGAGTCCATGCGCCAAACTCCATGCGCGGACTGACCTGAATCTTCGCTATACAACATATTTCTCAGGGGTCATAAGCTGTTGGGTCCATCAGAGTAGTTGCGTATCGGACTGTGCGAACGAAATGAGTACCATTTCATCGCACAAGTTCATCGTACCAATGGTAAATTTATGTTTCTACTTTCGTTTTCTATTATCATATTTTACCCGCGACGCGTGAAAACCAACAGTGTGGTTGTGCGCCCAGCGCAGACTCAGATCAGCCTGGGCATCCGCCCAGCCTGATCAGAGTCTTCGCTGTCCGCATGAAGGTAGCTTAGACCCTTAGTTTTCACCGTTGTGCATAATTGTACATCTTTACTGAAATGAGTTGTTGTTATTCATTTGTGTGATTGATATTTGGGTTGAAAATGGCTGAACAAGCCAGTGGAACAAGCATGAGTAGGATGAAAATTCAAGTGGAAAAGTCCTCCGAGGGCGAGAAAGCCTCAGAGTGTTTTCTACCTCTAGTGGGTTAACTGGGCGGTCGGGTCGGGCGATTGTGATGGGTAGCTTTCAGTACTGGTGCGTCCTACATAATTGATTATTTTGGGGCAAGGACCAGCAGTGCTTGCTATCTTGCAGTAGATACGGGAAGGGTTGTTTGGACGTTTTTCTCTCATCTGTCCTTTCTCCTTCCTCGCCTACTCTCTGGGAGATGGCTCGATATAGACTGAAATACTATCTCAAAGGGCCGTTAAAACCTAAACGACCAAACAACTAATTACCTCCAGCTGTCATTGTCGTAAACAAAGAAATATTTTTTTTTTTTTAAATCCTACAACTACATATAGTACCCTGGTGCAATGGTATGAGAGTCGGACCTGAATATGGGCTCCGGCTGACCGCAAATATTTTCAAACATCTTAACGCGTTACAGCTCTTTATTTTCCTTCTCCTCCTCCTCCCCCCACCCCCCCCCAAAAAAAAAAATAAAAAAATAAAGGTAAAACAAAATTATCAATGAAATGGTTTCATTAGTTTTCATCACCTCCAGAGCTTTCAAATTTTCTCATTGTTTTGCAAAATTTCGTAGCATACGGGGCAAATCGGATATTTTGCCAATTCTAGTAAGCTCCTAACAGTGTAGGGCCTATATAAATATACTGCGATAGCGACCTAGCATACACATTTTTCCCCAATGCCTCCAAAAACGGGTCCTTCCCAGCGGTTCCACGGAACGAATCCATAATAGAACCGTCTGGGTGCCTGAGTCCGTCATCTGTGTCAAATTCAAAGATAGTGTGCACGTTGTTCCTGGGATCGGTATTCGACCTAGCCGCCCCAAAACGTGCCTGAGTACGATCGATTGATTGGGGCCTCGGTTTAAATATTATCTGGAATAGAAGAAGAGCGAAACGTCGAAATATATGACAAGAACGCTCATACGAACGGCTAAGCAATGCTTTTGTGTGAAGCACTCAGTAGACTTACAAGACCAGCTCCACTATCCGGGGTATAGGTCCAAATGCAACATAATTGCATGTAAAACACTTCGAAGAAAGCTTCAGAATAGAAAAGAATGACGACATTAGGAGAATAAGTTGCAGAGTTCTAGATGCGAGTGGGCACTGGGTGACCTTTTTTGTCAGATCTGCTTATAAACCCCTCATCCGAACCGCCAAAACGAGGCTGGATGAGGGACCACAAGCCTGTCAGTTCATCTGCCGTCACACTGTGTCTGGGCAGGCTTAGACATACATGTAATACATGTTGTGTAAAGCTATAAAATAGTGTCCCGTAAATGACGACACCATGTCCCGTAAATGACAAACCCTGAAAATCGTAAATGTTTCAAGAAAAGAAGAGACATATTGAAACAAAATTGATAGCAATGCCTTACTTTTCAACTGCATCCATGTTTGATATTTAGATTTTAAGATTGTCATAGACATGATATTTGTAACTTTCATTCGTTTATTTCCATTTGAAGTTTTGGGCCTATAGGCTCGTAAATGACTAAATGAAGAAATACCTAACATTCTGTAAAATGAAAGTCGTTGACTTAAGGCTGGTAAGTTTGAAGATATATACCAAGGGTAAGTGTATTTATGCTGTAATACAATGCAAAGGCTGTTTTAAGCA
Source organism: Ctena decussata (assembly GCA_963989385.1). Taxonomy (NCBI): domain Eukaryota; kingdom Metazoa; phylum Mollusca; class Bivalvia; order Lucinida; family Lucinidae; genus Ctena; species Ctena decussata. Next base: position 11,260,463 of record OZ022510.1, on the reverse strand, counting down.
GGTAGAAAAGTGCACCTCTGTACCTTTGGATTGTCCGGATTAACTGAGAATGAGTGTTTAGTAAACTTAACGTCAACTTTCGGTTGACGTAACATGTACTTCATCAACCATGTGTCATATTATTAATTAGAGATTGCCTCATTAACCTTGCAACATAAAGATCGAACGTCACCAACCATTTGACACAAAGTGATGACTACTTCACGTGATTAACCTCGGAATCATACAGATTACAAAATTAGAACAGGTCTCGGAACTATCCTCATTTTTCGGCTTGTCTGAGAATGGTGATGGCCAGGTTAGAATGCTAATAACAATTTATGGTACACAGTCTTCTGCCTCACAAAAGCCTGTTGAGTCTGTTTTCTTCGTTCTTCCAAGTGTGTCGATTAGACTTGGAATAATCTTCCGCCAAAGGTTCACTTCTCTTGAAAAAGGATAACTTTTGACTGAATCTGAAGTCATCTCCCTTGTTATATGCAAATACTGTTGTTTTTCTGTTGTATATCGTGGCCAAAACATTTTAACAGGGACCGGTGTATTTGGATTCCTGAAGGAGAAGAAAAAAGAGATATTTTAAGGGCAGGCATATGAAATGTAAAAGAAAAAAAAACACGATAAACACCAGTAACGACATAATCCAGGCCAATTGAGTTCAAGACATTCTGTTATATGTTGTATGCCTGTCCTATGTCTGACAGGTGTCGACAAAAAAAGCTGTTCTTTTAATAGAGGTTAGTGTCTTTTGATATCAAGTTTCTCAGGCGAGACCAGAAACAGCGTAGGAAGGGCGAGGATTGCCAAGCCAGTCTGACGTGTTTCTGGTCGAGCCTGATAAACTTGATATCAAAAGACACTAGCATAGTATTCTATTTACCATGAATTATTATAAGATTTTAAAGCATGAAAAAGGTCAAAAGCTAAAAATCAAACCCTATTTTGTCTTAACATGTGGGCGTCGCGACTGCATTATGGCGTAAGACGGCGACGTCATTAAACCAGTCCAATTTTGTTATTACGGCCAAAGTCAGTATGTAGCCAATCGGCTTAAGAGATCACTTCTAAAGGCATAAAACTGCCTGATATCATTGACACAAGCTCAGTTTTAAAGTGACATGATATCATATTATGTTATCATAGCTTTGTTCTCAATAGGAAATATGTAGTGGATACACGAATACATTCAATTTTCATTGACCCTACCGTGATTGGTGAGGATCGGATTTGTTTACACTTATAAGGGTCAAGTAGGGTAAATTCGGATAGCAGGTAAATTCAGACAGTGGCATTCCTTCCATGTCAGTTGTTTGGAATTAAAACAAAATTAACTGGGCAAACAGTGACAATCCTAATGAGACGGCTCATTTTGAGCCGTCTCATTTGGATTTTCAATGTTTGCAATGGTATGTCCGAATTTACCTCCTGTCCGAAACTACCCGACTTGACCCTGCTAGCACAAAAGAGCTTCTACAGTGACCGTACCATATTTGCACCAATAATAGATGTATGTAAAATAGAACAGTTTAAGGGCGCAATCATTGCACTTGTTTATTCAAAATACTCTGTTGAAAATTAAATACTGGGCTGACCCATAACTGCAAAAAAGCTCTAGTCTTCAATGTGCTAATCGCATATGACAACTGTAAGGACACTGATCAGACCATATATAATAATGCAGCTTGTTTATTTTCACCGACTCCTCCAGATGTCATGCAGTAAAGCAATTGGAAAGTCACAAAGTTTGCTTTAACTCACATGAGCCTTTATATAGGCTCAAAGATGAGCTTATGGTATAGGCAGGTTCCGTCGTCCGTAGTCCGTCCGTCAACATTTTCCCAAAAACCCTGAGCCAATCAAAGCCAAACTGCATACGGCTCAGTAGGATGGGAGACCGAAAGTTTGTTCGCGGGATTGAGTCACATGACCAAGATGGCCACCATGCCTTTGTATGGTAAAACCTTTCAAAGGTCTATAATTCCAGAACCAAAGGACCAATGATCTTGAAGCTTTGTTTGCACATTCGGGAATCGGGCCAATCATTGTTTGTTCAAATGATGACCTTGCTTTGACATTGACCTGAACTATGGCAAGGTCAACTTTGGTGCGTCATGCATTTATATGTGAAATGCCCAATCAGTAGATTTCTCAGAAACATTTAAGTCTAAGATAAAGTAATTGGCATATATGGTTAATTAGATTGGCAAATTTTCAGAAATCTACTCCTCTAAAGCCACCTGATAGATTAAATACATGTACATATTTCATGTGGACTCTCGTATGGTTAGGGGAACAAAAGTTGTTCAGGCTGTGATGGTCACCCCAATATGACCGCCATATTCATATATGGTAAAAACTGTTCAAAAATCTTCTCCATCGCCGAAAGGCCAGCGACCTTGAAACTATGAATGTAGCACTGGGAACTCAGGCCCTACAAAGTTTGTTCAAATGATAACCCTACATAACCTTGACTTAATTTATGGCACGGTCAACTTCGGTTAGTTATGCATTATATGGTAAAATGTTTAAAGGATGGACTTCTCAGAGACTTTTTCAGTCTGAGGTATAATATTTGGTACATACATGTAAGCAGATGAATACAGTATGTTGCTGATGAAGGTCAGGGTCATTCTTTAACCTTTGATCAATGTCGCCTAAATTCTGATTTCTCCTATAAAAGTGAAGCAATATCTCAACTCTGCGAGTACTGTATCCCATTTTCTGGCACACCAGATAAGGATATCCGCGTGCTTCCCCTGTACCTACAAATCTTATCTCACACATTCTATCTCACCCAGGACCGGATAAAAATCACGAGCATTCAATGCATTGATTGTATTGGAGGTCACGTATCTGCGTCGTCAAGTGACGTTGACGTTTGTGATGACTACGTCACGAAGACGGCAAAATTGACGTCAGTTTATGCACGCCAGACGTAAAGACGTAAAGATCCGAATGGCAGTCGTTGAAAGCGGCGCCTTAATAAAAACCTCTCAAGCACTTAAAGTATGCATTTTAACAAGTTCTAAAGTTAAAACAAAACGTGGTATGCAAGAAAAAGTATCTTTCATGGGTGTGAGGTGGGGATAGAAAAATCCGTCACTCGGGATCACTGTTCGGCATCACTCGGCAAGCCTCGTGATGCCGACAGTGACCCTCGTGACAGATTTTTCTATCCACACCTCACACCCATGAAAGATACTTATAATCTTATTCATACCTACCCAGTTTTAGCAAAGTTACTCCACATAGTCATCATATACTTAGCATTATCTCTGTCCCAGTCTGTTGGCTTGTACACTTCATCTCTTGGAAAATACGACATTACCCCTTCTGATTCCTCAAAATATGTATACACCAAATCATCCCCATGATTGGCTCCTTTATTCCATGAAAGGGCAGGTATTACCCTCATTGAAGGTATAATGTCAAATATATACATGTATGTGCTTTTAGAATCAAATGCCAGTGCAGAATGCTGTCTTACAGTTTCTGTAAGAGAGACGCTAAAAGAGCTGTCAGACAAAAGTGCTATCATTTTGTTTCGCCGTTTTTCTATATTTTCCGGTTCGTCCCAGTCGGTATACGCATGCGCGAGTATGTTAGTTACCACTTCCGGCGTTTCCGCCTTAAAAGCGTATGGAACCACTACCGGAAGTAACGTCTCTTCCAAGAAAGTCCGATTGGGATTAAAATTTTCGGGATCTTCAACTCCAAATTCAGGACTAAGCATCAGGGCGCCTTCCTCTGAACAAATTCCAGACAAGAAATCAAGCGAAGCAAAGAATTCTCGGCCTCGTGTGGAAACGTCAGAGTTTCCGTTTAACAAATCTATCGGTGGTTCTTTTACGAATTCCCCATCAACCGTCGGGATGAATGGCATTTCCAGTCGATGAAGCCAATTTGTGAAGTCGTTGATTGTTGCGTTTAGGATGTCTGGTGACTTCTTGCGAAGACAATCGATTAATGGTTCTGATTCACTATGTTCACAATCTACAAGTTTTCCTAGTAATACAGCATCTTCTCTGTGTGATTTGTTGGAAGCCCAAGGGTTTGTTATGCTGCCACTTTGAGCAATAGCTCTCTGAAAAAGCCCCTGGTTGCCTTCAAACAAACTCTGATAAACAACACTAGCCCCTCCAGCGGATTCCCCGAATATTGTCACTCTGCCTGGGTCCCCGCCAAAAGCCTCTATATTATCATGAACCCATTTTATCGCCAAATGTTGATCCCAAAGGCCGTAGTTGCCTGGCGCATGCTCGTCACCAGTGCTAAGGAATCCCCAAACTGACACTCTATAGTTTAATGTCACAACGATAACATTTCCGTGGCCTGATATGGTATCAGAAACGTATGGCTCAGATCCCCCTGCAACGAACGCGCCGCCATAAATCCAAACCATCACAGCTAAATTTCCTTGACTGCCCACACGCCCGGCAGGAACATAAATATTCAGTGTAAGGCAGTCTTCACCGACAAGAATATTTTTATCCTCTGGAAAAGGCATTATAAGCATCTGTATACATGTTTTCCCGTGTTTTGTCGCGTCAAACGGCGAATCTAAATTCGTTTTAGGAACTGGCTTCTTGAATCTTAGATCCCCTATCGGCGCCTCAGCATACGGAATTCCGAAATAATGGTAGATTTTCATTGGTTTTCCATAAACGTCAGCTTCTTTAACTGTTCCAAGAATTGATCCAACCTTTGTAGTAGTAACAGGTGCATCTTCAGAATTCACAAACATAAATTGAAGCAATATAAATGTAAGTACATGTATAAAGAATTTCATTTTGAAAACTTTGAGGGAGATACACAAGCATGAAGGGTTTGCATACTTTAAGACCAGCAATATAAACTTAGCCGCGACACTAACAAAGTACGAGGCTTGTGCGCCCAGCGAAGACTCAGATCAGCCTGGGCATCCGCCCAGCCTGATCAGAGAGTTTCGCTGTGCGCTTTACGGGTAGATAAGCTACCTCCATGCCGACAGCCATTTCTCTGAGCAGATTGGGCGGATGCCCTGACTGATCTGAGTCTTCGCTTAGCGCACAGGCCACTTTGTTTGTTTTGTCGTGCCGCGGCTCAAATATACTGACCTCGTCAAGGGGAAAGATACCTATAGCAATGTGCAAACACAAAATATACAAATCAGCCTGCGATTCTTTTAAAACAAGTCACAGTATTTACAATGCCTTGTTGGCTCCGGAGGATTCATGGAATGTTAAGGCAAACATGGAAGACTCCGATCAGACTGCGTAGGATAATCCGAGTCTCTTGTTAAGCTGACTTCTCTCTAAACGTTCGAACTTTTTAAGCTGAATTATTTTTAAACGTTCGAACTTTTAACCTCTACCTTTGTCAACATGAAGTATTTGTTTTCTGTGTATAGGAAATCTGTTAAGTAAAAAGATATATAAGCACTATATAATAGGCACAAATACAATCACATGATCAGTGTCCAGGACTACAATTTTATAATTTTCATTATATCAAAGAACATGAACTTGAATTTGTGTATTTCAAATTAAAGTGGCTTTAATAAACGATGACAAAGTTTTCAGCCATACGGCAATTCCTATCTATCGCAGTAAATACCGTTCTTAGGGGAGAGTCGGGTAACTTCGGACAGCGGGTTATTTCGGACAGTGACATTGTTTCCTTTATATGTCAGTTGTTTGGAACTAAAAGAAAAATAACTGGCCAAACAGTGAAAATCCTGATGAGCCGTCTCATCTGGATTTTCACTGTTTGCAATGGTTTGTCCGAATTTACCCCCATGTCCGAAGTTACCCGACTCTCTCCAAAATTAATGGCATATTGTGAGATACAATGTACAAGCTCATAAAATAATTGATCTGATGTTTAATTTATTTACATTGTCCGATTAGTATTTACTTGAGTGCACTCAATCTGAAATTACATCCCCTCGCCAACATGCTGCAGTGACCACTTGTGGCTGCTGACCTCTCGAGGGTACACTGATTTAAGTACTTATTAAGAGAGGCTGACTGTAAGCATCGAGCATAAGCCCATAATAACGTGAAAAGTCGAAAATTACGGATTTAGCTGACTTTTTGGGAAATCAATATATATATATACCATGCTTGTTTGTGTCTCACAAGTTTTTAGCGGTCAGCGTTTGGCCGTTTCCATGGTAACCAGGTTGCCATTTTGAAAATATCAATATTAATACCTTAATGTAACATTCCCTCGCTAAAAATTGAACAACAAATATTATCCTATTCTGTTTTGTTTGTGTAGTTTGACAATACATAGCTGTGTAATGAGATTACATAATATTAATGTTTTTGTCCCATATTATCAACGGAAGAGCTTTTACTGGAAAAAATAGACCCAATTTTGAGTGAAAAATACGGGTTTTATTCGCCTAATACCTAAAAATGGCAGTTACGTTTGAAAATAAGGCCATACTTACATGATAAAGCAAGGTTCGAAGTTTAAGAATGTCAAAAAATAGGTGTAAACTCGCAAAGCTTCAAATTTTATTCACCTTTGATATGTGTCAATGTTGTAAAATTGTAGCAAGGGAGTTAAGAGGACTATCTTACCTCCCTTGACGATTACAAATGTGCGAACACTACAGGCAGTATCAATGATCTTTTATAATAAAAGATAGCATCATTAAAAGAATTAGATAACTGTCAACAATGCTTATTATGACCTTTTTAGCTCTATGAAATTGGTCCTTTCATCAAGACTGCAGTTGCAGATATATTTGATGACAAGAGTTGTGCCGAGCAAAACGTCTGCAGAAATCACGGACTAGAAGAACGGAGTAAAAACATTTTATTTGCAGCAATACGTTTGTTCTTTTCTTTATTTTATGTTGACATTAATAAATTTGCTAGTTTTTCTTGAATAAATTATTTCTTTGAAGTAGGTTAAACAGGCAGTTTCAGGACAGAATTAAAGTGGTGTAGGCCTACTCGAGTACAGTGTCTATTCACGGGAGGATAGGCTGAAATGTTCAGTGACCTATGATCGTCAAATTACATAGAACAGCCAAGAATTGATGCATGAACGACTTATAGTTTTACATCCTTTTAACAGTAGTTCAGTCATATCTTGGCGACTGGAGGAAAAATGTGTGAGTGTGTGTGGAGGGGGGGGGGGTATGAAGGGCTGTGTGTATGTGCAATGGAGACCTATTGCCTATTGGCAGTTGGAAAGATTTACGCCTCCAGCGGGTCTCGATCCCGGAATTACTAGACCAGCAGGCCAGAGCTTAACCTACTGTGCTACCGGGGCTCCTGGAGCAGCCAAGAAAGTCTTGTAATTTAGGTAATCCTGATAGGGTGCCATCTAAAGTATACGTGTACACGAGTGATTTGTTCATCCCATCCACTTCCCTAATTTCATCCACTTTCTGTAGCTTAACGAGTGAAGCGTGGGCCTGCTTAGCTAGCAGTCCTTGTTCGAATCTCAATTTCTGAACGCAGAATTATTTTATCATCAACGTGGTGCCATTGCACACACTCTTTCAAAATCATCTATGCCTTGCGGCATGACTAAAGAAATGTTTAAAGGGCCATAAAAATACAAACATGCCATTAACCCTCTTCATTTCACAGTCTGCCATCTAAATGTTATTTTTTATTGCTATAAAATGCTTATGCCCATTTTGTGATGAAATTACTATTGGTTTGGCATGTGATTTTTCGAACCATAAAACATTGAGCAAAATGATGCTCGATGCTTACAGTCTGCTATTCTTAACTCTCTCCGGCCTCGCCCTCGAGAATTTAAAATATTTTGCGATTTGCACTTCAACAGCATGTATCAACCAGCTCACTGGTAAAAAATATATATCTTAACTAGTACTATATCATACATTTTTTTTCACATTTGTACACTCTTTCTCTTCCCAAAATGGTGATATCGCTAATGCATAATAAATTAGTTAGACTAGCGCTAGTCTGATAGTGAAAAGGTTACAGTGTTTTTTTTTTTTCTTCTTTTTTTCTGGCTATTAAACTTGAATCTGCTCCTTTTCTGATATATACATTAGATAGAACTTAAAAAAATTTCGACCAAGCTTCGAATCAAAAGTTAGCAAAATTAGGCGCTCAGGGAAGAGATTTCTCATTTAGCTATGTATGTAAAAAAATACATCATTGTTATCAGTGGAATAACAGCTTTCAGCTCATACGTTATAATAGACTCGCAAATGTTAATTTTATATATCTTGTTTAGGTCCAAAAATGAAGATTCGAGGAATTTGAATAAATTGTGTTAAAAAAACTTATGGTTTATAGTTCTAAAAAAAAAACTATGTGCTGAGATGGAAGAACTTCTCATTGACAGCATTTCTATAATTTTTATACCAGATTAAAGAGCTTGAAATGCTCTTTCGTGCTAGACGTTATAATTTAATGTCGGAAAATATATTAAATAAGAAAATGAAATTTATTTATGAACTTCTTTACATTTCCCTATTAAACTGAGAACCGTATACACTACGAGGGTCATTTCAGAAATAGTGTAGATGAGTCAGCCATTCCTAGGAATGTCGACCGATTTTTTAAATTTATGTCTTAACTTTTAGGTTTACATATCACCCAATGGCATTCACTCAAAAATTTGAGGCACAGGTATTTTCTTCTTAATATGCCTTGACAATTGTTGTGGGGGTAAGGACACTGAGTAGAAACAGACGGAATATTTATGAGAAGACAAATTCATATTTTCTATACTCTGGATACATTGTACAAGCAGCTCTGGATTGATACCTATAATACCTGTTATACTGAAAATATTTCAGTATGAAAAGCATTGTGTCAGACTTGCTAACACACAAGATTTACCTTGCAAGATAGGCTAATCATGGTACAATGCGCATTTTTGATGACGTCACTTGCTGCGCTAAATTAAAATGTACAGTAAGTTGTTTAAAAACTTCGATTTTGAGGTCAAATTAAGTGAAAATGAATATTTGGTGACAGATATTATACAAAACAACAAATAAAATTTGATTCGTCATGCTTGTTTTCTGTTATAAATAATCTTTTATGGCACCTTATGCTCTTTTGTCAGTGGCCTATCTGATTTTTTAAGATAATTTTCCCCACCCACCCACATATTTCAATGTCAGTATGTCATATTAAATAACAAGTCTGTCAAGTCTTTATATACGAATTTTTCTATCAATATGTCCTTCTAATTTTTTACATTAAACAAAGGTAAATATATTTAGTCTGTGTCTTTTTATTTGAAGATAGTTTCATTTTATTGTTTTGTATTTTACATAATTTGCTGCTACTTTGCAACTTCCGGCGTGGGGTTTGCACACGTATCATCCAGTTTCATCAGTGATTTGATGCCAGTCGTAACAGAATATGGTGACCTTATCATTTTAGTAATAAAATGTCTGTCATTTGTTGAAATTGGATGTGATTAAGTAAAAAATCACAATTTTATTGATATAATACATTTATGATAACTTCGCGTTTATAACCACATAGCAGACAAAAATCTCGTTTATTATTTCGCTTGTGTAGAATCTGAAACGATTTCTGTATAACTTTCTTACTTTACATTGGAAGGACAGTATTACGTGTTTCTTTATTAAAATATATCATTTTCTCGTTGAGAAAACAGCAAAAGAATACGAGGGACTATCAGTGAAAATGTACAGTTTCCAGTATCCACACCCTTATGACGTATAAGCACGTGCTGTCATGCATGGGTGACTTAGAAATTCTTTTTACGCATACCATTCTAAATTACTTAAATTTAGCTTTCCAATTATATATATAACACCACTGCTAAATATCAGCCAATAGGCTACCCTGAGACCATTTACATTATTTCTGAAACGCCCCTCGTATACAGGTGACTACTTATCGCCGGTCCTCTCGGAGATAATCGGACAATCATGGCCCGTAACTATAACGAGAGTTCTTCCCTATGGCTAATACATGTAACTTATTAAGTTCAGTTTAAAAGCTAAATGATAAAAATTTAATAACATCATATAATAACATAAAAAAATCTAATGAGAAAAAAAAGCGAAGAGAATCGAACTCACGGCCCCTTGATAATGAGTCGTATGCTTTAGCTACTAGGCTATGAGGATTACTGAAATGTAAAGTTTAAATGGGAAAGACAAGACAAAATTACCGACTCTACAAAGCTGTAATATTTTCGTTTCGAGATTGTGACCTCCTTGCTTTGATCAGTAAATAAATTTTGTAAGAAAGATTTAAATTAGATTGACACTATCGCTTTTTCATTCTCAGAACACAATTCATATTCACAGTTTACCGTTTGTTTGAAGGCATTATGAAATACGTACTAATGGGTCGTTCAAAAAGACTTGCGTTTCTAATCTCAGTTTATTGAAGAACCCTCTCGGAGATTATCGGAAAATCCCGTAACTATAACGAGAATTCTTCCCTATGCCTGCAATGTGTGTCCCAGTAGTAAGAACTGCAGGATATTATAACTATTATACTGATCTCAAACTCTCAAAAGTAGACTTTGTAAGTGTAAAAAATCGGTACTTTGTTGTCTACGGCCATATCACGTTGAACACCAATTCTTGTCCGATCACCGAAGTTAAGCGACGTCGAGCCCGGATAGTATTTGGATGGGTGATCGTCTGGGAATACCGGGTGCTGCAGAGTTTTGTCTGCTTTTCTTGATCTATTCTGCTTTTCTTTCTTTATTTTCTAGTTTTATTTTTTTTCTTTGATGTAGTTTTTCCCCCAATACATGTATATCTAAGCTGTCCAAAGGAAAATACGTATCTGTCAACGTGAAAGACCTTTTGATCTATTCTACCGTTTACCGTCTACTGTGAACTCTCTACTCGCTCTTCGTTTTGGAGAATGCTAAAAGAAGTGCGCGCTGTTCGCGGTTTTCTGTGTAATATATACTGTCCAATGAAGTGTCTACTGTCTGTCTACTGCATCCTGGACACTTTTAAATGTAGTGCGGCCTGTCTGCTACAACATAGACGTGGTGCAAGCACAGGGGCATGGGTACAAGGTCGCAGCATGTGCGACTGTTTAAGCGCATCCGGACTCTACAATGATGTACCTTCAACCAAAGTGGAGTCGCACAAACAGATGGAACCCACATAAGCACCATAGTAAGCTGCACTTTATTGGGGTTGAACCTTGGTTGCCCGTAGGAATAATAAATGCATGTCAAAATTTCCATGATGCGCTTACTTATATTTAAGCAGTAAAGCACACACTCAGACACATCCAATAATCTGTACATTCAAGTTCTGCAATAGTTAAAACAAATAAAAACAAGAGGGCCATGAGGCCCTGATCCGCTCACCTGAGCAATTGGCAAAGTCGTTTTTTCTTATGTCTGAAATTGTCAAAATATGAGTCTAGGGTCAAAAGTCAAAGACTGACCATGACCTCTTGTACTCATAAATCTTCATGTGCTAATACGCATTAAGACAACCATATATACCATTTTTTAGACCAAAATCTTCAAAACTTTCCATGAAATCTTATGTTCTAGCATTTTCCCATATTTGACCATGCTGCATAAAAAGGTCAAGGTGAACCCAAGGTCATCATTTGAACAGTCTTGGAAGTACTCTAGTACTCCATGCTACTTACCAAGTTTCAAGGCCATAGGCATATTGGTTCTGGAGAAGAAAAATATTAAATGTTTATACCATAAATGGGTATGGCGGCCATGTTGGTCATGTGACCTGGACCATTTGAACACATTTTTGTTCCCTCAACCCCTGGAGGCTCTATATGAAATGTGACTACAATTGGCCCTTTGGCTTTTGAGGAAATGTTTGAAAATGTCAAAATATGAGAGATCTGGGTAAAAGGTCAAAGAATGACCTTGACCTCTTGTACTCATAATTCTTCATGACCTCATTAAGATGACTGTATATACCAATTTTTGGGCCAAAATCTTCAAAAATTCATGAAAGCTTATGTTGTAGCATTTTGCCATATTTGACCTTGCCATAAAAAGGTCAAGGTCAAGCAAAGGTCATAATTTGAACAATCCTGATAATACTGGAGTACCCAGTGCCACATACCAAGTTTCAAGGCCATCGGTCAACTGGTTCTGGAGAAGATTTTTAAAGGTTTTTACCATATATGGTCATGGCGGCCATGTTGGTCATGTGACCCAGACCATTTGAAGAAATTTTCGTTTCCTCAACCCCTGAAGGCTCTATATGATATTTGGTTACAATTGGCTTTTAAAAAGAAGTTTGAAATAGTCAAACTATGAGAATTCAGGGTCAAAGGTCAAAGAATGACCTTGACCTCTTGTACTTATGAATCTTGATGTACTCATTAAGATGACTGCATTTTCCAATTTTTAGGCCTAAATCTTCAAAACTTTCCATGAAATCTTATGTTCTAGCATTTTCCCTTATTTGATCTTCCCGTAAATTGGTCAAGGTCAACCCAAGGTTATCATTTTGAACACTCTTGATAGAACTGGAATACCCAATGCTTCATACCAAGTTTCAAGGCCATCTGTCAACTGGTTCTGGAGAAAAAGATTTTTAAAAGTTTTTACCATATATGGGCGTGGCGGCCATGTTGGTCATGTGACCTGAACCTTTTGAACAAAATTTCATTCCCTCAACCCCTGGAGGCTCTATATGAAACTTGGTTACAATTGGCCCAGTGGCTTTGGAGAAGATTGTTTGAAAATGTCAAAATATGAGAGTTCTGGGTCAAAGGTCAAAGAATGACCTTGACCTCTTATACTCATAAATCTTCATGTACTCAACTGCATTAACCAATTGTAGGCCTTACTCTTCAAAACTTTCCATGAAATCAAATGTTCTAGCATTTTCCCATATTTGACCTTGCAGTAAAATGGTCAAGGTCAACCCAAGGTCATAATTTGAACAATCTTGATAGTACTCGAGTACCCAATGCTACATACCAAGTTTCAAGGCCATCGTTCAATTGGTTCTGGAGAAGAAGATTTTTAAAGGTTTTTACCATATATGGGCGTGGCGGCCATGTTGGTCATGTGACCAGGACAGTATGAATAAATTTTTGTTCCCTCAACCCCTGGAGGCTCTATATGAAATTTGGTTTCAATTGGCTCAGTGGCTGTTGAGGAGATTGTTCGAAATTGTCAAAATATGAGAGTTCTGGGTCAAAGGTCAAAGAATGACCTTGACCTCTTAAAGTCATAAATCTTCACATACTCATTAAGATGACTGTAGATACTGGTTTTTAGCCCAAAATCTACAACAGTTTCCAAGATATCTTATGTTCTGGCATTTTGCCATATAAAAGCACAAGGAAGCAAATTTGACCTTGCTGTAAAAAAGGTCAAGGTCAACCCAAGGTCATAATTTGAACAATCTTGGTAGTACTCGCCTACCTAATGCTACACACCAAGTTTCAAGGCCATCGGCCTATTGGTTCTGGAGAAGAAGATTTGTTTAGGTTTTTACCATATATGGGCGTGGCGGCCATGTTGGTCACGTGACCAGGACCGTTTGAACAACTTTTCGTTCCTAAGGTCTCAGGAGGCTCTATATGAAATTTGGTTACAATTGGCCCAGCGGTTTCAGAGGAGAAGTCGTTTGAAATTGTGGACGGACGGACGGACGACGGACGACGGACGCCGGAGCCTTACCATCCTATAAGCTCCCCCGGAGCCGCTGGCTCAGGTGAACTAAAAACTAAATAAATAAAAAAGGCAGTTATGACATTTTTTCTTGTCAATTTTAGTTTTGTATGATCGAAATGCAGAATTTATCATGTTTGGCCATATGCACAAATTTTGGCATTATTTCTTTTCCCTACCGAATTGCTTCCTTCGTCTGAAGATCGATGTTAATGGAACATGGACCTAGAATATTTAGTCATGACTGTGGACAGACTTCCAATAACATTATTTTTTTCTGATACCTAATAGAAAGCAGAAGACACGGATCAGATCATGACATTGATATATACTACCCAGCTGGCACACAACGTTATAATGACGTCGCATTGACGTCGACGCACCCAGATGACATGGCATCGACGTCATTCTGATGCCATGTGCCCTCTTGGAAATACTTTACTGCCCAGCAGGCACAAGACGTCAAAGTAACGTAGTATTGACGTCGATGCGGCATGGTGGCGTCGCATCGATCCAATTTCGACATCATTACGACGTCATGTGCCTGCTGGGCGTCTTGTAATGCTGTTCAAAAATTTTGCACCGTTTTAATTTACCCTCTCTATTGGGACACCTTAAAATTACTGTATTTGTTCTAAAATTTGAACAGGTGCTTATACTAGCCGACATTTTGTCAAAATACTGATAGGATATGGCGCATTACACATCTTGGTCTGATTCTAAATTAATTTCTCAGATACATCTATCCCAAAATATAGGATTTTTGCGGCAATTGTTTGTTAATCTTGCAAATTTTGGGTTACATCTTTGATAATCACGGATCAGTCATATTTGCACGTGCATTTTATGCTCATCTATTGTGTTTCAAGAACGTTATGAGGCTTGTCCGGGCAAAATATGTTTGACGCTATACGCAAACAGTGGTTACCAAGGAAAGTCTATGCAACTGCGTAGTCTTTCAGAGTAAGAGCAGTACACCTTTTGATTCCCAGAAAGCATACCAATTGCGCCTACCTTGTTCTGGTTGTGCTAGTGTACAGACTGGTTTGGACATGGTTGTTTTGCTTATACCATAAGGCTGATTTTATCACGACACGACTCAAATGGCCTGCCCAAGGAAAAAAGTGTTTTCAGCCCATACTGGTTGCAGTGAAATATGTATGTTTACGCAACCAGGAGGTACCAAGATATGTGTACGCTCATGTGTAGTCTACCCTGTTCTGATTGCGCATGCGTCTAGTCTACACACGCTTGATTTGCGTATGGCATAAGACTGGTTTTATCACGACACGAGGGATGCGCAAGGAAAAATGTGTTTCACCCCATCTTGGTAAAAGTGAATGCAGTCCCATTAGTGTCATTTCTTTTCACACTCTTTACGGCGCTCCAATGTATGATGCTCAAGATTGTTTATACATGTTGTGAACGCATAAATGGTACCACAAACTGGTCTGATTCTTCTCGTCCCATGTGGCAATTTTCTGAGGGTGCGGCTCTTGGATTACATCATCGGTAATGTCTGTCATATTTGCACGTGCATTTTATGCTCATCTCTTTTGTTGAACGTTATGAGCCTTGTCCGGTCAAAATATGTTTGACGCTATCAGCAAACAGTGGGTACCAAGATAAGTCTACGCAACTGCGTAGTCTGTCGGAGTAAGTGCAGTGCACCGCTTGATTCACAGAAGGCGAATTTATTGCGCTTACCCCGTTCTGATTGTGCTAGTGCATAGACTAGTCTGGACATAGGTGTTTTGCATATACCATGAGGCTCATTTTATCACGACACGACTCAAATGGCCTGCGCAAGGAAAAACGTGTGTTCAGCCCATAATGTTTGCAGTGAAATATGCTATTATACGCTACCAGGAGGTACCAAGATATGTCTACACTCATGTGTAGTCTACCCTGTTCTGATTGCGCATGCGTCTAGTCTACACACGCGTGATTTGCGTATGGCATAAGACTGGTTTTATCACGACACGAGGGATGCGCAAGGAAAAATGTGTTTCACCCCATCTTGGTAAAAGTGAATGCAGTCCCACTAGTGTCATTTCTTTTCGCACTCTTTACGGCGCTCCAATGTATGATGCTCAAGATTGTTTATACATGTTGTGAACGCATAAATGGTACCACAGACTGGTCCGATTCTTCTCGTCCCGTGTGGCAATTTTCTGAGGGTGCGGCTCTTGGGTTACATCATCGATAATCAAGGGTTGGTCATATTTGCACGTGCATTTTATGCTCATCTCTTTTGTTGAACGTTATGAGCCTTGTCCGGTCAAAATATGTTTGACGCTATAAGCAAACAGTGGGTACCAAGATAAGTCTACGCAACTACGTAGTCTGTCGGAGATAATAAAGTGCACCGTTTGATTCACAGAAGGCGTACTTATTGCGCTTACCCTGTTCTGATTGTGCTAGTGCATAGACTAGTCTGGACATAGGTGTTTTGCATATACCATGTAGTTGGGTCTTGCCTGTGCTGATACTTTTCACTCATGTTAAAGTTCGTAAACTGGTGACTTTTCGCTGTTTTTGCCAATTCTAGGGTAGTTTATGGTAAAAAATGACGATGTTCTAGGATGATTGTCAAAAATTCAAAACCAGATCTTCAAAATATTAGGATTGGTATGTTTCAAACTGTCTTTATTTTTTCGATTACTGCGTTCTGAATTTTCGCGAAAAAATTGGGCCGTTATTGCACCTGAATCCATCTCGTCCTTTGATTTTTTACACCGATCATATGTATTTTTAGTTGCCTTGGTTTCAACAACGTGCAGTGACCGATGCTTTGAAGGTGCAAAGAATAACAATTACATTTAGTCCTAAGCACCATACTAGTCAAGTATTTCATACTTGCATCAGAAGAGATACATTTTCCCTTTGAAATTCTTGAAAATATGTAAAATTTGACCGGCCTAAAAATGGTTGTCATACATGTAGCAACAGTAATTGCTTAGATATCTCGAGAATCGTTTGACATACTTCACCAATTTTTTCACCGCTCTCCATCTTTCGTCGAGAGCTTTAAACCACGAAATTTTGAGTTTCCATCCAATGCTCGATGCTTACAGTCAGCATCTCTTAAATATCTTTCCAGATAATTTTGAGCCGCAACACGAAAAAAACACCAAAGTGGTTATGAGCCCAGCGCAGACTCAGATCAGCCTGGGCATCCGCCCAGTCTGATCAGAGTCTTCGCTGTCCGTATGGAAGTAGCTTAGACCCTTAGCTACTCTTTAAGCGCTTAGCAATGAGTCATCAGACTGGGTAGATGAACAGGCTGGTCAGAGGCTGGGCTGGACGCACAGCCACTTTGTTGGTTTTCTCGCGTCGCGGCTCATGTATTTGGCGGAACTTATCGACAATAAAATTAGATATGAGCTCATTGTTACGTTTGGATATACTTGGTTTCAGGTTGATGGGCGGCAGTTGAAAGAATACCTACTTTTAGGCCGTATATCTCCGTAATTCTGGATAGAACTTTACAGAATCGATCACAGTAGATTTTCAGAGTCATCCCCAACAAACTTAGAGTATTAAGCGTATTTTTGCGAAATGCAAACTTATAACAACACCCTTCAAGGCCTACCGCATTAAAAGAAACGAAAAGTCGCCGACTAGCGAGGATGTGTTTTGACTCAATACACATTAAGGCAGTTTTAAAATAGGAATTTCCTGACCCTCTAGTTCTAAATCTAGTGGAACTTTTCAGTTCATGGCGGATTTTAATGATTTAACCATCGTAAACTTTGTCTTGGATTCAAGTTTATGCACGTGTATATTACCGTGGCAGTTAAAATCAAAGGGCCAATAGCCCTGAAATGACAGATTCTATCAGAATAAAGTCATGCTACATCGGCTCAAAATAATATTAAACTTAAGTCCTGTTGTTAATGGGCCAGCTCCATTAATGTAAATAAGCCGTTTAGCGCAAATCACTTCATGCACCTGCAAAAATTTCTTATACACAAGTAATATTTGAATTCTGACAATGGTTGCTGCTTCAAATGTCACTGACTTTTAAGCACTCAGTGTATGCGGTATTTCGCATTACCTATGGACCACGAGGATTCCACTCCATTGTTTACAATATGGCAATTCTATAAATAGCCACCGATAAACACACAATTACCGTATGATGTCCAGTATCACACTTGCGAGATACGTGGATAACCTACAGAATTTCTTTTACATTACATTCTCTGCAATAATTGACGCGGCGCAGTGCTCGGAATACTGTTTTAGGCAAATTTACAACTGTAAAACAGATTTTTTTTCAGCGGCAGCTAATTTATTTTACTTGATAAAGTATGAGGGGCGCTATAAGAGGGGGCGAATACGGTAACTGGCGGACTGATTTCTAATTTTCAGTTTGTATTCGTTATAGTTTTTGACCGCTGATGTCATTAATTGGATACTTATTATTTTACAAAACTACTTAAATAATTATACCGGCACAAGAATACGGTATATAAGTTCTCATTTAACTTCGTACAAAACTTATTTTCAATTCCAGACGTTTTTAGCGAAATGACCTTACGATCACTTCATTTCTGAGCGGAAGAATACAGCTGTGAAAGCCACTTTCCAAAGTACGCTTGTGACAGCATTAAATGACTGATAGTATCCGTCATTAAAAACGATTATTTCAAACAAAAAAAAAGAAAGAAAAGAAAAATGTCAGCTCTACCTTACTGACACTTTAATTTTCAATTTCAAAATTATTTAAAATTCAGGTATTCAAGTTATTTTTTTATTTACAATGACCGAATCGTGCAGAAAGAAACAAAAGAATCCAAGTGGTATTCACTCAACCGATGAAAGAAAAAAAAACTAGACAGAACGACATTAAATTTAACGCTATTTATCATGAAACAAAATTGTGCTGGATAGTACTGTTAACATTAAATAACAGAAAAGTGACAATTTATTAAATTGCCTTAGCATTGTTTATGATTCAGTTTGTGCAGTAAGTAGGCTATACTCCCCGAAGCATGAAGTCCACATGAAGTATGTCAAGTTTCGGTCATTCCGTCCGTTCGTTTGTTAGTTAATTCGTTATTTTTTTTTTGCTTGTCCGTTTAGCCATTCATCAACTTTTGCGTCAAAGTTTGCGTTAAACTTTTGCATTGCCCTGATCTCTGCAACCCTCTGTCAGGTGGAGTCAGGCTTTTTGTAAAGCTATACTTGTATGTAGGTTTCCTTACCTTAGGGGATTTCCAGGCTACAGTATCATTGATCGCGTTCACAGAAAATCATAGAATGCAGTCCTCAGCGATTATCTCTTCAGCTTGTGGTTTAAGGCTGTTCAAGATGACTTTCAGCATGACTTTGCTTGAATGACTAATGAGGCTGATGGTTCTGTAGTTCTGGCAGAGCTATAGGTTGCCCTTTCTAGGGAGTGTAATAATCAGCGACTGAGTCCATGGGGTAGGCCATTCTCCCATTCTCCAGATCCTGTTACAGATATCTGTTAAAACATCAATCATGGTCTCCCCGCCAGCTTGAACAAGTTCTGCTGATATATTATCAACTCCGCCCGACTTCCCCTTTTTAGTGCTGCTATTGCAATCTCAACTTCCTCAGGAAGGATCGGTTGTTGATCTTCTTCTGGGGGCTGATTGCAGTCCAGAACCGCATTGTCATCGTAAGTCTCATGGTTGTATAGTTCTGAGCAATATTCTGTCGATCTCCTGAGAATCTCTTGTTTCTCTGTAAGGCATTTTCCAGATCTGTCCTGGATATCTAGGGCTTCTTAAACAAAAGCCCGAGCAAAGTCATACATGTAAGCATAAAACAACATTAGCACAACACTGAATAGCACCTTCATATTTTGGCTAATACATTCTATTTATGTTTTTTTCCTGAGTCAGTTTACCAGCTATAGTATTCAGTAACGTGTAAGCAGCGATCATTCGTTCCAAAACAATCGTCTATTGAGTGTCGATACGAACAGCAAATGCGCAGTTTCATCCGAACCCTTACTGTCTTGTCGAAAGACTCATTTTTGCTGAAGTGTAAAAACAACCTCTGGCTAGATCCGCCACTGCTATGTATGCTCTATGTCGGGAGCGATCGATATACCGATATACCGGTGTTGGGGTTTATCTATGTCATGTTCTGAAAAAAATAAAAAGAAACATTATACCCATTTCATCTTTTACCCTCATTGACGCGCGCGTGTGTATGTATACATCGGATATGATATACAGGCCCGCAGTCAAATCCACAGTGATGTAACAGCTATGCCAACGTTGCATTATCTTGGATTTTTCATGAAGCATCAATGTAGAAACAACGTTGAATGAACGTTGATTCAGCGTTATGACGTTGAATCAACATTCATTCAATGTTGTTTCAACGTTGTGTGCCTTTTGCACAGGCTAATCTGCTGTGAAGGGGGAGTTTGATCTTTAAAGAGGGCATAAAACAAAGTTTCATTTAACACTGCCTGTTATTGGTTGCACAGTATTTAGGGACGCCACTATGAAGACATACGCTGGAATACTTTGGTTGTCACTGCTTTTTACGGACATATACTCGGAACTTACAAACAACGCACCCACCGTGGAAACAAAGTTAGGGACTATAATTGGAACGATTAAAGACGTTAATGTGTTTGGGACACAAATAAATGTTGAGAGATATTTTGGAATACCTTACGCAGAACCGCCGATTGGTGATCTACGGTTTAGGAAACCAGTCCCAAAGAAGCCATTTACGTCACCATTAGAAGCAACTAAACATGGAAATACGAGTTTTCAAATGGCTTTGTTGCCAATGGGTGATGCAAAACTAAGTGAGGACTGTTTGTTTCTGAACGTCTATGTTCCTGCGGCTAGGAAAGCGGATTTGGCAGTCATGCTGTTTATTCATGGTGGTGGGTTTGTAACCGGGACTTCTGATCCGGTTATATCAGACACATTGGCCGCTTACGGGGAGGTCATTGTAGTGACAATAAACTATAGACTGTCACTATGGGGTTTCCTAACAACAGAAGATGAGCACGCGCCTGGTAATTACGGACTATGGGACCAGCACGAGGCCATTAGATGGGTGCATAATAATATTCAAGCGTTTGGCGGAGATCCGTCTAGGGTAACAATATTTGGAGAATCGGCAGGCGGTGTAAGTGTTGTTTTCCAGTCTCTTTTTGAGGGCAATGAAGGATTATTCCATAGGGCTATTGCACAAAGTGGAAGTATTACTGCCCCGCTTGTAGCCCGAACAGAAATTAAGAAAGATGTTGAAAAGCTTGGAAAACTTGTTGGTTGTGAAGACGTAAGTTCTGAGGCTCTGGTAAAATGTCTCAGAAACGTGCCTGGAAAAACTCTAAACGAAACTTTAAATGATTTTAACAATGGTTTTATGGGCTTTCCCATGCCTTTTGTTGTTAGTGTGGACGGAGAGTTTTTAAAAGAAGATTATAACGAACTTCTTAAAGGTGATTCAGAGAAATCCTCCAAAGCACGGTCCGTCTTTTCTAGTATAGAATTTATGTCTGGAGTTGACGCTGAAGAAGGAGGTATGATGATTAGCGCTTTCCTGGGAACTCCGGACTTAGATAATTTTGAACCTAATAGAACATTTTATGAAAAGACGCTTGTTCCAACAATGGTGAAATTTTCTGTTGGTGAGGATGCCCCGGACGTTTTAAAGGATCTTACAATTCATGAATACACTGACTGGAGTGATCCAGAGGATATGGCTAAACGAAGACAAAAATATGCGGCAATGTGTGCTGACCTTCTGTTTACAGTGACACTGGCGGAAACTATTGCACAACATGAATCGCTCGCTAAAGGCCGGAAAGGAACATACATGTACGTACTAGACGTATCACCGTCCTCACATCTATTACCGACCCCGTCTTGGTGCACCAGAGCCACACACGGGGATGAACTGCAGTACGTTTTCTTTGAGGAATCTCTTGAAGTTTGGAAATTACTGGGACGTGAGGACTATAAGCCAATGGAATGGGAGAGGGGCGTGGCGAAAAATATGATGAACATGTGGACCAATTTTGCTAAGACTGGGTAAGTTAGTTTAAGGCCTTTTAGCAAATTTGAAACAATCATTTACGTACATTGCATATATAACCATGTCTAGTTGTGACGTAAAACAGGCGAAATGTCTCTGGAACTGGTGAAAATGTCAGGGTGTAATGCAGTTTATATAACAAGGCTTCTAAAAGACGTTCGCTGAGAACAAAGTTGCTTTTTAAATTGAAATATTATTTTTAATGTAAGTTCTTAGGCCGTTTGAGACTCTAATAAAATTACTTTTTTCGGTAACTCCAAGCTTATATACCGTGTACACTGATTAGATAAACAAAAACTAAAATTAAATATAAAGGAATAATAACTCACGCTTTGCTTTACGTTTTCACAAATCGGATATTGTTTCCGGATTTCAAAACTGCTTTTAAAACGTTTTTCATGCATAATTCATGTGAACTTTGTTTAAAACATGTTGTCTGAAATGCTGGGCAAGTTTGCTATTTAACTTTAAAATAGAACCGGTGGCTCATAAAAATGACATCGGTTTCATATGATGCTTGTCGGTGCCTTAACGATTTGAAACGCAGTCGGCAACAGCAGAATACGAGCTTTCTTGGTGTCGCCCGTGGTTATTGAGTCTGACATCGGCATTGTACGATATTTGTTAGGATCTTGCTACACTGTAAAAATGTGTTTAGAATCAATGCAAAAAATGCAGTCCGATTTTTTATGTGTTTAAATCGTAACATGTTCAATTTGCAACATGTTTAGGTTAATGCTTAGAAATTAAACATGTACAAAACGGGTTATATCTTCCTTTTATTTTGAAAATTTCCTCTGTCAACATTTTCGTCTCTTTCTTTCATTCTTCAACGGGGAAAAGAGAGAATGGATTCATCCGAAACGCGTAACAGAATAAAACGTGTTTAGCAGACTTTGTCAGGGAAAATAATAGAAAAGGGGTACATGTTTAGCTTTATGACGTATTCCTAAACATGTTTACACCTAAACATGTAACCCTTTGTGTTTTAAAGCTAAGCGCGATTTTTACAGTGTAGTAGCCGCAGTATAATGTTAAGTTGGTCGGTGTCTCGCCGGTGTTAAACAAAGTTGACATCGGCCGCTGCATAAATTAATACGATTCTGAGCGAAAAATAAAAAGTGTTATCATATGACGTCGCTGTTATTCAGTGGATTATGTCGTGTCGTAAAAATCGTATGACCACACGTGTAATAACACGAAGGCTCGTTTCATAAATTTTATATGAAATCAAGGGCGTAGCTACCTATACGGCAAATACGCAAGTGCGTATTGAAATTTTGTCAAAATTGACAAAATTTCAAAACGCACCTGCATATTTGCATGCTGAAAATTTATAAATTAGACAAAATTTCAATACCAATTACCAAAGTGGCTGAAATACTAGCTTTCCCTTCAAGTAGTAGAGAATAAAACATGGTTGTGTGTATTATGAAATTTCCCCTAGTTACGCCCCTGGAAATGACCACTCGTGTAAGATCCTCAATTTCTTTTTTTTTCTTTTTTTCTATTTCAGGAATCCGAACAAACCAAGGCCTGTCCAGATGTTTTGGCCATCTTACACTAAAGACGCACAGCAATATCTACACATTACCAGAGACATGACGTCGGATTCTGTCAGAAGCCATATATTCACCCGTGAATTAAATTTCTGGAAGACAGTAGTTTCGGCTGTGAAACGAGCAGTCGATGACTTAAAGAAGGGTGCTCAGTCGTCATCAGACAGTAAAGAGTCCGGTTATTGTGAAAAAGATGGTGGCTGTCAACCTTAGAAGCTGTACTGGCTTTATTGTTGTTGTTGTAGGTTTATTTGATCTTTGAGACAGTATTTCAGTCTATATCTAGCCATCTTCCAGAAAGAGGGAGAAAGAAAAGAGATGATAGGCCTGAGAAAATATATCCAAACAACCCCCTACCGCACTCACTGCATGCCCTTGCCCCACTATTATCCAAATTAGCAGGACTCCCCGGCACTGAAAGTTACCAAGCACCATCGCCCGATCGGACCACCCCATGTGCCAGCTTTAAATTTATGCTCAACAGTCTAATACTAATTTACAAAATGGACATCGTACGCCAGTATCACGTTCTAATACCAGTAAACATCTTAGCTTTCAAAAGAAATAATCTCAGACCCAGGTAAGAAAATAAGTAATGTCTCAGGTCTTTCAATTTGTTTGAAGCAATGTAATTTGGGGGATAACTGTATTTAAAGTTGTCATTTGGGGAGGTAAATTATCGGTTTTCTGGTCGGCAATTTCGTTTTACGCGACGCGTTTTTTGTGGTTGAAAATTTCGTTTTGCGCCGACGCGTTTAACTTAGCGGGGCCGTAATACGCAATTGGAGACCATAAAACCGATGATTCGCCTCGGAGTCCCCAAATAGCAATTTTCAATGTAGTTATCCTCATTCTAATGTACTTTTTTACATTATCACCTTTCAAAGTGTACTTTTTTGCATCCGTTGCAATCGTTTTCAGCAGAATAAAACCAATCGTCAGTCTATGAGAAGAGGC
Source organism: Ctena decussata (assembly GCA_963989385.1). NCBI lineage: Eukaryota > Metazoa > Mollusca > Bivalvia > Lucinida > Lucinidae > Ctena > Ctena decussata. The sequence goes on along the minus strand of OZ022510.1, from coordinate 11,236,296 downwards.
ATTTTGTAATGACGTAGGGTTTGCGACAGTCTATCGCAGAATATACCGTCGCAAATTTTTCACGTTATCAATTCAGACGTCGCGTTATATTTGTAAGTGCATTAGAATGGTTCATGAAATGGTAACGAGCATTTCGGAAAACGTATTCCAAAATATCCTAATAAATAGCTTCATTTCACAAAATAATGAATTTGGCCTAGACAAGGGACTTTAGCGCGAGGAAACTGCGATAAAAAACGGTCTTTTAAGACTTGAGATTTATCTTTTTTTCTTGATTGGTGTATTTTGAAACTCTAGTTATAGACGTAATTTAATTTTGTGATTTGGACGTACGTCGCCCACCTTCATTTAGCGCACATTGAATGATCAAGACAACTTATGCATCGGTTGATGCCATGACTCGCAAACTTTGGACTAGTTTCTTTGGGAGTTAGTATCATCGAAAACTTAAATGAGCCGCGACACGACAAAACCAACAATGTGGTTGTGCGCCCGGTGCAGACTCAGATCTGCCTGGGCATCCGCTAAGTTTGATCAGACTCTTCATTAAGTGCTCAAAGGGTAGCTAAGGGTCTAAGCTACCTCCATACGGACAGCGAAGACTCTGATCAGACTGGGCGGATGCCCAGGCTGATCTGAGTCTGCGCTGGGCGCACAACCTCATTGTTGGTTTTGTCGTGTCGCGGCTCAAATGTGTTTGCTTAGGCAATAAAGCATACTGTCCGATAACTGCAATACCTCCATATTCTTCAAATAAAAAAAATAATTAGATGGGCAGTGTATTAATTTTCAGTGTCAGTTTTAATTAACTCAGTGCTTTTGTCGGGGTCATTGTCCCTGGACAGGATATTACAAGCACATAACCTTGGTGTTTGCTGAGAATTGCGTTTGCGCCCGTCCATATGTACAGTTTAGCCTTCTAGAAAGGCCCTGAGAGGAACACAATAATTTGAACAAAAGTTTAGTTACGTATATTGGAATATTGGAGTAGATTCGTATATTAATTGTTGTATACCTCAGATGAGTGTATGTATGTTATGTATGTATGTGTGTGTGTGTGTGCGTGCGTGTGTGTGTGTGTGCGTGCGTGCGTGCGTGCGTGCGTTGTTTGAGCTCTAATATTTTTGTAAACTCTCATAGTTCATGGGTATTTTATTAATTATTATGTTGTGAAACCTAAAATTAATCTTTACTTGACGACTCACATTTTTGTATGCCAATAGATGCTTTGAACCACGCCCTGTGAAAATGTGTAGCATTACCTGTGCAACTCTAATCAGATTGCGCGACCGTGTATGATATGTGTGGGGGAGAAAACACTGCAGGCAGTCTGCTCAGACTCTTCCCCCCTTCGATTGAATTGTTGATGGAATCAGATGAATATGTAATATCAGAACTTAAGGCTCAGGCTCATCTGACTGCTGGTACGTGCTGACTGATCATGGTTGAGCTAAAATTGTTGGCATACATGTATGTGACATCATGCAGTATACATTACAGTATCCAGGTTTGCATAACCTACCAATTAAAGTGAATGAGTACATCTGAGGAGGGGGTGGGAAGGGGGGGGGGTGAAGGGGGGAGGGAGGGGGGTAGACGGGGAGGGTAGGGGGGCAACTTGTCATTTTCATATTGCCCTTAAAGGCAAGTATTGGCTTACCTGAAGCCTACAGCGCATCACAGAAAAAAAAATCCAAAAAACATTAATTACTAGATCCGCCTTAGCATTAATAGGTAGGCAGGTACCTGCAATTTGCATAAGTAGTTCATCAATGAGCCGCGACATGACCATGGATAACTTTCCACGCCACCTGTAAAATCGATAAGCGATAGACGTGTATTTGACAGGTAATGAAAAATACACAGACGTCTATGGGGAAATTTTCTTTCCGGGCCGATGTAATTAATATTGTCAGTTATATTCATTTTTCCGTGTCCATTTCGAAAACCTCATTCTCTTGCGAATATTTTGGTATATTTTTCATAATTCTCGCATAAAAATCACCGCGGTCATTTTTTGGTTAAAGATGGCAACCCTCAAAATGTATAGATTATATAGTAAATTATGATTTTTACACTAGGGTGATCGAAGGTCTTCCTTACATATTTCGCCTTTTTCTTTAAAATTTGCAATTTTCCGTGTTCATTCTGAAAAATACATTTATTAAGGATTACGGTGATGTAATTTTTATTAAAATAGATTGGAAATTACCGCGGTCATTTTTTACTTTTTGGTGAGTACCCTATAATTTTTTCGCTAGTTGCATATGGTTTGCCAGTAACGACAACCTGTACCAAAAACAAAGGGACTTAACCTACTACGCTATTTGATATAGGCGCACACATGGACAGATGGAAGAATGGTGTTTGACTGAATATGTATAACCTTCTGTAAATAAAATTAAAATCTTAAAGAGTGATTATTTTATTTGATGGTTAGATGGATGGAGATAGATGGCTGGATGGATGGCTGGATGGATGGATTTCCCTCAAATTAGATTAGGATATTAACATTTTCTGAATAACAAAAAAAAAATGATAAAATTATTAACAATATTTTACAAAATTATATATGGGCAGCTAAAATGGATTATCAATAAGCGTATCAATCATTTATCACAAATATCGGCAGACAAAAGTAGGTTGAAAGTTTGCCAATAAAGGGAGTAAAAAGGGCATTTTATAGAATAACAAACTTTCACGCTGCCAATCAACAGAATAATAAAAGTTGAACCAACAATTAAAGTACACATTTTTAAAAGGAAGATGCGTTTTGTTTGATGACCAGTTAGCCTGATGAGACAATAATTACGTCGGGCAGCTTGAAAGGTGTCAACTTTTACTCAAAGTTCTCAAAACCAAAACAAAGCGTGACGATAAAAAGAGAAATATTGTATCCTTCAAACACAACTGCAGTCATGACATTAAGTCTCACACCTCGTAAAATTACAAAATTCTTGATACTGGGGAGAAGCTACCCACATCGCGTCGTCGCCAAAGAAGTTATTCCATCGTTACCTGATTCATACAATGTTGAGAGGATATTTTTGAAATTAAACGATTCAAGTTCATTTTTATTTAAATTATAAACTTTGCAAAATATACGTTTACTAGAAAAAAATTAGATACTATCAAATATGTTGTACAGAGAAGACTGTTATCAAACTCTCAGAAAGAGTGACGCAGGTCACCGTTTATTTCAGAACATTTTTTTTAAATAATCAGGCATAGAACTGCTTAATCTGTATGCACCAGAAATGGAACAACCTAAATTTCGAAGAACATGTTTAAATGAGGCGTCTCTTAATGAGCCGTCTCATACGGATTTTACAACGTTTGCCCTCTAGTTCTTGAATTCTCAGAGTTTTCTTTTATTTATTTATTTTGCACTTTAAAGTCTAGTTCATTCTATTAGTTTAAGATACCTGTAGTCTAAGGAGTGAGAGAAAACAAGTATGATATATACGTATGAAAATTTGCTTCAAAAGATCAAAAATGGAATGGCATTTTACAGTCTGTTATACGCCACATACTGTAACGCGCCTTACGACACTGCTGTGCAAACAGCGGAAAAAAGATTAGACGCCGCAGTATTCGTAAAACTACCATATATCACATATTACTACAAGACACATTTCTGAATTTTTATATAACAATCTTTATGACATTGTTTATTGGCCCTATCAGCACTGAGTAATCATAGCGACTACAGGAAGGGTAATAATACTGATCCCTAACACCAAACGCGACCTGCAATTATTCCGCGTCAAGATAAAAGCTGCGAACAATGCAGAGTCGAACCAGTCCGTGCATCCGTGCGGTCTATCCAGTGCTTTCACATTGCGCCTGGATTCCTCAGGACCAGCACATTATACGAGCAAACGGCCAATTATAGTCCGATCTGGCCACTGGATCTCTCAATGAGCCACTTTGATATGCAATCTTTAATTAGCTTCGATAATGATGTTTGTAAAAAGAACATCAAATCCAATGATATGCATTAGTCAAAATCATTGATCATTATAAGCAGTTATTTGCATTTTAATCTTTTATCTTTTTATTCAACATGACAGAAAGAAAAAAAGATAAATTTGAAGATACAGCATATTATCTATGGAAATTTTCATAATTTATTTCATATAAGAAGTTATTGTTAACAGCGCAGACTCTGGTTAGACTTCAGCACTAGGATGCGTGGTCTGACCAGAGTCTTTACTGTGCACATTAGATGATATGTTGTATGTTTTCATGTTAATAGCGCTGACTCTGACTTAGCACTAGGATGCATGGTCTGATCAGAGTCTTTGCAATTCACGTTAGAAGTTATACTAAATGTTTTCATGTTAATAGCGCTGTCTCTGATTAGAATTCAGCACTAGGATGCATGGTCTGATCAGAGTCTTCACGTTAGAAGTTATACTAAATGTTTTCATGTTAATAGCGCAGACTCTGATTAGGACTTCAGCACTAAGATGCGTGGTCTGTTTAGAATCTTCGTTATTCACATGATTTTTTATGTTAACAGCGCATCCTCTGATTAGACTTCAGCACTAGAATGCATGGTCTTATCAGAGTCTTTCTATTCACATTATATGATATGTTGCATGTTTTCATGTTAATAGCGCAGACTCTAATTAGACTTCAGCACTAAGATGCGTGGTCTGATCAGAGTCTTTCTATTAACATTAGATGATATGTTGCAAGTTTTCTTGTTAATTACGCAGACTCTGATTAGACTTCAGCACCAAGATGCGTGGTCTGATCAGAGTCTTTGCTATGCACATTAGATGATATGTTGTATGTTTTATTATTAATAACGCAGTCTCTAATTAGACTTCAGCAATAGGATGCGTGGTCTAATCAGAAACTTCGCTGTTCATATTAAGATGCTAGTTACATTTAATAGTGTGATGTTTATGCATTGACTTGATTAAGAGAAATAGTCTCCTGTTGATACGTTTCTTTACTCTAATTTTGTCACAATATTTGCTTCACCTCGGAATTTAGTCGAAATATACATGTATACATGCAACCGTTTTCGCCTTCGGGCAAGGTCTTAAAACAACTGATTTCTGGCGTGAACAAAAAAGGCACAAATTTTATTGATTGGTGAGTGACGTTCCGTGAAAAGGGAACTTCGCTATGTTCGAACTGTAAATACTACAATCAGCAGGATTGTTCTGAGCATTTGCCTTTACAATTTTAAGATTCCAAGGATTCATAGATTGTGAATTCGAAAAGGGAAAGTTCTGTTTAGAATGCATGGATGTGCTGGCTCATCCGCGTCTTCCCTGTTTGCATTATCAAAGGTATCTTTTCACTCGACGGCAAACACACAATATTCAGTGGAAAAAGTGTCAAATACAGTGTCTTGACTTCGCCCAATGGTTGCGATTTTACGTCCCTTTCAACAGTTCAGTTATATCAGGACGATGGGCAATAATCAAAGGCTGTGTGCACTGGCACTCCGGGGTCGTTAGATCAACAGGCCAGCGCTCAACCCATTGAGCTACTGGGGGTCCTCAGTACACTCGAGGAAATTGCTACTGTCTCGAGCTATGCGTAACAAATAATTAAACAAATTCGTTATCGTAAATGACAACTTTTCTTAAATCTGTCCGTAGCGGAAGCTATCATTACAGAATGGGCGGATGACTTGTGGTTTTCCGGCCTTTTCAATAGTATATCAGTCATATCGAGCTGAAGGAAAGGTTACAGTGAAATGCTGTTTGAAATGAAGTCTGTTTTAAGGTTTGAAAGTGTTCCGACTCAAGCAAGATTCGAACCCGAACCGCTAGCTTAGAAGGCTAGCTCTTGACCAGTTGAGCTTCCGGGGCCGTATTAAATGACAAATAAGCATTGGGGATATTCGTAAAAAGAAAGAAAACGCTTTTTTAAACGTTCATTACTTGCAGCACATAGTATACATTTTCCCGGTAATTCTAATGCCATTTTAAATGAAGCACTATAAAAGAGATACCCAGAAACTTCGTAATATACAGAATAACAATTAAGTAAAAGGAACATCTGAGTTGAAATCATATTAATAAAGGACCTCTGACAGTTGTAATGTTAATTTGCCTATAAAAGTGGTCAAAAATGAACTTTTTGTATATTTCAAAATTTCCACTGAAATGTATTCCTCGGAACTCCCTTTAATTGGCATAAAAATAATTTTTCGGCTATTAAGCACACAGACTGAGATTTTTGGTTTAAAAAGCTAGATTTTATAATTGAATGTATGGAAAATAGGAAAAGTTTTATAAAGATACTTCCCCCCCCCCCGTGCCTCAGCTAGCCACTTTGCATGTATGTGTGTACTGTCAATATACACATTATATGTGAGTGGCAAGCTGAGGCACGGGGGGGGGGAATGATAGTCTACAGCTGAAAAACGGAAAAGTGGGTGGGGTAATTAGACCCTCTGCGTCTTAAAATAAGGCTGACATACTTTTTGTTTACAGATAATGGCATGCTTTATGCAGCTGTAGTGTTTACTTTATTTTAAGAATGTTTTACAAAATAAAATTTAGTAAATAAAGAAATCGAAAATTTGATATATTTTGGTTGGCCGAAAACTCCACCTACCCCCCTTGAGATAGTCAGTGAGAGTCAGTCAGCAGACGTGATATTTTTTCAAAATCAATATAAAAACTTCTTTATAATGCATAAGTCTACATGTTAATGCTAAAATGATAAAAAAAATTGGCTTCCATGGAAGCTGTAGTAATTTGTTGAAAAATAGGCAAATTTGCATTGAAACTGTCAGAAACTGGCCGGGTGGACGACAATCCCGGCCTTTAAGCTATATATTGTATAGCTAAATCTACCTGTCTGTTCCCGTTACCTGGATTACAGCAAACCGGGTGTATGGGGAAATACTCTGTTGACCTTATCGGAAAACTGCAAAAGTATGTAGGTTATTGCCCTTACCAATTTACCTGTCCAATTCACACTTAGATTCAAGTGGCGTGGAAAGTTGCGGACGAAACCCCAAAAAGTGGCATGTGTGCCCAGCGAAGACTCAGATCAGCCTGGGCATTCGCCAATTATGATCAGAGTCTTCGCTGTCGGCATGGAGCTAACTCAGACCTAAGCTACCCGTTAGGCGCATAACGAAGACATCGATCGGACTAAAAAGATGCTCAGTCTGATCTGAGTATTAGCTGGGCGCATATGCCACTTTGTTGGTTTTATCGTGTGGCGGCTCAATTTTATGATGTCAACATAGTACATATGAACCGAACTAACCCAAATCGTTGCTGGTACAGAAAGACTTGGCACGCATCACTGACAGACTTCATGGGCTCACAAATTGGGCTGAGTCTATATAAGCCGCGACACGACAAAACCAACAAAGTGGCATGTGCGGCCAGCGAGGACTCAGAACAACCAGAGCATCCGCTCAGCCTGATACGAGTCTTCACTGTGCGCTTTACGGTAGAAAAAGGCTCTAAGCCAGCTCCATGCGAACAGCAAAGACTCTGGTCAGACTAAGCGGATCCAAGGCTCGTGATCTGAGTCTTCGCTGGGCGCTTGTACCACTTATTTGGTTTGCCGCGTTGCGGTTCAGTTATGGTTGACATAAACGTTAAGCCACCATTTAGCGTGATGCGGCTTACACGAGTTTATCATATGACGTCGCGTCTGAGAGTGTATAAATACGATAATCCACTAGTGGATTAAATATGCAAATTACGTCGTAACGTTATACGTTGACGTCCATAGAAACTTCGCGTTTTCTAATTGCGAAATCGTGACGTTTTAGAGCAAATTTTGCTAATAAAATGCGATTTAAATGTCATATGATAAATAGAATCTTGCATTCGTGCTCCTGTATTATTGAATTTATTAAACTCGTTGGGGAAAACCAATAAGATGCTCGGCATAGCCTCGCACTTGACTTTTTCCCCAACTCGTTTAATAAATTCAATAATGCATGAACACTCATGTAAAATCCTCTATATCTCTTCGGTTATAAGACGGGAGTTCATCCTTTCTAAATTATTGCAAATATGTGAGCCGCGACACGAGAAAACCAACAAAGTAGTTGTGCGCCCGGTGCAGACTCAAATCAACCTGGGCATCCGGACAATCTTATCAGAATCCTCGCTTTGCGCTGAAAGGGTAGCTGAGGGTCAAGGCTACCTTCATGCGGATAGCGAAGACTCTGATCAGACTGGGCGGATGCCCAGGCTGATCTGAGTCTGCGCTGGGCGCACAACCACATTGTTGGTTGGTTGGTTGGTTGATTTGATGCTTAACGTCCACGGTAAACAACTAAGGTCATGTCGGGACGGTCAGTTAACCTAACCACACTATTCCTGGGCAGGCTTAGACCTCCTAAGCGGTTAACCAGTACTAAGTGCACATACTTTCGCCAGTAACTGACAACTGCCCTTCTTGAATCAGCGGAAGGAGAAACGAAAGTATGTGGCCAGACCGGGATTCGAACCCAGGACCTCTGACTTACGAGTCATGTGCCCTACCGATTGCGCTACCCGGCCCGGCCACATTGTTGGTTTTCTCGCGTCGCGGCTCATTAATGTTTTGTTTGTTTTTTTCCAAAACAATCCCAAAGATCAAGATCTGTCTTTTGCCATTCAGGAATAATATGTTTTGTTTGTTTTTCTTCCAAAACAATCCCAAAGATCTTGATCTGTCTTGTGCCATTCAGGAATAATATGTTTTGTTTGTTTTTCTTCCAAAACAATCCCAAAGATCTTGATCTGTCTTGTGCCATTCAGGAATAAAATGTTTCGTTTGTTTTTCTTCCACAACAATCCCAAAGATCTTGATCTGTCTTGTGCCATTCAGGAATAATATGTTTTGTTTGTTTTTCTTCCAAAACAATCCCAAAGATCAAGATCTGTCTTGTGCCATTCAGGAATAATATGTTTTGTTTGTTTTTCTTCCAAAACAATCCCAAAGATCAAGATCTGTCTTTTGCCATTCAGGAATAATACGTTTTGTTTGTTTTTCTTCCAAAACAATCCCAAAGATCAAGATCTGTGTTTTGCCATTCAGGAATAAAATGTTTCGTTTGTTTTTCTTCCAAAACAATTCCAAAGATCAAGATCTGTCTTGTGCCATTCAGGAATAATATGTAATGTTTTGTTTTTCTTCCAAAACAATCCCAAAGATCAAGATCTGTCTTGTGCCATTCAGGAATAAAATGTTTCGTTTGTTTTTCTTCCAAAACAATCCCAAAGATCAAGATCTGTCTTGTGCCATTCAGGAATAATATGTTTTGTTTGTTTTTCTTCCAAAACAATTCCAAAGATCAAGATCTGTCTTGTGCCATTCAGGAATAATATGTTTTGTTTGTTTTTCTTCCAAAACAATCCCAAAGATCAAGATCTGTCTTGTGCCATTCAGGAATAATATGTTTTGTTTGTTTTTCTTCCAAAACAATCCCAAAGATCAAGATCTGTCTTGTGTCATTCAGGAATAATATGTTTTGTTTGTTTTTCTTCCAAAACAATCCCAAAGATCAAGATCTGTCTTGTGCCATTCAGGAATAAAATGTTTTGTTTGTTTTTCTTCCAAAACAATCCCAAAGATCAAGATCTGTCTTGTGCCATTCAGGAATAATATGTTTTGTTTGTTTTTCTTCCAAAACAATCCCAAAGATCAAGATCTGTCTTTTGCCATTCAGGAATAATATGATTTGTTTGTTTTCTTCCAATACAATCTTAAAGATCTAGATTCGCCATACAAGACGGCTCTACATTTTGAGATTGATCTGGAAGGTAAAAAAACCCGTCTTATGATTGAATAGATACCTTATAACAATTTAACTCTAAGCTATGCTACCAAACTGCGGATCCAGATTGGCCTCCTTTCGTGAGCAGTCTCGGTACAAATCCGTCCTGTATGATATTTTATTTGTTATTTTGTTTCTGTCAAATAAAATTCTCATATTCGAAGGTCAAATGATCAGTTTCGGATGCAAAGAGCTGAAATTAAGCTGTTAGTTTAAAGATTTACTCCCTTGATAATAATGACAAAAAATGATTTGATGAAATGTTTCATGCAATTCCTCCGATATGGTCTCACTATACATTTGAAATAGAGCTTAGATAATAATATTTGATAAAAGTGACTTTAAACAAAAAATAAGATAATTTTTTAAACTATCGCGGACCGCGGTCGAAATCGCATTATTGGACAAAAATAATTTATCCATACGTCACACTCACGTGCACGAATAAGAAAAATACCTGTACATGATCAGATGACACACGTGGTCAAAATCGATATTCTTTGTAGGCCGTGGGGAAATAGGTGATTTGCATTTTTTTTTGAGGATTATTTTTCATTCCACATTTTTCGAAAACACATGCATTTTCTCAAAACTTGTACGGTTTATTATGAGACTATTACATATTGTCTAACGAATTCGTTAATTTTGTTAAAATATTTGTTTCTGAAAACATGAAATAAACGAGGGAGACAGTCTTTAAACAGTATTTCATTCGTAAATATTTACAATCTTGGGGTATTGACATAAATGCCCTATAAGTAAACCATTTGAATATAATGAATTGCATCGAGTCGCGCGTCGTCGAGGATGTCGAAATAAACCAAGACTCTCTACACTTTGATCGGACGTCGGCGACGTCATGGAGTCGGTGACGATGTTCTGCTGTTAGCAGCTAAATTGCGTGTTAAAGTTATACTGCTTCAATTTTAGCGCTTATATACGATTTTCATCAAGATATGGATTAAATTAATGTACATATAAGCAATGAACTTAATTTCTTCTCATGTTTATCGAAGTGTAAACTACATTGGGTCACCAGCAAAGTTTACATGAAACCCTTGGAGGTTCATTTACTTTGCACGCGACCTAATGAAGTTTACACTCCGATAATCCCAAGAAAAATGGAAAAAAAATTCTTAGATAATTATATTCTGTACATGCACATACATATATACAAATCAGTTAAATATAGGATCTGACGGTAAGCTTGATGCTTATATGATAGTCATCTCCGCTTTTGGAGTTTAGAGTCAGAATGGCAAATCAAACGTCAAGGCAACTGAATAAAAGCATCTATCTTTGTACGTTATTGTCTCTTATATTATATGTAAAGCTGTTTCACAGATCACATCATATCACATCTTCCAGATCATAGCTTCCAGTAATTATCAGATCTTCCTTATTAAATGTGCAGTTTTATCGCCGCCACACTTCATAAACGTCAATCGACAAAAATCTTATTCCGGAAGCCTGCTCACGGACACATATGGGTTTTGCCGATTGCGTCTGATAAATGAGCCGCGACAATGTGGTTGTGCGCCCAGCGCAGACTCAGATCAGCCTGGACATCCGCCCACTTTGCTCAGAATCTTCGTTAAGTGCTTAAAGGGTAGCTAAGGGTCTAAGCTACCTCTATGCAGACAGCAAAGACTCTGATCAGACTGGGCGGATGCCCAGGCTGATCTGACTCTGCGCTGGGCGCGCAACCACATTGTTGGTTTTGTCGTGCCGCGGCTCAAATGAGGATATCTAATCATGAGGGCTGGCGTCGTTTCACGTACATCATTATCCCGCTCACAGATCGCATGACCGCCGCAAGACGTTTGAGTACCACGTGGTCTGGCACTAGCTTGAATGTAAATCTGAAAAGTCATAATAATTAATTGTAACAGTTGTTAAATTTGTAAATTACAAGCACAATGATGCTATATGTGGGCAGAAGTGACCTCGCAAAATATATTTACAATGTACCTATGGAGAACATTGATCTGGGTCAACACTGTACCTTGAAAACTTAATTTCTCGCTTACAAACGACGGCGTTAGTTTTGAACGGGCCCTTCTCTTTAATTATGTAGTAGAACTTCAATGGCCCGAACATGCTTGGGACCTTGGAAATTAGTTCCAGCCAAAGGTAGTTTCAGCCACACAGGGCTAGTTTCTATGTAAATTGATCTCTAGGGACCCAAGAACGAGTTCTAACCAGGCAGAGTAAACGAGCCATCAGGGTTCGAGCCATTGAAGTTCTACTGTATGCCGTTTTTATTTTCACTAAAGTGAAAGGATTATCTATCATGTCCATACTTTTTTCTGTATACTGTAGTCCGTACTGCACACCAAGGGCGTAGCTACGTATACGGCAAATACGCAAGTGCGTATTGAAATTTTGTCAAAATTGACAAAATTTCAAAACGCACCTGCATATTTGCATCTTGGGACCATGGAAATTAGTTCCAGCCGAAGGTAGTTTCAGCCACACAGGGCTAGTTTCTATGTAATTTGATCTCTAGGGACCCAAGAACGAGTTCTAACCAGGCAGAGTAAACGAGCCATCAGGGTTCGAGCCATTGAATTTCTACTGTATCCCGTTTTTATTTTCACTACAGTGAAAAGATCATCTATCATGTTCATACTTTTTTCTGTATACTGTAGTCCGTACTGCACACCAAGGGCGTAGCTACGTATACGGCAAATTCGCAAGTGCGTATTGAAATTTTGTCAAAATTGACAAAATTTCAAAACGCACCTGCATATTTGCATGCTGAAATTTTATAAATAAGACATGATTTCAATACCAATTACCAAAGTGGCTGAAATACTAGCCTTCCTTTCAAGAAGTAGAGCATAAAACATGGTTGTGCGTATCATGAAATTGCCCCTAGTTACGCCCCTGCACACTGTGCATAGGTATGAATAACGTTGTTGAGGCCTTACAAATACTTGCTTCCACTAACATGCCGAAAAACTATGGGTCGGTAGGTCGAAAAATCTTTTTATTTTTCAATAATTTTTTATTTGGTGAAACCAAGTCAAAATATTCTATAGGCTTTATGACGGATAAACACACAACTGAAGTTTAGAACGGCTAGGAAGAAATCAGAATACAAAAGCATGTTTTTTCTTAGTTTGTCAATGTTTTTTAAAAAATATAGAAAAAGATAGGGTCGGTCAGTAAGAAAGTCCTTTTATTTATTATCATTTTTTTGTTTTCAAAAGGACAATAAAAACTGCAAGGTCGGCACAAAAATCAGGGTCGGTCAGGTAAGTGGAAACATGATCTTTTTAAGCCTGATGGATGGATGGGTGGATTGGGATTTTACGTCATTCTCAACAGTGAGGGTTATAATGAAAGGCTGTGTGCAACAGAAAAGATTCTTGCTTTAACGGGGATCAGACCCAGGACAGCTTAATCAAAAGGCCGGCGCTTAACCTACTGAGCCTGATTATGGTATCCGTAGGCTAAAGTATGGTTTGCCCTGTAGGCTCGTAATGGTTCGCCCGTGTGTATGTTTATCAAAAACTATAATAAACCAGCCATTTTACATAATAAAATTTACGTATATTCGCACGATGTGTTTAAACGATACCCCGCCCTTGACTCCCTGGATGCCAGTGATGAATACAAAACATTGAACGATAAAACATAAATGAGCCGCGACACGAGAAAACCAACAATGTGGTTATGCGCCCAGCGCACACTCAGATCTGCCTGGGCATCTGCACAGTCTGATCAGACTCGTCGTTAAATGCACAAAGGGTAGCTAAGGGACTAAGCTACCCTTATGCGGACAGCGAAGACTCTGATCAGGCTGGGCGGATGCCCAGGCTGATATGAGTCTGCGCTGGGCGCACAACCACGTTGTTGCTTTTCTCGTGTCGTGGCTCAAATATTACTGCAAAAAAAATAGGATTTCATAGAATGGTATACGAGAGCGCCTAGTTTAAAGCTTATGCACCGATAAAGATTAAGTCTTTATATTTTAGGTGCGTCAGGAAGGGCACAAGCTGGCACTCTAAACTGTGGCGTGAAACGTTTATGTACTGCCTTCTTGCAAAGTAGGTGCGGAATGAGGACTGTTTGAAATTGAACTTCTTTATCTTTTACTTTCGGCATAAGGCAAGTCTTAAAGCAGGACCAGGGTTAGATTTCGCTGTACATACAGTGGGTGCGAAACGGGGCATGTGTGTGTGTGTGTGTGTATGTGTGTGTGTGTGTGTGTGTGTGTGTGTGACTTTAAAAGTTTTAAAGCTGTTCTTCATTGCCATTTAGTACTCAGATGACATCAGAATGCTAATTATTCTGTGTCTCTTGAAAACTGAATCAGCTATTCATACGCTACATCAATCAACAGAATCACATGTATAATCTTACTTTCTAAGCAGTTTCGCAAGAACCACTTTTTCTTCATTCATGGCAAAATGTTGGCCAATACAGTTCCTGAAATAAAAACATCAAATAAACTATAGACTGTACCCTAGCAAGCACACAACGTCATGACGTTGAATGCACGTTGATTCAACGTTGGTAAAGTTTATTCAACGCTTGTTCAACCGTGAGTACTCAGTGGGTATATAACATATGACATGCCGTTTCACTCAATCAGAATCAGAATCAGAATTGTTTACTAATTTCTTGTAAGTGCAAATGATAATGAAGCAATTATTCCTTACTGTTGACCATATACATGTAGCATTGTGTCTCTTTTAGAGGTAAAGTAATTAATGTAATCGTGTTTGGTAAACAGATTCTGCAGTTGTCATTGAAGAAACGCTTACTTAGTTATATATTTACTTGCTTTATAAGTTCGAGTTCAGTTTCTATTCCTTCGAACCACTAATAAGAAACACCCGTCTTTACCTATCCCAATGCAACATAATCGCACTGGTTTATCACATTTGTAACTCTCTCGGGTTTGAATTTCGCTGGAGGCGGTCACTTTTTTCAACGTAAACTGCCTTTCATTGCATACATTATTTTATTATCACCCTTCACGCCCATTGGTTCGATAGGACTGAAGTACTTGTGAAAGGGCCATTAAACCACAAGACATCCTTCTATCCCTCCACTTATTGCCTCATCCAGCCGTCCATCCAGTCATCAGAACCAATCCTGCTGGAAGTACTAGCATAGTTTGATAAAATCGGGTCATACAATAACAAAAACTTGAAGAAAAAATAGTTAAGCTCACCTAGGCCCAGCAGAGAACGGTACAAACTGGTAATTGTCCATTTTCAATATATTTTCTTTGGAGAATCTTTCTGGAATGTATTCCATATCTCTGTCCCAGACGTTTTTGTTGTGGTGGAGAGACCATATATTCACCTGGCAAATATTTGCAAACGTTTTCAATATATTGCTTACATGTTAATAGTTCTTGACATCACTACACAGTTAAAAACAGTGAGTGTATATCTTCGACAAACCCTTCAATATTAAACCCTGTCAAGGATGAACCACTTGTAAAACATACATTAAATAACCAACATTAAAAGAAGCGTGACGTCAGTCGGGGACACGTCTTTGAATTCTCTAGTGTATTTGTCATATCAATAATGAAAACATGGATTATTGTACAGGTTAAATATGACCCCTATGCTCTTTTTGCGTTAAACAGTTAGAGCTAAATGCAACCCACGGATACTTATCGCTAGTGTAAGATAGGTAAAAACGCATTTGATTTAATGAACGATACTTTTCAGAAAATTCTTTTAACGCAGTATTGAGTATCACGACAACTATGGTCTTTAAAATACTATATCATGAATTAATTGATACTTCAAAAGCAGCAATTTAAGCAAAACTCATTGAATTGAATACTTAAATCCCCTATTAAATAAGTACAAAGATAATAATCATCTATTAGAAAATGCTATCATTTGTCTTTCTTTGTTTCTAGCCTGTTAAAATAGGAGTGGTCTTTGAAGGAAAGAGGTAGATAATTTTAGAAAAGCAGTTCAAACTTTGACCTGGCCTATCACCATAGTTACCGATATAGATGTATCTTTAGGTAAGACAATGTCTCCCAGATCTAACTCATTCTTGATCTGTCTGGCTACCATGGCAACAGGACAGTGTAATCTCATGCCTTCTTTGATACACATTGTTAGATACTCCATCTGGTTCAGGTCGTTCCTGTAATTACAGTAACATATGCGACATCGTGAGGCAATTGTTCTTACATTATATGCAAGCTGTAAAGACTCAGATCAGTCTGGCCATACCTTAAGGCTCAAAGGAGTCTTTACTGGGCATTTCCATATCATAATTCACCCCAGCAAAATGAAGTTTTGGAAAATAAGTGAGCCGCGAAACGACAAAACTAACAAAGTGGCATGTGCGTCCAGCGGCCCAGCGAAGACTCAGACCAGCCTGGGCATCTGCGCTGTCTGATCTGATCAGAGCCTTCATTGTGCGCATTAATGGTAGCTAAGGATCTAAGCTACCTCCATGTTAACCTCGAAGACTCCGAGTCTTCGCTGAGCGCACATGTCACTTTGTTGGTTTTGTCATATCGTGGCGCGATTTTACCAGCCAAATGTCTGACTCCTAGCCGGGTTAGGAAGGGGTCCTATATCAAGCAGACTGAGTGTAGCATGCCGGTGTGAATCACAATGGCTGACTTTTAAAGACAAATATTCTCTGCTAAATAGATCATATCCAAGTTGTTAGCTGCTTTATGGCCCTGTTATTGCTGAAATGGCAGTGTCATTGGGCTGTTGCATAACAGGTTTATGGCACCCAATATATAAGACTATTTATCTTTAAAAGCTTAACATACTTTTCTAACAAGCACACGTTAGTTACACACAGAGAAGGCGTTGCCTCCACGTGCCTATGGTGCCTGTTAACGTTAAAAGCACCAAACAGTCAGCCACGGAAAGAAAATTAATATAGTATAATAGTGATTTCATTATTGAAAACCGTGCGGAGACGCAATAGATTACAATATTTGTATGTTTTCTCGTATAAACGTCAGCGTGTTGTCCTAAATATTTTTTTGTTGCCATCAAAAAGACAATGCAAGTGTTCACTAGGCTTATTTTGATTTTGTGCAACGCGAGAACGTGCGTTTTATCCGCTTTAATCGAGTGAATAACGCCATTTTGTGGCCATATAATACAATATCATTGCAATATTGGCCATTACAGAGTAGCTAATGGGGCTTTCTAGCCTAAACTTCGTAGTCTGACCTACTTTCTTTTATAT
Organism: Ctena decussata; assembly: GCA_963989385.1. NCBI lineage: Eukaryota > Metazoa > Mollusca > Bivalvia > Lucinida > Lucinidae > Ctena > Ctena decussata. Next base: position 11,219,324 of record OZ022510.1, on the reverse strand, counting down.
GAATGTTTCCATTGCTTTTAAAATGGAACTCGTTTATTATTTTTATGTGAAAACTTACCTTGTTTACGCTATACTTTTCATGTTGTGTCATGGCTGACTACAGAGAAACTCGGTGAGTATGACGAAACTTTATTTCGTTCATCGTTGGCTTAGAACGGATAATTCATGGTGAGAACTTGTTCTAGAACAACAAAACTTACAATCTGTCATATTTGTAGTATACCGGAACTTGTATTGTCTGCATGTAAACATACTCATTCAGGCTGAATCTGCTATTTCCCTCCATCTAGTTCGTGCATCTAGTATAGGTTCCTTACGCAAAAGTATTCCTGACGTTAACGTACAATCGAATTAGCAATGTATCGAATGCCCTTGGTAAAATGAACATAGGGAGGAAGGAATAACACTCACCATTCAATATCATTAGAATCTTTCCCTTCTAGTATCTCATCAATTTCTTCCTGACATTTCTTCTGATAATCCTGATGTTCTGCCAAGGAATACAATATCCACGAGATCGCGCTCGCTGTCGTGTCGTGACCTGAGATGAAATATGAATACATAAATCCTGTCAACATTTTGCGTTTAAGAGGTAGTTGTGCAGTGCAGGTTAATAAATCTAAGAACCGTTTCAATAAATCTAATACCGTTGTGTAGCCGAGAGGTTAACGCTCTGAACCTACGATCAAGAAGCACTGAACTCATGCTGTGCATATAATAATAATTCAACCAAATATACAGTATGACTTCCAAGTCTGTATAGAAAAGGTCCGAGAAAGCAGGTATGTGTTACACATGTTTAAGTACTAGTTAATGTATAATGCCGTTTAAAGTAGAATTTTAAAAGACCTACTTTGACGACAGAGATTTCACATCTGTCTTAACTAACGTTTTCTGCATATGTTATAACTGGGGTACCGTGAGCTTGAGAAATCAAGTATCAATACAATTTGAGCCGCGACACGAGAAAATCAACAAAATGGCATGCGAACCCAGCGAATACGCAGATCAGCTTTGGCATCCACCCAGTCTGATAAGAGCCTTCGCTATTGCGCTTAAAAGGTAGCTAGGGATCTAAGCTACCTCTATGCGGACATCAGACTGGGCAGATGCCCAGGCTGATCTGAGTCTGTTAGACGCACATGCCTTTGTTGATTTTCTCGTGTCGGAGCTCATTTCAATATACCTTCAAATAAGAAAGTATCTACTTCATTCCGTATTTCTAATGGTGACAAGCCCTTCCCACTATCATCTTTTGCCGTCAGCAAAATATCTAAGAAATCTAAGTATTTTCGGCTTTGTAAACGCCCCATTTCACCTTCTGTTTCCTATAAATGTAGTCATTATAGTCTTATATAGTATATAATTATTGATTTTTTTTCTAAAATGTTGAATATTCATGTTTTGTAGAACGATGGAATATGGAAGAAATGACAGAAGACTCTTAATTTGTAAGAAATTCTGAAGCATTCAGTTACATGCACATAACACATGTAACTACGTGCGCGAAATGGTTTTGTTAAGCATTCTTAAAAATACTTGGTGATAGCAACCTTACCGACTATTGGAACTAAATATACCTGATTGCACTATGTAAATCTTAATGACTCATTCTCTCAATGTATACCAATTTTATCCACGCTTTACTACAATATAGTCACTCAGATGCGCAGAACAAGCTTAGAATGGTAAGGAATGCTCGGCTTAAATATTTTTCATCAGAGTCAAAACAAACTGAGATTTCTCGTCTCTGTCTGTCTCTCACAGGTCATTGCATTGCTACAAGTGAACATCAACAGCTACTGTAGAAAACAATTTAACAAGCCTTGTGGTAATGGTCGACTAAAGAATACAACAAGGTTTGCCGATGCGGGCAAAGTTTTGCCAGCTCAGAAAAAAAAACTGTGGGGATACCTATATCCGGTATGCACTGACAGGTTAACATAAAATTGAGCCGCGACACGACAAAAGCAACAAAGAGACATGTGCGCTAAGCGAAAACTGAGATAAGCCTGGGCATCCGCCCAGTCTGATCAGTGTTCGCTGTCCGCATGCAGGTAGCTTACATCCTAAGCTACCTTTTAAGCGCACAGCAAAGACTCAGACCAGACTGGGCGGATGCCCAGGCTGATCTGAGTCTTCGCTGGGCGCACATGCCACTTTGTTGGTTTTGTCTTGTTGCAGCTCAAATGTCTCTTACCTGAGCTTTGCGTCGTTTGCTGATAATCTCTTCCGACACAGAATGAGCATATGCACAGTCTTTGTTAAATTTTCGTCCGTAAGACGACAGGTTCCACGTAAAGTCAGGAAATAGATGTGGCTTTCTACAAGAGTAAAAGTAGACATTTATTGGATTATGAAAATGACAATTAAAATGTTAAATTAATTTGCAGCAATCTAAGCAGAAGGATTCAATGATGTTCCAAAATCATGCCATCAGTGATACTTATTTTGCAAGCAGATGCTAGAGTACACTAGAGTGGATATCGTTTTATACTCGTGTATACCACTTTGCTGATGCTTACTGTAATATGCTGCAGCTTTTGTATTAAGCTGAAATATAATTATTATTCCAGTACCTCTAGTAAGGTATCCTTGTATATGCCGTGCTATGCTAATATTGTAATACTGTGTACCGAATAGGGTTGCATTTTAGTCGTACGCGCTGTGCTAATCGTACGCGCTGTATAATTCTAATAGTTGTTGTATGATGGTAGTATATTGTGCATTATGCTAGCAGACGTAGTGTAGAGTAAGAAATATTGCTAAATAAGTTGATAATTAACGCATACTGATCCTGTAATATGCTTGTAGATGTTATGATATTTTTGTAGATGCTTTGTTTCGTTCGAAGATGGTGTATTGTGCTACGCTATGCTTAGTAGATTCTCTAATTCTGCTCATTGATGAAGTATTACGTTTGCTGATGCTGAACTATGCTAGATGCTATATTAGAGCAATTGATTCTCTTATTCTGCTACTGTTAAAGTTTTATGTTAGAATATCCTATACCGTGCTATATTCTACTTTATGTCAGTGTATTCTCCCATTCTACCTACTAATAATGTATGGTGTACTGTACTAGATGCTTTATTATGTCAGTAGATCTCAAATTGTGCTAACTGATGTAATATTATGTAATGCGTGCTGTATAATGCTAGATGATTTTATAATGCTACATGTAACTTATGCAATTATATGCTAGTGCATGTTGTAATATGCTAAATGCTATATTATGTCAGCAGATTTCTAATTCTGTTAGCTGAGTTTTATGGTAGCTGGTTTATTATGTGAGTACATTTTTAATTCTGTTTATTGTTGAAGTATTATACTAGCAGATGCTGTATTATGCTAGATGCTTATTATGCCATTAGATATTCTAATTCTGTTTACTGATGAAGTATAGTGCTAGTTGACGCTGTGTTACGCTAGTTGCTAAATTATGTTAGCAGATATTCTGTTGCTGTTGACTAATAAAGTATGATGCTAGTAGATCTTGTATTATGGTACATGCTATATTATGTTCGTACAATATCTAATTCCAGTAGGAGAGAATAGTGGCCCAGCGTAGGAAGGCTAAAAACATTTTTCTCGAGAAAACATTCGAACGCACTACTTTTTAAAATGGTTAGCAACCGCCACTTCCCCTCTTTGCACCCTCTTTTAGCCATTAAGTGGTTAAGAAATAGTCAAATAAGCAAACAGAATTTAAAAATAACACACATTTTTCTCTAGCAAACTGTACAGAAACGGCAGACAGCCTGTAGAAATCTTGTATCGGCGCTTTGAAAATGGCGAAAAATTACCAAGTCCAGTAGGTGCCGAAAAATGAAAAATAGGTGCCTTAAGCGATTTACTTGAAAGTTTTAATTAGTGCCATCAAATTTGGAATAGAATTTTCTACATATCTGCCAATTTTTGTGCGAATTTATGCTATACCATTTTTTTATGCCAAAATTAACTAACTACTTCCGGTTCCAACGACGCTCGAAGATCGAAGGTAGATCAAAAAATGGCTGTGTATTGTGTCAACGATACCGCTTTCTAACCGATTTTCCCTCATCTTTCATCAATTTACATATTAAATATTCGCTAAAATCAAACGCCAAACACCGACACATAAACTATAAATGCAGACAATAAGATGGTTTGATTCCTTTATTATGATAAATGTTATTTAATCCGAATCAGAACATACGCGAATACTTAGACAAATGCTGACAGCTGGCCGTCTTTGTAGAGTACACAAACAGAAACTCAACACAGCACTCTTTGAACTCTGTTAAATGACGTCAAAATTTGCCGATGCAAAGATGCCTAAAGTCTGTTTCAGCAAAAATTGGGAAATGGGCAGTTACATAACATAATTCTCTAATTGATATTTGCACGTGCCAGCATAATTGCAATTAACACACACACACACACACACACACACACACACACACACACACACACACTGTAGCTCTCAATATCTATCTATCACAGACTCCCTTTAAAATCCAAGATTGTCAGGAATCGCAGAAATTTACCCTATAATGTGTAATGGTACCATGCAATTGTGGAATGTGCTGAAGCCAATTTAAGTACCCCCCCCCCACCCCTACACACACACACTCCACTGATTCTTGTTCTATGTCTCACAGGGTCGTTGTTTTGCCAAATGTTTCTAAGCTGTATAGGTTTGCGCGTGTGTGACGGAGGGAGAGTGGTTGAGACACTCTGTCACCCTAGCAGCGAAGGTTGGAGTAGACCATGTGGAATCTGTGTTTCAGGGTTCCTGACCGAGCCTACCCCCCCCCCCCCCCCCCCCCCTTTCCCACCCCGACCAAAATTCTTAAGAACATTCTGGGGATTTCTTAAGGAAGTCCGCGTTCCGTCATTTTGTGTCCCATGAACCCTATGTAAATATTTTTTATACTGCCTACCGACCCTATTTTAAATTTCTTTGTAACCTGAAACATGCATGAGCCGCGACCCGACAAAACCAACAAAGTGGCATGTGCGCCTATCGAAGAGTCAGATCAGCCTGGGCATCCGCCCAGTCTGGTCTGAGTCTTCGCTGTCAGCATGAAGCTAGCTTGGACCCTTAGCTACCCTTTTAGCGCATAGCAAAGACTCTGATCAGACCTGGCGGATGCCTAGGCTGATCTGAGTCTTAGCGAGCATACGTCACTTTGTTGGTTTTGTCGTGTCGCACAGTCTGATCAGAGTCTTCGCTGTCAGCATGGAGCTAGCTTGGGGCCTTGGTCACACTTTTAGCGCATAGCAAAGATTCTGATCAGACCTGGCGGATGCCTAGGCTGATCTGAGTCTTTGCGGGCGCATACGCCACTTTGTTGGTTTTGTCGTTTCGCTGCTCACATATTTTTTTCGGCCAAAACAGATAAATGTAGGCCAGCTTGCATGCACTGACCAAATTTTGCATAACCGCAGAATTGTCTGGGAGGAGATTGTGTTTTTTAATGGACCAGGTATAAAAGAGACTTTGCTGGCTCCGCTTCAAAGTCTTCGCCCAACCCCCTCCCCTCCCCCCCCCCCCCCCCCCGTTCCCACCCCTCCTCCCCCTGTCCGTACCCCTCTTGCCAATCGTCGAAACAGAAATTGTGCACTATGACGACAAAGTTATTGGTCCTGTGTGATTTTGGAAAAGTTCAAATCCTGTTATTTTTTTTTCAAAGCCCTAGGTGCTAAATCTGTTTTTTTCCCCGCAATATCCGTCAATCAGACGTTCAACACGAGGATCGTCCGAGTAAAGGCACAGCGGTTCAGTAATGCTTAGCTCAGATGAGAATGTTCCACGAGTGGTCCCGGACCCTTAGGATTTGGACAGTCGATGGGCGTTGTGGTCTATGGGAAGTCCGCACGAAATCACCCTTGTCACATGTATACGGGCGATCGCTTTTTCTTTAGTTTGTTTACGATATATAGGCCACGGGATTGCAAGAACCAGTATGAGTAGGCCTATGTTTTGTGTGAGTATGGTTTGTGTGGTAGAAGGTAGTAGGTTTGGGGGTTGAGGGTGGAGGCACCCTGATAAAAATGAAAACTGACTCTGACGCGATTAGCTCAGCTAAACTCATGGCTCAGACCACATGAACGATACTGTATCGCTCACCCAACTCTACAATTTTCTATTCCTCGCATATCCTAACATAAACAGGGTCTGCTTCAATCCTGTTTGTTGGGCAAATACAAAAGGCTCCAGGCTACCCTAATAATCAAAGACAAGGTTGAAAACACACCTATAGAACGTTGTTCATCACAAATAAAAAGAAACGGTGTTCATATGGGCTAACTGCACCGAAAAAACGTCGGAAATAAGTCCATGCGCACCATTATGACCCTTTTTCGATGTCAATACATATCGTTGCTTCGACGTCGGTACAACGTTATTTTGTCTATGTGTGCATGCTGAGTTAAAAGAAGAACAAAAAAAAAAAAAACATCAACAGCTAGCAGAGGCAGCAATATATATGGAGGGGATTCGTTACCAAACTGATTATGTTGATGTTGAAAAAGGTAAAAAGTATGAGGTGACAGTTTACCGGTACAATAATTCAAAGAGGTGCTGTTTTACTATAAATCTATGAGTTACCCGTTTACTATAAAATCCCTATTTTGTGATATCACAAATTCCATTCTATTTTGTGATATCACAAATTCTATTTTGTGATTTCACTAAATATTTTGTGATATCACAAATTCCATTTTGTGATATCACAAATTCTGTTTTGTGATATCACAAAATATTTCATGATATCACAAAATAGAACTTGTGATATATCACAAAATCATCATGATTTTTTGATGTCACAAAATAGATTTTATGAATTCAAATATTTGATTTTGTGATATCAAGAATTATATTTTGTGAATTACAAAATCATAGGGATTTTATGATATCACAAAATCAATTTTGTCATATCAAGAAATCGAATTAGAGATATCAAAAAATTTATTTTGTGATATCGCAAAATCCAATGTATCTATTGATGTCACATATTCGATTTTGTGATATCACAAAAAAGAGATTATATGTGATATCACAAAATCTTATTGATTTTGTGATATCATAAAATCTTTTTTGTGATATCACAAAATCATTTAGGTTTTTTGTTTTTTTTTGCATGGGAGTCATTATTTCGATGGAAAATTTAACACATTTATCGATAGCACAATCTTTTTTTTTATATAAAAAAATGCTTTGATTTTTTAATATCACAAATTGTTTTTTGTAATATCACAAAATTCATTTTTGATATCATAAAATGAGCCTGATTTTGTGATATCACAAAAATGATTTTGTGATCTCATAAAAAAGAATTTGCGATATCACTAAATCTATTTTTTTCATATTACAAAATAGTATTTGTGATATCACAAAATCTATTTTGTGATATCACAAAATGAAGCTTATTTTGTGATTTCGAAAAATGTATTTTGTGATATCACGAAATCAAATTTGTGATATGAAATAGAATAAATAATATCAAAAATGCCGATCTTATAGTAAAGCGGTGCCTCATATAAATCCCCTTTTTGTGAAATCGAAATGTGATATCATTATTTCAAATACGTAATATAACATTATTATTTTGTGATATCACTAATTGTAATGTGAAATAGCTAATTCAATTAAGTGATATCACAAAATCGATTTTGCAATAACACTTATTGTTATTTGATTTTATTAAATCGACTATTTGATGTGTCAAAATCGATTTTGTGGTATCACTTATTAGAAATGAATAAGTGAAATCACAAAATAAAATTTGTTACAACACAAAGTCAATTTAATGATATCACTGCATAGATTTTGATACATAAAAAAAAGGATATGATTTTGTGATCTCAATAATTCGAGTTTGTAATATCACTAATTCGATTAAGTGATATCACAAAATAGCTGTGATTTAGTGATTTAATTTTAGTGATATCACTTAATCAATTTTGTGATATCAAAAATCGATTTTTTGATATCACTAAATAGATTGAGTGGTATCATAATAATAAGTGATATCCCAAAATAATAAGTGATATCACATATTCAAAAGAGTGATATCACAAAATTGCTATAGTAATATCATAAATTTGATGTTGTTAAATGGATTAGAGCTAGCATAAAATGTGAATAAGTGATATCACAAAATTGGATAAGTTATATCGTTTGTGGTTTTGTTGCTTTTACGTCTGCGGTAAACAGCTATGGTCAAGTTGTGAGGGTCAGTTACCCTAATCACAGTATATATTCTTAGTCAGGCTTAGATCGCCTAAGCAGTTAACCAGTACTAAGTGCACACACTTTCCCCAGTAACTGACAACTGCTCTATGTGATTCAGCGGAAGGCGAAACGAAAGTATGGTGCCGGACCGAGTATTGAATCCAGGACCTCTTGTTGTTGAGTCAGACACGCTACAGACTGCACTACACGGCCCGGCTCTAAGTGATATCACTAAATCAAATAAGTTATATCACTAATCGAATTTGTGATATCATAAAATACAATCTGTGATATCACAAAATCATATTCACTTTTTAAAGATCATAAAATCTTTTAAATGATATAACTAAATTGATTTGTGATGTCACCAATTTCAGTTTATATCATCTATTCATTTCTATTTATTTCACTCAATCCATTTGGAGATATCACTTAATCAGTTTTGTAAAATCACTAGATCTGTTAAGTTATATATAGCATTATAATAAGTGATTTCACAAAATAAAATGTGATATCACATATTCGAGATAGTGATGTCACAAAATCAATAAAGTGATATCACAAACTTGGTTGTGTTATATCACTATTAGAAATAGTGTTATCACAATATCGAATAAGTGATATCACAAAATGTGTGCTATTTAGTGATAACTTTTATTCAAAAAAGTGATATCACAAAATCGAATGAGTTATATCACAATATGGCTTTTGTGATATCTCTATATCACAGCTATTTAGTGATATCACTAAATTGAATAAGTCATATCACCAAATGGAAAATAAGAGATATCACAAAATCATATCCCGTTTTTGATATCACTTCATCCATTTGATATCACAAATTTCATTTTTAAAATGGCATTAATTTGATTTAGTGATATCTAATAATAATAAGTAATTTCACAAAATATTATTCGAAAATTCCATATAGTGATATCACAAATTCGACTTATCCCTATTTTGTGATATCAATCACTGATATCAGTGAAATCACAAAATCCAATATTAGTGATATCACAAAATATGTATGATTTAGTGAAATCACAATATCAAATTTAAGTGATATCAGAAAACATAAGAAGTGATTGATCACAAACTTGACAAGACATAGTTTGTGATATCACTTATTCGATTTTGTGATATCATTATTCTAAATAGTAAACAGCATCCCATACTTAAATTAATAGATATCAATGTTACAAATTGTCAGTTTGTCTCAGCATAAACTTGGATGTCCAAAAATGTCTTTCGTTGATAAACCAGGAAACAGGACTTGTCAGTTTGACTATGTGACATATAATGATTTTGATGTACAAATCACAAAATCAATTGCTGTTAATTGCTGTAAGTTCGAAATCAGTAATGCGATGTCTTGTCAACAAGATTTATGCATATATATATCAATATTACAAATGATGACAAGTATTGTCAGAAGACAATAAAGCGCTACTCTTGGGAGCTTGACTTTAACAAGCGCTAGTTTAATATGGACTATACCGGCCAAATGAAATGAGATCAACTGAAGAGTAAGAAGAAACAGTTCTCCTTTGAATAATTCAAACCTCTAAGATATTGCCAGTCAGCCCAATGCATTAACCCAAGTATGATGCAAATCTATAAAACAGTGTTAAAGATACTGACTAAAATCAGTGGACCATGAAATATAGGTCACACTGATCTAAAATAAGTATGAGGTCACTCACAGTACCAGCCCAAACCAGGAACCCAAGTATAATGCAAATCCCTGAAATTGTGATAGAAATATGAAGCAAAAATCATTGGACCATGAACAAAAGGTCACTGTGACCTACTGTTAGTCTGAGATCAAACATCAAGTCATACTGAGTCATTATCCGAAGCAATCATGTAGACTTCATACATCAAATAGTCTTCAAGATACGAGGCAAAATCATTGGACAATGAAATACAGGTCATTGTGACTTTAACTTACTTACTTTCAGGTAGCAGTCAAACATCTGGCCATACTTACTTATTATCTGAAGCTATCATGTGCATTCATTACAACAACAATTAGTAATCATATCGACTGGCTTTATTGTTCATTATAAAATGATGTATTATTTCTTTATTACAGCAAATTCAGTATAACTTCAAAATGTTGGGGAACAAAATTGCCATCATTGTAAAGAAGGTCCACCATACCACTCTTATAATCCCCACCCCACCCCAAACACACACACAATCCTGCCCTGATGGGTGATGTTGTTCACTATTTTAGGAATAGTGCATGTGCCCACTGAATTTGTGACATTGTTTCCTAAACACAGAAAATTTTATACTTTATAATAGTCAAAAGTGGTGGGTTTGGGGATTTAACATTGAATAAAATATTTTTATATTCATTTACATCTAATCTGCCCATAGTAGAAAATGACTGATGTGTCCATATAAATGTGGTATTTTCTTAGTTTGGCTATTATGAGTAACTCTGACCACTTATTCAAATGCAAACAAAAGTATGACCTTTAAATGGAAGCACAATATTCTGCTTTAATACTGCAAAAGGTGGTGAACTTTAGTGAAATGCTCTAACAGACAAATTATGCAATACATTTTTTTCTCAATTTTTACACATGTATACAGGTGACCCTGACAGCTTATTTAAACTGACTTAGCTGAGATCTTGAACACCTATTCTCAGAATAGACAAACAAGTGTTAATATTTGGTGTCTTATAGGCTAAACGCTTATTCAAAAACATTTCACATGGCTTAAACATACTTCCATTCCTGCTGAGAGATGTGTTCTTCATTTTCAATTGCGAATTAAAGCATCACATTGACAAGTTTTTCCATTCTCGATGCTTGAACAGGCCAAAAATGGCATAAAACACGTGTCTTTCTGTATGGTACAAACAAGTGCATCCCCTTTTCCGCAAAATATATGTGAAATGTAATGAAATTATGTTTCTAAAGTGAACAGAATATGTAAATAGGCAAACCTGAAATACAATTTTATAAATCACGCCACCCTGGGGAAAACTTTTTTCTCATCTGCACTGTCGCCAAGTTGTATGTAAGCTACGTTACCCGCATGATACTGAATAGTTAGCAAGTAACAAACAAGCGTTTCGCTTCCAAGTAAATCTTTAAAACAAACATATATGATTGTCAAATTCGATAGCAACTATATGGATGCATTGACCACTTAAAATCTGAAGATTTTTTTTTTCTCTGAAAATTACACGTTTAGCAGAATGGATAAGGATGTAAGCTACGTTATCGCAATTGTGAAAAAACTACAGAAAAAGTGGGAATGTTGGTACATTTATGATCGATATGCTTACAAGGGTAGTGCAAAACTAACAAAAACTTTCGACTTGCTACTTCGTTTATGTAAGAATGCATTATTATATCGTATGATGTAAGCTACGTTATGTAAGCTACGTTATCAGTATTTTGCCCTTGTTCAAGAACTGCTGTTGAAGTTATGCCAAATAAAAATTACAGCAGTTAGTGTTCTTAATCTTACATATTCTCTGTTTAAAACTTCCTACTTCCGGTTTACACAGTTGTGTCGTCTAATAATTGTCGATTTTCTGATTCCCATTATTGTTACACTGAGCATCCTAGTTTAGATAAGTAAAAATAACTTTGTGACTTTGTATGAAAATATTTATCGTATGATTATATTAAATGTGCTGACATGCTAACTTCATAAGAAATAAGACGAACTCTCGAGCTTATAAAAGCCAAGCCAGCTTTTTTATGCAGTTATATTTATTCAACATTGAAAACATAGGAGCGAATTCTCTAATTTAAGAGAATAGCCACTAAAAAGGTTCCGCTCTTATTAGAATTTGCTCCTTTGAGCAAATTACCCCTTGTTTGAGTAGACTCTATGCTGATATGGATCTCTCGTCCAGGGAAACAAACAGGATTTCACAAAAGTTGTTCCCCTTCTGACAGTGGCGGAAAACTTGAAGGTATAACCATACACCTTTATTAAGATACAATTGCTCCAATGAATTAAAGTAGACAACGTCAAATCTAAGTAAGGCACTTTCTCAGCGGATATTCTTTTCTCATTATGTTCCTCAAGAAAGGCGGAGGGAGGTGGGGGAGGGGAGGGGACCGGGAAGTATTGTTGCAGTACGGATCATGTTGGTGTCGGCCTCTGTGTCGGCGTGACAATATTCCCCTCTCTCTATCTCTCATAACAAACAGTTGACGGAGCATGGCAAACACTGTTTGCCATGCTCCGATACCAGTGACGGCATAGACCTGTTACTATAGCAACTGAGAGTTCATACTGATGTCTAAACGTCATTCTGCGCGCTCTTTGGAAATACTCTTAGGAAATACAAGTATCCTAGCAGAGGCACTTTACTGAGTGGTCTTCGAAACTACAAGTATCCTAGCAGATGTACTATACTGAGCGCTCTGCGAAAATTCAAGTATGCCAGCTCAGCGCTTCGAGAAAACACCAGTATCCGAGCAGACCTACAACATTGAGTTATTCCATAGGCGCTGTAGTAAAATATCTAAGACGTCATTGGTATCTGAGCATGGCAATGTTCTGACAATTTTCAATGGCACTGAAAAATAAAATCCTTTCAACAGAAAATTTTCTCAAACATATAATTATTCTCGAATCATTTAATTCCGTGTTTCATATGACCTTCTTTATTGCCTAGTAATTTGATGTGTATGTAATGTTACCAATATATAATGGACAGATATCAAATTGGTCTACAATTCCTTCTACACTTGGTATAAACTATGGTAACCTATGCATATGAATTAAAGGTCTAACGTCACTACAAAGAATAGTGGGTGGGATCACCTGAAAAGTACAGCAGGCTTGTTCATTTAATTTGATAGCGTACCGTACAGATTCACTGTAGTCTTGTAGTATACAAAGTATTTAAATTGTTTGAAACAATGATGGAAAAAATATACAAAATCACTAAAAAGAGTATCTGTAACTTTTGCAAAAAGGCTAACGCTGTTGACAGTGACACTGATATATATGCTTCTATCAATATACGAATCAGTACTAGTTCCCTTTCTGTGATATAATTTTATTTTATTTTTTAGTTATTGAAATTGGTTACGCAGTTTTAAAAATTGTTAATAACAAGTAATATTATTCTCAGTAAGAATAGAATACATGTTTAATGTTATTGATGTTTAGATTTTTATATCTTATATTTGCTTGTTTTACTTACTTATTATGTAAGCTACGTTACTCAAGTAAATTTATTCTTCAGCTATTACTTTTTTCTATTATCTTATTTCTTTCCTTGATAATTTCACATGCATTGGTACTGCAACCTGTTGATATGAAAATATTCAATAGAGCCTCTTTCGTTTTGCTCTGACGAAAAAGGAAGTCAATGCTTCGTGCCTGTTTAGAGTCAACTAATGCATGAGAACATGTACTTTTTAACATTCTAATCGTTTGGGATTTGTTAGTTTAGTAGTATCTACTGTTTTATTTTGAACAACATTTTAATGTGCTAAAATGTTTCACAAACACTACTTTTTACACTTTCTCATGTACATTATTTGCAGTTTTACTAACGAAGGGGTAGACCTAATATTTACTCCCTTAGTGTACCCCCTGGCCTTTGGAGAGGCTGGAAGCGTATTACACAATCCACTCTGAATGCAGATATTTTGACATATGATTCTTAAGATATATTATGATGCATGAAATAAAGAAAATTTGCATTTCCCCCAAAAAAATAATTTCACATTTTTATAAACTTATTGCGCGCCTACTCTGAGAACAGGTGTGAAGTTTAAACAGAAGCATCGAATTTTGCTATTATTCATTGATAGGTACATTATGGTTAACTTTCTAAGAGAAACTCAAGCTGGATTTCTGCACTTAGATCTGTCAATATTTCAATTTTTTCCTCGGTTTTAAAAACAAAAGTGACCCTGTAAACTTACTTGAACCAACTAAGTATTGAAGTTTGGAGAGGTACTGAAACCTTCCAGCAGAAATGCCCATATAGAAATTTAAGCAGAATCATTTATGCCTTTAAATGTGTTAAAATTTATATTTTGCTTACATTTCAATGATGTTTTTGTGTCAAGTAGTGAAGTGTGAGGGCTGCCCCTTTCTTGGGTTGTGGTGTTGTCCAAATGCTTAAGTCCATTTGGATGAACTGGTATATACAGACAAGGTAATTTAAATAGCTGTCATGTTAAAGTGAGGAGGCCTGGTAGCTCAGTAGGTTTAGCACTGGCCTGCTGATCTAGCAGTCCTGGATTCGAAACCCACTGGATGTGGGAATTTCCAACCGTGAACAAGGTTCCATATCTTTCAATTTATTAAGTTTGATTTTACAGACTCAAACTGTAACAGCAAAAAAAAAAAAAAGAAAGAAATACAGAAACTCTATTATACTACAGGAAAAAAAATCCCTCAAACTCTAACAGGAAAAAACTAAATAACTAAAAGAAGAAAAAGAGCAAAAAAAAAAAAAAAAAGGAGTTTAATAATAGAAAAACAAAACAAAAAAATAAATAAATATAAATAAATAAAATAGTAAAATTTAGGTAGGGGCAAACATGTGGGTAGGTTAGGAAATTGCAAACAAATAATTTATTTTAGGCCTTAAGGATGATGGTAGAGTAGGCTATTTACAAGAGAAATGTATGTGTTTTGGGTTTATCAATACTTTGGGAAAATATGGTCTGAGGCAGGTCAATTTTATAGTGTCCAAGTATGGATAATGGGATCCTTGAGAATTTGTATTATAAATGTCCAAACACAATAGGTTATATGGTATGGTATATATATATACAGTGCTGGACATGGCAAGTAGCCCAGTGGCCAAATGCTCCTAATTTTTGTTTCGGGCCACCAGAAATCTTCAAAATATGATCTTTAGTTGCCCAAATTTATCTTTCTGGCAATACTAAATGAATGGAAACTTTAGCTAGTGGATAATTTGGGCCACTGAAAGTTAGGCCTGCTAAGCTTTTGGGCCACCACATTAAACTTTTGAGTTTCCAGCACATATATGGTATATATGTCATAATTTGGTTAGAGAATTTTAAGGAAGGGACTGCCTGTTCTAATACACAGGGCAAATGCGTCAAATCGACAAAGGGAAAGGAGACAGGATCATTATGATTAGTGTTTGGAGTGTCTAAGGGCTGAGGCTACACATGGTAAAAAGTGTTGGGTTACTTTAGAAAGTAGTTTAGTGTTTCATTACACAGGGTATATGTGGTAGTGGACTTACTTGTTAAGATAAGTAATCTAAGATTTAGGTGTTCTTTTCCTTGTGTTTAGTGTGGTAAATCGGGCTCATGATACAGGAAGGATTATTTTTTGGGGGGAGGATTATAGCCTTTTCATATATATGCCTTACAGAAATAATATGGCAAATAGGGCTTGAAATGAATTTGAAATTCTGTGGACTGATTTTATAGTGTTTTAGTATTATAAATTTGGTCCAAAATGGAATGGAAGTTCACATCTTATATATATATATATATATATAGTGAGTCTTTTGAAGAAATGCAAATCCAGCATTTTGAATGGAAAAAGAGTACCCTTTAAATTCCTTTGTTTGGCCTCAGCCTTGATTTGCCTAACTGGTAGGGCTTGTATATAGCCAATAAAAGTTGGTATTAAGTTTGATCTTTTATATATACCATGGATTAACATGATTAAGAGTACCATATGCTCCAGAAACTCTGGTTTGCAAAAGCAGGCTAGATCTAATAACCATGCCCTTTGTCTGGTTACAGACAGAACCAATTGTTCTTTATGTGAGAATTACTGATGTGGGTAAAATAAAAGGCTATTCATTATCATATGTGAAGGTCAAATAAATTAAGATCTGATAGTTCAGCTTATAAAATTAAAACAACAGCAAAAAAAATGTTCAAGCTAGTTTGTAAGAAAAAGAAATTAGCACCCTTAAGGTAAACAAATATTGTTTTTAGAGGTCAGTGAAAAAAATCCTGCTTCCATCAAGAATACCAAGCCCCCCCCCACAAGCCCACCTCCCCCCCCTCACCCCCACCCCAAGAATATCAAATGGTCGGTCCCACCCTTAAAGGGTTGAGGGCTAGTTAATGGTGGGTATTTCAACTGGTTAGAAAACATGCCCTTATTTTTTAAGATGGGACTTTTTGGTACAGACCTAGGGCCCTACTCTAGTTTGTAGGCTGCAAATAGCTTTCGACTGGGCACACAACATTGACACAATGTTGAATTAAATATGATTCAACTTTGTTTCAACGTTGTGTGCCTGTTGGGCTGTTATTGTAAAAGACACTGAACTACAATCTATACTTAAAAAATTGTATATTGCCTCACGCCCTCGCGATTCTAGGCAGGTGCTGATGACAAAGTACATAGCTGGCCTATCAAAACCTACCGCATCATATTTTGAGAATTTGCGTTCAGATCTACCATGTACACAGGTCTATGACTGCAGCCTGAAAAAAAAGTGTGATACAAGCCCCTGTGGCTCTATGCCTCAGCTCTGATAGGACCAGGGTTACAAATTAAAATGAATTCAATTTAAACTTGCCTGCACATTTGACAAGGGCATCATATCTCCTTGCGTTGTTTGATACGTCCACTAATTCCAAAGTGTAATTGTGTGTTTAAGGAGAACGAACTGCATGGTACAGCTACAAGAAAACTTACACATTCTATTTTAGAAATTTACACGTCACAATCAGCTGTTGTGTCGTAGCATACTTTGTATGCTATAGTCTGTTTCACGAATTATTCGATTAAGGGCTGGTATTAAAGCATGACTGTACATAGCAATACGACCGTCAAGTTTGCTAAATCTGAAATAATTGCTGTTCATGGGTCTTGTGTTCATGACGTTTCGCCGCATGTGGCAGAAACATGTGGCACAGTGCCTTCACTGCGCAAGCGCAACCGTTCAGTCAGCGTCCAAAATGAATGGACTTTAACTTAGAATTCGACCACTTATACACCTACTTTAAAAAAATCATTTAGCCATAAGGTAGACTGATATTTTGACAATAGTTTGGTGAAAATTCAGCAATATTTATTTTATACCATTTTTTTATGCCAAAATTAACGAAACCATGTTTTGCCGGAAGCGGAAAAGAAAAAAATGACGCTGTGTTTATTTGATATAAAAGTGTTTATTTCTTATTACTAGTGCCGTAAAATCAGTGTCCTTTAGAGAGAAAGGGCTGCTGTACAAGTCGCATTTTCTAAATCTGTCAACGGTTTATGCTGATGTCAATATTACCGTGTTGAAAGGGCCGGAAGTAGTAAGAAAAATAAACAAAAAAATCTGGACAAAAAATAATCCCTTCGGCGGATGCTCAATGTTTTTAAAATCACTGAAAAAGCCTTGGATACCACCCTGCTGTTCTGCTCACTGATGAAGCGTTATGCTTTAGATGCTGTATTATGATACCATTTTACTATCAATCTCCGCCTGCAAAGGCAAACATAGTATTCCAGTCTTGGAGACCAGTTCTGTCATAGCTCTGTGACAATAGCACCAAGAAGGAGCAAACTCTGCCTTTGATATCCTTTTAAATGGCACCAAAGATAGAAAAAAGCAACAGTATTAGCAACAATGCTTTGCTAGTCATCTGCAGACCAATAAATACTGGGGTTAGAAATGGCAAGCTAAGCTGAAAGATTGCTGTGTGAACATTTGTTTGAAGATAATAAGTATATCTGATTCTTACCGTATTCGTACCTGGCCTGCCGCTTGTGAAATATCGTTAACTGCTTTCACATAGGGGTGAGTTTCCCTGAAAATGATATAATCCATGTGGTAACATATTTTCAGGACTTATAAAAACTTATGATAATTATATTCCGAAAAAAAAAAGCATAGCCTTATTGCATGCGAAGTGTGCAGATATACAACGACTTAGGCAAATCGTCATGAAAATGCGGTGGACATGCAGTTTTTGGCCATTTTTCTATAAACATATACGGATATGGATAAACAGAGCCTGTAAGCACCAATGACATAAATTCGTTTATAAACGCTAAGACAGGTATTTCTCCTACACCGACCGAACAGCTACTTGTGTTAGAGCTGCATAAGAAGAAAGTGGGAGATTGCAGATACGAAACCGGTTTAGACCCCCAGAAGTCTTCCTACTGCCTTTCCAAGGCAGTTCTTCCTTTCCATCTCCTCTTTGATCTTCTTGCGGAGTCTCGGGTTTTTGAGTTATGAGAGTGTGACCTTTGCCTACGTTTTCCACATACCTTCCGTTAAGTAATTTCCTCCGGCATACTTGCCTCTACGAATTATAGATGTAGAGGATCTTACACGAGTGGTCATTAAATATGAAATTTATGAAACGAGCCTTCGGCGAGTTTCATAAATTTCATAACAAATGACCACGAGTGTAAGATTCTGTTTATCATATGACCCTTTCAAAAGGGAATTTAACGCCTTCAAACTGAACATTATTTCAATAAGAAAACGCATTGTTGACATGGACGTTGTCAATGACGTTACGTGTATGCGCCAAAGTGTTATAACACATGTGGTCATACAATTTTTACGACGTGGTGTTATCCGCTGAATAACAGCGACGTCATATGATAAATACATTTATTAGTTTAGTAAGTATCTGGCCAATGCATTGAATCAAACTCACCCGACTTTTTGTACATCTGTTTCGTAGGAAAACGCACACTTCAGGATGATGTCCAATGTACATTTACATATTTCTTGGAAAAGTTCAAATTTTGTCTCTTCTTGTTCAAACTTGTCAAGGTTCTCCTACAAAGATAATATGAGCCGCGGCACGACAAAACCAACAATGTGGTTGTGCGCCCAGTTAAGACTCAGATCAGCCTGGGCATCCGCCCATTCTGATCAGAGTCTTCGCTTTGCGCTTAAAGGGTAGCTAAGGGTCTAAGCTACCTTCATGCCCAGGCTGATCTGAGTCTGCGCTGGGCGCACAACCACTTTGTTGGTTTTCACGCGTCGCGGCTCATATATAAAATGAACAAATAAATATCAGGTTTCAGATTTTGCCAATCTTCTAGGATGTGTTGAGGAACCATCTTCTGTCTGAGAAGATGCGCATCATTCAAGTTTCTGAACCGGAGCAGCCCCCCTCCCTCCCTTCCTCCCTCCCCCCCCCCCCCCCCCCCCCCCCCCACCAGCACCACCACCATCACCACCACGGCAATCCTTCTTTACTGACCGTCCCTAGGCGGCATTTCTGTTGTCGTTCCCTCAGTGCTACTTGTGCTTGTGTCCGCTTGTCTGTGATTTTCTAAAATATGGCCTCCTGTATAGCTGCTCACTTTGCTGTTTGTTTTGCTTTGAAATTTAAAATCGAAAACAGGTAAAATAGATGCTAGTGTGTTACTTGCTATTGTCCTCCATGTCGGTAAATCGTTCATCTGCTATGTGAGTGGAGTGATGTTTTCAAATAGCTGAATAACCACTGTCTGGAAAAGATAGACGGTTGGTTGATTGTTTTGGGTTTAACGGCCCTTTAAGACAGTATTACAGTCTGTATCGGGCGTCGTCAGAGAGAGCGGGAGAAATGCTAGACGAGAGACAAAATGCCCAAGCGACCTCCACCCACAACTACAGAAAGCACACTAGGCCCGCGCCCTACTATTTTCCAAATTAGTAGGACGTCCCGGCACTGAAAGTTACCCAGCACCATCGCTCGACCACGACCACCCGTGTCTAGGAAAGCGCTGTTCAATCAGTTTAGCGTGCATATATAGCAATTTGTATAAACCTTGTTTCCTTGGAGGAGCCCCGGTAGCTCAATGGGTTAAGCGCTGGCCTACTGATCTAACGGTCGCAGGTCCGAGCCCCGCCGAAGGCGGAGTTCTTTCCGTCGTAAACAGGGTTCCATTGCACACAGCCTTTCATTATCACCCGCCCATCGTCCTGATATGACTAAAATACTGTTGAAAAGGACGTAAAATCACAAGTCATCCATCCATCCATTGTTTCCTTGGGAAGGACAAGTATCGGACTGTATTATTCACTGATCATTGCCTTTATTCCTTACTTTTTTAGTTGCAGTGGGGATATATGTAAAGTGGGGATTATGCAAAACCACTTCCACTTTTTTGTGAACTGAAAAATCTAACAATCAGAGCTTCTGCGGCCTTAAATTGAGAAGAAACATACACTAGGAGTCGAGTGCGGCTGTGTAAAAAGTATTTTTAACACTAAGCAACTTGAACTAGCTACTGTCCAGAACTTTTATCATTTACAAAGCAGAAATAGTTTGTTCATGAAGTCTCCCATAGAACTTTTATAGTGTTGACACATGTTTCGCTCTGCAATAAGCCTCTGATAACAATTTGCTAGTGAATAGCTTTCCTCTATCCACCACAGCTGTGTTTCTTAATGTTGAAGAAAAACCTGACAATCCGTTTCTTCTACACATCTGCTGCTTTGGAGTATCCTGAAAAATCTACGATCAAAACTATAGGCTGCTATAGGCGTTTGCTGAACAATATCTGCTTCCCAGGCATGTCATGAACAAACTTTCAATAAAAACACATGCTGCTTTGAATATACCTAGTTACCTTACATTTACATTATATTGTCGTCTTGGCGTATCCTGAAAACATTTACAAGAGAAAAATATGCTGTCTTGGCATATAAACTGGCCAAAAGTAAATAAGCCTCACCTGTATTTTTCCCATAAACTTATACCAAAAAACAGACATTTTTGTTTTAGCGCAACTTTTACTGGAGCAGAATTTTTGCACGACATTTTCAGCAAAGAAGCAGCGCTATCTCTTCTCTAGACATATGATATATTTCACATTTATTGACTGATTTTCTGCACTGAGGTCTCAAAAATTGAGTATGGGTCGTATTTCATCCCCTATAATTTCTAAAGAAAAATCGGCGTTCCTTGAATTTTCCATACGCGTCGAAAGACACCAAAGGCTTTCAAATGAAACTTTGTGCAATTGCTTCCACAATGCTGCTGTAAAAAAATAGTTGAGTTTTAAATTAAGTTGTTTAAATAGAGGATTTTACACGAGTGGTCATTTTATATGAACTTTATGAAACGAGCCTTCGGCGAGTTTCATAAATTTCATATGAAATGACCACAAGTGTAAGATTCTGTCTATCATATGATCCTTTAAAATATGCTTTTAACGGCTTCGAACTGAACATTATTTCAATAAGAAAACGCATTGTTGACATGGACGTTGTCAATAACGTTACGTGTACGCACCAAAGCGTTATTACACGTGTGGTCATACGATTTTTATGACACGACGTTATCCACTGAATAACAGCGACGTCATATGATAATCTCTTTTTGGTAATAAACGATTTCACTCTTGACATATTTACATTGCAAAATATTTATTTTGACCAGAATATTTATCTGCTGTTTTGACATATGCTGAAGAGACTTACGATCAAAACATCTGTCGCCTTGTTGTACACAGTCATATAAGGCTTTAGAATATCAAAGTGAAAGGCCGGCGTAAGTACTTTACGATTTCGTGCCCATTTCTCTCCGCTGGCTATCAGCAACCCTTCTCCCAACCACGGCTTGAACATTCTGTAAGCACCCGTTAGGCCCAGAGACTTCGGTTCTGAAAAAGCATACAGAAATTATGACTGATTGAATGAAGATTTACATATGAGCCGTGACACGAGAAAACCAACAATGTGGTTGTGCGCCCAGTTTAGACTCAGATCAGCCTGGGCATCCGCCGAGTCTGATCAGACTCTCCGCTATGCGCTTAAATGGTAGCTTATGGTCTACGCTACCTCCATGCGGACAGTGAAGACTCTGATCAGACTGGGCGGATGCCCAGGCTGATCTGAGTCTGCGCTGACCGCACAACCACTTTGTTGGTTTTCTCGCGTCGCGGCTCATATATCTAGTCAAAATTAAACTTTTAATGTATCCAAAATGCTCTCTCTCAAGTTCCATTAATTGACTTAATTTATTTTCTGATTTTTTAATAACATAGATTTCAATTTAGGGTAGAAAAAATAGATTTTCTACACTTAAAAAAGTGAATTGGACAATTTCGCAGCTCCTAACAGCAACTGACTTTGTATGTGCATGCTATTATAACATATCATATTGTGTGACATTCTGAAACAGGACATAGTAGAAGATTGCCTAGAGGTAAAAACGGAAATATTGTGTAGTATATATACACCCTCTATGTCTAAAACGAAACATACGTTTGAGTCCTTATTATCTAAAATATTGAAAAATATTAGCAGCTGTAGTGTCTTAATCTAAGCTTGTTTATGAAACAAAACTTTCAGTATATTGGACAATTACACGCATGGACATTTTTCAGAGGCCCAATATTTCATCTGCACCTCTTACATGTACCAAAATCAGTGTAAATTGGTCTTCTAGTGTTTTTTCTTCAGTTTTGTAATCAGTGTTACTGCTTCTTTATGATGCAAAAGTCTACATAATATTCCCACGTGTTTCAACTTTTGTTGCCCGAGGAAGCTGCAATCATTTGTTGAAAAAGAGGCAAAGTTGACATTGATTCAGTCGGAGGTCTATCAAGGGCGTAGCTGCCCATACGCAAGTACGCAGATACGTATTGAAATTTGTCAAACTATCGTCTAGTTGACGAAAGCACACAAACGCGTCGTAATACTTAATGCATTATGATAGTTGGTAAACAGAGAAATAGCGTAATGGTTTACCATCAGAGGGTTTACATTTTGGGGAAAGAATGTATAGTTCTTAAAGCCCCAGTAAGCTGACGAAAACACACAAAGGCGTCGTAATACTGGTTGGTAAATGAGCCACGACACGACATAATACTGGTTGGTAAATGAGCCACGACACGACAAAACAATCACAATGGCATGTTCGCCCAGCAAAGACTCAGATCAGCCTGAGCAGCCACCAAGTCTGATCAGAGTCATTGTCGTATGCTTTAAGGGTAGCTTAGGGTCTAAGCTAGCTCCATGTGGACAGCAATGGCTCTGATCAGACTTGGTGGATGCTCAGGCTGATTTGAGTCTTCTCTGGGAGCACACATGCTACCTTTTTGGCTGGTTTTGATGTGTCGCAGATCAAATAGTGTGACAAGGCACCGACGGTTTAATTAAACGACGTTGTATCAACGTCACGACCTTATATGAGCCGCGACACAAGAAAACCAACAATGTGGTTGTGCGCCCTGCACAGACTCAGATCAGCCTGGGCATTCGCCCATTTCGACCAGACTCTTTGATATGGCCTTAAAGGATAGCTTAGGGTCCGAGCTACCTCCATGCGGACAGCGAAGACTCTGATCAGGCTGGGCGGATGCCCAGGCTGATCTGAGTCTGCGCTGGGCGCGCAACCACATTGTTGGTTTTGTCGTGTCGCGGCTCATATCTCTCTTATTGGAAGTTACCTGCAGTTTTCAGAATTCGTTTCATCGAGTCGGGGCCACAAATAACGATGATGGGTTTAAAGAGCACCGACCAGAGCCGATAGTAACCTCTGTGCCCGTACTTGTCACATAGGTCTAGGAAGTGCTGAAGTCTTTCTGCCTCTCCTTTAGGGAACTGAAGGTAACGGATGATAAAAAATGAGCCGCGACATGAGAAAACCAACAAAGTGGTTGTGCACCCAGCGCAGACTCAGATCAGCCTGGGCATCCGCCCAGTCTGATCAGACACTTTGCTAAGCGCTTATCCGCCCAGTCTGATCAGAGTCTTCCCTGTCCGCATGAAGGTAGCTTAGACTCTTAGCTAGCCTTTAAGCGCTTAGCAAAGAGTCTGATCAGACTGGGCGGATGCCCAGGCTGATCTGAGTCTGCGCTGGGCGCACAACCACATCGTTGGTTTTGTCATGTCGCGGCTTAAATAACATATTGTCACATGTATCTCAGTAATCGTAGTCCAACATCTTTAATTTTCACAGCTTTCATCGAATTCCGGCGATGCTGACTTCATTTAACACCGGCCAGCCGACTTGTCTCACAGGTCTGATACCTTACTCCTTGAGAAAACATAGGATGGACTGGCTGTCTCTACTGGAGAGGGCACGGTCAGATTCGGATGGATGGATGATTTGCGACATTACGTCCTTTTTAACAATATTTCAGTCATATCAGGACGATGGCTGGGTGATAATAAAAGCCTGTGTGCAATGGTACCCGGTTTACGACTGAAAAATTCCCGCCTACAACGGGGCTCGAACCAAGGACGCCAGATCAGCTGGCCAGCGCTTAACCTACTGAGCTACCGGGGCTCCTCGTCAGACTCGGTGCCAGGAGATGCATTCTAAGATCGGCTCGCTCCCTTGAGCCTCTTGGGGACCTTGCTAATGAAACCTGGACAAAACATAAATAAATAAAATAAATAAATAAATAAATAAAACATGTTATTTGTTGTAGAGCCGATGCTAAACGAAGCTGCAAACGGGGAATTGCGATGTTTACCGGTGTTTACCGAGTTACACATACTGATTCTGTGGGCCTAAAACTATTAAAGCAATTTTACCTACGATCAATGGGTAGAGTGGAGTCGGGTTAATTCGGACAGCGGGTAAATTCGGACACACCATTGCAAACAGTGAGAATTCAGATGAGACGGCTCATCATGAGCCGTCTCATCAGAATTCCACTGTTTGCCCAGTTAATTTTGTTTAAATTCCCAAACAACTGACATATTAAGGAAACAATGTCACCGTCCGAATTTACCCGCTGTCCGAATTTATTCGACTTTGTGGGAGAGAACTCGACCCTGATAATTCTTCCTCCCTTTTCAGCCGGGGTCAACTCTTACAGGAAAGAAGCATTTGCTCACCAAGGAGCAACCAACGTTACTTTCCTTTTTAAGGCAGACCCCATTTCGGAAGGGAAACCAAACAGGAAGTCGCACAGGTTTCGTATAAATGCAGAAAAACGCTGAGGTGTTACATGTACATACACCTGAAAAATGGACAATACTATGATTTGTTAGCCTGTAAACGGAGATAATCCGTGAGCATTACGTAGTGGATTATCTCACTTACCCGTATGTGGCGTGCATGACGGTAAACACATTTTGACTACATGTAACTGTTGACCTGTTGAATTAAATTTATCGGGATTTCAGACCTGAATACAGATTTGCACTAACTATAAATGTGTACGATTGTTAAGTTAGTTCCTTTTTCCTTTTTCCTTATTCCCTTTTCCTTATTCCTTTTTCCTTATTCCCTTTTCCTAATTCCTTTTTTCTTTTTCCTTATTCCTTTTTCCTTATTCCTTTTCCCTTTTTCCTTATTCGCTTTTCAGGCTCATAGAACTTTGCGAAACTGTGCCAAAATAGATTCGCATATAGCACATTCATGATCAGTTTTACTTCTAAGAATAATGGTATAGATTTCCGAAGCTCAACGCTACAAACTGCGAATAAGGAAAAAGGAAATGAACGAACAATTACTTTTTCCTTATTCGATTTTCAGTCTCATAGAACTTTGCGGATCTGTGCAATAGAAGATTCGAATAAAGCACAGTCATGATCATTTTTACTTCTAAGAAAATGGTATAGATTTTCAAAGCTCAACGCCACAAAATGCGAATAAGGAAAAAGGAAATGAACGAAAAATTTCTTTTTCCTTATTCGATTTTCAGTCTTATAGAACTTTGCGGATCTGTGCAATAGAAGATTCGCATATAGCACATTCATGATCATTTTTACTTCTAAGAATAATGGTATAGATTTCCAAAGCTCAACGCTACAAACTGCGAATAAGGAAAAAGGAAATGAACAAACAATTCCTTTTTCCTTATTCGATTTTCAAACTCATAGAACTTTGCAGATCTTTGCAATAGAAGATTCGCATATAGCACATTCATGATCATTTTTACTTCTATGAATAATTGTACAGACTTCCAAAGCTCAACGGTACAAACTGCGAATAAGGAAAAAGGAAATGAACGAACAATTCCTTTTTCCTTATTCGATTTTGAGACTCAAAGAACTTTGCGGATTTGTACAATAGAAGATTTGCATATAGCACATTCATGATCATTTTTACTTCTAAGAATAATGGTATAGATTATCAAAGCTCAAAGGTTCAAACTGCGATTAAGGAAAAAGGAAATGAACGAAAAATTCCTTTTTCCTTATTCGATTTTCAGACTCATAGAACTTTGCGGACCTGTGCAATAGAAGATTCGCATATAGCACATTAATGATCATTTTTACTTCTAAGAATAATGGTATAGATTATCAAAGCTCAAAGGTTCAAACTGCGATTAAGGAAAAAGGAAATGAACGAAAAATTCCTTTTTCCTTATTCGATTTTCAGACTCATAGAACTTTGCGGACCTGTGCAATAGAAGATTCGCATATAGCACATTCATGATCATTTTTACTTCTAAAAATAATGGTATAGATTTCCAAAGCTCAACGCTACAAACTGCGAATAAGGAAAAAGGAAATGAACGAAAAATTCCGTTTTCCTTATTCGATTTTGAGACACATAGAGTTTTGCGGATCGGTGCAATAGAAGATTCGCATATAGCACATTCATGATCATTTTTACTTCTTAGAAAAATGGCATAGATTTCCAAAGCTCAACGCTACAAACAGCGAATAAGGAAAAAGGAAATGAACGAACAATACCTTTTTCCTTATTCGAATTTGAGACTCATAGAACTTTGCGCATCTGTGCAATAGAAGATTTGCATATAGCACATTCATGATCATTTTAACTTCTAAGAATAATGGTATAGATTTCCAAAGCTCAACGTTTCAAACTGTGAATAAGGAAAAAGGAAAAGAACGAAAAATTCCTTTTCCCTTATTCGATTTTCAGACTTATAGAATTTTGCAGACCTGTGCAATAGAAGATTCGCATATAGCACATTCATGATCATTTTTACTTCTAAGAATAATTGTATAGACTTCCAAAGCTCAACAGTACAAACTGCGAATAAGGAAAAAGGAAATGAACGAAAAATTCCTTTTTCCTTATTCGATTTTGAGACTCATAGAACTTTGCGGATCTGTGCAATAGAAGATTTGCATATAGCACACCAATGATTATTCTTACTTCTAAGAATAATGGTATAGATTTCCAAAGCTCAACGGTACAAACTGCGAATAAGGAAAAAGGAAATGATCGAAAAATTCCTTTTTCCTTATTCGATTTTGTGACTCATAGAACTTCGCGGACCTGTGCACTAGAAGATTTGTATATAGCACATTCATGATCATTTTTACTTCTAAGAATAATTATATAGACTTCCAAAGCTCAACAGTACAAACTGCGAATAAGGGAAAAGGAAATGAACGAACAATTCCTTTTTCCTTATTCGATTTTCAGTCTCATAGGCCTTTGCGGATCTGTGCAAAAGAAAATTTGCATATAGCACATTCATGATCATTTTTACTTTGAAGAATAATGGTATAGATTTCCAAAGCTCAACGGTTCAAACTGCGAATAAGGAAAAGGAAATGAACGAAAAATTCCTTTTCCCTTATTCGATTTTCAAACTCATAGAACTTTGCGGACCTGTGCAATAGAAGATTCGCATATAGCACATTCATGATAGTTTTTACTTCTAAGAATAATTGTATAGACTTCCAAAGCTCAACGGTACAAACTGCGAATAAGGAAAAAGGAAATAAACGAAAAAATCCTATTTCCTTATTCGATTTTGAGACTCACTGACCTTTGCAGATATGTGCAATAGAAGATTTGCATATAGCACATTCATGATTATTCTTATTTCTAAGGATAATGGTATAGATTTCCAAAGCTCAACGGTACAACCTGCGAATAAGGAAAAAGGAAATGAACGAAAAATTCCTTTTTCCTTATTTGATTTTCAGACTCATAGACCTTTGCGGACCTGTGCAATAGAAGATTCGCATATAGCACATTCATGATCATTTTTACTTCTAAGAATAATTGTATAGATTTCCAAAGCTCAACGCTACAAACTGCGAATAAGGAAAAAGGAAATGAACGAAAAATTCCTTTTTCCTTATTCGATATACAGACTCATAGAACTTTGCGGGCCTGTGCAATAGAAGATTCGCATATAGCACATTCATGATCATTTTTACTTCTAAGAATAATGGTATAGATTTCCAAAGCTCAACGCTACAAACTGCGAATAAGGAAAAAGGAAATGAACGAAAAATTCCTTTTTCCTTATTCGATTTTGAGACGCATAGAACTTTGCGGATCGGTGCAATAGAAGATTCGCATATAGCACATTCATGATCATTTTTACTTCTTAGAATAATGGCATAGATTTCCAAAGCTCAACGCTACAAACAGCGAATAAGGAAAAAGGAAATGAAAGAACAATTCCTTTTTCCTTATTCGAATTTGAGACTCATAGAACTTTGCGCATCTATGCAATGGAAGCTTCGCATATAGCACATTCATGATCATTTTAACTTCTAAGAATAATGGTATAGATTTCCAAAGCTCAACGGTTCAAACTGCGAATAAGGAAAAAGGAAATGAACGAAAATTCATTTTTCCTTATTCGATTTTCAGACTCATAGAACTTTGCAGACCTGTGCAATAGAAGATTCGCATATAGCACATTCATGATCAT
Source organism: Ctena decussata (assembly GCA_963989385.1). Classification (NCBI taxonomy): domain Eukaryota; kingdom Metazoa; phylum Mollusca; class Bivalvia; order Lucinida; family Lucinidae; genus Ctena; species Ctena decussata. Next base: position 11,190,592 of record OZ022510.1, on the reverse strand, counting down.
TTTTACTTCTAAGAATAGTTGTATAGACTTCCAAAGCTCAACGGTACAAACTGCGAATAAGGAAAAAGGAAATGAACGAAAAATTCCTTTTTCCTTATTCGATTTTGAGACTCGTAGAATTTTGCGGATCTGTGCAATAGAAGATTTGCATATAGCACACTCATGATTATTCTTACTTCTAAGAATAATGGTATAGATTTCCAAAGCTCAACGCTACAAACTGCGAATAAGGAAAAAGGAAATGATCGAAAAATTCCTTTTTCCTTATTCGATTTTCAGACTCATAGAACTTCGCGGACCTGTGCACTAGACGATTTGCATATAGCACATTCATGATCATTTTTACTTCTAAGAATAATTATATAGACTTCCAAAGCTCAACGGTACAAACTGCGAATAAGGAAAAAGGAAATGAACGAACAATTCCTTTTTCCTTATTCGATTTTCAGTCTCATAGAACTTTGCGGATCTGTGCAAAAGAAGATTTGCATATAGCACATTCATTATAATTTTTACTTCTAAGAATAATGGTATAGATTTCCAAAGCTCAACGGTTCAAACTGCGAATAAGGAAAAGGAAATGAACGAAAAATTCCTTTTCCCTTATTCGATTTTCAGACTCATAGAACTTTGCGGACATGTGCAATAGAAGATTCGCATATAGCACATTCATGATAGTTTTTACTTCCAAGAATAATTGTATAGACTTCCAAAGCTCAACGGTACAAACTGCGAATAAGGAAAAAGGAAATAAACGAAAAATTCCTATTTCCTTATTCGATTTTGAGACTCATAGACCTTTGCAGATCTGTGCAATAGAAGATTTGCATAAAGCACATTCATGATTATTCTTATTTCTAAGGATAATGGTATAGATTTCCAAAGCTCAACGGTACAACCGGCGAATAAGGAAAAAGGAAATGAACGAAAAATTCCTTTTTCCTTATTCGATTTTCAGACTCATAGAACTTTGCGGACCTGTGCACTAGCAGATTCGCATATAGAACATTCGCAGTTTGTAGCGTTGAGCTTTGGAAATCTATACCATTATTCTTGGAAGTAAAAATGATCATGAATGTGCTATATGCGAATCTTCTATTGCACAGATCCGCAAAGTTCTATGAGTCTCAAATTCGAATAAGGAAAAAGGAATTGTTCTTTCATTTCCTTTTTCCTTATTCGCTGTTTGTAGCGTTGAGCTTTGGAAATCTATGCCATTATTCTAAGAAGTAAAAATGATCATGAATGTGCTATATGCGAATCTTCTATTGCACCGATCCGCAAAGTTCTATGCGTCTCAAAATCGAATAAGGAAAAAGGAATTTTTCGTTCATTTCCTTTTTCCTTATTCGCCGTTTGTACCGTTGAGCTTTGGAAGTCTATACAATTATTCTTAGAAGTAAAAATAATCATGAATGTGCTCTATGCGAATCTTCTAGTGCACAGGTCCGCAAAGTACTATGAGTCTGAAAATCGAATAAGGAAAAAGGAATTTTTCGTTCATTTCCTTTTTCCTTATTCGCAGGTTGTACCGTTGAGTTTTGGAAATCTATACCATTATCCTTAGAAGTAAGACTAATCATGAATGTGCTATATGCAAATCTTCTATTGCACAGATCCGCAAAGTTCTATGAGTCTCAAAATCGAATAAGGAAAAAGGAATTTTTCGTTCATTTCCTTTTTCCTCATTCGCAGTTTGTACCCTTGAGCTTTGGAAGTCTATACAAATATTCTTAGAAGTAAAAACTATCATGAATGTGCTATATGCGAATCTTCTATTGCACAGGTCCGCAAAGTTCTATGAGTCTGAAAATCGAATAAGGACAAAGGATTTTTTCGTTCATTTCCTTTTCCTTATTCGCAGTTTATAACCGTTGACCTTTGGAAATCTATACCATTATTCTTAGAAGTAAAAATGATCATGAATGTGCTATATGCGAATCTTGTATTGCACAGATCCGCAAAGATCTATGAGACTGATAATCGAATAAGGAAAAAGGAATTTTTCGTTCATTTCCTTTTTCCTTATTCGCAGTTTGTACCGTTGAGCTTTGGAAATCTATGCTTTTATTCTTACAAGTAAAAATGATCATGAATGTGCTATATGCTAATTTGCTATTGCACAGATCCGCAAAGTTCTGTAAATCTGAAAATCGAATTAGGAAAAAGGAATTGTTCGTTCATTTCCTTTTTCCTTATTCGCCGTTTGTAGCTTTGAGCTTTGGAAATCTATACAATTATTCTTAGAAGTAAAAATGATCATGAATGTGCTATATGCGAAGCTTCTATTGCACAGATGCGCAAAATTCTATGAGCCTGAAAATCGAATAAGGAAAAAGGACTTGTTCGTTCATTTCCTTTTTCCTTATTCGCAGTTTGTACCGTTGAGCTTTGGAAGTCTATACAATTATTCTTAAAGGCAAAAATAATCATGAATGTGCTCTATGCGAATCTTCTAGTGCACAGGTCCGCAAAGTACTATAAATCTGAAAATCGAATAAGGAAAAAGGAATTTTTCGTTCATTTCCTTTTTCCATATTCGCAGGTTGTACCGTTGAGCTTTGGAAATCTATACCATTATCCTTAGAAGTAAGACTAATCATGAATGTGCTATATGCAAATCTTCTATTGCACAGTACCGCAAAGTTCTATGAGTCTCAAAATCGAATAAGGAAAAAGGAAATTTTCGTTCATTTCCTTTTTCCTCATTCGCAGTTTGTACCGTTGAGCTTTGGAAGTCTATACAAATATTCTTAGAAGTAAAAACTATCATGAATGTGCTATATGCGAATCTTCTTTTGCACAGGTCCGCAAAGTTCTATGAGTCTGAAAATCGAATAAGGACAAAGGATTTTTTCGTTCATTTCCTTTTCCTTATTCGCAGTTTATAACCGTTGACCTTTAGAAATCTATACCATTATTCTTAGAAGTAAAAATGATCATGAATGTGCTATATGCAAATCTTGTATTGCACAGATCCGCAAAGATCTGAGACTGATAATCGAATAAGGAAAAGGGAATTTTTCGTTCATTTCCTTTTTCCTTATTCGCAGTTTGTACCGTTGAGCTTTGGAAATCTATGCATTTATTCTTACAAGTAAAAATGATCATGAATGTGCTATATGCTAATCTGCTATTGCACAGATCCGCAAAGTTCTATAAATCTGAAAATCGAATTAGGAAAAAGGAATTGTTCGTTCATTTCCTTTTTCCTTTTTCGCAGTTTGTAGCGTTGAGCTTTGGAAATCTATGCATTTCTTCTTACAAGTAAAAATGATCATGAATGTGCTATATGCTAATCTGCTATTGCACAGATCCGCAAAGTTCTATAAATCTGAAAATCGAATTAGGAAAAAGGAATTGTTCGTTCATTTCCTTTTTCCTTTTTCGCAGTTTGTAGCGTTGAGCTTTGGAAATCTATACCATTATTCTTAGAAGTAAAAATGATCATGAATGTGCAATCTGCGAATCTTCTATTGCACAGATCTGCAAAGTTCTATGAGCCTGAAAATCGAATAAGGAAAAAGGAATTTTTCGTTCATTTCCTTTTTCCTTATTCGCAGTTTGTACCGTTGAGCTTTGGAAATCTATACTATTATTCTTAGAAGTAAGAATGATCATGAATGTGCTATATGCAAACTTCTATTGCACAGATCCGCAAAGTTCTATGAGTCTCAAAATCGAATAAGGAAAAAGGAATTGTTCGTTCATTTCCTTTTTCCTTATTCGCAGTTTGTACCATTGAGCTTTGGAAGTCTATACAATTATTCTTAGAAGTAAAAATGATCATGAATGTGCTATATGCGAATCTTCTATTGCACAGGTCTGCAAAGGTCCATGAGTTTGAAAATCGAATAAGGAGAAAGGAATTTTTCGTTCATTTCCTTTTTCCTTATTCGCAGTTTGAACCGCTGAGCTTTGGAAATCTATACCAGCATTCTTAGAAGTAAAAATGGTCATGAATGTGCTATATGCGAATCTTCTTTGGCACAGTTTCGCAAAGTTCTATGAGCCTGAAAAAAAAAGGAAAAAGGAATAAGGAAAAAGGAATAAGGAAAAAGGAAAAAGGAAAAAGGAATAAGGAAAAAAGAAAAAGGAACTAACTTAACAATCGTTAAATGTGTATCAATATTAATTAATAAACAAATAAATGAAAAAATAAGAATAAAAAAAATAATTATATAAAATTGAATAAAAATAAAGAACTGTCTACATGACTTTTCTGCAGTATTATGTATCGCTGAGCCACTTGAGGAACGTCGTTAGGAGTATTGAACGGAACTGAACTCTTCTGCAACTTTCCTGTCCTTGATCTTAAATAATACACAAACGCGGTTTATTGCTGGCTTCATATCTCTTCACATTCTATTCTTAATTAAATTTAAACAGGAAAAAGGCGCTTACAAACTTTTCTCCATCTAACTATTCTAAAGCTGAACAAGTTAGTTGTTCAGGAAAGAGTGTACTTAGCCATGAAACACGAAAACTATTTCTCTGGAACGAAAATATTTGTCTCTTTTGACACACACAGGGTATAATCGATTCCGCCAATTTTCGCTTCCTGCAGAGACAGTCCGTCTTATTTGGCTTCCGCCGAGACTGTCCGCGAACTCTTGCTTCCTGCAGGGACTACTGTCCTCGAAAATAGCTTCCTGCCGAGACTGTCCACGTGACTCTGCTTCCTGCCGAGAGCCTCGGCAAGAAGCAGAATCACGCGGACAGTCTCTGCAGGAAGCCATATATCATATACAGAAGTCTCGGTAAGAAGCAACAGTTCGCGGACAGTCTCGGCGGAAGCCAAATATGATGTACTGTGATTGCAGGAAGCGAAAATTGGCGGAATCGATTATACCCTATGACACAGTGACGCCTGAGAAAGGAAAGCATTTGCTTCCAAAGGAGGAACGGAAAGAATTTGTAGGGGAAAGAGAAGTACTCGTTAAGATAAAAAAAAATAGCCACATTCAAAATGCATAGTGAAGGCCGATAGTGAAAACACTATAAAGGGTACCAAGTCTTACGTAGTAAAAGCTTCCAAAGAACCAATGTCTCTCCTTCGGTCCCGGCAGGTCACCGTACACTTTATGCACCCATCTTACATAATTGACTAGCCTGGCCACCCAGTAAATAAAGTAGATCAGGACCGCTATTGCTGTGGTCTGTAACACCAGGGAAGCTGAAAGTCGCCATGTTCCGGGCACCAGCGACGTAATTTCCAGGGAACCAATAATTCCGAGCAACATGGCCACACCCTGAAATAAAAGTACACCAAACCAAAAATATATACGGAGATACAAAAACACCTGTATATATGTGCTGAGCTATCTGTAGTAGGTTTTACACCAACATATTTTAGAATATAGGGGTCCTATTTATTAAACCACGTAAGTCGTTGCTATGCTGTTGCTAAGGCTAAATTTCTATGAAGGACATTCCCTACAACTATGAAATTCGCTTCGGAGGAACAGTCTGAAAAGGGCTGTTCCCCCACAGCAAATTTCATAGTTATAGGAAATCTCCTTCATAGAAATTTAGCCTTAGCAACAGCATAGCAACCACTTAAGTCGTTTTATAAATACGGCCCAGGTCTATTTGTAACAGTACGTTACAGGTCAGCCTCCCATTCCCTCTTGGACATAAAAAAAAGAAAAAAATATCATAAGGTTGCACTCCACAGTTTTTTGGATAGCTTGGTGACTCCACAGGGGGTCAGCCAAACATAGTGACATTCCAGCCTGATTGAATGCATGAATCATTCTTTCTTCTCTTTGAATGAGCTGTACATATGCCTAAATACACTTTATAGCCATTTATAACCCCTATAAGGTCCTTATATGAATATTGTTGCAGAGAAAATGACACCCCACCCACTTTTTGGGGCCAGAAAATTTCTTCAAAAATGGCATTATTACCCATGCTCTACTCAAGAGCAGGACAATTGTTGACACCTAAAGCTTACAAATTTACCTAGAGGGCTTACAGATGATCACTGTCAACTGCAACTGAATACCTGCCAGCCGTTTAGATTTTCTGCTATTCTTAATTGAAAATGAGCACCATCATTTTGACAATTTATATTTCCCGCTTTATCAGTGCAGCCATAGTTTCGCATCCATGCCGCGCAGTGATTGGATGGTTTTCGAGTTGGAAATAAATTCAGTTTTTACTTTCCTGACACATGCTCACTTAAAGGGAAGAAAAGTTTCCTGCATATAAGGAGCCAAAAAGAATTTATAGCCCAAGATACAAGCCTACCCCCAAATATTAGCATTTTTGTCCCCGGCCAAAAGTGCGAAACTGTGAATGGCAACCTTAAAGCATAGATTTTCTATTCAATCCAGGCAGAATTTGGTTCAGATTTATAATTTAGCATTTTTCTGAGCAAAGAGAATGAAAGAAAGGGTGCTGAGATGCAATCTGGCAAAATTATTGCTGATTTTAAACTGTACCCTTTTTCGAAGTCTGAAAAAGCGTCGCTTTCAAGAAATGGACCGTAGCTGTAGCGCATTCACAACTGTGCAACACTGAAACGCGCAATGCTCTGAACCATTTTGTTTCTTTAGTCGGTCAATGTTGAGGAATCCAAAACATGTTTTCTAACTGCCTCAAATGAAAACTGAAAATCCATGATGGCCCTTTATGGTTGCACTCCACAGTTTTTTGGATAGCTTGGTGACTCCACAGGGGGTCAGCCAAACAAAGTGACATTCCAGCCTGATTGAATGCATGAATCATTCTTTCTTCTCTTTGAATGAGCTGTACATATGCCTAAATACACTTTATAGCCATTTATAACCCCTATAAGGTCCTTATATGAATATTGTTGCAGAGAAAATGACACCCCACCCACTTTTTGGGGCCAGAAAATTTCTTCAAAAATGGCATTATTACCCATGCTCTACTCAAGAGCAGAACAATTGTTGACACCTAAAGCTTACAGATTTACCTAGAGGGCTTACAGATGATCACTGTCAACTGCAACTGAATACCTGCCAGCCGTTTAGATTTTCTGCTATTCTTAATTGAAAATGAGCACCATCATTTTCACAATTTATATTTCCCGCTTTATCAGTGCAGCCATAGTTTCGCATCCATGCCGCGCAGTGATTGGATGGTTTTCGAGTTGGAAATAAATTCAGTTTTTACTTTCCTGACACATGCTCACTCAAAGGGAAGAAAAGTTTCCTGCATATAAGGAGCCAAAAAGAATTTATAGCCCAAGATACAAGCCTACCCCCAAATATTAGCATTTTTGTCCCCGGCCAAAAGTGCGAAACTGTGAATGGCAACCTAAGGGCGGTATTATGTGGTAAATACAAAAATCTGGTTAAAACCATAAAAATTAACGCATATCTCAGAAAGTTAGCCGAATTCTTAGTATTGTTGTTCTCTACAGTTTAAAATAGACTGTACGAAAAGTACGAGACTGTGACCAAGACAGGTGTGTAATTGTAAGTATCCCTCCTTGAAAAGCAGACTCTTCTGTTTAGTTTTGTTTTTTTTTGTTTGTTTTTTTTGTTTTGTTTTTTGTGTGTGTTTTTTTGTGTGTGTTTTTTTCAGAACTAAGTCAAAATTTGATTACAGTCTACTTCTTTGTATTTTCTCTGCTCAGCTTCATAATTTGTGAAACAAGATGAAAAAATAGTATTAAAACGTATGTCACAGGGATACACTTGTACTGCCTTGCGGTACAATCCCGCTTTTATGCGATGGGGTAGAGTGCTCGACTTAAGATCGAAGGGTCCCCGGTTCGATCCTCTGCCGCGGCATGAGATTTTCTAAAGAATCCGTGACCAATGGCACCCAACGTAAATGACCTACATGTGCATTAGAACTCCTTAAGACTCATTTCCTGAGCAATTCGAGGACAAATTCAATACGGAGGGGGAGAATGTCACAGGGTACAGGTTAGGTATATCATACACTTGTACTGCCTTGCTTTTATAGCCGGCTTTTATAGCGACGTGGTAGAATGCTCGGTTCGATCCTCGGCCGGGGCATGAGATTTTTTAAGAGTCCGTGACACGTAACTCTGAATAAATTGAAGTATCTTAACTCAGACCTACACCCATTTTCAATATTAAAAATCGTTTGTTTTTTCGGGGGGGGGGTTAGATTTTTTTCGTAGCAAATTCTCCTTTGATGATTTCTTGTAGAAATAACAGGAACAAGTCAAGTCGAAGGCTGTTTGGATATGTCCCCCCTTTTCTTTCTCCCTCTCTCTGGGAGACGGTCGGATATAAACTGATACTGTTTCAAAGGGCTGTTAAGCCCAAAACCAACCAACCAACATCCAAAATATCAGACCCGATATAACCTTAAGATTTGTTTATTAGATCAATGCATGCCACAAAGGACGAAATCATAAAAAACTGGTTATTAGAAGTATTTCGGAGAGAGTTCTAACAAGAGGCAACATCACCCAGCAGGCACACAACCTTAAATCAACATTGAATAAACCTTGATTCAACGTCATGGCGTTGAATCAAGGTTTATTCAAGGTTGATTCAAGGTTGTGTGCCCAGTGGGTCAGATTATTCTATCTCGTTAACCGTTTAGGGTCAAGTCAGGTAAATTCGGACAGCAGCTAAATTCGGACAGTGACATTGTTTCCTTTGTATGTCAGTTGTTTGTAATTAAAACAAAATTAACTGGGCAAACAATGAAAATCCTGAGCCGTCTCACCAGGATTTACACTGTTTGCAGTGGTATGTCCGAATTTGCCCGCTATCCGAAGTTACCAGGCTCGACCCAAGCAGACTAAAGAGAGTTTCATATTCGTTTAGCTCATTTATTCAAGCCTTGTTAAATGTTTAAGCAATATCGAATGGACGAGTCCTAGACTGGCTGCAGTCTGAAACATTGACTTGCATTTTCTTTTTCATTCTTTTTAATAAGTCTCATGCCTCTAAAACCCCACTTTTATTTTGGTCTGATAAAACAGAGGTAATTAAGACTTTCTACAGACCCCATTGAATAGACAAGCATCATTTCAGAGAATAATATAAAGAAAATATGTTTTATCGACTAAAGCCAGTCTAGATGTGTCCATTTGTCAACCAAAGAGTGGCCGACTTAGTTTCCTTTTTATCACTGTGCTTTTTATACTGTTTTAATCCATTTTCGCAGCAATATCCATTTGTCTCATGCGAAAGTGTAGACTGGGATCAGACGCCGTATTTTATAGCGTCTGATCTGGACCTGTACTTCATGCGTATGTCCTATTAATGGGACGCCAGGCATTTAGGGTCGAGTCGGGTAAGTTCGGACAGCGGGTGAATTCTGACAGTGACATCGTTTCCTTTATATGTCAGTTGTTAGGAATTAAAACAAAATTAACAGGGCAAACAGTGAAAACCCTTTTGAGACGGCTCATAATGAGCCGTCTCATCTGGATTTTCACTGTTTGCAATGGTATGTCCGAATTTACCCGCTGTCCGAAATTACCCGACTCGACCCGTAAAACAACAAACAATACAACATTAACACTCCAGTACCAAACAAAAAATATATTTATTTACCTTTCGGTTCTACTCTTATCAACTGTATCACAGAAACCTTCTTTACACAAGATGCATAACGAGTCCTACAAAATAACACACTGCCTGGCCTATTTTACGTGAATAAATAATAAATCTATTCAAGTACGTCTCGTATTCCGGGCATATAGAGTTACTCTCCTGAAAATATATTATTTTTTTAATGCAATGTGTATGTGATACATATCAATGTAGCACCGAAAAATTCAAAATAGTTTCATCTAAAAACTTTTAAATGAAACAGCATACTCTCTCTCTCTCTCTCGTCTTCTTCCTCTTTCTTTTATTGTTTCGAGTCTTCTTCTTTCTTTTATTTTTTTTCCTGTCAAAACACCTTTATTCTATTTACGGCATTTGATCAGAAGTGATATATAGGCCTACATGCAAAAAAAGAAACAAAAACTGTGAATATAAATTTGTTGCGGTGTGTTTTTGTTTCCTGCTGCCTGGTACGATATACTCGATTTTTCGGCATTAAAGAGGCCGTTTACATGGGCTGTCTTGACATACATGTGTAAGACATGCATGTTTTAGACCTGCTGGGGCCGTATTCATAAAATGACTTAAGTCGTTGCTATGCTGTTGCTAAGGCTAAATTTCTTTGAAGCAGATTCCCTACAACTATGAAATTTAGTCTGGAGGAACAGTCTTTGTAAGACTGTTCTTCCAGACCAAATTTCATAGTTGTAGGGAATCGCCTTTATAGATATTTAGCCTTAGCAACTGCATAGCAACGACTGAAGTGGCTTTATGAATACGGCCCAGGTCTTTCTTGTTTACACGACATGTCTTTGCCCTGCATGCTTTTATTTCCTGTCATCATACTGGTGTAAAATAGAAGCTGAAAATGTTTCCAAATTATTGATATATCTATAATTCGATTAATGGATATCAATAATTCGAATTCGTCATAATGATATCAATAATTTGAATTAGTGACATCACAAACTCGAATAATGGATGTCTATAATTCACTCCAATTAATGGATATCAATACTTCGAAGTATTGATATCACTAATTCAAATTAATGAGATCAATAATTCAAATTATGGATATCTATAAATATGGAATAAGTAGAAAAACGGCATCCCATGGAGATGTATTCTATATATTTCCAATTATGGATATCCATAAATAAATTAAAGATTTCAGTAAATCAGACTGAATTATTGTTATCCATCAATTGAATTATGGATATCCATAAATCTTCGCAAAGCAGTCAGTATTTAAACGTATTATTTGCGAAGACTGCTTATTGATATCCATAAATCTAATTAGTGATATCTAGAAATAGGCAGGTTAATTCAAATCTATCATTCAAATTATGGACATCATTAATTCAGATTATGCATATCCTATTAAATGATTCATGGATGTCACTTCTTCCACATATGAATATCATTAATTCAGTTATTAATTGATATCCATAATTCGAATTATGATATCCATAATTCGATTTATGGGTATCCGTAAATAATGATTGATATCCATAAACAATTATCGATATCAATATATCGAATATGGATATCTGTAAATAGGAAATACATTGTCAAACTGCACCCCAAAGACCTCGCCTCTGAAAATCCGTAAAGCTTCAGAAATTTTAACAGTGAAGAGCTTCAGTTTTTAGCTCGCCTGAACGAAAGTTCAGGAAGAGCTATTGTTGTCACCCTGGCGTCGGCGTCAGCGTCAGCGTCCGCGTCCGCGTCAGCGTCAGCGTCAGCGTCCGCGTCCGCGTCCGCGTCCGCGTCCGGATTGGATGTTTTGGTTAAAGTTATTTAAAGACCTATATCTCCTTAACCCATTGATGGATTCTTTTGATACTTGCACTGTAGTTAGATATTGGTCCAAAGTTTAACAGGGTACCACCTCCACCCCACTCCGTGACCTTGATGTCAAGGTCATGGACTTTGAAAATTGGGAGTCTTTTGAACTGGATGTTTTGGTTAAAGTTTTATAAAGCCCAATATCTCCTTAACCCATGGATGGATTCCTTTGATACTTGTACTGTAGTTAGATATTGGTCCAAAGTTTTCCAGGGTACTACCCCCACCCCCCTCAGTGACCTTGATGTCAAGGTCATGGACTTAGAAAATTATCTTTTTATTTTTTCAATGTTTTGGTTAAAGTTTTTTTAAAGACACATATCTCATGAACCCATTGATGAATTCTTTTTATATTTGCACTGTAGTTAGATATTGGTCCAAAGTTTTACACAGTACTACCCCAACCCCGCTCAGTGACCTTGATGTCAAGGTCAGGGACTTAGGAAATCGGTCTTTATTAAAGTTTTCTAATTGCATACTGATTCATAATGCTTGGCAGAGACTTAGTTTACACTTGAACTGATGTTAGACACTTTTTTGAGTTTTTACAAAACACTATATACTTACCCCACTGGATGACCTTGAAGTCAAGGTTATTGACTTTGAATTTTGGTTAAAGTTTTATATTTATGAATACATAATTTCACAGTGCCACAATGGACTCAGTTGATACTTATACATGTACTTGGACTGATGTTAGGTAATGGTTCAAGGTTTGATACATCCCAGCCTCCCCCCACCCCTACCCCACTCCTCCCCCTACCCCCTTAGTTCTTTGACCTCAAGCTGATGAACTTTGAAATTTCATGTAATTTTTTTCTTATTTTAATTTTATTTTAAGACATTTCTGAGATAGCTTTTGTTTATAAATGTGTTGTCATTATGGACATGCTTGCCTGAAGTTTTATGCATAGCAGTCCACACCACCATAGTGACTGTGTGATGGGCAAGCACCTATTCAGGCGAGCTATGCTGTCAGGCGACAGCTCTTGTTTTCTTCCTTTTCCCTTGTAAGTATCTGGAACAGAATGTTTTGCTTTTTCACCCTCAGAAACCATTAACCCGGTCAGTAACCTGAGAGAAACCTATTCTGGTTGGATGATTCTGTCAGGTTTCCTATGTTTTAGACATAGCAAATAGAACATGTTCTATTCCACCGGTCTAAGACACTGGAGTCATTAAACTAAGAAATAGCAGTGTTTATACACAGGTTTTGACATACAAGTCTAACATGTATGTCAAGACAGCCCTAGTAAATGGCCTCTACACTGACTAAATGAAGCGATTGCGTTCTTATACTGAGGTAAATGACCTTTGACATTGAAACGGTCGTTGACACGAGAAAGGTTAATTTAGCCCAGATACATGTGCATAACTCCACAGGTAAACGAGGCAGAGTTGAATCAACTTGTGCATCTATGCAGTCTAATCAGAGACTTCTCTGTTTGCCTAAGCAAATCATGACTCTCCGGGAATCAATAAATAGAAGGTGGGTATTCTGATAGGTATGCACGGATGTACATGCTAATTTTAGCATTTGTTGCACGCATATGGATAAATGACCTTTTCACTTGTCACAATAACCTTTTGACAGTGTCCATGGTGTCTCAATCGATATTTTCAATATGAGTACCTCCTGACTCTTGAAGCTGTGTAGTGTGTTCAAAACAATATTCCTTATGAAAAAACATGGAATTCTATGTATTGATATTCGTCGTTCTTATATCGCTGGAACTATTTTTTGCGAATTCTGAAGATGCACCTACTATTACGACAAAAGTTGGAACAATTATTGGTACGGTCAAAGAAACTGACGTGTTCGGAAAACCAATGAAAACATACCACTATTTTGGAATTCCGTACGCTGAGCCACCGGTAGGAGATCTGCGATTCAAGAAACCGGTTCCTAAAACCAAACTGAGCTCACCCTTTGACGCGTCGAAACACGGGAAAACGTGTTTACAAGTGCTAGTGTTTCCTTTTCCGGAGGATAAACATATGTCCCTAGGTGAAGATTGTCTGACGCTTAATGTTTATGTTCCTGTCGGGCTTGAGGGCAGTCAAGGGACTTTAGCCGTTATGGTTTTGATTCATGGCGGTGGATTGATATGTGGGGCATCCGAGCCTTACGTTTCTGACACCATTTCTGCCCAGGGTGATGTGATTGTTGTGACACTAAACTACAGACTGTCAGTTTGGGGATTTCTTAGCACTGGTGACGAGCATGCGCCAGGCAACTACGGCCTTTGGGATCAACATTTGGCAATAAAATGGGTTCATGATAATATTGAGGCTTTTGGCGGGGACACAGGCAGAGTGACAATCTTTGGGGAATCAGCTGGAGGGGCTAGTGTTGTTTACCAAAGTCTCTTTGAAGGAAACAAGGGTCTGTTCCAAAGGGCTATCACTCAAAGTGGCAGCATAACAAACCCTTGGGCTTCAAGCAAAACACCCAGAGAAGATGCTGTATTACTAGGAAAACTTGTGGGTTGTGAATATACTGAATCAGGTCCATTAATCGATTGCCTTCGCAATAAACCGCCCGACATTCTCAACGAAACACTTAACGACTTTTCAAATGGGCTTTTGAAATTGGAAATGCCATTTACTCCGACGGTTGATGGGGAATTCGTCAAAGAACCAGCGAAAGATTTATTACACGGATCCTCTGACCTTTCAGCACGAGATCGAGAGGTCTTTGCCTCCGTTGATTTCTTGTCCGGAATTTGTGCAGAAGAAGGGGTTTTGATGCTGGATCCTGAGTTCGGTATTGAAGACCCTGAAAATTTTGAACCCAATCGGACTTTCTTGGAAGACACATTACTTCCCCTGGCGATTCCTTATACTTTGAAGACGGAAATACCGGAAGTGGTAGCTAACGTAGTCGCGCATGCGTATACCGACTGGGAGGAACCGGAAAACATTGAAAAGCGGCGAAACAAAATAGTAGCACTTATGTCTGACATCTCATTCGGGGTGTCGCTTGCAGAGACTATTGCTCGGCACCATTCACTGGCACCGGACTCTAAAAACACATTTATGTATATATTTGACATACCGCCATCCCTGAGGGCTTTACCGACACCGTCATGGGCGAAGAAGGCAAACCATGGAGACGATTTGGTATATACATATTTTGAAGAAGCAGGAGGAATGGATTCATTCATTCCGAGGGAGGAAGTCTTTAAACCAACGGATGAAGATAGGGATACCCGCAAATTATATGATGACTATGTGGAGTAACTTTGCAAAAACTGGGTAGGTAGATTCCGTCGAAATAACGTTGTACTGACGTCCGATGCAACGTCATAACGTCGCATCGAAATCAGTACGACGTCGTTCGACGTCATGTGCTTACTGGGTATATACTTGTTACAACAAGATTTATCCACTTTTAAGAAGTATATAATAAACGAGCGTTTGACATTACAGGTTGACATGTCATGCTGCAATTAGCTTAATAATACCATACTGTAAGGTAGACCTTGTTTATTACAGATTTTTTTTACCAGTTATTTAAAAATTATCGCTGATTCTAACTAGCCAATGGTAAAATCTATTGATATATTGCGAGACAAATCAAAAGGCGGACTAGCGTGACGTTATTTAGCGCCATTCGAACGTCATTTTGATTCGTTTGATGACGCCAATTCTCATTTCCATGAGGATAGATCGCATCAAAAACTTACGAAATGCTGGTTAACGTCTCTGTTACAGTCAAAGCTATTGGCGGGAATTCTTCATGTAATAATGGCGGAAAACTGGAAAAATCTAAAAGAAACACTTGCATTTTCGTCCTTTCTTGCGTGTTAGAATCGAAACAGATTCTTGCTTACAAGTGATTTGTTGCCCATTATATCACTGGTTGTCGGTCAGTCGTCAGGATGATATCACTCGCGCTTCGCGCTCGTGATATATCCACTAAACGACTGACCTCCAACCAGTGATATATTGAGCAACAAATCACTGTGAGCAAGAATCTATTTCTTAATTACATGTAACACATAGTGTGGGGGTGTAAACTTTCAGTGCAGGGGCGTCCTACTTATTTGGATGCATGCAGTAGGTGCGGTTAGGGGTTCTTTGGACATTTTTCCCCTGTCATATCTTTTTTTTCTTTCTCTCTCGATGCAGACTGGAATACTGTCTCAAAGAGCCGTTAAACCTAATGCAACCAACCAATCAACCGCGAAATAGTTATTCATGACGTCGAAACCGGAATGAATTCACCCACAGCATGAAAATATGTAAGCAGGGGCGTAGCTAGGGGTAATTACACAGTACGCACAATCATGTTTTATACTCATTAAGGGCAATAATAGGGGTTAAGCCGCTAAGACTTTTCAAATTTTCGTGTCTGTTGCCCGTTAGTATTAAAATCATGCCCAACAAACAACATTTCAGCATGAAAATACACAGGTGTGTGTTGAAATTTTGTCAATTTGACAAAATTTTAATACGCACCTGCGTATTTGCGTAAACGTAGCTACGCCCTTGTGTAAGCAAAACAGAACAAAACATATGCATTACAACTCTCGAACATATGCGGTACAGCAGACATGGCATATATTATGACAACGCATATGATCATTAAAGACAATTTACCGAAAAGGAAGTGGCCTCCGTCCACTAGGGCCCGCGAAAGCGATGGGCAGCCTAGTGCCTCTCTGTAGCAGGGCCTGAGTGTCATTTCTCTCAGGTCGGTAAAGGTCTTAATAGTCTCGACATGGCTGATATATTATTTACTGTGACTTAACCACCACCGGAAAGGAAAAAGAAGATAATTGAACCGCGACACAAGAAAACCAACAAAGTGGTTGTGCGCCAAGCGCAGGCTAAGATCAGCCTGGGCATCCGCCCAGTCTGACCAGACTCTTTCCTCAGCGCTGAAAGGGAAGCTAAGAGTCTAAGCTACCTCCATTCGAACAGCGAAGACTCTGATCAGACTGGGTGATGCCCAGGCTGATCTGAGTCTAAGCTGGGCGCACAACCACCTCGTTGGTTTTGTCGTGTCGCGGCTCATATATAGATTGTATTTCGATTCTAGTTATTGCGGAGGAGCCCCGGTAGCTCTGTGGATTATGCGCTGGCCTGCTGATCTAGCGGTCCAGGGTTCAATTTCCGGGGTCGGAACCTTTGCAATCGTTAACGAGGTTCCATTTCACACAACCTTTCGATATCACTCTTCCATCATCCTGATATTACTTCTAGTTATTGCGATGCGTTCTAAAGGACTATTTTAAGGCAGGGAAATAAACCCCGTTGGATAAAATTTAATCTGAAAACTATATAGTATGAGATTGCCTTGTCTCAGATTGATCCAACATAGATTCCATTAGTCATGAAACACTTTATGCATCCAAATGTAAACATGTCTATGGAGCGTATTAATGTAAACATGTCTATGGAGCGTCTGATCAGAGTCTTCGCTGTCCGCATGGAGCTAGCTTAGACCCTAAGCTACCTTCAAGCGCACAGCGAGAACACTGATCAGACTGGGCGGATGTCCAACTTGATCTGAGTGCGCTTTGCGCACAACCACATTGTTGATTTTCTCGTGTCGCGGCTCAATTATAATTGCTTTCTTTTCTCTGCTTCAGGAACCCAAATACACCGATCCCTTTTAAAATGTTTTGGCCACGATATACAGCAGAAGGCCAGCAATATTTATATATAACAAGGCAGATGACCTCAGACTCTGTCAAAAGTTATCCTTTTTCAAGAGAACTCAATTTATGGCGGAAAGTTATTCCTGGTCTCATGGACGCTCTTGGAGAACAGAAGATTCAAGACTCAACAGGCTTTTGTGAGAAAGACGGAGGATGTTCACCATAGATAAATGAGCCGTGACACGAGAAAACCAACAAAGTGGTTGTGCGCACAGAGCATACTCAGATCAGCCTGGGCATCTGCCCAGTCTGATCAGACTCTTTGCTAAGCGCTTAAAGGGTAGCCAAGGGACTAAGCTATCTTCATACGGACAGCGAAGACTCTGATCAGACTGGGCGGATGCCCAGGCTGATCTGAGTCTGCGCTGGGCGCACAACCACATTGTTGGTTTTGTCGTGTCGCGGCTCAAATATACACTTTCACAGCCTAGGCGTCTTATATACTAAAATGATAAAGAAACGCAGGGTAAACACTAGGAAAGATCGAAGGCTATGTATTTGAATGTTATTTAATATTCTTTATAAATCTGTCAAAGGCTAGTATCTTTTATCTTTTAATTCTTGAGTTATTGGAAACAATTTGACGGTACATGTACCCCCAATATCGTAAAGTGAAATCGATCAGTTCATGTACTGGTCAGTAGGGATATGTCAACGTAGGGACGCCTACCTCATAAACCCACCTCACACAATCGGTTCCTTAAAGTTTTGGGGTCAGTGCTGCGATTGTGAGTGCCTGCCGTTTCAATGGCACTAAGGTGGCGATTATGCAGATCAGGGGCGTAGCTCGGCGCAATAAGATGTTACGCACAATCATTTTTCATACTCTTTGAGGGAAAACCTAGGGGCTAGGCCCCTAAAATATTTCATATTGCCACGTATATCGGCAGTTGGTACTTAAATCTTGTCCAGTTTGCAAAATTACAGCCTACAAATACGCAAGTGTGTGTTGAAATTTGTCAAAATTTTGACAAAATTTCAGTACGCACTTGCGTATTTGCGTATAGGTAGCTACGCCCTTGCAGATGGGCAAGATGTATAGCCCTGACTTGACGTTGCGTCGCTACGCACGCACGTTCCGATTGCGGTTGGTCGGTAAGCCTTCCAGTTTCTCTAAGACGGCGAACAAGACATTTTTGTGGAAACATTCACACCAAACTGCATAGCAACCTGCTGTTGCCTTTGACCTTGCATTAGCAACGCAATACCCTGAACCCTCTGAAATTCCGACAGCTGTACCATGATTGCAGGAGATGCAAATCCAGTTTTGTCATCGGAGAGAAGCAGGTTATCTAGAGTATCATGTGGTATGACAAACCTGTCAGTATTATTCTGCACGGGTCTTTTGCTTTTCACCCTTTGCCCTTACTGACAAGGTATATAACTTGCTTGAGTAATTTTAGGTACTGGATTTATTGCACAGTGATCCAGATAATCTCATAATATTAAACAAAACAGTTAAAATATTATTCCATATTTTGTTACTCTGCGTTTCTTTATCCTTTTAGTAGTTTGGTGTGTATACACAGGGTATAATCGATTCCGCCAATTTTCGCTTCCTGCAGAGACTGTCCGTCATATTTGGCTTCCGCCCAGTCTGATCAGAGTCTTCGCTGTCTGCACGTCATATTTGGCTTCCGCCGAGACTGTCCGCGAACTCTTGCTTCCTGCAGAGACTACTGTCCTCGAGAAATGGCTTCCTGCCGAGACTGTCGGCGTGATTCTGCTTCCTGCCGAGAGTCTCGGCAGGAAGCAGAATCACACGGACAGTCTCTGCAGAAAGCCATTTATCATGTACAGAAGTCTCGGCAGGAAGCAAGAGTTCGCGGACAGTCTCGGCGGAAGCCAAATATGACGTGCAGACAGCGAAGACTCTGATCAGACTGGGCGGATGCCCAGGCTGATCTGAGTCTGCGCTGGGCGCACAACCACATTGTTGGTTTTCTTGTGTCGTGGCTCATTTTATGGAGAATTATCTAGAAATGTCTGGGCCCCTGTGTCCTCTTTTGAGCGAACCAGTCCAAATTCAAAATGTGCAAAATTGACTGCTTTAAAGTGCCAACAAAGCAGACGACAAAATTTGCGTCTGCAAAATTGTGTTGAAACCAAGCTATATCATATTGAGAATTTGAAGCCTAGAGGACAAACAAATTAACAGTGAAGATATAATTAAGGCGGCTCATTATGAGCTGCCGCATAAGGATCTACACTGTTTAAATATTCAGGGAGGAACCTCTGTTGATGCCGAGGTTATTCTTTTTTTTTATTTCATTTTTCATTGTTGTTATCGTTGTTGAGAAAATGGTGTCAGTTTTTTTTTGTATTTTTTTTTTTTTTTGTGTGTGTGTGTGTGTGTGTGTGTGTGTGTTATTTAAAAGTTCATAGAAAATATTGGCCAACATAGAGTTTAGAGTTTATTAGTTATACAATAGGCCAAAGGCCCATGAGTACACTGTTTTAACAACATATAGCAATACAATGGACAATGGTGATCTATGAAAACAAGTAAAATATACATATCAGCATGGTTTAAGCATAAGTACAAATACAATCTAATACATGTACTAAGAAATTACAAGTTTTCAAAGCATTTCTTCAAAAAAAACATGTATCCCGAGTTGAGCATAAACAGTGTCTAGTTAGTTAAGCATAAATCGAATTACAATACTTCCAATGTGAATTGGGCATGGGTTAATTATTTTTGTTTATTTCTGAGGGTATCAGTTGTACATGTTTGCAAGCATCTTCGCTGATTAATCATATTCGACGTTCTCTTCCAAAATTAAGCCGCGTCACGACAAAACAAAGTATATAAGACTTAGATAAGCATGGACAGCCGCCCAGTCTGATCAGACTTTTCGCTGTGCCCTTAAAGGGTAGCTAAGGATCTAAGCTACCTTCATGCGAATACCGAAGCTTCCAGTCAGACTGAGCCACTGCTCAGGCTGATCGGAGTCTTCGCTGTCGAATATGCCACTGTTCGCGTTTAGTCGTGTCGGGGCTCAATCTTAGGCCGGCTGATCGAAGCTGTTGTACATTCCTCGGCGTCGAAAATGACGTGATGCTAGCATCAGTGTGAATATTGGCATGTAAACCTGTGTTAACCCTGTTTCCCATAAAAGGGAGATTGGCAAAACGTGCAAAACATGCAAACCCAGATCAGACGCCGCAAAAACGCGGCGTCTGATCAGGATCTACACTATTTGCATGAGATACATGTAAATTGGTATTTTTTCATTTCAAAAAAAAAAAGTAAAATAAAATATAAATGATAAAAACGACCTAACCAGACAACCCGATTTGGCAAATGGAGTCATCCATTTGATAAAGATAGAATAGTCCACTGGGCATAAATGGGTTAAAGGTGATTGAGTAAGCTTTCAAATAGCCTAGTCGCTAGGCGAAGAAGTTATATCTCAGTCAGCCATTCTATTTTCCCAGTTTTTGTAGCTAGTCTATACTCGACTTCTTCTCATAATGTAGGTCTCTATCAGATAAAGTTTCCTTTTAAAAGGAAAGGCTTGCCAAGTTAGCGCTTTGTGTAGTTCAATGTTTGTGGTATTTTGTGGTTTATGGTTTGTAGTCTTGAGATGGTATCTAATTGGAGACACTTTCTTCGTTTAAAAACGTCCACAACTGTAGTAAACAATGAGGTTACGCTACATTCTGGCTGTTCTGACAATCATATGATAACCTTCAGTAAAAAGGTCATTTTTTGTATTACTGCTAATGAAAAATATTTCATAAAAGCATTTAAAAATAAGGATTTTCGTAAACTGTTATGTATTGTTATATAAGAAATTTTAGGACCTTAGAAGATTTACTGGGAGTTACTTCGTTTATTTTTTTTTTTTATTTATTTATTTTGTGAAACTAAGCAGAACTGTGTTTGTACTTTGGAGCAAATGGACTACGCATAACTGGTGAAGTGTAAAATGAAAATAGTTCAAAGGGTATTCAAGTTACAGAGTGGACAAGAAAATGTTAATGGACATACTAATATACGGACAGAGACAGAACGACGGGAATTTGATTGCTATGTTCCCTGAACTGTTCGGTTAGGACAAAGTTATGTTTATTATAAGATCGTCATGCCTTGATGTTGAAAAAATACATCTTACACTGGGAAAGTACTTTTACAAGTCTCTTACATGTAAGTTGCTATATGATTCTTAATTTCTGATATGAGAAGGAAATAGTGGAAGTAGTTCGTCCTTCCAGCCTCATTTGTGACAGATTGGTAGGAACAAAAATCTTACTGTTCGCAACAATGGCTATTATTACAAGGGGGATTAAACTTTTGTGACTGTTTCCTCCTTGTTTCTGTTGGAGCACATTTAAAAGCTGACTACTGAGACTCTTAGAGGAGGTTATAATGAAAATGATAGTTCCTTCCCAAACAGTTGCCATAGAATGATAGTCTGCAAATATTCAGCTTATTCTTTGGGGTATTTTGTCATCACTGAGTTCAGTTATAAGTACTGGTAAAGCCTGTGGTATGTTGTTGTTGTTGTTGTTGTTGTGTCATTGTTTTACATCCATGGTAAACAGCTGCATGTATGGTCATGTCTGGACAATCGGTTAATTCAACTACAATATTCCTGGGCAGGCTTAGCCATCCTAAGCGGTCTACTAGTACTAAGTGCAGTTACTTTCGCCAGTAACTGACAACTGCCCTTCTTGACTCAGCGGAAGCGGAAACGAGAGTAAGTGGCCGGACCGTATATCGAACCCGGGACCTCTGTTTTTTTAGTCTGACGCGCCACCGACTGCACTATGCGACCCAGCAAGCCAGTGTTATAGAGTGTAACTGGTAATTGGTAATGATTACAAGTCAATGAAGGAATTAGTGTATTTTTGTTGCTTCCAAAGGATGTTTATTTTCAGAATCTTGCGTGCTGTCCTTGGTCATCACAAATTTTGTCATTAGGGATTTAATGCAAAAGAAAAAAGAAGTTTTCTATATGTTAGTAGTTGTTGTTTTATTGTTATTTTATTGTTTTACATCCTCGATAAAAAGCTATGGTAATGTTGGGACGGTCTATTACCCTAACCACACTATTCCTGGGCTGGCTTAGACCTTCTAAGCGATAACCGGTACTATGTGCACATTGTCATACTTTCACCAGTAACTGACAACTGCCCTCTTGATACAGGGGAAGGAGAAACGAAAGTATGTGGACGGACAGAGTAACGAACCCGGGACCTCTGGCTCTTGAGTCAAAACGCACTACCAACTGCGCTACGTGGCCCGGTTCCTCTAAATTTTAGTAAGTTTTATTCAGAAAGGAAGGTAACTATTAAAACTGAATAGGCCTAGAAAAGGACGATTTGGTGGCAATTGTGAGATACTGATATTTTCCCACACATGTTGTGTTTCCTGAATTGATTTTTTTCAATAAGACACTTTCATGAAACTGAATTACAATGTACGTTAATGAAAAAATAAGAAACTGATTTTCAATGCACGTTTATGAGAAAATAAGAAATAGTATCTAGTAAATACGATCAAACACCTTGTCTGTAAAACCAGTAAATGCTTTTAAATAACTTAAAATAAAATAAGACTGTTGGAACAGATCCTGAATAGACTGTTCCAACCAGTAGTCTAGCTTGGATCTACACTCTACACTGTTTGTACAGGCATAACAACTATTGTGGAAATATTTTAGTCCGGGTTTTACGATGCCAGGTTTTACAACGTCTGAAGTCCAGGTTTAACACAGTCCGAAGTCCAGAGTCCAAAGTCCAGAGTCCAAGTCCAGTCCATATTTTACATAACGCCCGCGAATTGCGCATGTCGTTATTTGACCTTATTTCATAGTGGACAACGAAGAAACATTCAAATACACCGGATAAATAAATAAAAAATAATAATAACTCATGTTTTTAGTAAGGCAAAAGATGCTAGACATGTTCGATTATTTGGTGTGCCAGATTGTGGCGTGTCGTTATTTTACGGTGCTTAGGTAAAAGAAGCAGTCAAACGAAGTTGCGCCCCGTAGACGCTCTCCATATATTGGTTCTCCACTTGCAATTATGAATCATTCTCAAAGCTTGGAACAAATCAGCGTCTTCCGCTTGAGTGCGCATGGCAGGAAGTCATAACCTGTCTGAATACATAGGCTTGCGGTCGAAGCCACAAGCCTAAAAAGCGGCCGCGACACGAGAAAGCAACAAAGTGGTAGTGCGCCCATCGCAGACTCAGATCAGCCAGGGCATTCGCCTAGTATGATCACAGTCTTTTCTAAGCGCTTTAACGGTAGCTAAGGGTCTAAGCTACCTTCATGTGGACAGCAAAGACACTGATCAGATTGGATGGATGCCCGGGCTTATCTGAGTCTGCGCTGGGCGCACAACCACTTTGTTGGTTTTCTCGTGTCGTAGTTCAAAATGATGATAATGGAAGTCTGCCCACAGTCATAACTAATTTATTCTAGGTCCACATTTCATTTACATCGATCTTCAGACGAAAGAAGCAATTCTATAGGGAAAAGAAATAATGCCAGAATTTGTGCACATTGCCAAAATTGATAAATTCTGCATTTCTATCATACAAAACTAAAATTGACAAGAAAAATGTCAGAACTGCCCTTTTAATTTACTTGTTATTTCTTTATTTGTTTTAACTATTGCAGAACTTAAATGTACAGAAAATTAGACGTGCCTGCGCGAGGGTTTTACTGCCCAAATATAGGTATGTGCTACATAGGAATTTTTGCAATCCTTTATTATTCTTACGGGCCACCAGGTTTCATCTCCCATAAAGTGCAGGTTACTATGATGCTTGTGAGACGTTCTCAGTTAAGCTGGGCCATTCGCGGACAAAAATGGCCATATATACAACCATTCCAGAATTCAAGAAAAAATCACGAACATAATGCTCATTATATCTGCTTCAAATCTTTAAAATATTTTCAGATATAATAGTTTTAGATTATGGAATACCAGCCATGTTTAGATACATACCCTAACAATTAGAAACGGCGTAATTTATGACGTTATTAAGATACGTTGAAAGACGATGTCGCATACGATTTCTTTGACATGCGTAGCATCGCACATTTACTAATCTACTGACATTTGATTATTTTGGCTGGTTTCAATTAAAAATATTTTTCTTTGCTTTTTTGGAGAAAAGGGGTTTTCTATGAAGCGCTGCTTAATCAAATGACGTCAACGCTTTCAAAACGTGGTACTAGTGACGTTGTGACGTAGGTTACAGTGCACACATTTTAACGTTTTCATATCATTTCATGTGTCAGTGCATGAAATCTAAGCACACCATCTTGTAGTTGTTACTAGGCAGAATTTTGCACATGAGTTTCAGAGCGATTGCTTTGCTCAGTTTTAAGAAAAGCCCGTGACGTAAGGTTACATTCTTACAGAAAAATGCTAGGGTAATGTATTTTGAAGTCGAATAAAATATACAAAAATGAGCAAATTTGCACAAATGATATTAGATATTGAAGAACACATATTTCTCCGTGTGATCTAGTAAGTTTTATGATGCCGGACCATTTTAGTTAATACATGTATCACGAATTTACCGCTGTGACGTAGGTTACATAAAATTTGCGACACTAGTTCCCAGTCTCATTTCGTAGCAAAAGCTACCCTTTAGATATTGTTTAAGCGGGGATATATGTAAGAAATCACATGAATTTAATGAGGGAACTCGATTTTCAGCAGTGATTATCTTTTTTAGCCGTGCGGCGTTCATGTCTATGCAACGGCAATATTGCGACATTTAAAAACGTCGCCTTTTAAACCAGGGTATCATTATTCTAACCAATGGTAAAAATGTCTAACAAAACGCATGCATGTCTTGGTACTTTTATATACTTCTTAAGACAGAGGGCAACTTGTCAGAGGGTAAACAGGGCCGTTATTTTGTAATTTAAAGAAAGGCAATACGAAGGACAAAATTAATAGCTAATGGCCCAGCTTAACTGAGAACGTCTCTTATGTTGGTTTCATCTGTTTGTGCGACTCCACTTTGGTTGTAGGTACATGTACATCATTTTAGAGTCCAAATGCGCTGAAACAGGCGCACATGCTGCAACCTTGTACCCATGCGCCTGTGGTTGCACCACATACATGTTGTAGCAGACAGGCCGCAGTAAACAGTATCCAGGACGCAGTAGACAGACAGTAGACACTTCACCGGACAGTAAATAGTATTCAAAAAACGCGAACAACATGCACTACTTTTCAGCATGCTCCAAAGCGAAGGGCGAGTGGACAGTGCACAGCAGACGGTAAACGGTCTTTAACGTTGAGAGTAGGTGTTTTCCTTCGCACAGCTTTGAAATATATATACAGTGATCGTGAAATTGGGGGGAAGAAAACAATCAAAGAAAAAAGAAATGAAAATAGAAAATCAAGAAAAGCAGACAAAAGTCTGCAGCACCCGGTATTCCCAGGCGGTCACCCATCCAAGTACTAACCGGGCACGACGTTGCTTAATTTCCGTGATCGGACGAGAACCGATGTTTTCAATGTATTATGACCGTAGACAACAAAGTATCGATTTTCAACATTTACAAAGTGTACTTTATCAGTAATAGCCTATCCTGCAGTTCTTACTACTGGGACACACATTGCAGGCCTAGTAGAGCAGTCGTATCAGGATCTGCGCTGTTTGCATTTCAATCTCATCATGCCAGCAGGCAAAAAAAATTGAATCATCATCGAATCAACGTTGATTCAATGTGATTCGATGTTTTGTGATCATCGATTAAACTATGGCAAAACATCTTCGATAATCCTCTATTTCGGAGTACTTATTCGCGCCTCATATGATCAGCTTTGTCTAAATTAAAAAGTAACCGTCAATATCAACGTTAATTCAACGACATAGTGACGTTTAACCAACGTTAATGACACGACGTTGTGTCAGCGTTGTGTGTCAGCTGAGCATGAGGAATAAATCTGTTATCATTGAATGTGGCTGGAATATTTAGTGTTGCGCCACGCGAAGAAAGTCTTCAGATGAGCATTTGCGAACTGCGCATATGCACAGTCTGCTCATTAAGTGCATGAAAAGTCAAACACGCAGCATCTTACTAATTCCAGTACGTTATACACTTTTTCTGACTAGTCTAAGCAGTGCAGGCTCTCTCGTAAACGATGCACTGCACTTACTCTGACAGACAACGCAGCTGCATGGACTTATCCTGGTACCCACTGTTTGCGTATAGCGTCAAACATATTTTACCCGGACAGGGCTCATAACATTCAAAATAAGAGGTGAGCATAAAATGCACGTGAAAATAAGATCGACCCTTGATTATGTTGATTGTCAATGATGTAACCCAAGAGCCGCACCCTCGGAAAATTGCCTCATGCGACGAGAAGAATCAGCCCAGTCTGTGGTAACATGTATGCGTTCACAACATGTATAAGCAATCTTGAGCATCATACACTGTGGCGCCGTAAAGAGTGCGAAAAGAAAAGACACTAATGGGACTGCATTCGCTTTTCTAAAAATGGGGTGAAATACATTTTTCCTTGCGCATACCTCGTGTCGTGATAAAACCAGTCTTATTTCATAAGCAAAACGCGCGTGTCTTGACTAGACGCATGCGCAATCAGAGCAGGATAGACTACACATGAGCGTAGACATATCTTGGTACCTCCTGGTTGCGTATACATACACATTTCGTTGCAAATATTATGGGCTGAAGCACATTTTTTCCTTGCGCAGGCCATTTGAGTCGTGTCGTGATAAACTCGGCCTTGTGGTGTATGCAAAACACCTATGTCCAGACTAGTCTGTGCACTAGCACAATCAGAACAGGTTAGGCGCAATAAGTATGCCTTCTGGAAATCAAACGGTGAACAGCACTAACTCTGACAGACTACGCAGTTGCATAGACTTATCTTGGTACCCACTGTTTGCGTATAGTGTCAAACATATTTTGGCCGGACAAGGCTCATAACGTTTAAAGAGATGAGCATAGAATGCACGTGCAAATATAATCGACCCTTGATTATCAATGATGTAATCCAAGAGCTGCAAGATTAACAAAACAATAAATAAAAATAACCGCAGGGATCCTAAATTTTGGGATAGATGTATCTGAGAAATCACTTAGAATCAGATCAAGATGTGCAATGCGTCATATCCTATCAGTATTTTTGACTAACTGTCAGCTACTTAGCATTTGTTTAAATTTTAAAAATTATCTGGTAATTTAAAGGTGTCCCAACAGAGAAAGTAAATTGAAACGATGGAAATTGTTTAAACAGCATTGCAATGCACCCAGCAGGCACATGACGTTGTAATGATGTCAAAATGGGGTCGATGTGACGCCACCATGCCGCATCGACGTCATTATGAAGTATTTCCCAGCGGGCACATGACGTCAGAATGACGTCGATGAAATGTACTGTTTGCGTCGACGTCAGTGCGACGTCATTATAACGTTGTGTGCCTGCTGGGTAGTATGTATCAATGTGAACCTTGAGCTTCTAATTAGGTATCCGTTTATCTGAATCAGAAAAAAATGAGTCGCGACACGAGAAAGCAACAAAGTGGTAGTGCGCCCATCGCAGACTCAGATCAGCCTGGGCATCCGCCTAGTATGATCACAGTCTTTTCTAAGCGCTTAAACGGTAGCTAAGTGTCTAGGCTACCTTCATGTGGACAGCAAAGACTCTGTTCAGACTGGGGGGATGCCCGGGCTTATCTGAGTCTGCGCTGGGCGCACAACCACTCTGTTTGTTTTCTCGCGTCGTGGTTCAAAATAATGATATTGGAAGTCTGCCCACAGTCATAACTAATTTATTCTAGGTCCACATTTCAGTAACATCGATCTTCACACGAAAGAAGCAATTTTATAGGGAAAGAAATAATGCCAGAATTTGTGCATATTGCCAAAATTGATAAATTCTGCATTTCTAGCATACAAAACTAAAATTGACAAGAAAAATGTCAGAACTGTCTTTTTAATTTTCTTGTTGTTTTTTTTATTTGTTTTAACTATTGCAGAACTTAAATGTACAGAAAATTAGATGTGCCTGCGTGCGGGTTTTACTACCCAAATATATGTATGTGCTACAAAGGAATTTTTGCAATCCTTTATTATTCTTACGGGCCACAAGGGTTCATCTCCCGTAAAGTGCAGGTTACTATGATGCTTATGTTGGTTTCATCTGTTTGTGCGACTCCACTTTGGTTGAAGGTACATCATTTTAGAGTCCAGATGCGCTGAAACTGGCGCACATGCTGCGACCTTGTACCCATGGCCCTGTGCTTGCATCGCAGCCATGTTGTAGCAGACAGGCTGCAGTAAACAGTATCCAGGACGCAGTAGACAGACAGTAGACACTTCACCGGACAGTAAATAGTATACAGAAAACCGCGAACAACATGCACTACTTTTCAGCATGCTCCAAAGCGAAGGGCGAGTGGACAGTGCACAGCAGACGGTAAACGGTCTTTAACGTTGAGGGAAAACTATTCCTTCGCACAGCTTTGAGATACATATACAGTGATCGTGACATTGGGGGAGGAAACTATCAAAGGAAAAAGAAATGAATTAGAAAATCAAGAAAAGCAGACAAAAGGCTGCAGCACCCGGTATTCCCAGGCGGTCACCCATCCAAGTACTAACCGGACCCGACGTTGCTTAATTTCCGTGATCGGACGAGAACCGATGTTTTCAATGTATTATGGCCGTAGACAACAAAGTACCGATTTTCACATTTACAAAGTGTACTTTTTAGAGTTTGCGATCCGTAATAGCCTATTCTGCAGTTCTTACTACTGGGACACACATTGCAGGCCTAGTAGAGCAGTCGTATCAGGATCTGCGCTGTTTGCATTTCAGTCTCATCATGCCAGCAGACAAAAAAAATTGAATCATCATCGAATCAACGTTGATTCAATGTGATTCGATATTTTGTGATCATCGATTAAACTATGGCAAAACATCTTCGATAAGCCTCTTTATTTCGAAGTACTAATTCGCGCCTCATATGATCAGATTTGTCTAAAGTAAAAAGTAACCGTCAATATCAATGTTAATTCAACGGCATAGTGACGTTTAACCAACGTAAATGACGACGTTGTGTCAGCGTTGTGTGTCAGCTGAGCATGAGGAATAAATCTGTTATCATTGAATGTGGCTGGAATATTTAGTGTTGCGCCACGCGAAGAAAGTCTTCAGATGAGCATTTGCGAACTGCGCATATGCACAGTCTGCTCAGTAAGTGCATGGAAAGTCAAACAAGCAGCATCTTACTAATTCCAGAGCGTAATACACTTTTTCTGACTAGTCTAAGCAGTGCAGGCTCTCTCGTAAACGATGCACTGCACTTACTGTGACAGACAACGCAGCTGCATGGACGTATCCTGGTACCCACTGTTTGCATATAGCGTCAAACATATTTTTTCCGGACAGGGCTCATAACATTCAAAATAAGAGGTGAGCATAAAATGCACGTGAAAATAAGATCGACCCTTGATTATGTTGATTGTCAATGATGTAACCCAAGAGCCGCACCCTCGGAAAATTGCCTCATGCGACGAGAAGAATCAGCCCAGTCTGTGGTAACATGTATGTGTTCACAACATGTATAAGCAATCTTGAGCATCATATACTGTGGCGCCGTAAAGAGTGCGAAAAGAAAAGACACTAATTGGACTGCATTCGCTTTTCCCAAGATGGGGTGAAATACATTTTTCCTTGCGCATACCTCGTGTCGTGATAAAACCAGTCTTATTTCATTATCAAAACGCGCTTGTCTTGACTAGACGCATGCGCAATCAGAGCAGGGTAGACTACACATGAGCGTAGACATATCTTGGTACCTCCTGGTTGCGTATACATACATATTTCGTTGCAAATATTATGGGCTGAAGCACATTTTTCCCTGCGCAGGCCACTTGGGTCGTGTCGTGATAAAGTCAGCCTTGTGGTGTATGCAAAACACCTTTGTCCAGACTAGTCTGTGCACTAGCACAATCAGAACAGGTTAGGCGCAATAAGTATGCCTTCTGGAAATCAAACGGTGAACAGCACTAACTCTGACAGACTACGCAGTTGCATAGACTTGTCTTGGTACCCACTGTTTGCATATAGTGTCAAACATATTTTGCCCGGACAAGGCTCATTACGTTTAAAGAGATGAGCATAAAATGCACGTGCAAATATAATCGACCCTTGATTATCAATGAGGTAATCCAAGAGCTGCAAGATTAACAAAAAAAATAAATAAAAATAACCGCAGGGATCCTAAACTTTGGGATAGATGTATCTGAGAAATCATTTTAGAATCAGATCAAGATGTGCAATGCATCATATCCTATCAGTATTTTTGACTAACTGTGAGCTACTTGGCAATTGTTTAATTTTTAGAAAGTAAAGGTGTCCCAATAGAGAGAGAGTAAATCAAAACGATAGAAATTGTTTGAACACCATTGCAAGACACCCAGCAGGCACATGACGTCGTAATGATGTCAAAATGGGGTCGATGCGACGCCACCATGCCGCATCGACGTCAATACGACGTCATTTCGACGTCATGTGCCTGCTGGGCAGTAAAGTATTTCCCAGCGGGCACATGACGTCAGAATGACGTCGATGAAATGTAATGTTTGCGTCGACGTCAATCCGACGTCATTATAACGTTGTGTGCCTGCTGGGTCGATAAATATTTTTACCTCTGGGGTGGTCGGGTGGTGCGAAGGTGCTGCGTGTAACTTCCAGTGCCGGGGCGTCCTACTTATTTGACTTGTAGTAGGGCAAGGGCTTACTGTGCTTGCAGTGGGTGCGGGTGGGTGTTGTTTGGACATTTTTTTCTCTCGTCTGTCATTTCTCTCTTCATTCTCCCTCTCTTTGGGGGACGGCCCGATATAGACTGAAATACTGTCTCAAAGGGCCGTTAAACCAAAAACAACCAACCAACCAACCAACCTCGACCAAACTAGATCTCAACACGATCGTCACCCGACCACTTCCCGATGGCTTTTCGACCGCTGCTCTCGATCTCTACTCGAATTTTTTAGACAAGTCAAAATTTTTCGGTTAGGAAGCCGGAGCGATGTCGAGCAAGATAGACCATCCCGACCACTCCTACAGACCGAGTACAACCAGTCCCCGATCGCTTGATCGGGCTTTTTTTAGTTGATCTGATCGGCAGTGGGAACCCTACCTTAACGTGACCCGGCCCAGTTAACGTTACATTTCCTTTTTATCGTTTCCAATAGCAAAATTTGAACGTTGCTTAGTCACAAATTATTTACATAAACGTGAATTACTTTTACATACATTTAAAAATATAATCAGATAATCTTAGCTTGCTGCTCATTATAAATTTTGTAAGTTGTCTTAATTCTTTCTTCGAAATAATAGCTTAGTCTAGCGTGGCCCTTTATCAGCAAATATATAAGGATAGGGCGATTCAAGGGCAGATAACTTTCTTTACCTGATAAAACGGAAGTGTTATGATAAGGTTTCATAAACTAAAGATAATGGCAATTCGTTAGATATATGTTATGAGCCGCGACACGACAAAACCAACAATGTGGTTGTGCGCCCAGCGCAGACTCGGATCAGCCTGGGCGTCCGCCCAGTCTGATCAGAGTCTTCACTGTCCGCATGAAGCTAGCTTAGACATTTAACTACCCTTTGAGCACTTAACGAAGGGTCTAGTCAATCTGAGCGGATGTTCAGGCTGATCTGAGTCTGCGCAGGGCGCACAAGCACATTGTTGGTTTTCTCGTGTCGCGACTCATATTGTTATGCCTTTCAGTTGAATTATTCCAGAAAATACGACAACAAAGCCTGAAAGCAGCAGCAAGATAATCTTCCAGCAAAAGTCCAATTCACTCAACAGCAATGATGTATCGGCCATCTTTGTCATAATTAAGGTCATATTAATTCATTACGATGTCTACCATTTAGAAGAATGTGGTACATGAAGCTGCTTACACAAAAGGACTTATCCTAAGACTATGGCCGAATTTTGACAACGCTTGCCGATGTAGCCTTGCTGCTAGGGGAAAGTCGGGTAACTTCTGACAGCGGGTAAATTCGGACACTGACATTGTTTCCTTTATATGTCAGTTGTTTGGAACTAAAACAAAAATTCACTGGCCAAACAGAGAAAATCCTGATGATATTTTATTTCAATCTATCCAATACGTATAAAAATTGACAAAATACAAATAATAGGATTGGAACGGAAGCACTAGTACTTATAAAGTTCCTCTCCTAGGACATATCTAACAAATGAACATCATGGCGATATTTTGACAAAATTATGTTAACAAAAAAAATCATATTAATGCACTGTAATATATTTTTTTTCTCGAAAAAACGATGATAGAAAGTTAGAAAGTGAAACTGAATAACAGGCAAGGACGCCTTGAAACTACCTACATTCGTATGTTCTAACAAAAGCGCGTAAAAGCACACAAACGCCTGCTGTACTTGTGGGTGCGGCATGTGATTATTAGAATTTACTCTTCCTGCCTATCCCATTGCAACTTCCCCAACCTCCGCCCCTTGGTCCCCCACTCTATGGGAAACGGCCGGAAATAAGCCGAGACACTGCCTTATATAATAGGACCGTTCATACCCAGTATACCCCACCCCCCTCCAAAGGGACAATTGACTAGACGCCGTGAAGCTTACGGCATTGGAACGTCCTTGTGCTGATATTGACGATAGACAGACAAGTGCTTACTGTGTTTGCAGTAGGTGTGGCGTTTTTTTGTGTGTTTTCAGCCGCCTCATTTGTCATTGTTCTTTTGCCATAGATGCCATGAACTTTGTTCGTCCGTTGAGGGGGTAGTCAACTGCGTGCTAGGCTTGCAGCAGGTGCGGGTTCCCTTTTTTATTTCTCTCTCTCTCTCTCTCTCTCTCTCTCTCTCTCTTTCTCTCTCCCACACACAATCTAACAGCAGGTGCGGGTGTTCCTTCTTATTTTCCAAAATTGACTTCTGTGGCCGTAGATGCCATGAACCTTGTTCATGTATTCGACAGTCTGTTGCCTTTGCCCATGCATCAGACGCGGGTTTCCCTTTCTCCCCATGCAATCGTATATTTCATCTCTCCTTCCATGGTAGGGACAGAAGTGCCGTCTTCAGTTCCAATTGAAACAACAACACACACACCAAACGTTACCTCAATTTTAATGCACTTTAACGGTTTCTCGAGCTGCAGCACAACGTTTATGCGTTGATTGCTGTAGCGCTATGTTTATTAGCGCATTTTTCAAGAAAATTGCACAAATGTGCGTGTTATCAGTCATTTGACTTACATGATCCCCGCAAAGGGAACTGTTTTGTTCAATTTTGTTTTTGGAATCAGTTATTTCTTTCTTGTCTTCAGTCTTCTTTTTCAAAATGTAAATATATGAGCCGCGGCACGACAAAACCAACAATGTGGTTGTGCGCCCAGCGCAGACTCAGATCAGCCTGGGCATCCGCCCAGTCTGATCAGAGTCTTCGCTGTCCGCATGGAGGTAGCTTAGACCCTTAGCTACCCTTTTAACGCTTAGGAAAGACTCTGCTCAGACTAGGCGGATGCCCAGGCTGATCTAAGTCTGCGCTGGGCGCACAACCACTTTGTTGGTTTTCACGCGTCGCGGCTCATATTTGCTTTAAGGTAGTGTTTCTATTTTATTGTTTGTAAACCTCTGATGAAACTGATAGGCGAAAGCGCTTAGGTAACAAATTGACAAATTTTGCACTGTTATTATCTTTCACAATTATACAATAATACATGTATAAAGCTGACACTATTAGCTTGATAAACCGATTGATATATTAAACAAACAAAAAAAGAAAAAACGAAGTCAAAATAAAATCTCAAGTAGACGGTATGTGCTGGATTACCTTGATTAAATGAGGAACAAATCACGAAACATATACATGTGATGTGGTAAAATGCAAATGATAAAATGCAAGAAAGAGTATATGTTTTTTTTTTCTGGTTATAAATTGTCACCATCATTTTATAGACAGTACTCATATTTACAGATTTTCCTGGTAGCATATGTCCGTAGAATTGGTTGTCAAAAGCAAGACCAAGTGAAACAAGTGTATACTGTGTCGTTGACCACAAGCCCTAATTAATTGGAATGCCTGAGCAAAGGGTGCAGTCTGGTCCTAAAGAGCAGTCTGATCAAGATATGCTCCGTTTACCGTCCAGCCAGTGGTTGAAAGGGAACAATCCGTGATAGGGTAAATGGATACACTTTTAAGTGAAGAAACGCTTGCTTTTACTTTACACCTTCCGGTCAACTTTTATAAGAAACAATTTGCTCGATAAGAAACACATTCTTTCCTTTAAGAGGAGGACGGTTTATGGTAGGGTTTTGTCTCCAAGGGAACGCAAATGGGAAGTCATAAAATTTGTCTTCCTTTAAAAAATGACAGAAAAACATGGAGATGTACCGCTTTACCTTATGTACCTCTCAACCTCTTAATAATCTTATCCAAATAAATGAGCCGCAACACGAGAAAACCAACAAAGTCGTTGTGCGCCCAGCGCAGACTCAGATCAGCCTGGGCATCTGATCAGTCTGATCAGCCTTTTTGCTAAGCGCTTAAAGGGTAGCTAAGGGTCTTAGCTACCCCCATGCCGACAGCGAAGGCTCTGATCAGACTGGGCGGAAGCCCAGGCTGATCTGAGTCTTCGCTGGGCGCACAATCACTGTCTTGGTTTCGTCGTGTCGCGGCTCAAATAGCCTTTACAAAACTCTGTAAGGTGTCTGAATGCACCTTGCTATTGCCGAATGCAAGATGTTGTCCTAGTTTATACCAAATTATAAATGAAAACCTGATCTTGATCAACACATCCCACTAACAGTGTATCATCAGTCTCTCGGTAAGCTATGGAACAAGGTTTGTTGATTCCGTCACTAGATGACAATAGAGTTCCATACATTTTACCATTTGCCGTAATCATCTGTACGGTATTAGAGCTAGGATTACAGACCAATATGTTGTCTTTAGCATCAACGTACATACCATAGGGATCACTCAGTTCCTTATGTTTATACTGATAAACCAGGTTTCCATCAGTTGTCATACATGTTACTGTAGCGGTATCACCATATCCACCAGAAACAAAGATCTTCTTACCAGAGGTACTGACAGTGAGGTAGTATGGATAGTAGAACTTGACAGTTGTTTGTAACTTTCTCTTCCTGTTGCCATTCAGGTCTAAGACTTGGACTTCTCCTTGATATGAATCACCCCAATGTGCTGTATATATTTCATCACCAAACACTTCAATACCATTACATTTCTTGTCCAGCTGGATGGTACGACCAGTCTTCAACTGTGGAAACACTTGTATGTACTGTAGCTGCTTGGTGTCAGGCAGTGTGATAATGACATTATTGTCGTCGATAATTGATACATCCCATGGACTGGAACGCAGTTGCAAGTGTTCACGTAGTACCAAATCCTTGTTAAGCAATTTGACGTTTGCATTCGTGCTATCGCATAACACAGCATGTCCACTCGGCATGAACGTACAGCCAGATATCAAGGGTAAGTTCTTATCATCTGACTCTCTTACTTTTACCTTGGTCTGTAATGTTGCCTTCTTACCAAGAAGTACTTTCTTATTACACTGATTGCCACTTGAAATGTTTGAAGGCAGGCCCTTTTCTAATCGTTTCAAATTACCTAGAGAAGTCACTTCTGTTTGAAGCTTTGTTAACTGCTTGTTCCCTACAAAAGATAAAGTTGGTATGTACAAATCATTTTCCATTTCAGTTATAAGAGTTTCGTATTCCTGGATACTCTTTGTGACCTGAACTTCTGTTGTGAACATCTGTACTTTATTTCCGGCATTTCTTGCATCTTCGAGCTGTTGGTTATCAGAATCCAACATTTGTGATCCTGTTGTAAGTGCAGAAATTTGTTGATCAATATGGTGTGTTTGCTCTGAATCAAATTTGTCCAATTCTTGCGTCATATTTTGCTCCAGTTTGTCTAGGAAAGAATCAATGTTTGCTCGAAACTCTTTAATTTCTTTCCTGCAATCTTCTATTTGACCATTTAGTTCTTTGAGATCGGATTTGCGTTGCTTTTGCATGCTAGTATATCGATGTTTCAGCGATTTTGTTTTTGTTAGAACTGTATTGAGCATCTCGGTGTTGTAATTAGTGATTTTGTATTGAAGATCATTTGTTTTGCAACCGCGATGCTTTACCTTCTTGCAAGGATTACAGATTACATCTTGATGGTCTTTACAGTAAAACTCCACTTCTTGGTTCTTGTTACAACCACAGTAGACTGGGACATCAGATTTCTGACTGCCAGAAGCGGGTATCTGATAACCTGACAGAATCCTATGATGTTTCGTGATAGCCAGTTTTCGATGAGCATGCTTGCATGAGTTACATAGATATTCTCTACATTCGTTACAATAATATTTGGCTTGTTTGTCTATCTTGTCAGTTTGGCACGGCCCACAGACTATATCATACAATTCGTCAGAAGCTGCTTGTAAAGATCTAGCACCATCGACAGATGCCATTATGTGCGTTTCTGAAACAAACAAAAAATAAAACTAGAAAACTGTGTCTGTAAGACACTAATGATGCCCCCGTGCAGAGCCTATCATAGGACATGTGTACATCCTCAAAGCACCTTTTAAGCACAAATACTATCTACAAAGAGAATCCGTTGAAAACACTACACAAACTTAATACCCAACAATGCAAAAATGCTGCCAAAAAGATTAAGTTTAAAAGGCCATAATCCATCAAATTTAATTTTTTCTCCACCAAAAAAATCTACATGCACATCTTCATTATGCTCACAACAAGAATACAATGTCCGAAAAACAGCCACTGAAAATTGTGTGAGGAGTTGATTACACAACGTACTTACCCTACAATGCAAACATTTGCCTAAAATGACTACGTTCAAAACGCCATACTTCTGTCAAAATTAATTTTAACTCCAACAAAAACCCACATGCACATCTTCATTATGTCCACAAGATGCATGCAAGGTTTGAAAAATGATCCATTGAAAATCATGAGAGGAGTTGATTACACAAACTCCACAACCTACAATGCAAACATTTGCTTAAAATGACTAAGTTCAAAAGGCCGTAATTCTGTCAAAATTAACTCTAGTTCCAACAAAATCCCACATGTATATTTTCATTATGTCTACAATGTGTATGCAAAGTTTGAAAAACATCCATTTAAAAATGCAGAAGTTGATTATAAAAGCTCCATACCATACAATGCAAAACATTGCCTAAAATGACTCTTAAGTTCAATACGCCGTAATTCTTTCAAAATAAATTCTAGGTCTATTTAAAAGCCACATGCACATCTTCAATATGTCCACTAGATGTATACATATACAAAGTTTAAAAGAAATACATCAAAAACTGTGGGAGGAGTTGATTACACACTCTATACTGTAAAGTGTGACGGACGGACGGACGGACGGACAGAAAAACAAACAAACAGACAGGAGTAAATCTTAATGCAAATCATGTAGGATACATTTGGGAAAATGATGCCCATAATCAAGATAATTTGTTTAATAAATAAATCTATGGCTCCAAAACTATTCAGATTTTATATTTATAAGATTTAAACTGCTTGCAATCAAGTATATAGTAGGGCTAAAATGCTACTACTGATACGCGAAATAAGGCAACCCAAAGCTTCAAAGACAAAGTAAGTCATATATCATATATGATACATGGCGTATCTCGGATCCTATTTGTAATTTTAATTTTATCTGTTTATTTATGAAAACTATTCCAAAATTCATGGTTTTCAGGCACAAACTAGTATCTGTTAAGTGTGTTTGATATTGATCCTCAATGCCTAATGTATCATATATGATACACGGGCTTCCCGCTGGCCTTGACCTAGGAAAAATATATAATCATCAGAATTCTTATCAGTGCCTCAAACCTAGCAACATATGCCAAAATCAATGTTTATCTACAACTCCTTCTTTTCTTGGGCACTAGAGGGTCAACGAACCACAACAGAAGTACCGCCTTGGAACGTTCAATGAAAGATTATTGTTAATGAAGTGGATTAACTTGATCCAAATCCTCGTCCCCTGCTTCTGCGGTGGTTCGATACAAGCTTACTTAGATATTATCAAACTGAAACAAAATTAGAACTGTATACATTCCGTTTATTACATGAATGTACATGTAATGTTCTTGCAGAAAAACATTTCTTGAACAGCCTACAGAAATGCGCAATATACTCCCCGGCCTCGTTAGGGCATACTCGGTTGTTCCCCAGGAGGTTTGTCTGCGATAGTTTAAGCATTCAACTAATACCTTTTTCAAGGCTCCTAACAGTGGCTGATCTCTGTTTATACTCAACTGCGCAATGGATCAGTCTTCAGCTATATTTTGTGAAACTTCTTAGTTTAAACAATATTTGAGCCGCGACACGAGAAAACCAACAAAGTGGTTGTGCGCCTAATGCAGACTCATATCCGCCCAGTCCGCTCAGACTCTTCGCTAAGCGCTTCAAAGGAAGATAAGGGTCTAACCTAACTGCATACGGACAGCGAAGATTCTGATCAGACAGGGCGGATGCCCAGGCTGATCTGAGTCTGCGCTGGGCGCATAGCCACTTTGTTTGTTTTCTTGTGTCGCGGCTCATTTTATTCAATGAATTAATACAAATACAGTTACACAGTAAACATACAGCGGGATTAGATATCTTCTCCCGAATGTGTAACTTCTTATGTTTATATTGGCAAGTTGTCAATTTGAAAAAAAAAATATTTGAATATCAAGTAACGTGATCGCGAACTAACGTACAATTATAATTATTTTTGGACAGATAGATCTGAGCAAACTATGCAGACACAGATCAGACCGGAGCAATCTGACCACAGTCTAGTACACTGTTCGCTATTCCATCTGCATCTGTCAGACACATTTAATTTTATAATACTGTATTGTAAACACCAACTGTTCAGTTTTTAGGAAAATTTCTTTGAGCACTTTAGGGGACAATCATTATAATACTTATCAACATTAAAAATTGGAGATACGTATTATATCTTTTGATTAAAATTGTGATATATACCTAACCCCTTATAAGACTGGAAACCCGCTTGGAGACATATGCAAACAGTGCAGACCCAGTTCGGACGCAGAACGCGGCGTCTGATGAGGGTTTACACTATTTGCTTATTGGAAATTCTATGAAAAATGAAATATAAATGTAAACATTTAAAACATGTAAACATTTTAAATCCCTAAAAAATGGAAATGGACTCATCTAAATGATAAGTATGGACAAAGCCACTAGTCCAAAGGGATTAAAGAAAAGAATTTGGTTTCAGGAGCAATTTCTTTCCGTGAAAGTTGACCCCAACTGAGAAAGGAGGCAAAGTGAATATGGCGGAAGTTTAACAAAGCATTAAACTATGATGCGCCGTTTTACTATAAAATCCCTATATTGTCATATCACAAATTCTATTTTGTGATATCAAAAAATATTTTGTGATATCACAAATTCAATTTTGTGATATCACTAAAGTTTTTGACATATCACAAAATATTTTATGATATCACAAAATAGAATTTGTGATATCGCAAATTAGAATTTGTGATATCACAAAATCGAATGTGTGATATCAAAGATCATCACTATTTATAAAAAAAAAATAGTGATGATTTTTTGATATCACAAAATCGATTTTGTGACATCAATAAATCGATTTTGTGATATCAAAAAACCGACTTTGTGATATCACAAAATCATATGTATTTATTGGTAATCACATATTCGATTTTGTGATATCAAAATATAGAAGTTGTGATATCACAAAATCTAAGTGAGTTTGTTATATCATAAAATCTATGTTGTGATATCACAAAATCGTTTTTGCATTTCTAAATAGAGAATTTTACACATTCATTGATATCACAAAATCTATTTTTTGATATCAAACAATCGCCTTGATTTTGTGATATCACAAATTCTATGTTGTGATATCACAAAATATATTTTACGATATCATAAAATGAGCCTGATTTTGTGATATCACATAATGGATTATGTGATGTCACAAAATAGAATTTGTGAGATCAAAAAATGCATTTATTAATATAAAAATAAGCTTCTTTTTTGATATCACAAAATCTATTTTTTGATATCACAAAATAGAATTTGTGATATCACAAAATCTGTTTTGTGATATCACAAAATCTGTTTTGTGATATCACAAATGAAGCTTATTAGGTGATATCAAAAATGTATTTTGTGATATCAAGAAATCGAATTTGTGATATAAAAAAAAAAGAATGTATGATATCAAAAAAGATGACTTTATAGTAAAACGGCGCCTCATATTAACCCATTAAAAGGACACAGCCAACCAGTGCAGTCCAGAGCATAAACTCGTCGTCTGATCAGCGTCTTCACAAGTCCAGTTTCTTTCCCCAGACTACTAGAAATTATAATTCCCTGGAAGATTCTCTTATATCTGCTGATGGGTGTTGTTGTTTTATGTTGTTTTATTGTTATATGACTAGGGTAAACAGCTATGTTTCCCAGCAGGCACAAAACGTCAAAATGACGTCAGATTGACGTCGATGCGACGGGATGACGTCGCATCGACGTCAATACGACGTCATTTCGACGTCATGTGCCTGACGTCAAAATGACGTCAGATTGACGTCGATGCGACGTGATGACGTCGCATCGACGTCAATACGACGTCATTTCGACGTCATGTGCCTGCTGGGTTATGACACTATTCCTGGGCAAGCTTAGACCTCCTAAGCGGATAACCAGTACTAAGTGCACTTACTTTCTCCAGTAACTGACAACTGCCTTCTTGAATTAGCGCAAGGAGAAACGAAAGTATATAGCCGGCCCGGCTATCGAACCCGGGACCTCTGGCTCTCGAGTCAGGCGTGCCACCGACTGCGCTACGCGGCCCGGCTGCTGCTGGGTGTGCAAAGGATTCAGTTACTAAGTTTACTTCTCTTGTAAGGGCTAGTAGGAACTAGCTTCCCTGATCACAGATCCTGGTGAATGATTGTCCTTGGACGTATCAACAGCAAACAATTCTGATTCTGATTCCGACACCATTTGCATAAAACAAAGGGTATTAAAGTGATGCAAATAAACTAAACCAGACACCCCTTAATTGACAAATAAACCCGTCCATTTGATAAGGATGGGACACTCCACTGGGCATAAATGAGTTAAAAAGATACCGTAAACATGACTTGACCCTTTTCTCTGGCACCGTCACCAGATATTAGCAGGGTCTGGTCACTAAGCTGAAAATTCGAACTATGGCCCATTTTTCTTCTTCTGAATTTGTTCTCTGCCCTTGGATTTCAATTTGAACTTGTTTACAGATTATATATTCATCAGGCATGAATCGTACAACAATGGCATTGCTTTAATTACTCCCATAATATGAGATATCGGGTATTCTGACGTCCATATTTTATGTTTTTATGCTGATATTTACATTTTTACTTTCATTGAGTCACTCTCAAAGAAATGAAAATGAAAGTAGAAAATGAAAATGTCAGAATAAAAATAGGAATACTAAAATGAAATATTAATAAGAGAGTGACAAGTTTTATGTTATAGAACTATGCTTTAATATATATCACAACATACCTTTAGCGGTCTTTCCTCTCCTATACTTAGTAAAATTTTAATTTCGTTTGTGTTTCATACGTGTTGCCTCCTGAACACACAATGGCGGACTACTGTAATGCGGAAGTAAACTTGTTCTTTTTTATTTCTGTTTATAAAACCCAAGGGATATAACTACAAAAACTGTTTTAAAGAATACACGCCTAGCTTTGCCTGCCTTCGAAAGCTGTAGCTGAAAACATCATATTTATACACCTGCCATAACACAGGGTATAATCGATTCCGCCAATTTTCACTTCCTGCAGAGACTGTACATCATATTTGGCTTCCGCCGAGACTGTCCGCGAACTTTTTCTTCCTGCAGGGACTACTGTCCTCGAAAAATGGTTTCCTGCCGAGACTGGCCGCGTGACTCTGCTTCCTGCCGAGCCTCGGCAGGAAGCAGAATCACGCGGACAGTCTCTGCAGGAAGCCATTTATCATGTACAGAAGTCTCGGCAGGAAGCAAGAGACCGCGGACAGTCTCGGCGGAAGCCAAATATGATTTACAGTCTCTGCAGGAAGCGAAAATTAGCGGAATCGATTATACCCTGTGCATAAGAAGTTTGTCGACGGATATATAGTTTTTGGTCTGTGTGAACGTATATTTGTGTACGTGTGTCCTCAAATAGAGGACTGCGCATACGTTGTGCCAACAATAAGGACACCATCATGACAATTTCTTAATTCGAGTTTTATCATCAAGTCAAAGAACAGCAGTGCCCCATCCATGTGCGCTAAGCCCTAATAAGGACATGTCGCTGAAGGAAATGGTCAGCAGAGAAAAACTGAGTTATAAGATAAACTGTTGAATAAGCATATACTATCTGAGCAACATGATGTTAATTTATATAATTGAGCCGCGACACGACAAAACCAACAACGTGGTTGTGCGCCCAGTGCAAACTCAGATCAGCCTGGGCATCCGCCCAGTCTAATCAGAGTCTTCGCTGTCCGCATGGAAGTAGCTTAGACCCGTAGCTACCCTTTAAGCGCCTACAGGAGAGTCTGCATGATCAGATTGGGCGGATGCTCAGGCTGTTCTGAGTCTGCACTGGGCGCACAACCACAGTGTTGGTTTTGTCGTGTCGCGGCTCAAATACTTTTGAAGTAAAAAGATCGACAATGATTAGGAGCTATTAAAACCAGGTCCCATATCCTGCAGTCAAAACCAACAGGGAAAGAAATATATACATTAATTGGCAGTACAAAAATGCCAAGGTCAGTAGCCAAGATCTAATACGCAGATTTTCAACGGAGCACCGTTTACTTACCTAATTTGTCCGGTGAGTGCAGTATAATTGAGCCGCGACCCAACAATGTGGTTGTGCGCACTGCGCAGACTGAGATCAGCCTAGGCATCCGCCAAATTTGATCAGACCCCTCGTTCAGTGCTCAAAGGGTAGCTAAGGGTCTAAGTTACCTCCATGCAGACAGCGAAGACTCTGATAAGACTGGGCGGATGCCCAGGCTGATCTGAGTCTGCGCTGGGCGCACAACCACATTGTTTGTTTTGTCGTGTCGCGGCTCATATTTTCTTACGATCTGCTCCTGGTCAGACCATGTGCAAAAGCATCGCGTAGTATTCATTGTCATTTAAACATATAGTAAATTTATTTATAATTTTCATGTCCCTTCCTGAGTCATGGTACAGGACATGGAGGATTTGAGCATGCTGTACC
The DNA here is from genome assembly GCA_963989385.1 of Ctena decussata. Classification (NCBI taxonomy): domain Eukaryota; kingdom Metazoa; phylum Mollusca; class Bivalvia; order Lucinida; family Lucinidae; genus Ctena; species Ctena decussata. The sequence goes on along the minus strand of OZ022510.1, from coordinate 11,147,230 downwards.
ACATACAGTACATTGGAATGTTTCTGTAAACATGTTTGAAAGTGTATATATGAACCCCCCTCCCCCCCCCCCCCCCTATACACACACCACTCCCCTACGTTACCTGTTTGGTGAGGATTCTACTGCTGAGTCTAGCAGTGTCACCCCCCCGCCCCCCCCCCCATACACACACCACTCCCCTACGTTACCTGTTTGGTGAGGATTCTACTGCTGAGTCTAGCAGTGTCAGCATTACCATGGATATAAGCACGACAATTTTTATCTGTTTAATTTCTCTTGAACCAACAGATAATTTTGTACCACATTTTCAGGGTTACATCACTGATACGTCCCTGGGGGAGGCGGTGTGGGGAGTTTGGGGTGGGTGAGTTTGTGCGAGACGGGAATAGACATGTAGTTACACAACCAGAGTCTGCTTCGGTGTGCTTTTGCACACAACCACAACCAAAAAGCAGGCGACAAAATTTACGTCTGCAGATTTTCAAAAACTGTTTCATTCAAGCGATATCATATTGAGAATTCGAACACTAGAGGGCAAACAGTGTTGATTCAGATGAGGCGGCTCATTATGAGCCACCTCATCTGGATCTACACTGTTTGCCAATTCAACAATTTTAATTTTTGGCGCTTTAAGGGTTAAAAGGGACAGGTGAAATTTTGTTTCGTCCTCAATATATCTCTTATTTACGGACATTTACTTTGTTTAATATTAAAAAAAATGAAGTAAACACTATATCATGTATATCTGCTCATGAGTGCAATAATCCGTGTTTTAAATAATCGAAAAATAATGCTTGTATCGTGTACATGTATAGTGAGCTCAGAGCAACACATTTCAATGGAAATTTTGAGTATACCGAAAATTTATTATTTGACTACGTTTATAAGCAAATTAGCATTGCAGCTGTCAGAGATCCTTTGCTTACCTTTTCTGTCGACCGTTCTGCGGCTGTCGACTGAGAATTCGGTCGAAAGCATTACCAACAACGGTATAATTGATACAATTGCATGACCGAGCTGATACTGCTGTCGGTTGTCTCGGTCGACAGCCACTTTTGCATGTATAGCAACTGACTGACTCGGTCGACAGCACAGGCAGGGAAAACTGGTATTACCGCTGTGATTCATCCATCTAGACTCTGCTTGACATCAAATTATCACCTGTCTTATTTAGAAAATCAATAGCCTCTAATCCATGTGCACATCTGCGTTAGTTCAACCCGGTTTGAAATAAGACTCGCTTTACCTTATTTGCCGTCGGTATTCGGACACCGAAACTGTGTAGCGCAAACTGTGTAGACGCAGATCAGACTGCTCCTTGGGAGCAGTCTGATCTGTGCCTACACTGCTTGCCACAGCTATATAAAACCATTCCATGACACACCAACTACTCAAAATTGGTAAATTATTTCATCGAACATGTTTGAGTTTTACGAATATTTAAACCAAACGCGGTATGTTACAATTATAGCTTTTGTTAAACTTAGAAAAAAAAACACGTTGAATTTTCAGGTAAAATATGAATGAATTCTTTGTTTTTCGAGCGACTGTACATGATCGCTTAGTTATGGATTTGCTAGCATGCTGGATGGAAACAATGACCAGTGAATAATTTATCAGGAGAATTTAAAATAAATTCGTGAAGAGAGTTTCATGTTAACAGTTTTATACTAGTATCTATGGAGAAAAATGGAATTTGTTTCTGTATAATATATATTGCGTCTTCGATGACATGATTGTATAAACAAAAACGAAATACTCTACGGTAAGAGGGATTTTATATGTTCTTACTAGTTACATGTAGGTATGTCTATGGACAAAAATGATATTCTGTTTCTTATGATATTTATTCGTTGTCAATTTTGGACATGTATAAATGAAACCCAAACGTACTGCGATAATAAGAGGGTTTTTTATTTATTCATTTTGGGTTTAGACTATTTTTATCCAAATAAAAAAAATGGGTTGAAAATCATAGATGATAAACTTCAACAATTTTTAAATTTAACTGAATAGCACTCCTCTTCGAATTGGAGAGGGGGTGGACAGACAGACAGACTCGGTGCCAGGAATGTTCAACCATGGCTTCGTTCCGTTGAACCTCCTGGGGATCATCGTTATGAGAACTGGACAAAAATGTGAAATTGTCTCGTGAGAGGGGACGGGGATGGGAAGAAGAAGGACGGGATAACTTGAAAGTCATAGCTTTATGGATGTGTGGACCAGTATTTCAAAACCCATCCGTATTCATAGACTTAGGCCGAGAAAATGCACTTGACTCTGTGAATTGCAGACATGTTCGTATACTGCCCTTCAAGTTTTCACTCCGAGCAACTGTTTTATGTAATATACGAAATAAAGGCCAAGATAGAGTATTTCATAGTCAATAACGTAGTTGAAACAGGGTTTCACAGTCAGCTAAAATAAACTGTAATTCTCAAACTCTCAACTTAGACAAAAAGAGAGGATTCGTATACTGATAAACCACGTGTGATAAACAGTGCGGCTAATTATGTACCAGACAGAGCTGAAGAGGGGAAGAGGATGGGGGCGTGCTAATTATATCCGTTATTCTCCTAACTGTCTTCTAAGACCATGATTATGATTTCGTGTGTAAGGGGGTGGGGGTGACTATACAGAAGTCTTCCATTTCGTTTTTGCAACACTTTCAAATTTCAAACTGAAACTCGCAAGATTATTAAGGAAAAAGTAAAACTATATTTTAAATGCAGGAAATATTTAAAATAACCCGTTGCATGTAATCCTAGTGCAGCAGTCGTCGAATTCAATAGGTGATCCAGATGTTGATTTCAATAGGTGGTCAGCTGTTGATTTCAGTAGGATTTCAATAGACGGCAAAGCAGCACACCCACAACAAATTAGTCCTAGGGTTACCTGATCTAAATCAAGTCAATACTGTCCATAGTTTTGGGGTCATTGCGGTGATCATCAGAGCTCCAGATAAGGCGAGAATTTCGAGGATAATTCGGAGATTTTTTTTCTATTTCTCTACGAATATATATGTTGTTACCCCTCATTAGAATCGTCTTGGCGAGATTGTTCTGATTAGGGATCACAACATACCTTTTTATGTAGTAATATATAAATTGTCTCCGAATTATCCCTTTTACCCCTTTTTATCTGTAGCACTGTAAAGCAAGGTACATTTTCCTTATTTTCCATAATTATTCTCATTTCTTAATGAAAACGTATGTTGTGACCGTCTCGGCGAGACGGTACAAATGAGGGATGACAACAAACGTATGAATGGAGATATTTTGAAAATTGTCCCTGAATAATTCATGTTACCCCTTTATATCTGGAGCACCCTTAATCAAGGTATTGATTTCATTGACTCAAACACTTTTTGTTAAAACCTTTCGAATCCATTTACATGTAAAAAGTTGTATCTTTATGTCTTTAATTTCCGTTTGTATGTTAGGCTAACATTTATATGTTCATTGAAAATGGCAAAATATTATCATAACCGGACAACAAAAGTGACAATTAAGATATCAAATCTGGTTTGAAGAGCTGCGGTCACTCGATTATTGAATGGCTGAAGAGTTGTTATTTACGGACTAGCAGCGGGTCGCATCCTTCAAAGGTACATGTAAAATTTTGAGGGCGACACGAGAAAACCAACAAAGTGGTTATGCGCCCAGCGCAGACTCGGATCAGCCTGGGCATCCGCCCAGTCTGACCAGAGTCTTCGCTGTCCGCATGGATGGCTTAGACCCTTAGCTACCCTTTAAGCGCTGGGCAAAGAGTCTGATCGGACAACGGGCGATGCACAGGTTGATCTAAGTCTGCTATGGGCGCACAATCACTTTTCGTTTTGTCGTGTCGCAGCTCAAATGTAACTTTACCAAATTTAGTATGACAGATATGCATTTCTGTATTTAACTTCTTTAGTAGCAGAAAACCCCAAAAGTTTGAAATACAAAAATGGCAACGGAAGGGTCTCCGAAGGCAGTGGAAATCCCTCCGAGCAACGCTCCATGACGTAATCTGCGAGGAACAGCAGACATCAGACAAGAGAAGTCTACGTATTAATGCATTCGCAAACGGTCCCTCTCCCGAATGAATTTAAATGCTGGTTTTGCTTTACCTGACCAGAATGAAGCTCAATTTCGGCAATAATGACTTAAACCTGAACTTTGTTGCGTACAGTTCTCAGCGTGACGGAACTGTGACTTAGATACAGCCTAGTTGAATCTTAATGTTCAGTGAAGGCCATAGTCAAGTCTTAGTTTTGTTATGCATGGCCTAAATGGAGTTAAGTCACGGTTTGGTTTGGTTAAAGCGCGTAGCTAGGGGAGAGTCGGGTAACTTCGGACAGCGGGTAAATTCGGACAGAGACATTGTTTCCATTATTAATCAGTTGTTTTGGAACTAAAACAAAAATAACTGGCCAAACAGTGAAAATCCTGATGAGACGGCTCAACATGAGCCGCTTCATCCGGATTTTCACTGTTTGCGACGGTATGTCCGAATTTACCCGCCTGTCCGAAGTTACCCGACTCTCCCCTAAGCGTCATTGAGGTCACTGTAAACTGGATGCCTGCTGGGCATGCTGTATGGAACTTACAAAAATCTTAGTCATAACATCTTAAGTGAAACGGGACCCAGACTTCTAAGTCATCATGGCCTACTAGAATGTCTAAATCACTCGGATTCGCGTCTTTTTTATACCCCGCCACACGTTTGGTATTATATTTTCACGTTGGCCGTCCGTGTGTCTGCCCGTCCGTCCGTCTGTCTGTCGTCCATAGTACGTACTTACGTCCGTCTGCATTTTGTCTCCGTGTGATAACAAGTATCTATCAACGGATTTCATTCAAATTTTGCTCATGCATTTGTACTAAGAAAGTCTCGCTTGGGATCTTTAATGGAAAATTTTCGATAATTTTAAACAGTTATGGCATTTGTCAATGTATAAAAAATGGTTTTTGGCCTCTAGATCCTTTACTATGTGGAGTAACCAGATGAAACCTTAACAGAAATGGTCGATGTAACTAAAAGCTTTACAGTACTATAAAAATTTTGTCCTACGCGGCTATCTACCCCTGCCCTGGGGCTACATACATGTGTAAAGTCATGAAAAGGTCTGTAAAAATTTTGAGTTCAAAGAAGTTCTTCTGAAACTTATAGCAAATGATCTGCATAATAAAAGCTTTACAAGGTTCTCAATTCTCAAAATTTAGCCCGTTATTTCTGAAATGGGTTATCTGATGGGTTATCTGCACCCCCCCCCCCCCCCCCCCCCCCCCCCCCACATACATACATAAATTAGTGAAAAAATCTATATAAAATCATAGTACAAAGCAGCATGTCTGAAACTTACAGCAAATGATGAGAATAGTGAAAGCTTCCTGTGTTACCTGAAATTGACCCCATGGGGATTATCTGCCCCTATTAAGGACTACATACATGCATGAGATATTGAAATCATGTGTTCAACAGATTTTTCTGAAACCTACAACTGCCCTCAGGTTATCCAGTGAAAAAATAATAGATCAGAAAAAATCGATGAGCGAAAGAGGTTTGCAGTGGCGGAGTATCACGCAGTCGTTTGTATGGTGGCTGGTTTGTGCCATTTCGTCTTTTCGTCTTGTCGCCGCGAAAAGACGCCAGGCGAAAAGACGAAAAGACGAAAAGACGTCATGCGAAAAGACGAAAAAACGCCATGCGAAAAGACGAAAAGACGAAATAACGCCATGCGAAAAGACGAAACCCGCCACGCGAAAGGACGAAATTTCAGCGCGAAAAGACGAAAAAACGCCATGCGAAAAGACGACATTTGAAAATCTTATTTTGTCGTCTTTTCGCGTGGCGTCTTTTCGTCTTTTCGTCTTTTCGCGTGGCGTCTTTTCGTCTTTTTGCATGGCGTTATTTCGTCTTTTCGTCTTTTCGCGTGGCGTTATTTCGTCTTTTCGTCTTTTCGCATGGCGTTATTTCGTCTTTTCGCGTGGCGTTATTTCGTCTTTTCGTCTTTTCGCATGGCGTTATTTCGTCATTTCGCTGCGAAAAGACGCCATGCGAAAAGACGAACTTGATAACGCCACGCGAAAAGACGAAAAGACGAAAAGACGCCATGCGAAAAGACGAAAAGACGAAATAACGACACATAAATACCCTGTTATTGATAACTGTATTGATATCATATACTTAGACAGTTTGTCTGAGTAAACTGTGAAGACTCATATCAGAGTAATGCAAACACAGATCCTGATGCTGTCTGATCTTGTTCGCACTGAAATGTTATTTGATGTTCTTTTTCGACGTATAAGAATTATAAGGATAGACTATAAAAGTAATGTGGAGTCGGCAATATTTTCGGTCAGTATGGTACCGTTTTGCAATTAAGGTGTATAAATATCCTATTCTAATTACAGTTAAGACACTTACACTTAGACAAGCGTTTTTGATTCAACTGTGTAGACCCTGATCAGAATGCAATATGAGGAAGGTCATTATGGTATTTCTACTGAACGGACAGACAAGAAAATGAGCCGTCCTTATGTTTTGGAGAAAAATACTCAAATCAATTTCATCATAATTATATCTTCGTTTTGATCTTAAACTACCCAAAAGATTAAGTACCTTGTTGACAATCTAATCTCCCACAAATTATGGAGGAAAAGTCACAAGTGTTTTTATAAACACTGAAACATGATATGAATATGGCATACTTTAACCTGCAGCAAACTCAAAGTTTGAACAAAAAGACGTGCCGATCGCAGACAGAACAGAGCCTGATCAGACTGCTCTTTTGGCTAATGCTCCTTCCGCCATCTTTACAAATGGGAACAACTTCTGCGACTTCCTCTTCAAGTTTTCCCTTCTTAAAGAGGTTTGCTCTTAAACGAAAGAATTTGCTCCAAAAGGAGCAAAGTCTTTCCTTTAGGTGTTGTCCCTTACAGAGAAGGAAGGAAAAAATGCAGTGTCGTTATTTCGTCTTTTCGCGTGGCGTTATTTCGTCTTTTCGTCTTTTCGCGTGGCGTCTTCGTCTTTTCGCGTGGCGTCTTTTCGCGGCGAAAAGACGAAATAACGCCATGCGAAAAGACGAAATAACGCCACGCGAAAAGACGAAAAGACGAAATAACGCCATGCGAAAAGACGAAAAGACGCCAGACGAAAAGACGAAAAGACGCCACGCGAAAAAACGACAAAATAAGAGTTTCAAATGTCGTCTTTTCGCATGGCGTTTTTTCGTCTTTTCGCGCTGAAATTTCGTCTTTTCGCGTGGCGGGTTTCGTCTTTTCGTCTTTTCGCATGGCGTTATTTCGTCTTTTCGTCTTTTCGCATGGCGTTTTTTTTTTTTCGTCTTTTCGTCTTTTCGCATGGCGTCTTTTCGTCTTTTCGCCTGGCCTCTTTTCGCGGCGACAAGACGAAAAGACGAAATGGCACAAACCAGCCACCATACGTTTGCGATGCTTTTTTTATTCCTGACACAAAGCCATACTGATAATAATCATGACAATGCCTATTTTACCTCTCGCTAGTAACCATAAATGGTAATCTCTCTAACTTATGCCTGCCTTCCCGAGAGACCCGAGGAATGTGAAAACCTCAATTTGGGGTAATTAGATTATTTTACATGTCCCATTAATCATATTAATGGTGCAACCAATAATCCTTAATTCAATTGTGGTACATTGTATCCATGCCCGCCACTGATGTATTGGATGTTTGACGCAGAACCATGTCAGTGATATATAGATTTTCGCCCCAGTGAAAAATCAGCATCGCCCCAGCAGCAAATATCGGCAAGTCACAGACGCTCAAGTATAATATGATATGGTTTCGCCAAATTTGAAACTGCTGACCATATTAATGTTTTAAATTTTCTTTAAAGGGGAATGATGAGTTCTTTTACAGAAAATAATTCAAGTGTCCTGTTCCATCTCAGTATTCAATTCTGATTTAGATGTTTGCTGTTTCGATCTATTGATGGAGTTGAAGTCCTTCACACAGATTTAAACAACGAACAGCACGGCTGTGTATCTTTCAGTGCCGTGGCGTCCTACTAATTTGGATAAAAATAGGGAAAGAGCGGTTGTGCTTGCAGCAGATGCTGGATGGGAATTGATTGGATATTTTAGTTTCATTTATTCTATCTATTCCTTTTCTTTTTCCCCTTTCTCTGGGGGACGGCTCTACTGTCTCAAAGACCCATTACACCCAAAACAAACAACCAACTAACCAGACCCGAATAATTATCTCTTGTCGAAGTTGTACGTGTGTCAAGTTTAGGGAAAATGAGGTTTCTTAATTCATTTTAGTAAAATTATTATCATTATAATCATTTCTTTATAGATACAGTATTCAAAGAAATTTTATATACTTTTTCACCTGTGATGTATCTACCATAAAGACCTAAAAAATTGGGACACTAAAATAATAATCATAATTGTTCTTAAATGGAATAAATTGGTTTGCATTTAAAAGATGCATGTAGACTGACAAACAGTGTTGACCTGATCAGACTGCTCCGATGGAGCAGTCTGATCAGGGTCTGCACTGTTTGTTCAGACATGTCTGTCCCCGTATCTAGACTTCTTAGTTTTTTATGTACCATGCAAGTAGTGAAAGGGTGAACGTGTTTTCTTTTAGAGATATCAGCAATTACGAGCTGTTTTTTTTTTTTTTTTTTTTTTTTTTTTTTTTTTTCTTTGAAGAGTATACAATTGACTTTAAATGGTTTCAAACTTTCAATTTTAACATGTTCGTGGTGACAAATACAGCAATTATTTTTCTCAATATATAGTATTTTAAGCCAAACAATTGTAGACAACGTTACAATAGGGGGAAATGAAATTAAAATATTATCCCTGAGTACGAATGCCCGCACAAGTCACAATGACAATACCGAACATATGAGCCGCCACACGACAAAACCAACAAAGTGGCATGTGCGCCCAGCCAAGACTCCGATCAGCCTGGGCATACGCCCAGTCTGACCAGACTCTTAGCTGTACGCTTAAAGAGCACAGGATGCCCCGGCTGATATGAGTCTTTGCTTGGTGCACATGCCGCTTTGTTGCTTTTGTTGTGTCGCGCCTCATGCACTTATGTAAAGCAGTGGTAGAAGTAGTATCGTACATGTATTTTTATGCTCTCTAATTTGTTAGCTAATGGACGCCGCTTTGTTCTTCCGTCCGTCCGTCACACTTATGCCCGGTGCACATATGTATTTGAAACTTTTTGGAGGGAATTCTATAGATCAAACTGGATACGAGAAGAAGTGCATCTAAAACAGGCAAATACGCTTGCCTGGAGCATACCCCTAAATTTAGGAAGGAATTTCATAAACAAGAACATTTAAATGAGAGCCCATAAGTACGTATCTAGCATATTTCTCTGTCTGTCCGATGGCAAACCTGATATTTCCCTGGAGGATCAAAGGAACCATTCCATAACATACGCCTTCTGTCACCAAGATTGTCCCCTAGCAGGCACACAAGGTTGAATCAACCTTGATTCAACGTTATGACGTTGAATCAAGGTTGATTTAAGGTTGATTCAACCTTGTGTGCCTAGTTGGCCGTTGCTAACATGTTCCGTTTTACTCGAGACATGTATATCTTGGCGTCCAAACAGACATAACTTTACGTCTTCAAAATGTGCATTAAACAAAGAATCCACATTTAAATAGCTAGATAGTACATGTATGTAATCGTGTCCGTACCACAGGGGAGGAAGAAATCGTTGCCCGACCCGTCATATTCCCATACTCTCACAAAACAAACAATCGCAAGCTTTTTGGAAAAGCTAAAACTTGTATATATGTGATTAATTAATAATAGGGAAGATAAGAGTCTTGCAGAAGATACGATGTTGCGTGCTTGGTCTTGTCGTAATAGTCCAACATGAGCGACCGAGGGTTCCCTCACCTTGGAAGAATCTTATATATGTCTCCATTGCTCTCCAGGCTCCTTTGTCTCAATATTTAGTGTATTTACGGCACAGACAGATGTCCCATAGGAGGACCTGTTACTGCCTTTATTTTAAATAATTAACAAGCCCTATGTAATTAAGTATTTCTTCTTCTGTCTGGCTATAGATGTTATTGATAACAGACACATAAAACAAACACCTTGTCACTGGGATGGTGCTAAATTCTAGTCTCATTTCACTTTAAATTAAAGATGAACTCCGTCGTTGTTTTATCGGTGGCTATGTTTTCTAGTTACCCTGTGTCATAAGTCCTCAGCTGAGAGAGGCCCCGGGATATATTTAAGGCACAGCAACCTACCAGCCCCGTTATTCTGCCGTACGTCCGTACTGTTTTTCATGATTCAGAACATTTTATTTCAAAAACTCTTTAAAAGATATATGGATGTTAAAGGGTGGCTTATCATATACACCCAACTCTCGATATCCAAAAGTCAAAGTTCTTCCCAAACTATATATATATTGATACATCAAGGTAAATTTTCTGGTTCCAGAAATTTTACTTTTATATATCAGTAGTTTGAGAAAGGAGGGGTTGGAATGTAAATAGAAATAGAGAATGCGTTTAAAACTTTTTTCTTTGAAAGAAGAGGTACTTTGAGATATCAGTGTTCGAGATATCGAGAGTTAACTGTAAATGATAAACTACCAGCTGTAAAAGTTGAAAGAGGAAAATTGAGGGACCTTTCACTTTACATGTACCTTAAACACGATAATTTGCGCGGTGTTCCATTTTTTGGCAGTATTTCGCGGTCACTTAGAGACCGCGAAAATTAAAATCGCGAAATAACTTCCTTTTTCTTACAAAGTGCATGTATCATCAGTAGACACAGCGTCCATATATTTTGTTTCTGTTTGCTTTGGTAAAGTCTGGTGCTTTTCATTTGAGCCAATTCTTTCATTAACCTGCGGCTGCAGGTTAATGAAAGAACTACCTCAAATGAAAAAGAATTGTTTTTTGCGGCGCATGTTGCTAACCACCAAAATAAAAAAAATCGCAAAAAATCAAAGTTTATGTTTATTTTTTTTTTGCCCCTAAACCGCGAAAATTTGAACCCGCGAAAAGTACCGCATATACGGTATTAGGAATCTAACTTTCGCCTTAAGGTAAACAAGAACACTTACATGGGAAGTATGGGAAGTAAATCTGCCCTTTTCATTTCTGTCTCCCTTGTCAGTAGGGATCTACTCTAACAGGAATAATTTGATCGTCAACGAGCAAAGTGTTTCCTTTAGAAGGTTTTTGCTTCATACAAAGAGCACAGTAGGATGGTCATATTAAAATGCTGTTCCCTTTAACTATATGCTCATGCAGCTTAAAACGCAGAGTACATTGTTTCATTACGGCCAGTAAAAATGTATGTCATATGTATGCATGCATGTGGTGGACGGGTCGGGAGATAATGCTGAGTAACTGATAGTGCCAGGGCGTCCTACTAATTTAGATACACGTAATAGTATCGTATGAACTGTATGTGCAGCAGGTGCGGGATGGGAATTGTTTGCATTTTTATTGTCTATTCCTCTTCTCTCTCCCTTTATCCGGGAGATATAGACTGAAGTATTCTCGATGAGTCATTGAACCCAAAACAACTATCCAATCACATACACATGTATTTTTCCAGATTTTTACGTGTAATATAAATTTTATGTACGAGCAAGTTTTCTCAAAAAAAAAGAAAGAAAGAAAGAAGTAGAAAACACGTTAATGCTATTTCATATAGCTTGGTTTTAAAGTTACTCTTGCTAAATATTACTCTCCTATAACTGATTGTTAGTTGTTTCGGTATAAATGTATATTTACTAACCAGGTGCCTCTCTAATTTGTTTACTGGGACAAATGTCTGCCTGCCTTGATCAGTTTGCGCGTGTGCACGATTCGCATATGCCTAAAAATAGATATTCCAAAACACGATGCATAGAGACCGTTTATTGTATTGTTCTTCCAGTAAAATATATGAGGAGTACCGGTGGTTCAGTTGATTAAGCGCTGACTTAGTGATTTAGCGGTCCTGGCTTCGAGACCCGCTTGAGTGGGAAATCTTGCCAACCGTAAAGACGGTCTTTGATTATCAACCACCATCGTCCTCATCTGACTGAAATACTGTTGAAAAGGACGTAAATTCGCACGTCATTCATCCATCCATCCAGTAAACTATCTGTTTCCAAGTTACACTAAAATAGTTCTACAAAATCCAAAAAATTGGGAACCAAAATTGAGATACTTTTGAATTTCTGCTCAAAACAATTATAGTGAGATTTCTTAAAAGAATCGCCTAAATGAGGCGATTTTTAATTACATCTCTTTGGCACGTTTAAAAGATAGGAAAGTGAAAGAAACATCAAATTGCGTCCTCAAATTTCAACCATTTCATGAGCTTCCGTACATTTTTTTCTCTCGTGGCGGGATATCTGTTTCAGGGTGACAATAAGATGATAGAAGCTTCTTATAACAATAAAGCTGTTAAGGATATTAATATTTTTCTTTTGTCATGAAATCCATTAAGCTCCACTCAAGTCACGAACTATTTTGCCAACAGATATGTATGTCAGGGTCTTTATCTATTAGAATGATGCTGCAGAAAATAACAGATGGGGCATTCCGAAATCACGCAAGGATTGTCGAAAGCTGCCTATTTCGAGAGAGGTAAACAATAGCTCATTATGGGCAGTGTGAACTAATTGTTTCTCCCATATATTTCTCTAGTAACCCCTACTGCCTTTGACGGGGTGTCACTCAATGGTCCTTCAGTATCAAAATTTACCTCAATTTCAAGCTAAAATATAAATCAATGAGATAAAATAAGAAAAACACATCCTTACCCTGCACTTTCTGGCACTTTCAGGATGACGATATCCAGCTACCACAATCCCGCAGAAAACGTCCCAAAGATTTGCTACAAATTACCAGGCATAAATTCTGACCCCACAGATCAAACCAGAAATACTTATATTTTTACAATATCCACAATGTTAAACAAAACTGATTTCTGCATTTTACTAAAAGTGACATCACTTTCAACTTCAACTCGTTAGTATTATTATTATCCAATCAAACAGCACCATTTGATAAAAAAAAATATTGTGCACTGTTTTGAAGAACTGGCTCTCCCGATTGAATTGGTTCCCAGTGACCTTATGAAACCATGGATTTATGGGTATTATCCGGCAGGTTGGAATAAAAACGGCGGACAAAATTTGGTTCTGTTCTATTTTAATGCTCGTAACGACGCTCCCCAAGTGGCTAGGCGGTACGTAACCTTTATAGAACAGCTGCGGAACTTATGCGGCTTCGCCTGCGAGAAATGCGGTGCCGACAGTGCCGATTGGTGGCGATTTGGATCCCCTCAGTTATAAAAATACTTTATCACCTAGCTAAGCCCCAACTCCAAGGTATATACGGTTGACGTTGACTTTCAAATGTTATCCGGCTCAACTAAATACGCTCTAAGGGAGGGTCGGACCAAAAACACTATCCCGCACATACATGCCAATATTTATTTCCGAGTTCATGATTTTGTTATTTTGCGAGGCTTTATACACCGGCACATAAATTCCAGTATTTCGAGTCAGATCAATTTATTATGCGATCTTGTGATGCTTTTTATACTGGCATGAATGGTACCGTGAGATGGCAAGACGATGAAGCAAACTGAGCATCAGGTGCAACTGCAAATAAATTTAAGCTGATTCAAAATTAATACTCATTCAGCTTTATATTAGTTTCATTCATTGTTGGTGCGTTGATAACTTCCCAAGACAGATCGCTCCTAAGTAGAGATATTCATGCCATTCTCAAAGGAGGCTACTCCTAAGGTGAATGAGTACAATTTCAGCGGTACACTGTAAAAATTTCCGTAGATTTTACGGTAGACTACCTGGCAATCAGCTGCCAGTCCATTTTCCGTTATTTTTTACGGGCGCCTGTAAACATTTGCGGAATCATCACGCAGAGTAGGGTAGAACAAAATTTGGGCATATAGCCCTTCAACACTATAAAAGTATTTTCGTATGCGGTCAGTTAACACAACTCTACCATATCGAGATTTCAAAAAATGTTATACAGGCAGACGCCCGTAAAAATAACGGAAAATGGACTAGCAACTGGTTGCAAGGTATTCTACCGTAAAATCTAATTTTTTTTTGACAGTGTAGCAATAATCCTATATATTAATTTATTTTTGTCACCCTTTTCGGTAGGGATCAACTCTTAAAGGAAAGAGTTTGCTCCTCTAGGAACAAATGTTTTCCTTTAAGAGTTGGTCCCCGTTTCAAAGGACTTTTTCCACTAGGAAAGCAAACTTGTAAGAATGGGAGGAAAAGAAGCCTTTGTGTCCATTCACCTAAAAAGGATTATTTCCAGTGAGAATTATTGCCATGCACTGTAGAATGGATTCATCTGTTTATTGAAATAGTCTCCCTTGCAGAAAAGGCAGCCAAGCCATACATAATGGAGCCGCGACATGAGAAAACCCACAAAGTGGTTGTGCGCCCAGCGCAGATTCAGATCAGCCTGGGCATCCGCTAAGTCTGATCTGAGTCTTCGCTGTCCGCATGGAGGTAGCGTAGACCCTTACCTACCCTTTAAACGCCCACCGAAGAGTCTGGTCGGACTGGACGGATGACCAGGCTGATTTAAGTCTGCAATGGGCGCACAACCACATTGTTGGTTTCCTCTTGTCGCGGCTCATTTGTGCTCTTGCACCTTATCTCTCTCGTCTTTCTCCCTCTCTTTGAGAGACGGCCCGATATAGACTGAAAAACTGTCTCAAAGGGCCGTTAAACCCAAAACACCTAACCAATCAACTTTGCACCTTAAATGTGAAACATGAAAAGAGAAGTGAGAATTAATCGCCTTATTGACCTTTGGTTCTTCAAGCTTAAGGCCATCGTATGCCTTCCAGTGACGAATGCGTTTAAACACGTATCAATATATGAAGAGGTTCTACTCTCACGTTTGTAGCTGGCAAAAAAGTACTAAGAAAAGTTTTTAGCCTCCTATTGAGCAGTGGAACATAAACGATAAACGAAATAAAGAATGGGCAAATTTCGTCATGTACACCATATTTTACCGGGCATTAAAGTTAATGATACCGAAAGTTGGTCATTTTGGTTGCCAAATAAAATAACCCAAATATATTATCAACACCTTTTAATGAGAAACTCGATGATACATGTATGTCATTTGGTTAAAGCTTGGGGAATCGCGGTCATTTGCAATAACGAAACTATGGTTCACACCTTGCAGCTACTGTATACCTCACGATAAAATCTAGGATACTTGGAGAGAAATGGAAAAGAACCATTAGTTAACGCCCATAGCGGGCCCATTATACAATAGGGTATGGCTCAGTGTGATATTCTGTAGTGCAATCATTTCCGTGTAACTGAACTGGCGTTTCAGCAGACCTATTAAACACAACGCTACAACGTACAATTTTACCACACCGCGCAAATTTTCACACGCACATAAAACCACCCCATTCCGCACCTACTGTATTTACAGCGGACCCTTTCCCTTAAATTTAATAAGATTATCACAGTCAAATTACTTCACAAGGTCTATTAAAGGCTAGAAACGGAAGATTTTTAGGGCCAGGCATACTTTTAATCTCGAAATTTCGACTTATTATCCCGAAATTTCGACTTAATATCTCGAAATTTCTCCGTACTAAAGAAATACTTAAGAGATTCTTGAATGTATGTAAGACAACTGTAAGGTAAACTGTTAACGATTTTATATATACAATCCATGTTTTGAAACTTGAGAAGACTACAGTCAACACTAACGAAACTGCATATAGTCTCAGAGACGCGTCGACTTCATGTCATTGTAAAAGCAGCTGATGTCATTGAAAAAGTAGCTGATATCATTGAAAAACTAAATAAAATTAATTACT
Organism: Ctena decussata; assembly: GCA_963989385.1. Classification (NCBI taxonomy): domain Eukaryota; kingdom Metazoa; phylum Mollusca; class Bivalvia; order Lucinida; family Lucinidae; genus Ctena; species Ctena decussata. The sequence continues at coordinate 11,131,370 of OZ022510.1, read as the reverse complement.
ATCTATTCGATCTCTGAACATCAAATTAACTGGTTCAGCTACCACATTGCTAATAATCGATTAAGATACGTTCTCCACCCACACAAGTAATTAGTTAAACCCACTTGATGATTTAATTAAAAATATGGAATAAATAAATCAACGAAAAAAAATCTTGTCCAACTGTTGCCTCATTACCATGGCGACAAACTGATGGTCTAGAAAACAATTTTAACTTTGTCACAGAGAAAGGGACTTTAGGAAGTGAACGAACTGAGAAGTCTCTGATCAGGCTGCGTATCCGCAAGGTCTGGTCACAGTTTTCCCTTTTCGCAATAAAATTTTAAAGATCCAACGAAATCTAAAGCGAGGCTGGTCATGAACCTCGGTTATTTGTACGTGCAGTAGGGTTCGTTTTCCCATGGCACGACTGTTCGTGAGAATAGCAGACGTAGAGGCTATTGATCCAGAAGGCCATGCTGCACACATAGACACCAATGAAATAGATAGTAGTTACGATGAGTGAATTGTTCTATCGATATTTAACAACTAGTTTGAAGAATACCAGAAAGGATATTGTGTTATTGGGATTCTTTTACTGTATCTTAACCAGTATTTTATTTTTCCAGAAACGGAAGCACTGCAGAATCAATGAACAACGATCATCAACAGGTCTATGACAGAGATAATCACCGAGGCGATCTGGTAACTAGTGTCGTACGGAAATGCATTAATGAAATTGCGTGGACTGTAACCGGAACAAAAATAAATTGTTTTAACATTGTATGAAAGAGAATACCTCAGAAAAAATAGTACCAAAACTGGGCAACTACCGCAGTGTTCGTTAAAAAAAATGTACACCTGATGAAGAATATATCCAACATAGAAATACGGAGGATTTCAGACTTCGAAAAAGCATGACAAGTTAAGATTTAAAAAGAAAGTGACTCTTAAAAAATGAAAAAGGCAATTTCTTTTTTTATAAAAGGCCAAAATCAGTTAATATAAAAACTATTTACATAGTCATAGAATAATTCAGTTTTGTATGCTTAAGTCGGAACTGTATTGAATTCCCAATTGCTTTTGTTTTTGGAGATTTACTCGTTGGTTGGAGAAGCAATACTCATTGGCTGTGACACTCGAAAAAGCCAAATATTGACTTTAAGTATACTTATATTGCTCAAGGATGAACACCAAAACGCGTCCACTGACAGCTACCTTTTAATTTTAGTGTCATCACACCGAATGTTTCCATCTAAGTAATACAAGGGATTTCTGAAACTGCTATTAGTTCATTTGTGATCACTAATTTGTGTTATCAAGCTTGATGTCTTCGACTAAACAGACAATGTGACGTTGTTTAGCAACATATTATCAATAATTAAATCATGTCTTAAGGTTTACGATGATACAGTTAGGTATAAAGCTGTTTATGATACGAAAATAGACTGACAAAATCAATAAAGAATACTGACATATCTGAAGACTAATAGGCTGTACAGCTGCTTATCTATAGACATTAAATCAACTTTGAAAACGAATGTTCTGATATGTGACAGGGTGTGGCAACATCGGTGATTCTAGAGCAGTGCGAATACACGCGCATTAATCCGTGAAACGCGGGAAAGGAACCGCTACCATGTCAAGATGGCTGAATTTGCGCATGCACTCTCATGGATGATAATATCGCCAGTCGCAGTGCTAACAGATCTTCTTGCCATTGTCATAATTGCCCATTACTACCCATTCTTTCACGGAACTGACGTAATGATGACGTCACTGCTGAGTGCTATGGCGGCGAATGCGTTACTTGTGTTGCCTATTCCGTCATTCTTAGGATTAAAGGAAATGTCGTGGAACCCCAGTTTGTGTTTAGGATATGTTTGGTGTTTCATGACATTCAGATTGGCACAGGTCATGAGTCTAGTGGGCATGAGTGTACATTGGTCCGCCATGTTGAAAGTTTCTGCTGAAAAGAAGAATTATTTTTCAACGAAATTCTTAAAACTTGGTGTAGTGTTGATATGGATAGTGTCTGCGATTGTTGGCATATTGCCATTGATAGGTGCTGCTAATGAAGATTTTAATGATTCACCCGAGTGTAAATTTCTTGGATTTAACTTGGGCGTTGGATTTTCCATTTTCTTCCTAGTTTGTACGTTCGCCTGTATGTTTGTGGCCTTCACCTGTGCAATTGACGCTACCTTCCTGATTAAACACATGAAGCGAGTTGCGGAGGTCAAGTATCAGGCTGGCAGATTCCATGTTCCAGAAAAGAACGCCGGTGTTCCAATGCAGGGAACGTGTTCCATTAGCGAAAAATACAATAGACTCAACTTTGCTTGGGATCTAAGCTGTTTTGTGCTGTTTGTTATTGTATTGTCATTTTGTGGAAACCACTTTCCCTATGCGGTAAGCTATTTTATATAAAATGAAAAAGATAAAATGAGAGAAAACTATTTGCTAAGGAAAGCTAAAATCTTGGCTATACACCAATTCTATATAAAGGGTCCCCTGGAATATACCAGCAATGGAAATATATACGATTTTTTTAACTGAGAACACCAAATAAGAAAACACTGAAATCTTTGATGGTTTATGAGATATAACACACAAAAGATCATTGCTGAGTTTGTACCATGTTTGAAAAAAGTTGATCTCTCTGATACTTTAGTAGTATTGAGCCCTATATTGATTGTCATACAAAAGATTGATTTTAATAGCAATGACGTTGATAGACCAAGAAATAACTTTCGAATTCAAAATACATGTACTATGTTGTGCAATTTTCGCTGGTGTGACCATATTAGGAAACTGAAAGGATCTCCCAAATTGAGCGATATTGTTATTTGTTACTGGTCTTACTGACAGTTGTCATGGAAATGTAATTCGAAAGAAAACTCAAACATATTTAGCTTTTGTAAGCTTTTATTTATACATGTATTAGAACCTAACTTTAAGGTCGTCCTTAAGTTTAAGGAATGATTGTGAACAAATAGTAACAATATGAAAGTCATTTAAGCCTAGTATCCAAAACTGATTGGCTTAAGCAAATATGTTTTTCTTTACTTACTTCGATTTATATATGGCTAATTTATTATACTGTAACATAGTTTTGGCCTGCAAACATATGCACACATGTTGCAAACACAGCTGCAAGCTCTTATTGATTCTTGAATTCAGGTTGTGTATCTGTGATTAACACATAAGTTAATTAATTGTCGTAATTAGCACAAGAAATTGGAGGGCAAATGGAAAAGTATGACTTTCAGACTGCGAAGCCAGAGTGAAGCAACCATACGTACACCGCGGCCCGACAATCTGTGTTGATCGTAACGACGTGTGACATGTTTCCGCTACAAGATAGCTGGATGGTTTTTCAGATAATGATGCCCAGTTTCCAACAAATCATTCATCTTCCTGCAAATAAGTCAGAAATATGCCTCTATATTTCTGTAAGCTCTGAGATTGGGGCTCTGTGGATCTGTCTTGGTTAGCTGCATAACCATTGCCTGACATGTAAACAGGCCAATCGGAAGACCGCTCGGCCTATTCCGGCCTCCAACTCACGCTTCCAGTTTTAAGACAATTACCGTGATTCTTACAAACCAACTATTTTTATTCAATACCCTCACCATTTTTTATTTTAACCCCGCGTGTACCTCAGCATCGTTCATCTTTACTCCGCGTAAACATCAGCATCTTTCATTGTGACTCCATGTGTACCTTAGCAGCTTTCATTTTTGATTCCACGATTACCTCAGCATCTTTCATCTAGGCTCCGTTTATACCGTACAACATCTTTCATTCTTACTCTGCATGTCCTTCAGCAGCTTTCATTTTTGCTCTGCGTGTACCTTAGCATCTTTCATTTTCACTCCGCGTGTAGCTCAGAATCTTTCATTCTTACCAAGAGTGAACCTAAGCAGCTTACATTTTGATTCCTCGTGCACCTCAGCATCTTTCATTTTTACTCTGCATGTATCTCAGCATCTTCAATCTTTACTCCTTATGTCCCTCAGCATCTTTCATTTTCACTTCACGTGTACCTTAGCATCTTTCATTTTGACTGCTTTTACCTTAGCACCTTTTATTTTTACTCCACGTGTACCTCAGCATCTTTCATTGTGACTCCACGTGTACCTTAGCAGCTTTCACTTTGATTCCACGATTACCGCAGCATCTTTCATCTAGGCTCCGTTTATACTTCAACATATTTCATTTTTGACTCCGCTTGTACCTCAGCATCTTTCATTTTTACCAAGAGTGTACCTTAGCAGCTTTCATTTTGATTCCACGTGTACCTCAGCATCTTTCATTTTCACTCCATAGTAGCTCAGCATCTTTCATTTTAACCAACAGTGTACATTTAGAATGAAAGATGCTGAAGTACACGTGGAATCCAAATGAAAGCTGCTAAGTTAGCAGCTTTCATTTGGATTCCACGTGTACCTCAGCAGCTTTCATTTTTACTTTGCGTGTACCTCAGCATCTTTCCTTGTGACTCCACGTGTACCTTAGCAGCTTTCATTTTGATTCCAAGATTACCTCAGCATCTTTCATCTAGACGCCATTTATACTTCGACATCTTCATTTTCACTCCATGTGTAACTCAGCATCTTTCATTTTCACTCCATGTGTAACTCAGCATCTTTCATTTTCACTCCATGTGTAACTCAGCATCTTTCATTTTCACTCCATGTGTAACTCAGCATCTTTCATTTTTAACAAGAGTGTACCTTTGCATCTTTCATTTTCACTCCGCTATACCTCAGCATCTTTCATTTTTACTCTGCATGTCCCTCAGCAGCTTTCATTTTCACTCCACGTGTACCTCAGCATCTTTCATTTTTACTCCACGTGTACCTCAGCATCTTTCATTTTCACTCCACGTGTACCTCAGCATCTTTCATTTTTACTCCGCGTGTAGCTCAGAATCTTTCATTCTTACCAAGAGTTAACCTTAGCAGCTTACATTTTGATTCCATGTGTACCTCAGCATCTTTCATTTTTACACTGCATATCCCTCAGCAGCTTTCATTTTTACTTCACATGTACTTTAGCATCTTTCATTTTGACTCTGCATTTACCTTAGCATTTTTTATTTCAACTCCACGTGTACCTCTGCATCTTTCATTTTTACTCCACGTGTACCTCAGCATCTTTCATTGTGACTCCACGTGTACCTTAGCATCTTTCATTTTTACTCCACGTGTACCTTAGCAGCTTTCATTTTGATTCCACGATTACCTCAGCATCTTTCATCTATACTCCGTTTATACTTCAACATCTTTCATTTTTACTCCGCGTGTAGCTCAGAATCTTTCATTTTTACCAAGAGTGTATCTTAGCAGCTTGCATTTTGATTCCACGTGTACCTCAGCATCTCTAATTTTTACTCTGTATGTCCCTCAGCATCTTTTATTTTTACCAAAAGTGTACCTTAGCAGCTTTCAATTTGATTCCTCCACGTGTACCTCAGCATCTCTCTTTATTACTCTGCATGTCCCTCAACAGCTTTCATTTAATTCTGCGTGTACCTTAGCATATTTCATTTTGACTTTGCTTGTACCTTAGCTTTTTTTATTTTTACTCCGCGTATACCTCAAGATCTTTCATTTTTTTCTAAATGTACCTCAGCTTAAACCATTATGACTACGCATGTACCTCAGCAGCTTTCATTTTGATTCCGCCAGTACCTCAGCACCTTCAAATTTTACTCTACGTGTAGCTGCTCTCTGGGTATTCAGGTACTCATGTAATGCACAGATGCATAGGCCAATCAACGACGCGTTTCGGCAAGAGGGTGCCCTTTTAAACGTGGTTATAAACGACTGCCATTTTTTATGCTCATGAAATAGTTTTCATAGAGCTTTGCCCTTTTGACTAATTCCCTTTTATGTGCGCTATTGGAGAACGCTCGCGTCAAATGTTTCTTTTTCGGCATTAAGACACTTAAGCTTTCTCATTATCTATCACTGTGTGACATTTGAATTAAATTGATTATTATATTGTCGTTGCTTGCTGTAATACCGCGGGGATTTTAGAATATTACTAAAATTCTTCAAATATGGAGCCCTGTGATTTTATGATAACTTTCCAACATATGGGGAATGCACAAGATAATGCTCCTCCCTCAGCGACCCCTCCCGCAAACCCTTCTCCTAAAAAGCATCACGCAATCCAGACCCCATTAATCTTCCATGACGGATATGTCTTTCTGAAAATCTCAACTTAATGTAGGACCCTGACAGCCTTGCGTATTTCAGCTATCATTTAGCTGTCTTGACGGACATACCTTTTATGTATCTTTCTGAATATGTAAGCTAAATGGAGCACATTGACAGTCTTGCGCACTCCGACCGACATTAAACTGTCATGACGGGCATGAACCTTAAGTGTCTTTCTTAAATCTCAGGTAAATGAAGCACTTTGACAGCCTCATGCACTCTGGCCGTCATTGAGCCGTGTAGCATCTCGACAGCCTCGTGCACTCTGTCCATCACTGAACTGAGAAGAAACCTTGACAGTCCTATGCACTCTGGCTGTCATTCAGCTGTGTATCACCTTTGCAGTCTCGTGCAGTCGGATCGACATTGGGCTGGGTAGCAGCTTAACGGCCTCATGCACGCTGGCCGTCATTGAGCTGAAAATTAACCACGGTAGTCACGGGCACTCTGGCCGTCATTGAGCTGTGTAGCACCTTTACAGTCTCGTGTACTCTGGTCGTCTTTGGGCGGGGAAGCAGCTTGACAGCCTCGTGCACTCTGGTCGTCATTACCTTGACAGTCTCGTGCACATAAGCCATCATTGAGCTGTGTATCACCTTGACAGTCTCGTGCACTCTGACCGTCATTGAGCTGTGTATCACCTTGACAGTCTCGTGCACTCTGACCGTCATTGAGCTGTGTATCACCTTGACAGTCTCGTGCACTCTGATCGTCATTGGGCAGTGTATCACCTTGACAGACTCGTGCACTCTCCGTCATTGGTTGTATAGCACCTTGACAGCCTCGTGCACTCTGACCGTCATTGGGCTGAGTATCACCTTGATAGACTCGTGCACTCACCGTCATTGGTTGTATAGCACCTTGACAGCCTCGTGCACTCTGATCGTCATTGGTTGTATAGCACCTTGACAGCCTCGTGCACTCTGATCGTCATTAAGCGACTGTGTTGCACCTTGACAGTCTCGTGCACTCACCGTCATTGGTTGTGTAGCACCTTGACAGCCTCGTGCACTCAGCGTCATTGGTTGTGTAGCACCTTGACAGCCTCGTGCACTCACCGTCATTGGTTGTGTAGCACCTTGACAGCCTCGTGCACTCACCGTCATTGGTTGTGTAGCACCTTGACAGCCTCGTGCACTCACCGTCATTAAGCGACTGTGTAGTACCTTGACAAGCTCGTATACTTCTGCCGTCATTGAGCTGTGACGTCCTTGACACCCTCGCGCACTCCGGCTTTCATGACGTGCATGTACTTTATTTTTCTGTCTTTCTGAAAGTCTCAGCTAATATAGCACCATGGCAGCCTCGCACGCTCCTGTATTTTTAGCTGTCTCGACTGATAAGATCTTTTTTTCTGAAAATCTCAGCCAAGTGTAGCACATTAGCAGAGTCGCTTGCTCCGGTCATCATAGAGTTATCTTGACAGTCGTGAACCTTTAGTGTCATACTGAAGATTTCATATAACTGTAGCACCATGATAGCCTCGCCCACCCCGGCCAGCATTAAGCTGTCATGACAGGCAAAAACGTTTGTTGTTTCTTTCTGAAAGTCTTGGCTAAGTGTTGCACCTCTGCAGTCACGCGTTCTCCCGCCTTCATTAAGCTATTAGACAGGCACGAACCTTTTCAGTGTCCTGTTCAAATCTCAGCTAAGTGTTGCTCCTTAAAGGCCGGGCGCACACCAGCTATCATAAAGCTGTTTTGAGTTAAATGAACTTTTTGTGTCTTTCTGCAAACCATAACTAAATATTGCACCTTAGCAGCCTCGCGCACTCCAGGCACCATTAAGCTGTATGACAGACGTGATCCTTTTAAATGCCTTTCTGAAAATCACATCTAAATATAGCACCTTAGCATCCTCGCGCACTCCAGTCGTCATTAAACTGTCATGACAGACGTGATCCTTCTAAATGTCTTTTTAAAAATCTCAGCTAAGTGCAGCACCTAAGCAGCCATCATTAGCTTTCATGAAAAAAAAACATGATCTAATGTCTTTCTATAAATATCAGCTAAGTGCAACACTTTGACAGCCTTCCGTACTCCAGCCATCATTAGCTTTCATGATAGACATGATCCTTTTAACAGTGTCATTTTGAAAATCACAGCTAAGTGCAGCACCGTAACAGCCTCGTGCACTCCAGCCGTCATGAACTTGTTTAATGTCTTTCTGAAAACTTCAGCTAAATGTAGCACCTTGTCAACCTCGTGTACTCCAGCCGTCATTAAGTTGTCAAGACGTAAACCTTTTTAGTTTTTTTTTGTTGAAAATATCAGCTATCCATAGCACTTTAGCAGCCTTCTGCACTCTAGCCATCAATAAGTTGTCATGACAGACATTAACATTTTAGCGCCTTTCTGTAAATATCAGCTAAGTGTAGCATATAAACCTAAAAGTGTCTCGCTAAAAATTTCAGCATCGTCTGGTACATTAGCAGCCTCGCACCCTCCAGCCGTCATTTAGCTGTCATGACAGACATGATCTTTTGTTGTCTTTCTGAATTTCTGAAAACCTCAGCTGCGTAAGGTACCTTGACAGCCTCGCTCACTCCGGCCGTCATTTAGCTGAAATGACAGGCATAATGTAGCACCTTTACAGCCTCGCGCATTCTGACCGTCATTAAGCTGTCATAGTTCAATTGACTTACAAGGCATGAACCTTTTTGCTGTCTTTCTGAAAATCTCAGCTAAATGTAGCACCTTAGCAGCCTTGCGCACCGCTGCCCTCATTAAGCTGTATGACATGTATGACAGGGTATAATCGATTCCGCCAATTTTTGCTTCCTGCAGAGACTGTACATCATATTTGGCTTCCACCAAGACTGTCCGCGAGCTCTTGCAGGGACTACTGTCCTCAAAAAATGGATTCCTGCCGAGACTGTCCGCGTGTCTCTGCTTCCTGCTGAGAGCCTCGGCAGGAAGCAGAATCACGCGGACAGTCTCTGCAGGAAGCCATTTATCATGTACAGGAGTCTCGGCAGCAAGCAAGAGTATGCGGACAGTCTTGGCGGAAGCCAAATATGATGTACAGTCTCTGCAGGAGGCGAAAATTGGCGGAATCGATGATACCCTGTGAGGATGACCCTTTTGTTGTTTTTCTGAAAACCTCAGCCGCCAGCCTTGCGCACTTCAGCCATCATTAAGCTGTCATGACGGAAATGAATTGTTAGTGTCTTTCTACAAATCACAGCTAAATGTAGCACCTTCGTCAAGATATATTCCTTTGAAATCTCTGGATATTGGATTTGGAAACCTATGTAATTCTTAAGTGCCCTTTTGATGAAACTGCGTAATTTGCTTTAACTTATTTTGACCAGTGTTCTCTATTTCATTAGTGTTAAATTACTGGAATAAAGCTTGTCTGAGAACCCACACGTGCCTCGTATACAGACATATTGTCAGCGTGACTTCATTTAAAAAAGATTTTATAAAACGAATTACGTCCTAGATAGCTTCTATTTTACATAGCTCTTGTTCTGCGATTTGAACCGCGTCGTGATAAAACATGTTTAAGGTGTATGGGTATCCCATCATGTTTTATGTCACCATATTTTGCAAATGACTGCCTTAAACTCGCCTTAATGCTTACTCCAGATCTGAGATCGGTTTATTCAAGATCTGAGATCGGTTTATTCCAGACCTGAGATCGTTTTATTCCAGATCTGAGATCGGTTTATTCCAGACCTGAGATCGGTTTATTTCATATCTTTCAGGTGATTCAAGGCCTCCAGCTCTTCCATCAGGTGGACCGTGAGATTCTGGAGACAGTCACTCTTTGGCTGATTGGTATAGAGTCACTGTTGTTACCCCATTCGCTCTGGTTCTTCAGTAGACGCTACCGACACGCTCTCACCTATGTTTGGCAGGTGTACCTACTGAGGAGGAAAGATGTAGAAGAAGAAGGTATAATTGCAATTGCTCCCGCCGCGGGTGGCAGGGAGAGGGGGATGTATTTTACAGCCCGATTCTACCAGTGCTTCGTAATTCCTTACGACGAATGTGGGCCAGGACAGCATCCTCCAAGCTTTATTTTCCTTTGCATGACTCCAGTGCATTCTGAACACTGCTCGGCCAAATCCGTGAATCAACCTTCTGATTCATGGAATTTGCCGAGGAGTTCCGATTGTACTCCAGTGCTGCTCTGTCTTGCGAATTGAGTTGGTTGAGGCCTGTGGCTCAGTTCTGCTCTCTCTCTCTCTCTCTCTCTCTCTCTTTCTCTTTCCTTTTTTTAATGTTTTAGGATTATCATTATCTGTTAGTAGCTAATGCAGAAACGCGGGCGTCTATCATACAGAAATACTGGTTTCGCTGGTATTAGATTTACTTTGAAGCTATAAAGCCGAAGTCTGTGAGATTCAAAAGTATTTTCGATACATTTCTATAAACAAAATTCAAATGAGCAAATAGGACAGCAATCGTTAGTGTAAACATGTTTTATTTGTGTATCATTTATATACAATAAAATTCATTACAGAACTACAATACAACTATAAGTGAACAAATCTATATAACGGCTATCTCAAATCAATGACAAATTGTATTTTAAACGGTGCTACCAGAATAGGTAAGCCAGCTCGTCTGCGCAAGCTCAGCCAGCGCATCTGCGTAGTCTTATCAGAGGCTTCCCTTTTTGCACCAATAATTTTTAGTCCCTAAACAAATCATGCACATGACACCAGGTATGCAGGCAGACCTGGGATCGTATTTATAAAACCTTTTAAGTCGTTGCTATGCTGTTGCTAAAGCTAAATTTATATGAAGGAGATTCCCTACAACTATGAAAATTGCTCTGGAGGAACAGTCTTTTTCAGACTTCCTCCAGAGCAAATTTCATAGTTGTAGATAATCTCCTTCACGGAAATTCAGCCTTGGCAACAGCATAGCAACCATATAAGTTGTTTTATAAATACGCAATCTGAATCTGTCTAGGGACATTTGTGATTAGGCACATTTTCTTATAGCAATACTGTTAGGGCGTACGGTTACTTCGTCAATTATTCTCCGCTATTTTCACCAATGGAGACAATATTTGTGACTTCCTGTGGAGGAGCAAATTCGTTTCTTTAAGAATTGATCACAGGCACCGTCGTTTCATCCAATATGAGCCACTCACCCTATATCCCTATCATATTGGGTGAGTGGCTCATATTGTAATCAAAACGAGTGCCTGTGAATTTGAACCCCATTGCGAAGGGAAACTTATCCCAAAATAAACGACAGAGTTGCTTCCCGTGTAAGTGTACCCATTCAGCAGTGCTTTTGATAAGATCTTTGGTAGCTTGTCCGTCCAGTGTTTGTTCTAAATCGTCTTCAGAATTCAAACTATCGAAAATTCTAAAATGCTGGTTAGTTCTTTGGTCTTGGTATGATCGAAGCTCTATGGTATTTCTAAGCTTCTGGCAACATGGTGTGTGTTATAGTTAACATCTGTTGGAATGTCTTGTCGGGCAATAGGTTGCTGAACTGTTTATTTCAATTACTCCAGACATTAATTAGCCGCGACGCGAGAAAACCAACAAAGTGGCTGTGCGCCCAGCGTAGACTCAGATCAGCCTGGGCATCCGCCAAGTCCGTTCAGACTCTTTGCGAAGCTCTTAAAGGGTAGCTTAGAGTCTAAGCTACCTCCATGCGGATAGCAAAGACTCTAATCAGACTGGGCGGATGCCCAGGTTAATCTGAGTGCGCTTGGCGCCCAACCACTTTGTTGGTTTTCTCGCGTCGCGGCTCAAATATTCTTGCAGCGTCCCACTGATTTGGATAATAGTAGGGCAAGGGTCTACTGTACTTGCAGTAGGTGCGGCTGGCGTTGTTTGGACATTTTTTCTCTCGTCTGTCATGTCTCTCTTCTCTCTCCCTCTCTCTGGGAGACGGCCCGATATATTCGAAATACTGTGTCAAAGGGCCGTTATACCCAACACAGTCAATTAATCAATCTGTTTTCTACAGCTTCATTTGAATAGTTTAAGTTTGATTGTAGTCAGTATCACCATCTGCTGATGCAAAATATTTGAATTAATTTACGATAATTTAGCCGATCCTCGCCCCCGATCTATCAGGAATTTACGATAGTTTAGACGCCCCCGATATATCGGGTTAAATTACGATTGTCTAGATATCCGCGATATATCAGGATAAATTACGATGGTTTAGATGGCCCCCAATATATTAGGATAATTTACGATTGTCTAGATATCCGCGATATATCAGGATAAATTACGATAGTTTAGATGGCCGCTATATATCAGGATAATATTTGATGCCGGCGATATATCGGGCTAATTGACGATTGTTTTAGAGGATGTCCCCGATATATCAAGATAATTACGATTGTTCGATGTCCAAAATATATCAAGATAATTTACAATAGTTTAGCTGTCCCCGATATATCAGGTTAATTTAGGATAGTTTAGATGTTTCTGATATTTCAGGATAATTTACGATAGTTTGGATGTCCCCGATATATCAGGATAATTTACGATAGTTTAGATGTCCCCGATATATCAGAATAATTTACGATAGTTTAGCTGTCCCCGATATGTCAGGATAATTTACGATATTTTAGATGTTCTTCATATATCAGGATAATTTACGATAGTTTAGATGTCCCCGATATGTCAGGATAATTTACGCAAATTGAGGTGTCCCAAAAATAGAGAAAGTACGGATAAAACATCGGGATCGATTTTATTAATGAATAAGAGATAAATTTAAATTACAGAAGTGTCATATTCAAACTATCTATTATTCTGATAAAATTGATGCTTTGGAGGAAATTTAATGCCTATTCAAAGCACTCCTTTTAAAAGTCATAGGAAACAGTTTAGTGCGTGCTATATTAAAACCACTTTTCACACCTAAGTTGTTAAAGAATAATCAGGTGTGTGTGTGTGTGTGTGTGTGTCAAAATCAAATTTTTATGCTCGTATTTTACCATGATTAATAAATATTTTTACCATTGCAAAGGATCTACCAGATATGAAATTTATGCCCTTGCAAATATGGGCGTCGTCACAATTTTCAGGGCTAGAGATAAGATGATTATCTGATGAGATATTTTCTGGTAATTATTTGTAAAAACATATGTTGTAACCCCTCATCAGATTTGCCTCGGGGTCACCATATATTTTTTATAGAAAACTAAAGAAAACTATCCCAGAATCTTGAGCGCTGGATCTGTTAGCATGATAGCGATTTGGGCTGTCTAGCTTGGCTGTCTGACATAAAGCTAAGGTTAGAATTTAGAATGTACACTGCAAAAAATACGGTAGATTTTACGGTAAAATAACTGGCAACCAGCTGCCAGTACGTTTACCGTTATTTTTACGGGTGCCCGTAAAAATTGCAGGAATCATCAAGCAGAGTGGGACAGAATAGAGCAGGTGTTGTTTTGGTCAGATAGCCCTTCAACAATACAAAGTTATTTTCGAGTGCGCCAAGTTAACATAAAACTTCCATTTCGTGATTTCAAACAATGTCTTACAGGCAAACGCCCGTAAAAATAACGGGAAAGGGACTGGCAGCTGGTTTCCAGTTATTTTACCGTAAAATCTACTGAATTTTTTACAGTGTATGGGTACATGTACACCTCCATGTTTTCCGCCATTAGCTCGCCTGTACAAAAGTACAGGGAGCTATTGTTGTCACCCTGACGTCGGCGTGGGCATGGGTGTTGGCATTGGCGTGGGCGTCACCCGTTAAAGTTTTATGTCAAAGTTTTTAAAACTTATAAATCTCAACAACCACTGGCAAGAACCCTTTGCTATTTGGAATATAATCATATCATATTATATCCTTTTCTTCTGTAACATTATACCCCTGAGTGAGGCCTTGAAGTGGGGCATAAGGATCGACAATTAGGTCACACTCACTTAAAAGTTTTACGACAAGTTTTTATAAACAACTATATCTCAGCAACCACTGGCAAGAACACTTCCGTATTTGGAACATAATCATATCATAGCTCAACCTTTCATGACATATCACTATACCCCAGGGTCAGATCCTGGGGTGGGGCTTAGGGATTAAAGTTTTACGATTAAGTATGTCTCCATTTCTTATAAATGGATTGTTTTGATATTTGCACTGTAGTTCGATATTGGTCCAAAGTTTGACAGAGTACCACCCAACTCACTCAGTGACCTTCAGACAAGGTCATGGACTTAGAAATTTGGGGTTTTGTTAAAGTATTCTGAAAGCATACTCTTCCATAGTGCTTGGAATGGATTTATATTATACTTGAACTGATGTTAGATGCTGGCTGGAGTTTTCACAAAATACTATCCCCACCCACTAAGTCATGGTCACTGATGTAGACTTTTGTATTAAAGCTTTTGTTATAAATATGTTGAAAAGTAATAGTTATACCATGGTTTGTCCACCTGTGCGAGGAGATAATCCGTGAGCTTTAGCGAGTGGATTATCTCCCGTACAGACGGACAAACCAGGGTATAACTATTTTATACCACCCTTACCTGTGTAAACATTTCTTATTGCGAGATATTTCGTACTAAAGTGAGCATTTGCTGGTAAGGATGGTATAATACATGGACATTCTTGCATGAAGTTTAATGTGATGCAAGCCTTAGTGAAAAATGCCTGTGAGATGGGCAAGCACTAGTTCAGGCGAGCTATGCTGTCAGGCGTCAGCTCTTGTTTTACATAGGGAAACAACTTTTTTGACTCTCTGTTTGCTTCCCTGGAAGATGAAACTCCTTCCAAAAGGGGTTTTACTCCTAATGGAACGAATTTGCTTGTAAAAGAGCAAACTCATTCTTCTGAGAGTTGACCCTCCCTCATCATAAGGGAGGCAAAAGCAAATGTAACTGGAAGAGTTGCCTACCGTGAAAATGTACCCTTTTACCTTTAGCAAGCCCCCTGAGTATCTGTGTATCCTGCTACTACTTGACCCGAAATGTTAGTCTTTACACGCAAGAGCAGGCCCCGAGGTTATAAAACTTGAGTACATTCTCAAACTCAAAATAAAGCACACTGATTTGCTGCTTCCGAGCACATGCTCTGAAGCAGCCAATCAGTGTGCTTTATTTTGAGTTTGAGATTATCAAACTCAAAATAAAGCACACTGATTTGCTGCTTCCGAGCACATGCTCGGAAGCAGCAAATCAGTGTGCTTTATTTTGAGTTTGAGATTATTTTATAACCTCAAACCCAGGTCTTTGGTCAGATTTCACAAACAAATTAAAATTTTCAACTGTTTGTAAAAAACAGCTTAACAGGGTATACAAAATGTCTCTAATAACCAAATGTATATTTAACAAAACACTTTATTGTGGTCACAATATGAGCGCAATGCCAGTATACCTCGTATAAAACTATTTTAACGTTTTCATTTTAAACAATTCATGTATATTTAAATTGTAATAATATAATTTATCATATGACGTCACATCTGAGAGTGTAATAAAGCCATGCCTTAAAAACGATAATCCACTAGTGGATTAAATATGCAAAAGAAGTCGTAACGTTATACGTTGACGTCCATAAGAAACGTCGCGGCTTTCTTATGGCAAAATCATGACGTTTTAGTGCAAATTTTGCTAATAAAATGCGCCTTTAGTGTCATATGATAAATAGAATCATACATTCATGCTCCTCTATTATTAAATTTATTAAACTCGTTGGGGAAACCGATAAGATGCTCGGCAAAGCCTCGCATCTTATCATTTTCCCCAACTCGTTTAATAAATTCAATAATACATGAGCACTCATGGAAGATCCTCTATAAATATACAACATTTTTTAATAATTTTCAGACCCAGCTTCTTGCATGTTACAGTCGTACACACAGAGGGATAAGGACAGGGCCTCTGTGATACCCTCCAGACCACAGTCGAGACTTGGTCAAAATGGCGGACACATCAGCGCATCCGGGACAATACGATCCACGCGGTCAGAGATACATGCCAATAAAGATTATGCACACACTAACGGACGACCTACGATAGCAACAGTTACCAGTGCATTTACAGAAATATCGGGTGGTGCTACACCACAAAATGGTATCATACAAGGAGAGGTTCACGTTGAAAATCGTGGTTACAATGAAAGGGGAGTTGATGCTATTGGTATTGAACCTGTTAAAACTCTCCGGCGCTCTAAAACGCCCGAAAGGAAGGAAACTGAATCAGTAAGACGCACATCTGAGCAGTCAGAAAGTTCCTCGTCAAGTGCTAGTGCGTCTTCAAAATTAAGATATGTGCCATCAAGACAAGAAGTTCAGAGATCTTCATCTTCTTCATCAAGGAAGGAATGGAGAGAACAAATGAGGAAGAAACACCTTCCTCCGATCTTTGTTAATGAGGCGTTTGATGGTGAAGATCACAAGGTAGTAACTGAACGCCGAGAAGAGGCTAGGCGCGCACTATACCAAGCATCAAGTACCAACCCAAACAATAAGTCTCTTCATTATTATATGTCTAGTGATTATCACCCAGATTACCTAACTGAAAGTCTACCGAGACATAAACTGACAATATCAACGGAGAGTGACAGCACAGGTGTTATTGAACCGTACAATGACAATGATATAAGTGATATTCTAGATGCTCCTTTGGAAAACTCATCCTCTTTGAGGAGGTCTGGTAGAATGACAAAGGAATGCGACATTGATATTGAAAATATTAAACCTATGCCGATAATCCAAAGACCTTACTTAAGCACATTTATGACCCCGACAACGGTTGAAAGAGAAGACAGTTTTGAATCGGAATCTGTAACTGGTTCAGATTCAAGCCGTCTGCAGTCTGGTTTGCGTGAAGATAGAGAAATAATTTTTGATTCCGGAACTATTCCTTTAGACGATATAAATGATGGTTTCGGTTTCGAAACAGCTACTACAAGGTTTACTTCAAACAAACATTCAACTAGAGAAATTATATCGTCCGTGCGCGTTGAATCGCCTAAAGCAACACCAAAGCCACAGAGTTTGGCATATATGGAACAATTAAGAGCAAGGACAAAAAGCCCAATATATGACAATGTCGGTGTTATTGAAACATCAACATCATTTGCCAAACAAAACAACGAGTCACAGTCACTGGCTTCAACTGGCAGTTTTACCGTATCTCATATCAACTCAAGTCAATCAGATACCGATTCTTATACTATAACTCCTCGAGCATCAAAATACTCCGCAAGTGATTCAGTGAACAATGCCGATGATGAACTGAACGACAGCTCAGGGAGTAACTCTTCTGTTACTCTTAGTCCATATAAAGAAGAGACGCGTCGAAGGCCGTGGATGGAAAACTTAGATGAAGACAACGACGTACTGACGTTACAAATGCAAGAACCTTTAGTTCATGACTCTGACACTGATACTCTTAAAGGTTCCCATGACAGTTTTGAACAAAGATTTAATTTTCCTTACGACAGCAGAGAAAGTGATGTTTCAACCCCGGTCTCTGCTATATTTGATGACGAAACAGACAGGGGTTTCGAAGAAGCACTGAAAGCTCATATTAATCCAACAATGTCTGGGTATAGTGGTGTCGGACTTTGTTTTGAGTCAATCAAAGAAGAGCCAGAGGATCTGACCAGTTCTGGTTCAAATCCGTTTTTGGATGATATATCTGATGGAAATGAGCCATTCAAAACACAGGCAGTTGTTTCAAAAAGGTCAGATTCAGCCAACTCAAGTAGTACTAGTATCAGTGACAATCCGTTCTTGACTAGTCCAGCACATTCACCTCCACGGGGTAATGCCTATCATAAAGGGAACAATACACCAACAATTATCACAACTGATGCAGACTTCGATATGGGGGATTCAGGATTTACTTCCGCTATTGATCATACAAATACAAGTGACTCTTCTAATCAGCATGATCCTAATAGAAGTGGAAAGCTTTCACCTTGGCCAGATAGTGATGATAATATAAAAGAGGCTGATCTTTCATTCGAATCAGACTTTTCAGAAAATTCGAACATTGAAAATGCAGGGAAAACTGAAATCCTTTTTAAAAGTTTAAGTGCCAGAAAAGGTAATACTTTCACTGAATCTCCAAGCGGAGGAGTAAGTTCAAACAAAAGTGCCAAAGTCATTGAAATAGTTGAGGGACATGTTCGTCCAAAAACGGTTAAGCCAGCCAAACCTCCCAAGCCGGTACGGTCCCCTTTACCCGGTAAGAAGCCACACAATATGTCTATTCAAGAGATTAGGTCGCACGAGAGACGGATACCAACCAGAGCAAAATCTTTCGAAGAAACTTCACCGTCCAAAAAAGCTACAGTAACACGGTCCGGTTCAATGGATGAGCCTAGATCGAACGTTAAACCAGCGTACTTTTGATAAATGGATATAACTTTTTTTTTGGAGCATAGAGAGAAAAGATACCTTACCGTACGTTTGAGCACCCAGGGCCGTATTCATAAAGCCACTTAAGTCGTTGCTATGCTGTTGCTAAGGCTAAATATCTATAAAGGAGATTCCCTACAACTATGAAATTTGCTCTGGAGGAACAGTCTTTGTAAGACTGTTCCTCCAGAGCAAATTTTATAGTTGTAGAGAATCTCCTTCAAAGAAATTTAGCCTTAGCAACAGCATGGCAACCACTTAAGTCGTTTTATGAATACGGCCCACGTGACTTAAATCAGCCTGCGCATTTGTATAGACTGAGAAGTGTCTTTGCTTTAACAGTAGAAAATACCTCGGGGTTCATATATTGTTCACGTGAACAGGGAACATGAAATACTCTGATCAAGCAATGCAGATACGCAGGCTTATTTGAGTCTTCGCTCTTCACGCATGTCATAAGGTAACTTTTGTCGGACATGACTCAAACTTTGTTTTTATTTCTTTTTATGCACTAAAGTATTTTGTTTTAATGTATGGGTAACATTTAAATGATTTCCGCCAAGTTAGTAGGCTTCCTTTTTGCTTTCTTACTGAAATAGCCCCACTGGTATAGGGTCTCCTCTTGATGGAAAGAGTTACCATATAAATCCCAAGAAACGTCCCTGCTCTAATAAACGCCTCCTGCCTCTTTTCTAATTTGTTATATTGACTTGACAACATCTGTGTTTTCCATCAGTTTTACAAAGGGGGAAAAGATGAATTTCTGTTTGACTCATTTGATGACGTAACTAACCAAAACAGGGTCCCCTCTTAAGGGAAAGAATTTGCTCCTAGAGGAGCAAATTCTTTCTTTTATGAGCAGACCGCCACTGAGAAGGGGGGGGGGGGCAAAAACGGAAATTAGTCGAAAGTATGATCTATTCGTCTTTATACTGATTAATAGATCCATTTTGGCAGCGGCTGATTTACTAGCCTTTAAAATCTAAATAACGCCCCTACCTTTGAAATGCAACGCATTCGGGGCTTTAAATAGGATTAAAACGGTAGTTCCTAGGGTAACAAATTCTTTTCATTAAGAGTTCGACCCAGTTGTGAAGGAAGACAAAAACAGAACTTATTTTGGTTAGAACAATATTTTATTTCAAATCATTTACACGCATAGCAGTTACAAGTAATATACTGGAAAATAGGATATGGGGCCTGTTTCACAAAAATTAACCGTAAGATGAATCGTGCGATAATCGTACGTTTGGTCGTACGAGAATCGCACGATTCTCGCACGATCGTTTCATAAAAACATCGTACGACAGATAGTACGATTCTCGTAGGATTTTAGTTATACGATGGATCGCAGACGTGATGTGTATTAGCTTTGACAGATGTGTATTGGGTTTTATAAACACAAAAAGTAGCGATTTGTAATACAACGCAATCACATCAAAGAAAAAGGTCAACAGGACCTCCAATGAGGTTTAAGCCCTTCTCACTGAAGTAAAGAAGATGGATGGATGGATGGCTTGCGATTTTACGTCCGTTTCAACAGTATTTCAGTCGTATCAGGACGGTGGAAGGGTGATAATGAAAGGTTATGTGCAATGGAACCCTGTTTACGATTGAAACGATTTCCGCCTCCGGAAACGACCTCAGGACCGCTTGATCAGCAGGGCAGCGCTTAAACCACTGAGCTACCGGTGGCTTCTAAGTAAACATGGACGACTCCTAACCAAAGACACGAAGGATCGCACCTGAGAAGTTTTCAGTCCAAGGTTTAAAGATTTTTATCCTTAGTTGCAGATCTTCAAAACCAAGATATGAAAACAAAATTCCTATATAAATTCATTTTACAAAAGTGGGGATTGGAGATCCAAAACCTAGGACTGAAACTCTAAAAACAAGGCTGAAACTCAGGGTTTTCAAATTCATTGTGCATTGGCTTGCCATGCCCTTCCTCGATTTTCGAAATACTGTTTTGAGATAGAAGTTCCGAGGAATTAAACTCGGGTCTTTTTATTTTGCCAAATGCTGTTTGTGATTGTATTCAGCTCTTTCAGACTTGCACTGCAGAACCTTGTGGTCAGCGCAATAAGTCGCTTGTATAGTATAGCAAGCCAAATTTCGCATTCTCAATTTTAGGTGTTTTAAGTTTTCAATCCTTTGTTTTAACTTCAAAAGTAACTTTTGAAAATTGACTTTTTTTATAATCGTTTTTACAAATCCGGGTATTGAAGTCAGATTTGAAACCTATGACTGAAGTGAAACCTAGGTTTGAAGCTCAACTTAGGGTAAAATTTCTTAAACCTAGTTTAAAGATTTATTGTGCATTTGGCGTGCCATACCGTTGAACACAAACAAACACAAACATGCAGTCTCCTCAGATCAGAGATCACCTAATTAGGGGTTCAAACAGTCCTAAAACCTCCCATTTTCTTGTAAGATAATTTCTCCCTATTAGAACAAATGCTGCCGCCATGATTTTGAGAATAGTCTCTAATACAATTGCAGGTAAATTATTCCGCAAGAATCGCACGATAATCGTACTGGAAAAACTTCACTCAAAATCACCCTTAGGTGCTGTATCATAAATTTGGAATTTTGTTAATTGGCTGATTTGCTCAAAACTTGGTATTTGCTTTTCAGAAAGACAGTAGATAATGTAATCTATTCAAAAGTTAAGTATGAGTATGTTGTGCGATGAAAGAGGAGAAAAAGTGAAATTTACGACTGCCCTTTAGGTATCGTAGTTTTGATCGTAAATTGAGTTCTACGAGGACAATAGTGAAACCGAGATTTTTTTCATGAAAGCGATTTTTGGTCGTAAGATTCTCGTACGATCATCTTACGACGAATTTCAATCGTACGATTCGTTGTGAAATAGGCCCCTGATAACAAGCCTGTGTATTGCTTATGCAAAATTTCTTGGGCTTACAAGAACTCTTTAAGATTTTAATTTTACATCAGCAAAATCAAGGACAGAAAAATGTCAAAAGGGAGTTTTATTATTTATCATGATACAAGTTCCTTATTGTTTGAATTCTCGTCCAATTTGCGATATTTTTTGTGGGCGTGAACTTGTCGCCTTCACCCACAAAATTCAACTCAGCCAAGCATGAAATTCAAACTCCTACTACAATGTAAAAAAATTCTAAGCGTTTTACCACACCTGGCTAATTATGTTTT
Organism: Ctena decussata; assembly: GCA_963989385.1. Lineage (NCBI taxonomy): Eukaryota > Metazoa > Mollusca > Bivalvia > Lucinida > Lucinidae > Ctena > Ctena decussata. The sequence goes on along the minus strand of OZ022510.1, from coordinate 11,109,675 downwards.
CAAGGATGTTACTAAACGAAAAAGAGCTATTTACGCAACGAAAAAGGGTCATAGTTTCCAAACGACCTTGTCATGAGGTCGTTTGGTAACTATGACTCTTTTCCGTTTCGTAACAGCTATTTTTCGCTTCGTAACAGCCCTTGTTTATACATAGTTAACCGGGGGTGTAAGAAAGACTTTTTAGCTCCCCTGAGCCAGCGGCTCCGGGGGAGCTTATAGGATGGGAAGGCTCCGTCGTCCGTCCGTCCGTCGTACGTCCGTCCGTCGTCCGTCCACAATTTCAAACAACTTCTCCTCTGAAACCGCTAGGCCAATTGTAACCAAATTCCATATGCAGCCTCTCGGGGACTTAAGAACGAAAAGTTGTTCAAACGGCCCTGGTCACATGACCAACATGGCCGCCACGCCCATATATGGGAAAAAGCTAGAAAAATCTTCTTCTCCAGAACCAATAGGCCGATGGCCTTGAAACTTGGTATGTAGCAGCGGGTACGCGAGTACTACCAAGATTGTTCAAATTATGACCTTGGGTTGACCTTGACCTTTTTTACGGTAAGGTCAAATTTGCTTTCTGTAGCTTTTATATGGGAAAATGCTTGAACATAAGATTTCTTGGAAACTCCTGAAGACTTTGAACTGAAAATTGGTTTATACAGTGATCTTAATGAGTACATGAAAATTTATGCGTACAAGAGGTCAAGGTCATTCTTTGACCTTTGACCCTGGTCTCTCATGTTTTGACAATTTCAAACGTCTCCTCAAAAGCCACTGGGCCAGTTGTAACCAGATTTCAGAACCTCTAGGGATTGAGGGAACAAAAATTTGTTCAAACGGTCCTAGTCACATGACCAAGATGGCCGCCATGCCCATATATGGTAAAAAGCTTTAAAAATCTTCTTCTCCAGAACCAATTGACCGATGGCTTTGAAACTTAGTATGTAGCATTGGGTACTCAAGTACTATCAATATTTTTCAAATTATGACCTTTGGTTGACCTTGACCTTTTTTACGTCAAGGTCAAATATGGGAAAATGCTAGAACATAAGATAACTTGGAAACTGTTGAAGATTTTGGGCTGAAAATTGGTATCTACAGTCTTAATGAGTACATGAAGATTTATGAGTACAAGAGGTCAAGGTTATTCTTTGACCTTTGACTCTGCACTCTCATATTTTGAAAATTTCAAACAATCTCCTCAAAAGCGACACGGCCAATTGAAACCAAATTCCATATAAAACGTCCAGGGGTCTTTTGAACGAAAATTTGTTCAAACAGTCCAGGTCACATGACCAACATGGCTGCCTCGTCCATATATGGTAAAAAGCTTTAAAAATCTTCTTCTCCAGAACCAATTGACCAGTGGTCTTGAAACTTGGTATGTAGCATTGGGTACTCAAGTACTATCAAGATTGTTCGAATTATGGCTTTGGGTTTACCTTGAACTTTTTTACGGCAAGGTCAAATATGGGAAAATGCTAGAACATAAGATTTCATGGGAAGTTTTGAAGATTTTGGCATAAAAATTGGTATTTTCAGTCGTCTTAATGTGGTCATGAACAATTATGAGTACAAGAGGTCGAGGTCATTCTTTGATCTTTGACCCAGATTTCTTATATTTTGACATTTTCAAACATTTCCTCAAAAGACAATGGGCCACTTGTAAACACATTTCATATAGATCCTTCAGGGGTTGGTTGAACAAAAATGTGTTCCAACCGTCCAGGTCACATGACAAACATGGCCGCCATACACATTTATGGTATAAATCTTCAATATTTTTCTTCTCCAGAAACAATACACCTACGGCCTTGATACTTGGTAATTAACATGGAGTACTAGAGTACTATCAAGACTGTTCAAATGATGACCTTGGGTTTACCTTGACCTTTTTTGGGGCATGGTCAAATATATGAAAATGCTAGAAAATAAGATTTCATGGAAAGTTTTGAAGATTTTGGCCTAAAAATTGTCTTAATGAGTACATGAAGATTTACAAGAGGTCATGGTCATTCTTTGACTTTTGACCCAAGACTCATATTTTTACAATTTCAGACATAAGAAAAAGCCACTTTGCCAATTGCTCAGGTGAGCGGTTCAGGGCCTCATGGCCCTCTTGTTATTATTATACGCCCGTCGAAGACGGGTCGTATTATGTCGTTACCGTCCGTCCGTCTGTCTGTCTGTCCGTTAACTTTTCGTGTCCACTCCATATCTCCTTAAACCCTTGAAAGATTTTTTGAAACTTGGGTCAAATGTTTGCCTTATTTAGACGATGTGCAGAACTCATACTTCAATGATGTCCGACAAAGGTCAAGGTCACAGAGGTCAAAGGTCAAACGGTAAAATTTCGTGTCCGCTCCATATCTTGAAAACTGTATAAGATTTCTTCATGAAAGTTTTTTACAAATATAAACCACCATCAGACGATGTGTAGAGAAAAAGAAGCATAACCCTGTTTTCATTTTTGGCGGAATTATGTCCCTCTGTATTTTACATATAGTAATTTCATATAAGCTTCGTGTCCGCTTCATATCTCAAAAACCGATTAAGATTTCTTCATGAAAGTTCGTGTAATTATAAAGCACCATCAGACAATGTGCAGAGAAAAAGCACCATAACCCTACTTTCATTTTTAACAAAATTACGCCCCTTCGTATTTTTCGTATAGTAATTTCATATAAGCTTTGTGTCTGCTCCATATCTCGAAAACCGTTTAAGATTTTTTCATGAAAGTTTGTATAAATATAAAACACCATCAGATGATATGCAGGAAAAAAGAAATATAACCCTACTTACACTTTTAACAAAATTATTCCCCTTGTATTTTTCATATTGTAATTTTGTATCAAATTCGTGTCCACTCCATATCTCCTTAACCTCTTGATAGATTTTTTTGAAACTTGAGTCCAATGTTCACCTTATCGAGACAACCTGCAGAACTTGTATTTCAACAATGTCCGACAAAGGTCAAGGTCACACTTAGAGGTCAGAGTTCAAAAGGATACAATATTTGTCCGCTCCATATCTCAAAACCCGTATAAGATTTCTTTATAAAAATTTGTAAAAGTTTATACAAATATGAAGCATCATCAGACAATGTGCAGAGAAAAAGGACCATAACCCTACTTTCAGTTTTAACGGAATTATGCACCTTTGTATTTTATATATAGTAATTTCGTGTCTGCCCCATATCTTGAAAACCATTTAAGATTTCTTCATGAAAGTTTGTACAAATATCAGACGATATGCAAGAACCATGGCCCCACTTTCAGTTCTGATGAAATTATGCCCCTTTGTAATTTTTGTCTAGGAATTTCATGTTAGCTTCATTTGTTTTGTAGTTTTATATCTGCCTTATTGAAGATTTAAGCTACTGACAAAAGTTCTGTCATCTCTTGTTGTCTTTCCAACTTTAAGCCCCAACGGGCGTATATTTCCCCGCCCAGCGGAGCTCTTGTTATTTCTGGTTTGCTTTTCACATAGCTTCTCTTTTTCTGAATGCTCAAAATCAGCCTTGTTAAGTATTGTGCATTCACAGTCTCAGGTGAGCATGAAAAAAAGGTTTAACTTTGGAGCTAGGTTGAAGCAGGCCACAGTAATCAAGGGGATAATACATGTTCTCTTACCTACACTGTAAAAAATTTCCGTAGATTTTACGGTAGAATACCTGGCAACAAGCTGCCAGTCCATTTCCTGTTATTTTTAGGGGCGTTTGCATAACACATTGAAACATATTTATGGTAGAGTGATGTTAACTGACTGCACTCGAAAATACTTAATAGTGTTTAAGGGCTATATGACCAAAACAATATCTGTCTTATTCTACCCTACTCTGCGTGATGATTCCGCCAATGTAACGGACGCCTGTAAAAATAACGGGAAAAGGGACTGGCAGCTGGTTGCCAGATATTCTACCGCTAAATCTACGGATTTTTACAGTGTATGCAGTTAACCGATCCTGTACCAGGTAAAGTGGTTGTTTTCTTGGAAATCGGTCATTAGCAGTCTGCCAAAATAAAGGTAAATTATACTATTTTTCATGGCCGTTGACCAAGATGGTACTGCTGTCGAATGTCTCGGTCGACAGCCACTTTTGCAGTTATGGTAATTGATTGCATCGGCTGACAGCACAGGTTGGGAAAATGATATCACCCACATGATAGTGCTGATCAAGCTAAATTAATTACGGCAGGCCGAGAGGAACCTTCATGGCCGAGCAATCTTGATGGCCGGCTATGATCATTCATACAATACCTTATGACATACTTAGTTGGTACCGTTAGTACCTAAATGTAGTACTTTTCCAAAGTACAGTCATTATCGAAACCTAGAACAAGCTAACTTTAGTTTCCACACTGTAAAGACTTTCTGTAGATTTTACGGTAGAATACATGTAACTGGCAACCAGCTGCAAGTCCATTTCCCGTTATTTTATGGACACCCGTAAGAATTTGCAGGAATCATCACGCAGAGTAGGCTAGAATAAGACAGGTATTGTTTTGGTCATATAGCCCTTCAACACTAAAAAAGTATTTTCAAGAGCGGTCAACTAACTCTACCATATCGCGATTTCAAAAAATGTTGAACAGGCAGGCGCCCGTAAAAATGATGGGCAATGGACTGGCAGATGGTTGCCAGGTATTCTACCGTAAAATCTACAGATTTTTTTACAGTGCTGCAGTGGCTAGCCAAAACTTGTCGATGAAATTGCAAACACTGCCGACCCTGATCAGTCTGATCTAAGTCTAAACTGTATGCTCAGGCACTTCTGGTCTATTTTTATGCAAGTACAGTAAGCTAGAAATCTTTTCAACAAATATTCAAGTTTCCTGATAACGGATCACAAATTCAGATTTTAAACTGATTCTCTTGTTGTCAAGTTATGTGTAAGACATGCAAAGTCGTTAAATCAAAATGCACCACACAAAGGTAGTTTGACTTTTTGTTTCTTATCCTTTTAAAATATGCATCGTTCGATATTTCGTTCCATCAGAATTATACGGAAAATGGACAACAAGCACTTGCTGTAGAGACTGTGAAAAGGAAAACTCGGATCAGTATGCGCAACTGTGCAGATCTGAGGAGTCGAAGCTGTTTCTCAGATCCACAGAATTCATATGCGAACTGCGAACATTGAATGGTCAGTCCAAAAGAACTGATCTGGTTTTTTGGTATTTTGGTTCAAGAAGCCGATCCCTGTCAAATGAGACTGCTCACAGGGTCCATATAAATTGTGTCATAACAAGGGGATCATACAGCCCGAACAGGAACAGCAAATATCCTTAAAGATACGTTAACGCACCAGCATCATGCCCAGATCCAGACCCCGCACATACCGGTGGGGCACTGGATAACTGCATATGGTGGGACTGGGAGGTGCCGAGATGTATGTGGGAGGGGGGAGGGGGGGGGGCAGAGGGAGTGGGGCCTGAAGCTTGAAATTACATGACATAATTGTTATCTCATTAGAATCGCCGCCTATGTGGCGGGGCTGAAGCTCCAAATCCCACCCCTGGTTCCGGGGCTGAGCCCAAGTTATTGCAATTAAAGTGTGATTCAAATCTGGCCCGTCAGTCAGACCCTAATCAGTCTTATCTTTTGTTTCTACGCTGGACGAACGAGTGTGAATGAATGCGTTTAGAATTTTTCCTTCGGCTGATACCCCTGGTTAACTATGTATATACAAGGGCTCTTACCGAACGAAAAAGTGTCATAGTTCCCAAACGATATCTAATCATCGTGGCTAAACAAATTTATTTTGCAACGATGAGAAGGTAGTTTGGAACTATGCCTCTTGTTCGTTTTGCAACAGCCTCGTTTTCGTTTTGTGACACCCTTTGAAACACATGCCAACTTTGCTTGGGGCTAATGCCGCGGCTATAACCGAGCTACTGGTGTTCGGTTGGGGCTATAGCCGTGGTCATTCTCAGAGATGTAGTCCGAGCTATAGCCAAAAAAAACGGATGAAAAAATTTTGACCAATCAGCGAATATGTATCAAACCCAGTTGGAAGACAATGAAAAAGGTCGCTAAAATTTGATTGGATGATTTTTTTTATCGGGGGGATTGACTAATAAATGGAACAGCGGTTAGAGCCGCGGATTTAGCCCCAAGCGAAGTAGGCCACAGACAACCAGGGCCTACTTCGGTTGAGGCTTATTCCACGGCTATAGCCGCTGTTCCATTAATCAGTCATTATGTCCGATAATTTTGCATTGGTAGAAATTACTTGAATTCATGTCGCATAAATCAAATTAGGTAGCCGATGGCTACCGACGGCACGGTTGGGAGCCGAATCGCCTTCTTTGCGACTGGCAAGATTAGCATTCAGTTGGTACATTGGGAGAATTCTGCACGCAGCCATGTCACCATGTAGCTAATATCACGGTAAGGTACGTGCAAGAACATTAACGATTTTACGAAAGATCGGTGGTGACTTCACACTTCATATTTCACACTTCATTCTTTCCTAAATACACTGTTCAAAATATTTAAAGGAGCATGAAAGTATGAAAGGTAAAGCATGAATTATGAAATATAAAGTGTGAAGTAGGAACAGTAAAATGTGAAGTAAGAAGTACAAGCGTTTGCCTATGAAATGTTAAGTATAAAGTGAAAAGTTTGAACGTGAACTATGAAACATGAACTGTGAAATTCAAAGTATGGACCATTAAGTTTAAAATATGAAATGTAATGTATTAACTTAGAAGTGGGAAGTAGATTTATAAAACTTTAACGTATGGAGTATGAATTTGAACTTTGAAGGACGAATCATGGCCTACAATGTGAGACATAAGACTTATGTAATTTTCTTTCTTTCTTTCTATCTTTACTGTCCTCGGTTAACTTTGACCATGATGGCATGTTTCTGGTGTGGCGCATAAGTTGTCACAAAAAATAAATAAATAAATAAATAAATGAACTTGTGACAAAGCCACCAGCAGCTTAAAACTATTTACAAGAAGTCCTCAGGGGCAGGCATACCATGCCTAACCCCTGCTCTACCCTAGGATATTAAATTTTGGCCTTAAACCCATCAACTGTCTCCGAAGAGACAGCTTCGGCTGTAAGGCCATTCCAAGTTGCAATTGTCCTGGGGGAAAATGAATTCTTAAAACCGTCGTGTAAGCGTTTGGACGGTGGTACTGGAATGGGTGGGACCTAGTTCTCCTGCTCCCTTCACCGACCTCAGATAGGTACTTATTCTTATCTACAATTGCAAGATCATTATGAATTTTGTAGAATAGAGACAGAGAAGCCTGCTGTCGTCTTTCCTGCAGGTCTGGCCATTGGAGTTTTTCTAACATTTCTCCCACATGGCTTTGATTGCGCTAGCGCCTACAGGTCCAACGGGTACTTTTCCTATTCTGTTAATATCAACTTGGTGATGGGGCATCCAAACTGGCGCTGCATATTCTAATTTGGGCCGGACCAGAGTTTTATATGCATCAGCCTTGATTTCCTTCGATGCAAAAGTCAAGTTTCTACGAAGGAAACCCAAAGTCTTAGTAGCCTTACTGGTAATTTCATTGATGTGCTGAACCCACTCGAGGTCATCCGTAATTTCAACTCCTAAATATTTGGCTGACGAAACATTCTCTAGGACTTGGTTATGCAATGTATAACCATGGATTATTTGCTTTGGAGGGGGGTGCCTAGTCACCCTCATAGAGTGACATTTGGCAACATTAAATTTCATGAGCCATGCCTCTTCCCAAAGTGCCAATTTATCTAAATCATCTTGGAGTATCTGTTGGTCTTCGGACCGTCTAATATTTCTATAGAGTACACAGTCATCAGCAAAAAGGCGGACTGTGGAGCTTATGTTGTCTGGCAGGTCATTAATAAAGATTAAGAACAGGATGGGCCCTAAAACAGAACCCTGGGGGACACCAGGCAACACGGGGAGAGGGTCTGAACAGACACCATCCAGAACAACTTTTTGTGTCCTTCCAGATAGCCAGGCAGAGATCCACCGGAGGATATCATTTCGGATACCATAATACTCCAGTTTATAAATCAATCGTCTATGTGGGACCTTATCAAAAGCCTTGGCAAAGTCCATAATAATGAGGTCTGTTTGTTTGTGACCTTTATTATTGGCTCTGTCTAGGTTTGCCTGCAAATCATGAATGAACTGGACCAGTTGAGTCTCGCATGACCTACCACTTCTGAAGCCATGCTGAGACTCAACTAAAATCTTATGGTCCGATAGATGTTGCATGATTTTGCTCATGAGAATGTGCTCAAGAGACTTACAACAAATACAAGTCAAGGAGACCGGCCTGTAATTGGCAGGGTCATATTTTTCTCCCTTTTTGTAAATGAGAGCCACATTAGCTTGCAGCCAGTCATCTGGTACTCTAGACTGAGCCAAGGACTGGTTGAAAATGCAGGCAAGGACCGGGGCAATTTCAGCACTGCATTCTTCTAACACACGTGCACTTAGGTCGTCTGGACCTGAAGATTTATGGGGGTTAAGACGGTCTAATAGTTTTTTGACCCATTAGGGTCAATGTATAAGTCTTCAATATCTGGGTAGGGGGTTGGTCCTTTCGATGGGGGGTCACCTACTTGTTCCCGGGTGTATACAGACTCGAACTGTCTGTTAAATATGTCTGCTTTGTCCTTATTAGCAGTTTTCAACATGCCATTTTCCCTTAAACAGGCCACACCCGTGGAATCCTTTCTTAAGTTTTTCATAAAGGACCAAAACTTTTTCAGCCGATCATTTTGGATACAGTCTTCTATATTAGTGTCTGTATCTGAGGGATTGAAGATATCAGAAACATACCTCCAATAGGCATCACGCATTTCTTTTTGGACATGAGCTCTAAGTCGTTTATAACGACTCTTCAGGGACTCGTTATCTGCCCTGAATCTTAAACTGCGGAGGGTGATTTATGATGCATAAAGTTGCTTCCGTTTGATCTGAAACATTACGGTGACTTCACATTTCATAGTTCCTACATCACACTTCACAGTTCATACAAATTGCACCTTTTATGATTCGGTTCATAAGTCGTACTTAACATTTACTAGTACAAACTTAAATCCTTACAATTCATACTTCACAGTCAGTTAAAACAATATTTTATTCAAGATAAGGATATTTTATATGCATTTGGGGTACAATTTGTCATGTTCATGAAATAAACTAATTTGTATGAAAATGATTCGATGGAAATCACTTGCACAGAGTATTTCCTTATTCATGCTTCACACGTTATAGTTCATTATTCACTATTCATAGTTTATATTTAGTACCTAGACTTCATAGTTCACGGATCATACCTAACACTCTAGAGTTCATACTTTACAGCTCAAATTACCATTTCATACTTCACACTTCATACTTCACACTTCATTATTCATAATTCCTGATCCATACTTCACTCCTCATACTTCACACTTCATAATTCAGGCTTCACATGATTCTCCACTTTAAATGGCACATACCACACACCCCACTTCAAACGTCATAGTTCACAATTTATATGTCACACTTTATAACTCATGGTTTGCGTTTCTAAGTTCATAAATCGCAATTCTTACTTCACACTTCCTAGCACATTACTTCACTAAATACTACATGTATAAGGTTAACAGTTGATAAGTCACCCTTAATAACTGACACTTCAAAATCCATAAGTCCTTGTTCATACGTCACATTTCATATTTCATACTTAACCTTTTATAAGTTATACTTAATACTTCCCACGCCACACTTCATTTCTCACAATTAATCATTTAATAGTTTATATTCCGTAGTTCATATATCACGCTCCGTACTTCACAGTTCACTCTTCATAACACACATATCACAATTTACAATTAATAAGTAATGATTCACTTCACATTTCATGTTTTATCATTCGCACTCTTTAAGTTTTAGTTTATACATGTAATTATGAAGTGTGAAGTCACCACTGCTCAAGACTCACTTTCGACAGGGCACCTTCAGAGACTGACAAGAGTCTTTGCCTTTTCATTTGATATATTCTTCGTAAACTGTTAATGTGAACAGGATATTCTGAATAGACTGCGCAGTCTGATCTGAGAATTCTTTGTTCCCATACGCCTTAAAGACACATTTTTGATTGCATAATACCCTAATGACCGTTTATTGAAACATGCTGCTCAGAGATAAAACATCCCAGAAGACTTTTCACTGAAGTACAGGTAGGGGGCCAGATAAAGGGAAATCAATTGTCAAGGGAAAAGACAGAATATGGTTATAAACAGATGATAATTGGATCAGACTGTTTCTGAAGACCCACATAGAGCTGTGTTGAACAGTGCTGCCATAATCTGCTGAAAACCTGTTTTTATGCCAAGGGCTACTAAAATATGCCATGCAAATATAGGTACTCATAAATTACAACGTTCGCACATACAGAAGACTTAGATCAGCATGTGAAGTCTAATCAGTCAATCATGTTTGCATAAACAGTCTACGATTCCTAAAAAGCAAAATTGAAGACTATGATCAATCTACACAATGTGACAGCTGATTTGAATATTTACTGTTAATATTCAAGTTATGCCAAATCAGCCTGCACAGCTAAAAAGCAAACAAAAACCGAAAAAAAAACAAAAGAAAAAACTGATTAGTCTACATAGATGTGACATATTGTTCACACGAAAGTTACGTTATCAATGAGTATTCGAAATCAGCATGCACATTCTGTCTTTATTTTTGCCTTTTCAAGTGTTGGGCATATATTTGTGCCTATGTTTATATAATTTTTCAAAAATATCACATAAAATCAGATCTAGAAAATAAAATTAAAATAATCATCTCTTTGTTTGGTTTGCAAGTTTTATATGACTGTTTTACATATGTCTAGCCAAAAGTCATTTTTATATTTTTTATAATGCCAGAAACTTTCATATGTTTAGCTTTTAGCAGACAGTGAAACCTTTTTTTATCTTTTGCATTTACTTTAACATAAAATAATCATAAACATATCAAAGAAAAAAAGGAAAACTGTTGTACAACCATTATCGCGGATCAGACAAAACAAATAAAACAATAAAATAAAAAATAGATAAAATGAAAATTATAATAATTTTTTTCATTATTATGAATTACTTTTTTTAACACTTAAATTTTTTGTTCTTTGTGTTAAATTGCATCTACAGAATAATATCAGTTTCCCCATATTAGGCCCCACTTTTGAAATTTGTCACTGGCATAATCCTCTCATAATCACCTAGATAAGACAATCCTTTGATGTTAGCGTAGGCCCTAAGCACTGTTTATTGGGAGCTATCAAAGTGTGCCACCCCAATTTGTTAAAGAAAAAAATGTGTCTTTTTTTAATGTAGCCATAGTTTCGCATTTTTCTCTCATATCAGAAAAAGGTTAGAAACAAATTGGTTTAATTTCTTATCTTACGAATATGTGTTAAAAATTATACAATCTTCAGTACGAATGTGTGTTAAAATTATACAATCTTCATTACTACCACTGATCGCACAGACCATGGATCATCCAATTTCTGTTGATATGAGAATGGTTAGCCCTTAAATTATAATTTTTGCATAATGTGAAAAACAGTGATAAACACATGAGGTTGGGGTTGTGATTAGGGTGAGGGTGTTTGGGAGGTGCGGAGGGGGTAGGGATAGGTGCGAAATAGTACTTCACGCATTTGCCTGATAAGTACATGTGACGGCAAGGGTCACCCAGTCGCAAAGTAACATACATTACGCATCCACCCTATGGAAACGGTGACAACGATACCTGGTGAAAACTCGGGGGAGAACTCGTATAATGTGTAAATTCGGGTGAAGAGCCAGAGAAAATTCGGGATTTATACTGTTTTGAAGGTGTTTATTTTGTTTACTTTCAATTTAAAGCAAAAGCATAACTAACTCCTGCGGAATTTTAGAATTCGGGCACTTGCAGGAACTGTAGATGTTCTTTATTCATTTGTTGATAACAAAAGTTTGTTGAAAATATCTTCTGCGTTCTTGCCACAGTGCGCCCCATTTTACAGGTAAACATTCTCAGGCGCCTTGCTGAACTAATTTTGTTAATTGTTCCACGTGTACTTAATGACTGGATCAAAATAACTCTGCGTTTTGATAGAGTTAGGGAGGCTATGTAAGCCACTTATCATCGACAGGGAGAAAATTGTTAAAAACAAGGAGATAATCGAGTTTCACGCTCGTGTATGGTGATATGGTGAATTAACGGACAGGTGAAGTAGATCATCGGACAGCAACCAAATTTCTGCCAGTATGCAAAAGAAGTTTTACCCCGACTACTTCTGTTTTCCAGTTTGCAATGAATTCTAATCAGTAAAATATTAACTCTCGCTACCTTTCTATTGGCCACCGTCATTTTTCATCGCAATCTATGCCAATGAACATAGACAGAAAAGGCTCTGTGAAGTAAATGGGGACGCAGACATTCTTTTTGCAAACATGCGTATGTCCGCTGCCAATATGAGTAGTCTTCGGGACTAAAAACACAGCTTTCTCGAATGTAAGTCTGTGAAAAGATATTGTGACAGGAAAAGAAAACCCTTCCCATAGGTTTGAAATGAATAACTGAATATTTCATGTCATTTTTTTGTGTGTGTTTAAAATCTTCTGTTATTAAAGATCGTTTCCTGAAAACATCTGGTTTCTTCTTCACTTTAAAATACTCGTATATTTTACCATAAAATAACTGGCAAATGGCGGCCTGTCCATTTACCCTTATTTTTTGCGGGTGCTTGAAAATATTTTCTGGAATCTGATTGAATATGGTAGGTACTGTTTTGGATACATAGCCAAAATATAGCTGACTCGCTTCAACTGAGTCCATGCATGACCGGTAATGAAATGTGCAACACTGGTCACGCCCCCCCCCCCCCCCCCCCCCCCCAAGCGCCTGCTTCGGCGGAACATTTGTTTTACAACAGCCGGGTGATTTCGCGATCCGAAAACAAAAGGAAAGTGCTTCAGATGTACGTACCGGTATATTTTGAACTGCTAGCCGGTCTTTCCAGTCGGATTTTTTTCTACATGTATTTATTTTGCTGACTGCAGCTGAAATCACATGTGACCATATCGAGAATTTTCACGCATATATTCCATACAACGAACAAGCCAAACCCAGATTAGTCAGTGTCTTTGAAAACACTGATCACGGTCAATACATATCGGTCTATAAATTTTTCAGGGTCTAAAAACTTCCGTTCAAAAGGGAGACCTGTTATAAGACCACCAAAACGCTGTTTGTACGTGCCCTCTTCACGTAATTAAGACGCCAAATGAGTGAGTGAGTATGCTCACATGTTTAACTTTCTATGGACATACGAAGATGGGACTTCGGTTTAAAACCTCATCCGAAAGACCAGGAAGGGCAGTGTGTGTGTGGGGGGGGGGGGGTGCTGATTGGTCTATCTCGTAATGCATGTAACACAAGGCATAAGAAACAATGGACACAGATCAGACTGCGCTTTCAAAGTCATGCTGGTTCGAATAAACTAAGCAAGGAATGGGTAAGTCAAAAGTGAAAAGAGGCTGATCATTTTGCTCAGTTGTTCAGGTTGATTGGAACATCTGATGTTCGCAAAGGCAACAAGAGCCAAAGTCCCCTTTTCTCATGCGGCCTCATATTTATACGGTACATGTAAATCCTTTTATCGTTTTGGACAAACTGAATATTTTACAGCCACTGTATTATGACACCATTTTTGTCAAGAGTTTTGCCTTATACACAATCCAGGGTGGTATTACTTAAATTTCGAAAGCAAGGACCTTGCAAATCCATTTTAATGACACTATGTAAACATACAAATTGGTTTTCACGGTTAAACGGTTTAACAACGCTTTTTATACAAAATGACCATATTCTAGTTCGCAGATGCTAGTTTGATTTGGAGATGTTAACTGCCTTATAACATATCAATTATTGAAAACAAAAAGCGATCTGATTCTTTTTATCTGAATCGCTTTTTGTACATTTTGCAGATTGAGGTATAAGTCAGTTTTTTTCTTCTGATATTATTTAGTGCATACTGTGGATACTCGAGGAACTCTAAATTTAAGTGGTCTGCAGATATTGCCCTGTACAGGTATTTTATTTTTGAGGACGATCCAAGCAGCTATTCGAGAATAAAATGGTCAAGAATCGGAAACTAAGGTGGTTTGGCCATGTCTCAAGGTCTTCTGGTTTAGCAAAGGCAATTCTACAGAGCACAGTGAAAGGAAAAAGAAGAGGTAGACAGAAGAAGAGCGTGGGAAGACAATATTAAAAAAGTGGACAGGAATGGACTGCGCGAGCGCAACTAGAGCACCTGAAAACCGGATAAGGTGGAAAGGGAGCGTTTGGAAGTCATCTGTGGTGCCCCATCGACCTTGTAAATTTATTGGATAGAATATAATAGAATATTTTCGCGACTATGTCAAAGCAACGATGCAGTGGACAGGAATGGACTTTGCCAGGGCAACTAGGGCAGCTGAAAACAGGATAAGGCGGAAAGGGACCGTTTGGAAGTCATCTTTGGTGCCCCAACGACCTTGTAAGTTTATGGGATAGAATAGAATAGACTAATTTCGCGACGATGTCCAAGCAACGATGCACACCATGCGACACTACCACGTGACACTAATACCGAACTGTCAAAACATGCGACGTCACATGAATCAGAAGGCAATATCAGCTCGTACACCTAAAAACAGACCCGTTCAACGCAAGCCATTATAAGAGCCACGGACGTCGGTCTCGCAGTAAAACCCATTTGCCAATCCCTACAACGCCCAATTCCAGTTTTAAGCACAAGACCGGCAGAGGCGCGCACGAGGTCATTCCCACAAGGGCAATACCGATCACCCCACGACCGACGAGGATCAGATCCGACACATCCGAGTCTAGGCTGAGATGCGCCAATACCGCTTGAAGATACATACCTAACATGCGACGATGTCCCATCGACCTTGACATGACGTTTCAGTGATGTTGATACGACGTCGCTACGACCAACTGGAATTATTCGTCAGCTGCGCCCAAGATACAGTGGGCCTCTAGCCCTCACTGCCCATATGGCTATTAGGCTATGGGAAACCTTTACCTTTACCTACCCTAATACAAACAGATCCGAACAACACGCTACACGACACGAGCCGTCCAATTATGTCTTAGAAGCTCACATACTCCACACCCGTCAGCATATCCGACCGGCAAGGCCCTAAAACTGGTACCCATCGTATAGCTTGAGATGAGGTGGGATATTGAGGATAATTCTGAGATATTTTTCTAGTTTGCATCAAAACATACGTTTTACCCCTCATCTAAATCGTCTCGATAAGACGGTTTAAATGAGGGTTCACAACATATGTTCTCATGAAAAAAGGAAAAATATCACTAATTGTCTTTGTTAAACTTCTCATCTGGAACGCTGGGATACACGCTACACGATACAGGCTACTTAATTACTGATGACAGGCTGTCATCAGTAATTCAGTATTCTAAACAGCCAAAATCTCAAAATAACTAAAAGAATTCAACAAACCACTGCCTGTAGAATGTTTGCTACGACATCGACTCAGCGTATGTGCAAACGCACAATTACGCACAATCACTGTCATGGCAGACAGTGTAAGGAATATGTATAGAATTTATATAAAACTGACAATTCTTAGGATTCTTATATTTCAAAATATAAAACATATCAATTCACAAATCAGGGTGTCACTTTCTTCCAGTCCAATGTGTCTGGTTGGCCAGACCGTCTCACCATTGGCGGCGTCAGCCCTCCAGGTCGCTGAATCTAAAAGGATAAAAAAATGAGTCGCGACACGAGAACACCAACAGCGTGTTTGTGCACCCAGCCCAGACTCAGATCTGCCTGGGCATCCGCCAATTCTGATCAGACTCTTTCTAAACGCTTAAAGGGCAGCCAAGGGACTAAGCTACCTTCATGTGGACAGCGAAGACTCTGATCAGACTGGGCGGATGCCCAGGCAGATCTGAGTCTGCTCTGGACGCACAACCACATTGTTGGGTTTCTCGTGTTGCGGCTAAAATATACTGTTTGGGGCTACACTGCCATGTTTCCGCCATTTTTAAATAGGGGAACAACTTATGTTTCTGCAATTGTTATTTCCTGCGACGATGCTACCTTTCAAAAAAGGGGTTGACTCTTAAAAGAATTGGCTCCTAGAGCAGTAAGTTGTTTCATTTACGTGTTGACCCCTTTTGAGAAGCGATGCGGATGGAAGGTGGGTTCCTCTGAAAGTATACCCGTTCACATAGATCATGTTAGTTAAAATACCAACAGCGACGTGATTTATACAGTGGGTACACCACGATGAATAGCGCCGCAGCGTTATAATGTGCATAACCCAGCGTATAGTTAAAATTCCAATACCTAGGGGATGTGGGGGAAAGTAATGGACGGATGACTTGCGATTTTACGCCCTTTCTGGCAGTATCATTCATATCAGGGCGATGTGCGGGTGATAATGAAAATCTGTGTGCGACGAAAACCTGTTTATGACGGAAACGATTTCCGGCTGCAGCCGGAATCACCCAAACTAAACTGTTTGTTGCGGATCAGGCTGCGAGAATGCGATAGCTGATCTGAGTCTCCAGCTGTTTTTAAATGCCCAACAGTACAGTTTCTTGTTGAGCGGTTCTAATAACGTTATACTTACGTTCAGTTCAGCTAAATCAAGACAGGCTCCGAGTCGGGTTACTATATCCCCTTCGTATTCTGGTGGAGCAAATATGGAGTATGTCACTGGAACCACAGCATCAACCCTGGGATCTTCGCTGTAATACTTGTAATATCCCATACTGAATGACCTTGTCTTAATCCAAAATTTCTTTCAAATCTCGACATTTGACAGTAGATAATACAACACCTAATGGCACAACACTGAATCAACATTAAATCAACGCTGATTCAATGTCATGACGTTGAATCAACATTGATTCGATGTTGCGTTCAATGTTGTGCGCCTGCTGAACATATTCTACATGTGCAAAGAGAGATTCAGATGAGCTCTCGCATTTGCAGAGCCCGATCGCCCTTTGCGTTTAAATCGATTGTCAGTTGCATAATTATGATATAAGGCAGTGTCCAAAATTTGTGACTAAAAATCCAGTGTTAACATCCGAAATCCTTGAATCTGACTGGCCTTTGTGACTAGTATGTAAGCTTAATTTGTGAATGACGCATTAAATTATTGAAATTGACATCGGTCAGTTTGATACTGTTTACACAATATCATTATTACAGGTTCAAGTTTTAAAAGCTTTCCTGTTTTAGACCTCATGGAGGGTGTATGTGATATTCGGGATACATAAAAGGGTTTGATTTATTTGAGTGGCTTAATACATACAAATTTACCCAGATTAGGATCTGATCGGTATCACGTAAGAAGGAACCGTAGAAACATCATCGGCTCAGACGATAGGTCTTTGGACCCTGAGGTGCTCATATAATGAAAGAAAAAAGTCTGATCTGAGCCTGTGCTATCACATATGCTGCCCGGTATCTTTTTTTTTTCGTGATACCAGGGGAGCCCTGGTGGCTCAGTAGCTGGCCTGTTGATCTACCTGTCCTGGATTCGAGACCTGCTGGAAACGGTATACGGGGTCTATTGCACACGGACTCTCGTCGTCCTGATATAACTGAAATACTGTTAAAAAGGGGCGTAAAATCTCAAGTCATCATCATCATTAGCATCACACCAGACATATCTCACTACATCGGTTGTCTATACAGACAAGCGAAACAGAGTGAAGCGTAAGTGTTTCCCGAACGGGAAACAGAACCGAGAAAATTCTCATCATGGACACCGGTGTTTTCAAACTGATGTCAAAAAAATTGTAGGCCCTAATAAAAAATCCGACTCGGACAATTTTTAGAAATTTTAAAATTATTAGTTCAAAACTGAGATGCACGAGCCATGCCAAAAAGAGGCACCCTTAAGTCATACAATTGGCTAAAATGTTTCCCGTTCGGGAAACAAACTGGACCGGCATGCACTGCGATATATACCGGCATGCATCTCAAAAGCACTTCCTTCCTGTTTCCCGAACGGGAAATCGACCCTACTGTCAAAGGGGCGCAGCCCCAGCCAAAAGAAAGCTTACCTCGGCTGGGAATGGAACGAAGAGCGAACGCAAAACTAGTGATGATCTACAAAATCATCAACGGACCCACTGTCATACCCCTGTCCGCATATTGCACCCATCAACTGAGCACCAGTTGACAAACCATGCGATATATGGTTCTGTATCGTCAGACTGGCGTCTACCAGCATACATTTTTCCTTTCTGTCATCAGACAGTGGGATCAGCTGCTGGAGTGCGTTGTGAGCGCCCCCCCCCCTCCCCAACGTTTGAAGTTGGGGTTGGCCAAACAGAAATAACTATGTACAGACTGTTGTTTTTATCTGTCTTTATTGTTCGAGCCCCAAGATCACATTGTACAAAGGCACAACAGTGCGATAAAGTCTCAGGGAAGGTATAGCACTTTATTACAAGAAAAGTTGACGGAATAAATAAAAAAATGTTATTATGAGCCGCAACACGAGAAAACCAACAATGTGTTTTTTGCGCCGAGCGCAGACATAGATCAGTCTTCGCTGTCCGCATGGAGGTAGCTTAAACCCTAAGCTACTCTTTGAGCACTTAACGAAGACTCTGATCAAACTGGGTGGATGTCCAGACTGATCTGAGTCTTCGCTGGGTGCACAACCAACTTGTTGGTTTTCTCGTGTCGAGGCTCATATAAAATAAGAAAAATGAATTAATTTGTCCATATGCCATAAACAGGAATTCCTAAAACATAGATGGGTCGATGACTTGGGAGTTTACATCACTTTTATTAGTTTTTCAGTCATATTAGGACGATGGGTGGGTGATAATGCAAGGCTGTGTGCAATGGAACCCGTTTACGAGTGAAAAGAATTGCCTACGCTCGAACGCGGGACCGTTAGATCAACAGGCCAGCGCTTAACCTACTGAGCTAACGGGTCTCCAAAGCCCCTAAGAAATGAAATGTGGCACCAATTTGTGTCAACAGTATGAATTTGAAGTAAACTGCATACTAATGTGACATTTTCCGTAGGCCGACATGGATGGATGGGTGACTTACGATTTTTCGTCCGGTCCAATAGGATTTCAGTCATAGAGTGATAATGAAAGGATGTGTGCAATGAAACCCCGATTACGGTTGGAAAGATATCCGCCTCGAGCGGGGCTCAAATCCGGAATAGCTAGATTACTAGGCCAGCGCTTAACCTGAGCTACCGGGACTCCTCTCGTAGGCCGACATCGACCATACAATGATCTAATTATCTAATTGTAGAGATAAAAGTCCTACGGGACACACAATGTTGGATCAATATTGAATCAACGTTATTCAATGTCATTATGTTTGATCAACGGTGATTCGATAGTGTGTGCCCTGTGGGTGTGAAACCTTATTGGGATTCATAAAAACAGCATTTAATGCTTGAAATTTCTATCTCCTTACCTCAGAATTGTCCGTATCCGATGAACTTACAGTAACCAGAAAAATCTATACAATAGGGAGTTTCTTAAACATACACGATTTTGAATAACGAGAATTGGGCATTCTTGACACTTTTGGCCTTTATAATTATTTACACAAGCGATTACGTATCGCATGGCCTTTTTCCATTCATTTCTTTTGTAAACATTGATTTCAGAGCAAAGGGAGCTGGCGTAAATATTCATCTATTATTATATTCATGAAAAACTGTGCGATGCGACTTTGAAATTTTCATAGGCCAGGCAAATGCGAATGATTTCACAAAAACAGGTGAAAAAAGAAAAAACGATGATACTGACATTTTCCTTGCGCAGGTACTTTGTATATGCAATCTTCGCATACTTTGACCCAGGCGGGCACATGACGTCGAAATGACGTCACACAGACGTCTGTTTGACGTCATTACGTCGCACCGACGTCAGTACGACGTCGTTTTGATGCCATGTGCCAGCTGGAGCCAGACTGGATGCTCATGCCCAGAGAAGACTCGTTAAGGCATAATCATGTTTGTTGTTCAAAATTCGATGTCAAATTACGAGATTATGGGATTAGACTGATATTGCGCTCAGTGTCCTTACCCTGGATGCATTCAAACATCAGCTCTCACAGAGAAAACTATATTTTTTTCTGATGGTAGAAACCACATTTACAGCACTTTGTGCTTTCTTAGACAAATTATGCAAGTTCTTTAGCGCTCAGTCTAGGCCCGCCCAAACATTCTGACATCACTGCTAAGAGATATGAAGTTTAACTTTGTTTTTCTTTTAAAGCGTTCTGTCATGCAATGTCGAGGCAAATTACTTATAGTATGTTCTCACTGCCGATCAGATCAACTCGACAAGCTCAACTCGTCAAGCCAGCTCGATCGGCAGGGGTGGTCGGGGTGGTCTGCCTTGTTCGGCAGCGCTCCGGTATTCGAGTAGAGATCGAGGAAGTCAAACCCTAGAAGCTCGGGAAGCGAGTATTGGCTCAGTAGACATCGATTTAATCGGGAAACGATCATGTAGCTATCTAGTTTGTGTTGGATAAAAACATATGGATCAGTATCCGATGAACTCGACCTCTCTTCGACCAATACCCTGTTGATTTCCGATCAACGCGATCCCTTTTCAATTTGTTGCCCAGATCAACTTGACCACTACCTGATTGCTAGTTGACCGCACTGGATAGCTACCCGACCTTACACGAGCGCAATGCCATCCTTCAAACAAGGTATGCAGTACTGACAATCTCCTAAGCCGTACTAGCAATCCCGCAAAGAGACAGATGCTGCCTTTTTGATAAGGAAGTCACAACCATATCACCTCCACCAAGCCCTCAGGAGGCTTAGATGGGAGGGAAAGAAAGCCAGCAGTCGGCATCACCTCTACCCTTTCAAGCATACCAGGGAGCAAGAGCAGCCTGGTTCTCCTAGACAAATTGAGGTTTTTAGACTAAGATTGTCTACAGTGGCCGTACATGCCTAATAATATAGGTCAATTTGGTCGAATAGAGATCGTGTAGAGATGGTGTAGGGACCAAGATGACCGCTTAGAGATCTGGCTGATTGTCGGGTTGATGT
Organism: Ctena decussata; assembly: GCA_963989385.1. Taxonomy (NCBI): domain Eukaryota; kingdom Metazoa; phylum Mollusca; class Bivalvia; order Lucinida; family Lucinidae; genus Ctena; species Ctena decussata. Next base: position 11,088,585 of record OZ022510.1, on the reverse strand, counting down.
GGTGTAGTCGTGAGTGGTCATGTTTGGGTCTTGTACGGTCGAGGAAAAGTCCTCTACTAGCCCGATCAAATAATTGGTCGAACTTGGTTGGAGAATTCGGGCGATCGAGACGATCAAGTTGATCAATGGGAAACTACCTTTAATAATGAAGAAGAACAGGAGAGAAAGGAAATACGGGGATAAAACGCCCATGATTCTCACATCAGCTGCACAGCCGGCCAACCAAAATTTATAGATTTTGTAGTACTCTCCCACTACGTTTGTAAAGACGATTTTCCCTTTCTGCCTAAGACAATGTATACGCCTACTTTTATATGATGACACACTGGCCGCTGGTGTATCAGTCGTTTATATATGTATTCCATTGCTATAAGACTTTTACAATTGACCTAGACTGCTCAGTACATGAATCGCGATGTCAAATTTCAATAAGAAAATGAGAAGTTTCGTTTTTTTATCCAAAATTGCCCTCAAAACTAATACATGTCCGATGATTCACAAACTTTTATCCGATGATTCACTCGACGACTCGCACTGTATACAGTCACGTGGCATTATATCCTTTTTCCATGCTGAATGAATTTTGATTTTTGGGGATATTATCAAGTATATAACGCTTCGGGTACATATATCAAAATGAGCTCTCTGCCCATTTGCGTTTGTTAGAAAATCAAAATCAAACTGTGCAAAATGAGATTTTCCTACCTTTTTACACGCAGCCTGAGAAATGGGGCGCCAAATTGCGGCTATCATTAAATTTTTTTTCATAGCATGCTGTCATCACACATGACAAAATTGATTTCTATAGCTCCTGCAATAAGTAGATATTTACTTTTTAACATTGCTTGGCCATGCCGGGAACATAAAATTGAGAAGATCAAAAGTACATACCGTGTAAACAAAGAAAATCCCGACTTCACACTTACACTTCGTCCGAATTTACACATTATACCAATTCACCCCCGAATTTTCACCAGGTACCATTGTCACCGTTTCCATAGGGTGCCCTCTTATACGTTAAAACAATAGTCTACGGTACGGTAAGAAAAATTATTTCGATTTTTTAGGACTAAAACAAAATCAAATTTGAAAACTTAATGGATTCTTAATCGTTTATTGACATGTGACGAGCTTCAGGACACATGTGACACACTTCTTTACCAATATTAAATGACTACACCTGCATGAGTTCCGCCATTTTACAAGTTGAAACAACTTTTGTGACTTTCTGTTCGCTTTCTTGGACGGAGAAGCCCTCCTGAAATTGGATCTTTTCTTAACGGATAGAATTTGCTCCTAGGGCAACAAATTCAGTAAATTATTTCTTTAAAAAGTTGATCCTCATTGAGAAAAGAAGCTAAAATGAAAATGGCAGAGTTGCTTCCGCTGAAAGTGTACCCATTCACCTATCAGTGTTTTAATTTTTAGTCTACAGGGTAGACATTATTTAAACTTACACTGAAAGCTAAATAATGTTGTGCTTATCCCAAATCTTTGTACGCGTGATATAGGAAGCACTACCAAAGATATGCAACATATAAATTCTTTTTTGATTTCAAAATGACGAGAAAATCTGAATTGCCATGGACACACCCTCTACAGGGCTGACAATGGTGAAGGAAAAATTTTGATTTGCATTAGAGTTTGGCATCTTAAGAGCTTGTTTTTTCAAAACTAATAGAACTATTTAAAATTTTAAAGTCCTGGTATGGCAGGGAATATTTTCGTGATTCTTTTCATTTAGTATATATTATTTTTCGACAGTTTACTACGAAATTTCTGACTAAATCGAAAGGGTACCCCCACTCTCAATTGAAACTTTAAATTTTAGGCAGTAGGGATAGAATCTCTATCAGTATTTGTAAACAGAGACATTTTGAAGATTTCTTTTAGTCTCTCTTTATTAGATTTGTTCTCAAATTGAGGATAAACATTTGATTTGATTTTTCTTTTCATATTGTTTTGCAAAATCAGTCTTAAAAAATTACTCTTTAGATTTAACTTCAAATTCATTTTTCATTGAATTTTGCACTAAAACCTGGTTGTTTTGAAACAAGTAAGGTATGTATATGATATTGTGAAATATTTGTACTTGGGTAAAACCCCCTGAAATTAACAAATTTTCTTGTCATTTAGATGCATTATTGTCATAAAAATGCTATTTTATTAACACATTTGCATAATTTGACTTTTTGGTGGTAAAATTTTAAATTTATTATAATTTTCAGATTTTCCACAAATATTTAGAAATTTATTCTTGTCTCCCGTATCTCTATGAGCCACTCCATGATATAAATGATTTTATGTCATCTTTTGATTTCAAGTTTCGTTTCAGATGTTAATTTATTATCCCCACCCCCCTTTGCAAAAATTAATGCCTCATCTGCTTTTTCATGTCAATGAATCATCTGTCAAAACGTGCATGTTGTCTACGATTCCTTACAAACCGTAACCTATAAAATACTGTTTGGCCTAGTCTCTATCATTTCAGTTAGTTTTAAAATGATGATTCACTGAGGGATAAGAATAAATAACAAATTGATATGCCTCATCTTTAACCGTAAAATCCATAATAAATAGCAGGCCACTTTGACACCTTGGGTATGAACTGCTAATTTTGTAACGGTAATGTGCGGTTGTAAAAGTTGTTACATCGTGGATCCTTTAGTATTGAATAGTTCTTGAAATCTGTAAAGTTTTAAAATTTAATGAATGTTACTTCTGAAGTTATAAACAATATTGTAATGTCTTCGAACTTTCTTAACACCCTGTAATAGTTGTTGTTTTCCCAGCCCCGGATCCAGAGGGTGGGCTTTGGGGCTTCAGCCCCGCCATCTGGGCCTCTGTGTTATGCAAAATATGTAGGCCTCCAGATAATAAGGACTGTCTGATGACAGTTTGAGATAATTCATCCTTGTGACTAGAGTAAAATATATGTTGTAATATCTCATTGGAATCGCCTCGGCGAGGCGATTCTAATGAGATATTGCAACATATATTTTATAGCATAAAAGACATTATCGAAAAATCTCATCAAATTGAGACCTAATTATGTCATATAATTTCAACCTCCCAACCTCCCCCGCATACACATACACCTCGGCACCCCCAGCCCCACCAGTTATCCAGAGCTCCACCAGTACGTGGTGGTCTGGATCCGGGCCTGTTTCCCATTCTAGCCTAGCGTAATGGTGCTATGAAAAATAGTGATGTTATATATTGTCAAAAGAGCGAACTATTGCCCAAAAACGTTTTATATATGGACTTACCCTATGACCCCTCATGCTGTATTCGATTCTAAATTAGGCATTTTCATAACACTCATTTCTTGATTGGCCATGCTAAAGAAACAAACATCCCCAAAACTACTGGGCATTGCCAATTACAATATCACACCAAGCTGGTACCTGCAGTCCAAAGAAAAATAAGTTGCACTATCGCTTGCCCAAGTAGAATTTTCGTTCTTGTATGTGTTCTTTGCTTCCAAAAGCAACCCATCTTCGCTAGCCAAGGGTACTAAGTCCACATCGTTCCTTACGTGTGCGTAACGAACGATATGGACTTAGTGCCCTTGGCTTGCGAAGATGAAGGAAACTGTTTAGGTTGCACTCTACAGTTGTTGTTTTTTCCATCGCCCGGTGGCACCGCATCTGGTCAACTAAAAAAATGACATTTCAGCCTGTTTGAATCAATAAATCGTTCTTTTTTCTGCTTGAATATGCTGTACATATGCCTAATTACCCTCTATAGCCAATTATAACCCCTTCGAGGCCCTCATATGAATACTGTTGCAGAGAAAACGATCCCATCCACATCCACTTTTTGGGACCAGAAAATTTCTTCAAAAAATGGCATAATCATACATGCTCCACTCAGGAGCAGACCATTTGTTGACACAAAAAGCTTACAGATTTATCGACTAGAGGGCTTGCAGATGATCACTGTCAGCTGCAACTGAATACCTGCCAGTCGTTTAGAGTTTCTACTTTTCTTCCTTGAAAATGGGCACTAGCATTTTGACAGTTTAACTTCGAGCTATTTTAATGTAGCCATAGTTTCGCATCCATGCCGCACTGTGATTGGATGGTTTTTAGCGGTTGGAAATAAATTTAGTTTTTACCTTCATGACACATGTTCACTCAAAAGGAGGAAAAGCTTCCTGCATATCAGGAGGCAGAAAGAATTTATAGTCCAAGATTCAAGCCTATCCCCAAATATCAGCCTTTTTGCCCAAAAATGCGAAACTGTGAATGCCACCAAAAAGCGCAGCTGCTGATCAGTAGCAGACGCACACTGTTCTGGGTCTTAGCTATTTGCATATACGAAGAGCCGTATGGCGTCTGTCAGTGATTTATTATAGAAGCTAAGACCCAGAACAGTTTGTGCGTCCACTACTGATCAGCAGCTGCGCTTTTTACTAACAGGCGCCTCTGGGCCCATAAACATGTTAAGCGAACGGAGGAAATTTTTATCAGACTGCGCTGACTACGCGAATTATTGTCGCAAACGGCGCGTTCAACAAGTCCTTATGGTGCCTCCATATTAAGCCCTTTTTAGACTGGAGTCCCTTTTGGGGACATATACAAAAATTGCTAACCCAGTTCAGACGCCGCATGACGCGGCGTCTGATCAGGGCCAACTCTGTTTGTTTATAGAAATTTCTACGGAAAATATATAAAAGTGTAAACATTCACCAGAAACCCCTAAACCTAGAAATGGCTTCTTCCAAATAATATTGATAGTCAAGTCCACTGATCAAAACAGGTTTAAAGCGTTTGAAAGATAAAGTGCGGCTAGTTGACCAGAAAGTCAAAATGCAGGTCAGGGTGTTGGAGATAAGATTTTGGAGATATTCGTTAGCCTTGTGTCTTTGTAATGAAGATAAAATTATAAAGCCTTGTGAACATGAAAACAAGTTACTCAGCTTGAGTTGATAAATAAACCACATTTGGTGTAAATTTTATCATGAAAAGCTGTGTAACAAAACTTGTAAGGCTTGCTCTGTTAAGTCGCAGAACTTGGACAGATTGTCACTCGTGTACGTACAAAAGGACTATAGCTCTATTCGAGCTGAGATGGAGCAACTTCGAGAAAAGGCAGGTGAGTTAAACCACTTTACTTCAGGCCATTATACAGACAACTCTCGATATCTCGGAAATTGTCCCAAACTACTGATATCTCAAAGTAAATTTTCTGGTTCCAGAAAAATTTACTTCGAGATATCAGGAGTTTTGAGATATCAGGAGTTGAGATGCAAATAACAGCAGGAAATATGTCACAGTATATCCTTTGATATAAGATGGTACTTTGAGATATCAGTGTTCGAGATATCGAAAGTAGACTAAATATAGAATCTTAATCTAATCGGTTTCATTCATTGTTGCCACGGCGATTCCAAGAAAAAGTGTTACGTCTGTTCGGGTCAAAATTTAGGATAGCCGCCCAATTAAGGGGGTAGTTGCCTATATGCAAATACGCAGGTGCGTCTTCAACTTTCGTCAAATTCACAGAACTTCAAAACGAATCTGCGTATTTGCATGCTAAAGTTTTACAATATTTGATAAATTTTCAATTCCAACAACCAAAAACATATAAATCTGATTTTTTGTGCCTGAATCATGATCGTTGTCCCCTAGCTACGCGTCTCCTGTCCGCTCTGTTGTCAATATCATATGAAAGGGTACTGGCCAAATATCTCGAGATAAGGGCGAGTATGAGAGCCTTGATTGGGCTTTTATTGCAAAGTTAGTTTAAACGATATTTTATTATAGACTATGAATTACATACTTATACTACAATACAATTTCAAAAGTAACAGGATTTGACAGTAAGCAAAATGCTTATATATAAAGACATTCCCATAGTTGTTAATGTCTACTTAATGATTACTGATTTTTGCCTGAAATTGTATTGACTACTGATCATTCTAAAATATACAGATTTTTTCTCTATTTTCAGGTATTATTTAATTAATTACTGTTTTGTTTTTTATTTTATTTACCTGAAATTGTTATGATTACTGAGTACCCCATCGAGAACAACTACTAATGCAGTGGAACAAGATGAAAAAAGTGATACTGTTGAAAATTGTTAAAAGCAACATTCCAGGCATTACATTGATAAAGCTACCAAAATAATGCATCTGTTTGGGTTTTCTTGTTTCACACAGTATTCACAGGCAGCAGAAGAAAAAGTTGGGTTTGCTTTGTATGGACTCGGCCGAATAGGACAGATTCATATCGAGAACCTCCTATCTAGTAACAGAGCTGAATTAAAATGGCTTGTTGAAGGAAATTACGCCCTTGCCGAAGAGGTTATGACACGACACGGACTCAAAGGAAATGTCAAACAGGCTAATCTTGAAGAAATACCGAAAATGTTGGCAGATAAAAGGTATGTCACTGGCAAACTTCGTGTAATCAAGGAGGGCAGCGGAATCACACGAGATTTGCCGATTTAGCCCTTAATCCGCCAAAAAAACAGACGACAAAATTAACGTCAGCAGAATTTCAAAAAAAGTTTCAAAAAAATAAAGCACACTGATTGGCTGCTTCCGAGCACATGCTCGGAAGCAGCCAATCAGTGTGCTTTATGCTCGTAAGCAGCCAATCAGTGTGCTTTATATTGAGTTTGAGATTATTCTCAAGTTTTATAACCTCGGAATGTGCTCGGAAGCAGCCAATCAGTGTGCTTTATTTTGAGTTTGAGATTATTCTCAAGTTTTATAACCTCGAATCCTAGCTTCTTAACGTGTATGGGTACTCCTCCATGTTTTACTTTCCCTGGACTAAATGGAATTTACTCTTAAAGGAATGAATTTAGCTCGCCAGGCCCAGCACAGACTTCGATCAGCATGGGCATCCACCCAGTCTGATCTGACTCTTTTAAAGGATCTAAACTACCTCTATGCGAACAGTGAAAAATCTGATCAGACTGGGCAAATGTCCAGGCTGATCTGAGTCTGCACTGGGCGCACAACCACTTTGTTGGTTTTGTCATGTCGCGGCTATTTTTTTCTATTTTTTTTTTCTTTCATGTTGACACATACAGCGTAGACGCGGTATTTATTTGTACCCCTACCAATACTCATACAGATCTGGCAAAACAGGCATTATTAGCAGGTAAGTAATATTTACATGCAACAGATTGTTTTCCCGATATACCTAAACCTTAATTATCATTTTGATTTTTTTTTTACTATGCCTCCTCCTCCCCTACCCCTAACACACATAAACAAAACACACATCAAAAGACCAGTCGCGGAATTAAGTCATTTCAAATTAACCATTTTGTCATAGTTTCCAGTGAAGTTAAAATATATTGAGCGCCAAAAGAAACGCCTACAAAGTATACATAACAAATTTGCAAAAGTAGATTACTGCTTCTACTGTTTTAGTCTTGTTAGTTTGGCGTGTCCATGTGTTTTGGAGAAACAGAATGCCTAAAGCACTCAATATCTTTTACAGTCTTACTTGTACTGGAAGAACCAACACTTTTGGTATGGGGTAAAATTTAAAGTTACAAAAGACTGGCGATGTTTAAGAGGTCACATTTTCAAATGCAGAATCTTTTGAAATCGGGTTTTACCTGCAGTTGTAAATCCCTGGATCTGAGGAAAATACACCTCTATTAAGTTTGGTCTTGAATTGTCTTATATTCTTGAAAATCAACACAACCAAATCAGGTATCCAGAAAGTGTAAACAGGCATTTCTCTTTAACCCAGGGTTTTCTATTGAGCGTTCTAACTCTGTTTTGTTCAAACAGGAAAGGAAAATCTTTGTATCAGTATTCATACTATAATGATACACAGCACGGTTAATCATTCATATAAAAATCTGCAGCGCCAAGCCATAAGCGGTGGCAGTATCGAGTTTTAAAATTTACTCTTTGTTTAATGCAAAGGGAGGTAATGTGAAAATTGAACGATTTCAAAACGCTGTCGTTCAGTAAATAGTGAAACCATTTACATAAATTTAGCGTCTTTCTAACGGTTGCATATTATGCTTTATTGGAAAAGGAAAGATAACTCTTGCAATGTAACTCAATATTTTTCGAGAAAGTGAGTTAACTGTTCTACTTGAAACTAAAAATATGAAAGCTTCATCGGTGCCTTGTGGTTGGATGAAAATCATAGTCTGCGCAATGATCGATTTGAAATTGCCTGGAAACAGTGCCATAAAAAGGAATATAAACTTGTGTGCGTTTCTTTTGGCGTTTAGTATACTTCCACAACAAACTGCTCGCGAGTTGTGCCAAGGCAGCCTTCTTGTCAGCATCAAATTCGATTCGTATGATTTCAGCTTGAATATAAAGTGGTATGCATGGTATACACCTATCGAGTGTGTATATTCCAAATGCCACCCTTCAAAGATGCCATTCCTGAATTCAGTATTTCATTGCGGAAAGACACCTTATATTTGGAAAATAATAGGCACACCAATGTTCTATGCATTCAAATAAGGCTTAATGCAAAAATTATGACAGGTCCCGTTAAATTTTAAGAATATCCAGCTGAAAAGTTCTCCTATATTTTTGCATCTTACTCGGTCATTGCGATTGTAATAGTACTGAAAGGTGACTGGATACAAATAAAAGAATGGACACTTTCAGTAAAAATACTTTTTATCTCAAATGACATTCCGCTTAAAAGAAGATGGCATCACTTGACTTTTGTCTTTCTGCACACTAACAGGCAAGCATGTTCTTTGTGAAAAGCCCATCTCAGAAGAAACATCACAGGTGATATCGTGCTTTGATACAGCGGACAAGTGTGGTAAAACTCTAATGGCGGCATTTAACAGGTAAGCGACAACGAAAGAATGGATACACTACCATTATTACCGTATACGTGGTAATTTTTGCGGGTTCAAATTTTCGTGGTTAAGGGTCGAAAACATAAACAAAAATTTTCGCTATTTTTAATTTTCGCGCTTAGCAACATGCGCGAAAAGCAAAACTGTTTCTTTCTCACTTGAGTCAGTTCGTTCATTAACCGCAGGTTAATGAAAGAACTGGCTTAAGTGAAAAACACCAGCAACTACCGAAGCAAACCAGAAACAACATATATTAACTCTGCGTTTACAGAAGACACTTTGTAAGAAACTGGAAATTATTCGCGATTTTAATCATCATTCGCGGTTTCTAAGTGACCGCGAAATACCGCGAAAAATAGACACCGCGAAAATTACCTTATATACGGTATAACAGGCAAAAACTTTTGTGACTTCCTCTTTGCCCCCCTCCCCATGCAGGACGCAGTCCTTCCGAAATGGGATCTACCATTAACGGAAAGAATTTGCTCCTAGGGTAGCAAATACTTTATTGTTAGAGTGGACACTTTCTAACCCTAATCCCTTTGTTTAAAAAATGAAATCTGATCCTTTCCTGTCCGGAAGTCGGCTTAATTTTGTGCTCCCCTAAGAAAATATACTTAAAGCTTTAGCCCTTGTATAGTCCGTTTGCTCCCAAATGCAAACAGGCATTTTACAAAGCGGGGCATTAAAAAGTAATGATATATTGCAAGTGGATGCAATTAACTTATCTCCCTTTACAAAAATATATAACTTTTTCCCGTTAATCAATAGGATAAAGTGGGAATTAGGCTATTTTGCAGAGAAGTGCAATTCTATTTTCTCTTTATGCAAAAAAATTACCTCCCTTTACCGTACCTGGTTTCGAGGTTATAAAACTTGAGAATAATCTCAAACTCAAAATAAAGCACACTAATTGGCTGCTTCCGAGCATGTGCTCGGAAGCAGCCAATCAGTGTGCTTTATTTTGAGTTTGAGAATTTGGCTGCTTCCGAGCATGTGCGCGGAAGCAGCCAATCAGTGTGCTTTATTTTGAGTTTGAGAATGCACTCAAGTTTTAGAACCTCGAACCCTGGTTTCCCCCTTTACAAAAGATTTGTTTCCATTGTCTCGCCTTGTTACGGGAGGTAATCCAAGTATTTTTCATTTTAATGAATGGATGGATTATTTACGATTTTGCGTCTTTTTAACAGTATTTCAGTCATATCAGGATAATGGAAGAGTGATACTGAAAGTGTTTGCAATGGAATCCCGTTCACGGTTGAAAATATTTCCGCCGCCTCCAGTAGGAATCGAACCCGGGACTGCTAAATCAGCACTTAACCAACTGAGCTACCGGGACTCCTCTCTCCATTTTGACAATGAGTGTCCTTTTCATTCCTGGTAAATGCACAATCAGTTCCAAGACCAAACATTTACGACGTCAATGAGTCCAAGATGAGATTTTATTATGCATCTGCTGCAAAATTCACCTGATAACAGGATTATGATAACATGATGTGATATCACGTCACTTTAGAATTGCATTTGCGCGAATGTTATCAGGCGTTGCCTACAGAAGCGGTCTCTGAAGACGATTGGCTACATACTGACGTTGGCAGTGATAACAACGTTCGATTGGTTTAATGATGTCACCGACTTACGTCATAACGCATTCGCGACGTCAATTATCAAAACAAAACTGCGTTAACTTTTCTTTTGTTTGACGCTCTTTACAACTGATAATATTCTAATGATGCATGATAAATAGAAAACCATGTAAGTGTCTTTTGATATCAAGTTTATCAGGCTCGACCAGAAACACGTCGGACTGGCTCGGCACGCCTCGCCATTCCTACGCTGTTTCTGGTCTCGCCTGATAAACTTGATATCAAAAGACACTAACATGGCATTCTCTATAACCCTTACAAACAAACAATTTTCTGAAACTACTTTCTTAATTTCAGACAATTTGATGCTTCATATCGAGATATCTACAATCGTGTAAGAAGCGGGGAGCTTGGTAAAGTTCATTTTATACGGTCCACTTTCCGAGACGCGCCTCTCTGGCTGGGAGCCCACTCGATGTCGCAGACATTTCTCATACATGACATTGGTATATTAGGATGGTTGACGGACAGTCTCCCCGACACTGTCATGTGTATGTCATCTGCAAGTATTAAGGTATGCCATCTGCATATACTGAGGTATGTCATTTGCAAGTATGAGGGCATGGCATCCGTAAACATACCGGTATTGCATTAGTAAATATAAACTAAGAGAATGTCTTATGAATATATTAAACATGTCAGCAATGTCTGCACAAAGGCTAATAGGAGCCTTGGCTTCCTCAGACGTAACTTATCAGCATGTCCACGAGACGCTAAAGAGTCAGCTTACAAGGGACTGGTGCGTCCAGTCCTGGAGTATGGTAGTTCAGTTTGGGACCACCAAAGTATACTTCTTCAAGATGAACTTGAGAAAGTGCAGAAAAGGGCAGCTAGATTTGTAACGGGAAATTACACATATGAAACTGAGAGTATGACTGGCATTCTGGAGAAACTTAAGTGGGAATCTCTGAAAAAGAGAAGGAAAGATAGTAGACTCATAATGCTTTACAAAGGTCTAAAGGGTGCAGCCAGTATACCCATAAATGACCTTGTTCTCCCAAGAAGGCGTACCAGGAATCGTCATTCCCTGGCATTTCAAGCCCCATTGGCTGGGACTGACATTTATAAGTCCAGATTCTTCCCCCAGACTATTAGAGATTGGAATTCCCTGGAAGAATCCCTTAATTCTGCTGCTGAGTGTGCAGAGGATTCAGTTACTAAGTTTACTTCTCTTATAAGGGCTAGGGACTAACTTCCCTGATTCACAGGTCCTGGTGAATGATTGTCCTTGAACGTATCACCAGTAAACAATTCTGATTCTGATTCTGAAAGTATGCTATCAGTAAATAAAATGATATGGCATCCGCATATAAAAGTACGGCATCCGGCAGTTAATAATGGTATGCCACAACTGCATGACATCCTTAACTATAATGGCATGGCATATATAACAATTTTATGAGTAGCTCTCACCCAAGGGAGGAAACAGCTAGATGTCACAGAACTCGTTTATCCTCATAAAAATGGTTATGTCTATTCACCTTAACCCCGGAACCGTTAGGGTGTGCCTTTCTCTTCGGTGTTTAGTATGACCCTTACGCGAGAACCGGAGGTTCTGCTTGTCTGAATACCTGCGGTCGGGTTGCCGGCCTATATTCACCTAAGATAATTCATGACCTATGACACAAACTGAGGACTTCACTCATCAAGAAATGGAATTAGTTACATGCAGGCACATGACGTTGAAATGACGTCATGCGGACGTCATTTCGACGTCACATTGATGTCAGTATGACGTCATTTCAGTGGCATGTGCCCGCTGGGTTACTTCCCCTACATTGACTGTTTCCCTCCCTTTGAAACACAGTTACATTGGTCAAGGGTAATAACTCATGTTCTCTCTATTCAGGAGGTAGCAGCCAATGACGACGTCGATTCTGTTGTGGTGACAATGAAATATCCTTCCGGTGTTCTAGGAGTAATAGACTTTTGTAGATATAGTTGCTATGGTTACGACATAAGACTTGAGGTAACTTATTTGCAACAAATCACTGCTCTTACGGATACCCTTAAAGGGCTAGTGAACACTTTCTTAGCCAGCTGTTAAAAATTAAAACATCCTTGTGTTTCTCATAATAAGGGTTTGAAAACTTATTTGGGTCATTTTAGTTGGCAACTAAAATGACCTACTTTCGATTTCATAAAATGGTAAAAATACAATGTACAGGCGTGGAGTCCCAATCAGTATTCCGCCTATGTTAATATAGCATTGGTAGACCGGAAACCAGAACAGGAAATTGTTTTTTGTGAAGCGATTTGTAATTTTTCAAAAACTTGTTTTCTCCACTTTTTGCCAGTTATATGACTCAATACATGCACACCAACCCATATTTTAATACCAAACGTGAAGGTTGAACCGCTTTTTACTCTGATTTGAGTTTAGGCGTTTTTACCGCTGATAGGACTGAGAGACCGCAATATTCACAGAACGCATTTTTCACACGTGTATGATGAATACGGTCGTATTCTTCACATTTAGCCAGTATGACAAATGCGTTTGTATTTTGTTGAGATTTTTAATAGAATTGTATTTTTCACAGTTACGACAAGGGAAGCCTGAAAATGAATGATTTGTTAGTTTAAAACTATGAGTTTGAGCCGCAACTGCACTAAGCCTTCGGCTCTTGGGGAGTTTATAGGAAAAGCAGTCCCTGCTGTCCGTCGTCCGTCGACTGACGTCGTCTGTCAACATATTCGAGCTATTATTATAGCTCTTAAGCGTCTGGGTCAATCTCAACCAAACTTAATATATAGCGTTCACAAGGCTGGGGAACGATTACAGTTGCTTGAGAGTTTGGTTGTTATAGCAAGTGAAATACCACGTAAACTTATAACTGAGAGATGCTTCTGACCAGCCTGGCTTCTTGAAACTTGCAGATAACTAAGACAGGCATTACATCTTAGACAAACTGGCAACTGTTCATACCGACCGATAATGACGAAACTGTATCACCACGATTGCCGATAAAGTCTACTAGTATAATTGTCCTTATGACAAGTCTAACACCTTCCTTTTCTTGGACTTTACTATTATTTACTGGTAAATTCCTTTCCATAAGGGAAGATAAATCATGCAATACTGCTTGAATACTTTTAACCCTTCAAAAACAACAACAACAGAGTTTGACTTAGACATGATATCCTGTTTGACCAGGGTTTGACTTTGTTTTGGTCTAGATATTATCTCAGTGAATTCAGGAATCCCGGGAAAAGCATTTGAAGTTTATTCTTAATTACATCCCATATTTTATTACCTGGTTCCACTCTGGTGAAAACAGAACTGTGCCCCAGTTTCGAAATAATTTGTGAGAACATGTTGATTTTGGTTCATCCGTTCGTCCGTCCGTTCGTGAAGCTTTATATTAGTTCCAAGTTTCCTCAAACTACCTTTTAAAGTTATGAAGCGGAAACGATTTGTGACCGACAGACAGGTAAACAATTAGTGGAAAACGATAGGTTTCCCTCCTATTTCTATTCAGATAAATATCCCCGCCCCCCATGAAACCATATACCAACACGCAACTGAATATACCAATACCTTTAACCTTGATGCAGCATATAGTCTAATAGGGGACTGTTACGAAGAAGCTACTTCCCAAACTTTTGTATTGGAAAAGCCTTATATTGTTCAGGAATACCGCAAGGTCTCCTCCCGCTGAATTATGGCACCGCCCAACAGTCAGTACTAGAAACTGTGCACTACAGCCTACGTCAGCAGCATACAAATAAGGTAGAGCTTTTTCCATATTCTTGTGGCCGTAGGGACAGTAGTTGTTTGAGCCTGCAGTGTCTTAGGCACAGGTTATGAAAGAGGGAGCCTATCCCTCTCCTTTCGTAGCCTTTACCCTTCCCTGACTCGAAACAAGTACCCATTTACTGCTGGGAAGACAGAGTCAGTTTTTCGGTCGTTGAGCCGGCGGGCGACTGGAACCTACGACCTTCTGCGCGGAAGAGCAGAACAGATTTCTTGTCTTCTTTTTTGTTTACCGAGCCTTTTTTCCGTCCACTATAACTTACATAATTTTAGGGTTATAAAACTGTCAGGAAGTGAAAAATGCGATTTTGTGATATTTTGTCATATTTCAGGGGTGTTTCATGCCTTTGGAAAATTACGTTTTCGTGGTACATATAGAACGCAAATTTCACAGATATGTGAAAAATGCGTTCGAATTCTGTGAAAAGTGCGACCGGATTTGTCACACGTGTGAAAAATGCGAACGCATTCGTCACACATGTGAAAAATGCGTTCTGTGAATATTGCGGTCTCACATAGGACTATGGAGACTTTAAAGCTTCAAACAGTTCTTCATATTATTGTTTGTTTCATAAGTTCTTCGCCTGAAATAGATTAAGAGTAAAAATTTACATCATCTTATGAAAAACATACTATACTGAAAGGATTTAAAAACTTCCACCCATTAATTTTGAATATCTCAAAAATGAATGCAGCTACGTTCATCAAAATTTTACAACATATATATTCTCTTATACCTGATTATATCAATATACCGAATCTAAAATCGTTCAACCGAAACGGTCAGGAACAAGCACGTGCTCCTTGTGTTCTTAGTACCGTTTACGTAAGGATGAATAGCTTCATGTATACAGTTTTCTGATGAAACATTTCTCTTACAATATCAAACTGAATTTTAAAAGTTTGAATTCGGTCAGTGGCTTTATTTGTCCTATCGCGCCTGAATATCGCAAATAGGCACAGAGTTTTGGGCCAGATAAATGCCGAAATTTCAAACAGTGACGTCGCGGTACAATTCTATGCGTTAATTACGGCAATTTACAATCTCAGACGACGTGCACTGTCTACAGGAAGCTCAAAAGACCGTCAGAAAAGCACCTAACCGAGATTAAAAACCAGAGGTCATGACGTTAACTAACGACGACGCCGTCTCCGTAACAGGCTTTGCGCGACAGCATCATCCGCAGTGATACTTGCAAATGAACGTGGATGACGTCACAATATTAAGACAGTAAGAAATGGTCGAAAAGAGTGTTGCATAAGATAACGCCGGCATCGCCTTATGCATTTAATTGACGTAACGCTCTTTTATTGACGTCATTTAAGTAAATGATACAAATAAACTGCGTCATCTTAAAATTTGATAGGTTTCAAGCATTTTATCGTTAAATATTCAACACTATCATGAGTGAACAGATCAGCAACCAGCAATAAAAAGTGGAAGTTTTTAAATCCTTTCAGTATATATTGCTACAGAATATGGTGGTAATTACTGGTATCAAAATTACATTATGCAAATAAAACTGTTTAGTGTTAGTCCATTCATTAACACTTAATTTAGAGAGCCAGAAATGAAAACCCCTTTAAGTTACACTATCTGCGACACAGCAGTAACAGTACGGCCTGCCATTGGTATGAAGAAAAGAGCGCTGTCAATACAAGTTTCTCAACACTCTCTGATAATGCCAATGTGAGACAACGAGTGTGACTATGTCGGTTGAGAAACTTACACCGCAGATCCTGATAAGACTATTTCTCTAGAAAAAAAAATCTGATCCGGGTATGTTCTGTTTGTCCCAACACTTTTAAGTGTTGGGACAAACGGTGCATACCCAGACCAGACTGTAACCTTTCTTACCGTATTTCAGGTTTGCGGAACAGAAGGAATGTTGACACTTGACGCGGCGAAGCAGACGACAGTTAAAACATTCAACGCCAGGGGGAGCTTCGATGCTCCCGTGTCAGTTTCATTTCCGGACAGATTCGAGAAGGCATACAAGACAGAATTGGATCATTTTATAGACGTCGTACAAGGTTTGTGTTCTTATGTATTATGGAATAGATAATAGAGTTCAGTATCAACTTTTGGCTTCATATACAGTAAAAAAAAATCCGTAGATTTTACGGTAGAATAAATGGCAACCAGCTGCCAGTCCTTTTCCCGTTATTTTTACGGGCGTTTGCCTGTAAGACATATGTGGAAATAACGATACAGTAGTGTTATGTTTACTGGCCGCACTCGAAAATAACTTTATTATGTTGAAGGGCTATGTGACTAAAACAACACACACCTGCTCTAATCTATCCTAGTGTGCGTGATGGTTCCTGCAATTTTACGGGCACCCGTAAAAATAACGGGAAATGGACTGGCAGCTGGTTTCCAAGTTTGATCGTAAAATGTACGGATTGTTTTTTAAATGTAGTGTGAACTGTGACATTGCTCAGTCTGGTTTTTACTGTCTTTTTTTGTGTTGTTAATTGTCTGTTAATTGTGTGCTGCATACTATCTGCCGCAGCCTGTATACTGTTTACTGTGAACTGCCAATTATGACATACGTTTTTGCATGCTCACAACTGCCAGCTTGTGATCATGCTCTAAGGCATGAACTAAGTTTAATGTCGTAGTAGACTGGGTGATGGTGGTCGGGCGATGGTGCTGGTTATAACTTCCAGTACCGGAGTCATGCTTATTTGGATAAAAGTAGGGCAAGGGCCTACTGTCCTTGCAGTAGATGCGTAGATGCGGGCGGGTATTGTTTGGATATTATTTCTCTTATCTATCATTTCTCTTTTCCTTCTCCTTCCGCTGGGAGACGGCCCGATATAGACCATAGGGCCATTAAACCCAAAACAATCAAAAACGTAGTAGACGAGCTGACCCGCAATTACAAGTGACATGACGCTGCTGCCAGTGAACAGCACAGAGTATACTGTGAACAGCATTGGCGGATCCAGAGGGGGTTCAGGGGGTTCAAACGAGCCCCCTTCTCAGCCCAAATTATCTTATTTTCATGGGGAATTTCGGGAAAAAATTGGTCAAACTGCATAAATCGAACCCCCCTCAGCTAATTTGAACCCCCTATCCAAAATTCCTGGATCCGCTCCTGAACAGTACATAGTAAATGAGCCGAGACACGACAAAACCAACAAAGTGGCATGTGTGCTCAGTTAGGTCTGATTGGAATCTTCGTTTTTTGCGCTTAAAGGGTAGCCAAGGGACTAAGCTAGCTCCATGCGGACAGCGAAGACTCTGATCATACTGGGCGGATGCCCAGGCTGATCTGAGTCTTCGCAGGGCGCACATGCCACTTTGTTGGTTTTGTCGTGTTGCGGCTCAAATAGTCACTATATGTGCATGTTTACGGGCAAGAACAACAGCCACTAACGCTGGATATCTGTAACACCAAGGTAGATCTGAAGCACTTGTATTTGGTGGTACATTGATTTTGCACTATTGGTGGCAAAAGAAAATTTACTAGTATTTCTTTTCAATACAGCACATCTTTCTTGAGAAGTAACAAATATAAATTATACCAATGCGCCATTCTATGAAAACAATGATGTCTCAAACATTGTGTTTTATTGAGAAGATGTCTGCCCTTATGGCTCAGATCATCACAAAATACAAATATGCTTTCTGTATATTACTCTCTGGCTTGTAAAAGATAGATTTCTTCTGACTTGTTGAAACGAATTAGAGGAAATCGGTAATTTACGAGCCTATACGAGTAATAACATATATTAGCAATGCTCGGAAAATGCACACTATCTCTACATCGAATCAGAGGACATCGGTATGGTACGAGCCTAGGCGAGTATTAACATCAGCAATGCTCGGTAATACTTATTTTCTCCAAACTGAATTAAAGTCTGTATTTTACGAGACTATTGGAATAAAAGCATCACCTTTACTTGGAATATACTAACCTTTTCTAAATCCACTTCAAACGAAGTCGGTAATTTACAAGCCTAGGCAAGTGATAACATATGCTCGAAATGCTCGAAAAATAATGACTTCCTCTAGAAAGAATTATGAAGTCAGTATTTTACGAGCCTTATCTAGTAAACATAACACATTGCCCTTTGTAATATTCGCTCAACATTTCAGGTAAAGCCAAGTTAGAGATGAAAAGAGAATATTCCGAGAGAGCTGCTATTGTTACAGACGCTATAAGAGAATCATACAAAACTGGTCAACTTGTTCATTTAAAGAAATAACTTGTGTATTTGATTTAGATTAAATAAATTCTAGAATTATACCGCATTTTCGGTGTTTTTACCAGCTAGTACATCTATTTGTTTTAAAATTGTGTAATAATAATTTAAGCTATTTATGGCATGCTAGTCGGTTGAAAAAGCTCCTGGGAGCTTGTGTTATATTACATTGTACAAATGTACCGACTTGAAATAAAATTTACTTGACTTTGACTTGCCACATGGTAGAACCAGTATGACAATTATGACGACTAATCTGTAAACCTGAGAGAAAGAAGTCGGCAGATAACGTGAAAACAAAATTGTATAAACATTAAATTAAATCTTATTGAATTACATGACGTTGAATCCGCACTGAATTAATGTTTAAATGTTGCAGGTCTGTTGGGAAGAGTTTTCTATTGAGAGCCTAGTGTTTCACCAACAATAAATTCTTTTCCTTACATAATTTTCTCCACACAAACTACTTACATTATGATTCAAACGACAGTTTTGAACAGACTATGTAACCTCGTGACCCAATTGTATTGCGGCAACTACTTTCTTGGTTACCGAACCGCTTTCTTGGAAAGAGATCCACTCCCGCCTGTTGAGACTATATTAATAGTTTGAAGAATTTCTTTTTCAATGCATGCCGGGCCGCGTAGCGCAATCGGTAGGGCACCTGACTCATAAGTCAGAGGTCCTGGGTTCGAAACCCGGTCTGGCCACATACTTTCGTTTCTCCTTCCGCTGATTCAAGAAGGGCAGTTGTCAGTTACTGGCGAAAGTATGTGCACTTAGTACTGGTTAACCGCTTAGGAGGTCTAAGCCTGCCCAGGAATAGTGTGGTTAGGTTAACTGACCGTCCCGACATGACCATAGTTGTTGACCGTGGACGTTAAGCATCAAGTCAATCAATCAATTCAATGCATAACCCAGTATATGAATCAAGCCTGCTGTTTTCGCTACTCATCTTGCGAGTAACGGTCATTCCGTATAGAATTTACATACACTGAAATCCAGTAAAAACGTAACCTTTTGGCTTCAGACAACGTAGGGATTTATGCCAGTAACGCTCTTTTATGAAAGAAACCAGGGTGCTTAGCACACAAGTGTTTGACATCAATATATACGGGATACTGACAACGGTCCAAGCAAAAAGGATTGCATTTGCACATAAAGGGATGTAAGTAACTCCGACTCTTTACCAAGGCAACAGCAAAATTTTTATTAATGTCTATGCGGATTTGTTTTGGCTAAATTTCTCGATACTTTCAATAGTGGTCCAAACTCTCTGCACACAAATAATTTGTTTTTAAATTTCAGGAAAACCGCCCTCGTAAAATGCCGATGAACGATTGTACCTTCAAACCGGAAGTGCTTTTAGGTAAAGACAGACACAAATGTGAAGTGTTCGGCACGATTTCATATGAGCCGCAAAACGAGAAAACAAACAATGTGGTTATGCGCCCTGCACAGACTCAGATCAGCCTGGGCATTCGCCCAGTCTGGTCAGACTCTTTGCTAAGTGCTGAGCGGGTAGCTAAGGGACTGAGCTACCTCCATGCGACAGCGAAGACTCTGATCAGACTGGGCGGATGCCCAGGCTGATCTGAGTCTGCGCTTGCCGCACAACCACATTGTTGGTTTTCTCGTGTCGCGGCTCATATGCTTTTTACTCAAGAGTGCATTATCTGGACCTCAGATGAAGTTTTTCATGGGTGCTTAGAATTGTAATTTGTTGATTTTCACGTTTTTCCTCGAATGTTTTCTGAGACAACTGTACCTAAGCCAAACTGTCCCAAAAGCCTTGCTGGACGACAGACAAATCGCATACAATATATAGATATATTGCAGCCTTGTGGCATTACTTTTAATTTGAGTACAAGACAAGTTATGGTAAACACTTTCGTTTTTAATGGTTTTTAGTATATTTATCTTTACTACAAATGTTTGTTATGTGGCGTGTGGCGGATGTTTAAAATAGTCTCACCGAACTGCTTGTAGTGTAGTTTTATATTTTCTGGTCATTTTGGATCATTGAGGCCTTTCTGAAAAAAAAATTCTCGGTAAAACATTGGACATTGCTTGCAGCCCATGAAGAGAATTTTTGGCCAGTTTCTACTGAATTATGCACTCTCTAAAATTCTAATATCAAAAGCATTAAAACTGCCACTGACTGTAAGTAGTTTGCAATCTTAAAAGACGAAATTAGAGATAATGAGGAAGATTTGTCGAACGGAAAGCTCGAGGCTGCAGCAGTCTTTCTTGTAAACTGTTCCATATCATCATCAGAGCGTATTGTCGAGTTTCTTGATTCAAGTACTGTTTTTGTAAAGGCAAGCTCAATTCTGGTGAAATCCGCGGCTGAGTGGTCAGGTGATGGGGAGCCGTCGCAACCTCGTAGAGTGTAGAGGGTGAAGAAAGTCTTGTTTAGAAATCGAGTATAGTTGTATGTACAGGTGGTATCCGGGTTAAGAGACATACATTCTGCCATTTTAAGATGTATCCTGAAATTTATTGAACACATGTAGTGAGTTGATAGCAGCACATGCTAAAACAATAAGCTGAGTGCATGAATGGATGATATGAGCTGGGTGCAAATCTTAAACTGAAAATCCTGATCAGTCTCCACATATTATATTCCACAACTAACAAAAATGAATAATGATTATCATGTCAAAATCTTGAATTCGTTCTCCACAGTTTGACTCCTAAATTAAACACGTTGATGAAGCTCAGAGACCCAGCTCTTAGACTTAGGTCATGATTTCGGTACATGCCATTCCAAGATACTTTTGCTCCCCAAAGTAGGAAAATTTTTCCTAATAATTGGGACATCTAAACTAATTACCGTCATTTTCCTAAAATGGAACAGTTTTTACAGTGTAGCAACGCGGCAAAAAGGCAAACAGTGTATGCCCTGTTCAGACTGCTCCTAAAGGAACTGTCTGTTTTCGATCTGCACGTTTGCTTTGAACTTTCTGTCCCAATACTTAGATTTTTTGCGATATACGCAAGGCTCAATATAAATGAGCAGCGACACGAGAAAACCAACAAAGTGGTATGTGCACATGTGCACCCAGCGAAGACTCAGATCAGCCTTGGCATCAATCCAGTTTGAGCAGAGCCTGCGCTGTCCGCATTATGCTAGTTTATACTCTTAGCTACCCTCAACGCGTATGGCGAAGACTCTGATCAGACTGGGTGGATGCCCAGGCTTATCTGAGTCTGCACCGGGCGCACGTGTCACTTTGTTGGTTTTCTCGTGTAGCGACTCATATTTCATACCCAGTCTGCGAGATATATGGTTATCCATTATGCTCGTTTGTTCCCAACGTTAAATCAACATTGAATTAACATTGATTCAACGTCATTAAGGTGAATCAATGTTGATTCAATGTTGTTTCAACCGTTGGTATGCCTTGATAATTGTTTTGAATATACATTCACATTATCACCAAGTATTCCCTTAATTAACTGGGGCTTTCTCCATTACCTGCACATTGTAGTTTTCGAGCTGAAGTCACCATCTTTAATCATGGCCTGGGTTTGTAAACGCAGATCTCGTAGACAGAGTACAGATTTCGTCCTCAACTCGGTTGAACAACTCGTAT
Organism: Ctena decussata; assembly: GCA_963989385.1. Taxonomy (NCBI): domain Eukaryota; kingdom Metazoa; phylum Mollusca; class Bivalvia; order Lucinida; family Lucinidae; genus Ctena; species Ctena decussata. The sequence continues at coordinate 11,066,557 of OZ022510.1, read as the reverse complement.
ACGCTAGAAACGTGTCTGAAATCAAGTTGAATCAAGTGAGAGTCTCTCGCAGAAGGCAAACGGTGGCTCATTTTGACCTCTCTATTATATACAGTTATAGTAGCAAATTTCATACCTTATCCCATAACAACTCCTTATCAGAACAGACTCCAAAATCAGCCCCATGACCGAAATGTTGACTTGTGGGTTCGTCGACCTTTCAGCTAACCAGCTGCCCTTTAGTCTGCGACCTATTTACATGTCCCTGCATGGAAATACTAAGAAAATCGATTCATCCATTTATTCATCAATTCTATGTTCTTCCACTCGGGATTCTCATTTTGGGAGGCAAAAGTGAAAAATGGCAAACGCTTCCCCTGAAATTCTATCAGGAGATGGCTGTGTATAAGCACTTTGCTGACTGTCAGATCCTGTACCATTATCATATGATGTATGCATGTATTTTACGAATACAATATTGTTTAAACCAAATTATATTATTAATTTTACCAATCCAAGTGGCATGAATCGCTACGCGGCGCGTGAATTGGATATTTGGTCCTGAAAATCTTTCTCACTAACCAGTTACAAAGAAATTTTCTTTTGATTTTGAACATGTCAGACCAACTTACAATTTTTGTCGCTGCACACACCACTAATGACTTTTCCAAAGTTGTCGGCGTCGTACAGCATATGCGTGATGTTTGACTCGCACGGACGGACGACTTCAATCAGACAGTTTATGATAACACGTCTCCGCCTGGAAAAAATAACGTTTCGAGTAAACTTGTCATATTTTTGCAGAACTCTGGGAGGGACATGTACAACCTGCATCGTGTCACTGAATAAATTTGGATTTAGGTTCCCGTTTAATATTTTCAGAGACATGCTCCAGACAAAGTGTGACAGACGGACAAAGTGGCGACCAAATGCTCATCATTCGGGGAGCATGAAAATAGTCAACCGGTCGTACATTCCCGCTGTTTTATGGTGCACTGTTTGCAGCCGGAAGAGACCCCGTAACTACGCTTAAAGAGAGTTAGCAAACGCTACCTCTTCCAAAGAAATATGATTTCACTATCCGGCGAGGCTGCCGGAAGATCTAGGCATGGAACAAGCTATGAATTTCTAAATCATGACTGAACTTTCACTTTTTTTACGATCATATTCGTGGGCATTTTAGTTCACCCAATATAAACAATGTCCTGATGCATGTCGAGTGGAGTCTGGTAATTTCGGAAAGCGGGTAAATTCGGACATACTATTACAAACAGTGAAAATCCAGATGAGACGGCTCATAATGAGCCGTCTCATCAGGATTTTCACTGTTTGTCCAGTTAATTTTGTTTGAATTCCAAACAACTGACATATAAAGGAAACGATGTCACTGTCCGAATTTACCCGCTGTCCGAATTTACCCTACTTTCCTATAGATCAGTTCACTTATCAACAGCTGTCACGATATAGATATAGCGCAGCTCACCTAATTAAAGCTGGCAGCTCGCTGCCACTAAACAGAATATACAGCTCAACATGCACATGCAATCCAGCTCACCTTACGCAAATGGTCACCAACAGTACAGGTCACCTTCAAAACGTCTCACCATACACTGTAGCTCACCTAACATTAACCATTATCAGACACCACAGCTTACATGAGAAGCATTGTCATAAGAAGGTGGAGCGTATTAACTCAGTGATATCGCAAGACAGTTTAGCTTACCTAACGAGAAATGTAACTTGAAATGTGGCTCATTAAACAAAAGTAATTACCATTAATATCACTGATAGACGGAATCATACTAGGAATGCTGATAGCCACTAAATTGTCAATTGGTGCTAAATTTTACTTACTTGCAGAGGTTGTCTAAGATGGATTGGCGGTCAAAGAATGGTAGAACATATTGCAGGCCATAAACGTCAAATTTGGAAAAGCAGTTAGAAACTTTATCATTCATCTCAGCTACACTCATCTGGCAGGTAGCAGGGGGTCGTAGGTTTGAATCTTCTGAGAGTCTGGCGTCAACATTGATGATAACTGAAAAATAGATAATCGAGTCGCGACAAGACAAAACCAACGAAGACTCAGATCAGCCTAGGCAGGCACCCAGTCTAATCAGACTCTCCGAAGTGCTTTTAAAGGGTAGCTTAGGGTCTAAACTAGGTCCATGCGGACAGCGAAGACTCTGATCAGATTGGGCGGATGTCCAGGCTGATCTGAGTCTTCGCTGGGCGCACATGCCACTTTGTTGGTTTTGTCGTGTCGCGGCTCAAATAAGTAATTACCAAGGGCACAATGGCTTGTCTTCCATTTTGAAAAATAAAATGGCACAAGTATTGCTATCACAAAAACCTTGGTCTGCGCTTGGCAACAATTTCATTTACAACTCATTTCTCGTTAGCGGCTTAAAGAGGAAAAAAGTTGAAAAAGTGTAGACCCATATCATCTGCTGCTGCTGGAAATGATTTCTTTACAGACAAGACAGTAATTTGCAATTTACTGATTTATAGGTACGAGTGCGGGCGCGGGTGATGGGTTTTAGACCACGTCGACAACATTCCGCGAGACGCAAGGTAATAGGTAGCACTAAATGCGGAAAAAACACTTCATTAGTATTTTTGTAATGTTGTTTACCTACAAAACGGCTAATAAAAAGACCTGGGTACACTGGCCTAACTTAAATGTTCCACTACCAAACACAGCCAGATTCAAGCATAATTCAATCAAACAATTTTTTCACACGGTGCAGGGTTTTCATGCTTAGCGTATTACTATTACCATTAAATGTTCAATGTTTTTTTTTAATTTATTTGCTTTTCTTGCGGCTTATTTCTTTATCAACGTAGCTCTCTCGTAAAGACAACAAGGTCGCACGATGAATTATATGACGCTGAACCAGTTCGCCTGCTATCATTCGGCTCAAAAGTGGCCATCGATAAGGTCAAGGCAGGTCACTTTCGACCACAAGACTGTATAAGCCCATGAGCGTTGATAATCATAAGTTGATCCAGATCAACGGGATTGATATTGCTAAATGCCGTCCAGCAGATGAAAATGATCTATTCGTTTTCTAGAATACTGAAGGTTGCTTTCTCGCGATATCATCTTTATTTTGAACTCTTTTCCATTGCTATTCTCACCCTTGTCCTCGCAAGGTCTTTGTGGCAGCACAGGTGACTGCAACAATCCATTCACATGTGTTCCTGTCTTCAGTTACCCTAGTTGTGGAGGCAAAGTCCGTTCCTGTCCATTCCTTAACATTGTCTTCACATCTATTCTTCTATCTACCTCTTATCTTTTCCCTTTTACTGTGCCTTGAAGAGTCGTTTTTGCTGGGTCAGAAGACTGGCCATGATCAGGAATTTAATTATAAATTCAAAAGCTGTTTGGAACATGCTCATTAGATATATGGTCCATGTACGAACTGTTAAGATACCTTCGGTAGCTCATCTCAAAATTTTGTCTAACTCTGCCATTTTACCACAGCGACCTTCAACTTATGTATTTAAAACCACTCCCAATAATGATTAATTGTAGTATTTTGTTCGAACGAAAAGATATTAAATAAGAAACTTAATTAGTAATCCATCAGAAACAATCTAGCCATGTTTATTATTCCCTATCATTTCGACCCACCTAATTATTTTAAACAAAAAGCAACATGGACCTATTAATTTTCTTACTTGAAATAAGGGCACATAAAGACGCTGTTATAAGCAAAGACATTTTTAAAAACATTTGGTTCACATTTTTACAACACAAAATCCAGCCTTTTAACCATACATGTATCATGTGAATATAAACAACTTTCGCGAAAGCAGTGCTGAATACACGTAGTGACATGGTGACGTACTTATCCTTAACAATGGAACAATAATGTTTGCGCAAACATTGCAGGCGTAGATCAAACTACTAAGGAGAAGTGTGATCAAAGTCTGTATTGTTTGTCATTTGGACAACAATGTTTAGAGTCAACTCTTTGAACAATTACTGGTAATAGTTACTGTCCCACCAATAAGGCTGTAACGGTAATTTCGAATTAAAATGTCAAATTTAATTTTTCTGTCAGCATCTATAACAAGTACAGCTTTCGCAAAAAGCTTGGTCTACGCTTAACAACAATATATAGTTCATGCTAATCAAACATACCATTATAACCATAATATTCTTGAATACAATTTTTGTTATTATCTCAAAAGTCGACACTTCCCAGCAAGCACATGACGTTGAAATGACGTCATACCGACGTCGATGCGACGTAATAACGTCGCATCGACGTCAATATGACGTCATTTTGACGTCATGTGCCTGCTGGGTTACACCTCCTGTGAAGAGTTTCCGGTATGGATGCGGATGATGAGTTTCATACCAGTTTGAAACTTACTCAACACACAAGTATAACTTTCATGAAAAAGCTTGGCATATTATAAGCTGCTGCTCAAGTTTTATATCGAATACAACATTATAAATAGGACATAAAGGAACGTTTACCTCAGTAGAAGATCGTGGTGTACTTGCAATGGCCAAAATTAACATTCTTACTGTATTTGAAAGACAAACATTTCTGGCAACACTGACTGTTTTCGTCGACAATGAGCTAAGAATTATGTCTCCCCCAGACATATTGTTTTCCCCATGGTTTGTCTGTCCGTCCGTCTGTCCGTCCTTCCGTCTCTACTTGTATCCGCTCAATATCTCTGAAACCGTTTGAGATATTTTCACGAAACTTGATACATAAATAAAGCATCATTAAACGATGCGTAGAGAACTAGAATCGTAACTTCACTTTCATTTACATCGTATCAGGTTCCATCGAATTACCCAAAACCATACCAATACACCCCCAAACCACCCCAAACCGCCTAAAAACCACCTCAAACCTCTTTTCTTTTTGTATCAGGTTAAAATGACATTCAAACTTTTTGTTTATGCTTTTTAATGATTTCAAAATATTAAATAAGAAAATTTATAAGATCTGTTTGTGCAGAAAATGTGATTTTCATATGGTTTGTGCTAAAAATAACGTAGTATGCCATTTGTATGCCGTTTGCACGTATGTACAAATGCACACCTATGCTTGCATGTCTGCAAATATGTTTGTCAGCACATGCAAATACGTTTACATGCACGTGTAAGTGTATGCGTGTAATGTACCTTTCAGATTTATAGAAGCACATGTACATACATAAATATACCCTACATACTGGTAACATGTCGCATTCTTGAAATTGCTGATTGCGTCAATAATAGCCCCTCTTGGAGGCGGTATTACTTGTTCGTTCCGGTGTTTACAGGTACCACATTCCTGACATTGCTGATTGAGAGTTTCATTCGTGTTAGTTTATCTTAAAACACCGTGATTTGATTGATTACTATAGAATGCGACCGTATGACATGGTCGCAATAAATAGATATTTAACAAATGTTCGCTTCAGGGTATACATCGCTTAAACTTTATCTTGCAAACAGACATTTTCAAAGCATTAAAAGTTCTCTCAGCAAGATGAACTGCAAGAAAATATTCAGTGATCGAGATTTACAGCTAGAAAACTGCACAAAATGTTTAAATTTATGATAAAAAGCTATATTAAGTAAATGTGCTCCTTCGAAATGTATGTTGATAAGAAGTCCTGCACTCTGACAAATTTGTTTCAATAATACTTTACTCCCTAAATCATATGTATATTGATATAAAAGTCATAGGCGTTTGACCCTGCATAGGCGTTTTGCAATTGTATAAGCAATTTTGAGTATCATACACTGTGGCGCCGTAAAGAGTGGGAAAAGAAAAGACACTAATGCGACTGTATTCGCTTTTCCCATGATGGGGTGAAATACATTTTTCCTTGCGCATACCTTCCTTGCGTAAAACCAGTCTTATTTCATAAGCAAAACGCACGTATCTTGACTAGACGCATGCGCAATCAGAGCAGGGTAGACTACACATGAGCGCAGATATATCTTGGTACCTCCTGGTTGCGGATACATACATATTTCGTTGCAAATATTATGGGCTGAAGCACATTTTTTCCTTGCGCAGGCCATTTGAGTCGTGTCGTGATAAAGTCAGCCTTGTGGTGTATGCAAAACACCTATGTCCAGACTATTCTGTGCACTAGCACAATGAGTACAGGTTAGGCGCAATAAGTATGCCTTCTGGAAATCAAACAGTGAACTGCACTAACTCTGACAGACTACGCAGTTGCATAGACTTATCTTGGTACCCACTCTTTGCGTATAGTGTCAAACTTTTTTTGCTCGGACAAGGCTCATAACGATTAAAGAGATGAGCATAAAATGCACGTGCAAATATAACCGACCCTTGATTATCAATGATGTAATCCAAGAGCTGCAAGATTAACAAAAAATAAATAAAAATAACCGCAGGGATCCTAAATTTTGGGATAGATGTATCTGAGAAATCACTTTAGAATCAGATCAAGATGTGCAATGCGTCATATCCTATCAGTATTTTTGACTAACTGTCAGCTACTTAGCATTTGTTTAAATTTTAGAAAGTATCTGGTAAATTTTTTTGCAATCCTTTCTTATTCTTACGGGCCACCAGGGTTCATCTCTCATAAAGTGCAGGTTACTATGATGCTTATGTTGGTTTCATCTGTTTGTGCGACTCCACTTTGGTTGAAGGTACATGTACATCATTTTAGAGTCCAGATGCGCTGAAACAGGCGCACGTGCTGCGACCTTGTACCCATGCCCCTGTGCTTGCACCACATCCATGTTGTAGCACACAGGCCGCAGTAAACAGTATCCAGGACGCAGTAGTCAGACAGTAGACACTTCACCGGACAGTAAATAGTATACAGAAAACCGCGAACAACATGCAATACTTTTCAGCATGCTGCAAAGCGAAGGGCGAGTGGACAGTGCACAGCAGACGGTAAACGGTCATTAACGTTGAGGGAAAAGTATTTTCCTTCGCACAGCTTTGAGATACATATACAGTGATCGTGAAATTGGGGGAAGAAAACTATCAAAGTAAAAAGAAATAAAAATAGAAAATAAAGAAAAGCAGACAAAAGTCTGCAGCACCCGGTATTCCGATGCGGTCACCCATCCAAGTACTAAGCGGGCCCGACGTTGCTTAATTTCCGTGATTGGACGAGAACCGATGTTTTCAATGTATTATGGCCGTATACAACAAAGTACCGATTTTCAACATTTACAAAGTGTACTTTTGAGAGTTTGCGATCAGTAATAGCCTATTCTGCAGTTCTTACTACTGGGACACACATTGCAGGCCTAGTAGAGCAGTCGTATCAGGATCTGCGCTCTTTGCATTTCAGTCTCATCATGCCAGCAGACAAAAAATGTTGAATCATCATCGAATCAACGTTGATTCAATGTGATTCAATGTTTTGTGATCATCGATTAAACTATGGCAAAACATCTTCGATAAGCCTCTATTTCGGAGTACTAATTCGCGCCTCATATGATCAGCTTTGTCTAAAGTAAAAAGTAACCGTCAATATCAATGTTAATTCAACGGCATAGTGACGTTTAACCAATGTTAATGACACGACGTTGTGTCAGCGTTGTGTGTCAGCTGAGCATGAGGAATAAATCTATTATCATTGAATGTGGCTGGAATATTTAGTGTTGCGCCACGCGAAGAAAGTCTTCAGATGAGCATTTGCGAACTGCGCATATGCACAGTCTGCTCAGTAGTAAGTGCATGGAAAGTCAAACACGCTGCATCTTACTAATTCCAGTACGTAATACGCTTTTTCTGACTAGTCTAAGCAGTGCAGGCTCTCTCGTAAACGATGCACTGCACTTACTCTGACAGACAACGCAGCTGCATGGACTTATCCTGGTACCCACTGTTTGCGTATAGCGTCAAACATATTTTACCCGGACAGGGCTCATAACATTCAAAACAAGAGATGAGCATAAAATGCACGTGAAAATAAGACCGACCATTGATTACCTTGATTGTCAATGATGTAACCCAAGAGCCGCACCCTCGGAAAATTGCCAAATGCGACGAGAAGAATCAGCCCCGTCTGTGGTAACATGTATGCGTTCACAACATGTATAAGCCATTTTGAGCATCATACACTGTGGCGCCGTAAAGAGTGGGAAAAGAAAAGACACTAATGGGACTGTATTCGCTTTTCCCAAGATGGGGTGAAATACATTTTTCCTTGCGCATACCTCGAGTCGTGGTAAAACCAGTCTTATTTCATAAGCAAAACGCGCGTGTCTTGACTAGACGCATGCGAAATCAGAGCAGGGTAGACTACACATGAGCGCAGACATATCTTGGTACCTCCTGGTTGCGGATACATACATATTTCGTTGCAAATATTATGGGATGAAGCACATTTTTTCCTTGCGCAGGCCATTTGAGTCGTGTCGTGATAAAGTCAGTCTTGTGGTGTATGCAAAACACCTATGTCCAGACTGGTCTGTGCACTAGCACAATGAGTACAGGTTAGGCGCAATAAGTATGCCTTCTGGAAATCAAACAGTGAACTGCACTAACTCTGACAGACTACGCAGTTGCATAGACTTATCTTGGTACCCACTCTTTGCGTATAGTGTCAAACTTTTTTTGCTCGGACAAGGCTCATAACGATTAAAGAGATGAGCACAAAATGCACGTGCAAATATAACCGACCCTTGATTATCAATGATGTAATCCAAGAGCTGCAAGATTAACAAAAAATAAATAAAAATAACCGCAGGGATCCTAAATTTTGGGATAGATGTATCTGAGAAATCACTTTAGAATCAGATCAAGATGTGCAATGCGTCATATCCTATCAGTATTTTTGACTAGCTGTCAGCTACTTAGCATTTGTTTACATTTGAGAAAGTATCTGGTAATTTAAAGTTGTCCCAATAGAGAGAGTAAATTTAAACGATGGAAATTGTTTGAACAGCATTGCAAGACACCCAGCAGGCACATGACGTCAAAATGATATCAAAATGGCGTCGATGCGACGCCACCATGTCGCATCGACGTCATTTCGACGTCATGTGCCTGCTGGACAGTAAAGTAGTTCTCAGCGGGCACATGACGTCAGAATGACGTGGATGAAATGTAATGTTTGCTGCGTCGACGTCAATGCGACCTCATTATAACGTTGTGTGCCTGCTGGGTAGTATGTATCAATGTGAAGATCTGATCCGTCTCCTTGAGCTTCCAATTAGGTATCCGTTTATCTGAATCAGAAAAAAATGAGCCGCGACACGAGAAAGCAACGAAGTGGTAGTGCACCCATCGCAGACTCAGATCAGCATGGGCATCCGCCTAGTATGATCACAGTCTTTTCTAAGCGCTTTAACGGTAGCTAAGGGTCTAAGTTACCTTCATGTGGACAGCAAAGACTCTGACCAGACTGGGTGGATGCCCGGGCTTATCTGAGTCTGCGCTGGGCGCACAACCACTTTGTTGGTTTTCTCGCGCCGTGGTTCAAAATAATGATATTGGAAGTCTGCCCACAGTCATAACTTATTGAGTCTAGGTCCACATTTCATTAACATCGATCTTCAGACGAAAGAAGCAATTCTATAGGGAAAAGAAATAATGCCAGAATTTGTGCATATTGCCAAAATTGATAAATTCTGCATTTCTATCATACAAAACTAAAATTGACAAGAAAAATGTCAGAACTGCCTTTTTAATTTACTTGTTATTTTTTTTATTTGTTTTAACTATTGCAGAACTTAAATGTACAGAAAATTAGATGTGCCTGCGTGTGGGTTTCACTGCCCAAATATAAGTGTCTGCTACATAGGAATTTTTGCAATCCTTTTTTATTCTTACGGGCCACCAGGGTTCATCTCCCATAAAGTGCAGGTTACTATGATGCTTATGTTGGTTTCATCTGTTTGTGCGACTCCACTTTGGTTGAAGGTACATGTACATCATTTTAGAGTCCAGATGCGCTGAAACAGGCGCACGTGCTGCGACCTTGTACCCATGCCCCTGTGCTTGCACCACATCCATGTTGTAGCAGACAGGCCGCAGTAAACAGTATCCAGGACGCAGTAGTCAGACAGTAGACACTTCACCGGACAGTTAATAGTATACAGAAAACCGCGAACAACATGCAATACTTTTCAGCATGCTGCAAAGCGAAGGGCGAGTGGACAGTGCACAGCAGACGGTAAACGGTCTTTTACGTTGAGGGAAAAGTATTTTCCTTCGCACAGCTTTGAGATACATATACAGTGATCGTGAAATTGGGGGAAGAAAACTATCAAAGTAAAAAGAAATAAAAATAGAAAATAAAGAAAAGCAGACAAAAGTCTGCAGCACCCGGTATTCCGATGCGGTCACCCATCCAAGTACTAAGCGGGCCCGACGTTGCTTAATTTCCGTGATTGGACGAGAACCGATGTTTTCAATGTATTATGGCCGTATACAACAAAGTACCGATTTTCAACATTTACAAAGTGTACTTTTGAGAGTTTGCGATCAGTAATAGCCTATTCTGCAGTTCTTACTACTGGGACACACATTGCAGGCCTAGTAGAGCAGTCGTATCAGGATCTGCGCTCTTTGCATTTCAGTCTCATCATGCCAGCAGACAAAAAATGTTGAATCATCATCGAATCAACGTTGATTCAATGTGATTCAATGTTTTGTGATCATCGATTAAACTATGGCAAAACATCTTCGATAAGCCTCTATTTCGGAGTACTAATTCGCGCCTCATATGATCAGCTTTGTCTAAAGTAAAAAGTAACCGTCAATATCAATGTTAATTCAACGGCATAGTGACGTTTAACCAATGTTAATGACACGACGTTGTGTCAGCGTTGTGTGTCAGCTGAGCATGAGGAATAAATCTATTATCATTGAATGTGGCTGGAATATTTAGTGTTGCGCCACGCGAAGAAAGTCTTCAGATGAGCATTTGCGAACTGCGCATATGCACAGTCTGCTCAGTAGTAAGTGCATGGAAAGTCAAACACGCTGCATCTTACTAATTCCAGTACGTAATACGCTTTTTCTGACTAGTCTAAGCAGTGCAGGCTCTCTCGTAAACGATGCACTGCACTTACTCTGACAGACAACGCAGCTGCATGGACTTATCCTGGTACCCACTGTTTGCGTATAGCGTCAAACATATTTTACCCGGACAGGGCTCATAACATTCAAAACAAGAGATGAGCATAAAATGCACGTGAAAATAAGACCGACCATTGATTACCTTGATTGTCAATGATGTAACCCAAGAGCCGCACCCTCGGAAAATTGCCAAATGCGACGAGAAGAATCAGCCCCGTCTGTGGTAACATGTATGCGTTCACAACATGTATAAGCCATTTTGAGCATCATACACTGTGGCGCCGTAAAGAGTGGGAAAAGAAAAGACACTAATGGGACTGTATTCGCTTTTCCCAAGATGGGGTGAAATACATTTTTCCTTGCGCATACCTCGAGTCGTGGTAAAACCAGTCTTATTTCATAAGCAAAACGCGCGTGTCTTGACTAGACGCATGCGAAATCAGAGCAGGGTAGACTACACATGAGCGCAGACATATCTTGGTACCTCCTGGTTGCGGATACATACATATTTCGTTGCAAATATTATGGGATGAAGCACATTTTTTCCTTGCGCAGGCCATTTGAGTCGTGTCGTGATAAAGTCAGTCTTGTGGTGTATGCAAAACACCTATGTCCAGACTGGTCTGTGCACTAGCACAATGAGTACAGGTTAGGCGCAATAAGTATGCCTTCTGGAAATCAAACAGTGAACTGCACTAACTCTGACAGACTACGCAGTTGCATAGACTTATCTTGGTACCCACTCTTTGCGTATAGTGTCAAACTTATTTTGCTCGGACAAGGCTCATAACGATTAAAGAGATGAGCACAAAATGCACGTGCAAATATAACCGACCCTTGATTATCAATGATGTAATCCAAGAGCTGCAAGATTAACAAAAAATAAATAAAAATAACCGCAGGGATCCTAAATTTTGGGATAGATGTATCTGAGAAATCACTTTAGAATCAGATCAAGATGTGCAATGCGTCATATCCTATCAGTATTTTTGACTAGCTGTCAGCTACTTAGCATTTGTTTACATTTGAGAAAGTATCTGGTAATTTAAAGTTGTCCCAATAGAGAGAGTAAATTTAAACGATGGAAATTGTTTGAACAGCATTGCAAGACACCCAGCAGGCACATGACGTCAAAATGATATCAAAATGGCGTCGATGCGACGCCACCATGTCGCATCGACGTCATTTCGACGTCATGTGCCTGCTGGACAGTAAAGTAGTTCTCAGCGGGCACATGACGTCAGAATGACGTGGATGAAATGTAATGTTTGCTGCGTCGACGTCAATGCGACCTCATTATAACGTTGTGTGCCTGCTGGGTAGTATGTATCAATGTGAAGATCTGATCCGTCTCCTTGAGCTTCCAATTAGGTATCCGTTTATCTGAATCAGAAAAAAATGAGCCGCGACACGAGAAAGCAACGAAGTGGTAGTGCACCCATCGCAGACTCAGATCAGCATGGGCATCCGCCTAGTATGATCACAGTCTTTTCTAAGCGCTTTAACGGTAGCTAAGGGTCTAAGTTACCTTCATGTGGACAGCAAAGACTCTGACCAGACTGGGTGGATGCCCGGGCTTATCTGAGTCTGCGCTGGGCGCACAACCACTTTGTTGGTTTTCTCGCGCCGTGGTTCAAAATAATGATATTGGAAGTCTGCCCACAGTCATAACTTATTGAGTCTAGGTCCACATTTCATTAACATCGATCTTCAGACGAAAGAAGCAATTCTATAGGGAAAAGAAATAATGCCAGAATTTGTGCATATTGCCAAAATTGATAAATTCTGCATTTCTATCATACAAAACTAAAATTGACAAGAAAAATGTCAGAACTGCCTTTTTAATTTACTTGTTATTTTTTTTATTTGTTTTAACTATTGCAGAACTTAAATGTACAGAAAATTAGATGTGCCTGCGTGTGGGTTTCACTGCCCAAATATAAGTGTCTGCTACATAGGAATTTTTGCAATCCTTTTTTATTCTTACGGGCCACCAGGGTTCATCTCCCATAAAGTGCAGGTTACTATGATGCTTATGTTGGTTTCATCTGTTTGTGCGACTCCACTTTGGTTGAAGGTACATGTACATCATTTTAGAGTCCAGATGCGCTGAAACAGGCGCACGTGCTGCGACCTTGTACCCATGCCCCTGTGCTTGCACCACATCCATGTTGTAGCAGACAGGCCGCAGTAAACAGTATCCAGGACGCAGTAGTCAGACAGTAGACACTTCACCGGACAGTTAATAGTATACAGAAAACCGCGAACAACATGCAATACTTTTCAGCATGCTGCAAAGCGAAGGGCGAGTGGACAGTGCACAGCAGACGGTAAACGGTCTTTTACGTTGAGGGAAAAGTATTTTCCTTCGCACAGCTTTGAGATACATATACAGTGATCGTGAAATTGGGGGAAGAAAACTATCAAAGAAAAAAGAAATAAAAATAGAAAATAAAGAAAAGCAGACAAAAGTCTGCAGCACCCGGTATTCCGATGCGGTCACCCATCCAAGTACTAAGCGGGCCCGACGTTGCTTAATTTCCGTGATTGGACGAGAACCGATGTTTTCAATGTATTATGGCCGTATACAACAAAGTACCGATTTTCAACATTTACAAAGTGTACTTTTGAGAATTTGCGATCAGTAATAGCCTATTCTGCAGTTCTTACTACTGGGACACACATTGCAGGCCTAGTAGAGCAGTCGTATCAGGATCTGCGCTCTTTGCATTTCAGTCTCATCATGCCAGCAGACAAAAAAATGTTGAATCATCATCGAATCAACGTTGATTCAATGTGATTCAATGTTTTGTGATCATCGATTAAACTATGGCAAAACATCTTCGATAAGCCTCTATTTCGGGGTACTAATTCGCGCCTCATACATGTATGATCAGCTTTGTCTAAAGTAAAAAGTAACCGTCAATATCAATGTTAATTCAACGGCATAGTGACGTTTAACCAACGTTAATGACACGACGTTGTGTCAGCGTTGTGTGTCAGCTGAGCATGAGGAATAAATCTATTATCATTGAATGTGGCTGGAATATTTAGTGTTGCGCCACGCGAAGAAAGTCTTCAGATGAGCATTTGCGAACTGCGCATATGCACAGTCTGCTCAGTAAGTGCATGGAAAGTCAAACACGCTGCATCTTACTAATTCCAGTACGTAATACGCTTTTTCTGACTAGTCTAAGCAGTGTAGGCTCTCTCGTAAACGATGCACTGCACTTACTCTGACAGACAACGCAGCTGCATGGACTTATCCTGGTACCCACTGTTTGCGTATAGCGTCAAACATATTTTACCCGGACAGGGCTCATAACATTCAAAACAAGAGATGCGCATAAAATGCACGTGAAAATAAGATCGACCATTGATTACCTTGATTGTCAATGATGTAACCCAAGAGCCGCACCCTCGGAAAATTGCCACATGCGACGAGAAGAATCAGCCCAGTCTGTGGTAACATGTATGCGTTCACAACATGTATAAGCCATTTTGAGCATCATACACTGTGGCGCCGTAAAGAGTGGGAAAAGAAAAGACACTAATGGGACTGTATTCGCTTTTCCCAAGATGGGGTGAAATACATTTTTCCTTGCGCATACCTCGAGTCGTGGTAAAACCAGTCTTATTTCATAAGCAAAACGCGCGTGTCTTGACTAGACGCATGCGAAATCAGAGCAGGGTAGACTACACATGAGCGCAGACATATCTTGGTACCTCCTGGTTGCGGATACATACATATTTCGTTGTAACTATTATGGGCTGAAGCACATTTTTCCCTTGCGCAGGCCATTTGCGTCGTGTCGTGATAAAGTCAGCCTTGTGGTGTATGCAAAACACCTATGTCCAGACTAGTCTGTGCACTAGCACAATGAGTACAGGTTAGGCGCAATAAGTATGCCTTCTGGAAATCAAACAGTGAACTGCACTAACTCTGACAGACTACGCAGTTGCATAGACTTATCTTGGTACCCACTCTTTGCGTATAGTGTCAAACTTTTTTTGCTCGGACAAGGCTCATAACGATTAAAGAGATGAGCATAAAATGCACGTGCAAATATAACCGACCCTTGATTATCAATGATGTAATCCAAGAGCTGCAAGATTAACAAAAATAAATAAAAACAAGAGCTGTCGCCTGACAGCATAGCTCGCCTGAATAGTGCTTGCCCATCACACAGTCGCTTTGGAGGTGTGGACTTCTATGCATAAAACTTCAGGCAAGCATGTCCATAATGACAACACATTTATAAACAAAAGCTATCTAAGAAATAAGTCTTAAAATAAAATTAAAATAGAAAAATCCACATGAAATTTCAAAGTCCATGAGCTTGAGGTCAAAGAACTAAGCGGTAGGGGTGGGGGTGGGGGGGGGGAGGGGGGAGGGGGGGGAGGGGGGTCTAGGAGCTAGGATGTAACAAAACCTTGAACCATTATCTAACATTAGTCCAAGTATTAGTATCAACTGAGTCCATCGTGGCACTGTGAAATTATGTCTTCATCAATATAAAACTTTAACCAAAATCTTTAAGACAAAACTCTAAGTCGATGACCTTGACTTCAAGATCATCCAGTGGGGTAAGTATATAGTGTTTTGTAAAAACTCAAAAAAGTGTCTAACATCAGTTTAAGTGTAAACTAAATCTCTGCCAAGCATTATGAATCAGTATGCAATTAGAAAAATTTAATAAAGAACAAATTTCCTAAGTCTGTGACCTTGACATCAAGGTCACTGAGCGGGGTTGGGGTAGTACTCGGCAAAACTTTGGACTAATATCTAACTAAAGTGCAAATATAAAAAAAATTCATCACTGGATTCAGGAGATATGTGTCTTTAAAAGACTTTAACCAAAACATCCAATCAATAAAAAGACAATTTTCTAAGTCCACGACCTTGACATCAAGGTCACTGAGGGGGGTGGGGGTAGTACCTTGGAAAACTTTGGACCAATATCTAACTACAGTGCAAGTATCAAAGGAATCCATCCATGGGTTAAGGAGATATTGTGCTTTATAAAACTTTAACCAAAACATCCAGTCCAAAAATACTCCCAATTTTCTAAGTCCATGACCTTGACATCAAGGTCATGGAGTGGGGTGGGGGTGGTACCCTGTTAAACTTTGGACCAATATCTACCTACAGTGCAAGTATCAAAAGAATCCATCCATGGGTTAAGGAGATATAGGTCTTTAAAAAACTTTAACCAAAACATCCAATCCGGACGCCGACGCTGACGCTGACGCGGACGCGGACGTGGACGCGGACGCGGACGCGGACGCGGACGCCGACGCCGGGGTGACAACAATAGCTCTTCCTGAACTTTCGTTCAGGCGAGCTAAAAACTGCAGGGATCCTAAATTTTGGGATGTATCTGAGAAATCACTTTACAATCAGATCAAGATGTGCAATGCGTCATATCCTATCAGTATTTTTGACTAACTGTCAGCTACTTAGCATTTGTTTAAATTTTAGAAAGTATCTGGTAATTTAAAGGTGTCCCAATAGAGACAGTAAATTAAAATGATGGAAATTGTTTGAACAGCATTGCAAGACACCCAGCAGGCACATGACGTCGTGATGATGTCAAAATGGGGTCGATGCGACGCCAACATGTCGCATCGACGTCATTTCGACGTCATGTGCCTGTTGGACAGTAAAGTATTTCCCAGCGGGCACATGACGTCAGAATGACATGGATGAAATGTAATGTTTGCTGCGTCGACGTCAATGCGACCTCATTATAACGTTGTGTGCCTGCTGGGTAGTATGTATCAATGTGAAGATCTGATCCGTCTCCTTGAGCTTCCAATTAGGTATCCGTTTATCTGAATCAGCAAAAAATGAGCCGCGACACGAGAAAGCAACGAAGTGGTAGTGCACCCATCGCAGACTCAGATCAGAATGGGCATCCGCCTAGTATGATCAAAGCCTTTTCTAAGCGCTTTAACGGTAGCTAAGGGTCTAAGCTACCTTCATGTGGACAGCAAAGACTCTGATCAGACCGGGTGGATGCCCGGGCTTATCTGAGTCTGCGCTGGGCGCACAACCACTTTGTTGGTTTTCTCGCGTCGTGGTTCAAAATAATGATATTGGAAGTCCGCCCACAGTCATAACTAATTTATTCTAGGTCCACATTTCATTAACATCGATCTTCAGACGAAAAAAGCAATTCTATAGGGAAAAGAAATAATGCCAGAATTTGTGCATATTGCCAAAATTGATAAATTCTGCATTTCTATCATACAAAACTAAAATTGACTAGAAAAATGTCAGAACTGCCTTTTTAATTTACTTGTTATTTTTTTATTTGTTTTAACTATTGCAGAACTTAAATGTACAGAAAATTAGATGTGCCTGCGTGTGGGTTTCACTGCCCAAATATAAGTGTCTGCTACATAGGAATTTTTGCAATCCTTTTTTATTCTTACGGGCCACCAGGGTTCATCTCCCATAAAGTGCAGGTTACTATGATGCGTATGTTGGTTTCATCTGTTTGTGCGACTCCACTTTGGTTGAAGGTACATGTACATCATTTTAGAGTCCAGATGCGCTGAAACAGGCGCACATGCTGCGACCTTGTACCCATGCCCCTGTGCTTGCACCACATCCATGTTGTAGCAGACAGGCCACAGTAAACATCCAGGACGCAGTAGACAGACAGTAGACACTTCACTGGACAGTAAATAGTATACAGAAAACCGCGAACAACATGCAATACTTTTCAGCATGCTGCAAAGCGAAGGGCGAGTGGACAGTGCACAGCAGACGGTAAACGGTCTTTAACGTTGAGGGAAAAGTATTTTCCTTCGCACAGCTTTGAGATACATATACAGTGATCGTGAAATTGGGGGAAGAAAACTATCAAAGAAAAAAGAAATAAAAATAGAAAATAAAGAAAAGCAGACAAAAGTCTGCAGCACCCGGTATTCCGATGCGGTCACCCATCCAAGTACTAAGCGGGCCTGACGTTTCTTAATTTCCGTGATTGGACGAGAACCGATGTTTTCAATGTATTATGGCCATATACAACAAAGTACCGATTTTCAACATTTACAAAGTGTTCTTTTGAGAGTTTGCGATCAGTAATAGCCTATTCTGCAGTTCTTACTACTGGGACACACATTACAGGCCTAGTAGAGCAGTCGTATCAGGATCTGCGCTCTTTGCATTTCAGTCTCATCATGCCAGCAGACAAAAAAATGTTGAATCATCATCGAATCAACGTTGATTCAATGTGATTCAATGTTTTGTGATCATCGATTAAACTATGGCAAAACATCTTCGATAAGCCTCTATTTCGGAGTACTAATTCGCGCCTCATATGATCAGCTTTGTCTGAAGTAAAAAGTAACCGTCAATATCAATGTTAATTCAACGGCATGGTGACGTTTAACCAACGTTAATGACACGACGTTGTGTCAGCGTTGTGTGTCAGCTGAGCATGAGGAATAAATCTATTTTCATTGAATGTGGCTGGAATATTTAGTGTTGCGCCACGCGAATAAAGTCTTCAGATGAGCATTTGCGAACTGCGCATATGCACAGTCTGCTCAGTAAGTGCATGGAAAGTCAAACACGCTGCATCTTACTAATTCCAGTACGTAATACGCTTTTTCTGACTAGTCTAAGCAGTGTAGGCTCTCTCGTAAACGATGCACTGCACTTACTCTGACAGACAACGCAGCTGCATGGACTTATCCTGGTACCCACTGTTTGCGTATAGCGTCAAACATATTTTACCCGGACAGGACTCAAAACATTCAAAACAAGAGATGAGCATAAAATGCACGTGAAAATAAGATCGACCATTGATTACCTTGATTGTCAATGATGTAACCCAAGAGCCGCACCCTCGGAAAATTGCCACATGCGACGAGAAGAATCAGCCCAGTCTGTGGTAACATGTATGCGTTCACAACATGTATAAGCAATTTTGAGCATCATACACTGTGGCGCCGTAAAGAGTGGGAAAAGAAAATACACTAATGGGACTGTATTCGCTTTTCCCATGATGGGGTGAAATACATTTTTCCTTGCGCATACCTCCAGTCGTGGTAAAACCAGTCTTATTTCATAAGCAAAACGCGCGTGTCTTGACTAGACGCATGCGCAATCAGAGCAGGGTAGACTACACATGAGCGCAGACATATCTTGGTACCTCCTGGTTGCGGATACATACATATTTCGTTGCAAATATTATGGGCTGAAGCACATTTTTTCCTTGCGCAGGCCATTTGAGTCGTGTCGTGATAAAGTCAGCCTTGTGGTGTATGCAAAACACCTATGTCCAGACTAGTCTGTGCACTAGCACAATCAGTACAGGTTAGGCGCAATAAGTATGCCTCCTGGAAATCAAACGGTGAACTGCACTAACTCTGACAGACTACGCAGTTGCATAGACTTATCTTGGTACCCACTCTTTGCGTATAGTGTCAACCATATTTTGCTCGGACAAGGCTCATAACGATTAAAGAGATGAGCATAAAATGCATGTGCAAATATAACCGACCCTTGATTATCAATGATGTAATCCAAGAGCTGCAAGATTAACAAAAATAAATAAAAATAACCGCAGGGATCCTAAATTTTGGGATAGGTGTATCTGAGAAATCACTTTAGAATCAGATCAAGATGTGCAATGCGTCATATCCTATCAGTATTTTTGACTAACTGTCAGCTACTTAGCATTTGTTTAAATTTTAGAAAGTATCTGGTAATTTAAAGGTGTCCCAATAGAGAGAGTAAATTAAAATGATGAAAATTGTTTGAACAGCATTGCAAGACACCCAGCAGGCACATGACGTCGTAATGATGTCAAAATGGGGTCGATGCGACGCCACCATAACGCATCGACGTCATTTCGACGTCATGTGCCTGTTGGACAGTAAAGTATTTCCCAGCGGGCACATGACGTCAGAATGACGTGGATGAAATGTAATGTTTGCTGCGTGGACGTCAATGCGACGTCATTATAACGTTGTGTGCCTGCTGGGTAGTATGTATCAATGTGAAGATCTGATCCGTCTCCTTGAGCTTCCAATTAGGTATCCGTTTATCTGAATCAGAAAAAATGAGCCGCGACACGAGAAAGCAACAAAGTGGTAGTGCACCCATCGCAGACTCAGATCAGCCTGGGCATCCGCCTAGTATGATCACAGTCTTTTCTAAGCGCTTTAACGGTAGCTAAGGGTCTAAGCTACCTTCATGTGGACAGCAAAGACTCTGATCGGACTGGGTGGATGCCCGGGCTTATCTGAGTCTGCGCTGGGTGCACAACCACTTTGTTGGTTTTCTCGCGTCGTGGTTCAAAATAATGATATTGGAAGTCTGCCCACAGTCATAACTAATTTATTCTAGGTCCACGTTTCATTAACATCGATCTTCAGACGAAAGAAGCTATTCTTTAGGGAAAGGAAATAATGCCAGAATTTGTGCATATTGCCAAAATTGATAAATTTTGCATTTCTATCATACAAAACTAAAATTGACAAGAAAAATGTCAGAACTGCCTTTTTAATTTACTTGTTATTTTTTTATTTGTTTTAACTATTGCAGAACTTAAAAGTACAGAAAATTATATGCGCCTGCGTGTGCGTGTTACTGCCCAAATATAGGTATGTGCTACATAGGATTTTTTGCAATCCTTTATTATACTTACGGGCCACAAGGGTTCATCTCCCATAAAGTGCAGGTCACTATGATGCTTATGTTGGTTTCATCTGTTTATGCGACTCCACTTTGGTTGAAGGTACATCATTTCAGAGTCCAGATGCGCTGAAACAGGCGCACATGCTGCGACCTTGTACCCATGCCCCTGTGCTTGCACCATATATCCATAGGCATGTTGTAGCAGACAGGCCGCAGTAAACAGTATCCAGGACGCAGTAGACAGACAGTAGACACTTCACTGGACAGTAAATAGTATACAGAAAACTGCGAACAACATGCACTACTTTTCAGAATGCTCCAAAGCGAAGGGCGAGTGGACAGTGCACAGCAGACGGTAAACGGTCTTTGACGTTGAGGGAAAAGTATTTTCCTTCGCACAGCTTTGAGATACATATACAGTGATCTTGAAATTGGGGGAGGAAAACTATCAAAGAAAAAAGAAATAAAAATAGAAAATAAAGAAAAGCAGACAAAAGTTTGCAGCACGCGGTATTCCGATGCGGTCACCCATCCATGTACTAACCGGGCCCGACGTTGCTTAATTCGCGTGATTGGACCAGAACCGATGTTTTCAATGTATTACCGATTTTCAACATTTACAAAGTGTACTTTTTAGAGTTTGCGATCAGTAACAGCCTATCCTGCAGTTCTTACTACTGGTACACACATTGCAGGCCTAGTAGAGCAGTCGTATCAGGATCTGCGCTCTTTGCATTTCAATTTTATCATGCCAGCAGACAAAAAAAGTTGAATCATCATCGAATCAACGTTGATTCAATGTGATTCAATGTTTTGTGATCATCGATGAAACTATGGCAAAACATCTTCGATAAGCCTCTTTATTTCGGAGTACTAATTCGCGCCTCATATGATCAGCTTTGTCTTTATTGTAAAAAGTAACCGTCAATATCAATATAGGGATCAAACATGGTTTTTCATGCATTACGTTTGCCAGGTCCCGAGGGAGATGTTGGAAACCGAGGCCGAATGCCGAGGTTTTCAACATCTCCCGAGGGACCTGGCAAATGTTAATGCATTGAAAACAAATGTTTGATCGCTGTTATTGCATAAATCAACGAATTATTCGTTAAAATTTGAGAAAAAACTTGGCACTCTATTTTGTCACCGTTTAACAACCAACGCGCTGGTGCATCTGTTTACTAATATTCGTCTTCCGGGCCCTAGAGCATTCATTCTATTCAAAATGGCTGCCATCATCCTATTCAACCTCATTTCGGAAAAGTATCCAAGATGGTCGATGTAGTTGATGCAAAATAGATGGTAAATTAATCATCAAAAAGCAGGTACCTTGAGCAATAATCTCCATGCAGAACAAGCCTGATCCATTCGTATACCATCCTGCATTTCTTGATTACTGAAAGCTTAGGATGCATGTTTTCTTTAGCACTTATTTACTCTCCATTTGGCATCGTACGAATGAAAACAACATGGCTTTGAAATCCGTGTCGGTACTTTATGACGTAATATGAGTACATGATGACGTCATAAGAAAACTTAGGTAGCACGCGACCAATTATTGTAAATTAATCGAAAAGGGAGAGGCAAGAGTGCATGGCGGTTTTTAGTGGCCCGGCACAAGCATAACGAAAGTTCTGTCATCGTGTTTCAACAGCGCGAGAAAACCATTGTTGAAACACGGCTTTTCGCCTGTTGATGCACGGCTGTTAATACCTCTCGGCACTGCTTTTTATGCAATAACGTTAATTCAACGGCATAGTGAATTTTAACCAACGTTAATGACACGACGTTGTGTCAGCGTTGTGTGTCATCTGAGCATGAGGAATAAATCTGTTATCATTGAATGTGGCTGGAATATTTAGTGTTGCGCCACGCGAAGAAAGTCTTCAGATGAGCATTTGCGAACTGCGCATATGCACAGTCTGCTCAGTAAGTGCATGAAAAGTCAAACACGCAGCATCTTACTAATTCCAGTACGTAATACACTTTTTCTGACTAGTCTAAGTAGTGCAGGCTCTCTCGTAAACGATGCACTGCACTTACTCTGACAGACAACGCAGCTGCATGGACTTAACCTGGTACCCACTGTTTGCGTATAGCGTCAAACATATTTCAGCCGGACAGGGCTCATAACATTCAAAATAAGAGATGAGCATAAAATGCACGTGAAAATAAGATCGACCATTGATTATCTTGATTGTCAATGATGTAACCCAAGAGCCGCACCCTCGGAAAATTGCCATATGCGACGAGAAGAATCAGCCCAGTCTGTGGTAACATGTATGCGTTCACAACATGTATAAGCAATCTTGAGCATCATACACTGTGGCGCCGTAAAGAGTGCGAAAAGAAAAGACACTAATGGGACTGTATTCGCTCTTCCCAAGATGGGGTGAAATACATTTTTCCTTGCGCATACCTCGAGTCGTGATAAAACCAGTCTTATTTCATAAGCAAAACGCGCGTGTCTTGACTAGACGCATGCGCAATCAGAGCAGGGTAGACTACACATGAGCGCAGGCATATCTTGGTACCTCCTGGTTGCGGATACATACATATTTCGCTGCAAATATTATGGGCTGAAGCACATTTTTTCCTTGCGCGGGCCATTTGAGTCGTGTCGTGATAAAGTCAGCCTTGTGGTGTATGCAAAACACCTATACCCAGACTAGTCTCTGCACTAGCACAATTAGAACAGGTTAGGCGCAATAAGTATGCCTTCTGGAAATCAAACGGTGAACTGCACTAACTCTGACAGACTACGCAGTTGCATAGACTTATCTTGGTACCCACTGTTTGCGTATAGTGTCAAACATATTTTGCTCGGACAAGACTCATAACGTTTAAGAGGTGAGCATAAAATGCACGTGCAAATATAACCGACCCTTGATTATCAATGAGGTAATCGAAGAGCTGCAAGATTAACAAAAAAAAAAAAAAAAAATAACCGCAGGGATCCTAAATTTTGGGATAGATGTATCTTAGCAATCACTTTAGAATCAGATCAAGATGTGCAATTCGTCATATCCTATCAGTATTTTTGACTGTCAGCTACTTAGCATTTGTTTAAATTTTAGAAAGTATCAGGTAATTTAAAGGTGTCCCAATAGAGAGAGTAAATTAAAACGATGGAAATTGTTTGAACAGCATTTAAAGACACCCAGCAGGCACATGACGTCGTAATGATGTCAAAATGGGTTTGATGCGACGCCACCATGCCGCATCGACGTCAATACGACATCATTTCGACGTCATGTGCCTGCTGGGCAGTAAAGTATTTCCCAGCGGGCACATGACATCAGAATGACGTGGATGAAATGTAATGTTTGCGTCGACGTCAGTGCGATGTCATTATAACGTTGTGTGCCTGCTGGGTTGTATGTATCAATGTGAAGATCTGGTCCGTCTCCTTGAGCTTCCAATTAGGTATCCGTTTATCTGAATCAGAAAAAAATGAGCCGCGACACGAGAAAGCAACAAAGTGGTAGTGTGCCCATCGCAGACTCAGATCAGCCTGGGCATCCGCCTAGTATGATCACAGTCTTTTCTAAGCGTTTTTACGGTAGCTAAGGGTCTAAGCTACCTTCATGTGGACAGCAAAGACTCTGATCGGACTGGGTGGATGCCCGGGCTTATCTGAGTCTGCGCTGGGTGCACAACCACTTTGTTGGTTTTCTCGCGTCGTGGTTCAAAATAATGATATTGGAAGTCTGCCCACAGTCATAACTAATTTATTCTAGGTCCACGTTTCATTAACATCGATCTTCAGACGAAAGAAGCTATTCTATAGGGAAAGGAAATAATTCCAGAATTTGTGCATATTGCCAAACTTGATGAATTCTGCATTTCTATCATACAAAACTAAAATTGACAAGAAAAATGTCAGAACCGCCTTTTTAATTTACTTGTTATTTTTTTATTTGTTTTAACTATTGCAGAACTTAAAAGTACAGAAAATTAGATGTGCCTGCGTGTGCGTGTTACTGCCCAAATATAGGTATGTGCTACATAGGATTTTTTGCAATCCCGTATTATTCTTACGGGCCACAAGGGTTCATCTCCCATAAAGTGCAGGTCACTATGATGCTTATGTTGGTTTCATCTGTTTGTGCGACTCCACTTTGGTTGAAGGTACATCATCTTAGAGTCCAGATGCGCTGAAACAGGCGCACATGCTGCGACCTTGTACCATGCCCCTGTGCTTGCACCATATCCATAGGCATGTTGTAGCAGACAGGCCGCAGTAAACAGTATCCAGGACGCAGTAGACAGACAGTAGACACTTCACTGGACAGTAAATAGTATACAGAAAACTGCGAACAACATGCACTACTTTTCTGAATGCTCCAAAGCGAAGGGCGAGTGGACAGTGCACGGCAGACGGTAAACGGTCTTTGACGTTGAGGGAAAAGTATTTTCCTTCGCACAGCTTTGAGATACATATAAAGTGATCTTGAAATTGGGGGAGGAAAACTATCAAAGAAAAAAGAAATAAAAATAGAAATTAAAGAATAGCAGACAAAAGTTTGCAGCACGCGGTATTCCGATGCGGTCACCCATCCATGTACTAACCGGGCCCGACGTTGCTTAATTTGCGTGATTGGACCAGAACCGATGTTTTCAATGTATTATGACCGTAGACAACAACGTACCGATTTTCAACATTTACAAAGTGTACTTTTGAGAGTTTGCGATCAGTAACAGCCTATCCTGCAGTTCTTACTACTGGTACACACATTGCAGGCCTAGTAGAGCAGTCGTATCAGGATCTGCGCTCTTTGCATTTCAATTTCATCATGCCAGCAGACAAAAAAGTTGAATAATCATCGAATCAACGTTGATTCAATGTGATTCAATGTTTTGTGATCATCGATGAAACTATGGCAAAACATCTTCGATAAGCCTCTTTATTTCGGAGTACTAATTCGCGCCTCATATGATCAGCTTTGTCTTTATTGTAAAAAGTAACCGTCAATATCAACGTTAATTCAACGGCATAGTGAATTTTAACCAACGTTAATGACACGACGTTGTGTCAGCGTTGTGTGTCATCTGAGCATGAGGAATAAATCTGTTATCATTGAATGTGGCTGGAATATTTAGTGTTGCGCCACGCGAAGAAAGTCTTCAGATGAGCATTTGCGAACTGCGCATATGCACAGTCTGCTCAGTAAGTGCATGGAAAGCCAAACACGCAGCATCTTACTAATTCCAGTACGTAATACACTTTTTCTGACTAGTCTAAGCAGTGTAGGCTCTCTCGTAAACGATGCACTGCACTTATTCTGACAGACAACGCAGCTGCATGGACTAATCCTGGTACCCACTGTTTGCGTATAGCGTCAATCATATTTTACCCGGACAGGGCTCATAACATTCAAAATAAGAGATGAGCATAAAATGCACGTGAAAATAAGATCGACCATTGATTATCTTGATTGTCAATGATGTAACCCAAGAGCCGCACCCTCGGAAAATAGCCACATGCGACGAGAAGAATCAGCCCAGTCTGTGGTAACATGTATGCGTTCACAACAAGTATAAGCAATCTTGAGCATCATACACTGTGGCGCCGTAAAGAGTGCGAAAAGAAAAGACACTAATGGGACTGTATTCGCTCTTCCCAAGATGGGGTGAAATACATTTTTCCTTGCGCATACCTCGAGTCGTGATAAAACCAGTCTTATTTCATAAGCAAAACGCGCGTGTCTTGACTAGACGCATGCGCAATCAGAGCAGGGTAGACTACACATGAGCGCAGGCATATCTTGGTACCTCCTGGTTGCGGATACATACATATTTTGTTGCAAATATTATGGGCTGAAGCACATTTTTCCCTTGCGCGGGCCATTTGAGTCGTGTCGTGATAAAGTCAGCCTTGTGGTGTATGCAAAACACCTATACCCAGACTAGTCTCTGCACTAGCACAATTAGAACAGGTTAGGCGCAATAAGTATGCCTTCTGGAAATCAAACGGTGAACTGCACTAACTCTGACAGACTACGCAGTTGCATAGACTTATCTTGGTACCCACTGTTTGCGTATAGTGTCAAACATATATTGCCCGGACAAGACTCATAACGTTTAAGAGATGAGAATAAAATGCACGTGCAAATATAACCGACCCTTGATTATCAATGAGGTAATCGAAGAGCTGCAAGATTAACAAAAAATAAATAACCAGAGGGCCAATGGCCCTATATCGCTCACCTGAGCACTGAGATTATGTTGGTTAAAACTAAGTTGCCACAGCAATAAAACAACATGCACAACAGCAATAGAACACACCATTTATGTAGAGGATAATATCACAAACATTTATGCAGAAAATAAGCTTTATCCCCCCTTATTGGCTTCTGAGAAGAAGATCTTTGGCAAAAAAAAAAAAAAAAATGAAAAAATTGAAAATTTGGCCCTTCAATTGCAATGGCAACCAATCAAAATCAGGCCTTTGGGCAAAATTCAGACAGCTGATAGAGGACTACTCTAGGAAAATTTCTATAAAGCTTTTGTCAAAATATCTGCGGTAACACAGAAATAAATACCAAATGTCCACTTTCCCCATTGTAAGTCTATGGAAACTTTAAGTTGCCATAGCAACCAGTTCACATGGGCAATGATAATATGAAATATACTTTAGGTAGAGGCTAATGTTACTAATATGTATGCAAAGTATCAGCTTCATCCTCCTCATAGCTTCACTTTCCCCAATGGAAACTACAAGTTGCCATAGCAACCAAAGTTCTTATGGGTTGGAAGAAAAAACAAAATTCATGTAGAGGCTTCTGTCATCAACATGTTTGCACAATATCAGCTTCATCCCCCATATGGCTTCTGAGCAGAAGATTTTTTCATTTTTTCTTCTTTTTTTTTTCGAAAATTTACCCTCTATTTTGCCATGGCAACCAATCAAATTCAGCGATTTGGAGAAAATTCGTATGAAATATAGAGGACTATTCAAGAAACATTTCTGTAGAAAGAAAATCTAAATAAATGCCGTGAGACAGCAAAAATTGCCAATTTCCATTTTCCCCATTATAAGTTAATGGAAACTCTTAGTTGCCATAGCAACCAAACTGCTGGAGTAATTGCCATGAAAAACAGTAATTCTATAGAGGCTAGTACTAAGATTCTTTCTGTAAAGTTTGAGCTTTATTGGCCACACAGTTTATGCAGAGATGATTTTTTGATATTTTTCCATTTTTAACTATTCGGTTGCTATGGCAACCAGAAAAATTGCCCAATTTGTATAAATTCAACAAGGCTGGTTAAAGACTACTCCAGGTACATTTCTATGGAAGTTTTGTCAAAATATCTGCAGTGGCATAGCAATAAATGCAAATTTTCTATTTTGCCATTATAAGTCAATGGCAACTTTAAGCTCCCATAGCAACCAAACTGCCAGAGAAATTGCCAAGAAAAACAGTACTTTTATAGAGGGCAGAGCCAAGATCCTTTCTGTGAAGTTTGAGCTTTATTGGTTGCATAGTTTCTGAGGAGACGATTTTTGAATATTTTTTCTATTTTTAACTATTCGGTTGCCATGGCAACCAGCCAAATTGTGCAATTGACATAAATTTCGTGTGGTTGATGGAGGACTACTCAAGAAACATTTCTGTAAAAGTTTTGTCAAAATATCTGCAGTGACATAGCAAAAAATGCAAATTTTCAATTTTTCCCATACAAGTCAATGGAAACTTTAAGTTGCCATAGCAACCGAAGTTCCCAAGCGATTTGGATAAAAAACAGTATTATTGGTTCCCCCTGCCTATAGATGCTATATATGAAATTTAGTTACAATGGGCCTTGTAGTTTCAGAGGAGATGTCGTTTGAAAATGTTGACGGACGGACGGACGACGGACGACGGATGCCTGCCTATACTGTAAGCTCACCTGTGAGCCTTCGGCTCAGGTGAGCTAAAATAACCGCAGGGATCCTAAATTTTGGGATAGATGTATCTGAGCAATCATTTTAGAATCAGATCAAGATGTGCAATTCGTCATATCCTATCAGTATTTTGGACTAACTGTCAGCTACTTAGCATTTGTTTAAATTTCAGAAAGTATCAGGTAATTTAAAGGTGTCCCAATAGAGAGAGTAAATTAAAACGATGGAAATTGTTTGAACAGCATTGCAAGACACCCAGCAGGCACATGACGTCGTAATGATGTCAAAATGGGATTGATGCGACGCCACCATGCCGCATCGACGTCAATACATCATTTCGACGTCATGTGCCTGCTGGGCAGTAAAGTATTTCCCAGCGGGCACATGACATCAGAATGACGTGGATGAAATGTAATGTTTGCGTCGACGTCAATGCGACGTCATTATAACGTTGTGTGCCTGCTGGGTTGTATGTTTCAATGTGAAGATCTGGTCCGTCTCCTTGAGCTTCCAATTAGGTATCCGTTTATCTGAATCAGAAAAAATGAGCCGCGACACGAGAAAGCAACAAAGTGGTAGTGTGCCCATCGCAGACTCAGATCAGCCTGGGCATCCGCCTAGTATGAACACAGTCTTTTCTAAGCGTTTTAACGGTAGCTAAGGGTCTAAGCTACCTTCATGTGGACAGCAAAGACTCTGATCGGACTGGGTGGATGCCCGGGCTTATCTGAGTCTGCGCTGGGTGCACAACCACTTTGTTGGTTTTCTCGCGTCGTGGTTCAAAATAATGATATTGGAAGTCTGCCCACAGTCATAACTAATTTATTCTAGGTCCACGTTTCATTAACATCGATCTTCAGACAAAAGAAGCTATTCTATAGGGAAAAGAAATAATGCCAGAATTTGTGCATATTGCCAAAATTGATAAATTCTGCATTTCTATCATACAAAACTAAAATTGACAAGAAAAATGTCAGAACTGCCTTTCTAATTTACTTGTTATTTTTTTATTTGTTTTAACTATTGCAGAACTTAAAAGTACAGAAAATTAGATGTGCCTGCGTGTGCGTGTTACTGCCCAAATATAGGTATGTGCTACATAGGATTTTTTTGCAATCCTTTATTATTCTTACGGGCCACAAGGGTTCATCTCCCATAAAGTGCAGGTCACTATGATGCTTATGTTGGTTTCATCTGTTTGTGCGACTCCACTTTGGTTGAAGGTACATCATCTTAGAGTCCAGATGCGCTGAAACAGGCGCACATGCTGCGACCTTGTACCCATGCCCCTGTGCATGCACCATATCCATAGGCATGTTGTAGCAGACAGGCCGCAGTAAACAGTATCCAGGACGCAGTAGACAGACAGTAGACACTTCACTGGACAGTAAATAGTATACAGAAAACTGCGAACACCATGCACTACGTTTCTGAATGCTCCAAAGCGAAAGGGCGAGTGGACAGTGCACAGCAGACGGTAAACGGTCTTTGACGTTGAGGGAAAAGTATTTTCCTTCGCACAGCTTTGAGATACATATACAGTGATCTTGAAATTGGGGGAGGAAAACTATCAAAGAAAAAAGAAATAAAAATAGAAAATAAAGAAAAGCAGACAAAAGTTTGCAGCACGCGGTATTCCGATGCGGTCACCCATCCATGTACTAACCGGGCCCGACGTTGCTTAATTTGCGTGATTGGACCAGAACCGATGTTTTCAATGTATTATGACCGTAGACAACAACGTACCGATTTTCAACATTTACAAAGTGTACTTTTGAGAGTTTGCGATCAGTAACAGCCTATCCTGCAGTTCTTACTACTGGTACACACATTGCAGGCCTAGTAGAGCAGTCGTATCAGGATCTGCGCTCTTTGCATTTCAATTTCATCATGCCAGCAGACAAAAAAAGTTGAATCATCATCGAATCAACGTTGATTCAATGTGATTCAATGTTTTGTGATCATCGATGAAACTATGGCATAACATCTTCGATAAGCCTCTTTATTTCGGAGTACTAATTCGCGCCACATATGATCAGCTTTGTCTTTATTGTAAAAAGTAACCGTCAATATCAACGTTAATTCAACGGCATAGTGACGTTTAACCAACGTTAATGACACGACGTTGTGTCAGCGTTGTGTGTCATCTGAGCATGAGGAATAAATCTGTTATCATTGAATGTGGCTGGAATATTTAGTGTTGCGCCACGCGAAGAAAGTCTTCAGATGAGCATTTGCGAACTGCGCATATGCACAGTCTGCTCAGTAAGTGCATGGAAAGTCAAACACGCAGCATCTTACTAATTCCAGTACGTAATACACTTTTTCTGACTAGTCTAAGCAGTGCAGGCTCTCTCGTAAACGATGCACTGCACTTACTCTGACAGACAACGCAGCTGCATGGACTTATCCTGGTACCCACTGTTTGCGTATAGCGTCAAACATATTTTACCCGGACAGGGCTCATAACATTCAAAATAAGAGATGAGCATAAAATGCACGTGAAAATAAGATCGACCATTGATTATCTTGATTGTCAATGATGTAATCCAAGAGCCGCACCCTCGGAAAATTGCCACATGCGACGAGAAGAATCAGCCCAGTCTGTGGTAACATGTATGCGTTCACAACATGTATAAGCAATCTTGAGCATCATACACTGTGGCGCCGTAAAGAGTGCGAAAAGAAAAGACACTAATGGGACTGTATTCGCTCTTCCCAAGATGGGGTGAAATACATTTTTCCTTGCGCATACCTCGAGTCGTGATAAAACCAGTCTTATTTCATAAGCAAAACGCGCGTGTCTTGACTAGACGCATGCGCAATCAGAGCAGGGTAGACTACACATGAGCGCAGGCATATCTTGGTACCTCCTGGTTGCGGATACATACATATTTCGTTGCAAATATTATGGGCTGAAGCACATTT
The DNA here is from genome assembly GCA_963989385.1 of Ctena decussata. NCBI lineage: Eukaryota > Metazoa > Mollusca > Bivalvia > Lucinida > Lucinidae > Ctena > Ctena decussata. Next base: position 11,035,056 of record OZ022510.1, on the reverse strand, counting down.
TTTCCTTGCGCGGGCCATTTGAGTCGTGTCGTGATAAAGTCAGCCTTGTGGTGTATGCAAAACACCTATACCCAGACTAGCCTCTGCACTAGCACAATTAGAACAGGTTAGGCGCAATAAGTATGCCTTCTGGAAATCAAACGGTGAACTGCACTAACTCTGACAGACTACGCAGTTGCATAGACTTATCTTGGTACCCACTGTTTGCGTATAGTGTCAAACATATTTTGCCCGGACAAGACTCATAACGTTTAAGAGATGAGCATAAAATGCACGTGCAAATATAACCGACCCTTGATTATCAATGAGGTAATCGAAGAGCTGCAAGATTAACAAAAATTAAATAAAAATAACCGCAGGGATCCTAAATTTTGGGATAGATGTATCTGAGCAATCACTTTAGAATCAGATCAAGATGTGCATCAGATCAAGATTTCGTCATATCCTATCAGTATTTTTGACTAACTGTCAGCTACTTAGCATTTGTTTAAATTTTAGAAAGTATCAGGTAATTTAAAGGTGTCCCAATAGAGAGAGTAAATTAAAACGATGGAAATTGTTTGAACAGCATTGCAAGACACCCAGCAGGCACATGACGTCCTAATGATGTCAAAAGGGGGTTGATGCGACGCCACCATGCCGCATCGACGTCAATACGACATCATTTCGACGTCATGTGCCTGCTGGGCAGTAAAGTATTTCCCAGCGGGCACATGACATCAGAATGACGTGGATGAAATGTAATGTTTGCGTCGACGTCAATGCGACGTCATTATAACGTTGTGTGCCTGCTGGGTTGTATGTATCAATGTGAAGATCTGGTCCGTCTCCTTGAGCTTCCAATTAGGTATCCGTTTATCTGAATCAGAAAAAAATGAGCCGCGACACGAGAAAGCAACAAAGTGGTAGTGCGCCCATCGCAGACTCAGATCAGCCTGGGCATCCGCCTAGTATGATCACAGTCTTTTCTAAACATTTTAACGGTAGCTAAGGGTCTAAGCTACCTTCATGTGGACAGCAAAGACTCTGATCGGACTGGGTGGATGCCCGGGCTTATCTGAGTCTGCGCTGGGTGCACAACCACTTTGTTGGTTTTCTCGCGTCGTGGTTCAAAATAATGATATTGGAAGTCTGCCCACAGTCATAACTAATTTATTCTAGGTCCACGTTTCATTAACATCGATCTTCAGACGAAAGAAGCTATTCTATAGGGAAAAGAAATAATGCCAGAATTTGTGCATATTGCCAAAATTGATAAATTCTGCATTTCTATCATACAAAACTAAAATTGACAAAAAAAATGTCAGAACTGCCTTTTAATTTACTTGTTATTTTTTTATTTGTTTTAACTATTGCAGAACTTAAAAGTACAGAAAATTAGATGTGCCTGCGTGTGCGTGTTACTGCCCAAATATAGGTATGTGCTACATAGGATTTTTTGCAATCCTTTATTATTCTTACGGGCCACAAGGGTTCATCTCCCATAAAGTGCAGGTCACTATGATGCTTATGTTGGTTTCATCTGTTTGTGCGACTCCACTTTGGTTGAAGGTACATCATCTTAGAGTCCAGATGCGCTGAAACAGGCGCACATGCTGCGACCTTGTACCCATGCCCCTGTGCTTGCACCATATCCATAGGCATGTTGTAGCAGACAGGCCGCAGTAAACAGTATCCAGGACGCAGTAGACAGACAGTAGACACTTCACTGGACAGTAAATAGTATACAGAATACTGCGAACAACATGCACTACTTTTCTGAATGCTCCAAAGCGAAGGGCGGGTGGACAGTGCACAGCAGACGGTAAACGGTCTTTGACGTTGAGGGAAAAGTATTTTCCTTCGCACAGCTTTGAGATACATATAAAGTGATCTTGAAATTGGGGGAGGAAAACTATCAAAGAAAAAAGAAATAAAAATAGAAAATAAAGAAAAGCAGACAAAAGTTTGCAGCACGCGGTATTCCGATGCGGTCACCCATCCATGTACTAACCGGGCCCGACGTTGCTTAATTTGCGTGATTGGACGAGAACCGATGTTTTCAATGTATTATGACCGTAGACAACAACGTACCGATTTTCAACATTTACAAAGTGTACTTTTGAGAGTTTGCGATCAGTAACAGCCTATCCTGCAGTTCTTACTACTGGTACACACATTGCAGGCCTAGTAGAGCAGTCGTATCAGGATCTGCGCTCTTTGCATTTCAATTTCATCATGCCAGCAGACAGAAAAAGTTGAATCATCATCGAATCAACGTTGATTCAATGTGATTCAATGTTTTGTGATCATCGGTGAAACTATGGCAAAACATCTTCGATAAGCCTCTTTATTTCGGAGTACTAATTCGCGCCTCATATGATCAGCTTTGTCTTTATTGTAAAAAGTAACCGTCAATATCAACGTTAATTCAACGGCATAGTGACGTTTAACCAACGTTAATGACACGACGTTGTGTCAGCGTTGTGTGTCATCTGAGCATGAGGAATAAATCTGTTATCATTGAATGTGGCTGGAATATTTAGTGTTGCGCCACGCGAAGAAAGTCTTCAGATGAGCATTTGCGAACTGCGCATATGCACAGTCTGCTCAGTAAGTGCATGGAAAGTCAAACACGCAGCATCCTACTAATTCCAGTACGTAATACACTTTTTCTGACTAGTCTAAGCAGTGCAGGCTCTCTCGTAAACGATGCACTGCACTTACTCTGACAGACAACGCAGCTGCATGGACTTATCCTGGTACCCACTGTTTGCGTATAGCGTCAAACATATTTTACCCGGACAGGGCTCATAACATTCAAAATAAGAGATGAGCATAAAATGCACGTGAAAATAAGATCGACCATTGATTATCTTGATTGTCAATGATGTAACCCAAGAGCCGCACCCTCGGAAAATTGCCACATGCGACGAGAAGAATCAGCCCAGTCTGTGGTAACATGTATGCGTTCACAACATGTATAAGCAATCTTGAGCATCATACACTGAGGCGCCGTAAAGAGTGCGAAAAGAAAAGACACTAATGGGACTGTATTCGCTCTTCCCAAGATGGGGTGAAATACATTTTTCCTTGCGCATACCTCGAGTCGTGATAAAACCAGTCTTATTTCATAAGCAAAACGCGCGTGTCTTGACTAGACGCATGCGCAATCAGAGCAGGGTAGACTACACATGAGCGCAGGCATATCTTGGTACCTCCTGGTTGCGGATACATACATATTTCGTTGCAAATATTATGGGCTGAAGCACATTTTTTCCTTGCGCGGGCCATTTGAGTCGTGTCGTGATAAAGTCAGCCTTGTGGTGTATGCAAAACACCTATACCCAGACTAGTCTCTGCACTAGCACAATTAGAACAGGTTAGGCACAATAAGAATGCCTTCTGGAAATCAAACGGTGAACTGCACTAACTCTGACAGACTATGCAGTTGCATAGACTTATCTTGGTACCCACTGTTTGCGTATAGTGTCAAACATATTTTGCCCGGACAAGACTCATAACGTTTAAGAGATGAGCATAAAATGCACGTGCAAATATAACCGACCCTTGATTATCAATGAGGTAATCGAAGAGCTGCAAGATTAACAAAAAATAAATAAAAATAACCGCAGGGATCCTAAATTTTGGGATAGATGTATCTGAGCAATCACTTTAGAATCAGATCAAGATGTGCAATTCGTCATATCCTATCAATATTTTTGACTAACTGTCAGCTACTTAGCATTTGTTTAAATTTTAGAAAGTATCAGGTAATTTAAAGGTGTCGCAATAGAGAGAGTAAATTAAAACGATGGAAATTGTTTGAACAGCATTGCAAGACACCCAGCAGGCACATGACGTCGTAATGATGTCAAAATGGGGTTGATGCGACGCCACCATGCCACATCGACGTCAATACGACATCATTTCGACGTCATGTGCCTGCTGGGCAGTAAAGTATTTCCCAGCGGGCACATGACATCAGAATGACGTGGATGAAATGTAATGTTTGCGTCGACGTCAATGCGACGTCATTATAACGTTGTGTGCCTGCTGGGTTGTATGTTTCAATGTGAATATCTGGTCCGTCTCCTTGAGCTTCCAATTAGGTATCCGTTTATCTGAATCAGAAAAAAATGAGCCGCGACACGAGAAAGCAACAAAGTGGTAGTGCGCCCATCGCAGACTCAGATCAGCCTGGGCATCCGCCTAGTATGATCAGTCTTTTCTAAGCGTTTTAACGGTAGCTAAGGGTCTGAGCTACCTTCATGTGGACAGCAAAGACTCTGATCGGACTGGGTGGATGCCCGGGCTTATCTGAGTCTGCGCTGGGTGCACAACCACTTTGTTGGTTTTCCCGCGTCGTGGTTCAAAATAATGATATTGGAAGTCTGCCCACAGTCATAACTAATTTATTCTAGGTCCACGTTTCATTAACATCGATCTTCAGACGAAAGAAGCTATTCTATAGGGAAAAGAAATAATGCCAGAATTTGTGCATATTGCCAAAATTGATAAATTCTACATTTCTATCATACAAAACTAAAATTGACAAGAAAAATGTCAGAACTGCCTTTTTAATTTACTTGTTATTTTTTTATTTGTTTTAACTATTGCAGAACTTAAAAGTACAGAAAATTAGATGTGCCTGCGTGTGCGTGTTACTACCCAAATATAGGTATGTGCTACATAGGATTTTTTTGCAATCCTTTATTATTCTTACGGGCCACAAGGGTTCATCTCCCATAAAGTGCAGGTCACTATGATGCTTATGTTGGTTTCATCTGTTTGTGCGACTCCACTTTGGTTGAAGGTACATCATTTTAGAGTCCAGATGCGCTGAAACAGGCGCACATGCTGCGACCTTGTACCCACGCCCCTGTGCTTGCACCATATCCATAGGCATGTTGTAGCAGACAGGCCGCAGTAAACAGTATCCAGGACGCAGTAGACAGACAGTAGACACTTCACTGGACAGTAAATAATATACAGAAAACTGCGAACAACATGCACTACTTTTCAGAATGCTCCAAAGCGAAGGGCGAGTGGACAGTGCACAGCAGACGGTAAACGGTCTTTGACGTTGAGGGAAAAGTATTTTCCTTCGCACAGCTTTGAGATACATATACAGTGATCTAGAAATTGGGGGAGAAAAACTATCAAAGAAAAAAGAAATAAAAATAGAAAATAAAGATAAAGCAGACAAAAATTTGCAGCACCCGGTATTCCGATGCGGTCACCCATCCAAGTACTAACCGGGCCCGACGTTGCTTAAATTGCCGGATTGGACGAGAACCGGTATTCAATGTATTATGGCCGTAGACAACAACGTACCGATTTTCAACATTTACAAAGTGTACTTTTGAGAGTTTGCGATCAGTAACAGCCTATCCTGCAGTTCTTACTACTGGTACACACATTGCAGGCCCAGTAGAGCAGTCGTATCAGGATCTGCGCTCTTTGCATTTCAATTTCATCATGCCAGCAGACAAAAAAAGTTGAATCATCATCGAATCAACGTTGATTCAATGTGATTCAATGTTTTGTGATCATCGATGAAACTATGGCAAAACATCTTCGATAAGCCTCTTTATTTCGGAGTACTAATTCGCGCCTCATATGATCAGCTTTGTCTTTATTGTAAAAAGTAACCGTCAATATCAACGTTAATTCAACGGCATAGTGACGTTTAACCAACGTTAATGACACGACGTTGTGTCAGCGTTGTGTGTCATCTGAGCATGAGGAATAAATCTGTTATCATTGAATGTGGCTGGAATATTTAGTGTTGCGCCACGCGAAGAAAGTCTTCAGATGAGCATTTGCGAACTGCGCATATGCACAGTCTGCTCAGTAAGTGCATGGAAAGTCAAACACGCAGCATCTTACTAATTCTAGTACGTAATACACTTTTTCTGACTAGTCTAAGCAGTGCAGGCTCTCTCGTAAACGATGCACTGCACTTACTCTGACAGACAACGCAGCTGCATGGACTTATCCTGGTACCCACTGTTTGCGTATAGCTTCAAACATATTTTACCCGGACAGGGCTCATAACATTCAAAATAAGAGATGAGCATAAAATGCACGTGAAAATAAGATCGACCATTGAATATCTTGATTGTCAATGATGTAACCCAAGAGCCGCACCCTCGGAAAATTGCCACATGCGACGAGAAGAATCAGCCCAGTCTGTGGTAACATGTATGCGTTCACAACATGTATAAGCAATCTTGAGCAGCATACACTGTGGCGCCGTAAAGAGTGCGAAAAGAAAAGACACTAATGGGACTGTATTCGCTCTTCCCAAGATGGGGTGAAATACATTTTTCCTTGCGCATACCTCGAGTCCTGATAAAACCAGTCTTATTTCATAAGCAAAACGCGCGTGTATTGACTAGACGCATGCGCAATCAGAACAGGGTAGACTACACATGAGCGCAGGCATATCTTGGTACCTCCTGGTTGCGGATACATACAGATTTCGTTGCAAATATTATGGGCTGAAGCACATTTTTCCTTGCGCGGGCCATTTGAGTCGTGTCGTGATAAAGTAAGCCTTGTGGTGTATGCAAAACACCTATACCAAGACTAGCCTCTGCACTAGCACAATTAGAACAGGTTGGGCGCAATAAGTATGCCTTCTGGAAATCAAACGGTGAACTGCCCATTACTCTGACAGACTACGCAGTTGCATAGACTTATCTTGGTACCCACTGTTTGCGTATAGTGTCAAACATATTTTGCCCGGACAAGGCTCATAACGATTAAAGAGATGAGTATAAAATACATGTGCAAATATAACCGACCCTTGATTATCAATGAATAAGTCCATGCAGCTGCGTTGTCTGTCAGAGTAAGTGCAGTGCAGCGTTTACGAGAGAGCCTGCACTGCATAGACTAGTCAGAAAAAGTGTATTACTGTGGGCGGACTTCCTATATCATTATTTTGAACCACGACGCGAGAAAACCAACAAAGTGGTTGTGCGCCCAGCGCAGACTCAGATAAGCCCGGGCATCCACCCAGTCTGATCAGAGTCTTTGCTGTCCACATTAAGGTAGATTAGACCCTTAGCTACTGTTAAAGCGCTTAGAAAAGACTGTGATCTTACTAGGCGGATGCCCATGCTGATTTGAGTCTGCGATGGGTGCACTACCACTTTGTTGCTTTCTCGTGTCGCGGCTCATTTTTTTTTTCTGATTCAGATAAACGGATACCTAATTGGAAGCTCAAGGAGACGGATCAGATCTCCACATTGATACATACTACCCAGCAGGCACACAACGTTATAATGACGTCGCATTGACGTCGACGCAAACATTACATTTCATCGACGTCATTCTGATGTCATGTGCCCGCTGGGAAATACTTTACTGCCCAGCAGGCACATGACGTCGTATTGACGTCGATTCGACATGGTGGCGTCGCATCAAACCCATTTTGACATCATTACGACGTCATGTGCCTGCTGGGTGTCTTGCAATGCTGTTCAAACAATTTCCATCGTTTTAATTTACTCTCTCTATTGGGACACCTTTAAATTCCCTGATACTTTCTAAAATTTAAACAAATGCTAAGTAGCTGACAGTAGGTCAAAAATACTGATAGGATATGACGCATTGCACATCTTGATCTGATTCTAAAGTGATTGCTCAGATACATCTATCCCCAAATTAAGAATCCTGCGGTTATTTTTATTTATTTTTTGTTAATCTTGTAGCTCTTGGATTACATCATTGATAATCAAGGGTTGGTTATATTTGCACGTGCATTTTATGCTCATCTCTTTAAACGTTATAACTCTTGTCCGAGCAAAATATGTTTGACACTATACGCAAACAGTGGGTACCAAGATAAGTCTATGGAACTGCGTAGTCGGTCAGAGTTAGTGCAGATCACCGTTTGATTTCCAGAAGGCATAGTTATTGCGCATAACCTGTTCTGATTGTGCTAGTGCACAGACTAGTCTGGACATAGGTGTTTTGCATACACCACAAGGCTGACTTTATCACGACACGACTCAAATGGCCCGCGCAAGGAAAAAATGTGCTTCAGCCCATAATATTTGCAACGAAATATGTATGTATCCGAAACCAGACGGTACCAAGATTGGTCTGCGCTCATGTGTAGTCTACCCTGCTCTGATTGCGCATGCGTCTAGTCAAGACACGCGCGTTTTGTTTATGAAATAAGACTGGTTTTATCACGACACGAGGTATGCGCAAGGAAAAAATGTATTTCACCCCATCTTGGGGAAAGCGAATACAGTCCCATCAGTGTCTTTTCTTTTCGCACTCTTTACGGCGCCACAGTGTATGATGCTCAAAATTGCTTATACATGTTGTGAACGCATACATGTTACCACAGACTGGGCTGATTCTTCTCGTCGCATGTGGCAATTTTCGGAGGGTGCGGCTCTTGGGTTACATCATTGACAATCAAGATAATCAATGATCGATCTTATTTTCACGTGCATTTTATGCTCATCTCTTATTTTGAATGTTATGAGCCCTGTCCGGGTAAAATATGTTTGACACTATACGCAAACAGTGGGTACCAGAATAAGTCCATGCAGCTGCGTTGTCTGTCAGAGTAAGTGCAGTGCATCGTTTACTAGGGAGCCTGCACTGCATAGACTAGTCAGAAAAAGTGTATTACGTACTGGAATTAGTAAGATGCTGCGTGTTTGACTTTCCATGCACTTACTGAGCAGACTGTGCATATGCGCAGTTCGCAAATGCTCATCTGAAGACTTTCTTCGCGTGGCGCAACACTAAATATTCCAGCCACATTCAATGATAATAGATTTATTCCTCATGCTCAGCTGACACACAACGCTGACACAACGTCGTGTCATTAATGTTGGTTAAACGTCACTATACCGTTGAATTAACGTTGATATTGACGGTTACTTTTTACTTTAGACAAAGCTGATCATATGAGGCGCGAATTAGTACTCCGAAATAGAGGCTTATCGAAGATGTTTAGCCATATTTTAATCGATGATCACAAAACATTGAATCACATTGAATCAACGTTGATTCGATGGTGATTCAACTTTTTTGTCTGCTGGCATGATGAGACTGAAATGCAAAGAGCGCAGATCCTGATACGACTGCCCTACTAGGCCTGCAATGTGTGTCCCAGTAGTAAGAACTGCAGGATAGGCTATTACTGATCGCAAACTCTCAAAAGTACTATTTGTAAATGTTGAAAATCGGTACTTTGTTGTCTACGGCCATAATACATTGAAAACATCGGTTCTCGTCCAATCACGCAAATTAAGCAACGTCGGGCCCGGTTATTACTTGGATGGGTGACCGCATCCGAATACCGAGTGCTGCAGACTTTTGTCTGTTTTTCTTTATTTTCTATTTTTATTTCTTTTTTCTTTGATAGTTTTCTTCCCTCAATTTCACAATCACTGTATATGTATCTCAAAGCTGTGCGAAGGAAAATACTTTTCCCTCAATGTTAAAGACCGTTTACCGTCTGCTGTGCACTGTCCACTCGCCTTTCGCTTTGGAGCATACTGAAAAGTAGTGCATGTTGTTCGCGGTTTTCTGTATACTATTTACTGTCCGGTGAAGTGTCTACTGTCTGTCTACTGCCTTCAACCAAAGTGGAGTCGCACAAACAGATGAAACCAACATAAGCATCATAGTAACCTGCACTTTATGGGAGATGAACCCTGGTGGCCCGTTAGAATAAGAAAGGATTACAAAAATTCCTATGTAGCACATACTTATATTTGGGCAGTGAAACCCACACGCAGGCACATCTAATTTTCTGTACATTTAAGTTCTGCAATAGTTAAATAAAAAAACAATAACAAGTAAAAAAAGAGCCACGACGCGAGAAAACCAACAAAGTGGTTGTGCGCCCAGCACAGACTCAGATGAGCCCGGGCATCCACCCAGTCTGATCAGAGTCTTTGCTGTCCACATGAAGGTAGCTTAGACCCTTAGCTACCGTTAGAAAAGACTGATCATACTAGACGGATGCCCAGGCTGATCTGAGTCTGCGATGGGCGCACTACCACTTTGTTGCTCTCTCGTGCCGCGGCTCTTTTTTGGCTTGCGGCTTCGGCCGCAAGCCTATGTATTCCGACAGGTTATGACTTCCTGTCATGCGCACTCAAGCGCAAGACGCTGATTTGTTCCCAGCTTTGAGAATGATTCATAATTGCAAGTGTAGTTTGTCCTACCAGCCTCATTTGTGGCAGATTGGTAGGAACAAAAATCTTACTCTTCGCAACAATGGCTATTATTACAAGGGGGATTAAACTTTTGTGACTGTTTTCCTCCTTGTTTCTGTTGGAGCACATTTAAAAGCTGACTACCACTGAGACTCTCAGAGGAGGTTATAATGAAAATGATAGTTCCTTCCCAAACAGTTGCCATAGATAGTCTGCAAATATTCAGCTTATTCTTTTGGGTATTTTGTCATCACTGAGTTCAGTTATAAGTACTGGTAAAGCTGTGGTATGTTGTTGTTGTTGTTGTGTCATTGTTTTACATCCATGGTAAACAGCTGCATGTATGGTCATGTCAGGACGGTCGGTTAATTCAACTACAATATTCCTGGGCAGGCTTAGCCATCCTAAGCGGTCAACTAGTACTAAGTGCACTTACTTTCGCCAGTAACTGACAACTGCCCTTCTTGACTCAGCGGAAGCGGAAACGAGAGTAAGTGGCCGGACCGTATATCGAACCCGGGACCTCTGTTTTTTTAGTCTGACGCGCCACCGACTGCACTATGCGACCCAGCAAGCCTGTGGTATAGAGTATAACTGGTAATTGGTAATGATTACAAGTCATTGAAAGAATTAGTGTATTTTTGTTGCTTCCAAAGGATGTTTATTTTCTGAATCTTGCGTGCTGTCCTTGGTCATCACAAATTTTGTCAAAAAGAAGTCTTCTATATGTTAGTAGTTGTTGTTTTGTTGTTATTTTATTGTTTTACATCCACGATAAAAAGCTATGGTAATGTCGGGACGGTCTGTTACCCTAACCACACTATTCCTGGGCTGGCTTAGACCTTCTAAGCGATAACCGGTACTATGTGCACATTGTCATACTTTCACCAGTAACTGACAATTAACCTTCTTGATACAGGGGAAGGAGAAACGAAAAACTTGTATGTGGCCGGACAGAGTAACGAACCCGGGACCTCTAGCTCTTGAGTCAAAACGCACTACCAACTGCGCTACGCGGCCCGGTTCCTCTAAATTTTAGTAAGTTTTATTCAGAAAGGAAGGTAACTATTAAAACTGCATAGGCCTAGAAAAGGACGATTTGATGGCAACTGTGAGATACTGATATTTTCCCACACATGTTGTGTTTCCTGAACTGATTTTTTTTCAATAAGACACTTTTATGAAACTGAATTACAATGTACGTTTATGAAAAAATAAGAAATTGATTTTCAATGTACGTTTATGAAAATATAAGAAATAGTATCTAGTAAATACGATCAAACACCTTGTCTGTAAAACCAGTAAATGCTTTTAAATAACTTAAATAAAATAAGACTGTTGGAACAGACCCTGATTAGACTGTTCTAACCAGTAGTCTAGCTTGGATCTACACTCTACACTGTTTGTACAGGCATAACAACTATTGTGGAAAAATTTTAATCCGGGTTTTACGGTGCCAGGTTTTACAACGTCTGAAGTCCAGGTTTAACACAGTCCGAAGTTCAGAGTCCAAAGTCCAGAGTCCAAGTCCAGTCCATATTTTACATAATGCCCGCGAATTGCGCATGTCGTTATTTGAACTTATTTCACAGTGGACAACGAAGAAACATTCAAATACACTGGATAAATAAATAACAAGAAAAACTATAACATGAAATGTCATGTTATATTGGGCGTTTGATTTTACTTCTCAGTTTATGCAGGTTTATAGACGTAAATGTCGCAATGATTGTTGAAATGAAACTTGAATCTCATTGCAGACTGATGAGGCTTCTTCCGTGTTGTTTTCGACCCCAACAAATTATCTTACTCCGATATAGCCACGCAAAAAACTTTAGTTTTTGGATGTATTAATTTTGTTAAAAATGACCACAGTAACATATCTTTGATCAGAAGATTTGTAAGCTAGTGCAGAATATTAGGCTAACACAATTTTTGACTTAAGACTTGCATTTTAAGAAAAATAAATAAATAAATAAAACTGAGTAACCTTTTGTTCATTTTCTCTATTTTCTCTATATACTAATATTAAAGAATGATGCATGGTCATGTAAATCAGAACAATATTGACCGCGTTTAATGTAGACTAAAAGATATGCAAAAAGACCTTAGTGCAGCTAAATTGAACTATATGGACCTAACACATTTAATTCAAAATAAAAATGCAAGGAAGGCAATAAAAATCGAAAAGTATCGATGTCCTACGATAGCCCAATTACCTCTCTTATTTCACAATTCTGAATTTCGAATTCTGAATTCCAAAATTCGTAGTACAAACTGAGTGATAAATTAAGATGAATGAGATTTATGTTAGTTGAAATGCAAATAACAATTGGTTTTAGACCCGATTTCACGTCACAGTTATAACTCGTATTAACCAGTCCGTGGTCTATTTTACCGTAAGGCGCAATTTAAAATTTGGTGTTCCGAATGCTAATCCATGTACTAAGTTTAACGTGAAATCGGGCCTTAGTATATAAAATCTGAATTAAATAATTTCACTAGAAAAAACAATGAACTATGTGAATATGCTGATCATTGTCGCGTGCAAAGGGACCTTATATATCTAGTATAGGTATATAAGATATCATATAAGAATCTTATATACTATATAAGATATCTAGTATAGGTATATAAGATATCTTATTTGACTTTTCCATAAGACGCAACACAATATATGTTATCTGATATAGCATTTAAGATGTCTTGTATCACATATAAGATATCCTGTTTTGTAAATCAGATATCGATATCAGATATGCTATCTTATATAGGATGTGAGATATCTTATTTAAATATAAAACATATCTGATATATCAGATATCTGATTTATTATATAAGATATCTTACATGCTATATAAGATATCTAATATATAAGATATCTGATATATTATATAAGATATCTTATATGAAAAATTAAATAAGATGATAACTCATATCCTATATAAGATATCTTATTTTCTATATAAGATATATCCTGTATCAGATATCTTATAGAGGATATAAGATTTCTTATAGGTTATATATCTTATATGTTATATTAGATATCTTAACTGGCATATTAGATATCTAATTTACTATATAAGATATCTACTATGCATTATGATTAGTAAAATGGCTTGCCATAGATATCACTATACAGATTTGGATATATATCAAAAGGTAAAGTGGATATGATTTTTCGATATCACAAATTCGATTTTTGTTTGATATCACTTATTTGATTTGGCGATATCAGTAATCTGAGTTTGTGATATCACTTATTCGTACAAAATCGAATTTGTGATATCACATTATTTTCTGATTTCACTAACTGTTATGAGCTATCACTGACTCACCTGAGTGTCATAAACCATGTGTTATATTATGTTTACTAAATCGATTTAGTGAAATCACAAAATCGTTTTTGTAATATCGATTTCTTGATATCACTAGTTAGGAACGAATTACTGATCACAAACTCGATAGATATAGTGATATCATAAAATCGATTAAGTGATATCACAAAATCGAATGTGACATCACTAAATAGATGTTGTGATATACAAAATCGAATTAGTGATATCACAAAGTAGCTGTGATCTCGTGCCATCACAAAATCAATTTTGTGATATCACTTATTCTATTTTGTGGTATCACTAATTGGATTTTGTGATATCACTCAATCGTACATATTTTGTGATATCACTTTTTCGATTTTATGGTATCTAGAAACATGTCAATGAACATCAGTCTGATTTTTACCGGCTTAAATACATTCACTGCACTACCTAGAACCACTTGGTTGAACATTTGTCTAATACCTACCCACTCAGACACATTCATCTCACCACCTGGAAACACATCGATGAAAACCAGTCAAATAACTATACCGCACTCCCTCTAAACATGTCAATTAATAATTAATAAACGTCTGATACGTACTTGCTCAGATACACTAACCGCACTGCTAGCCGCAATGCCTACAAACATTTCGAAGAACACTTGGCTGATAGCAGCCTGCTCAAACACAATCACCCCACTACCTAGAAACATATTGATGAACACCGGTCTGATTCCTACTTGGTTAGACATGATCACTTCACTACCAAGAAAATTTTTGATGTACACCGGTCTGAATTTTACCTCTTTAGACAATTCACTGCACTACTTAAAAACATGTCAATGACTGGTGTTCATCAACATGTTTCTAGGTAGTACACTGAGTTTGCCAAAGCAGGTAGGAATCAGTCAATTAATATATGTCTGATACGTACTTGCTCAGATACACCCACCGCACTTCCTTGAAACATTTTGAAGAACACTTGTCCGATACCGACCTGCTCCAACGCAATCACTCCGCTATCTTAAAACATGTCGAAGAAGAATGGTTTGATTCCTACTTGCTTAGACATGATCACTTCACTACCAAGAAACATGTCGAACACCAGTTTTATTTTACCTCTTTAGACAATTCACTGCACTACTTAGAAACATGTCGATGACTGGTGTTCATCAACATGTTACTAGGTAGTGCGCTGAGTTTGTCAAAGCAGGTAGGAATCTGTCAATTAATATATGTCTGATATGTACTTGCTCAGATACACTCACCGCACTACCTAGAAACATTCTGAAGAACACTTATCTGATCCTGACATGCTCGGACACAATCAGCCCACTACCTAGAAACATGTCAATGAACACCGGTCTGATTCCTACCTGCTTATACATAATCACCGCATTACCTAGAAACATGTCGATGAACACCAGTCTGATTTTACCCTCTTTAGACAATTCACTGCACTACCTAAAAACATGTCGATGACTGGTGTTCATCGACATGTTTCTAGGTAATGCGGTGAATTTGTCTAAGCAGGTAGGAAACAGACCGATGTTCATCAACATGTTTTAAGGTAGGATGGTGAAGTTATTAGACCGGTGTTCATCAGATTGTTTCTAAGTAGTGGGGTCAGTGTGTCTGAGAAGATAGGTTTCAGACAAGTGTTCATCCAAATAGTTCTAGTTAATGCAGTGAGTCTGTCAAAGCAGTTAAGATAAGGAATCAGACCGGTGTTCATTGCGGTGAGTGTGTCTGAGCAGACCGGTATTCATCGATAAGTTTCCGGGTAATACAGGATGCATCTCTAAGCAGGTAGGAATCAGACCGGTGTTCATAGGTGTTATGCCGGTGTTAAGTGAGTCTGTCTCTGAACTCACCAATATACCCCAAAACAACTCTTTCAACATCAGGATGAGTCAAAAGTGTAGCTAGTTTGGCCAGATGAGACCTTTATATAATATTTACCTTGTACCCCATCTTGTTAATAATGAAGTTTTGAACCAAGTGTGGATGGATTGCAACTTAATAGTTTCATACTGAAAGAGCTTTTACTCTTGTTTCAAACGGTACAATATAGTAACTATGCCTGTAAATATGAATACAATATTAGGTATACTTTTCTTATAATATATTAAACAAAAGAAAAACCTAATGTAACTGTCTGGATTATCCTCGAAGGACTTAGCTCAAACCGCCGTATTGGTGACATTTACTTCCGCTTACACTGACAAATCCTTGCGTTTCGTTTTTTTAGGCTGAGAAATCTGTTTGAATTTCAATAAATTCACGAACTAAACATTAAAGTTAAAGCCAGTGAGAATCATGAGTGTACAGTCTTACGTATCGGATTTTGTATTCAGATTCGTTCTTTCGTTTTGATACGGTGATCTCTCGATGAAATCTAAATGAATATGGGTCGAAACGTCCTGAGAAATCGTCCCGGGTTTTTGGCCTGTTTGGGAACTATGTTTTTATACCACATATGGCTGCTCCGAGCATGCGTTAACTGCCCAATTATAGTCACTCCGAGTATGCTCGCTATTGACGAAAATTGCATTTTAGAGAATTATTTCCTGTATTTAGTCAACACCTGTATAGTTTAGCAGTATATAATCTGTGACACTAACTTTAAGTATACTCATAATGCATTTTGGGAAGCTCAGCACGCATGCACAATCCTAGTTCTATATTCTTTGAGCAGTGGTTGCTCCGAGCACCGTTTTGAATTTTTTGCGAGCACGCGCGTACTTTATCTTTCTTCTTTCCAACGTATGTGGTTCCCGAGCATTATTCAGAAAAACGTTCGGAGCACCCTGGAGCATGCTCTGAGTGACCAAAACTGGATTGTTAACGCATGCTCGGAGCAGACAAATGTGGGAAGAAACATACCTGTGTTTGGAACGAAACGTCCTGGGACGAAACGTCCCGATACGGCCTCGAATATCTAGGTCACGGCTTATATTTTGTTATGCGAGCTCAAATTCAACAATTAAATTCATCTTTCATGGACTGAATTATTATTTTTGATCATTAATAATTTAGAGGTATCAAAGTCGATTGAATATTGAGATAACGTTGTTCAAATCTCGTAACGATGTTCACTAGGAAAATACGGAGATATTTCATCAGCTAGGTGGTCGACCGAAGTACTCTTCCAATCGGAATACACATACGCTCAAATAATCATCGTTTACTTTCCTTCCACTGTGCACATTAGTCTAGAAATATCTGTTATCGTCTTTTATATAAATTTATGTATTACATGGAGATACTCAGGTCTTAAACTTCTTATAAACGTTGACAAAATACCTAACTACTTTGTACATAATCATTCCGCGATGTAAACCGGCCAGAAGAAATATTGGTTCCAAGTCTACTTACTTTTAAATAAAGAGGGGAACCTATCATTAACTGGGTCAATATTGACGTAACAACTCGTAACGTCGATTTCTGAATTCAATGGGACTTATTAACTACTAGTTAGACTAACTCTATAATAGAACTTCTAGGCTTAGAAACTATACATGACTTCTGTTTTTCTTAACTTCTACGCCCAGAAAAAATAATACGTGCAAAAGCAACGAGCGTGAGCGAAGCTCACGCGCGCGGACGCGCGAAGCGCGTCCGTGCTGCTGCACGCCTATAGATAACATGCATCATTAAAAAAAGCTACTTCCACAAAGAGCAACTCCAACACCTTCCAGCTTAAAACTTTTGGACAAATATGGCTGCGCTCTTAGGCTGTTTGCATTGGATTTGTCCCGTTTCTGTAATGCAAAGTAACACTGAGCCGAGAGCCATCCTTGATCACATGCCCTTCCTTGACGAAGTCCCGCTTCTGAGAGAGTGACCAAAAAAAGTTTTCTTCAACATCTATTTCTTTTTGTTTTATTTTCAAAGGCGGTCAATCCAACTTAGAAGTCCAAATAAGTAAATGGTAACTGATTAAGCTGTGTATCAGCAAAAGTATAAATAAACAAACAATAGGGGACAATACGTCATAAATCACATGCTATTAATCTCGTGCGTCGATTCGATTAGATATGAATGATGGCCGACATCTATTAGAATTGACCTTGATATTCAAGATATTTCGAAAAGCGACTATTTTAAAGACAGCATGGTCGATGTAGAATACGAAGGACACGGAAATTCGTGAATAGAACCAAATACCTCGATGTGCAATGAATTCCATGCAGAGCAAGAACCTTTAGCCATTCAAATGTCATCCAGGAGTTGTACTCAGAGTAAATTATCTAAAGCTTGGTTTACATCTACATTTTCCTTTAAAAAACTTGCTTCACTTTCCCGTTGGCATCGTCAAAGTATGTTTACAAACACAGCATTTTGAAGTGTTTCACGACATGATGACGTCATAAGACAACGCGGGCAACGCACCATCATCTAAGGACTTTTCATAAAACTTGTGGCCCGATTTGACAGTCTGTTGGACGAAACATTCTTGAATTTCCAGAAGCCTACACATCGGGCTATCGACGTTGAACGACGTTGATTAAACACTGATTCAACGTTTGTGTGCCTGCAGGGTACCCTTTGTATGCATGACGTCCCGATTCTGGGAGCCTGCAAATCGGACCTACAACATTGAATCGGCCTTGTGTGTCAGCTGGATATGTACCCTTTGAAAGATGACATCCCATGCATCGGACACTCAACGTTGAATCAACGTTATGTGCCTACAGGATAATTATCTCTTTGCATGCATGACACTTCCATTCTAGGAGCCTACACATCGGGTACACAACGTTGAATTACCGTTGTGTTCCTGCAGGATATGTACTCTTGTAAGATGACACCCCCATTCTGGGGGCCTACACATCGGACACAAAACGTTGAATAAAAAACAGCCCCGGATCCAGGGGGTGGGCTTTGGGGCTTGAGCCCCGCCACCTTGGCCTGGATAGATTAAAAAATATTTTGTGACATCTCATTAGAATCGCCTCGGCGAGGCGATTCTAATGAGATATCACAACATATATTTCAAGGCAAAATAGACATTAGCAAAAATTCTCGTCAAATTGATCCCTAATTATGGTGGTCTGGATCCGGGCCTGTAAAAGTTGTGTTTAGACATGGTATGTACGTCTGTGTATGCATGAAATTCCATTCTGGGAGCCTACAAATCGGGCACACATTATTTTTTCGAAAACTACGATTTACTAACACTGAAAAACTGAGTTTTGCATAATAAAAATATGCCTTTTTACACTGTGAAAATAGTACTGGTCGATGAATTGACGGCCAGCTCTGTGCGCATGCGCCAGATTTACGTCATAATGGAAATCCCTAGAACTTCCTATATGCCCTCAGCTTTGTAAAAGAAAAATATCTGCTTTTGCACGCATTTAGGTAACACCTATTTCATATTAGCAAACACACGAAGTATGTTCGCGTTACTGTATAAGTTTTGGTCCTATATACTTAGGCAGATAAAATGTATGGTAACGATTCAAGGTTGCGGCCATCTTGGAGATCCGGAAGTTCGACAGTTATCGCGAGACTAGTCACGAACCAAGTGCTCTTATCGAATTTTTACGAGTCAAAAAATTATTTTTGCAATTACTCTATACAAGAAATGTACATTAAATATTTCTCGCTACAATAACTCTCGTTTTTTGTTAAATATGTTCGTAAAAAGTAAACGTGTTTCGTTCGAAGTTATGGTGTCGTCTGCTCGGGACCGGAACTTGTCAAGACCGGAACTGAGTTCCTGGGTAAAACCCCGCACCGTGGCGCGTCATGTGTATTGGAAATGACGGCGCACCCGAGAGCGCACCAGAGAGCCGATCTAGGTTAGAACGGAGCAGGAATGGTGTATTTGGCCAGTGTTAACATACTTTGATGAAAAAGTTAATTTCTACGACTTATTTTAGTACAATAATCACGGCACAACCGTAACATCTATATTTTAGCACATTTCAGTTATCTTTGGAACTGAATACACAACAATCAGATACAAAAACGAATTATTTTATTTGCTAATCAAAGCATGAGTACAATTTTAAACACCATATAATTAAATGCTCAGAATTAAACTAATTATCTGAAGTGTCTCTCAGCCTCAGCTGCGGAATATAAGGTTTGCTGAGAGAGGGCAGCAGGATTGACTTCCGATAGTATTATTTTGAAGACGGTTGAATCCCTGCCTCTTACTGGTACAGATCGCTGAGGAAAATGTGGTCTTCCAGATGATTAGTGCACCCCACCACTGTCACAAAGCAGCTTAATATTGTGACAGCAGACACATTAGGAAGGCGAGCCTACATATGTTTCCGTTCTATCTGCATACCGAACAAGTCTGCTGTGGTTCTTTCTTAATGGGCACTGCGGTTCTTCTTCGAAATTTAAATTCAGACTCTAACCGATACTGGCATGACGTTCAAGCCCGTCTTGAGGATTGGAAAACGAGCATTTAACCCTATAAGGTGTTTTTTTTCTTTCTCTTTTTTTTTTCTTTCTTTTATTTTCATTTTTTGTTCCTTAAACTTTATTTTCTTTATTCTTTCTTTTCTACTATGCATTACTCCAGTGCATGACCCCCTTAGCTGATGCCCTTTCCTGCACAATGAGGCTGATGTCGCTTATGGCCCATATCGGGTATTGACGGCCTAGGAACGTCTTCAAATCAAATCAAATCAGTTAACTGTTCTTAAATCCAGTTACAGGAAGACACCAAGAACAAAATACAATACATAAAAACATTTTGGTACATATATACAAGTAATGTATTTTCTGACCATGACAGTGTATGGCTTACTTAGTATTTATGTCGTAGGCTGAATTACTCGCGTTGCGAATGATACTCCCTATATCCCATAAATTGCCCGACCTTTCCTATATCGTTGCCTTTCCTATTATGTGCATTGCAGGTAGAATGTTGATAGGTCTTCAAATTAGTCGTATTTGGCCAGTACCTGTAGACTTTTAGCCCGTTACTGTAGTATAGTACTCACTAACAATGCACATGCCTTAATCCATTCTATTATATGCTTTGCTGTGTACAGATTATCATCTTTGTACACATTACATAAACATAGGAATTTCATCCTATTAAATATATTTATATAATATATTGTTGCAGGTATGTTATCTTTCATCATCATCATTTTATCATTATCATATTTTCATACAGCTCTAGATCCTTTGTATAGTTAGAATAATGTACTTTGTATAGTTCATAGTAATAGAAATCTGCAAGGTACGTCCAGCCATCCATCTACTATTTACTAGTTTATTTAGTAAATGTTGTTTTTCATACATGCCTTAATCCATTCTATTATATGCTTTGTTGTGTACAGATTATCATCTTTGTACATATTACATAAACATAGGAATTTCATCCTATTAAATATATTTATATAATATATTGTTGCAGGCTTCATCGTTGTATTTAGACCCCCGGGAGTGTTTGATTGGTGGCTCAGTTATCATCCCCTATAGCCAGCATCATCTCTGACATTTATACTGTTAAAGTGAACCATCTCCAGAGGAATCGATTCAGCCATCCCATCTCTGCGCCCCTTCCAACTCAAGACCAGCTCTCTAAGAGAAGAATTGTCATTGGAGCAAACACTCTCATCCATAGAAGACCCACCTGGAAGGGCTATGCCTCCCGAGGAAGCAAAAACGAAATCATAAAGGCTGCCTACTTATGTAAAAGTGGCGAAAAATATGAAGGTGCACCACAGTTAGTTGCACCTGTAATAGGAGGAGAAAAATCTGTAAAGAAAATGTCTTCGAGCGCTCGGACCGGGGATCGATCTCAAATCCCCAAGATTATAAAGCGAGCACACAACCACTAGGTTAAAAGGTCCAGACCAGTTAGACTGGTAAGTTATACACTCTATATACCTATATACATATTTACACATCACTCATTGGCCGTACTACTACACTCCTCCATCCTACCAAAGAACATTTGTATCAAATGTTAAGGAAATGAAATTATTAAAACCCAGATTCTTTTTTACTCTGCAGCCATTGCTTCGCCCTTGGGCTCCAATGGTAATCATCCTGGTCACAGCACCACTGTAGTAGGAGGAGAAAAATCTGTAAAGAAAATTTCGTCAAGGACCTCCACCAGGGATCGATCTCACGACCCCAAGATTATAAAGCGAGCACACAACAACCAGGCTAGAAGGTCCGGACCAGTTAGACTGGTCAGTTATATACTCTATACCTATATACATATTTACACATAACTCATTGACCGTACTACTACACTCCATTGAAAAGCTGGTGTTTTTTCACACCTTAACTGTTAAAGTATCTGAATGATAATGATAAAGTTAATAAGAACACCCTCAAGGAAAGCAGGTTGGCAAACCCAGACTCTGTGACTTCAAAACTGGGGCCAACACCCAGAGGAAAGAATTTGCTCCATACAGCGCAAATTTCCTCCCTCAGAGTTGACCCCTCCCCCTACACACACACACACACACACACAGACACACATAAAAAGGCCACAAACCAAACCACACTGCCAACTTGAGTACGAAGGTAAACATGCAACAAGACACAAAGTTGATTCCCCTTTGTAAAAATAACAAACTTGCGCACACAGCTATAGTTGCCTTACTTGAAGTTGAGTGCAGCATGGCTGTCACACGAGCTGCACCGGTCTCTCTCGAGGTCACCATTACCATTATAGCGAGCATCGCGAGCGGGCCCAAAGGGCCCGCTAGCCCGAAGGGCGAGCTCTTATGGTAGGACATTAGTCAAAAGAAAATTTAGATGATGTTGCATATGGTGCTTCAGAAAACAATCGTTCGATTTCTCGACCGGAATTTACCTCCATATGGGGGCTGCCATTATGATTAGACAGGAAGTTTGATTGATTTCAACAAACTGTCTCTCTGTTTCGTCTCTGACCACTACTCATGGTTGCTATTCTCCGTAGACACAAAGATTAACACATTCTTATTCACAAAACCTGATATGTGTATGTAAATTATTTTAACGTTCGACCGGAAGCTGAAAAATAAGCTGTAATGCAATCGTAACACTTCGGTCAATTCCATAGGCGAGGATGTCCGATTGCTGCGATCTTGACGGGTTACCATAAAAAAAATCCTGCATCAACAGAGAACAGAATGTTCAGAATATACGGCCCTTCATCCAAACATGTTTTATTTAAATCGTTATATACTACTTTTACAGGATTCTTCAAATTTAGAAAACGAAAAAATAAATATTTAAATGGAATTGTCCACAAAATTGAACGGGAGAGGGAAAACGACAACAGGCCGCGCATGATTTTTAATTGCGCATGCGTCGGTCAGTTACTTTTAATAGACATTGGTAAATCCATTTTTAGTTATAAATAGCGTTCGGAAAATCCAATAATAATTGTATAGCGCTGCACTTAAAACAATGGCTTATCTAGCATGTTAAAGCTCTCTGCAAATTACTATTTCAGTAGATTTATTTATTTATCATTTATTTATATATTTATTTATTTATTTATTTATTTATCTATTTTTTTTAATTCTTTCTTTTCCCCTAATTAGATTAAAAATGAGCAAAACTCACTGGGCACGACGATATAATGTTCTACTATCGTAAGGGTTTGCTGTACGGGCGATGGAATTTAGAGACCCTTCCTATCAACAAAAATGTTGGCCAGTTTGATATATTTACATGTAGATCTAAAACAATTGATATTGTTTAATATGTTTCATTGGCCCTTTTACTGTATGCAAGTATCAGGGACGAGTCATTTATTATCAGGTCGGGGGCCGGGTACATTCAGAAGGCTATGTGTTTGTGATTGTAGGGGGGGGGGATTTTATTAGTGATCTACTGGGAGTGTGTAGAGTGACAGGGGGGTGCCTTGCATAATTTCTTTTTTAAATAAAGACAAATGGGAAAAAATCCATTTGTCTTAATTTAAAAAAATGTTTAAGACTCCCTATTACACCTACACTTTCAAATTAATTCTATTCTTTCAAATTCAAGATTTAAAAACGCTTAGAAAGAAGAAAATACTAGGGTCGCTCTATTCCCCTCCCCCCCCCCCCCCCCCCCACCCGAAAACAAAAAAATCATTGGTGTATTAGTAGGAAAATATACAATGAATGGTGTTAAAACATGTCGACCAGAGGATATGTTCTCAAGTAAATTTAACACCTGCGTTTCTGACGGTTCCTTGTCATCAGTAAAAAAACTGCTCTGGAATCTGGGCACTGGGCCCAACACCCTTGATGTTATTATCAGCTTTATAGAGCATTCAGTATCAGTTTCTTGGTGGACATTTGCAGAAAAAAATAACGAACCATTAATCGGTATATATAATTAACCTGCAACAATGAGAGAAATTTCTTTGTATTTTGTGCCCATCAGTTTGATTGAGGTCTATCTATTATAAAGGTTCTTGAGGTCTTACATTAGGGTTGTGGGGGTTTGAGGCGGGAGGGGGGCTGGATGGGTGATAAATTTTTTGTCACTTATCTGGAGTGGTGGGGGGGGGGGTTGAAAACAAAATATAATAAAACTGGTAGGTAGCATGATTTCCTATATGACAAATTGGGACCGTGATGCAGCTGTTGTTATAATTTCATGATAACAGCTGGAGGACGATCTTCTTTAGCCTGACAACAGCTACAGCTTGGTCTCTGTTAGTGTTACCTACAGCACGCTCTCTATTTGTCATATAGGAAACCATAACAACATCTGCAGCATGGTCTCTGTTGTCATGAGAGTATAACAACAGCTGGAGCATGGTCTTTGTTAAGAATAAAGGAAATCATGCTCCACCTGTTGTCACGAGAGTATAACAACAGCTGGAGCATGGTCTCTGTTAAGTGAATAGGAAATCATGCGCCACTTGTTGTCATAAGAGTATAAAACCAGCTGGAGAATGGTCTTTGTTAAGTATATATAAAATCCTGCTCCACCTGTTGTCATGAGAGTATAGCAACAGCTGGAGCATGGTCTCTCTTATGTAAAAAGGAAATCATGCTCCACCTGTTGCCACGAGATTATAACAACAGTTGGAGCATGGTCTCTGTTAAATGAATAGGAAATCATGCGCCACCTGTTGTCATGAGAGTATAACAACATCTGCAGCATGGTCTATGTTAAGTGTATAAGTAATCATGCTCCACCTGTTGTTATGGGGTATAACAACAGTCGGAGCATGGTCTCTGTTAAGTATATAGGAAATCTTACTCTACCTGTTGTCATGAGAGTATAACAACAGCTGGAGCATTTTCCCTGTTTAGTATATAAGAAATCATGCTCCATCTGTTTTCATGAGAGTATAACAACAGCTGGAGCATTGTCTCTGTTAAGTATATAGGAAATCCTGCTCCACCTATGCCACCTATGCCATGAGGATATAACAACAACTAGAGCATGGTCTCTGTTTAGTTTATAGGAAATCATTCTCCGCCTGTTGTCATGAGAGTATATCAACAACTGTAGCAGGGTCTCTGTTAAGTATATAGGAAACCATGCTCCACCTGTTGTCATGAGCGTATAACAACATCTGGAACATGGTCTCTGTTAAGTGAATAGGAAATCATGCGCCACTTGTTGTCATAAGAGTATAAAAACAGCTGGAGAATGGTCTTTGTTAAGTATCCTGCTCCACCTGTTGTCATGAGAGTATAGCAACAGCTGGAGCATGGTCTCTCTTATGTATATAGGAAATCATGCTTCACCTATTGTCATGAGAGTATAACAATAGCTGAAGCATGGTCTCTGTTAAGTGAATAGGAAATCATGCCACATGTTGTCATGAGAGTATAACAACATCTACAGCATGGTCTCTGATGAGTATATAGGTAATCATGCTCCACCTGTTGTCACGAGAGTATAGCAACAGCTGGAGCATGGTCTCTCTTATGAAAAAAGGAAATCATGCTCCACCTGTTGCCACGAGAGTATAACAACAGTTGGAGCATGGTCTCTGTTAAGTGAATAGGAAATCATGCGCCACCTGTTGTCATGAGAGTATAACAACATCTGCAGCATGGTCTATGTTAAGTGTATAGGTAATCATGCTCCACCTGTTGTTATGGGGTATAACAACAGCTGGAGCATGGTCTCTGTTAAGTATATATGAAATCATGCTCCACCTGTTGTCAGGAGAGTATAGCAACAGCTGGAGCATGGTCTTTGTTAAGTATATAGGAAATACTGCTCCTCCTGTTGTCATGAGAGTATAACAACAGCTGGAGCATGGTCTCTGTTGAGTATATAGGAAATCATGCTCCCCCTGCTGTCATGAGAATATAACAACAGCTGGAGCATGGTCTCTGTCTAGTATATAGGAAATCCTGCTCCACCTGTTGTTTTGAGAGTATAGCAACAACTGGAGCATGGTCTCTGTTAAGTATATAGGAAATCTTACTCTATCTGTTGTCATGAGAGTATAACAACAGCTGGAGCATTTTCCCTGTTTAGTATATAGGAAATCATGCTCCATCTGTTGTCATGAGAGTATAACAACAGCTGGAGCATGGTCTCTGTTAAGTATATAGGAAATCCTGCTCCACCTATGCCATGAGGATATAACAACAACTAGAGCATGGTCTCTGTTAAGTATATAGGAAATCATTTTCCGCCTGTTGTCATGAGAGTATATCAACAACTGTAGCAGGGTCTCTGTTAAGTATATAGGAAACCATGCTCCACCGGTTGTCATGAGCGTATTACAACATCTGGAGCATGGTTATTATATAGGAAATCTTGCTCCACCTGATATCACAAGAATATAACAACAGCTGGAGCATGGTCTCTGTTAAGTATATTATAGGAAATCTTGCTCCACCTGTTGCCAGGAGAGCATAACACCAGCTAGAGCATGGTCTCTGTTAAGTAAATTGGACATCATGCTCCTCCTATTGTCATGAGAGTATAACAACAGCTGGAGCATGGCCTTTGTTAACAATATAGGAAATCATACTCCACCTGTTGTCATTGAAAAATAACAACAGCTGGAGCATGGTCTCTGTTAAGTGAATAGGAAATCTTGCTCCACCTGTTATCATTAGGATATAACAACAGCTAGAGCATGGTCTCTGTTAAGTATATAGGAAATCATGCTCCACCTGTTGTCATGAGAGTAAACCAACAACTGGAGCATGGTCTTTGTTAAGTATATAGGAAACCATGCTCTACCTGTTGTCATGAGAGTATAACAACATCTGGAGCATGGTCTTTGTTAAGAATATAGGAAATCATGCTCCACCTGTAGTCATGAGAATATAACAACAGCTGGAGCATGGTCTCAGTTAAGTATAATATAGGAAATCTTGCTACACCTGTTGTCAGGAGAGCATAACAAAAGCTGGAGCATAGTCTCTGTTAAGTATATATGAAATCATGCTGCACCTGTTGTCATGAGAGTATAACAACAGCTGGAGCATGGTCTTTGTTAAAAATATAGGAAATCGTGTCCCACCTGTTGTCATTGGAATATTACAACAGCTGGAGCATGGTCTCTGTTAAGTGAATAGGAAATCATGCGCCACCTGTTTTCATGAGAGTATATCAATTGCCAAAGTATAGTCTCTGTTAAGTATATATAGGAAAAGCATGCGCCACCTGTTGTCATGAGAGTATAACAACAGCTGGAGCACGATCTCTGTTGAGTTTATAGGATATCATGCTCCAACTGTTGTCATGAGAATATAACAACAGCTGGAGCATGGTCTGTGTTAAGAATATAGGAAATCCTGCTCCTCCTGTTGTCATGAGAGTATAACAACAGCTGGAGCATGGTCTCTGTTAAGTATATTAGAAATCATGCTCCACCTGTTGTCATGAGAGTAAAACAACAGCTGATGCATTGCCTTTCTTAAGAATTTAGAAAATCATGCTCCAACTGTTGTCATGAGAATATTACAACAGCTGGAGCATGGTCTCTGTTAAGTGACTAGGAAATCATGCGACTCCCGTTTTCATGAGATTAAGTTGATTATATGTAGGAAGTCTTGCGCCACCTGTCGTCATGAGAGTATACAACAGCTGGAGAACGGTCTCTGTTGAGTTAATATGATATCATGCTCCACCTGTTAGCAGGAGAGTATAACAACGGCTGGAGAATGGTCTTTGTTAAGTATAGAGGAAATCCTGCTCCACCAGTTGTCATGAGATTATAACAACAACTCGAGCATGGTCTCTGTTTAGTATATAGGAAATCCTGCTCCACCTGTTGTCATGAGAGTATAGCAACAGCAGGAGCATGATCTCTGTTAAGTATATAGGAAATCCTACTCTACCTGTTGTTATGAGAGTATAACAACAGCTGGAGCATGGTCTCTGTTAAGTATATTAGAAATCATGCTCTACCTGTTGTCACGGGAGTAAAACAACAGCTGGAGCATGTTCTCTGTTTAGTATATACGCAATCATGCTTCTCCTGTTGTCATGAGAGTATGATAACAGCTTGGGCATGGTCTCTGTTAAGTATATTGGAAATCATGCTCCACCTGTTGTCACGAGAGTATAACAACATCTCGAGCATGGGCTCTATTATGTATATAGGAAATCATGCTCCACCTGTTGTCATGATAGTAAAGTAACAGTTGGAGCATGGTCTCTGTTTAGTTTATAGGAAATCCTGCTCCACCTGTTGTCATGAGAGTATAACAACATCTGCAGCATGGTCTCTGTTAAGTATATTGGTAATCATGCTCCACCTGTTGTTATGGGAGTATAACAACAGCTGGAGCATGGTTTCTGTTAAGTATAATGGAAATCATGCTCCACGTGTTGTTATGGGAGTATAACAACAGCTGGAGCATGGTCTTTGTTAAGTATATATGAATTCCTGCTCCTCCTGTTGTCATGAGAGTATTTTAACAGCTGGAGCATGGTCTCTGTTAAGTATATAGGATATCATGCTCCACCTGTTGTCATGGGGAAAATAAGTACAGCCGGAGCATGGTCTCTGTTTAGTATATAGGAAATCCTGCTCCATCTGTTGTCATGATGACATAGCAACAGCAGGAGCACGGCCTCTGTTAAGTATATAGGAAATCCTACTCTACCTGTTGCCATGAGAGTATAACAACAGCTGGAGCATGTTCTCTGTTTAGTATATACGAAATCATGCTCCTCTTGTTGTCATGAGAGTAAAGTACCAGCTTGAGCATGGTCTCTGTTAAGTATATATGAAATCATGCTCCACCTGTTGTCATGAGAGTATAACAACATCTGGAGCATGGTCTTTGTTAAGAATATAGGAAATCATGCTCCACCTGTTGTCAAGAGAATATAACAACAGCTGGAGCATGGTCTCTGTTAAGTGAATAGGAACTCATGCGCCACCTGTTTTCATGAGAGTATAACAATAACTGGAGCAAGGTCTCTGTTAGGGATATATAGGAAATCTTGCGCCACCTGTTGTCATGAGAGTATAACAACAGCTGGAGCACGGTCTCTGTTGAGTTTATAGGATATCATGCTCCACATGTTGTCATGAGAATATAACAACAGCTGGAGCATGGTCTCTGTTAAGTATATAGGAAATCTTGTTCCACCTGTTGTCATGAAAGCATAACAACAGCTGGAGCATGGTCTCTGTTAAGTTTATTAGAAAACCTGCTCCACCTGTTGTCATGAGAGTATAACAACAGCTGGAGCATGGTCTTTTTTACGAATATAGGAAATCATGCTCTACCTGTTGTCATGAGAATATAACAACACTTGGAGCATGGTCTCTGTTAAGTATTTAGGAAACCATGCTCCAGCTGTTGTCATGAGAGTATAGCAACAACTGGAGCATGGTCTCTGTTAAGTATTTAGGAAATCTTGCTCTATCCGTTGTAATGAGAGTATAACAACACCTGGAGCATGGTCTCTGTTATTATATAGGAAATCCTGCTCCACCTGTTGTCATGAGAATATAACAACAGCTGGAACATTGTCTCTGTTAATTATATTGGAAATCATGCGCCACCTGTTGTTATGAGAGTATAACAACAGCTGGAGCATGGTCTCTGTTAAGTGAATAGGAAATCATGCGCCACCTGTTTTTATGAGAGTATAACAATAGCTGGAGCATGGTCTCTGTTAAGGATATATAGGAAATCATGCGCCACCTGTTGTCATGAGAGTAAAACAACAGCTGGAGCACGGTCTCTGTTGAGTTTATAGGATATCATGCTCCACCTGTTTTCATGAGAATATAACAACTGCTGGAGCATGGTCTCTGTTAAGTATATAGGAAATCTTGCTCCACCTGTTGTCATGAGAGCATAACAATAGCTGAAACATGGTATCTCCTAGTACCCTATATCTGGTCAAATATAAAATCTACCCATGCAAAAAATGCATCAATTGGAGCAACTTCTTATCTTCAATGTTTTACCCCAATAACAGTGGCAGATTTGATTCCTCTAAACGTGTACGCATTTTTGGTAAGATTCAGATCCTTCTGAGAAAAGACATACATGTGTCTTGGCCATGGCCATGGAAGTTATGGGGATTCATATGAAAGACGGTGTAGAAGAAAATAGATATAATCACTAGAATACTATATGGGTACTTTCATATCACATTATAGTAGAACTGAAGTTCTAGGTCAGATGGTTAAGCGCTGGCCTGTTAAACTCGCTCTCGGGGTTCGAATCCCACTGAGGCGGCATTATTTTTAACCGTAAACGGGATTCCATTGCACACAGCCATTCATATTATTACATTGCCGTCGAGTCGATATGACTGAAATAGTGTTGTTAGGTCCACCCATAGCACATCCTATACTCGTATATGCCTTGGACCAGTGATACTGGTGTTGGGCAGATGCTCTGTAGTAAGAAAATCTATTGAGATTTTTCGTATAAGTAAAACGTCGATATGACGTCGGTGCAATGTTGATACGACGTTTTGTCTGGGTGAGTTTAAAGTGCATAGGTACACCGTAATGGTTTTCTGCCTTTTTTTTTTTAAAAAGTGGAACAAATTTTGTAACTTCCAGTTTGCTGACCTGTGTGACTAAGCCCTTCCTAATAAGGTTTACCTTAAAGGAAATAACTTGTTCCTTAAGAAGCAAATTCTTCGCATGAAAAGTTGACTCCAAATGAGAAAGGGGGGGGGGGCAAAAATAAATAATGGCAGAGTTGTTTCCCCTGGAAGTTTACACAGTCACATTAATGCGTATGGAGGCACATTCATGTTTTCTCGCCATTTTTAAAGCTCAGACATGCTGACTTCTTTGACGTAAAACATTAAAAAGTGGATTTGACGGTAGCATCAAAAAGAAGAGATGTTCCTCATACATGTAATTTGTGATGAAAAAGACAACTTCAAACGCAGAGAACGGCAACTCAGTGATAAGGTATGCGAGTTTAGGCGACCCGACTCTATACCTGCAACCGTATGCTTCTTTGATTAATAAACCCATTGTATTGGCCACTTGAAGCGCTGTCACCATTTTAAAATGCGGACTGAGTCTGGTATCAGTTTTAGCAAGCCTCAAAGTTCAAATGACTATATACTTGTTATACGATCAATTAAAACATAGGACACAGCTTCATATAAGTCGTATGACTTTCTTCTTAATTCTATCTGTACTGATTTTATTTACATGTACTTGTATCTGTATTTACTCTAGGTATCTCAGCTTCAAATACAATATTGTTTAAACCAACAGCAGCAGTGTGCCGATAAAATATTTGTCAGCGCATATACATGTTTTTACAGCTTTAAATCTTGTGCGCCCTAGACATCGAAAGGCCGAAAAGTTCCAAACACAACCTTCCTTTTATATATTCCTAGATATCAGAACAATTATAAAATGCAAAAAAGGGCACACTCGCAGTCTTGGAATTCATTAAGGTGCAAACTATATTCAAACGAATGTAACAGAAGCTAAAGGGCTTAAAACGCATTAAATTGTTGAAAGAGCTATGCTTGTACGTGAAAATGGGGTGACAAAATCATTAGCAGAATTTTACCCTTCGGTGACAACTTGAACCTAACTGGCAATAACGTTTAGCCTAAAGGTTGTTTATGTTTTTACCAGTTAACTGGCAATAGCTACTTTTGGTCTAAAACGCTGTTACCATTGAACTGGTAAATGTAATTTTACGTGTAAATGGCTATTAATAGTCAATTGACAATAGCAATTACAATCTTATATGGCTAACAGCAATTTTTGTCGCCCCGTTTACGATTGAAAAGATTCCCTCCTCCAGCGGGATTCGAACCCGGGACCGCTAGATCAGCAGGTCATCGCTTAACCTTCTGAGCTATCGGGTCCCCTTTATACTACATGCATCAGTGTAGGTCTTGTTCTTAAGAAAGTATTTCTTGCTAAAATGGGGGTATTTGGGGACTGTGATGCAAGATATTTTTATATTTAGAATAATAGTTTTCTGTTGAAATATCTCCCGCTTCATTTTGTGGTAATTTTTCTTTCTTTTTTTTTTTTTTTTTTGTTTCTAGAGTTTCATGACCTTTTAATTGAATTTAAGCTCCAAAGAGTCATTTTGCTTTCTGAATCTTATTTGTTAACTGCTGTGCATCAACATTCCATTGGAAGGTTTGGCGATATAAAATAAATAAGAATTATCAAGTCCAGTTTGTTCTACGAATTTCGGAATTCAGAATTCGGAATTCAGAATTCGGAACTCGGAAATAGTATGGAAATGACAAGTGAGCCCGATGATTTGGGCCATCGTAGTTCTGATAGAAATAGGTAAAGAAAAAAGAAAGCCATTTTTATAAACAAAACATTTTCTCGCCGTGTCTTGCGCCGGTGTAACGAAGTAAAGTGACCCCCATAGAATAACGACCCCCCGGTCATTATTCTTCAGAAAAATTGACCCCTTTTCTATAAAATACTGACTCCCTTTAAAGAATAATGACCCCCTGATGATATCTATAAAATAGTGACCCCCGGTCATTTTTCTTTAAAGAATAGTGACCCCCCACACCCACCACGGTCACAATATTATGGCTCCCCATGAAACAATGGTGTCTTCATATATGCTTATGGCATACAGGATGTTGTGTCCGGTCTGTTACAACTCTCTTGTTTGATGATTGATTTTAAAATAACTTGGCATAAATGTCAAGACGATGTGTTTCGCGCAAGTCTTTGGTACCTAGTTAGAAGGTCAAGATCACAGAGATCATTCAAAGATAATGGTGTCCTGCTATATGACTCTGGCAAACGGAATGTCGTGTCTGACCAGTAAATTTTTCGTTTGAGTGTAGACTTTCAAGCTTCACAAAAAACCGTATAAAGTTAGATTCATTGCCAACTCTAGCTCTTGTACTACTAGTCGTTAATAGCCACTCAAATAATTTGCCTTTAAAGTTTGCTGTAAACGTTAAGGAACGCCAAGACAAACTTCCTACGATGTATTGGTTACCTAAGCTTCACAAAAAACCGTATAAAGCTAGATTCATTGCCAACTCTAGCTCTTGTACTACTACAGAATTATCTAAATTATTAACTTCTTGCCTCACTGCTGTGAAATCTCGTGTCATTTGGTACTATGAGACAGTGTATGAGAGGTCAGGGAAAAATATGTTTTGGTCTATAAAAAATTCTGGTGAGGTACTTAGTAAACTGAAGTCAAGAGGGTTCCGTGCGACTAGTTTGTCCACTTATGATTTTTCTACTCTTTATACCACATTACCCCATAATTTAATAAAGGAAAAACTTGTTGATTTGATTGAGAGGGCCTTCAAAAAGTTCTCCAAAAATGAAGATACCCTTTATATTGCCTGTAACGATAAGAAAGCGTTTTTCACTTCTACTGACCGTAAAATATATAGAGGATATAGTCTTTGGTCATGTCAGAATGTATGTGACGCCTTATCATATCTCTTAGATAATATTTACATCAGATTTGGTAATAAGTTATACAGACAAATTGTTGGTATTCCGATGGGTACAAATTGTGCTCCTCTTGTGGCCGATTTGTTTTTATTTTGTTATGAAAGAGATTTCATGACTTCTCTTTCTGTTGATAATCAAGCTGATATCATTGAGGCATTTAACTCAACCTCTAGATATTTAGACGATCTTCTGAATATTGATAATCCTTATTTTGAAAGCATGGTTAACCAAATTTACCCACCTGAACTTAAATTGAATAAAGCTAATACTTCAGATACCGAGGCCCCCTTTTTGGATTTACATCTATCTATTTCTAACGGTTTTGTATCTTCTAAAATTTATGATAAACGTGATGACTTTGACTTTGATATAGTTAATTTTCCATTTTTGGACGGTGACGTTCCACGTCGTCCCTCTTATGGAGTGTATATTTCTCAACTTATAAGATTTGCTAGAGTGTGTAGTCATGTAGATGACTTTAATGCTCGTAATAAATGTTTAACTGCTAAACTTCTTCAACAGGGCTATCGGTATCATAAGCTTAGAAAGGCTTTTTCTAAATTCTATCGCAGACACCATGAATTGGTTTCAAAATTTGATGTCGGATTAAATTTTCTTTTACACCAAGGCCTATCGGAACCAGAATTTTATGGTGACTTAGTATACAAATTCAAAAAGATTAAGGGTAGGACTGATTTTTCTGATCAATTCCGAAAAATAATAATACGTCACAAACGTATTGGCTATAATTTAAATGTTATGCGACAGTCTGCATGCTTAGTGATTAACCCAATCACGGTTGATAACTTTGCTGCACTCTTTAATTGCACACCGGGGGATCGGTCGTCAGACTCTATGATGGCCCCGACCTAAAACTATATATTGTAGTTGGTTGGGACCGGAGCCTTTTTGTCTGTTGCTTGGTCCACCGGGGCTCAACTGGTGACCTTCTTTTGCTTCAGATTTCCAGTGGGGTTGTTTGGCAGGACAGGGATCTCCACCTGTCAGACGGCCCGTTGTATCTGTTGAGTCCTCGTCTTTGCTTCTTCATGGTGTTGAAATTGATTTATGTGTTTACCGTGATGATTCATTGACGAGTTAGAGGGTTATCATGCGAACCAAACAACCAACTAAATGTTTTGTACCACTTCAGAAACTGAGGGTGAGGTTGGGCCTGTAAAATCGATTTAAGCCCCCCAGTAATTCATTACTGACCGTTCCAAGGCGGTAGTTCTGTTGTGGTTCTCTGTTGCCTGTTTTTGGTGTCAGAGTTTCTGTGATGTTTTACCTTATGTATGTTCTTATTATTTTTGGTTCGGTTTGGGTTGCTGAGTGGCCACCTTTTGGGAACAAGCTGCTCACTCGGTTGGCCATATGTTCTCTGTATCTTGATTATTTGTAATCTTAGTTGTTTCCAACTATGGTTTGAGGGCTGGATTTGGATTTTGATTGTTTCAGTTCCTGGTCTTTGCATACTTTTTACTTTCAAGTAATTGGAAACAAATGTTAGCCACATAAAGACAATGTATCGCGTGCAAGATATAGGTCCCGACCTCAAAAATTAAAGTCAATATCACAAATTAAGATAAATGACAATGTGTTTAGTTTGACTTATGGTGTTAATGTAATATAAGATTTTAGCATTAACAAGTAGACTTATGCACTAAAAAGAGGTATAGCTGTTGATTCTGAAAAATTATCACGTGTGCACACTTACTCTCACTGCCTTTCTCAAAAGGGGTACAAGACATTTTCAGTCTTCCAAATATATTTTTCGATTTTTCTTATTTACTGAATTTATTTTGTTAAATATGCTTACAATGAAGAAAATACTACAGCTTCTCATTGTATGCAATAATTTGTAAATGAATAGTTTGCTAGCCTTATTCTAAGATGCAGATGGTCTAATTACCCCATCAACTTTTCATTTTTTTAGCTATATACTATCTGTCCCTCCCCTTTGCCTCAGCATGCCACTCACATATAATGTATATATTAAAAATCCACGCATACACGCAAAGTGGCTTGCTGAGGCACGAGGGCTGATGAGAAGCCTCTATAAAACTTTGCTCATTTTCAATGTCATTCAATTATAAAAATATAAATAGATAAGTCTATCTGCTTGAAAATGAAAAAAGTGATATTTGTAGTGAATTCAGAGCAACATTTTTAGACAGGAAATTTAAAAGTATACCGAAGGGTCATTTTTGACCCTTTTATTAGCAATTTCTTCGCATATCGTCATTTAACTTTGCGTAGAGGTGCCATAATATTATGACTAGGGTACTTTGCTTACAAAAAATGATGGCTGGGGGTAAAGTGACGGTGGTCGTTATAGTAGGCGGTCACAATTCTTCGCGTGGAGTCATTTAACTTCGCGTGGGAAGAGTGTGTGTGTAAAGGGCGTGTGTGTGTGTGATGGTGGGTGGGGGGGGGGGGGCATAATATTATAATGTTATGATCGGGAAGTCATAATATTATGACTGGGGGTTCACTCTTCTTTAAAGAATAATGACCGGGGTCCGGGGTCGTAATTCTATGCGGAACTCATAGAATAACGACCCCCCAGTCATTATTCTATAGTAAAAAGTGACTCCGTTTCTAAAACATACTGACTCATGCTAACCCCCTCGATGTTCATCCCCACCTAATCGACCACCTACTGACTATTAACTACTGCAAGTTTTATTGTTGGAAATACTTGTTGATGTTGTTGAAAAGGATGTGTGTGTGGTGGGGGGGAGGGGGGGGGGAGAGGGAGGGTGGGAGTGGGTGAGGATGGTGCGTTATAATATAATAATGTTGTGACTGCGGAGTCATAATATTATGACGGGGTAGGGGGTCATTATTCTTTACAGAATAATGACCGGGGAGTCGTTATTCTATGAAGAACCCATAGAATAACGACTCCCCGGTTATAATTCTATAGAAAATAACTCCGTTTCTCAAAGGTACTGACACCCGTTAACCCCTCGATGATAGCTATAAAATGCAAACCCCACCTAATCGAGAACTAACTGACTACTAACTCCTGCAAGTTTATTATGAGTAATACTTGTTGATGTTGTTGTTGCTACTGCAGCTGCTTCGGCGATCGCAGCAGTATTAATGCTTACAAATTTCATAAAGAAATTTAGTTTTCGTGCTACTCAAGGAAATTTGACAAAAGTTTTTAACACGGAAAAGGACCAGACACATGTCATTTCGATAAGTTTGTAAAAATAGTATCATTCTACACACGGAACTTTTCTTTAGAAACTAACTAACAAACGAATACACCCCCACCCCCAAACACACCACACATTCTTCCCACGCAAAAGTTAAATCGCTCCTCACGAAGAATTGTGACCGCCTAGAATAACGACTCCCGTCACTTTATTTTTTTTTTTCAAATTGACTCCGGCCATTAGTTTCTAAAGAAAAGTACCTTGAGTAGAATGATACTAATTTACATATTAATCGAAATGACGTGTGTTTGGTCCTTTTCTGGGTTGAAGATTTCGTCAAATTTCCTTGAGTAGCACGAAAACAAATTTTCTTCAAGAAATATGTAAGCACTACTACTGCTACGATAACAGCAGCAGCTGCAGTAGCAACAACAACACCAACAACTATTACAAATAATAAAACTTGCAGTAGTTAAAATCAGTTGGTTAGCGGTTGTCAGAATCTTTCAGAAACGGAGCCATGTTTTTTCTATAGAATAATAAACGGGGGGGGGGTCGTTATTCTATGGGTTCTCCATAGAATAACGACCCCGGTCTTTATTCTTTAAAGAATATTGACCCCCCTTACCCCATCATAATATTATGACTCCACGTGCATATCATTATAACATTATAAAAATGTAACATCCCCCCTCAACCCAAACACACACACAAACATATCCTTCCCAACAGCATCAACAAGTATTACCAATAATAAAATTTGCAGTAGTTGAAAATCAGTGAGTGGTCGATTAGGTTGGGATTTATATTTTATAGCTATCATCGAGGGGGTTAACGGGAGTCAGTATATTTTAGAACGGGGTAATTTTTTGCTAAAGAATAATAACCAGGGGTCGTTATTCTGTGAGTTCCAAATAGAATAACGACTCCTTGGCCAGTATTCTAATATTATGACTACAGTCATAACATGATAATATTATAACACCCCGCCCCTACCCAAGCACACACACACACACACACACACACACACACACACACACACACACACAATGTTTCCCAACACATCAACAATATCAGTATCTTTTAGAAACGGAGTCCCATTTTCTATAGAAAAATGACCGGGAGTCGTTATTCTATGGGTTCCCCATCAGATCATAAACAGTAGCATCAGGTACTCAAGTACTACCAACATTGTTTACGTGATGACTTTGGAATGACCTTTTCTTTTTTACAGCAAGGTCGAATTTGCTTTTTTGTGCTTTTATGTGGGAAAATGCTTGGACATAAGAGTTCATGGAAATTAAACTTTAAAATTCTTCTGCACTGGAACTAAAGGATTGATGGCCTTGAAACTTTGTATATAGCATTGGGCACTGATGTTCTATCAGATTTATTCGAATGATGATATTGGTTTGACCTTGACCTTTTTTGCAACAAGGTCAAATTTTCTTTATATCAGAAAATGTAATAACATATTTTTGAAGACGTTGGTACATGTATAGCTAATCAAGTATTTTGAGTATTTGAAGAATTTAAGTACCAGAGGTCAAGGCCATTCTTTGATCGTGTTTCAACAGCTTCAGTCAGCTCTCTTAAACGAAACGACTGAGCCGATTGAAGCAAAATGTCACATGGAACCTCCATGAGTCAGGGAAACAACAGTTTGCTTGAACGGTTTTGTCACATGACCGAGATGTCCGTTATGTCCATATGCTATAAACCTTTAAAAGTCTTCTTCTCCCAAACATCTAATGATATTGAAAATATGATATCCAGCTTTTGGGATTCATATAATATCAGGTTTGTTCAAGCGATGACACTAGTTTGATCTTTGGCCTTTTTTACTCTGGTGAGCGATTCGGGACCTCATGGCCCTCTTGATTTTCATTTCATAGAAATTGCTGTAAATTCTATGCAAACAATGAAGAAAATGGTCAGACGCGCATTTCTGCTGCGTCTGATCTTGATCTGCACATTCGCCTCTGTCCCTTTTTAAGGACGCCAGGCTGAAATGGGTTAATGAAATCGTATGAGCCATAGGTGCGTACAGTATACTCGGAATGACTTTATGTTTCATTCTTTATTTATTTATTTTGTTTATTATTATTGTATGGGGTGGTTGTGGAGAAGGGGGGTTGTGAGAAGGGGTGACGTTCTTTTCATTTTCGCGAATTGTCATTCGGGTAGAGGGGTAATAATATTATGACCGATGGGGTGGGGGCATTTTCTTTAAAGAATAAAGACCGGGGATCGTTATTCTATGGGGGTCACAATTCTTCGCGAGGGGTCGATTTATTTCGTGTGTGGGGGTCATAATATTATGACCGGGGAGTCATAATATTATGACCGGGGAGTCACTATTCTTTAAGGAATAATGACCGGGGGGTCGTTATTCTATGGGGGTCAGTTTACTTCGTTACACCGGCAAAGCAAGTTGAGCGAGATTCAAAATATTTGTATTCTTCGGGGCAAGTCAAACCAAGAAAAAAAACGCATTGGGGATACAGGGAGCTATAACAATATATGTAGGGATCTAGTGAGTCCTGGTTGTGTGGTTGAAACACAAACACTTATCTTCTAGCTATTGAACTGAAAAAACTCTCGACTACGGAATGAGCAAAAGAATACCTAAGTTAAAATGCTGTGAAACTTGTAATATGTTGTGTCCAAGACTCAATGGGTTTCTAACCGGTTAATGGGGTTAAGGATATGGGGACTAATCACAAAAGTTAATGAACTAGGAGAGATATACGCATTATTTTCTAAGAGCTGGGTATAGTATACTCACTCCGCCTCCGGCCCTCCCCCCCCCCCCCCCCCCCCCCCCGTAGCCTAGTAGCCGTAGGGGCAGTGGGCCTACTCTCATTTCGCTGCCTTATCCTTCCCTGATTCGAAACAGGAACCCATTTTCTGCTGGGTTGACCGAGACAGTTTTCGAGTTGTCGGATGGCCAAGCCCGGGTTCGAACTCACAATCTTCATGCGACTTTCTGCACTAAAACCGAGTCGCTCTGGCCACTCGACCACATAAGTTGCACCGTACTATTAACATCAGACAGAGTGACCAATGATTATCAACGAGCTCGACGTGATGAAAATTTGGCAGACTACTGAAAAATGGCTTGACAGCGAAATGGCTAAATCGCTAAACCATAAAATATAGGTCACACCGACGCACAATTATTACGAATAACTCACACTTTCAGCCAAAATTATTAATCAAAGTATGAAGCGACGGATATTTGAGCTGAAAATCAGAACCCTACTTTAGACATTTGAGCGGATTTAAGATGGACAGTTTAGCGAAAACGATTTGGATTTACACGTAAGTTTTGCAAGTGAACGGTATTCACATGCAAACCTTTCCCGTTTAAACGTTTAGTTTTATAGTATGATTTTCAATCGAAATGAATATTTTACCCATGCAGCCAGGGTTGTTGTTTTTTTGTAGGAGTTCGATGGATATTATTGTTGTAGATACAAATCGTGATCTGTGATTGATTGAGATACAGACTAGATAGTTCCTTTAAAAGTGATTGAGATACAGACTAGATAGTTCCTTAAAATGTGGTTATCTTTCATGGCGCTGCACTAAAGAGAAATGTAAGGCTCGCATGAGCACAGATAGCACATGTACCACAGTCATTTTCCCCCAAAAACGAACATTCTCATGACCAAGATGACCACGTCACCAACAGAAAATGCGGCAGAAATTGTAAACCTACGACTTTCGATAGGCTTAGGTTAACTCGAATACTTAAAAGGACATTTTCTGACTGGCTAACGGAAGGAGCACAAGACAAAGCGTCAGAGTAATTCAGGTAATCCGCTCAAAAGGGTTATTTTCCGTTTTGCTCAAATATCCACTTTTTTGCCGCTCAAACGTCCATTTCTTCTACTAAAATGCCCTGTCAATCCGCTCAAATGTTCTACGCCGGTATGGTGAAAATCCATAAATTAGTGTTAGAGATAACTGGGCCATGAAATATAGACCCCACTGAACTACAGTTAGTATGAGGACACTCACAAAACTGGCCCAAACCATTAACCCTAGCTTAATGCAATCCATGAAATAGTGTTTTTTTTAGATGTTGGCTAAAATCACTGGCCCATGAAATATAGTACACACTGACTTATAATTAGTATGAGGTAAGTCATAGTGTCAGCCCAAACCATTAACCCTAGTGAAATGCAAAACCATATAAAAGCATTGAAAATGTGAGACAAATTCACTGGACTATGACCTACAATTAGTATAAGGTTACTCACAGTAGCTCAAACCATTTAATCAAGAAATAGTATTATAAATATGAAGTAAACTCACTCGACCATGAAATATAGGTCACACTGACCTACATTTAATATGAGGTCACTCACAGTGTCAACCCAAACCGTTTACCTCAAGTATGATGAAAACCGATAAAATAGTGATAGAAATATGAGGCAAACTTACTGGACCATGAAATATAGGTCACACTGACCAACATATTGTATGAATTCACTCACAGTGTTAAGCCCAAACCACTAGCCCAAGTATAAGGTAAATCCATGAAATAGTATTAGAAATATGCGGCCAAGTCACTGGACCATAAGTATAGGTCACTGTGACATACCTTCATTCTGATGTCAAACATCGGGTCATACTGTGGTTATTCAAAGCAATCATGTTCATACATAAACTTCAAGATATAAGGCAAATAACAGAACCTTGAAATATGGGTCACTATGGCCTACATTTTGTTTGTGGTCAAACAACGGACCATACTGACTTATAACTCCAAGCATAAATGTTCATACATCAAACAGTTTCAATCACTGGGCCATGAAATAAAGTCACTGCTTTCAGTAGATATTCCCAAGATGTTCATATATAGCAAGTATGAAAGTGAGCTAAACGCAAAAGGTGAATATTTTTCTATGTTCAATGATTCGTGAAATATAGGTCATGGCCCAATATGCGTCACTGCATGCTGTAGATCTTTATCGGATCTACCTATGGAGCAAGTATGACACTCTACCCCTTTTGGTTACTTGAAAACTGAGCTAAACGCAACAGGTGAATCTTTTATTCTATGTCCAATGATCTGTAAAATATACGACATGGCCCGATATGCATCACTGCATTCAGTAGATCTTCCTGAGATGTACCTATGGAGCAAGTTTAAAGACTCAGTCCCTTTTTATTACTTAGAAACTGAGCTAAACGCAACAAGTGAATATTTTGCCTCTTTTCAATGATCCGTGAATTACATGTATAGGTCATGGCTCAATATGCATCACTGCTTTTTGTAGAGCTTCACCGGATGTATCTATTGAGCAAGTTTGAAGACTCTATCCCTTTTGATTACTTAGAAACTGTGCTAAACGCAAAGGTGAATATTTGTTCTATGTTCAGTGATCAGTCAATTATAGGTCATGACCCAATTTGCACCATTGCATTCAGTAGATCTTCACCAGATGTACATATGGAGCAAGTTTGAAGAAACTATCCCTTTTGGTTACATAGAAACTGAGCTAAACGCATCAGATGAATATTTTGTCCATGTTCAATGAGCCGTAAAATATAGGCCACAGACCAATATGCATCGCTGCTTTCAGTAGATCTTTCTTAGATGTATATATGGAGCAAGTTTTGAAGACTCTATGTTAAACTTAGAAACTAAGCTAAACGCAACAGGTGAATATTTTGCTAACGCGCATAAAGGCGCACGCGAACGCATACGCAGACGCACATGATAAGCGCTAGTTTTGCTTCGCAAAGTCGCACTAAAATCGACAAGAATTTGTGATACATATATATTACTCAAACAGTTTGGTCAATATGACAAAACATCAATTCCTATTAAAAAAAATTCTGAGTTTTTTAAATCACAAAAAACTATAATGAGGTATCATTAATTCCAACCTGTAGTGTCAGTAAATGAACACAACTTTGTGACAATATTTAATGTATTTTGTAGAAAAATTCAGGACAAATAAGAGATTTATTGATATCACAACATCATCGCCACTATATTGCAGTTTTGCTGACAATCATTCAGTTTGTGATATCTCAGACTCTTCTGAGATATTATCAAATCCTGTTCAGAGATATAACAGAATGGAGCTTATGATAT
This sequence comes from Ctena decussata, assembly GCA_963989385.1. Taxonomy (NCBI): domain Eukaryota; kingdom Metazoa; phylum Mollusca; class Bivalvia; order Lucinida; family Lucinidae; genus Ctena; species Ctena decussata. The sequence continues at coordinate 10,992,452 of OZ022510.1, read as the reverse complement.
TACCTGACAAGAAATAAAGAACGTGAGAAGATCAATCTGGCCATTTTTACTCAGAAGCTGAAATTATTGTATTTGCCGACATCACCTAGGGATCGGAGGGTCTCGTTTTAACTTAGAGAATAAGGTATTTAATGATCTTGTGTTCGAACAATAAGGAATATTTTAGTAATGTTTTTAAGGGACGGGTCATTTATTATCTGGTGGAGGTGGGGGAGGGGGGGGGGGGGGGGAATTTTCATATGGTTCACCAAAATTTTTCTGACCCCCCACCCCAGTCTCACCAGTATTAATTTGCCGACGCCCCCTCCCCCCCCCCCCCCCGCAAATAGATGACAAACAATTTTATGATCCCCCACACCCAGCTACCCTTCACACACCTACACCATATTACCTATTTTATGTCAGACTGACCTCATTCAAAACATGTATGAAACACAAAGAACATTTTCTTATTTTAACAGGTTAATTATTCATGGTCTGTGTAAACTTGTCTTCATTTTTTAAACTTTCTTCTGCTAATGGCCATTCTGCAATCTGTTGTCCACTGCTTAATAGCTTAATATTTATAACTGTTAAAGCTAATACTGGGGCGTCTGGGTCGCGGGGTCTGGGGGCTGCGGCCCCAGAAGCCACTGTAGTTCTGCTGATGAAAAGGCGACTGGAGAGCTGATATCACAAATGCAGGCATTAAATTTAATTTAGAACAAAATCATCTACTTGACATGATTTTATAGACACTTGCATACTGTTGTTTTCTAGCAAATCAATGAAAAGAGCTGTCTTTTTTATATGAAGCTGCCAAAGTTTTGTCCGTCATTTCCATATATGCCCTTAAGTTTTGAGTTTGAAAGAAAAAGAGTGAAATTTTAGGAGTAATGGGGGGCCTGGAAGCCCCCCCCGCCCCCCCCCCCACCCCCCCCCAAGAAGCCGAGACATTTTTAAAAATGAAGGTGGATGTAAGAATTCTGACACCCCCTCCACAATATGTTTACTAAAATATATGACCCCCCCCCCCCCTTGCTCCGAGGCTTATTGATTTACGACCCCCCCACCCCCCTAGTACATCACCACATCACCAAAAAACAATTCCGATCCCCTAAATGTACCCGGTTCCCCCACACCTGATTATAAATTACTCGTCACAAATTCAAGCAAAAAAAATCAAAAGTTACGTTTTCTAACCTCAAAAAAAGTGTTACAGTTGTCGGAATAGATTGTATCAGTCGACAGCCTGCGTTTGATCTCGAATATATGAAGAAAACACTCTTTATTGTTCTGTTGTGTAATTAGCCTTGTAAATAGCAGACTGCATGTAACATAAGAGCATTTTCGGTAACAAGCGGTTATCCAAAGAGTTGAAACAGTTCCGGTGAAACTTAAAAATAGAGACTATGTTCCACCTATTGTTGTTTTCTCATGACAACAGGAGGAGTATGATGGATTCTTATATTACTAAAGGAGACAGAGCTCCAGCTGTTGTTACATCATGTATCATGTCATGAAAACAGGAGGAGCATGGTTTCCTATAGTACGTACAGAGACCATGCTCCATCTGCTGTTATAATTTGATGACAGCAGGTGGAGCATAGTAACCTATCGTTCTAACAGAGACCATGCTAAAGCTGTTGTTATAATCTGAGGACAACAGGAGGATCATGGTTTCCTATAGTACTACAAAAGACCATGCTCCAGCTGTTGTTATAATCTGATGACAATAGGAGGAGCATGGTTTCCTATAGTACTAACAGAGGCCGTGATTCAGCTTTTGTTATCATCTGATGACATCAGGTATTGTACTTTTAGAGACCACGCTCCAGCCGTTGTAACAATCTGATGATAACAGAAGGAGAATGGCTTCCTGAAGTACTAACATAGACCATGCTCAAGCTGCTGTTATAACCTGATGACAACGGGGGGAGCATGGTTTCCTTTAGTACTATCAGAGCTGCTTCGGTTGGTTTAAACAGTATTTTATTCAGTTAAACTACATACATTTATACAGATACAAATCATATCAATGTAGGATCTGACGGTAAGCGGAATGCTTGTATAATAGTCATCTCCTAGCTGCTTCGGTTAACTGTACATGTCTTTGGTAAACTTCTGACAATCTGTGTATATGTGCTTCTTTCCCGATTGGTTTTGAAAGTGGAATGTGGGATTTGATTGTATTAATTCCTGATCATTGCCTATCTGTTTACTTTCCTATAGTACTAACAGAGACCTTCTTCAGCTGTTGTATTAATATGATGACAACAGGAGGAGCATCGTTTCCTATGGTACTAACGGACGTGACGTTACTTGTTTTTCAAATACAGTCTAGTTTCTGAAGAAGACGAAAGTCGAAACGTGAAAAACTGTGCTTTGTCTTATTTCTGAACTTTATGGTACTAAAAGCGAGCACGCTCTAGCTATTGTGATAATCTGACGAAAACAGAAAGAGCATGGTTTCCTATAATACTACAGACTGTTGTAATAATCTGATGACAACAGGAAAAGCTTAGTTTCTTAAAGTACTTACAGATACCATACTCACGCTGTTGTTATACTCTCGTGACAACAGGAGGAGCATGATTTCGTATATACTAAACAGAGAACATGCTCCACCTATTGTTATACTCTCATGACAACAGGTAGAGTAGGATTTCCTATATACTTAACAGCGACCATGCTCCAGCTGTTGTTATACTCTCATGAGAACAGGTGGCGCATGATTTCCTATTCACTTAACAGAGACCATGCTCCAGCTGTTGTTATACTCTAACGACAACAGGTGGAGCATGATTTCCTATATACATAAGAGAGACCATGCTCAAGCTGTTGCTATACTCTCATGACAACAGGTGGAGCAGGATTTTCTATATACTTAAGTTAACAAAGACCATGCTCCAGCTGTTGTTATACTCTCATGACAACAGGTGGAGCATGATTTCCTATATACTTAACAGAGACCATGCTCCAGCTGTTATTATCCTCCCATAACAACAGGTTGAGCATGATTACCTATATACTTTACAGAGACCATACTCCAGATGTTGTTATATTCTCATGACAAAAGGTGGCGCACGATTTCCTATTCACTTAAGGGAGACCATGACCCAGCTGTTGTTATACTCTCATGACAACAGACGGAGCATGATTTCCTATACCCATTAGACAGACCATGCTCCAACTGTTGTTATAACTAACCTCATGACAACAGGTGAAGCAGGATTTTGTATATACTTAACAGAGACCATGCTCCAGCTGTTGTTATACTCTCATAACAACAGGTGGAGCATGATTACCTATACACTTAAGAGAGACCATGCTCCAGATGTTGTTATACTCTCATGACAACAGGTTGTGCATGATTTCCTATTCACTTAACAAAGACCATGCTCCAGCTGTTGTTATACTCTCATGACAACAGGTGGGGCATAATTTCCTTTATATATAAGAGAGGCCATCCTCCAAGTGTTGCTATAATCTCATGACAACAGGTGGAGCATGATTACCTACATACTTAACAGAGACCATGCTCCAGATGTTGTTATACTCTCATGACAACAGGTTTTGCATGATTTCCTATTCACTTAACGAATACCATGCTCCAGCTGTTGTTATACTCTCATGACAACAGGTGAAGCATAATTTCCTTTATACATAAGAGAGGCCATCCTACAGCTGTTGCTATAATCTCATGACAACAGGTGGAGCATGATTTCCTATATACTTAACAGAGATCATACTCAAGCTGTTGTAATACTCTCATGACAACAGGTGGCGCATGATTTCCCATTCACTTAACAGAGACCATGCTCCAAGTGTTGTTATACTCTCACGACAACAGGTGGCGCACGATTTCCTATTCAATTAACAGAGACCATGCTCCAGATGTTGTTATACTCTCATGACAATAGGTGGCGCATGGTTTCCTATTCACTTAACAGAGACCATGTTCCAGCTGTTGTGATACTCTCAGGACAACAGGTGGGAGCATGATTTCCTATATACATAAGAGAGACCACGCTCCAGCTGTTGCTATACTCTCATGACAACAGGCGGAGCAGGATTTTCTATATACTTAACAAAGACCAGCTCCAGCTGTTGATATACTTTCATGACAAAAGGTGGCGCATGATTTCCTATTACCTTAACAGAGACTATGTACAGGTGGAGCATAATTTCATATATACATAAGAGAGACTATGCCCCAGCTGTTGCTATACTCTCATGACAACAGGTTGAGCATGATTACCTATATACATACCGGGGACCTTGCTCTAGTTGTTGTTATACTCTCATGACAACAGGAGGCGCATGATTTCCTATTCACTTAACAGAGACCACGCTCCAGCTGTTGTTATACACGCATGACGACAGGTGGAGCATAATTTCCAATATACATAAGAGAGACCACGCTCAAGCTGTTGTTATACTCTCATGACAACAGGAGGAGTATGATTTCGTATATACTAAACAGAGAACATGCTCCACCTGTTGTTATACTCTCATGACAACTGGAGGCGCATGATTTCCTATTCACTTAACAGAGACCATGCTCCAGCTGTTGTTATACTCTCATGCCAACAGGTAGAGCATGATTTCCTATATACATAAGAGAGACCATGCTCAAGCTGTTGCTATTCTCTCATGACAACAGGTGGCGCATGATTACCTATATACTTAACAGAGACCATGCTCCAGATGTTGTTATACTCTCGTGACAACAGGAGGAGCATGATTTCGTATACACTAAACAGAGAACATGTTCCAGCTGTTGTTATAATCTCATGACAACAGATAGAGTAGAATTTCCTACTTAACAGAGACCATGCTCCAGCTGCTGTTATACTCTCATGACAACAGGTGGAGCAGGATTTCCTATAAACTTAACAGAGACTATGCTCCAACTGTTGTTTTAATCTCTCCATGACAACAGGTGGAGCAGGATTTCATATTTACTTAACAGAGACCATGTTCCAGCTGTTGTTATACACTCATGATAACAGGAGGAGCAGGATTTCCTATTTACTTAACAAAGACCATGCTCCAGCTGTTGTTATACTCTCATGACAACATGATTTCCTATATACTTAACAGAGATCATGCTCCAGCTGTTATTATACTCCCATAACAACAGGTGGAGCATGATTTCCTCTATACTTAACAGAGACCATGCTCCAGCCGTTGTTATTCTCTTTTGACAACAGGTGGCGCATGATTTCCTATTCACTAAACAGAGGCTATGCTCCAGCTGTGTTATACTCTCATGACAACAGATGGAGCATGATTTCCTATATACATAAGAGAGACCATGCTCCAACTGTTGTTATACTCTCATGACAACAGGTGAAGCAGGATTTTCTATATAATTAACAGAGACCATGTTCCAGATGTTGTTATACTCCCATAACAACAGGTGGAGCATGATTGCATATATACTTAAGAGAGACAATGCTCCAGATGTTGTTTTACTCTCATGACAACAGGTGGCGCTTGGTTTCCTATTTACTTAACAGCGACCATTTCTAGTTGTTGTTATACTCTCATGAGAACAGGTGGAGCAGGATTTCCTATATACATTAGAGAGACCATTCTCCAGTTGTTGTTATACTCTCATGACAACAGGTGTCGCATGATTTCCTATAAACTTAACAGAGACCATGCTCCAGATGTTGTTATACTCTCATGACAACAGGTGGCGCATGATTTCCAATTCACATAACAGAGACCATGCTCCAGCTGTTGTTATACTCTCATGACCACAGTTCGAGCAGGGTTTTCTATATACTTAACAAAGACCATGCTCCAGCTGTTGCTATACTCTCCTGACAACAGGTGGCGCATGATTTCCTATTCACTTAACACAGACCATGCTCCAGATGTTGTTATACTCTCATGAGAACAGGTGGCGCATGATTTCCTATTCACTTAACAGAGACCATGCTCCAGCTGTTGTTATACTCTGATGACAACAGGTGGAGCATGATTTCCTATATACATAAGAGAGACCATGCTCAAGCTGTTGCTATACTCTCATGACAACAGGTGGAGCAGGATTTTCTATATACTTAACAAAGACCATGCTCCAGCTGTTGTTATACTCTCATGACAACAGGTGGCGCATGATTCTCTATTCACTTAACAGAGACCATGCTCCATCTGTTGTTATACTCTAATGACAACAGGTGGAGCATGATGTCCTATATTCTTAACAACGACCATGCTCCAGCTGTTGTTATAATCGCATGACAACAGGTGGAGCATGATTTCCTATATACTTAACAAAGACCATGCTCCAGCTATTGTTATACTCTCATGACAACAGGTGGAGCATGATTTCCTATATACTTAACAGAGACCATGCTCCAGCTGTTGTTATGGTTTCCTATATGACAAATAGAGAGCGTGCTGCAGCTGTGCTGTAGTTAACACTAACAGAGACCCAGCTGTAGCTGTTGTCAGCCTAAAGGAGATCATGCTCCACCTGTAATCATGAAATTATAAAATTAGCTGCATCACGGTCCCTATTTGTCATAGAGCAAATCATGCTACCTACCAGTTTCATTATATTTGGTTTTCACACCCCCCCCCCCCTCCTCCAGATAGGTGACAAAAAAACTTTATGACCCATCCACACACCTTATGTAAGACAGACCTCAAAAAACTTTATAATAGAAAGACCTCAATCAAACTTTTGGGCAGAAAATACAAAGAAATTTCTCTCATTGTTGCAGGTTAATTATATATACCGATTAATGGTTCGTTATTTTTTTCTGCAATTGTCCACCAAGAAACTGAAGCTGAATGCTCTATAAAGCTGATAATAACATTAAGGGTGTTGGGCCCAGTGCCCAGATTTCAGAGCAGTTTTTTTACTGATGACAAGGAACCGTCACAAACGCAGGCGTTAAATTTACTTGAGAACATATCCTCTGATCGACGTGTTTTAAGACCATTCATTGTATATTTTCCTACAAATACATCAATGTTTTTTTGTTGGGGGTGGGGGATTGGGGGGGGGGGATAGAGCGACCCTAGTATTCTCTTCTTTGTAAGCGTTTTTAAATCTTAAATTTGAAAGAATAGAATTTATTTGAAAGTGTAGGTGTAATGGGGAGTCTTGAACATTTTTTTTAAATTAAGACAAATGGATTTTTTTCCATTTGCCTTTATTTAAAAAAAGAAATTATGCAGGCCCCCCCCCCTATGCCTCCATACACTCCACCCCCTCCCTTCCCAGTAGATCACCAATAACTCCCCCCCCCCCCCCCCACACTCAAACACACACACACATACCCTCCTGAATGTACCCGGCCCCCAACCTGATAATAAATGTCTCGTCCCTAATACATGCATTCAGTAAAAGGGCCAATGAAACATATTAAACAATGTCAATTGTTTGTTTATTAGACATCAAACTGGCCAACATTTTTGTTGATCGAACTTCGAAAAAAGATGAACATGTTTCGTATTCAAATTCTTCAACGATAAGTTTTGCGTGATCCACACACAGTCTGTTTTAATTGTCTACCTGCAGCGACTTAAAAATAGATCGGTCGATATGTGCTATATTTAAACGAGCTATTAATAGTATATAGTTGAGCATGCGCATTGCCAGATCATGCGCGGCCTGTTGTCGTTTTCCCTCTCCCCTCATTTTGCCGTCGAAACGAAGGACGCTCTTAGAAGTTTTCGATAACCCTGCAGTGCCGGTCGGTTCTATAGAAAAATATTCAGAAAATCGTATTTTCTCCTTCTAAATAATCGAGATAAACCTGAATTCTAAATGTCTTTCTTTTCAAATTATCAATTTTTGCATCGAGATTTTGTTGTCGTCTGCTAGCGGACACGTTCGAACCTAACTGTGCCCGGATAAAACCCCGTACCGTACCACAGCGCGTAAACTGGAATCACGAAACACCGCAGAGTGCGACAGGAACAGTAATGTGAAACTAATTGTGGTTGATTGCTAAAAGCCAGTCCTGAAATGCCATGCCCGTGGCTAGGCTATGCCTTAATACATATTATATTACCTTAACAGTATTCTTTGGTCTTAAAGTATAACAGATGACAGTAAAATTGAATTTCATATGCCGCTGAGTAATTCAAGCCTACGGTTTAGCAAGAAATAGAAATATCGATACGATATGTTCTTCGGTCAGGTGCAGGAGCACAGGGACCTGTATCGTGTTTTTTTTTTTTTCAGATATTTAGGGGACTAGGTCCCTAAAATCTGAAAAAAAACACGATACAGGCCCCTGTGTGCAGGAGTGTTTATAGTTGTTGTTGTTGTTGTTCCCGATGATTCGTTGACCAGTCTGACTTTCGTCCATGTGTCCATTCAGGGTTAGTAAGGGCTACAGCGATGCTCGCCAATAGGCAGTGCCTATTTTCATATTAACTCATGTTTTTAGTAAGGCGAAAAATGCTAGACATGTTCGATTATTTGGTGTGCCAGATTGTGGCGTGTCGTTATTTTACGGTGCTTAGGTAAAAGAAGCAGTCAAACGAAGTTGCGCCCCGTAGACGCTCTCCATATATTGGTACTCCACTTGCAATTATGAATCATTCTCAAAGCTGGGAACAAATCAGCGTCTTCCACTTGAGTGCGCATGACAGGAAGTCATAACCTGTCTGAATACATAGGCAACCGCAAGCCAAATAATCCTATGATGGCCGTCAGACTATTCGGCCAGAAGGCCGTACAGCTCGAAGAAGAAAAAAACACTTACCTTTTCACTGCGGCTTCTCGGCATCTGCTTATTGGTGACACGCATTATATTTCTAGGTCGGCAGCAGGCAGGTGCACACGTGATGAAGCTAGAAAGCTTCAGAACAACTTGTCTAGAAACGACAAAGGCTGACGGAGAGACGGAGTGGGGGTGTCACCCCCCTCCCCCTTGAATACTGAATACCGCTTAATTTTGAGCTTGAATACTGAATACTCTTTAAAAACGGGCTTGAATACTGAATACTATTTACGGAGTAGCGCAATGTAAAATCCTAGTAAATATTAAGAAAACATTTAGCAGCATGCTTAGAAGGCTGACTTAAATTCATTATAGATTTTGAAGTCAAATGACCAGAAACATTAAATTAAAGTGATTGCTAAACACTGCAAACCCCTGAACAGAATGTTCGTTTAACAATTCTGCCTCGTTTGTCGTTTCAGTGCAATTTTCAATAATTATTCAGTACTCTCCAACTCCTAAACTTGTTAGCTGTGTTGTCGTCGGCAACGGTCATGCCGAAGCTTCTATCTCTGAGCTCCTATCCTAGGGCCGGTAGATGAGGTAGGAGGAATGGGGTTAGACACTGCGTGCCGTTAAAAAAAATATCAAAATCTCCTCAGCATTCTAAAATGTCCCATGCTCAATTTAAACATTATTTGCAGGGCAGCCACACATGTAGCTCCAAAAATATGCAGGCATTACATGCTTGCTCCCCGTAAATCGAATCTGCATACCTTTGGAATTCCGATCAGATATTAGGTAAATTAGTTAAAAGCTGTTCAAAAGGACATGGCATTTAGAAGGAATCTTTGCTCAGCGCTGATTGCTGAAAGTCCCCACTTGTCGCCACAAGTCACAACAACTGATTAATGTACAAGTTAAATGGTGCCTGCTCTAATTGAATGCATATAGCTATCTAATTTTCACAAAGTCATTATTTACAGAAGCCTCAGTCTGTAATTTATTGAATGCCTTATTTACAGAAGCCTCGGTGTATATAATTTATTAAATGCCTTGCTATTATATATTTTAGGGTTTCGGTCCGAGGTTTTGTCGTCATCATATTTTATTTCACACATTGAAAGCTGGGTAGTTATATCCGCATATTACTAAGACAAGACCTGTCACAGGGACAGGATAGCACGCCTGACAGCGCCTTGCCCATCACATAAAAACTTTAACGTAAAACTTTAACATTTTGCTAACGCCGACGCCAACGCTAACGCCGACGCCGGGGGTAGTGCAATAGCTCTTCCTGAGCTTCGTTCAGGCGAGCTCAAAAATCAGTCCTTGTGTCTGTTCCAAAATTAATGTCACTTGCTTTGTTTCTTCCTTTACTGCAAATGCTCTTTTGTTTACTTGATCTGCCCTTCAAAATACTTTCCGTCTACCTAAATACACCTGTGTAGCCGGTCAATCCACTTTTGGAAGCAGTTCACATACTCTTCAATGGGGGCACCCATCAGATACTGATAAACCGCAGATCCAATGGCATTTCGCAACTTGCATCTCTTTTCAGATTGATGATATTTGAGATTTGGAAACAGATAATATTCGTAGGGAGCCAAGTCTGGCGAAAATGGAGGATGTGGTAGGACGGTGGCCTTCTCTGACTCCAAAAACTCGGTCACAAGGTGTGCCTTGTGAGCGGGAGCATTATCATGCAAGAGGCTGAGGTGCTTAGGTCCTGTTTTGGGGCGGCGGGTTTTGTAGTACTTCATCAGTTTATGCAGTATAATATTTTTTATAGAACTTTCCTGTGATTGTATGCCTTTTGGCACCGGAATTTGCAGAACTAGACCCTTATTATCGAAGAAAATTACATATAAAACATTCTTTACCGTTCGTGTTCGTGTGGCAATACTTGGACGTCTCGCACTTTTGTTGGCCCAAATTCACTTGGAACACATCCGCTTTGGTTCAAAATAGTAAATCCAGATCTCATTACCACTGACTAAATTGTTGAAAGCCTCTTTACTATTTTTGGGTATATTTTCAGAAGTTTTTTTTTTTCATTTTGTATCTGCTACACGGGTCCGCTTTTGTTCATCTGTCAACAAATGGGGTATCCCTCTTGCATTTATTTTCCTAAGTTGAAAATGATTTCTTCAAAATACCATGAACTCGTGCTAACGACAAGTTTGTTAACCGGGCTGATATTGTCTCACTTTAAATCGAGTATCTTTTTGAGGATATTGTTGCTGCTGACGTACACTGTACAAAGGTCTGTGAAGTTGTGAGCTAGATTTTTACCTATGCTGAAACTTTAGTGATCACTCTATCGATAAGAGGTGGTTTTGAGCCCTTATTGCACGACTGACGACTGACATTAATTTTGGAACACACCTCGTACAGGCAGTCAGCCAGTCCATTCTTAAGTCACAATTGCCACACCTAACGATGGGAACATGAAAACTTATTGTTGTGGTTGGTATGGTTGGGTACCATATCTAGATATGCACAAGCATTTCGGCGTCAGGCCTCACACACTATAGCAAAAGGGCCTCTTGGATACCCTTCACAGTTCAACAAGTAGCAGATGTATTAACCAGTGGCAGAAGTAGCAAGGTATCCAAGAGGCGGTTTTGCTATATATCACTACAATTGTCAGGTCATGCAACAGGAAACCACTGCGGCTTCGCACATTATTATCAAATGGCTGCCGATTAATTAATTCATTTAGATTTTTTTGCGAGTTCGCGTACGATTTGCTGTTTTTCTTGAATACTGCGTACCATGACTCTGCGTACTGAATACTCTCTAATTTGGGCTGAATACTGCGTACGATTTGAGGGGGTGACACCCTCCGGAGTCTTTCTGCAAACTTTGAAAACAGCTTATGACTTCCACTATCGGTTTTCCCTTAGTTATATAAATAATCTACTAATCGATTGGTTGCAGCACCAGTGTGACGATGCATCTTTTATGTGTGACGTCACAACCAATACCGGTAGCGTTCGGGATTCTGCCAGAGTCACCATTGGCATGTCAATGCCGCTCTGTGTTTCACCATTGGCTCTACCATTGAAACCAATATTGCCGACCAGCTGCCAGTGGTGCCAACGGTTGCTAATGGCACCATTGGCTGCCGTCACTGTGCAGGGTTATACGGTTGCCAGTTGTACCATTCTCTCTGTCTGCCTGTCTCTGTCTGACTGTCTGTCTGTCTCTCTCTCTCCAAAACACCTGTCCCCTGTTCTGTCTCTTGCCTAGGCCTACTTTTTGTCCTCTGCCTTTTCGAAGAACAGTGGAGGGACATAGATTTCGGCATTCCGTCCTTATCTCCTTCCGTCCCCCCTAAAGTAGTAGATACCTTGTGTGCGCAACTCCTCTTACAGTTTTAGGCCGATTCTTTCGAAACTTTACTGCTGTTTTTGTCATGGTCTGAAGATATGCATGTGGTTTGGATATAATCCTGAGATTATTTTTTGTCACTTTTTCCACAAGTTGAACTTAGTCATTTTTAGGCGTTTTTAATCTCAAAGTGACTAGATAGTGGGTACCTTGTGTGCGCAACTCTTCCAACAGTTTTATGCCAATGCCTTTGAAACTTCAAGGTGTTTTGGTCATAAACAGTAAGGGCGGGGTACATACATATTTTGAATTGGCTTGTTGATTCTCATTTCATTATCATTTATCTAATATCTTGTGATACGAATGGTACGATTGTGTTGTTCAGATGTCGACCGAAAATGGTAAAATCAATCAATCAATCAATCAATTAGTCAATCTCATAGCATATAAATGATACCGATGTCAAAACTGCTCTTTGATATCTTTTTTTTTTTTTGTCACATTTCTTCACCTTCTCTATCAGGCTGGTAATCCTATAGATCTACCGACGAGAGGGACACAACCTCGAAACGATGCCGTATGTGCATCTCTGGGACATCATGACGACAAACTGACATCGAACCGAAGTCATTTCGACCTCGTGTGTCCACTGGATACTGGGTAGTGATTGGCGTCGCCTGAAATGGTGCTTTAAGGCATGTGAATACATTGAATACTCGAATCAGCCTGCGCATTTCGGTAAATTAGTCAAGAATCTTTACTTTTAGCTTTTAGATTCTCCAGATTCAATCGATTATATATGAATGTGAATAAGGAATACTCATAATAGACGGTGCAAGCAATATACTCCGAGTATAGATAGGGACGACAGAGGCACTGTTACAATGAAAGAGAAAATATTTAATCCCGTCTGCATCATTTGGGCGTCGTAATTTTATTTTGAGCTATAGTTTGTTTAGTTTTTTTTTTTTTGTTTTTTTTTTTTTTGTTTTTTTTTTACTACTTGTAAAAAGTGTCCAGGATTTCCGTGAGCACTGTAGGACGGATGCATAAAAGTACTAAGAAAGGAGCTTCAGTCAGTATCGGGAAGATCCGACATGCAGATTGTGTAAGCAGCAAGAAGAGGACATCTTCCATATGTTGCTGTACTGTCCTCTACTGACCGAGACCAGAATAAGTGAATATAAAGTGCTAAGAGACATTGTTAAAAATCATATCGGTGCTGAGTCCTGGAACGATTCTTTCTCCACGAAAGAGGATATTGCCCAGTTGATAATAGACTGCAGAAAGTTCTTCAATCTACTTTGTGACACTGACATTGTCCACAAGATAGAGAAACTGTCCAGAAACCTATGTTACAAACTACACAATAAAAGACTATCCCTCCTTCGTAAAATAGAAGATGGCTGCCCGGGTGGTAACACCTAATCTGTTGATCCCAAAAGATTTTCCAGTTTAGACCAAATACGCCCTAAGACTACCGACGAATACCTACCCTGGACACAGGGGTGCTCCTATACAGAGGAGGCTTATACAGATCAGAAGAAGAAGCTACATGTATCCATGCAGCTGCGCTACAATTTTCTTGTCTCATTTTTTTTATTGGAGTCATAATGTAGGTTGGTTGCAATTTAGGTGGCGCCTATTTCATATTATTTTGTACGGAGTGGTGGGCTACACCTACCCTCGAACCCACCCTAGCTCTCTCTCTTCTTTTTGAACCCTCGGCTGCACATATATATCCCTCTGTCATCATGTGTACCTTTCACCCTCAGCCGGTGGTAGGGGTGCATTGGGCAGAATCTATGTCTGTGAATAATGAAATGTATAGATCAAGGATTCTGATAAGCATGCATAAATGCACCAGTTGGATTAATAAAACGTGATTTCGACCGATTTTGGCGGAAATAAATTTTCCGCGACATATGCGGTATCAGGTAACCTAGACGGTAAATTTGACTCCCATCTTTTACCCTTCTATTACGTCACTCTTACCAACTTAGCTGTTTACAAATGGCTGCTAAACCCAATTAATTTCTGCATTTCGTTGATCGATTTTCTGATGCAAATTTAGCTAGTTAGTTGCGTCTCTTATCGGTGTATACTACTTTGTATTGTCGTCATATTAGAAGCTATTTTTTTCTCCTCACGATGTTCGCTTTTTCTATTTCATTTGTCCAGTAAATTTGTAATCAGAGAGCCAATTAACACGGAATACCTAATTTCGATAAGGATCAGATTTCGGCAAGTATTTAGTTTTACTATTTCGTCCTGGTGAATGATTGTCCTTGGATGTATCACCAGTAAACAATTCTAATTCTGATTCAGTTTGCTGAGGTGAATCATACCCTTCTTTTTTTTCTTATATTCAGGGCTGTGGAAATACCATGCCCGACTTGTCCTACTTGTCCCATTTCACCCAGGACAAGTGAAAAATTTCATTGTACTTGCCCTGGGACAACTATGAAGAAAGTATATGGTTTTCGTTTCAATTACAACAACTGATTTTTTGTTTTAGAAAAATACTTAGCAAACAGTGTGGACCCTGATCAGACTGCTCCTAGAGCAGTCTGATCAGGGTCCACATTGTTTGCCATTCCAGTTTATACAGTTACCTGGAAAAAGTTTTATATGTTGAAAGGCCAGGAGAAAGAGGTTTTGGTTTTTTTTTTCAGACATTTAGTACAGAAAAGATGCCTTTATTCACATTTTAAGGCTTTGAGGCTATTTAAAATGAGAAATGAGATTTGTTAGATATAAATGAGCTTTATGTTTGTGGCTGAATAAATCTTAAAATAATGCGTTTAACATATTTATGGTCATGGACAAGTAATTTTTTTTGGCGGACAAGTGGAGTTTCACTTTTTACTTCTTGTCCCTGGACAAGTAAGAATTTTTTCTATTTCCACAGGCCTGTTATATTTATTTGAGATAGATGAAACAAAAGATAAATATATTTGAAAGTTACATATATTTGAAAGTGACTAGAAGGAGAAATCAAGTGACTGTTTTCACACGGTCCATAGAAATACCAGAATGCACCAGAACACTGGAATGCAGCTGTATTTTCCGAAACACACTATAAAATATTGAGTTTTCCCATACAGATAATGGTTCTTTCAGTTTAAGTTTAAAATGAAGTGCCTATTTGGCTTTATTGACAAAAAGTGTCACTTGAGACCAATTTTGTCATAGTGTTGCTATTCATGTACGTTGTATTCTGTTACACAAATATGTTATCAAGTTGAAAATCAGACTCTTGACTGAAATTTTAAATCAAATTGAACATGTATCAAATTGAAAACATAATTAATTATCAGGGGTGTCCAAATCATTTTGTCTTGTAGCAAAAGTAAAATTTCTTGTAGCAAAACCACAATTTAAGGTCAGCCATATTGGCGCGCGGTACCGTTATAAAACTACTTATTCATATGCAGTAACACTACCATCCTAAGTTTAATATTTAGTGTAATTCACCAATACTGTTCATAGTGTTAGTGCTGACCAATCCATTGCTGAATTGCTGTAAAATAAACAATCTGATTATCTGGCATTCTCAAACCATCAACCCTCCCCACTTTTCCCTAAAACCTCAATATAAGCATCCAAATTGCACCTTGGATGATGATAGATGGGTCTGATTTGTTCGTTATTTTGATGAAAGCTGATACTTGTTTAAACCCTCAAAATCTGTCTATCTCAAAACCGAGTTATATTCTTCACTTTAATGAACATAACTGTCATTGGACCTGTCTATTTTCATTGAATATCAGATTAAGAACAAATATAGCTGCAAATTTGGGTCAGTAAACTTGTACAACATATTTCTGTCTTAGTCAGATGCTGAAGATCGCGGATTTCCCAAGTTTCATTTATAAATTCACTGGTTCTCGTTTCACATACGATACGTCGGAATTGGCGGGACCTGGATAGAAAAGCGCGGGACATTATTCTTAAAGTGATCGAACCGACTTTAATTAAAAAAAAAAAAAATTGCTGGCACCCGTGATGATTTCATGAAAGTATGATCTGATCAGCTTGCGCAAATTTTGCATGATCGGTATTTATGATGACTGTACATTACGTATCTGACTTGTTTGCTGAAAAAAATCGATTATGGAATCATTGTCCATTGGCGGCACTTGCATCTATTGCAGTCGTGCAAATCTATGACAGAAACAATGACCGGTGTCATAATCATAAAGCAGTGACGCAATACTCTCGGCAAAAGTTACCTGTTATTACAGGTAGAACATGTACCTTTACTGATGCGCTAGCCAATTTAACACCTCGTTGCGTCTTATCAGCGAATACCCCTCGGAATGACACAGCCAATATTGCACCCTGTTACGTAATTAGGTCACGGACAGTTAATCCTTTTGACTAGCCGGCGGGTAAGTAGTTACCGCAAAAAAGACAGTTCAGAAAAAATTATGACAGGAAAACTCAGTATCCGGGAGATTCTGAATACTGATTATTCACACAAATAAATAGAGGCTCACTACGGGGCAAAATAATCTGAGGCCAGGTGGGAAAATCGCAAATTTTTCGCGATTTTTCGGGAAAATCGCATTCAATTCGCAAAACCACCATTCGCATTTTTTGGAATTCAATTCGCAAAAAAGTGCGAAAATGCGACAAATGGACACCCCTGATTATCAACTTAACACTGACAAACATTAATATTCAAATCCTCAAACCTCCAACAATTTAAGAAAAAACCCATACATGTATATTGTGTTCTGGTCATTACATCCTAATAGCCAGGGGGTGGGGGCTGTTAAGGGGTGGGGGGGAGGGTGAGGGTTAGAGACTCACTGTATCTTAGGCACAGCAAGTGAAAGGCAGAGCCCATCACTCTCCTTTCGCTGCCTTGTCTTTTGTTCACACAGTAACTTGTGCTGAAATAAGAAATTAATGTTTTAAAGTTAATGACATCACAATAACCTAACAAACACTCAGTCCACTGTCTGTAAAGTCTGTAAATTACAAATCACAGCTTTTAATTTAAGCAGTATGACTGGCATTCTGGAGAAACTTAAGAAGGAATCTCTGGAAAAGAGAGGAAAGATAGACATAGTAGACTCATACCGGTAATGCTTTACAAAGGTCTGAAGGGTGCAGTAGGAATACCCATAAACAAGCTTGTTCTCCCAAGCATGCATACCAAGAATCATCATTCCGTTGCATAAATTGCAAACTCCGTTGGCTGTGACTGAAATTTACAAGTCCAGTTTCTTCCCCCAGACTATCAGAGATTGGAACTCCCTGGCAGATTCCTTTATTTTTGCTGCTGAGTGTGCAGAGGATTCAGTTACTAAGTTAACTTCTCTTGTAAGAGCTAGGAATCACAGGTCCTGGAGAATTATTGTCTTTGGATGTATCACCAGTAAACAATTTTGATTCTCAGATAAGTAGGGATTACAGGGATAGTTCAGAGACATTTTTTCTTATTTCTCAAGGAAAACATATGTTGTGATCCCTCAATATAATGAGGGATGACAGCATATATGTTTATATGAAAAAATAAGGAAAATTATTCCAAACTTATCCTTGCTACCCCTTCTTATCTGAATCACTGAATGTTTATTTCAGCTGTGCAATGTTTCAGTACTGATTAATCTCTAGCTGTCAACTGCACTGTGGGTGTATTATGGCTGTAAACTCAGCTTGGTAGACGAGTGAAGTGGAATACTGGTAGAGCAGCAGTTGTATAATCTGAGGGAGAAAAAAGTTAAACAAGATGAAGAAAATGGGGTAAGGAAGAAGAAAGTATTCCTTCAGGAAGTAAAGATAGTAACTTTTCTAATGAAGGCAGAGCTCTAGATAAGAGGGAGTATTTGGTGATAATTAGGGATAATTTTAGTTAATTCTGCATGAAAACATATGTTGTGACCCCTCATCTGAACCGTCTCGATGAGACGGTTCAGATGAGGGGTCACAATATATGGTTTGGATGAGAAATAAGAAAAATTATCCTTAATTATCATCAAATACTCCCTCTTATCTATAGCTCTGGAAGGGTAACAATATAGGTTTTATGAGGAAATGTGGAAAATTATGCCTAAGGCAGCTTATTGCCATTCTTATCTGGAACACAGATTCCATATTAAATATACATTTCCGACTCCAGAGTCCAAACAGTTGGCCTCTATAATCAGGCAGAACTAATTTATTTAATCTTTTCATAAAAGATAACTGTATAATGTTGTGGCCACTTAAAAAAACACCCAGTAGTGAGACAGTTCTACTGAAATGTCAGAATAAGTATTTGACCCGCGACACAAGAAAACCAACAAAGTGGTTGTGCGCCCTTGGAAGACTCAGATCAGCCTGGCAATCCACCCAGTCTGATCAGACTCTTTTCTAAGCACTAAATAAAGGGTAGCTAAGGGCCTAAGCTACCACCATGCGGATAGCGAAGACTCTGATGAGACTGGGGGTATGCCCAAGCTGATCTGAGTCTGTGCTGGGCGCACAACCACTTTGTTGGTTTTGTCATGTGGCAGCTCATTTATGAAAAAATGGCTGAAATTATTCTAGAATCCACCATAAAAACCCATCATTATCTGAAGCTCAATAAGAAAAATATGAAAACTGAAAACGTTATTATCCAGATGTGCATAAAGTCTCCCTATGGCCATGCACAAAGTACCTGATTTGGACTCTAGCAACCCTCTGCCCCTATGGTAAAAAGGGTATGGGAAGTCTTTATCATTTATATCTTTATGGGAATGGGAAGTCTTTATCTTTTATATGCATTTGTGTATTTCTTTTCCACAGTAAGAAGATGGCCCCGCCCAAGAAGAAAAAAATGGCGGGGCCCATGAACCTAGAAGAAATGACTGAAGCCTACACTAATGTCGACAGTCTTATCAATACCGACATGGCCGGTGCTGCGAACATGTCTGCCATGGACGATACACCAAACTTAGCAATATCAAGTATGGGAAACATGTCAAACGTGCCTGACCTGTCATCAAATGGGGCAAATATGAACGGAAATGGTAGTAAGATAGCTGAGAAACCTAAAAAGGTAAAACTTCATTTTTTTTTCCCTGGAAATGCATACTACAGTAAAATTCCTAATGATTAGGACAGACAAGTCTGAACAAACAGTGCCAACCCAGAGTCTGCAATGTTTGCCATTCCATCTGCATCTTTTGGATGCTTACTGCATTGTATCACCAAATTGCTCCTTATTTATGACAATTACAGTTATTATTTAAGGTGCTCCAATTTTTAGGATTTTTATGGTAAAAGTCAAGACTTGAATTTTATCTCCCCTCAAGTTCACTATGAAAAAAAGAGTCGCCCCATTTCCGCACTGTAGAAAAACAGTACCAAAAAGTAAACAGATACCCCCTTATTGAGAGTGTACTGATGAAACATAATCACACTAGGTTAACTATGTTTTCAAGGATGTTACGAAATGAAAAAGAGCCGTTACAAAATGGAAAAGAGTCATAGTTATCAAACGACCTGGTCATCAGGTCGTTTGGTAACTATGATTCTTTTTCATTTTGTAACAGCTTTTTCATTTCGTATCAGCCCTTGTATATACATAGGGGTGATAATGGTAGGTCCAAAGCTGACTGGCATTGCAGTATTAGGATCTGTGGCCACATTCGTGAGGCTGTGGTTTTTATGGATATTTATTAGCTCACCTGAGCCGAAGGCTCAAAGGTGAGCTTATAGTATAGGCAGGCCTCCGTCGTTCGTCGTTGTCCGTCGTCGTCGTCCACACTCTTTAAACATCTTCTTCTCAGAAACCACAGGGCCAATTGAAGTCAAATTTCATATGGAGCATTTACAGGATGGGGGAACGAAAGTTGGTATATTTGGTCCAGGTCACATGACCAAGATGGCTGCCATGCCCATATATGGTAAAAACCATAAAAAATCTTCTTCTCCAGAACCACTGGGTTGATTGCCTTGAAACTTGGTATGTAGCATCTGGGACTCTAGTACTACAAAGTTTATATAAATGATGACCCTGGGTTGACCTTGATCTATTTTATGACAAGGTCAAAATTGGTCCCTAAGGCTTTTGAATGGGAAAAAACTGAAAAAGTGCATTTTTCTGTTGCCACTGTACTCTGTGATATGGAAATACAGCAAAATTCAACTCCTCTGAATTTAAAAGGTCAAGGTCATTTAGTGACCTTGGCCAAATGTCAATTGTCCATTATTTGTTAACATTTTCAAAGGACTTCTCCTCTGAAACTACTGGGCCAATTTCATTTAAATTTCATAAACAGCCTTGATATAAAGGGAGAAAGAAAGTTTTATATACTTGGTCCAGGTTACATGACCAAGATGGCTGCCATGTCTATATATGGTAAAAACCTTAAAAAATCTTCTTTTCCAGAACCACTGGGCTGATTGCCTTGAAACTTGGTATGTAGCCTCTGGGACTCTAGTACTACAAAATTGATATAAATGATGACCCTGGGTTGACCTTGACCTATTTAATGACAAGATCAAAATTGGTCCCTTAGGCTTTTGAATTGGAAAAGCTGAAAAAGTGCATTTTTCTGTTGCTATTGTGCTCTGTCACATGGAAATGCAGCAAAATTCAACCCCTCTGAATTCTAAAGGTCAAAGTCATTTAGTGACCTTGGCAAAAGGTCACCTGAGGGTCCTCTGTCAATTTTTAAAAGACTCCTCCTCTGAAACGACTGGGCCAATTTCATTTAAATTTCATAAACGGCCTTCAGGCAAAGGGGGAAAGAAAGTTTATATACTTGGTCCAGGTTACATGACCAAGATGGCCACCATGTCAACTTAAATTATAATGCAAATGAACTAATTTTTTCAACAGTTCAGAAATTCATTGAAGAAACTAAACGTTTTGAATGAGGAGCGCAGGTTCTCTCTCTCTCTCTCTCTCTCTCTATCTCTCTCTCTCTCTCTCTCTCTCTCTTGATTCTCTTTGTTTTGTTTACCATTCTAGTACGTATATTACTCTTATACAAAGAAGCGCATACTACTTTTTATGTGTTTGATGTAGCTAGTTACTTTGTTACTTTGTAAAACCGTTATTACTTGTTTAGGATATGTATATGTAACAAAATTATTTGTAGTATTGCACAATCACAACTATTTGTTTATTGCAAATTAGTACTTTGGGGAAACAGATTTATATAAGTCTTTTGACTTCTTTCTGGATCCCATTTGTATATATTGTATGTTTTGAATTTAGTTCATGTAATAGAGTTTACACAAATAAAATACGTTTAAACTAAGATGGCCACCATGCCCATATGTGTTTAAAACTTGAAAAAATCCTTTTCTCCAGAACCACTGGGCTGATTGCCATGAAACTTGGTATGTAGCATCTGGAACTCTAATACTACAAAGTTTATATAAATGATAACCCTGGGTTGATCTTGACCTATCTTGACCTATTTTGTGACAATGTCAAATTTGGTCCCATAGGCTTTTGAATGGGAAAAGCTTAAAAAGTGCATTTTTCTGTTGCTATTATGCTCTGTGATATGGAAATGCAGTCAACTTCAGCCCCTATGAATTCAAGAGGTCAAGACCTTGTACTTCATCAACAAGCATTAAATCTTAGATGCATTTGAAATTCAAACATATTGTACAATTTGCCTTAGACTTATGTGCTGAGGTTGAAAGGATTCAGGTGAGCTACAGGACCAATGGTCCTCTGGTTCAATTAAGTTACACATCATGCATGGTCTGACAAAAACCAAAACAAAACATGATTTAATAATTATGAAAACCATCTAATAAACCATAAGGGTTTGAATACTGCCAGTGACATTAAAAAGCCGCAGTTTGTTGGTTTTGTAATTTCTAAAATAGAACAAAATAAAAGAGTAGACCCCATTTCAAAGAGCTACCTTATCCAGAGAAGCAAACAGGAGTTCATGCAAGTTAAATATAACATAAATTCAGAAAAGACGCAGGGGGTGTTTATAAAAGCAGGAGCATTGTTAGGATTCATACAGTATTTCAAAGCTCTGTTACCTAGCTAATCATATGCAAATGTCGTGATAGCAATATTACTGTCAGCAAATTATATTGTTGTAACCAAAGCTCCAGCTAAGGTGGGATTTTAAAGATAATTCTGAGATAACTTTTCTAATTCATTAGTATAAACTAGTGTAATTTAGTTACACTATATTATTGTATGGCCCAGTGAGGAGTCACACTACATATATGTTTTTATCAGAAAGATGGATAATTATCACGGTTACCCTTTGCTTAATTGGAACACTGGTTGCAGCACTTTCAGAGCTCTAGATAGGTGGGATGTTGAGAAAAATATACTGTATTAATCCGAATAACGCCCCTGCTCTAATAAACACCCCCTGCCTCTTCTCCGAAAATAATGTTATATTAACTTGCATGATTTCCTGTGTGCTTCTCTGGATAAGGTAGCTCTTTGAAATGAGGTCTATTCTTAAAGGAAAGAATTTGCTCCTAGAGGAGCAAATTCTTTCTTTTAAGAGTTGACCCCTACTGACAAGGGTTGCAAAAATAGTATAGTTGCTTCCTCTGAAAGTATTCCAATCACCTTTGTATTGCTTATTAAAAGTATTCTGGTAGTTGCTGATTTACTTCATTTTAGGTTCTAAATAATGGCCCCTTTTTCAAAATGCAACACCCCAGGGCATTTAATAGGATAAATACGGTATGTTATTTGTTATAGAATTTCGTTATACTATGACCCCACATGGCATGATTCAAATGTGGGGTCATACTATATGTTTTTGTGTGGAAAATATGGAAAATTCTTTCTAAATTATCCCTGTTATCCGTTCTTATCTGGACCACTGGTTGCAACCCCACTGTTTTATTACAGGTTATGATGAAAGGAAAAGTCCCTTCAGGCAGCCGAGCTGTAACGAGTCCCAAGGTTAAAGCTAAAGAGATCATACTCGGGAGAGAAGACCTGTATGACAGTAACCTGGAACAAGACTTCTACCCATTACACTTCGTGAAGGTTTGTATAAGCATGAAGCAAAAAAAAATGTTTCTCTTTTAACCCTTTTTTGACCAGTGGACTTGTCCATTCTTATCATTCAGATAATCCCATTACTAGTTTTAGGGGTTTCTGGTGAATATTTTCACTTTTATTGTACTTTGCATAGAAATTCCTGTAAGCAAACAATGTAGACCCTGATCAGACGCTGTGTTTTGCGGCGTCTGAACTGGGTCTGCACTGTTTGCATAATGTCCCCAAAACGGGTATCCGGTCTAAAA
Organism: Ctena decussata; assembly: GCA_963989385.1. Classification (NCBI taxonomy): domain Eukaryota; kingdom Metazoa; phylum Mollusca; class Bivalvia; order Lucinida; family Lucinidae; genus Ctena; species Ctena decussata. The sequence goes on along the minus strand of OZ022510.1, from coordinate 10,969,203 downwards.
AGGGTTAAGATGTATTCATGCTGGAATTATAAACAGTATAGACCTACTGTATCCTAATAAACACCTCCTGCCTCTTTTTCAAAAATAGTGAACTCTTGTTTGCTTATCTGGATGAGGTACCTCTTTGAAATAGGGTTTTCTCTTAAAAGAAAGAATTTGCTCCTACAGGAGCAAATTCTTTTTACTAAGAGTAGACCCCTACTGAGTAGGAGGAAAACAAAGTAGCATAGTTTCTTCCATTAACCTTAATACTGTTTATTACAGGCTTTTGGTAGTGGCTGATGTACTACTTTTTAGGCTCCAAACATTGCCTCCCTTTCAAAAATGCAATGCTCCCGGGGCATTTAATAGGTATATCAGACTGCTCCTTCAGGAGCAGTCTGATCTGGTTCTACACTTGTTTATTAGGCTTCCTTTTCTCACAGCTTATAGTGAATGGGTATGCCTTCATGTTTTTCTACGATTTTCTCACAGGGAAACAACTTTTGTGACTTCCTGTTTGCCTCCCTGGTCAGCTTAGATGATATAGCCCTCCCAAAATGGGGTCTTCTCATAAAGAAAAGAAAAGAATTTGATCCTAGGGGAACAAGTTATTTCCTTTAAGTTGGACAAACTGCACAGAGCTGATTGACATATTTGAGATACTTTTGGAAAAAGACAACCCTGTCTTACAGCTGAATAAATTAAGTAGGCTTGAGTGTCTCCCAAGGCCATATATGCCAATTCCCACATTAGTAGCTTGGGTTATGAAAGCTCGGAATATTTACACTGGAGTAATCCTTCCTCCATCCTCATTTTTTTTGACAAGGGATTCAGCACCCAGGAATACTGTAATGTGCCTAAATTTCGGGACATCTAAAATCATTAATTTTCCATTTGGAACAAATGGAAAATTAATTATTTTGGGTGTCCCAGTACCTATGCACATTACGGGTTTATACTTTAATAATAGAATGACTCTTTTGCCACAGGGGTAGGAAATAATTTAAGGGCTCTAGTTTTGAGATGTTCCATATGTGTTAAGTTGTCTGGATACACCTTCATTCTTCTCCGCCATTTGTTCAAAGGGACACAACTTTTGTTATTTCATTGCTGCTTCCCTGGATAATGAAACCCTTCAGAAATGGGGTCTACTCTGGAAGGAAAAAATACAGTGACCCTATTTACAACGACAGCATTAATTTTGTTCCCAAAAATTTTATGGTTAAACTGAATTTGTTGTTGTAAAGCATATTGTCGTGTATATTTTAGAACAATTTGACCATTTTTTGCTTATCAAAATGAAGTTATAAAGAATTTTGCTGTTGTAAAGAGTGCCGTTGTAAAGACTGTAAAGACTGTACTCTTAGTGTAGCAATGTTTTTTTTTCTTCTTTTTTTTCCTTTAAAAGTTGAACCCTATTAGAAAGGGAGGCAAGAAAGAAACTGGTGGAGTTGCTCCCCTTATGAGTGCTCCCATTTACCTTAATTTTGCATTTCTTTCTATATTTCAGTCAGTCATATCAAAAATCAAGAGCAAGGCTTCAGATGGTGCGGAAATAGTTCTAGATTATACTGGTGTAGAGCAGATGTCAGATCTTGTGTTTTATTTGTTCCTCACGAGTAGCGAAGATTCATTGAAGAAAGTCACGACTGTAGATCTGACTGGTTGTCTCAGAATTACAGACCAGGGAGTCATTTGGATGGCCTCTGCTTTTACTGGCTTAAAAACGGTACTGTGAAGACATCAGCTATGCTCATGCATATTTATCTTGCTGTGAGGCAGGGCTTCCCCACTTTGAAACAATCTTAAAAATCTAGATTCATCTACATTTGTAACAAGATGGATTTAGATTTGAGGATTTGTTTTGTGGTGGAAGGAAACATCTTGTAGCAGAATCAAAAGAAACCTGATGCACTTGTTTGGGTCATTTTAGCCGAGTTTTATACATGCAGTTAAATAAATACATTATATGAGCCGCGACACGACAAAACCAACAACGTGGTTGTGTGCCCATTGCAGACTCAGTCTGGGCATTCGCCCAGTCTGACCAGAGTCTTTGCTATCCTCCTGGAGGTAGCTTAGATCTTTAGCTTCCCTTTAAGCGCTTTGCAAAGAGTCTGATCGGACTGGGTGGAAACCCAGGCTGATCTGAGTCTGTGCTGGGCGCTCAACCACTTTGTTGGTTCTCTTGTGCCGCGGCTCATAGTAGGTTTTACTACCACTCATTCAGTTACACCAAATGTTATAGTACTATAAAGATCGAGCACCCACTGATATTTTCAATGTTAAGCCTGCAAAGCATCTGTCAATTTGAATACAAAGCATCAAGCCAGATTTGTGAGATTCAGAAAAAAAGAAAAAAATAATGATGAGATTCTAGTTTCTGTATGGAATAAAGAAAAGAATGGCTTTATCATATCATTTTACATGGAAGATTTTAATTTATGATAGGAGATCATTGTCTCTTAGGATTGATTTTTGTCTCCTGAGTACAAGAAAGCAAGATATAGCCTTAGGTAATACATAAGTCGACTCTCGATATCTCAAACACTGATATCTGAAAGTACCTAATATATCAAAGAATAGACTTTAGACTAATTTCCTATTCTTGTTAACATGTCAACTCATGTTATCTAAGACTACTGATATCTCATAGTAAATTTTCTGGAACCAGAAAATTTCTTTGAGATATCAGTAGTTTGGGATGAAGTTTGACTTTGAGATATTGAGAGTTTACTGTACTTTTCTTGTGTTGGTGTCAACTTTATTAGCATTTTCTGGTGCTCTGTTTTCATCACAGTGCTCAAACAGGTCAGACATACCATATTAATCCTAATAAATGCCCCTGCTCTATTAAAAGCCCCCTCCTACTTTTCCAAAAAAAATGTTCCAAGAATTTCTATTTGCTTCTCTAGATGAGTTGCCTTTTAAAATGGGGTCTGCTCTAAAAGGAAAGAATTTGCTCCTGGAGGAGTAAATTATTTCCTTTAAGAGTTGACTAGAGGAGTAAATTATTTCCTTTAAGAGTTGACCCCTACTAAGAAAGGAGGCAAAAAAGAGGTATTTTGGCAGTGGCTGAATTACTACACTTTTGGCTCTAAATAACTCACCCCTTTAGCAAAATGCAATGCTCCCAGGATGTTTAGTAGGATTAGTACAGTATTAAAATTTTGAAGAAGTCTAATTGTGTAAAAGAAGATACATTTATTGTCCGTTTGCTCCCAAGTGCAAACAGGGTTTTGATTATTTTCTCTGCAAACTGCTGGGGATGCCATTTGCATTTGGGAGCAAATGGACTATACCCGATACCTCAAAAATTAAAAAAAATTGGGACACCTAAATATTAACATAATTGTCCCGAAAATGGAACAGTTTGGTCTTACAAGGCAGTGATATGTCAAAAAGATGCAGATGGAATGGCAAACAGTGTAGACCCTGATCAGGAGCAGTCTGATCTGGGTCTGCATTGCTTGCTCAGACCCAGCTGTACCAGTACATGTATTTAAAATATTTACAATAAGAGAAGTTTGACTACCTATAGATCCATTGTTTTGTTTTAGGTGAAACTAAATGGCTGTAAACATGTTACCGAGACAGGCCTATACCAGATCTTAAAGTTGTGTAAAAGTCTTCATGAGCTCAACATCCAGGGGACAAGTGTCTCAATTCTGCCAAAAGACATCCCCAAATATGCAGTGAACATGCATGGGTACCCAGTGATATCACCAGAAAGGGAGATTTTCAATAAAGGAGGATTCAAATTGTTGCAAGGTTTGTCAATGAAATATGTGGCAAAAGTTTAGTATATGATCATTAGGGCTGCAGACAAAAGCACTTCCAGGGAAAGGGCCAGAAATTACTTAGAAAATACAGTGTACTGCCATTTTTTACAGCAAGAGTAGTACAGATGGGGAGTGGGGGGCTGAAAATTTAGAAAACAATGACTACCATTTCTTGGAGTAAGAGTAGTTAAAGTTTCCTAGGCGATAATCTCCAAAGAAAAGTACAGTCCTGCCCAAGGAGGTACTTTTATCTGGAATGGCCTTACCTGAAATGTATAGGACATATCATACATTTACAATTGTTTGCTGTGTATTAATATTACCAACTTTGGTGTAAACTCAGTAAATACACAGTTCTGTTAGGACTTAAAAGGGAAAACTACAAGAGCAGGAGTATTTATGCAGTCTTAATTTTTTAAAACTATTAATTGTTATCCCCTCATAACAATATGTTAACCTGTGGCTATTAATCCAGGGGTCACATTTTTGATCCCTTAGTCTTCCAGTGTTTTAAATGAGTTATATAAAACCATGGATGCCATCTCTGTAAGACCTTTGTGTTGATGGGATATCTAATCTGAGTTAAACACTTTTCACAACTTATATAAACTTAATTTTCAAGTTTTTGGGCTCCCTAATGACAAATCATTCTGGAGCTCTATGGCTCATGTCAGAGAATTGCCTGAACTATATAGTAAATTTCACGTTGTGATAAATTGAAAATATCTTGGCATACTGTTTTCCAGCCCCAGGTTATCCAAAGACAGCAGATGAAGATATTGTAAAACTGTGCATAATTCATGGATCAAAGTCCACCAAGAGCTTGATCAAGCATCTCACTGTGGAATATGTGAATGAACTGGAACCTTTGATTGTGAAATATAATTTCAAGGTCAGATCGAACTACACAGCAAATATTGTGGAATGTGATGAGGTAGGATATCTCTTTATAACTTGCCTGTCATTAGTGGTGGAGTATTATGTTTTCAGGCTGTCTGCCTGTGTGGGCATCCGTCCTTATGTGGCACATACAACCATCTATATCTGATATCTGCCCAGTAACTTGAGTGATTATTTTCAGATTTCTTTCAGATTTTGCACATGTGTTTGTATTAAGAACTTCTTGCTTGGGGTTTTTAATGGGCAAGTTTTAGCTTGCCTGAATGAAGTTCAGGAAGAGCTATTGCACTACCCCCGGCTTCGGCCGCAGCGTCAGCGTTAGCAAAATGTTAAAGTTTTACGTTAAAGTTAAAGACCCACTGATGACCTTCAGCTTGCAAAAAGTGAATTGGCAGGGTTACGCAGACAGTGTCAGGCTGCTCATTTATCTAACTGCATAATGAGTGACTGTTGGAAGACTTGCAATTCTTAAGTGAATATTCAAATTACATTATTACAGTAAATGGGTAACACTTTCAGGGGAAGTTACTTTGCCATTTTCATTTTTGCCTCCCTTCTCATTGGGAGTCATTTTGTTTTAGGGAAGAATTTTGGAGCAATTTTTTTCCTTTAATAGTAGATCTTTTTAGAAGGGGTTAGTTGTCCAGGGTTGCAAAATGGAATTCACAAAAGTTGTCTATCTTCATAAAAATAGTGGAAAACATGGAGGTATATTCATTTTACCGTATACCCGGTAATTTGCGCAGTTTCAAATTTTCATGGATTAAGGGCAAAAACATAAACATTTATTTTCATGATTTTTAATTTTCGCGGTAAGCAACACACGCAAAAAGCAAAATTTCATTTTCACTTGAGCCAGTTCTTTCATTAACCTGTGGCAGGGCCGCAGTTCAATGAAAGAACTGGCTAAAGTGAAAACTGTACCAGAATGTACCGAAGCAAACAGAAACAAAATATATGGACACTGTGCCTACTGTAAATACTTTGTAAGAAACAGGAAAATATTTCGCGATTTTAATATTCGCGGTTTCTAAGTGACCGCAAAATACCGCGAAAAATGAAACACAGCAAAAATTATCGCGTATACTGTATTTAATCAAATCTATGTACAATATTTCTTTTCCTTTTTCAGACAATATGTGATTTGTTCATCACAAAAAGGACCCTGTATACCTTGCCTGTACAAGTCACCAGTAGTGAAGTCAAGACAGAAGCTAAGAGATTGTTTGGGCTGATGTGTTATATTATAGCCAAGGTAAAATACTGTCAACTTTAGATATCTAAAAGTTGAAGTTCACCTCAAACTACTGATATCTCAAAGTAAATTTTCTGGTTTCAGAAAATTTACTTTCAGATACCAGTAGTTTGAGATAACAGAAGTTGAAATGTAAAGAAATACTAGGAAGTATGTCCGAATGATATTTTTTGATACAAGAGGGTACTTTGAGATATCAGTATTTGAGATAATATTTAACTGTATCTGTGATATTTTGAGCACATACATAGAGTGGTTATAAGTGTTTTTTATGAGATAATGATGTGCTGCTAACTTCAATGCATTTCTTCTTTTAGCTCAAAACTTATTGTGTGAAAAGAATAAAAAAGATATTTCTCAAAAGTAGCACCAATACCCAGCTAAATTATTTGCACAATTTATATGTAGTTTTTATACCCTGCCACACTTCAGTGGTGGGGTATTATGTTATACCAGGTGTCCGTCTGTCCGTCCGTCGGTGCTCACCATTTCCGATCGATAACTTAAGTACATATATTTATTCACGGAATTTTTTCAAATTTTGCATACATATTGTTATTGGCGATGAGTGGTATGGGATTGTTAATGGCCAAAATCCGTCCATTTTTAACAGAGTTACTGCCCTTTTTCGTATGGGAAAAATGGTTTCTGGCCTGTTATTCTTTTACTGTTTACGATATCTGAATGAAACTTCACAGATATGTTTCACATCAAAGGTTACATATTGTGATTAAGGACCGTCACTCTGACCTTCCCAGTTTGTGAGTTATCCGGCCTTGATAGGTCTGAAAAAAGGTTTTTGACCTGTTGTTCCTTTACTATATGGAATATCTGAATGAAACTTCACAGATATATTTCACGTCAAAGGCTGCATATTAATTTGTTACTAAGAACCGTCACTCATACCTTTCCCGTTCATGACTTATCTGCCCTTGATTGAACTGAAAAATGTTTTTTTACCCATAGTTCCTTTTACTATATGGAATATCTGAATGAAACTTCACAGGTATGTTTCACATCAAAGGTTACCTATTGTGACAAAGAACCATCACTCTTACTTTTCGAGTTCATGAGTTATCTGCCCTTGATAGGTCTGAAAATGGTCTTTGACCTGTTGTTCCTTTTCTATATGGAATATCTGAATGAAACTTCACAGCTTTGTTTCACATCAAAGGCTTCATATGGTGACTAAGAACTGTCACTCTGACCATTCCATTTTATGGGTTATCCGCCCTTGATTGATCAGAAAAACGTTTTTTTATTTGTAGTTCCTTTACTATTTGGAATATCTGAATGAAACTTCATAGATATGTTTCACATCAAAAGTTACATGTGACAAAGGACCATCACTCGTACCTTTTCCAGTTAATGAGTTATCCCCCCTTGATAGATCTGAAAAAAGGTATTTGACCTGTAGTTCCTATACTATATGGAATATCTGAACGAAACTTCACTGGTATATTTAACACCATAGAATAAGAAACAGAGTCTCTCAGCTGAAAGAAATGCTTTACAGCCTGATCTAAATCTACACTGGTCAGAATGCTCCACCCTGGTCAGAATGCTCCACATTGTTGAGTGGTTGATATTAATATTTATTTACAGTAAGGACATCATATCTCTGTTTATCCCAGTTCTGCGGATATTTAGCAATTATATATTTTATTTAGTTGATATTCTGCATTGCCGACTACCTTCACCTGACAGTTAGATATTTTTTGTTGTGGTTTTTGTAAGGTTCACCACTAATGTTTATGAAAGGTACCGTAATTCTTCGGCTATAAGGCGAGTCGTTTATAAGACGGGGGGTAGTTTTTGGACTGTCTGGGCAAGTATTTAGCTTAGCCTCGCCAATAAGACGGGCCTATCTTTTTGCCAATACCCCAAAGGTCATCACCAGTCGCCGATGTCTATGTAAATTTAAACTGGTTATGCAGTTACCTTAATGTGCAAAAATATCTTGGACTACATACCTCATTATGTACCCTATATATATTTCCATAAGTTATCCACATTATGCTTTGCAGCCTAACTCAGATGTACACAACTGGAGAAAATATATTCATGTATTCCAATTTGCAATTTGAAGATGAAAGGATCCATACTAAACAGATTTTTTCCACAGGCCAAATATTTAGCGTAAATACAGGCAAGCCTTCCTGTATCCAAACTACTAGCACGTGGTCAGTCTAACACACCAGTACTTCAACAAACAAATTGTGTCACCTCAAGGTCATTGACCGCTTTGATCTTTTTGTGTACTAGTCCAATACCCCATCTCAAATTACATAATTGAGCCAGACAGGTTTGACAAGTTGGGATTACCGATAAGTAAAGAGAAAAGTGCCAATTATGTTTACATCTAGGTTGCAGGAAAATACCTGAGAATGTTAAGGAAAATAAAAAACTGGGATGATATTGTTACACATTGTTTGCGGATTTGGAATTCAAAAGAAGATGCGGATTTGGAATTCAAAAGAAGAGATTAATCAAGGCACACAGTAATAAAATTCGGGTTTGCCAGACACAATCACTGTTCGCATAAGGTATTATTTCATGTGATTGATACCTGATGTATTGTGTATGTCTCAACACCTGGACATAACTTGCGAGGGGGAATAGACTTACGCATTGGACAGTGACCAGCTGCATTCAGGGACTTTGTGGAAAATAGCCATGGTGTCCAAAGCCTCGCCTATAAGACGGGTGCAAATTTTTGGGGTCATTTCGGCGGGAAAAATCCCCGTCTTATTCTTATAGCCGAAGAAATACGGTATGAAAGATGTTTTTTTTTCTTCAATTTCTGTTATTTTTATGATGCACCTCTGAAAATTTTGCTCACTTGTTTATGAAGAATGGCTGGAAAATGCAGACTTTTTGCTCTTTTGCAAACACTATTAATACTCTGTATCCCACAGGTTCACAATGCAGCATTTATAGTTGTGGCTTTAAGCGAAGACAATGGAAAGATGTGCTCCTCTTCAGAACTGAAGGCAGAATTAACCAGTTTGATCACTGCAGAGAAAGGCAGTCTTACCAGGGAATTACTGTCATTAAAAGAAATTGAGTAAGTCAGCTGTTCAGTCTTCAAGATTCTATTAGAGTTACTTCAAGCACTGTGTTGAAAATTTTACTCCAATACACTTTATAGGGTAGAGTCAGGTAACTTCGGACAGCGGTAAAATTCGGACCTACCATTGCTAACAGTGAAAATCCAGATGAGCCGTCTCATCAGGATTTTCACTGTTTGCCCAGCTATTTTTGTTTTAATTCCAAACAACTGACATATAAAGGAAACAATGTCACTGTCCGAATTTACCTGCTGTCAGAAGTTATATGACTGTACCCTAAAAAGTGTATTGGAGTAAAATTCTAAAGGCATCTTTAATACAGTGCTTGAAGTATTAATAGAACCTTGAACCTTAATGACAGATAGTTTCTTTGCTGTCACAGTTGCTTTTTTGGAAATTGGCTATTACTGCTGTAGTCTTCCACTCTCAAATAGAGTGATAGTTATATGATTACGCAGTTTCGTAAAAGTTAAATGAGAAATGTCATAATATTTTCGTACTTTTTTAGTGAATGACATTTTTGTCCAGAAAATGTAATGAAAGAGTTAAAAATTAATCTGCATTGTAATCTTAATCATTGAAGATCATTGAAGCATCTAGGTGATCTAGACTAGTTACAATGTAAAAACCCTGACTGCCGACAGTAGGCTGTACTAATTACCACAACACATGTGTCTATGTTCAGTTACAATACAGCATAAAATTTAGTTGAAACTAGCAGCTGGGTTTCAGGAATTACATGTGTAGGGGAGATAGCTCATTTATGCAAACAGACTGTACTTTGTATTGGAGCTGAATCGTAGAAATTGACTAAATGCATGCTAACTCACGAGTAGTTTGTAATTATTGTAAACTGGCAAAATCCTGCAACTTGCCGTATACACTTGTACCATGACTTTCCTGATAAAATCTGATATTTCAGGGCTATTTCATGGCTATTGGCCCTTTGAAATTGTTTCTCTGTTAGAGAAAGTGGAGAACAGAATGTGTTAAAATATTCGAGAACTATCCCTTCATTGTCCCAGTTTATCTGGACCTCTGAATTTATCAGTAAAAGCCCACCTAATCAGATTTTAGGTCTATTCCTATTTATTCTGATGAAGATTCTTCAACATATCTTTATTAGCTTTATCATATTGTGAATTCATAGACTAAAGTACAAACAATCTGAATCTGCCCTGTTTGGAAATTCGGCTATTTTCATTTTTGGTGCTTTAAAGATTAAAGGCTTACTGTACTTGGGAATCAGAATTTTCTTGGCTGTGTTTCCTTTCAGAAAACTAAAAACAACATTCCCAGAACAAGAAACATGGAAAGGAAAATGTATACTCGCCAAAGCTCTTGACAATCTTTTTGTCGAATATTGTGATGTGAACATGAAGCAGCCTTACAAGGTATGATGTCTGTGTCTACTATAATGGCACAGACTATGTGGGCAGAAATGCCTGAGTGAACAAGAGAAAACCAGGCCCCCGAGGTTATAAAACTTGAGTACATTCCCAAACTCAAAATAAAGCATACAGATTGGCTGCTTCCGAGCACAGGCTCGGAAGCAGCCAATCAGTGTGCTTTATTTTGAGTTTGAGACTATTCTTAAGTTTTATAACCTCAAAATAAAGCATACTGATTGGCTGCTTCCGAGCACATGCTCGGAAGCATCCAATCAGTATGCTTTATTTTGAGTTTGGGAATGTACTCAAGTTTTATAACCTCGGGCCCAGATTAGACTGCCAGATGCATTTAATTTATGCATGGATGGTTTGGAATACTAAGAATTTTTGGGGTATTCATGGTCATTTGCATTGGATACTGTTAATGTTTGGCAGTTTCCATGACAACCATAGAGACTGATCAGAAGATAAGAAGTGGTAAGGAAACAATAACAAACAATGAGCAAATATAAGTATGGATTTAGGCGTCAACCGGTTTTGGTCATTTGCTGACCTTTTTCAAGACCAAAGAGACTACTGTCAGATATTTATAATGAAATTAAAGATGACATTTATTTCTGATCATAAATCAAGATATTTTAGATCATTTTGAATTTCAGATCTGTGGCTTTGGCGGTCTAAGCCTGCCCAGGAATAGTGTGGTTAGGTTAACTGACTGTCCCGACATGACCATAGCTGTTTACCGTGGATGTTAAGCATCAAATCAATCAATCAGTCAATCATTTCAGATCTGTGACTTTTATTCAGCTGTAAAATGGAGATTTTCTTCCTCTAAACAAAATATCAGAATTTGTCTTTTAATTGCACTTTAAGATCAGTTTTCTTTACCAAAGTGACACCAAAAATATAGATTCATCTAAGATAGATATACATTTGTGGTGTTGTTTTGGAGGGTAAAAACCAGGGCCGAGTTGTTCAAAGCATCGTTAGCCTAACGAGCTCGTTAAGAGGTCTATTCGTTAGGTGTTTTACAACTTCATAATCAAATACACTTTTATTTTTTGGTGAAAAAATGTGAGAAACTTTTGCATTGCAAAAGCTTCTCACATTTTTCAACAAAAAATATTGGCATATTTGAGATATTAACTTTTGAAATTTTAACAAAACGTTAACTAACGACATTGTTAATTTTGAACAACCAGCCCCAGACTTGTATTGAATGAATGCTGTAAATATTGGCTTTATGATATACAATGATACATAATGGCGTGCTACACTGAGGTCCTTGTCCTTACCTGGCGTAAAGCAGCATTCATGGTTATGAAAGATTATTTGTACTAGTTTATTGTCTTGCATTACTTTTCCGATGTCAGCATCCGCAGTAAACTTTGTGTCATTTTTCTGGTTTATCAAATGTGTCAGTTTTCTGTCAGTTATGTCAATTGTATCAATTTTCTGGTTTATTTTGTGTCAATTTTCTGGTTTATCTCCAATTTGTGTAGCCAGACATTCCCTTCCGAGGAAGTTTAGTGCATAGAAAGAAATATTTTGAAAATTATCATCACATTTTCGTTAATTCTTTTTCAGGAGTCAGACCCTTTACAGACATCCATTATCAAAGGTATGAAGGCCATCTGTGATTTGTACCCAGAATTCCAAGAAATTGCCCAACCTGTGTTTGCCTATGCCATGTCGGACAGCATTCAGAAAACTCTCAAGGATGGTGTGTTGTCGCTGGAGACCTCCAAACCAAGCAACTTCAAGATGATGGAGTTTCTGGCTATAATGGTACTGTATAGACCCTTATTTGCTTTATTGGAACACCTAAAAACAATCAATTTTCCATTTGTTCCGGAACAAATGGAAAATTGGTTACTTTTAGGTGTCCCAAAATATATATATAGGCACATTATAGGACACAGTTTTTGTCTCCCATTTTAAGGGAAGTCACTTTTGAAAGAAAAAATCTTTTTCTTAGCGGTGCTTGAATTTCTTCTTACAGGAAGCCACAAATTTGCTCTCTTCATTGAGAGAACAGCATGACCATTTGACCATCAAGCTAAATGATGCAAGGTCATAGTGAATTTCTTTTGTGGTTTGGAAATTTGAATATTTTGAATTTCCAGATATTTAAATAAAAAAAGTTGAGATAAAATACAAATTTAATCCCTAGTAAATTATTCAGTGATTTTTTTAATGAGTTGTAAAAGATAACTCTTCATGCTATTGTGCTAAGGATGTATATGTATTAAAAAGGGAATTCAAGCCAATAGCATTAAAACTAGTGCTACCATGTACAAAACTGATGACTTCAAAAATTTTATACCTTAAAATATCATCAACTTACGCACCAGTCATTTGCTACCACGGCCCCCATTGGGCCGGGGATAGCGGGAGCATAGCGGGGCTTAAGTACTATGTTTATACATAAGAAGTGTCCTGGCAGTGCGGTGGATAAGCTGGGCTTTTGATTCCTGCCAAAATAATGGGGAAAATAGCGGAATGTGTTTTCAACGAAGTTTACTGCGACACATTGTCAGAATATAGATTTTCAAATTTATATGATCCCCTGGTGGGCTGAGATCTTTACCAGGGATTTGACATAAACAATGTCCCCACAGTGCAGGGCATATACCAGGGCTTTACATAGTGAAAAGTCAATATCCCTGCTGGGGGCTGTGGTTGCAAATGACTGGTGCATTATTTGTTCTTTATTTGCAACCAAATTTTTGGGATGTTACCCCCTCCATCAATATTTTCTGTAGAGTAGAAAGAAATGTAAATAGAAGACAGAAGAGCAAACCCTAGTGAAAGGGGGATGAACAGGAGTAATATCCTGAATACTTGGTTGCAAATACAGTAGAACTTCGATGGCTCGAACCCTGATGGCTCATTGACCATGCCTGGTTAGAACTCATTCTTGGGTCCCTAGAGGTCAGTTTATATAGAAACAAGCCCTGGATGGCTGGTAGTCCCCTGGGCTGGAACTTATTTCCATGGTCCTAAGCCTATTTAAGCCATTGAAGTTCTACTGTATTGATGTAGAATTGTTACACTGGATCAAATCTACAATTCTTCGGAATTTCATTTTCAGATTTACTATATTTCGATTGGATAACTTGTTTTGAACCATTGTTTCCCCAGGGTAAGACTGTTTGCACATCCATTCTACAAGATGTTCCTATTGTTTGTCTGAGTTCCTGGCTGGCCAAGGTTGTGAGTGTTGCCTGTACCCCACCCCCTGACTGCAGGAACCAAGGGAGAGTACTAGGTGTCATTGATGACGCACCAATGTGGCAACTGGATGCTTTCAAGACAGCTCTTGAACCAGTTATAGGAGCAGAACAGGTACAAATTCATTGATTTCAGGCCTGAGGTTATAAAGCTTGAGCACATTCTCAAACTCAAAATAAAGCAAACTGATTGGCTGCTTCCGAGCACATGCTCATGTGCTCGGAAGCCGCCAATCAGTGTGCTTAATTTTAGTTTGAAGTTATACTCAAGTTTTATAACCTCGGACCCAGATTTAAATCGATTCAGTTATTTATTCAAATTGCCAAATACATTTCTGTACATCTACAATACATTAAAGAAACAAGACGATGATCTATTCACATATATCTTCCCAGCAGGCACATGACGTTGCAGTGATGCTGCACTGACATCCCATTGATGTCAGTACAATGCCATTTTGACTTCATGTTCTGGCCGTAAACTTTGGATGCCAGGGATAGACATGCAAAAAAAAAAAAAAGAAGAAAGAGGGTCAAGACATAGTGTCCAAAGCAGTGCAACTTTTATCAGCAGCTCTTCTCTGGGCACTGTCCCCCAATGCTTCATGTAAACCACTTCTAGACCAGGTGCCCAGGGGACATGAGACCAGGAGTCCCCTTAATATACGATCATCTATAAAGCATGATAAAGATGAACAAATATGGCCTATTGGTTAGAACCTATTTCTAATCAATATCTAAGCTATAGGTTCTGATCTTTGTCCTTTAAATGTTTATGGTATATTATCATATATATAGTGTTTAACTCTTTAAGGCCTAGATTCCCATAATAGAAATTGAAGGGAAAGTATTTTGGTGAAAAAGTAAGGGGTCCTACCATAATATATACAGTAAAGCTTCATTGGCTAGAACAGGCTTGGGACCATGAAAATTAGTTCCAGCCAAGGGTAGTTCTAACCATCAAGGGTTAAAATCTACCGTATATAAAGTGACCTCTAGGGACCAAGGAAAGAATTCCAGCCAGGCAGGGTTAACGAGCCATCAGGGTTTTAGCCATTGAAGTTCTACTGTATTAAATGAACTTTCAAACAGGATGTAGATATATAATGTCTAACAAATTTTGATTAAAAGAATTTATTGAAAAATGATGAAACGGCAAGGGAGTATATCTTCTAGAGATGTGACCATATTATACATGGTCACCTTTGTTAAGGGATCCCTTATCTTTTAGCATTAAGCAGGCTTGATTGTACAGTAAGAATTCTAAAAATTGGGACTCCTGAAACAATTAAAGTAACTGTCAAAAATTGCAGTGGTTTATATTGCATCCAGACATGCAGATGGAATTGCAAACATTGTAGACCCTGATCAGACTGCTCCTTTTGGGAGCAGTCTGATCAGGGTCTACAATGTTTGTTCAGACATTTTGTCCCAATATTTAGAATTTTTACAGTAGTACAGTCAACTCTTGATATCTGGAAGTCAAATTTCAACTGAAACTACTGATATCTCAAAATAAATTTTCTGCCCAGAGAACTTACTTTGAGATACCAGTAGTCTGAAATAAGAGGAGTTAAGATGTAATGAAAAATAGGAGACAATGACATGTCCCAAATATGTTCTTCAATATAAGAGGGTACTTTGGGATATCAGTGTTTGGGATAACCAGAGTCATCCATTTATATTTCACTTTCAGGCTGCCACAGGAGTTTCTTTGTTGATCAAACTTGGCATGAGTGTCCACCGCAGTGTGTTCTTGTCTTTCAGGACTTTGGACCTACAGCCAACAATACCGGTGGTATGTACCATAAATTGGACACCTAACAAATTATTATTATTTATAATAACTCTTAATGTAGGTGTCTCGGTGGCTCAGTTGTTTAATTTTTTTGCTGCCATGTGCGACTTGTGTCAAATTTACCCTGTAGTGCCACTCTCTTAACATTAGTTGAAACTTTACACCCTTTACATTTGCCAATTTGTTAAATTTGTAACCATAGAAGAGAAGCAGCTCTTTCCGTTAGCTTGATCTGAAGTAATTTATGAGATCATAGACAACATTTTGATCTGCAAACCACTAATAAGTGGTATCATGTATTTGTTCCAGGAGGAATTCTTCCCAGAAGTTTCAAATCCTAAAGACAAGGACCTGTTTGCCTCTGTCTTCTATAGACTAGACTGTGATTTTGTTCTGCCGAACTTCATTATTCACAAGTTAATGTGGTTATGTTGTAAAACGAGGCGACCAGTCCTGGCGTGGCAGACTGGATTCATTCTCCAGGACTGTTTTGTGGAAACCTTGTTTGAGATTGTGAAGAAAGACAGTAAGTCACTTGTGATTCTCAGAGTTGTTTAAGGAATGAATTTCATTTTTCTGGTGTTTATCGAAGTATAAACTACATTGGGTCGCATGCAAAGTCGTGGTTCATGTAAACTTTGCTTTCGACCCAATGTAGTTTATACTTCGATAAACACTAGAAAAATAAAGTTCATTGCTTATATTTACATTCTTTTCTATCTATTACTCTACCACAAATTTGCGTTCTGGTCTATGGTTGAAACAGAAAAAACATTATACGCAGCTTTCTACTAGCAGCGGAACAGCCTCAACTACGTCATGACGTCATCTACGTCCAATCAGACTGGAGAGACCCATGGTTTATTTTGATGTCACTTAAGGTCATGTGAACCATTGTAGTTATTGAAGTATCAACTACATTACATTGGTTTACCATAGGGCTTTTCAATAAATGCACTGGGAATGTAAATATTTCCCTTTAATGTATTTATGTGTGTAGACCAGTGAAAGGGACATGAGAAAGCAGTGTAGATCCAGATCACATGCTGAAAGTATATCCATTCACCTTTAGAATTCATGAAAAATCCTGTGCAGATTTACAGAGAGGCGCTGTAGTCAAGTGGTTAGAGTTGCTCGACTATTGTGCAGATAGTCACCGGAAGGTCCTGAGTTTGCGGCTCACTGTCGCCATTCAACAACTGGAAAACTTCTCTGTCAACCCAGCAGTGAATGGGTACCTTTTTCGAATCAGGGAAGGATAAGGCAGCGAAAGGAGAGAGATGGGCTCTGCTTTTCATCAGCTGTGCCCAAGATACAGTGGGTCTCTAACCCCCACTGCCCCTACGGCTATTAGGCTATGGGAAACCTTTACCTGTTACATTTACTTCTCTAATATGTTGAAATGTACAGTAACACAGTTGCTAATCTCCCAAATTACCACATTTAACAAAACAATATGTAATGGATATCCATAAATAATTATAGAAATCAATAGTTCAAATAATGGATACCTATAATTCAAATTACGGATATCTATAAATAAGGAATAAATAGTAAAACAGCACCCCATATTATTTATACTGTAAAATGGTTATATTTGGCAGTAGCTAAATTTTGGCGATATTGGCGGTAAAGGCAAAGAGTGCTGAAATATAAGTCCGCCAATATTTGAATTTCAATACATTTGTATGGCACAGCTTTACCGAGGCTCAGATAAAAAGGATAACCTGACGACTTTTTGAGATATTTTTTGCACCAATCCATGAAACTATACATTGTGGCATTCCATTAGAATTGCCTCGATGAGGCGATTCTAATAAATGCCGCAATATATAGTTAAATAGAAAATTAAGAAAACATTGTTTCAAATACATGTATACATCAAATATCTTGACTATCTGGAGCCATGGTATATAATAAATGCCAAAATTAAAATGCACCAATATGTCATTTTCAATAAACCGCGAAGTTTTGATACCGCCAATATTAAGTGTTTTACAGTATACTGGTTTTTTTTCTGGTTTAGGTGGCAGCTCACTAAATTTCTGTGTCCACATGGTGCATGAGGTTGATTGGCAAAAGGATGTGATTCAACAGATGATTTGGAACACGGTAGAACACTACAAGATTATGCTGGACTACATCCTAAAAGAGGCCACACTGCCTTGTACCTACAACCTCATAATTGGCAAGCCATTGCAGCCAGGTGAGTAACTTTGATTATAAGCTTCACTGTTCTAAATTAATCATGCAACACAACAGAAGACTTCTAGATCATGTTACACATTTGAACACAAGAATATTATTGGACCATTTTCTAACAGAGGCCACACTGCCATGTACCTACAACCTTGTTATTTATTGGAAAGACATTGCCTCATGGTAAGTAATTTTGACAGTAAGCTTCACTTTTCCTTATAAATCTTGCAACACATTGGAACATTTCAGGATCATGTTACAAATTTGAAAACAAGATTATTTTGTTTTGGACTACATTCTGATAGAGGGCAAACTGCCTTGTACCTACAACCTCACGTTAATTGCTGCCAGGTGAATGCTAATCATATGCACTTCAAACTGACTCTCAGTCCTTTTATTTGGTTAATTTATTTCTTATGGTTCAGAAGTGATTTGTTGTTTGTTTCATCAGTGTCCTTCCAGTATAGAACAGACTAGATCATATACATTGTACATTTTCCTGTCATTCAACTTGATTCAAGATTCTGCATACTTTTTGTGAAATTTACACAAAAAAAGGTAAATGGTCTGGTTTTTGGCCATTTTATTTGACGAGAAAAGAGCAGTTTTAAGATAAAATGAGGACCACAGTCTGGCATTTCCACTTGACCAGAGGAGGTTAACATTCAAATGTGGCAAATATTTTCACATGAGCAATTCTTGGGTAATGTATTTATTCGGTTATAAGATGGGAGTTTATCCTTCCAAAATTACCGCAAATATGTAAATCAGGTTTGTGTAAGTCAGCTATAAAATAGGTCTTTCTCTCCCAAAACAATCTCAAAATTCTAGATCTGTCTTATAAGACAGATCTAGAACTTTTGGATCGTTTTGGAAGAGAAAAATCAAAGAAATAGGGTGGACAAGGCTTACCATAAAATTTCTTAGCATTGGCACAGATAGGTCTGATGATGGACATACTTCGGATGCTAGGAGATGTGTCCATTGATTGGATCTGCTCAGCCTCTCCAGATGTGGGATTATGAGTAATTATCCCCCGCCGAAGGCGGAGGGATATAGGTTTCTCCATGTCTGTCCGTCCTTCTGTCTGTCCTTCCATCCGTCTGTCCGGAGCCATAACTAAGTAACCACTGAACGGAATTTCATGAAACTTAAAATAAATACAGTCAAACCTGCTCATGGGGTCACCTCTATTAAGGGGTCACCTGTCTTAAGCAGCCACATTTTCTGGGTCCCTTGAACCAAAATACAGTGCAAATGAACCTGTATTAAGGGGTCACCTGTCTTAAGCAGCCAATTTTTGTCCTTCCCTTGGGTGACCCCTTAAGACAGGTTTGACTGTATAATCACTGTAAGTTTCATCAGACGGGCTTCAGTAATGCATGAGTTATTGCCCTTTTATTGGCTTAAAATCAATGAAATGATCCATAACTAAGTAACCACTGAGCAGAATTTCTTGAAACTTAAAATAAATATATATATCTATAACGCGCTGCTGCACATGAAGTTTCATCAGACTGGCTTCAGTAATGCATGAGTTATTGCGCTTTAATTAACTTGAAATCAATGAAATGAGCCTTAACTAAGTAACCACTCTGCAGAATTTCATAAAACTTAAAATAAATATATATCACTATGATGTGCTGATGCACATGAAGTTTCCTCAGACTGGATTCAGTAATGCATTAGTTATTGCCCTTTAATTGACCTGCCGTCCTTCTGTCTGTCCATCCGGAGCCATAAATAAGTAACCACTGGACAATTTCATGAAACTTATAATAAATATATATCTCTATAACACGCTGCAACACATGAAGTTTCATCAGACTTGCTGCGGTAATGCATGAGTTATTGCCCCTTCATTGGCTTAAAATCAATGAAATGAGCCATAACTAAGTAACTACTGAGCGGAATTTCTTGAAACTTAAAATAAGTATATATCACTATAACGTGCTGTGGCACATAAAGTTTCATCAGACTAGTTTCAGTAATGCATGAGTTATTGCCCTTTAATTAACGTGAAATCAATGAAATGAGCTGTAACTAAGTAACCACTGGGCACAATTTCATGAAACTTAAAATTGTTATATATCACTATAATGTGCTGATGCACATGAAGTTTCCACTGACTGGATTCAGTAATGCATGAGTTATTGCCCTTTAATTGACTTAAAATCAGTGAATTGAGGCATAAACAAGACACCAATACTTCATGAAATTTAAACTGAATAATTATGTATCACCATAAAGTGGATATGCACATAAAGTTTCATCAGAATGGCATCAAAAGTGCATGAATTTTTTGCCCTTGGATCAATGTGAGATTGCCATTTCCTGCCATAACTAACTTATCAATGAATAGAATTCTATGAAAATTATACAAAATATGTATCACCATAACACATTGGTGCATCTTACAGTTTGTCAGAATTGATTCAGTTTAAGCAATGAGTTATTGCCCTTGAATTGGCTTAAAATCAACAAATTGAGTCATAACTAAGTAACCAATAAATGGAATTTCATGACACTTATAATAATCATATATTGTCATGACAAGGCTGTGCACATTAAGTTTTGTCATAATCTCTTCAGTAGTGCATGATTTAATGCCCTTGAATTGATTTAAAATCCACAAATTAGCCTTTAGTAAAATTTCTTGTAATCGAATTTAAAATGTATCATTATAGTGCAGTGATGCTGAGGCAAGTGTTTAAGAAGAACAGCTCCAGCTTATGCCTTACTTATCCCAGAGATATTGCCCTTGATTTTATGTACAATCCACAAGTTCAGCCTCCTAAGTAACCAGTGAAAAAAATTTTATGAAACTTAAAATTTTATGAAACTTAAAACAACCGTAAACAAATCAAGGCCACTTCGGCGGGGGATATAAATTCACCGAATTTGCTTGTCGAAATAAAAAGAAAGACTGATAGGACTGAGCAAACACTGCAGACCCTGAAGAAGCAGTCTTACCAGGGACTACACTGTTTGCTATTCCATCTATATCTTTCAGACACATTAATGCTGTGTTAAACTGTTTCATTTTTGGGACAGTTTTGGTCATTATTCTAGATGTCACAATTTTTAGAATTTTTATGGCATTAAGAATTCTTATTGATGAGAAGATAATATAGCCATGACACGACAAAACCTACAAAGTGGCATATGTGCCCAGCAAAGACTCAGATCAGCCTGGATATTTGCCCAGTCTGATGGGATTCTTTGCTATGCACTTACAGGGCAGCTAAGGGTCTAAACTAGGTCCATGGGGACAGCAAAGAATTTGATCAGACTAAGCAGATGCCCAAGCTGATCTGAGTCTTCACTGGGCACACAGGCCTCTTTGTTGGTTTTTTGTGTGACAGCTCGTATGATTTTGTCATGTAACTACTGTATATGCGGTAATTTTAGAAGGTTCAAATTTTCCTGGTTAAGGGTCAAAAACATAAACTTTAAATTTTGCGAATTTTAATTTTTGCAGTTAGCAACATGTGCAAAAAGCAAAACTACTTCTTTTTCACTTGAGCCAGTTCTTTCATTAACCTGCGGCAGGGCAGCCGTAGGTTAATGAAAGAACTGGCTCAAGTCAAAAGTACCAGCAATTACCGAAGCAGACAGAAACAAAGTATATGAAAACTGTGTCTACAGAAAATACTTTGTAAGAAACAGGAAATTATTTCGCGATTTTAATATTCGCGGTTTCTTAGTGACCATGAAATACCATGAAAAATGGAACACTTTGAAAATTACCTTGTATACGGTATTACAGGTGAAGCAGCGGGACTGATATCATCTCATCAGTGGAAAACATCTAAAGAAGAAGACGACATGCCAGACTCTGGGCTGCTCTGTAGAACTTGTGGGTCAAGGTCAAAAACTTCCTGCATTCCATGGGTATGTTACAGTTCACATATGCCAGACATAGAAGATATTACATGGTACTGTATTATTGAATTCATTAAGGGGTATCCATATACTGTCAACTCGCGATATCTTGAAGTCAAATTTTAGCCCAAACTACTGATATCTCAAAGTAAATTTTCTGGTACCAGAAAATTTACTTTGAGATATCAGTAGTTTGAGTTAACAGGTGTTGAAATGTAAATAAAAATAGGAAATATATTCTTTGATATAAGAATATATTTGGAGATATCAATATTTGAGATATCGGGAGTTGACTGTACTGCTATCTTTTTCTGCCATTTGAAAAGGGAAACAATTTTTATGACTTCCTGTTTGCTTCCTTAGGCAACGAAGCCTTTTCTTTAATTGACCTTGGACAGGTATTGACTGAAAAGAACCCACAGGCATAGATTGGAAACTAGTGTAACTATAATTTTGAAGATAAAATATTGTCCAGTTTGGGTGGTATCCATTTAATGACAGAGCAGTGTAGCGACTGGAATGCATAAATAAATAGAACTGTGACACTTGTGGTCATTTCATACGAAATTTATGAAACGAGCCTTGGCAAATTTCATAAATTTCATATGAAAAGATCCTGTTTATCATATGACCCTTCAAAATGGGATTTAATGCCTTCAAACTGGACATTATTTCATTAAGAAAAGCATTGTTGACTTGGATGTTGTCAGTGACATTACAGGTTCGCGCAAAAGTGTTACTACACATGATTGTGGTCATACGATTTTTATGACATAACGTTATCCACTGAATATAAGTGATGTCATATGATAAACCTAACTCAGTGCTGTTTATATCAAACTGTTTGATTATGTTGATTCAGAATGGTGGACATCAGCAATATGAAAACAATGTAGCATTGAAAGAAAAAAAGCCTTCTTGATAACGGCTTTGATTAGCCGAAACGTAGGGTATTATATGATGAATAAACTGTGAAAAATGAATATAATAATATTGAGTTTCCTCTTCCTACTAGGGTCATCCAAAAAGTTCTGTCACTGGCTTATAACTCAAAAACGAAAAGTGCGATTCACCTAAAATAAAAACCATTCAAAAACCCCGTTTTTTATCACATAGCTGTAAAAAACTGATTCTTGTATCAATGACATAACATTCACAATCTGCATCAAAAGAATGGTACCCTCACCCTACTGGCAAATTTGTAGATGCAACTACGACAATAAGCAATGAAGGGGTGTCTATTATCGCTGCCCGGTGCCTACGATATCTCAGGTGCTAATAAAGACAACGAAAAAATCTCCAAGCGATTCTGTCCATTTTAAAGAGTTTACAGCATTTTGTAACCTCAACTTTATGCAAACAACGCCTTAGGAAAATCGACCTGGTCATGTTCTAAGTTCAAAAGCTTCATAATAAACGTATAATATTTCAAATTCTGAAGCATATCTGTACTGCCGTAGATCATGACAATGTGTTCTCAATCTAAATTTCAGAAAGATCCCAAAAATGAAGGCACAGTGGGTCCTTGAAAATCACATGACTGCGAATTTCACAATATTTCATATATCAATATTTTGCATCGCGTATAATCGACAAAAGTCGCTGATTTTTATGTAGTGTCCCACAAAATGCAACAGACAGCAACCCTGAAAATTTCAGAATCCTGCGATATGTAATTGACGAGATATGCAGCATGAAGCAAGGCAGCAGAAAAACAAAAATCGTGAAAATAGGCCAGTATCAAATATAAGGTCTGTATCTGAGCTTATAACTAAACCAGATGGCATGTTTTCACCATTTACCTGATATCAGTATAAAGATAAAAGATTGTTCTTTTGATTGTTGCAAACCGTGGTAAGCTATCACGTCTGTGAGCAAAGTTATGAGGCCAGTGACAGAACTTTTTGGATGATCCTCGTAAACAGTCCTAAAAATATAAGACCCCTGGTACAAGATGGATCTAGATTTTTAGGGTTGTTTTGAAGAAGACAAACCCAGTTTTATGACTGAATGAAATAATGTTACAGTCAACTCTTGATATCTCAAAGTTCATCTGCTAAAAACTACTGATTTCTCAAAGTAAATTTTCTGGTCCCAGAAAATTTACTTTGAGATACCAGTAGCTTGTGATATCTGCAGTTAAAATGTAATGTAAAATAGATAGGAATGTGTCTAAACTATATCCTTTGATACAAGAGGATACTTTGAGATATCAGTGTTTGAGATACAAGAGTCAAGTGTATTTATCTTACAGATTTTATATGGTGAAGTAAACCATTCCTGTTGGAACTCAACTTTTTTGAAGCAGAGAGCTGCAGATGTGTCGGCGTCGGGCAACATCTTAACATTCGAGAAGCAGGGAAAATGCTACCTCATGACCCCTATAGAGCCTACAGAACAGAATTCCTGCAGATTCACTTTTCTTGATGGCCCTGTTGCTTCTTCTAAGGTCAGCCTTGGGTAAGTTTCTAAAAAAAATTGAGTTTGTAAATGTCACTGGTAAAAGAAGAAATTAGCTTTAAGCAAAGATGAAAATGCTAATAGGTGTTATTTTGAAATGATTTTAATCACAAGAATTTCATTTTAGAAATGATTGCAGTATAACACCCAGAAGAATTTAATAAGTTCAGTGCATTTATATAAAAAGAAAACTTAAAAAGATGGTCCAGCCAATGTATATAAAAAGAAAACTAAAAGAAGGTCCAGATTGTGTATTGCTAATTTAAAACTTTGTAACCAGATCTGTTGGTTTTAAAATCACAAAAAAGCCCTCACAGAAATTGCTCTTATCACAGTATTTTCTTTTTCATGAGAAAGTTAGGAGCCCTAGTAGCTCAGTAGGTTAAGCACTGGCCTGCTGATCTAGCAGTTCCAGGTTCAAGACCCGATGAAGGCAGGAGTCTTTTCAGTGGTAAACTGGGTTCCATTGCACACAGCCTTTCATTAGCACCCACCTGTTATTGTGATATGACTGAACTACTGTTGATGAGGATGTAAAAACCCAAGTGATCCCTCCATCTATTTTCAAGTTTATGAAATGAAGTTACTTATTTCTTATATCTTGCCTGCAACTAGCAGAAGTGAGACATAGGTATTGCTTTTATTTGTTGGTGGCATTGGTGCTGTCAGCGATGGCATAGACTTTAGTTGTGTCTTCCGGTTTAGCCCTGTTTGTGACAGTGAGATGTACAGTGAGAAGGTGTCTTCCAGTGAATTTTTTGATAATATTAATCTCAGTCACTCTTTATTTCAAATTTTTGGCCTCCCGGCATGTTTCACAGCTGCACCTTCCTTACATTTTGGAAACAATGTTGTGATGTTGCACTACTGATGGCATGACGTCGCACCCGACGTCACATTACTTCCAATACGCTAAAACGATATCACACTTTCCTGATAATAACGCCATAAGGCAAGGTCCTACATCTCAGAATTTTCTAGACATTCACACTTATGGAAATAAATCCCATTTTGAAAAGAAAATCATGAGTTTTCAAAATGTAATGGAGGTGCAGCTGTGAAACATGTAGTTTGATTTAGTAAAGAATTTTCTTAGTAAAGGCCAGGAGGCTGAAAATTTGAAATAGAGTGATTTAGATTAATATTATTATAAATAACTTCCCTTGTTAAGAAATATTGAAAAAATGCATTGAATTTTTGTCTACCCCAAGTTGATGCTGTTTATTTGACTGTGAATGATTTTTTTTTTCTCAGTCGTAATATCAATCAAATATGGTATGTACATTACTTGCAG
The DNA here is from genome assembly GCA_963989385.1 of Ctena decussata. Lineage (NCBI taxonomy): Eukaryota > Metazoa > Mollusca > Bivalvia > Lucinida > Lucinidae > Ctena > Ctena decussata. The sequence continues at coordinate 10,943,953 of OZ022510.1, read as the reverse complement.
TTCATTTCAGCAAAGCATGTCTAAGTCAAATGAGTACACCTTCATAGGTTTTTGGCCCCCCCACCCCCCACCCCTCTGTGACTTGCAGCTCTAAGTGAGACATAGGTATTCTTTGTTTGATGTCATTGTCATGGTTGGCAGTGGCATAAACTTGAGATTGGGTTTTCTGGTTAAGTACTGTTTTGTGACAGGTGAGACATCACATCCCACAGAATTCCTGACAGCCATTTTTCCAAAGGGAAACAACTTCTGTGACTTCCTATTTGCTTCCCTTGCAAACAACACATTTACAAAAAAGGGTCAACTCTTAAGAGTTGACATCCCCCTCCCCCCCCCCTCCCACCCCACCACCAATTGAGTTGGAGGCAAAAATGAAATGGCACATTTGCTTCATCTTAGATTGGCTTGCAACATAATTGCTGTAATCATTGTTTGTCTGCTTCCAGGTTTGTTCTGAACCAGAGAGCACTGTAAGTATAATTCGTATTAAAGCCTTGACAGAAGTTTTTTAGCAAAAAGTGCAGGCCCTGATCAGTCTGCTCTTGAAGAGGCCCTGATCAGCCTGCTCCTCAGGAGGCCCTGATCAGACTGCTTCTCAGGAGGCCCTGTTCAGTCTGCTCTTGAAGAGGCCCTGATCAGCCTGCTCCTCAGGAGGCCCTGATCAGACTGATTCTCAGGAGGCCCTGATCAGTCTGCTCTTGAAGAGGCCCTGACCAGTCTGCTCCTCAGGAGGCCCTGATCAGTCTGCTCTTGAAGAGGCCCTGATCAGTCTGCTCCTCAGGAGGCCCTGATCAGTCTGCTCTTCAGGAGGCCCTGATCAGTCTGCTCCTCAGGAGGCCCTGATCAGTGTACTCCTCAGGAGGCCCTGATCAGTCTGCTCCTCAGGAGGCCCTAATCAGATTGCTTCTCAGGAGGCCCTAATCAGATTGCTTCTCAGGAGGCCCTGATCAGATTGCTCCTTAGGAGTTCTTGATCAGATTGCTCCTCAGGAGGCCCTGATCAGATTGCTTCACAGGAGGCTCTGATCAGACTGCTCCTCAGGAGGCCCTGACCAGACTGCTTCTCAGTAGGCCCTGATCAGACTGCTCTTCAGGAGACCTTGATCAGATTGCTCCTCAGGAGGCCCTGATCAGACTGCTCTTCAGGAGACCTTGATCAGATTGCTCCTCAGGAGGCCCTGATCAGATTTCTCATGAGCAGTCTGATAAGGGTCTGCACTTTTTGCCAACAGATATGTTTATACATGCCAAGTCTCACATAGTGAGATAAGATATTACTAAATTTTCCTCCTATATGCCCTGTTGTTCAAAGCATAGCTTAATGAAGTCGTTTGTCAAGGATTTGTTAATTCCTCTAGTTTCAATAAAATTGTGTGTGCTTACATGTATATGTTTTGCTGAGGAAAGGTGCAAAAGCTACTCACATTTTTTGGCAAAAAATGAGTTTTCTGTTTTGCATATAATATGACTTTGTTTGAAAATTTGATTTTGGGTTTACCAAGGGCATTGTTAGTTTTGAACAACCAGGCCCTGAAACCCTATTCCTGTAGGATTTCAGATCTTGTGTTTTGTTGTTGTTTTTTTATCAGTTTGCAATTCTATTGAATACTTCTGAAAATGAAAATTTAGATGGCATACTTCAAGTTCATGCAATTAAACATGTCAAGACATAAACAAAAACAGTATTATTTATGTTTTTTTTTGTTTTTGTTTTTTTCATAAAAGCGCCAAATGAATTAATAAAACATGTTTAGATTAGCTTGCAAGTTTTTTTGAGAATTTCACTTAATTTGATCAAATCTCATTCTAAAAAAGTCCCAGTTAGATTATCTGCCCCTGCTGTATGGCCACAAACATGTAAGATCGTCAAAAATGTATATAATCAGAGTGGAAAATGAACTTTCTGAAACTTACAGCAATTTATCAGAGTAAGAAAATATCATCTTGTCATGACAAAAACTTTGCTCCATTGGTGTTGCTGCCCCTGCCCTGGAATAAAAAAATGAGAATAAAATAGATTTGGAAAAAAAAAATTGGTGAGCAAAATATGTTAGCATGCAGCTGTTTGCAATGCTTTTATTCTCTTAATAACAGCATAACACTGAATTTATTTATATTTTTCTCCCTCTAGAAAGACGACTGAACCAGCAAGTGAAGGATATGCTGAAGCAAGGTATGTCACTTCAGTTTTTCACGCCAGTATCTTACATAAGGTGTATGGGTACACCACCCATGTTTTTTCTGCCATTTAAACAAAGGGGAACAACTTTTAAGACTTCCTGTTTGCTCTCCCGTCAGTACTGAAAAAAGTCCTTTAAAATGGATTTTATTCCTAAAGGAAATAATGGTTTTCCTTTGGGCGCAAATTCGTAAGTTGACTCATACTGAGAAAGGGGGGCAAAAGATAAAAATGGTAAAAGTTGCTGCCCTTGAAAGCATATCCCTGGACCTCAAGTGCCTGGACCTCAAGTGAGGTCAAATAGATCCTGTAAAAAAATAGATCCTGAAAAAAACGGACGTATTATGTTTTGCGCTGTCCGTCCATTCCCATGAGAGCGTACTTACGTGGCTTTAAATCAACATTTTTAATGCTTCGGTGGCAAATCAGTTTTGTGCGGCTGGCCACGTATGCAACTATATTTGGATATATATATGATATAAGGGGGTTAACCCAAACAAGTTTTAAAAAAATGCCACTTATTATTGGAACTCTTTAGGTCCATCAGTATAGTACTTCCACATACTAAGGTGGCTAGGCCCATCACTCATGGAACATGTCCATACATCTTGTGGCATGTTCTTAAGTGGCTACTCCAATATAAAAGTGTCATGTATTCAGTGCCTCTTAATACTGCCCAAAAGCCACTGAAAGGGGGATAATCCTGGTGCAATAACGAACAAATTCTCTTACATTTGGATCATTTGGTGAGAAGTATACAGTTAGCCACTTAAAAATAAAGCCACATTAATTCATGGAATGCATATTTGCCACTTAAAATTGGTAGCCATATAATGTTTTTAGCCACATAACGTATAGCCACCTAAATGGTCATTCATGGGTTCGTCCGTCCGTCTGAGCAAACAAACTGGTAGTTAGGGGGCTAGGGTTAGGGTGTCTCTAATGTATTTTAAATGGGATTTATTCCCTAGGCACATAAAAAATAGGTTTATGTGGCTAGAAATGGGTTTGAGTGGCTTTTTAGCTCACCTGTCAAGGTGAGCTTATAGTATAGCCTTGGTCCGTCGTTCGTCGTCGTCGGCGTCCACACTTTTAAACATCTTCTTCTCAGAAACCACTGGGCGGATTGAAGCTAAATTTCATATGGAGCCTTAACAGGATGGGGGAACGAAAGTTTATATATTTGGCCCAGGTCACATGACCAAGATGGTCGCCATGCCCATATATGGTAAAAACCTTTAAAATTCTTCTTCTCCAGAACCACTGGGCCGATTGCCTTGAAACTTGGTATGTAGCATCTTGGACTCTAGTACTACAAAGTTTATATAAATCATGACCTTGGGTTGACCTTGACATATTTTATGGCAAGGTCAAATTTGGTCCCTTAGGCTTTTGAATGGGAAAATCTGAAAAAGTGCATTTTTCTGTTGCTTTTATGCTCTGTGATATGGAAATGTAGTCAATTTCAACTCCTATGGATATTAGAGGTCAAGGTCATTTAGTGACCTTGACCAAAGGTCATTTGTCCATTGAGTGTCAACATTTTCAAACATTTTCTCCTCAGAAACCATTGGGCTGATTAAAGCCAAATTGCTTATAGAGTCTTTACAGGATGGGGGAACAATAGTTTATATAATTGGCCCAGGTCACATGACCAAAATGGCCGCCATGCCCATATATGGTAAAAACCTATAAAAATCTTCTTCTCCAGAACCACTGGGCCGATTGCCTTGAAACTTGGTATGTAGCATCTTGGACTCTAGTACTACAAAGTTTATATAAATGATGACCTTGGGTTGACCTTGACCTATTTTATGGCAAGGTCAAATTTGGTCCCTTAGGCTTTTGAATGGGAAAATCTGAAAAAGTGCATTTTTCTGTTGCTTTTGTGCTCTGTGATATGGAAATGTAATCAGTTTCAACTCCTATGGATATCATTTAGTGACCTTGACCGAAGGTCATTTGTCCATTGAGTGTCAACATTTTCAAACATCTTCTCCTCAGAAACCATTGGGCCGATTGAAGCAATATTGCTTATAGAGTCTTTACAGGATGGGGGAACAATAGTTTATATAATTGGCCCAGGTCACAGGACCAAGATGGCTGCCATGCCCATATATGGTAAAAACCTTTAAAAATCTTCTTCTCCAGAACCACTGGCCCGATTGCCTTGAAACTTAGTATGTAGCATCTTGGACTCCAGTACTACAAAATTTATATAAATAATGAACTTGGGTTGACCTTGACCTATTTTATGGCAAGGTCAAATTTGGTCCCTTAGGCTTTTGAATGGGAAAATCTGAAAAAGTGCATTTTTCTGTTGCTTTTGTGCTCTGTGATATGGAAATGTAGTCGATTTCCACACCTATGGATATGAGAGGTCAAGGTCATTTAGTGGCCTTGATCAAAGGTCATTTGGCCATTGGGTGTCATCATTTTCAAACATCTTCTCCTCAGAAACCATTGAGCCAATTGAAGCCAAATTTCATATAAAGACTTAACAGGATGTGGGAACGATAGTCTATACATTTGGCCTAGGTCACATGACCAAGATGGCTGCCATGCTCATATATGGTAAAAACCTTAAAAAATCTTCTTCTCCAGAACCACTGGCCCGATTGCCTTGAAACTTGGTTTGTAGCATCTTTGACTCCAGTACTACAAAGTTTATATAAATGATGACCTTAGCTTGACCTTGACCTGTTTTATGGCAAGTTCAAATTTGGTTCCTTAGGCTTTTGAATGGGAAAAGCTGAAATATGGCATTTTTCTGTTGCTATTGTTCTCTGTGATATGGAAATTCAGTCATCGTCAACCCCTAGGAATTCTAGAGGTCAAGGTCTGTGTCGTCGTCATCCGTTGTCAACATTTTCAAAGGACTTCTCCTCAGAAATTACTGGGCTGATTGAAGCCAAATTTCATATAGAGCCTTAACAGTATAAAGAAACAAATGTTTATACGTTTGACCCAGATCACATGACCAAGATGGCCACCATGCCCATATATGGTATAAAACTTTAAAATTCTTCTTCTTAAGAACCACTTGGCCGATTGCTTTGAAACTTGGTATGTAGCATCAAGGGCTATAGTACTACAAAGTTTATATAAATGATGACCTTAGGTTGACCTTGATCTGTTTTATGGCAAGATCAAATTTGGTCCCTTAGGCTTTTGAATGGGAAAAGATGAGAAAGTGCATTTTTCTGTTGCGATTGAGCACTGTGATATGGAAATGCAGTCAACTTCAACCTCTATAAATACTAGAGGTCAAGGTCATTTAGTGATTTTATGGACGTGGCCATGGTGGAACAGTTTGCACACTCACTATCCAATCCTATAGAATTGCAGCCTGTATATTAGCCTGCCTGAGCCGAAAGCTTTCATTTTGGCCACTTGACCTGAGCATATACTGGCAGGTGAGCGATCGTTGCCCTTGGGCGACTTGTTTCATAATGGGAAAGACACATAAGTATACATCCGTTAGGATGTCCGTCCGTCTGTCTGTAAACATTCTTGTGCACGCTATAACTCAGTAACCATTTGGGATATCTTCATGAAATTTTGTAGGAATATGTATAAGGATGGGGGAACGTGTTGCGTACAAGAATGGTTGCTCCCCCTTGCTTAGTTTACAAGTTATGCCCCTTTGACCATTTTTTCTATGACTAGTCTTTTGTCTTGAACAATCAATACAAAACTTTTCAAATGCCTTAAAACAAATTACTATATATAGCAAGCACATAGGACATCGGCACTCTATCGTGAATGTGTATCCACTTTACCTTAAAATCCACTTTACTTTTAAAATTTATGGGAACACAGTCAATCATTACTTTACAGGTCACTTCATTATGCAATCTTTTGTCTTTAGCAGTCACCTTTTGGGCTTCCCTTGACCCAAACTATAATGAAAATGAACCTGTATTAAGAGGTCATCTTTCTTAAGCAGTCATTTTTAGCTCGCCTGAACGAAGTTCAGGAAGAGCTATTGTACTATCCCTGGTGTTGGCGTTGGCAGCGGCGTGGGCGTTAGCAAAATGTTAAAGTTCCTTAGGTGATGGGCAAGGCGCTGTCAGGTGAGCTATTCTGTCCTAGTGACAGGTCTTGTTGTTTGTCTCCTTGAATGACCCAGTAAGTCAGATTTGACTGAACATGTATTTCCTTTACAAATCATCTGCTTCAGTGCCTTTCTACTGGAGATTCAACTAGATTTATCCGACGGCTACATTTTGTCCAAAAAAGCCGAGAGTATAACAAAGATAGGCGATATTCCTGCAAGTAGTCTTCCGCGGCTTGGAGAATCCTTGGGCATGGAATTGAAAGAGATAGATGGAAATGTGTGTGAACTAAGGATTTACAGAGATAAAGAGACAATTGGCAAGATTATGGTGCCGAGGCATCGCTACCTCCCGAGTATTGAATCAGCAAATTCAGGGTTGTCCGTGATGATTAATCCAATCTTGAAAGACGTAAGTCTGGGCCAGATTGTTCAAAAGCGCGGTTAACTTAACAAATTCCAGAGCTGCAGATAAGAGAGGTAATGAGGATAATTTCTCAACAAAACATATGTTGTGACCCCTCATTAGAACCGTCTCACTGAGACGGTTCTAATGAGGGGTCACAACATATGTTTTTATGTTGAAATAAGGGAAATTATCTCTAAATAATTCCTGTAACCCCCTCTTATCTTGAGTTCTGCAAAGTCTTCTGTTGAGGATTTGTTAAGTCTTACAGTACTCACAAAATCAGTTGTGGTAGTATTTTTTGCTGGAAAATTGTGAGCTTCCTCCCATTTTTCAGCAGAAAATGGCAGTGTTTTTGCATGCAGTTTATTTGAAAATTTACATCAAGTTAAATAACAACGCCAGTAGTTTTGAAAAACTGGGCCCTGGTGTCTGGTAAAAGATTTGTTGTTGTTGTTTTGTTGTTTTACGTTCACGGTAAAGAGCTGTGGTCATGTCGGGATGGTCAGTTAACCTAACCACACTATTCCTGGGCAGGCTTAGACCTTCTAAGCTGTTAACAAGTACTATTAAAGTTCACATACTTGTGCCAGTAACTGACAACTGACCTTCCAGAATCTGCGGAAGGGGAAACAAAAGTAAATGGCTGGACAGGGTATTGAACTTGGAACCTCTGTCTCTTCATTTGGATGCGCTACCAACTGCTTTCTAGTAGAAGACAAGAAACAAACATCTAGATCTAGGCCCTGTTGTTCAAAACTATGAATGTTGTAAGTTTACAAGATGTTTTGTTTTCAGATGAATTGTGTGCAAAACACTGCAATTTATCGCCCAAAGAAATCTTAGGATTTATTTTGCACTGCTAAAGCGCCTCACATTTTTTCAGCAAAAAATATTAGCATGTGTATAAGAAGACTGGAGGAATCCTGACCCCAAGTTATAAAACTTCTTTTGTGCTTAACTCAGCTGAGAATGAAATTTTCTCTGCTGATAAATACAAAAATGCCAACTAATGTTGGCATTTTCATATTCATAAGCAGAGAAAATTACATATTCAGCTACACTGAGCAACAAAACAACTGAACTTATCAGTTATTTGCTATTTATTAGCTGGTAAAATTTCATGCTCAGCTGAGTTGAGCATGGAAAAAGTTATATAACCTCGGGGCCTGGACTTACACCAGTTACTAAAGCTAATTATGTTTTAAGCTCAGCAATAGAGCCCAGGTGATTTTTTATGAACTTTGATAATGATATTGCACTGCAGAAGCCCCTCACATTTTTTAGCTCACCTGAGCCAGAGGCTCCGGGGGAGCTTATAGTATGGTCAGGCTCCGTCGTCCGTCGTCGTCCGTCGTCCGTCCGTCCGTCAACATTTTCAACCGACTTCTCCTCTGAAACCACTGGGCCAATTGTCACCAAATTTCATATGTAGCCTCCTGGGACCTTAGGAACGAAAATTTGTTCAAACGGTCCGGGTCACATGACCAACATGGCCGCCATGCCCATATATGGTAAAAACCTAAAAAAATCTTCTCCTCCAGAACCAGTAGTCCGATGGCCTTGAAACTTGGTATGTAGTATCAGGTACGCGAGTACTACCAAGATTGTTCAAATTATGACCTTAGGTTGACCTTGACCTTTTTTACGGTAAGGTCAAATTTTCTACCTTGTGCTTTTCTATGGCAAAATGCTAGAACATAAGATATCTTGGAAACTGTTGAAAATTTTGGGCTAAAAATTGGTATCTACAGTCATCTTAATGAGGACATGAAGATTTATGAGTACAAGAGGTCAAGGTCATTCTTTGACCTTTGACCCAGAACTCTCATATTTTGACAATTCCAAACAATCTCCTCAAAAGCCCCTGGGCCAATTAAAACCAAATTTCATATAGAGCCTCCAGGAGTTGAGGGAACAAAAACTTATTCATAAGGTCCAGGTCACATGACCAATATGGCTGCCATGCCCATATATGGTAAAAACCTTTGAAAATCTTCTTCTCCAGAACCAATTGACCGATGGCCTTGAAACTTGGTATGTAGCTTTGGGTACTCGAGTACTATCAAGGTTGTTCAAATTATGACCTTTGGTTGACCTTGAACTTTTTTACGGCAAGGTCAAATGTGGGAAAATGCTAGAACATAAGATTTCATGGAAAGTTCTTAAGATGTATGCCTAAAAATTGGTATATACAGTTATCTTAATGAGTACATGAAGATTTGTGAGTACAAGAGGTCAAGGTCATTCTTTGACCCAGATCTCTCATATTTCGACAATATCAAACAATCTCCTCAAAAACAACTGGGCCAATTGTAACCAATTTCATATAGAGCCTCCAGGGGTTTGAGGGAATGAAAATTAGTTCAAACGGTCCGGGTCACATGACCAACATGGCCGCCAGGCCCATATATGGTAAAAACCTTTAAAATTCTTGTTCTCCAGAACCAATTGACCGATTGCCTTGAAGCTTGGTATGTAGCATTGGGATCTACAGTACTATCAAGATTGTTCAAAATGATGACCTTGGGTTGACCTTGGCTATTTTACGGCAAGGTCAAATGTGGGAAAATGCTAGAACATTAGATTTCATGGAAAGTTTTGAAGATTTTTGCCTAAAAATTGATATCTACAGTCATCTTAATGAGTACATGAAGATTTATGAGTACAAGAGATCAAGGTCATTCTTTGACTTTTGACCCAGAAATCTGTCATTTTGACAATATCAAACCATCTCCTCAAAAGCCCCTTGGCCAGTTTTGAAACCAAGCTTCATATAGAGCCTCCAGGGGGTTGAGGGAAAGAATTTTTTTTCAAATGTCCAGGTCACATGACCAACATGTCCTCCATGCCTATATATGGTTAAAACCTTTAAAAATCTTTTTCTCCAGAACCAGTTGACCGATGGCCTTAGAGTAACTTACCCTTAAGTACTGAGGCTGAATGGAGTCGGGTGAGCTACAGGACCAATGGTCCTCTTGTTTCAGAAAAAAATCGGTAGCACACTTGAGTTCATGTGTACAAGAAGGCTTTTGGAATCCTAGACTTACAACTTAAGCTAATTATGCTTTCAACTCAACAATGGGCATTGGTAAATTTTTATGAACTTTGATAAAGACTGTAAAAACTGTAAAATACTTGATATCTGCTGTATCAAAATTTTGCAGTTTAATGAAAATGACATATTGGCGCAGATTTATTTTGATGTTTACCCTAATGTGCTTAGATATTGGGACACCTAAAACTCATTAATTTTCCATTTGGGATTAATGGAAAATAAATGGTTTTAGGTGTCCCAATACTTATGCACTTTAGGGTATTATATACAATGGCTCCATATAATAAAGAAAATTAAAAAAAAAAATATTTGTAAGATTTTTCTAAGTTTTCTGTCAAAATATGCACGGTGGCATCCATTAGAATTGCCTCATTGTGGAGATTCCAATGGAATGTTACAATGTATTGATTAATGGAATAGTATAAAAATATCTTAAATACTCATCGGGTAATTATTTTCATCTGAACCTGTATGCTGTGTGTATGTACATGTATGGAAAAGCAAATATTAGGAGACTTATATTTTAGCGCTCTTTGCCTTACCCATCAGCATTGCCAAAATTCAGTAAGCACCAAATGTAAGTGTTTTACAGTACCCATTTCATAGTGCTAGACTGGTTTACTGTATTTGCACAATTATTCATGATTTTCCTGGTTAGTGTAACAATGTGAACTTAACCCTTAAAGCACCAAAAATTAAAATCATTGAATTTGCAAACAGTGTAGATCCAGATGAGGTGGCTCATAATGATGGACGTATTATGTTGTGGCACTGTCCGTCCGTCTGTCCATCTGTCCGTCCGTCTGTAAACATTCTTGTACACGCCATCACTCAGTAACCATTTGGGATATCTTTATGAAATTTGGTAGGCATATGTATTAGGTTGGGGGAATGTGTCGGGTACAAGAATGGTTGCTCCCCCTTTCTTACTTTCGAAGTCTGTAAACATTCTTGTATGCACCATCACTCAGTAACCATTTGCGATATCTTCATGAAAGTTGGTAGGCATATGTATTAGGTTGGGGGGACGTGTCGCGTACAAGAATGGTTGCTCCCCCTTTCTTACTTTCGAAGTTATGCCCCTTTGATTAATTTTTTCCCTGTAAGTCTTGTACGCGCCATAACTAGATAACCGTTTGGGATATCTTTTTTGAAATTTCTGCAGACGTAAATTTTGTCATCTGCTTTTGGGGGCATTAAGGGTTAAAATAGCCTCAAACATGTAATTTCTAAAGTAACTATAGGAAAACATATCCTCAAGCGCCTGAAAATATCTATAATTTTGTAACCCCAAACTTTGGCACCTGCATGCAAACACAGTTACAGTATTTCAAAGATGGAATTGCTGGTTCCCGACATACATGTATGTTGCTGTCTATTTCAGTCCCTGAGCAAGAACACAGAGTTGACTATTGGCATGAGACTAGAAGCACTAGACAGAAAGAATCCACATCTGATGTGTGTTGCAACCATAAGTAAGTATTTTGCTGTGGTGTTGAGGACTGGGTGAGGGATTGGGGGTGGGGAGGAGAGAGCCTGGGAATGTTGATAGCGGCAAGCAGGTGGTGCGAACCTAGCTTAATACTGCTGCTTTACATTTAGACAGGAATACAGTGTTTTAAAACACATGTATTTTGTAATAACTTAGTTATGGTGATCTTAACTGAAGACTGAAAGCATCAGAATAACAGAAGTACACAAATACTCAGTTTTCAGTACAAGGGCCATTGACATAAGGTATAAACTAGTCTGGCAATTTTTGCTTCCTGTCGAGACTGTTTGTCATTTTTGGCTTCTGCCTAGACTATCCACGATCTCTTGCTTCCTTTCAAGATGACTGTCTGCGAAAAATGGCTGCCTGCCCAGACTGTCTGCATGATTCTGCTTCCTGCCGAGACCCCTCGACAGGAAGCAGAATCATGCAGACAGTCAGGGCAAGAAGCCATTTATTCTGCACAGTAGTCTAGGCAGGAAGCAAGTGATCACGGATGGTCTTGGCAGAAGCCAAGTATAAGAGATAGTCTCGGCAGGAACCGAAAACTGGCAGACTAGTTTATACCCTGTGATTGAGAGGTAGTGTCAACAGTGGCAGGAAATCTAAAGTAGACTAAAGCTTACCTCATCAAAAGTGCCAATTCCAAACCTCCAGAATATTCTCCATGCGCATTTACACTTCCAAGTGAATCAGTTCCTTTTTGAATAATTATTTAGGTATACTGTCTGCTATAATGCATGGGCTGCTGTCAGTGTTTCAAGTCATGTAGAGCAGTCGGCAATTATTGTCGACATGACTTGAAACGATGACTGCACATATTAGACTTGATATGAGGATTAAAGGCAGGAGTGGACTATATAAGGAGGATTAACTTCCATGTGTCATTCTGTCTCTTGATCATTTAGTGTCAACACCTCTAATCAGCCAATAAAATTGTTATAACTGTTAATTCTGGTCCACTGATTAGTCAAATAAATTTTACCTGTACAGGTAAGATATGAACATGACCCTACGGCAGAGAAGTCATATGAAGAAAGGTCAGGGAGGATGTGGCAGGATGTCAAGATGTTGCTCCTTTAAATAGTCTAGACCAACAGCTTGAAGACGAGCTGGTGCATTATCATGCAAAAAATGAATAGCATGTCTCTCTGTTTGTGGACCATTAGTAACATTGTGCTGAAAAACAAGACTGGGAATTTGTTCCTGGTATAATAACCAGTAACACTAGAGTACATAGGCATAAGGACCCTAGCCATGATCCATCACTTTTGTCACTGTAAAAAAGTAGGGCATGTATAGCATGCTACACTCCTACTTCTGCAAGCAATTTGAGGCATTTGATCCTTTTTGCTTATCCACACCCTGTTGGTCATTGCCTGTGACAATTTCTCTAAGACATTTTTAATCCTTTTCATAGTTATAAAGCTTATTCAACACACTTCTGCTCTTCCTCTGAGTCAGCAAGTGGGGTACCCACCAAGTGTAAACGTTAGTCTCAAGTTTTCTAAACAAATACAAGCCGGAAGTATAAGCTAACTCCTAATGTATACTGTTTTTATCATATGATGTCGCATCTGAGAGTGTAATAAAGCCATGCATTAAAAACGATAATCCACTAGTGGATTAAATATGCAAATTACGTTGTAAGGTTATGCGTTGACGTCCGTTAAAACATAGCATTTTCTAATGGCAAAATCATGACGTTTTAGTTCAAAATTTGCTAATAAAATGCAACTTTAGTGTCATATAATAAATAGAATCTTTGATTCGTGCTCTTGTATTATTGGATTTATTAAACTCATTGGGGAAAACTGATAATATGCTCGGCTTAGCCTTGCATCTTATCGTTTTCCCCCCTTTTTCCCCAACTCGTTTAATAAATTCAATAATACATGAGCACTCATGCAAGATCCTCTATTTATTTTCATTTATTTTCATTTCCAGCTGACATAGCAGATGATGGAAAAGTGAAGATACATTTTGATGGCTGGAACTCTGGTTCCTATGACTACTACACAGAATTTTCTTCAAAAGACCTTCACCCTGTTGGCTGGTCCTCTAAAAATATGACAAAATACAGAAGACTGAATCAAGAGCTGCAGGCTCCTAAAGGTATGAGACACTTACCATATACGCGATAATTTTTGTGGTATTCCATTTTTCGCGGTATTTTGCCGTCACTTAGAAACTGCGAACATCAAAACCGCAAAATAATTTCCTGTTTCCTACAAAGTATCATCAGTAGACACAGCGTCCATATATTTTGTTTCTGTTTGCTTCCGTAAAATCTGGTACTTTTCATTTGAGCCAGTTATCACATTAACCTGCAGCCGCAGGTTAATGAAAGAACAAGCTCAAATTAAAATCAAGCAATTTTGATTTTTGAGCATATTGCTAACCGCCAAAATTGAAATCGCGAAAATTAATGTTTATGTTTTTGCCCCTAAACGGCGAATTTAGAATGAATATTTCTAGCCTACAGATTTAGTAAAATTGCTTTTGTATGACACATTATGGTAGATCTCACTGAGTCCCGTCCCCTACCAATGATTGTTAAGGGATGTTAATATTGAACAGGAGGAGGAAATCTGTCATGACAAGGGAAATAAATAGTTTGTAGAAAGCTGCTATTATAAACTGTCCGCTTATTATTCTCCTTTTATATTGAAGTACTTCAGCTGGTATAGAGAGGCAGTTGTATTTCATACTGATTAAAGTGAGGCACCTAAATGATTAACATTCATTATAGGTTAAAGAGAGGCAGTTAAATTACATATTTGTTATAGGTTAAAGGGACACAGTGAAAATCTATCAAATTAGTTAAATGAGGGGCAGTTAAAATACATACACATGGATTTGTTGTAGGTTAAAGGGAGGCAGTTCAGATTATTGATAATTGAGCAGCGACACGAGAAAACCAACAATGTGTTTGTGCGCCCAGCGCAGACTCAGATCAGCCTGGGCATCCCCCCAGTCTGATCAGTGTCTTCGCTGTCCGCATGAAGGTAGCTTGGACCCTTTGCTACCCTTTATAGCATAGCGAAGAGTCTGATCAGCCTTGGTGGATGCCCTGGCTGATCTTAGTCTGGGCTGGGCGCACAACCACATTGTTGGTTTTCTCGTGTCGCGACTCATATTTGTTATTAGTTAATAAGAGCCTATTAGATTTTCATATTTGTTAAAGAGAGGCAGTTAAATAACTTGTATTGGTATAGGTTAAAGGGAGGTGGCTACAGGGTTACAGGGAGACAGTTAAATCATAATTGTGAAAGTTTGAAGGGAGGGAGTTTTTGTTATATTTCTTGAAGGTTAAAGGGAGGCAGTTAAATTTCTTGTATTTGTTATTAAGGAATTGTTAAGAAGTTAAAGGGAGGCAGCCAAATTTCTTGTATTTATTATACGTTAAAAGGAGGCAGTTAAATTTCTTAAATTGGGTTAAGGTTAAAGGGATACAAGTTAAGTTCTGGTGTTTGTTAAAGTTTAAAATGAGGCAGCTAAATAATCTTTACATAGTATATTTGTTAACGGTAAAGGGGAGGCAGTTAAATTTTATTTGTTAAACTGTAAAGGAAGCAGTTTAGTAGGTTATGTTTGTTAAATACTGGCAGTTAGATTAATTGGATTCACCCAGAATGGCTATACATGTATTTGCATGCTACATGTAGTCTGAATTCTCACAGTATGTCTGTGCCTCTATATGCTAACTTCTAATGCACTTACAAATATAACGCGAGGTCTGATTGGATAACTTCAAAAATTTGTGACAGTATATTCTGCGATATACTGTCGCAAACCCGACGTCATTAAGTAACGTTGCTTCTCATTGGCTGATGTTTGGCTTTACGTTACTTTAAATGGGTGCAAACTAGTATATTATGCAAGGTGAAAAAGTAGAAAAGTGCATTAGAATCGGGATAACTGTATTGAAAATTGTCATTTGGAGAGGCAAATCATCGGTTTTATGGTTGCAAATTGCATTTTACAGCTCCGCTGGCGCATTGCTGTAAAACGAAATTTCCAACCATAAAACTGATGATTTACCTCCCCAAATGACAATATCCCCTAAATGATAAAAACAAAATTCAAAAAGTACAATCTACTGCTGTTTCAGGCTACCATGGACAATTTCTCTGGCCGAAATATTGTGTAGATGAAGGTTCATACCCTGTACCACTGGAACTGTTTTCAGAGGTAAGTAATTTTAACCCTTAATGCGCCGAAAAGCAGACGACAAAATTTACGTCTGCAGAAATTAAAAAAAAAATGTTTTGTCCAAGTTATGTTATATGGAGAATTCAAAACTATAGGGCAAACAGTGTAGATCCAGATGAGGTGGCTCATGATGAATCACCTCATCTGGATCTACACTGTTTGCAAATTCAACAGTTTTTCATTTTTGGCGCTTTAAGGGTTAAGTTTTTTTACTTACATACCATCATATTTTAAACTCACTGATAATTTACTGCGACCTGATTGGTTTAGAGCAAACCTGAATTGGAAACTTGGAACAGCTTGGAACTGTTTTCTTGCAGCAGCGTGTACCCTAAAATGACCCTAAAATTTCGGACACCTGAAAGTCCGGCAATTATTGTTCGAAAAATATTAGAAAGTGGATTTTACACACATTAACATACCTGTCTAGTTTCACGATTTGTGCATGACCCTCATGAATTTGGACCCCTTCCACACGATCGTATTTTGTAAAATAGCCATGACTCATGCTTCCTTCGCTTGCTCTCAATTTCACTTTAAACTGGAGAATACTAAAAATAAATGTCTTTCTTTGCACTGTCTTGATCTTCAAAAAGGTGTTTTCTGTCAACTTCCGCTACATTCGGACAATCTTGGTCACCGAATCTATATTTATCTCCGAGAAAATTCGTCACCTGATATAAAAATAGGTAAAGATAAAGGTTTCCGATAGTCTTCAAATATCATGGGTATAGGTTGTTAGCGAAAAAGTGGAGGGCAAAAAATCGATTTAATTTCTTTACCACTGAATAAATTTTCATGAAACTTTGCAGACATTAATCAATTACCCATACTGTTAACTCATGCAAGGAAACTCAGATTTTTTTGACAGTTAAATAAAAAATTGTCAGATCAACTACATGTTAAAATCTGTCCCTAATCTTTGAAGTTTTATGCTTGGTTGGTGCAGTTTTTGGAACAGCCAGTGTTGTACAGACCATATTATGTACATCCCATAAATGGACATTTACAAATATTTATAAGAGAACACACATAAAAAAATCCTTTCAAATGATTGGCCCATTATCTTTAAAGCCTCTTGTTTACCCAGTAGTGACTGAATACATTTCAGACCACACGGTAATTTATGAATGAATAATAGTATTAGTATAGTAACTATAGAGCAACAATGGCTGTTGTACTATTATGGTTACCTCCTGTGTCCGGGAAGGCATAAAATTGAGAAGAAAAATGGTAATGATTAATAGAGAAACTTTTTATTCAAATGTAAAAAAAATCTACACTGAGCCACTTTAGTTACGCACCACTTATGAAACCCTGAATTGTAAATAAACGATCGATATATTTTTAAATTCAAGACTACAACCTAAGAAAGCACATTTTTGTGAATAAATCCTGTAAAAATGGTGTCTGTCGGAAACCAAACAAAAGCGTGGTCGAACGCGAAAGAGAGCTACCAACCAAATTAGAATTCGCAACGCCACCAACTTAACCTTAATTTGCACCGCGAGGGGATATTTTCAACATTTATTTTTCGCACAATGTTTTGTTGGAACGTTTTTACTTTCTATGATATGAAAGACCACCATATTGGTGTCAATATTTGCATACTATTCATTATCAATATCTGCTGCTTACTTTGCGGTTACACGTTGAAAATGCAAGTTAATTTTTCTTTCTTCCAAAAGCGACTGTGACAGTTGATGTTGTTTTGTAAATAAACGATCTAAATATTTTTACATTAACTTCCTTGTAAACAAGGACATGTTTTTGTTAATTTTCATGCAACCATTGTTGGAAATTCTACGTTATGACTTTGACGTTAGTCTTGACGTCGGTACCCTTACCGTACAGATATGAGTCAATCTTCAATTGAGTTTTAGTTTTATTATGTCTCCCCCCTTCAGGGTCGGGAGACATATTGTTTTTGCTCGGGCGTCTGTCCGTCCGTCTGTCCGTCTGTCCGTCCGTCTGTCTGTCCGTCTGTCCGTCTGTCTGTCACAAATCGTGTCCGTTCTATAACTTGAAAACCGCTCAAGCTATATTCGCGAAACTTCATATAAATATCAATCAACATGAGACGACGTGCAGAGTGCAAGAATAGTAACTCTGGCGTTTATACTTTTTGAGTTATTTCCCTTGGAACTTAGTCCATCACAAAATTGTGTTTCAATCGTGTCCGTTCTATAACTTGAAAACCGCTCAAGCTATATTCGCAAAATTTCATATAAATATCAATCAATATGAGATGACGTGCAGAGTGCAAGAATGGTAACTCTGGCATTTATACTTTTTGAGTAATTTTCCTTGGAACTTAGTCCATCACAAAATTGTGTTTCAATCGTGTCCGTTCTATAACTTGAAAACCACTCAAGCTATATTCGCGAAACTTCATATAAATATCAATCAACATGAGACGACGTGCAGAGTGCAAGAATGGTAACTCTGGCATTTATACTTTTTGAGTTATTTCCCTTGGAACTTAGTCCATCACAAAATTGTGTTTCAATCGTGTCCGTTCTATAACTTGAAAACCGCTCAAGCTATATTCGCGAAACTTCATATAAATATCAATCAACATGAGACGACGTGCAGAGTGCAAGAATGGTAACTCTGGCATTTATACTTTTTGAGTTATTTCCCTTGGAACTTAGTCCATCACAAAATTGTGTTTCAATTGTGTCCGCTCTGTAACTTGAAAACTGCTCAAGCTTTATTCACGAAACTTCTTACAAATATCAATCAACATGAGGCGATGTGCAGAGTGCACAAATGGTAACTCTGGCATTGATACTTTTTGAGTTATTTCCCTTGGAACTTTGTCCATCACAAAATTGCGTCTCAGTCGAGTCTGTCTATAACTTTAAAACCATTCAAGCTATATTCATGAAAGTTCATACAAATATCAGTCAACATCAGACGACGTGCAGAATGCACTCTGGCGTTTATACTTTTTGAGTTATTTCCCTTGGAACTTTGTCCATCACAAAATTGCGTCTCAGTCGAGTCCGTTTATAACTTTAAAACCATTCAAGCTATATTCATGAAAGTTCATACAAATATCAATCAACATCAGACGACGTGCAGAATGCAAGAACCATAATTTTAGCATTTATACTATTTGAGTTATTTCCGTTAGAAC
This sequence comes from Ctena decussata, assembly GCA_963989385.1. Taxonomy (NCBI): domain Eukaryota; kingdom Metazoa; phylum Mollusca; class Bivalvia; order Lucinida; family Lucinidae; genus Ctena; species Ctena decussata. The sequence continues at coordinate 10,925,405 of OZ022510.1, read as the reverse complement.
TTTGTCAGTCACAAAATCGTGTCTCAGTTGTGTCTGCTCTATAACTTGAAAACCATTCAAGCTATATTCACGAAACTTCATACAAATATCAATCAACATTAGAAGAATTGCATAGTGCAAGAACCATAACTCTTGCATTTATACTTCTTGAGTTATTTCCCTTGGACCTTTGTCAGTCACAAAACGTGTCTCAATCGCTTTATTACTTGAAAACCTGACAAGCTATATTCACGAAACTTCATACAAATGTCAGTCAACACTAGACAACCTGCAGAGCACAGCATTTATACTATTTGATTTATTTCCCTTGGAACTTTGTCATTCACAAAATCGTGTCTCAATCGTCTAAGCTCTATAACTTGAAAACCGTTTAAGCTATATTCATGAAACTTCATACAAATATCAGTCAACATATAAATAGACGACGTGCAGAGCACTGTAACTCTTGCATTTATATTTTTTGACAAAAACTAAATATGAATATCAGTCAACATTACATGACATGCAGAGCATAACAACTATAACTCTTGCATTTATACTTTTTGCTTATTATGAATCCCTGCTTCAGGGTAGGGAAACATATTGTTTTTCCCTTGGCGTCTTAATGACTGATCCTTTTGACATCAAAAAGGGGGGAGACATCTGTTTTTTCGTAGGAAAACAATTCTAGTTGACTTTGATCTTGTCAGCGGTATTACGGCTATGACAATTCGCCATAAATAATTTCAATAGTGATCGAAACTGACGTGAAAATGACGTCAGAAGTAAAATTAATTGAAAAGGTGAATGTGTGTTGTAAATCCGCCGTAATAAAATTGGTCCGCCACTTAAAATCATTAAACCTTAGGTGTTTTTCTAAAGTGACTGTCGCCAAAGATGATGTTCAGTGCTAATTCAAGACGAAAAGAATGGCCGCACGTGCTGCACGTGCATTATTGCTATAATAAGCTCTCGGCAAAGTGTGAATTCACTCCAGCGATTTTGCAAAATTTTAACTGTCATCAGTTAGACAAGTCATCAATGATTGTATTCTGCTAGAAATTTTATTGTAGGCAGTTATGGGCAAAAAAATATGGGCATTGAAAAAGTGGTGCGTAACTAAAGTGGTTCAGTGTACATTTCCTGGCATGAGTTCGTATAGGAAACGGATTACAATATGCAAAGTTTCATGAAAATCTATTCAGTAATAAAGAAATCAAATCAACTTTTTGCCCTCCACCATTTTTTTGCAAACGACCTATAAAAATAACTCGAGTATTCGATAGCGATTAGAGCCGAAAACAACCAAATGTGTACTTCCGTTTTTATATACACGAAATATTGACAACATGAAAGCGCCGGAGAAAAATAAGGCTTATAAATCAAAGTACCAAAATGGATGGGAGATCGCGTTTACCTGGGTTACAAAGAGTGAGAAGGGCAACAGCTTTGCGTTTTGTAAACTTTGCCATAGGCATTTCATTGTTTCCCACGACGGAAAAAATGATGTGAAAAGCACAGTAATACAGATCTTCACAACGTCAGAACTTTTGCAATCGGTATCTAATTTTGTTGTTACCAAGACAGACCAAGATGTTGTCAGAGCTGAAACTCTCTTTAGCAACTTCATTGCAGAACATAACTTGCCCAGGGTGTGCATTGCAGGCAAAGTTGGGCGATAACTTCGCCTTGGGGCTCAAAACTTCGCCCTGAGTTTCCCAAAAAGCACGTTCGAGTCGCCCTGTTTTTCTGGGTGGTAAGATCAATTATTCGTCAAAATGACTGGCGCCAGTATATCAGATTTCAACGCCAATTAACAAAGCCCCCTTTCATTTATCAGCGTTAATCCCATCACCAGCCCTGATTGAGCTTTGATCTCGATAGGTGTTGCCGACATCAAGTCGCCAAAATTAACACCACGGAAAGCCAACTGTAGTACGGTTAATCCATTAAGTGACGAGCGAAAGAGCTTTGATCCCGCTAAATTTTGCCGACTTAATCTATCCATCTGCTTTGACAGCAGGTGTGAAGCGCATTCTGATCACGGTCTTCATTGATTTCTTAAGTTATGGTATAAATTTTCATATCTTTCAACTAGGGCGATAAGAGCAGAGTAGGCAGGCTTATAATGATCGTCGCATTCTTCGAAATTCAGAATGTTAATGCTGGTCCTGCAGACAAGTGCAGGACAGCGCATCAGGTTATGATCTACATCGTTGTTCATAGAATTTTATGATTGCAAAAGTTCTGCGAACAGTGTGACCCCGACGCCGGGCTGCACTTTTCGCAAATGCATTTCCCGAGACTTACTCATTCTCGTGGAATCGTAGTCCGTTGTTGTCACATTTTCAGTATCGTTTTGGGGATGAAGCGGCTAATGAACAATTTCATGTCTCAAAAAAGAAAAAAAAACACTCTGAACAGTCTCTGCAGATGCCCAAGCTGTCGGAGACTTCATTGGTACATTCAGTGTCGCAACACACTGATCGTAAGCAAACTTCAAAGACACCGCTAGACACTGATAATCGATCGGTGGCACGTGCAGATTTGTACAGGTGTGTCAGGAAGAAAGATACTTGATGCGTATGCAAAGAAAACTGAAATAGACCAACCTGCGAGTCCACGCAGTCTTATCAGAGTCTTCTGTGCTCACATTACAAGTAGATGAATGAACAACGATCAGTCTGCGCTGATGTGCAAATTTATTACAAATTTGGCTGGGAACAAAGTTACTGACAAGGTCATAACTTGTACTTTCAGTTTTGCGTTTTAACTCCGATAGGACATGAAAAGAATTACAAACGTCCCACTTCGCCTTGTTTCTTTTGAAGTCGCTCGGCTTCAGCTGGGAGGCGACTTGATGTCGCTCGTTTTCGGGGGCCCAGTGCACACCCTGCTTGCCATTTTTGATAGCAGATTACTTTAACAAACTCAATGTATAAAATGTTTGTAAAATAAAAAACTGTAAATAAGAATACTTGATGTTTATCTTCATTTAAGAACTACCTACTGATCCTACTCCTCCCCACTGCCATCCCCGATCTCTAGATTCACATAAAGAGAAAAAAAATGACACAAAAAATCTCACTCTTTTCTATTGTCAATGGGTTTCTCCGCGAATGAACTAACATGGAAAAAGGGGCTAAATCGAGGCTTTGCGCGCAGTCTCACTTTTTTGTTAATTGAAAACTTGGCAGGTATGCATTAATGCATCCAAATGATGTGCAGTGAATGGCAAACATTGTAGACCCTGATCAAAGTGCTTTTCAGGAGCAGTTTGATCTGGGTCTACAATATTTGCTCAGACCTGTCTGTCCAAATATCTAGGGTGACATGAGTAGTTTAGCTGACAACAGTTTTAAGTTGTAGATGACTATGTAGGAAATAAAGGAATCAGAATTTATTAATGTAAATTTTATGTGTATGATGGATCGATAGATAATGAGGTTTTACGTCATTTTTTAACAGTATTTGAGTCATATCAGGACAACGGGAGGGTAATAATGAAAGGCTGTATGTGTAAACGGTTGGCAAGAGTTTTCCCTCTAGGGGTCTTGAACCTACTTGTGTCTCAAGCTTCTGTACCTTATGTTATTGATGTATGTATGCAGGCAAATCACTCACAAGTATAACTCAGCCTTTCAGACTTTATTCTGTTTATGAGTGATTTGCAAGCATTTAAACCTTGATTAAATTCACAAAAATAAAATCTGTTCCTATGATATCTCCAGAGGTCCAGATGAGTCTGCTGAGCTCCAAATAAGAGGGGTATTTGATTGTATTTAAATATAACTCTTATTAAAGCTGCACAAAAACGTGTGTTTTATGGCATTATGGACTGAATGTCAAACTGTTCTGGCTTTGTTTTAGGTGTTTATTTTGATAACAAATTATAAACTCCCCTGCTCTAAAAAATGCCCCCTGCCTGTTTTCAAAAACTTACCATTTACTATTAGTCTTACAAAAAGGAACAACATAAAATCCTGTTTGCTTTTCTGGAGAACATTGATAGGGTCAACTCTTTAGGACCAAACTCTTCCTCTAAATGCTTACCCCTATTGAGAAGGGAGACATGAAATAAGAAAGTAGGAGAATTGCTTCATCTGAAAGTATATCCAGTCACCATAATACTGTTTATTAGAAGAAGCTCTGTTATTAGACATTAGACTAAATAACGCCCTCCCTTTCGGAACACTCAACGCCCCCAGGGTGTTTCTTATGTTTCTGTATGGTCTCTAGTTGTGTGATATTAACTGTTACAGGAGCAGATTGAAATTCCAAGCCTTGTTGAGGAGGAGTGTCTTCAAGCCTTAGATGGGGCAGGATTTGATGTGCCGACAAGTAATACAGCTCACTCTAGGTGCAGAACTTCCAAAAACAGGCCACGAAGTATGTTCACATGTGTTGCATTTTAACTCAAGAATAAATGACCTTCAATGGTCTAGATGTTTTCATCTTGCCTGCAAGTCTCAGTTTTGAGATACATGTATAGGTATTACTTTTTCCAGCAGCAGCATCGGTGGCCTCATTGTCATTGTCCTGGGCATAAAACATTTGTCAACTTTTTTGGTTCAACTTTGTTTTAAGACTATGTACAGACTGAGGAAACACACCACTTTGCCAAATTTTTATTGTTTTGTAAATTTTATATTTCTGACAGTTGTTTTGTTGCATAGTGATTCTTTGGATCAGGGCCTACATGTTCAAAGCATTGTTATGTGTATGCTGTCATTAGTCAGAGATTTTTTAAGTCATATAGAACACATAAAATCAAGAGTGCTAATATTTTTTGAAAAAAAAATGAAGAGAAGTTTTTGCAGGGCAAAAGCTCCTCACATTTTTTTCAGCAAAAATGGCAGTGTCTTAATGTATGACTGCATAGAAACTCTGGGAACGAATTCTTTCCTGTAAGAGGTGACCCCTTTTGAAAGGGCTACATTGGCCAGGGAAGCCAACAGAAGTCACATAAGTTATGTCCCTTGGTGAAAATGGTGGATAAAGATGGAAGTGTATCCACCCAACTCTGTCTGTCATTTATCTGCCCTTTTGTTATTTACTTTGTTACTAAAACGTTTTATTTTACAGTGTTTGAACAAAAGGGGTTGGAGAAGTGCTCAATGACCCCAGCCCTGTTTGATTTCTTTAGCAACCAGAGCAAGTTTTTGTGCCTACTACCTGCCAAGTTTGATGTAAATACACTGAAATGTCCCTCCATGAAGGGCCTGATGAACTACAAAGAACAGAATGTGCATATTCTCTGTCCAGGGCTCAGTAAGTTATTTAGTTTTGGTAATTATTTAGCAAGAATAAAAGAATCTATCTTGAGTGACCATGTAGATTAGAGAAATCTTACTTGAGGGGTGAGAATTTCATCTTGAGATGCTGCTTATTCCAAGAGATACATGTAGGGTTTCCCTTTTTGTCATAAACCTTAAGATGTTTTTTTCATACATTTAGTAAACGTATAACCTTAAATCACGTAAAGCTTCAAGGCTAGAAACTGGTGACTTCTTACCCTATGGTCAGAAGTAAATCATTAGGTTTTGAAACAGAATGAACACAGTTTGCACCTTGAAAATAGCAGGAGAACATGGCCTGTTGACTTTGTTTCATACAAAATACGATAACAAAATTGAGCTAGGTCTTTGACTTCATCAGCATAAGGTTGCTAGCCTTGTGGTATTAAAAGTTGATTGATTTCATTAAAATTTTGTGATTGTACTGTCCATGCCAACAGTTACTGTGTTCAATGTTAGATTTGAAAGTCACTAAAAACTGGTTTACTATTCAAAACATAGCAGGATAAAACTTTTTTGACAACTCCCATACATATGGCAAGCCATTTTACTATTTATTATGCATAGTAGATATCTTATATAGTATAGTAGATATCTTATATAGTATATTAGATATCTAATATGCCAATTAAGATATCTAATATAACATATAAGATATCTTATATCCTATATAAGATATCTGATATAGGATATAAGATATCTTATATAGGATATGAGATATCTTATTTAATTTTTCATATAAGATATCTAATATGTTATATTAGATATCTTATATGTTATATTAGATATCTTGATTGGCATATTAGATATCTAATATACTATATAAGATATCTAATATATTATATTAGATATCTTATATGTAAAATTAAATGAGATATCTCATATCCTATATAAGATATCTTATATCCGATATAAGATATCTGATTTACTAAATAAGATATCTTATATGTCATATAAGATATCTTATATGCTTAATCAGATATCTTATATATTGTGTTGTGTCTTATGGAAAAGTCAAATAAGATATCTTATATACCTTTACTAGATATCTAATATAGTATATAAGATATCTTATATGACATATAAGATATCTTCTGTAGGAAATAAGATATCTTCTATGGAAAATGAGATATCTTATTTAATTTTACATATAAGATATCTTATATAATAAATAAGATATCTTATATAGTATATTAGATATCTAATATGCCAATTAAGATATCTAATATAACATATAAGATATCTAATATAACATTTAAGATATCTTATGTGAAAAATTAAATAAGATATCTTGTTTTCTATAGCAGATATCTTATATAGAATATAAGATATCTTATATGTTATATTAGATATCTTAATTGGCATATTAGATATCTTAATTGGCATATTAGATATCTAATATACTATATAAGATATCTTAATTATTATATAAGATATCTTATATATATAAGATATCTTATATAATAAATAAGATATCTTATATAATAAATAAGATATCTGATATAATAAATGAGATATTTACGTGCCATAATAAATAGTAAAATGGCTTGCCATACATACAATAAATAAAATCCTTATCAAGTGGTCATTTGATATGAAATTTATGAGACTCACTGAATGTTTTCATCATAAATGTCATACGAAGTGACCTCTTGTTAAAAGAGCCTCTCTATATACATGTAGTTTCATACATTTGCCTGTTTGTTTGGTTATAAGATGGGATATTCTCCCTCTAGAATGACTCAGATACTTAAACCAGGTTTCGAGGTTATAAAACTTGAGAATAATCTCAAACTCAAAATAAAGCACACTGATTGGCTGCTTCCGAGCATGCTTGGAAGCAGCCAATCAGTGTGCTCTATTTTGAGTTTGAGAATGTACTCAAGTTTTATAACCTCGGGCCTGTCTTATGTCATTCTGCTAAAAGATAGGATTTTCTGTTTGAAACAATCCCTAATCATCTAAAAGACAGATTTAGACAGATCTAGATTTTGGGACAGACATCCATGTAGCCAAGTGGTTAGTGCTTCCAACTTCGGATCAAGGGGTTGCAGGTGTGAGTCTCACTAGAAAGTGGAGGCAAGCTTCTATCTGAGTCTAAATGGCACTTCATTGCATGGATCCATTCATAATCATCCTCACATCGTCCTCAAATGACTAATTTAAAGGTACTATTGAAAAGGATGTAAAAATTGCAAGTCAGCCAACCATCATCCATCCCTCTAGATTTTTATCCCCTCGCACCACGAAGCATACCTGCCAAGTTTCACGATTTGTGCGTGACCCTCACGAATTTGGACGCCTCCCACGACCTCACGATCGTATTTTGAAAAATAGCCATAACTCACGCTTCCGTCGCTTGCTCACGATTTCACTTTAAACCGGAGAATACTAAAAAAATGTCTCATTTTTGCACTCTCTCGATCATCAAAAACATGTTTTCTCTCAACTTCCGCTTTATTCGGACAATCTCGGTCACCGATTCTATATTTATCTCCGGGAAAATTTGTCACCTGGTCTAAAAATAGGTAAAGGTAAAGGTTTCCGATAGTCTTAAAATAGCGTGGGTAAAAATAACTCAAGTATTCAGTAGCGATTAGAGCCGAAAACGACCAAATGTGTACTTCCGTTTTTATGTACATGAAATATTGACAACATGAAAAACACCGGAGACAAAAAAGGTTTACAAATCAAAGTACCAAAATGGATGGGAGATCGAGTTTACCTGGGTGAGAAGGGCAACAGCATTGCGTTTTGTAAACTTTGCCAGGCATTTCAGTGTTTCTCACGCCGGAAAAAAACGATTTAAAAAAAGCATGGTAACACAGATCTTCACAGTCGGTCATTGAAAACGTCGAAACTTTTGCAATCGGTATCTGCTTTCGTTGTAACCAAAGAGGACCAAGATAATATCAGAGCTGAAACTCTCTTTAGCAGCTTCATTGCATTGCATAACTTGCCTTTTTTGATAGCACATCACTTTAACAAATTCAATGTATAAAATTTTAGTAAAATAAAAACTATAAATAAGAATACTTGATGTTTATCTTAATTTAAGAACTACCTACTGATCCTACTCCTCCCCTCTGCCCATCCCCAATCTCTAGTTTCACAATAGGAGAAAAAAAAATGACACAAAAAATCTCACCCTTTTCCATTGTCAATGGCTTTCTCCGCGAATGAACTAATGTGGAAAAGGGGGCTAAATTGAGGCTTCGCGCGCAGTCTCATTCTTTCGTTAATTGAAAACTTGGCAGGTATGCACGAAGTGGCAAAGAGATACAGGTTTTGTCCCGTACGTACGTATGTTCTCCTTTTGTCATCGCTCTAGCCCCTACATTTCTCAACAGATTTTAAAATAACTTCACACAAATGAAGGGCATGACAATATCTCGAGCAAGTTCGACTTTGAGGGTGCTGCGCCTCGGGTCAAGGTCACTGTGGCTATTTTAAGAAAAACTTTGTCAGCCCTCTAGCGCCTACATTTCTCAGTGAATTTTGAAATAACATCACACAAATGTAGGGCATGACAATTTCTGGAGCAAGTTCCACCTTCAGGGTGCTGCGCCCAAGGTCAAGGTCACTGTAGCTATTTTTAGAAAAACTTTGTCATCGCTCTAGCATCTACATTTCGCCATGGATTTTAAAATAACTTCACACAAATATAGGATGTGACAATATCTCAAGCAAATTCGACTTTCAGGGTGCTGGGCTCAAAGTCAAGGTCACTGTGGCTATTTTTAGAAAAACTTTGTCATCGCTCTAGTGCCTACATTTCTCCATGGATTTTAAAATAACTTCACACAAATGCAGGGTATGACAATATCTCGAGCAAGTTTGACGTTCAGGGTGCTGGGCTCAAAGTCAAGGTCAATGTGGCTATTTTTAGACAAACTTTGTCATTGCTCTAGCGCCTACATTCATCAGTGGATTCTCATATAACTTCAGATTATAGCAATAGAATTTAGCAAGGTGCGATATAGGCGTCCGGTTTTCTGCCCGTCAGTCCGTCCGTCCTTCCGTTCACAATTTACGTCGACCCTAGCATTTTAGTCCATTCAAAAGACTTATTCTCTGAAACCACTGCACCCATGGTTCTCAAATTTCACATGTAGCATGACCAGACAGCAGGGCTTCACAATGGTAAAATTCAGGTGGGTCGAGAATCCAAGAAAGCCGCCATTACTAAAAATAGCAAAACCAATAAAATCAACTTTTTCTCCAGAATCACTTGGTATATTTGGCTGAAATTTTGTATGAAGCATAAGTCTGACCTTGGTATTCAGAATTATCAAAATGAAAAAAATCTGTAGCGGAATTAGGTCACAGTGACCTTACGTCGACCCTAGAATAGTTTACGTCGACCCTAGCTGTTAAGTCCATTCAAATGACTTTTTCTCTGAAACCACTGCATCCATGGTTCTCAAATTTCACATGCAGCATGATCAGACTGCAGGGATTCAGAATGATAAAATTCACGCGAGTCAAGAATCCAAGATGGTTGCCATTACTAAAAATAGCAAAACCAATATAATCAAGTTTTTCTCCAGAACCACTTTGTATATTAGGCTGAAATTTTGTATGAAGCATAAGTGGGATCATGGTATTCTGTATTTTCAAAATGAAAAAAAATCTGTAGTGGAATTAGGTCACAGTGACCTTACGTCGACCCTAGAATAATTTACGTCGACCCTAGCATTTAAGTCCATTCAAATGACTTATTCTCTGAAACCACTGCATCCATGGTTCTCAAATTTCACATGCAGCATGATCAGACTGCAGGGCTTCAGAATGGTAAAAGTCGAGAATGGTCAAGAATCCAAGATGGTCTCTGTTACTAAAAATAGCAAAACCAGTAAAATCAACTTTTTTCTCCAGAACCACTAGGTATATTCATTGAGTTCTTAATGTGAAGGCACACAGCAGGTGTGACATAGCCTTCCGCGGAATTCTTGTATTAAAGTTGAACATCATAGAGATAGATTCAACAGGAGCAAAAGTGCTGGTATCTGTCAGCATTCTAATGCTTGTCATGACAGAAATATTTTCTATCATATGAGATCTAATCCCCTGAATGCTTACAATACTGTACCTTAATGTCAGGGTCATATATAACCTTTACAATAAGGTCACAGGCTTTTTGTGAAGTGGGGTATAATGCAGTGGTTACCACGCTGGCCTTGCAATCCAAGTGTCGAGGGTTCGCTCCTCCACTTCTCCAGTCTTTCGGATGAGACTCACCTTAGCTGTTAGTGGGACATTAAACTCAAATCAGTCACTAAGCAATCACAGGCTTTTTGTTTTTTCATTCACATAACTATTATATGTCATGAAATTCCCCAGTTTAGTGTTTGCCCACACCAAGTAGTCTTGTGCAAGGGGATTTGTATCGCCTGCGATGCCTTGTTGGGATTGTTTCGGTAAGGAAAAACCTTTATCTTGTAACTGAAAACAGTTGACTCATATTATCTCAAACACTGTTATCAAAGAGTATAGTTCGGACATATTTCCATTTTTTTCTGTACATTTTAGCTACTGTTATCTCAAACAACTGGTATCTCAAAGTAAATTTTCTGGGACCAGAAAATTTACTTTGAGATATCAGTAGTTTGAGATGAAGTCCTAGAAAATTTACTTAGAGATATCAGTAGTTTGAGATGAACTTTGACTTTGAGATATCCAAAGTTGACTGTACAGTATTTAATCTGTTCTACAGAGATGGAGCTCCTACATCTTGTTGATTACAAAGGAACCAAGCTGTCAAGGACAAATGTTAGTGACTATGCTACCTATCTTCAGAACTGCTACATTGGTCTTATAATACAGGAGGTAAGTATACTGATCAAAATTGCTAGGGATCACACATGTGAAAAATTTATTTCTTGGTAGACAATGAATGAAGTTATGTGAAAATAACATGTTTTGTTTTAGAATCTTATAATTTGATGTGAGTGCAGTAGACAAGCATTTGAATAACTATTTATCAGTGGCAAAACAATCAAGTGTATCCTTATACTGACATTTCTAGGCACTTAGTTGCAAGTACAGTCATGATCTTGAATGAATTGGTAAAGTCATGCTATATCAGGAATGAGTCCTCTCATAGCTAGCAGTCCTTAATTTGGGTATGCCAGTCTGTCTTTGTGATGTCACCGCTAACATTGCAGCCTATTTTTGGACTTGCTTGAATGCAGCATATAGGGATGAAGTGTACAACATGGACTGGTGTAGTTCCAGAAAGAGGGCACCGCTGAAAAAATATCAAATAACAGATACTTTTTTCTTGCATCCCAGATAAGGGTATCCGTGTTTTTTGCTAGGGATAGAAATTCTTATCTTACCCTTGTTATCTGACCCATGGGTGGGATAAGAAAAGAAAGCTTTCATGTGACCTCGGTTTGCACTGGTTGTATCGGACATCACGTAACTTCATCGCTAGATGACATCATAACAACGTCAGAAATCACTACAGTTGTTAAAATGGAGGACGTCGCATCCCAGTGTCTAGAGGAATCTTTGATGCATTTAAAGCTTCAGCACTTAAAAATATGCAAGAAAAAGGATCTACCACGAGTGTGAGTTATGGATAGACAAATTTGACCCTCGGGTCACTGCTAAACAGTGACCCTTGGGACAGATTTGTCTATTTGTACCTCACACTCATGGTAGATTCTTATAATATCCCTCACCAAAGATGGAGGGATAATGTTTTGTCCATGTCCGTCCATCCATTTGTCAGTTTAGAGCCATAACTAAGTATGCAATCATTGAAAGGAATTTCAAAAACTTAAAGCAAAATTAATTTGTATCACTGAAACATTATGATGCATGTCAAGTTTGTCTGACTGGCATCAGTAGTGCATGAGTTGTTGTCCTTGTTTTACTAGGAAAAATTTTGAAAAGTGTGATCTCGTCTCAAACTACTTATATCTCAAAGTCAAGTTTCCTTGACTTTGAGATATAAGTAGTTTGAGATTCTCGTCTCAAACTACTTATATCTCAAAGTCAAGTTTCCTTGACTTTGAGATATGAGTAGTTTGAGATAAATCTAACATGAATTTAAACTGTGAGATAACCAGAGTTGACGGTATCTTATTTCTTTGTAGGGTGGCATTCTGCCAGATCCCTGTCCTGACCTGTGTAAAGGGATAGACAAAGGTTATGATGTAAGTTTAGTTGTTTTTTTTGTCTGTATAATATTATCATGTCAGTTTGATATTTGTTAAAATACTGTTAAAAAAACTGCTTCCAGGAGTGAATAGGCCTTAGAGCTGGAATGCACATATTAATTAAAACTTGAAAGTCCAGGTAAAAGCATTTCTGATGTAAATTCCATAAGCTTTTTCATGAATTGCATTTTTGTCCCTCATTTTAACCGATTTACCGTTAAGGCAGGATAGTTATAATGAGTGTCCATTTCATATGTTTCCATTGAGAACCAATACAGATTCCCAAAATATCAGCAAAAATGGATTTGACCTGCAGCCCTGCTACCTTTAAGGCTTATGGGCATTTCCATAATTCTAATAAATGGAAACAACTTTTATGAAATCCTGTTTGATTCACGGGAGGGCAAAGGTCTTTCAAAGTAAGGTCAGCTCTTAAAGGAAAGAATTTGCTCCTAGAGGAGCAAATTCTAGGAGCAAATTCTTCAAGAATGGGCACCTACTAAGAAGAGAGGAAAAAATTAACATGACAGAGTTGTTTCCCCTGAAAGTGTGCAAAGTCAATTAGTGAGGGATTTACTAAGTCATGTTATACACATAACATAAAGTTTGCTATTTTTTTCGTGCTGAAAAATGAAAAGATAAGAAGAGTGTTTGCATTCCAAAAGTTTCTCACATTTTTGGGGCGAAAATGGCTGCATTTTTGGCATACAGTACATTTGAAATTGTAACATCTCAATAGCTTCCAACATTCTTAGCTATTTAACAACTGGGTTTTAATATTTAGATTTGATACTGTATTTTCATCCAACAGGCTAGTCAGGTGGATATGTGGTTGAAGAGACTATGTTTCATGAATGTGTGTATCTTGGAGTTTATACAGTATGTGACAAAAAGTGCCAATAATTCAGTGGTAAGTTGATCAGTTTTACGTCTGTTGATAAGTTAACTTCCAAGGGGCTGGTCAGGTTGACATGTGGTTGAAGAGACTGTGCTTCCTAAATGTGTGCACAGTATATCACTAGCAGTTCTGTTAACACTGTGGTATGTTGATAAGTTTTGCTTCCGTTGATATTAAAGTTTTCAGTTTTGCTTATTTTATTTCCATTATTGTAAAAACTGAAAAATTGGGACAGCTAAGATAACTACCGTAATTGACTTAAAAATGGAACAGTTTAGCTTTGCAATGTAGTAATGCATGAAAAAGATGCTGCGGAATGACAAATAGTGTAGACCCTGATCAGACATCTGGAGCAGTCAGAACTGGGTCTATACTGTTAGCTCACTCCTATCTGTCCCAATATTTAAATTTTCTATGGTACATGACTTTGGTTTTTATGTGCACTGATTGTCAAATGGACAACTCGATTAATTGCTTATACAGTTGACTTTTGTTATCCCAAACATTGATATCTCAAAGTACATTCTTATATCAAAGAATATAGTTTTGACACATTTCCAGTTTTACTTTACATTTCAACTCCTGCTACCTCAAACTCCTGGCTCAAACTCTTGGTATCTCAAAGCAACTTCGAGATATCAGAAGTTTGAGATCAAATTGGACTTTGAGATTGTGAGAGTTCTTCAAGGCCATGATGGTTAAGAATATAGATTAACATTTTAAATGTAAGTTGGCAAGGTTTTACACCAGTTGCAAGAACTTAAGCCTGTGAGCCAGTTTTAAGTTAATAACAATATATACTGTGACTGGCTGTATGGTTAACAGTGCACACTTTGATCAGATTGCTCCTGTAGAAACAGTCTGATCTTGGCTTGACACAGTTAGCTCTAGCATGACTGTCCCTTACTTACAGTGTTTCAGATGAATGGGTTCACTTTCAGGGAGACTAACTCTGCTGTTTTGATTTTTTACTTCCCTTAAAATACATGTAGAGAGTTCCCATGGTCAAGAGGTTAGAGTGACTTGGTAATGGTGCAGAAGGTCACTGGTTCAAATCCTGGATTAGGTCAATCAGCATCAAAAAAACTCTCCATCAGCCCAGCAGTGAATGGGTACCTTTTTCAAATCAGGGAAGGATAAGGCAGTGAAAGGGGAGGGAAGAGCTCCACCTTTCATAATGCAGTAAGATACATTATGCCACTAATCCCCACTGTCACTATGCTATGGGAAACCTTTACTTTTACCAAAATGGGAGTAAGGTCCTAAGGAGCAAATTGTTTTCCTTTAAGAATTGAAGACATTTTGGAAGGATTTGTATTCCAGGAAAGCAAACAAAATGTCATAAAAGTTGTTCCCCTTTGGCAGTCTATCATGCACCTGAAATATTAATGTTACATAAATGTTTTTTCTAGATTTCACTGACAATTTATTTTTCCATTACAGAGGGACGTGATGGACATATTCAGTGAGTGTATGAAAGACAGCAAACCACGCCTCATGTTTCAACAGTCGGAAACTTACGTACGCTGTATCGGTCATGTCCTCTCATCCATGGCAGGGAATGAGCTCAACTCTGTTCCGATTGAGAAATATGTCCAGCTCTATCCATTTATTCAGAAACTTGATTTCCAAAACAATTTCATTGAGCGCTTGCCGGCAGACTTCTTTGAAAAGTTTGTCAATTTGGAGCACCTGGCTGTGTCTAATAACCAACTTGTTACGTTGCCAAATGGACTGGAAGGGCTAAAATGTCTGTCATACTTGGATATAGCTATGAACAATATTCTGGAATTGCCAAGCAATTTTGACGTGCTTGCTGATTCTCTAGTTTATTTGAACATTTCCGACAATCCGTTAAGTACTTTACCAGATGTGATTTTCAAACTGACAAAATTGGAGGAGCTTTATGCTGAAAACATTGGAGAAATTCAGGACTTCTCAAAAATTAAAGCTTTGACGGAGCTGAATACACTGTCCCTGGCTAGAAATGCTGTTCAGAAAGTTCCAGAAGAACTGAGTAGTCTCCCTTTGGTGTCATTAGACATGAGTGGTGTCCCTTGGTTTGAACAGCTGACAACAACCAAGACTTTCCTGTCGTACAGGGCTTTTAATCAGACACTGAATAGCAATGTCATGACAAACAGGATTTCTGAAAAGGTATGCATGTCCTATTTAACACCAAGAGGGCATTGAATTTGCAAAAGGGGAGGCGTTATTGAAAGCCTAAATTGTTGTAAATCAGCAACTGCCAAAATACCTCTAATAAATAGTATTGATGTGAATGGGTATACTTTCAGAGGAAGTAACTCTACTGTTTTTGCCTCCCTTCTCAGTAGGGTTGGGGTCAACTCATAAAGGAAATAATTTGCTCCTCTAGGAGCAAATTCTTTCCTTTAAGAGTAGACCCCATTTCAAAGATTTACCTCATCCAGAGAAGGAAACAGAAATTTATGCAAGCTAAATTAAAATAATTTTTTTGGAAAAAGATGCAGGGGTGTTTATTAGAGCAGGGGCATTTCATAGGATTAATAGGGTATTTTTCAAACAGTTTAATATGAACAATTTAATGTACAAGTGTTTTTTGATATGAACAGTATAATGTGCAAACATTTTCTTAATATGAATTGTCGTAGCACTTACATGTACTACTTAGTGACTTTCAATATAATATCGTATTATATATACCATACTTTTTAAAGATGAATTGTGCCTACTATCTTAGAAGTCTTTGTGAGTATCAGTGGATCAAAATGACTAGGAATGTTATATACAGAAAACTTTAAAAAAGTAAAAACAAGTCTCTTGCTCATAGCACTTCAACACATTAACAAAGGGATGTGACAACTACATTTGAAAATATCTTGGCAGGAAAAGACCGAGCACCTTATATTAGACAAGTTCTCCACCAATTAAGGTGTATTGGTACATCTGCTTGCTTTTCTGCCATTTTACAAAGGGGAACAACTTTATTTTCATATTCAGATTTGCTTTCCTAAATGATGAGGCCTTTCTAAAGTAGAGTCAACTCTTAAAGGAAAGAATTTCTCCTTGAGGAGCAAATTTTTATCCCCCGCCGAAGGCGGAGGGATATAGTTTTCTCCATGTCCATCCGTCCGTCCATCTGTCTCCGTCCTTCCGTCCGTCCGTCCGGAGCCATAACTACGTAACCACTGGACGGAATTTCATGAAACTTAAAGTAAATATATATCACTATAACGCGCTGATGCATGTGAAGTTTCATCAGACTGGCTTCAGTAATGTATGAGTTAATGCCCTTTAATGGACTTAAAACTAATAAAATGAGTCATAACTAAGTAACCAAATATCAAAACTTCATGAAACTTAAACTGAATATGTATCACCATAACACGGTTATGCACATAAAGTTTCATCAGAAGGGCATCAGTAGTGCAGGAGTTATTGCCCTTTAATGCATTTAAAATTAATAAAATGAGTCATAACTAAGTAACCAATTATCAAAACTTCATGAAACTTAAACTGAATATGTATCACCATAATGCGGTTATGCACATAAAATTTCCTCAGAAGGGCATCAGTAGTGCATGAGTTATTGCCCTTGAATCAATTTATGGTTGACAAATTTAGCCGTAACTAAGTAATTAATGAATAGAATTCTATGAAACTTATACTAAATATGTATCACCATATCACATTGGTGCATCTTATGTTTTTTCAGAATTGCTTGAGTAAGCAATGAGTTATTGCCCTTGAATTGGTTTAAAATAAACAAATTGAGTCATAACTAAGTAACCAATAAATGGAATTTCATGAAACTTAAAATAATCAGGTACTGTCATGACTCAGCTGTGCACATTAAGTTTTGTCATAATTGATGCATTAATGCATGATTTAATGCCCCTGAATGGATTTAAAATCCACAAATTAGCCATAACTTAGGTATCGGTGAACAAAATTTCTTGAAACTGAATAAAAAATGTATCATCATTGTGCAGTGATGCTGAGACAAGTGTAACAGCTTCAGCTTATATCTCACTTATCCCAGGGTTATTGCCCTTGATTTTATTTACAATCCACAACTTCAGCCGTAACTAAGTAATCAGTGAATGAAATTTTAGGTAACTTAAAATAAACCATAAACAAATCAGGGCCACTTCGGCGGGTGATATAAATTCACCGAATTTCTTGTTCCTTTAAAATTTGCCACAGCTGTTCCTAGAGAGGTCAAAGAGAGGATACCCTGAGTGACAAGGCTGTTTTTGTATGTTTTAGGAAAGACAGGAACTGTTTAGGACAGTTGACGCTGATGAGTCGAGCACATTGACAGCCAATGAGGTTCTTGGTTTGAATGATGTACTTTGCAAGAAGTATCCGAGATTTGGTGCTGGGGCCTTTGAGTACAGTGAAAGTGAGATATATATATTTTGCTTACCTAACATGTCCCTTTAACCTTGAAGTACAAGGGAGCAGATTACAAAATTTACATAAAATTATGCAAAATTTCAAAAATGATTTATCCAATAAATATCATATTGGGAATTCTAAGAATTGAGGGCAAACAGGGTAGATCCAGATGAGGTGGCTCATGATGAGCCACCTCATCTAGAACTACCTTGTTTGCAAATTCAACCATCTGTATTTGTTGGCCATTAATATCTAGCTACTCGTACAAGGGACCTTTGCAAGCAGTGTAGACCCAGATCAGACATTGCAAATTGCAACATTTTATCAGGTCTTTCTCTCTTTGCATCAAAAGAGGAATGTCTGAAAAAAATTTAAATGTTAGACACTCCTTATATTTGTAATGGACTTTTGCAAAATGTGAAATAGAAGAGTCCAAATGGTATTAATGAATTAAGACCCATATTTTTCACGACAGTTTCTCAGAGGTTAACCCATGATTTGGAGGTGAGATGGGATTGCATACTGTAAACATACCGTATTTAGTGGGCTATAAAACAGAATTTTCATCTTTGTAGAATGACCCCAAATATTTAAATCAGTCTTACGAAATTCTGTAATGTGGTCATTTTTTCAGTTCCAAAACAGTCCTTAAATTCTAGTACTGTTTTATGAGGCAGAATTAGTTTTAAGATTGATTCAGAATGCAAAAAACCTCCATCTTATAACCAAAGAATATGGTAAAGGTATGCTGAAGCCTTGTGGCCATAGTAGGGGCAGTGGCTGATTATTAGAGGCCTTCAATATCTTGGGTACAGCAGATGAAAGGCAAGGCCCAATCCTCTCCTTTCAGTACCTTTTAGCTTTTGCTGATTAAAATCAGGTATCCATGTACTAAGGGGTTGCCAGAGACAGTTTTCAGTCAGTGGCCGTGTGGAATTCAAACCTTTAACTTTCTTCACAATAGCCAGACATTTAACAACTAGGCTGTGGTGCCTTTCTATAAATGTACATGTATATTGTCAAACAGGAAATTTCATGAAGGCTTCTTTTTCATATTGAATGATACAAACAATACCTTTTTCTCAAATATTAATAACTTAACATATACCATATTTATTTGGTTATAAGGTGGAGGCTTCTCCTCCAAACTAATCCCAAAAATCTAGATTCATTTTTGAAGACAGATCTAGATTTTTGGGATTGTTTTGGAAGAGAAACCCTCATCTTATAGCTGAATTAAACTAGACTGATTTACATATTTGGGATAATTTCTCGGGGATACCCATCATCTTCTAGTCAAATAAATATGAGCCGCGACACGAGAAAACTAGCAATGTGGTTGTGTGCCCAGCACAGACTCAGATCATTCTGGGCATCCCCCTGGTCCGCTCAGTCTTTTGGCTAAACACTTAAAAGGTAGCTAAGGGTCTAAGCTACCTCCATGCTGACAGCTAAGACTCTGATCAGACTGGGCGAATGCCCAGGCTGATCTGAGTCTGTGCTAGCGCACAACCACATTGCTGGTTTTCACATGCGGCGGCTCATATGGTATTTTGCGTAAGTTTTAATTGCCTTTTACAAGCTACGAAAATAGAAAGTTGCAAAAATACCAAGACAATATGAAATAACGTCTTTTAATTCTTCCATGAAGTCATCAGTTGTTACCATCACATAAAAAGTATGAAAATATCCCAGAATGGTCAAGGAGCAAATAATAATTTCCTGCCTGTGCCTTAGATTGAGCATGGCTGTCAATCAAGACAAGCTGTTCCAGCTTGATCGATGGTCATAAACAGTGGTATCATTTACTACTATTGGTATTCTGTTCACGAAATTCTCTGTTGACAGCCCCTTTGTGCAGTACTGGATTGGTCGTTTTACCAGTAAGCATATTGGTATAACACCCATGTTATTTCTTTTCAGCCGGAGGTATACCACCACCGATTCTGAAGCTAAAGAAACTGAAAACTCTGGTACTGAAGTACCACATGCTGAAATTCATTCCTGATGAAATCAAAGAGCTGACAGTCTTGAAGGAATTTGACCTCTCCCATAATCCTCAGATTACGAGTCTGTCAGCAGAGCTCAGCGGACTGGCATTGAAAAGTAAGATTTTACCATTCTTACCTAATTATTTGGACTAAAGTTAGACAACATCACTTGAGTAAACAGTGTAAAACCCACACCAAACGAAAGTCTGATCAGAGTCTGCTCTGTTTAACATTCAGCTCAAGACTACTAGAGGTTTAATCAAATATACTCATAAGGTGTAAGGGTACATGCCTGTGTTTTTATACCATTTTTACAATTGGGCAAACTTTTGAGACTTCATGTCTGCTTCCCTGGATAACGGAGCTCTTTCAAGACTAAGGTCAACTCTTTATGGGAATTGTCTGCTCCTGTAGGTCTACTCTTCAAGGAAAGAATTGGCTCCTAGAGGAGCACATTGTTTCCTTTAAGAGTTTACCACCGTTGGAAAAGGGATGGGGAAGTCAGGTAAAAATGTCTTACCTGAAAAAGCACCTATTTGCAGAACTTATCTTAAAAACAATGCACTGTTTGCAACTTTAACTATTTTCATTTTGGGCACTTCAAGGGCAAAACTGAATTTTTCATGATTTATTTAATCTTTACTTTTCATTACTGCACCATTTCAGTGATCCACCTCCGTGAGTGTCCCCTGCTGAAGACCCCTCCCAAAGAGATTGTGGCTCGAGGATTTGTTGCTGTGATGGGGTATCTGAAACGACTGAGGCTTGGGGCTTCTCCATGCAAGAGAACTAAACTGATGTTGGTGGGGCTGGGAGGAGCTGGAAAAACAAGGTAAGCATGTCCAGTACTGCTCATAGTGAGCAGTGGTAATTAGTGACTTTTTTTCTATTGTCCAGCTATCTGTCAGGCATTCTACAAGCTGTTCCCAGAGCCTGGGGTGGCACACTTGTTGGAAAGAATTTTCTCCCTTGATCATCAGAGGAAGCATATTCCTGTATGGGTGCAATCTTAAATCAGTGGAATGACATTCATCCCATTCCATGTTTTAAACTATGCCCAGTCATGCACCACAACCTTGTGATCATAATAGAGGCTACATTTAAAGCAGTCATAATCAGAATTACACAATATGTTTCTGTGCAGATCTCAGCCAATTTGGATACTATTACAATTTAAAAAAAATGGGAAATAATATCATTCCTTCTTTGCCCTAATGTAACTGATATCTCTTGAAACTCACTGATAACTCTGCTTCCGTTTGGTATTACCCGTAGCTCTGATGAATAGTACATGTAGATATCCCGCCTATATGGATCATGATGAAACTATCACTGAGGTTATGATATATCTGTTTTAGTTTGATGTCAGTGCTGATGAAATTTAGATATATAATGCTTTCAGTATCTGTGTTTCAGTTTGGTATCAGCTCTGATGAACAGTAGATATCGTGCCTATATGGACCATGATGAAGCTATCACAGATGGTATTGATATCTCCAAATGGGAGGTCCCAGTCAAAGGGGAGGATGACCCACTCACATTCAGTGTCTGGGATTTTGCTGGACAGACTGTCTACTACAACACTCACCAGGTAAGTTTAATATACAGTCAACTCTTGATTTTATTTCTCTAAGTCAAAGTTCAGCTCAAACTATGGATATCTCAAAGTAAATTTTCTGGTCCCAGAAAATTTACTTTGAGATACTAGTAGTTTCAGATAAACGGGAGTTGAAATGTAAAGAAGAAATAGGAAATGTGTTCAAACTATTTTCTTTGATATAAGAGGGTACTTTGAGATATCAGTGTTGGAGATAACGAAAATCAACTGTAATAACATCATTGTTTCAGGATGTTAAAATTCAATGACATTGATAGCAAACAAGATGTTACAATTTCAAATATATCACAAGAACACAGCCATTTTTACCACAAAAATGTGAGGAGATTTTGCACTGTAAAATCCTCCAATTTTTTAAGCCAGAAAATATTGGCACACTTGATTTTATGCTTACAAAATGTACCGAATTCCTGTCTGACAACTTAGTTAATTTTAAGATGCTTTGAATAACTGGGCCCGGAACTTTAGGTATTAAAAGCTGATAGAATCTCGGTTGGTGCGACAAGCCAACATTGACTATACCACAGTAGATAAAACCTCTTGTTTTTATCATGCCTGCAGCTGACAGAAACAAAGCATAGGTATAATTTTCCAGCATTTTTGTGAGCCATGACATGACAAAACCAACAACAGTGGCATATGCGCTACACGAAGACTTAGATTGCCTGGGCAGCCCCCATTCTAATGAGAGTCTTCGCTTTTAGCATGGAGGTAGTTTAGACCCCTAGCTACCTTTTAAGTGCACAATGAAGACTATGATCAGACTGGGGAATGGCCAGGCTGATCTTAGTCTTCCTGTGGCACACATGCCACTTTGTTGGTTTTGCCGTGTTGCAGCTTAGTTATGTAAACTTTGCATTAAGTTTATCTGTTTTGCGACAGTGCTCAGACGTGAGACACCACAGTCTGTCCAGGAATTTTTTATAAGGGAAGAGTCGGGTAACTTCGAACAGCGGGTAAATTCGGACAATGACATTGTTTTCTTTATATGTCAGTTGTTTGGAACTAAAACAAAAATAACTGAGCAACAGTGAAAATCTTGAGGAGACGGCTAATTATGAGCCGTCTCCTCAAGATTTTCACTGTTTGCAATGGTATGTACGAATTTACCCCCACATTCGAAGTTACCCGACTCTCCCCATCATCTTCATGGGAATTAAGTTTGCCATTTTCATTTTTGCCTACGTTCTCAGTGGAGGTCAACTCTTAAAGAAAAGAAGTTGCTCCTTTAGGAGCAAATTCTTTCCTTTAAGAGTAGACCCCATTTTTTGAAAGGCTTTCTTGTCCATTGAAGCAAACAGAAAGTCAGAAAGTTACCTTTGAAAATAATTTTGGAATAAAAAACAACAATTTTTCTTTTCCAGTTCTTCCTGTCAAACAGAGCCGTGTACCTTCTTTTATGGAATGTGAGACAAGGTTATGAGCATGCTGGCCTGGACTTCTGGCTCAGCTCTATAGCATGCCATGCCCCGAAGGCACCGATACTTGTGGTCGGCACACACTCAGATAAGGTATCAAAATATTTCTTCTTTGAATTATTATTTATTGTCACTCTTTTCGTAGACAAATACTCTTAAACTGTATGGGTAAACTTTCAGGGGAAGCAACTACATCATTTTCAGTTTGGGCTTTTCTCTCAATGCAGGTCTACTCTTAAAGAAAAGAATTTGCTCCTCAAGGAACAGATTCTTTCCTTTTAGAGTAGACCCCATTTTGGAAGGGCTTTGTTGTCCAGGGAAGCATACAAGAAGTCATAAAACTTGTTCTGCTTTGTAAGAAAAGGCAGAAAAACATGGCAGTGTAGTGTACATACAAACCTTCAAGGAGAAGATTTTTGCCATGAAAATTCTGTAAATAAATTAAGAGCCCCTTATTTTACATCTGTGAAGCAAAATCTGCTCTGCTAGAGTGACATCCCTTACTGCCAGTGAATCAGGGATGCTCTGTAAAATGGTTGAATGGCAAACAGTGTAAGCCAGACCCCTATTCAGAGAGTGTACAGAAGGTGCAAACTGAAACCTAGACTGGTGTCAGTCCATTAAATAAAACAAGATCATAAATGAATACATGAAAATGAATATACATATCATACTCTATCACTACATTTCGAAAGATGTTGGATTTAATGCATTTCAGGAATGGGCAAGTAATAAAACATCTTGGTGAAAGTAATGTATTATGTACCTTGCCATACACAAAGCCAGAACCTAAATACATGGGCCGAATGCCAGGCTAACTGAAACCATTAACTGGAAAAATTATGTTGAAATTATCCAGACTGAGTTTAAATTCCCAAAGGTTGACCTCAAAATCTTGGTTTACTTAACCTCTGCACCCCTCTTTAAAATTTTCCTGAAATCTGCATCCCCCACCTCCCATCCCACTTTTCAAAAGTGTGTATACAGGCCTGTGGACCCAGATCAGACTGCTGTGATTGGAGCAATCTCATTTGGGTCTTCACTGTTTGCATTCTAGTCTGGGTCTACACTGTTTGCTAAAGAATGTCTATTCCAGTAGTAACTGTTGCAGTTTTTATGGTAAACTTAGGTAACTTAAACTTTTCTTCTGGTTATAATGTTTGAACGTTTTGTCTGCTTAGTAATACTGTATATGTGTTAATTTTTGCAGGTTCAAATTTTCGCAGTTAATGGTTGAAAACATAAACAAAAATTTTCGTGATTTTTAATTTTTGTGGTTAGCAACATGCGCGAAAAGCCAAACTATTTCTTTTTCACTTGAGTCAGTTCATTCATTAATCTGAGGCAGGGCTGCCGCAGGTTAATGAAAGAATTGGCTCAAGTAAAAAACACCAGCAATTACCGAAGCAAACAGAAAGAAAATATATGAACACAGTGTGTACAGAAGACACTTTGTAAGAAATTGGAAATTATGCGGGATTTTAATATTCACGGTTTCTAAGTGTCCGCGAAATACTGCGAAAAATGGAACGGTGTGAAAATTACCTTGTATACAGTATAGTGATACATTTAATCTTAAAGGATCTTCAGGTTTTCTTCTGTATAGTGACAAACTCTTTGATGACTTCGAATTTGTACTGCTTGGTAACACAGTCTTACATGACCTTGACCCTTTGATCTTTTCAGGTGGAGAAATGTAGACTACCAGAAGCTAGTATACAAGCCAGGTTCCCTCAGATCATAGGCTTCTACTATGTTAGTTCATACACTGGCAATGTGAGTATAATTACAGTATTCCTTAAGATTATTAAAAATTGCAATTTGGCACGCAGTTGCTAGCCATACATGTTCAACAATATTTTAAATGAGTAAAATGCAATAAAAGAACCTCATTTTCAAGTTTCATGTGTAAACATGACAATATGATGCGTATTCTTGCACCAGTGTTATGTAAATATGGGTAAGGGTACACCCCTGTAAAATTATGTCCCCTGATTTCGACTTTTTTTTCGCTATACTATCTTTGCTGGAAATAGGCTATCATATGTGAAAAGTTTATTTTCTCTATTGTTCACCATCATCTACATTATTAATGGTGCCTTTAATATTTTGCATAGTTTAATGTTACTAATTCCAGTTTCTGAGTCAGAGACTGGCTGTTATAACTTACGAAGAAAATTAAAGGCATCAAAGGCAGCAAAAATTCTGGTCTGTTAGTTATCTGAACAAAATATTTCTTGCAAGGTATAGATAATCATGTCAAAAATCATATTTTTAACAGCACGTTTACTAAGCCTTACTGAAATTATGAACTGTTTGCTGTTTCTGTCGAGATACATAAAATGAGACTGAATCAGAGTAACATACCCTCATTCAAAATTGCAGTTTTTCCCAATTTGGACACTTTCGAAATGAAGTCGCATGTTTGAAAGTCAGCAGCAGCTCACATAAAATGCTTTTTCAGATCGCCAGCACTAAATCACTAGATAAGACAACCATTCGAAAATCATTTGATTTGCAATTATTTTTTTCTTCACAAATATTGATATTGTTTGGTAAGGGTACATAATTTTTACAGTTGGACAAGAAGTCTCTTGGTGGCACAATTCAAGGGGAGATAACATTTGTGACGCAAAGATTGAGTGATACTAGTATGCTAAAAAATTCACTGAAGGATGTTGTTAAATAAATAAACATAGCTATAAAATTAATACATGATCAGTCAAGTACCAGTGCTTAATTTTCACTTTGCGAAAAAATTCTCAATAATTTTGAGGAATACTATATATGTAATTATACATAATTTTTTCACACTGATAAGGTTTTTGGGTAACCAGAAATTGCACTTGCATAAATGGCGCTTTATTTTTATCTTGCAAAGTGGTGTTTTGATCAAGTTAATGATATAGATCCAGCCTGCTTGGCTTAAAAATTTTGCACAAAGTGTGCAAGATCCTCCCTTTGACATGAGACTGACAGTGAAATACAGTATACGCGATAATTTTTGCGGTGTTCCATTTTTCGTGGTATTTCGCGGTCACTTAGAAACCGTGAATATTAAAATCGCGAAATAATTTCCTGTTTGATACAAAATATCATATGTAGACACAGCATCCATATATTTTGTTTCCGTTTGCTTCGGTAAAGTCTGGTACTTTTCATTTGAGCCAGTTCTTTCATTAACCTGCGGCCGGCCGCAGGTTAATGAAAGAGCTTGCTCAAATGAAAATCAAGCAATTTTGATTTTTACGCATGTTCCTAACCGCCAAAATTAAAAATTGTGAAGATTAATGTTTATGTTTTTGCCCCCAACCGCGAAAATTTGAACCTGCGAAAATTACCACATATACAGTATAGGTTAAACAAAAAAAATAATAACGTATTATCTGAATTGAACTAATTGTCTAGAATTAAGTGAAACAAACTTTCAGATGCACTGGACATATTAGATAATAAAATGATAAAAATGATTATCAAAAAGAAAATATCAGTCAGCAGTGGTTGCAGTTTGTAAGAAACATGAGTTTAGTTAACTCTTGATATTTCAGGGAATTCCTGGACTAAAAAAGGCAATACTGGACATTGCTCTGCAGCAGAAGTATATGGGAGAGAAAATACCACAAGCGTGGTTAAATCTTGAGAAGAAACTAATTGTGTTGAGGGAAGAGCAAAAGAAAGATTTCCTCTTGTTAAAGCAGCTAGATGTTATTGCTCAGAGTATAGGAATATTTGATACAAATGAGGTTTGTGGATTAGGAGATTACATTGTATGTTGTAAACAGTAAAGATGGTTTCTGTAAGCAGAACCTGGCTTCCTCACATGGGCACTAGCCAAGGCTTGAACCCACAGTGGTGAGATTTAATGTTGGAGGGCCAACACTCTTACACATTATAATAATGTCTTTGTCTAAAGAAGAATACACAGTTGGTAATACCAATCTTCCCTGAGGCCCTCTATGACAACATGCAACTACAGTTTTCTTTCTTTCTCTCGGTACTGCTCTCGGTCAGTAACTGACCATGATGGCAGGCGCGGGGTGTGGCGCATAAGTTTCCAAAAAAAAAAAAAAAAAAAAAAAAAAAATAGTATTTACCTATGACAAGGCCACACAGAGTTAAAACTATTTACAAGAAGTCCTCAGGGATAGGCATTACATGCTCTATCCCTGCCCAACCCGAGGTTTACACTATTTTGGACTTAAACTCCTCAACTGTCTCCGCAGAGACAGCCTCAGTTGTAAGCCCATTCCAAGCTGCAATTGACCTGGGGAAGAAGGAATGTTTCAAACCGTCAGAATAAGCAACTGGACGGTGATACTGAAAGGGGTGGGATCTTGTTCTCATCTTCCCTCTACCGGACTCAGACAGATACTTATCCTTATTAACTATTGCCTGGTTATTATGAATTTTGTAGAACACAGTTGAATTCTACAACAATATAAAAATACAAACACAAAAAGACATTCTCAAGATAGCAGTGAGAAGGAACACACAAACATGTACCACATTAACTGGCATTAGGGTTGTCATCCAGGGCAGGATTAACCAGATATATTAGCTATTTGTTTGTATTGTCAGAGTTTTAATTTCCCATCCAATAGTGAGTTTAATTGTATAATCCTTCCGTGATAAGATATACCAGTTGTGTGGCACTTCATGTTTCTGCCTTCATGCCTTACTTTAGAATTGCCTGGTTGTCCAAAAATAAGACATAGGCAAACAGTGCAGACCCAGATCAGATGCCACAAAATGCGGTGTCTGGTCAGGGTCTACACTATTTGCATAAGCCAATGGGTAATTCTACTGAAAATGATATTAATATACACAGAACTCTAAAAATAAACCAAACCAAATGTCCCTTAATTGACAGTTGGACTCATTAGGCCACGGAGCCCATTCAAAATGAAGGTACAAAGTTTGCTTCCCTTTATAAAAATGGCAGAGAAAACTTGGAAATATAAGCAAACATTTGAGCCGCGACACGAGAAAACCAACAATGTGATTGTGCGCCCAGCGCAGACTCAGATCAGCCTGTGCATCCGCCCAGTCTGATCAGAGTCCTCGCTGTCGGCATGGAGGTAGCTTAGACCCTTAGCTATCCTTTAAGCACTTATTTAAGAGTCTGATCAGACTGGGCAGATGCCCAGGCTGAGCTGAGTCTGCGCTATGTGCACAACCACATTGTTGGTTTTCTCGTGTCGCAGCTCAATTTTAAAAGTAGCTTTGTAACATTGCATGTACAGAAGGCATGCCTATTGTAACAGCCAATTCACAAAACTTTATTTTCATACTGTATAATGTAATATCTGTGACACTGCAAAACCAACAAAGTCGCATGTGCACCACATGAAGACTCAGATCAGCCTGGGTATCCACCTAGTCTGAACAGAATCTTCCCTGGAGCTTACAGGGTAGCTAAGGTATACGCTACCTCCATGTGAACAGTAAAGACTGATCAGACTGGGCGGATGCCCAGGCTGATCTGTCGTCACTCAGTGCACATTCCACTTTGTTGTTTTTTGTGCTCATATATTCAGTATATTTGTCATATGATGTTTTCAGCTGATCCAAGCCATCCAGTTCCTACATGATTTAGGAGCAGCCCAGTTCTTTGACACAGATTTTCTGAGGTCTATTGTAGTGATCTATCCCCAGTGGATAGTGGATGTTATGGCTTGTCTAGTCACAGTACATCAGGGAGTGGTTAAGGTAAGACCACAATGTTCAGTGTACTGCATTCATTGTAATAAATGCTCCTATTCCTAGAAAAGGCATTTTAAAAACAAAATATGGGCAATAAATAACAGAAAAAAGAGAGGAAGCTGTTATTAAAGAGGGGGCATTATCAGAAGAAATATGATGAGTGTTATTTCTGTAATGGAATCACCCAACTTTAAACTGGACAGGGCATTTTTTTCTATGAGAAAGGTATTGACAAACTGTGCAGAAACTGGTCAGACTGCTCACTAAAGTACTTATCCAAATATAATACAGCAATAATCATAAAGAAAATATGCAAAATTAAATAGACAACAGTCGTATAGTAATTCAGTAGAATTACAGGCAAGTATGAGACATTTTGACAGTTTCATCAGTGATCAAAATGCTTTGCTTTTATATGGACTTTAAGTGTATATGGCTACACCTCATAGAGAGAGTAGTCAGACTTGGCCTCCCTTTAGGGTGTTTATGTACAGTTCCATGTTGTTTGTCCATTTTTGTCTCGCCTGCGAAGCAGAGGCGAGACATATGTATTGCTTTTCCGGTGTCGGCGGCGGCGGCGTCGGCGTAAACTTTTGTCGAGTTTTTGCGTTTAGGTCATTTTCTCAGAAACTATAAGAGCTAGAGCCATGAAACTTGGTACATGCATACATCTGGAAGAGTACAGCTGAAAGCCATCATCAATGTTGAGTCTTGACCTAGATTTTACGGTTGACTGACTTCGCAATTTTTTGTCAAGTTTTTGCGTTTAGGTCATTTTCTCAGAAACTATAAGGGCTAGAGCCATGAAACTTGGGTCATGCATACATCTGGAAGAGTAGATCTCAAAGCCATCATCAATATTGAGCCTTGACCTAAATTTTACGGTTGACTGACTTCGCAATTTTTTGTCGAGTTTTCGCGTTTAGGTCATTTTCTCAGAAACTATAAGAGCTAGAGCCATGAAACTTGGGTCATGCATACATCTGGAAGAGTAGATCTCAAAGCCATCATCAATGTTGAGTCTTGACCTACATTTTACGGTTGACTGACTTTGCAATTTTTTGTCGAGTTTTCGCGTTTAGGTCATTTTCTCAGAAAGTATAAGGGCTAGAGCCATGAAACTTGGTACATGCATACATCTGGAAGAGTTAACCTCAAAGCCATCTTCAATATTGAGTCTTGACCTACATTTTATGGTTGACTGACTTTGCATTTTTTGTCGAGTTTTCGTCGTTCAGGTCATTTTCTCAGAAAGTATAAGGGCTAGACCATGAAAATTGGTTCATGCGTACATATGGATGAGTTAATCTCAAAGCCATCATCAATATTGTGTCTTAACCTACATTTTTCGGTTTACTGACTTCACAATTTTTAGTCAAGTTTTGGCGTTTAGGTTTGTCTTTCAGAAACCATAAGGGCTAGAGCCAAGAATCTTGGTTCATGCATACATCTTTGCTGATTTAGCTCTGTTTTGTGATAAAGCGCCAGCAGGCGAGACACCGCATTCCGCGGAATTCTTGTTACAAAGGGAAGCAACTTCTATGACTTCCTATTTGCTCCCATAGACCACAAAGCACTTCCAAAATGGGTTCTCCTTTTAATGGAGTTTCCCCTGAAAGTGTACACATTCACCTTAAATAAAGAAAGAAAAAACATGTTACAATGCACAAATTCTTTCTGACTTTGTGTAACAGGATGGTAGACTTGAAATGAAGGACATTCCTGGCGTATGGAAGGATTACCCGACAGAACTCCATCCCTGGTTACTACGGTTGACAGAGGAGTTTGACCTTACCTGCCCTCTGCCTGATAAAGAAACCAGTATTGTACCTTGTCTTCTACCTGATGCTGAACCAAGGGTAGGTATTTGTGTACCTTGACCTATGAATTTGTGTTTTGACACTCCTTGGTTAGGCTTCTTGAGTTTGACACTGCATATTTTATGCCTGATAATAAGACCAGCAATGTGCCCTGTCTGCTACATGATGCCATACCAAGAGTAGGTATTTTTAGAGAAAAATGACCTTGACCTGTTGGATGGCCTTCACCTAGGTTTTCATGGTTCACAGAGGAATTTGACCATGTTTACCGTCGGCCTGATGAAGAGACTAAATTTTATCTTTACTTTAGTGTGACAAATCAGGATAAATATTCTTACATGAAAACATACTGTACATATAAATTGGGTGACCTTGTCTCTAGTTGGTATGGCTGACTGAAGTCCGCTGCTTGCTAATATGACCAGCATTACACCATTTTTTCTTCTGCCTAAGCTAAAACTGGAGTAATGCCATCATAATCATTTGTGGAAAAAACCTTCACCTATGAATTTGGTGGCCTTGACAGAAGAGTTTGACCTCATTCTGTCCATACTTTCTAGTGGCAAAGAAACCAACAGTCTAACATTGTGTAGCCTAAGTAAGGTACCACGTTGTAATGAAATTCAGATGTATGTCAATAAACTACATCTATTATTTATCTGGCTATAAGATGGGGGTTTCCTCTGTCAAAACAGCCCCAAAAATCTAGATCCATCTTGTAAGATGGATCTAAATTTTTGGGATTGTTTTGGAAGGAAAAACTCATTGTACAGCACAGACACACAATACTATTTAGATTATAACAATCCGTCATGAGTGTCCATGCAGGACAGGGAAATCTCACTGGAGGGGTCAGAATTTCAACCGGGGACGAGGCTTGCCAAGTCCCTGGTTGAAATTTTAAACCCAAGGGTGAGATTTACCTATCCTACATGGACTGGCTCATGATGGATTATTTTTCTCCCACTTTTAGCAGACTTTAAACCTCAAGTCGGATTAGGCTTCAAAACAGAAAAATTTGAACTTTTTAACCAGTGATCTGAAGTAAATTTTTAGCAGTCCAGTGTGTTTATCAGGTCTTAATCAAAACAGGTGTAATCAAAGTTTTCACCTAAAAAATAGACGGAAAATAAGATATGTTGACTTTTTTCATCTTTCTCAGGGCTGCCGCAGGTTAATGAAAGAACTGACTCAAGTGAAAAATACCAGCAACTACCGAAGCAAACAGAAACAAAATATATGAACACTTTGTCTACAGAAGACACTTTGTAAGATATAGGAAATTATTCGCGATTTTAATATTCGCGGTTTCTAGGAGACCGCGAAATACCACGAAAAATGGAACACCGTGAAAATTATCTTGTATACGGTAACTGTAGTAATTGGAATCTCCTTATTTCAGTTTGAGTGGCCTCATGCTGAGCCGGAGAAGAACATCAAAGAGTCCATGACAATATACAAGTTCCAGTACCTGCCAGCAGGTCTCTTCAATAGAGCTCAGGTATTCATTATAATAGCCATAAAAATTCTAAAAATTGGGACACGTAAAATAATTACAGTTTGATTTTACAGTGTGATAATGGGTCCAAAAGAGGCAGATGGAATGGCAGACAGTGTAAACCCTGATCAGACTGCTCCTGAAGGAGCAGTCTGATCTTGGTCTGCACTGTTTGCTTAGACCTGTTAGTCCCAATACTTAGAGTTTTTTATGGTACTATAGATGTTAGGACATGCTGACAAGGGGCAAATATTCTATAGACAGATTCTGACAATGTACAAGACAAGGACTTGCTGATGATAAAATACAAGCAATGTGAAGAGAGCCTGACAATACAAGTGCATATTATGAAGTCTTTGATGGTACATCATTATAATTTTAGGTGAGTGGGTACACCGTCATGTTTTTTTTCAACCTTTTTTCCATACAAAAGTAACTTTTCTAACATCCTATTTGCTTTCCTGAATAATATGTCCCTTACAAAATGGGGGTCGTCTCTGAAAGGAAATAAATTGCTGGCAGGGAAGATATCTCTTTAATAGTGGACCCACATTTAGAAGGGACAATAGAATACAAAGTGCAAGTTGCATCCCTTGAAAGTGTACCCTTTCACCTTAACTGATTACAGTAAGAATCCTAAATCTTTAACATCTTCATTTTATAGCATGTTAGTAATGGCAAATGGTGCAGATCATGATCAGATGGTTCCAAAGGAACCATCTGATCTGGGTCTACACTGTGTGTTCAGGGGCTTCTAGCTGGTACATACGGTCAGTAAGGTAAGTAACTCTATCATAATTCTGTTTTCATGTATTTTACATTCAGGCAAGACTTCACCAGTACTCTGAGGGGACTCTTTTATGGAAGAGAGGCTCATTTCTGAAGAAGAATGACCACAAAGCAGTGTTGCTTCAAACAGAGTATGTATTTGAGCCATGCCTTGAGAATGGTATCTTAACCTTTAAAGGGCCAAAAACAAAAGTTACTGTAGTTGAATGTGCAAACGTAATAGATCTAGATGAGATGGCTCATAATGAGCCACCGATCTACTTTGTGTACCCTATTATCTTTGAATTCTTAGTATGATAATTATAGCCTGGACAAAACATTTTATGAACTTTTGCAGGCTTGAATTTTGTGGTCTGCTTTTTGGCACTTTAAAGGTTATGATTAGTGCAAAATAGTGACCTATACACCCACACAGACTGATATTAGTACAATAAATCCTTAAGTTCTTGATTTTACAGCCTGTAATTTTTCTGTAGCTGGATTCCTCAGTATCTATTG
Source organism: Ctena decussata (assembly GCA_963989385.1). NCBI lineage: Eukaryota > Metazoa > Mollusca > Bivalvia > Lucinida > Lucinidae > Ctena > Ctena decussata. Next base: position 10,892,344 of record OZ022510.1, on the reverse strand, counting down.
GTTTTTGTAGTGAACAGACAACCGATAATGATGCATGTCTTCACAAAGTCATATTGATCTGACTATTTCCTGTTTAAATATGCTGTAAGGTACCTTGTCTCTTGTACAAATCAATTTTAAAGTATTGTATTTAAGTTACCTTTAATAGCTTTTAAGTGCAATGGATACACCTCCATGCTTTTCTGATCAGTGCAAAGAGAGACAACTTTGGCTGCTTTATCCTGGCTTCCATGTACAATGAGTCCCACTCAAATTTGGTCTTCTCATGAAGGAAAGAATCTGTATGGACAGAAGGAAATTCTTTCATTAAGAGGAGACTCCCTATTGAGAAAGGGGTCACAAATGAAAATGACAGAGTTTCTTACCCTGAAAGTTTCTGCTTAACCAAATAAGAGACACATTTCAGAGAAAGTTTCCCAAGGAAGTTTTTTCAGGTATCCATCAGTCCTCAGTGTAACTATCAGAATAGGTACACTTGCATGCAAAAGTTAGAAAGTGGTAAAAAGTGGACAAAATTTATAATTTGATTTTGAAGTTAGTTTCATTTTTGAGATATTATTCAATGGAATAAATAGTGATGTATAGGTCCTTATTTTGTTAATCAATTTGCATATTTTGTTCTCATCTTTACAGTGACTCTGAGGTGATTGTTCGAGCCCAAGGATTCCGTCCAGAGAATTTTCTGTTCCTCGTTCATGAGATTATTGAGACGTTAATTGCCGAGTCTTACTCTGGTGTTCATTATGATTTCTTGGTGCCTTGTCTGGAGTGTTTAAACATGGTAAGTACAGCAATGGGAAACATTACTAGATTATTTAAGTTATAAGATGGGGTTCTTTACCTTCCAAAACAATCTCAAAGATCTAGATCCATCTTACAAGATGGATCTAGATCTTTGGGATTGTTTTGGAAGAGAAAACCCTTATTTAATAGCTGAATTAAACAAGACTGATTTACATTATTTGTGGTAATTTCGGAAGGATAAAACTCCCATCTTATACCGAATAATTATGATTACCAAAAAGGTAAAGGAAATAAATCTTTTGCAAAGGAGTAGAGAGGAGGTGCTAAATATTTTGCAAAAAGCACATAATAGCCTCATGTTTGCTGAAGATTTACTTCTCTAGATTATATCAGAAATATGTGCTCCTTATTTGCTAAATAAAACATGAGTTTGCAGCTTGTGAAGATGACCTCATTGATTTTATCAAAATGTGCACCACTCTTTGCAGCATACCTGAAATTAGCACCCCCTTTCAAAAGTCTACATACAGGCCTGTGCTGTCTAAGTGTCAAGTAAAGACATCATGTTTAAACATTTGAATGGTAGGCTGATTGTTACTGATAATTGAATTCTCACTCGATGGGGCAAAAATCTGACTATGAAGTATATTCAGTCCTTGCAGAGGCAAGGTGGCATGCATGTCTGTGACCTGTTAGACTAAGGTTAAAGTTTACATATCCTAAAGTGCTAAAGTATTGGGAAACCTTAAACCATTAATTTTCCATTTGTCCCAAATGGAAAATAGTAGTCTCAGTAGTTAAGCACATTAGGGTAAACTATTTTTTGTTGTTGTAGGAAGCAAAAGGTTTTCAGAAAGGTCTGAGGAGAGGGTATTTGTATTCTACTAGTCTCATTTATTGTAAAATATCTTTTCAGAATGTGAAAGATCCCAGCATGGTTTCCTACATGAAAGTACAGAGGGCTCTTGAGCTGAATGCTCCATTTCTACAATGTGACAAATTCTTCCATATCTTGTCTATAGCTGAACTCAGGGGTAAGTTTACCAAAATTGGATACCATATTTAGACAAACATACTTGAACTTACAGGGAAATAGTGTAGACCCAGATCAAACTGCTTTAGGAGCACATCTGTACAAACCAGACAGCAGTTTTTGTTTGCTTCCCTGAACAAAGAAGCCCTTTAAATATTGGGTCTACTTTTGAAAGAAAAACTTTTGAAACTTCCTGTTTGCTTCTCTTGGCATAGAAACCCTTAGTAATGGGGCCTGCTCTTAAAGGGAAAAAAATTGCTCCTTTGAGAGCAAATTCTTTAAGAGTTGTCACTCATTTAGATGGATGGCAAGCTGAGAGGCCCCTTGGTTGAGTGTTAGGAGCCACTCTGTTATGGTGCAGAAAGTCACCAGAAGGTTGTGAGTTGAAACCTTGGCATCGCCATCCAATGACTGGAGAAAGGAGGGAAGGATCAGGCAGCAAAAGGAGAGGGATGGTCTCTGCCTTCCATTATGCTGTGCTCAAGATAAAGTGTGCCTGTAACCCCTACTGCCCCTATGGCTACTAGGCGATGGGAAACCTTTACCTTTTTAAGTTGAAAATGGAAAAGTTGCTTCTTGTACCAGTTCAAGTTTTCTCGTGACAGCTAAAGTTTAAATGCAACTTTTGCTAGTGTTTTCCATTACCACATGGCATACAATGTGACCTTCTGTTGTAGACTCAATGCCATCAGACAAGATGTCAGAGATAGACAACCACCTCCGAAGTAGTGTACGAGAACTCATCGACCTCGAGTCGGAGAGGACCATAAATGTGTTCTTTGTTTATTCCACCAAAAATGTTCCTGGTTTAGAGAATGAGAACACACTGGTGCATCCTGGCACTGTAATGGAGGACTTGAGGAAACATAGTGACCTTAGACTGTAAGTTTCATCTCCATATGAGCCGCGACACGAGAAAACCAGTAATTTGGTTGTGCTCCCAGCGAGATTCAGATCAGCCTGGGCACCAGTCTACTTTAATTAAACTCCTTGCTATTGGCATGAAGGTACCTTAGACCCTTAGCTACCTTTTAAGTGCCAATGAAGACTCTGATCAGACTGGGCCCAGGCTGATCTGAGTCTGCGCGGGGCGCACAACCACTTTGTTGGTTTTGTCGTGTCTCGATTCATATAGTCTATATCTTTGCTCCAGATAAGATGTGGTTACAGGGATCATATAGGGATAATTTTCCATATTTCTCATTAAAAATTTAAGCTAAGACCTGTAACTTCATTTTCCCTTCCCTGAATGACATACCTCTACCAAAACATGACATACCTCTACCAAAACAGAGTCTACCCTTAAAGGAAAGTTTTAGCTTCTGGGGAGCAAATTCTTTTCTCTAGGAGGTGATGCATATTAGGAAGGGCAGCTATAATGTAACTCACACTTTTATCTACAGTGCTACATGTAATTGAATACAACAGTACCTGTGGGATATGCATTTTAGAATTTGCCAAGTTTCCCCTTCTTGATTGTAGGCCCTGTCTTTCCGTTCTGTCTGCCCCTTCATAGATTTTGAAGTTTTTGCCACTTTTAGGGTGAGCAGGAAACAGATTGTGAAAGTAAAAGATTTAAAAGTATAATGTAGTACTGCTAAAGGTTTGAAAAAAAAAGTTTGGCGATTTGAGCTCTGAAGGTATCAAAAGACCCACTTTGAAGCAGATCCTTCACAAGCACTTTCAAGATTTCGGAGTCAAAATAGAATTGCTTGTTAGATATTTCTAATACTTGCATAAGCTGAATATATGAAAAACAAGAGGCCCAAATGGGCCTGATATCGCTCACCTGGCTATTGTGCAAAGGAACCATTCTGATACAAAATTGGTCCAATTCCACTGAGAATTTCTCATTTTCACATTTTGCTACTTTTAGTAACAGAGGCCAACTTGCCTGGTCTTTATATATTTACTTTTGAAACATCTCAATGCAAGAATCATTTTGCCATAAATTTCATCAAAATCCATTCAGGGGTTACTGAGATGTTGCCAGTTTCATGTTTTGCGCTATTTTTAGTAACGGCAGCTGGCGGCCATCTTGGATTGCTAAAATGCAAAAAATCGAAAAGCCTTCATGCAAGGACCATTTTGACACAAATTTGGTCCAATTCCATTGAGATTTTCTGATTTTCACATTTTTCTATTTTTAGTAACAGAGGCCAATATGACTGGTCTTACAGTTAGATATTTTTGAAACATCTCAATGCAAGAATCATTTTGACACAAATTTTGTCAAAATCCATTCAGCGGTTACTGAGATATTGTCATTTTTATGTTTTGTGCTATTTTTAGTAACGGCAAATGGGGGCCATCTTGGAATGCCAAAATGCAAAAAATCGAAAAAGCTTAATGAAAGGACCATTCTGACACAAAATTAATACAACTCCATTGAGATTTTCTAATTTTCACATTTTTCTATTTTTAGTAACAGAGGCCAATATGAATGGTCTACAGTTAGATATTTTTGAAACATCTCAATGCAAGAATCATTTTGACACAAATTTCGTCAAAATCCATTCAGCAGTTACTGAGATATTGTCATTTTCATGTTTTGTGCTATTTTTAGTAACGGCAGATGGCGGCCATCTTGGATGCCAAATTGCAGTTAATCAAAACGACTTCATGCAAGGAACATTCTGACACAAAATTGGTCCAATTCCATTCAAGGGTTCTTGACTAATTGTCATTTTATGTTTGTGCTATTTTTAGTAACACCAGATGGCGGCCATCTTGGAACGCCAAATTGCAATTAATCGAAACGGCTTCATGCAAGGAACATTCTGACACAAAATTGGTCCAATTCCATTCAAGGGTTCTTGAGTAATTGTCATTTTTATGTTTGTGCTATTTTTAGTAACGGCCCCCATGGTGGCCTTCTTGGATAGTCAACTGACACAAAATTGAAATAATTCCATTCAAGAACCAATTCTGACCAAATCTGGTCAGAATTGGTTGCATTTTCTTTAGATATTGACATTTGAGCAAAATCGGCCTTGTAAACGCTAAGTAGGTCACTGTGACCTAATTCCGCTATAGATTTTTTTTATTTTTACATTTTTTAATACCAAGGTCCCACTTATGTTCCATGCAAACTTTCAACCAAATATACCAAATGGTTCTGGAGAAGAAGTTGATTTTGTTGTTTTTGCTATTTTTAGTAACAGCAGCCATCTTGGATTCTTGACCTAACCCAATTTTACAATTTTGAAACCCTGCAGTCTGGTCATGCTCCATGTGAAATTTGAGATCCATGGGCTCAGTGGTTTTAGAGAAGAAGTTGTATGAAGTTGTTTAAATAGGTCATTTTTTGACATTGGCATTTGAGCAAAATTACACACGTAAACAGAAAGTAGGTCACTGTGACAAAACTCCGCTACAGATTTTTTTCATTTTTACAATTTTGAATACCAAGGTTTCACTGATGTTCCATGCCAAAATTCAGACAAATATACCCCGTGGTTCTGGAGAAGAAGTTTATTTTGTTGTTTTTGCTATTTTTAGTAACGGCGGCCATCTTGGATTTTCAACCTGACCCAATTTTACAATTCTGAGACCCTGGAGTCAGGTCATGCTCCATGTGAAATTTGAGAACCATGGGACCAGTAGTTTTACAGAAGAAGATGTTTGAATAGTTGTTTTTAGGTGTTGACGGACAAATTCGGTCAAGACGCACGACGCACGCCGGACGCATTGGTATGACAATAGCTCACTATGGCCCTTCGGGCCAGGTGAGCTAACAAAAAAATAAAGGGCATATGTATTTCATATGTAAGGACTGATACAAAGCATACATACTAGGGACAGCAGGATAGATATTAACATAGTTTTAATTTTTGGTTGTCATCAGCAGCTTAAACCTTCAGAGCTGTAGATAAGAGGGGCATTTGATGATAATTTAGGGATAATTTTTCTTATTTATCATTGAAACCATATGTTGTGACCCCTCATCTGAATCGTCTCGTCGAGACGGTTCTGATGAGGGGTCACAACATACGTTTTTGTGCAGAAATAACAAAAATTATCCTTAATTATCACCAAGTACTCCCTCTTATCTAGAGCTCTGAACTTTGCATTGATTGTACTGTTTGACTTTGCTTTTGTGACAGTGAACAGGCAGGCGAGACACCACATTTCATGGAATTATTGTTTGATAATAATTTTGTACTTGTTATCAAATAGAAAAAGGATGACATTTGGGTAAGACATTGTATTTGCTGGTAACGTTTAAATCTATAGGTATTCTGTGTGTGGTAGCAGAGGTAGCCACCAAATTCAGTTACTTGTTAGTCAGTCCACCCTGCACTGTAGCTTTTTATTTTCTTTAATTTATATTGCTTACACACAAGGGGCAAAACTATATTGATGTCAAAGCTATGTAATAATAAGTAGAAAATAGCAGCAAATCTGTGTGGGCAGTTTTTCTTTTTATATACCTATCATGAGATAGACTAATCATAGTTGTATTATATGTTGTGGCATTGGCCTTCCATCCATCTGTCTACCAATTAACTTTTCCTGTCTACTAAACATCTCCTAAACCCCTGGACATATATTTTGTCAAAACAAGGAACAAATGTTCACCTTATCAAAGTGATACGCAAAATTTATATTTTAATGGTGTCTGACAAAAGTCAAGGTCATACTTACAGGTCAAGCTCTCTAGGTAGTATTTTATGTCTGCTCCATATCTCTAAAACAGTTTAAGATTTCTTCATGTGAGTTTGTACAGATATAAAGCACTGTCAGACAATATTCAGAAATAAACCATTAAATACTTCTAGTTCTGTTGGAATGACGCCCTTTTGTATATTTCTTTTAGTGATTTCGTATCTGTTCCCTAACTTTAAAACTTACAAGACTTTGCTTTGAAACTTTGTACATGTACAAAGATAAGGCACTTTCAGACAATATGCTGAGAAAAAGAACCATAACCATACTTGCAGTTTTGAAAGCATTGTGACCCTTTTTATAAATGTTATAGTGATTTCATATCAGCTTTGTTACTGAAGATTGTAGTATCTGACAAAGTTCTACTCACCTATTCCCTTTAGTTTCTTAATACTGTAAACCCAAATGGATGAATATTGCCACACTCATTGAAGCTTTTGTTTACCATACTTGTTTATGCAGTTATCAACATAATGTAATTAAAACCAATATCCAGCACTGAAACTCTCTGCAAGTGTTGCTGACATCATATAAATAAGCAGAGAGGCAGCAACATCCACATGCAATATGATGTATCAAAATGTCCAATGGCGAAGTTCTGTTGCCCAGAATCTGATAGACAATACGAAACTTTGTAGGATTATATAAGAAAACAATTGTTGACTGTTGAGGCATTAGATATGATGTGATGTCAACCAGAGAATTCCAATATTGACCGACGCTATCTGTCGCGTCAGTCAATATTGGAATTCTCTGGTTGACATCACATCATGGCTAATGCCTCAACAGTCAATAATTGTATAAAGGTGAACACTGACATCTAATATTCCACCATGACAATGTTTACAAGGCTGGATCTCCCTTTGCACTGTATTGCCCCATTCAGTAGACTGGCAAATCAATTTGAGTGGTGATATCACAAGATTTTTAACTGCTTAGCAATGCATAACTGATTACAAATTGCTTAATTTTGCTTGAAAAGCAATCATTTTTATCAATTTATTTCAAACAGACTTTTGACTTATGTTCCCCCACCAAAGGTGAGAGGGGACATATTGTTTTCGGTGCGGATTCCGTGTCCGTGTGCAATATCTCTTGAACCAATGGATGGAATTTTACCAAACTTGCATGGATACATTATTGGGACAAGTTTAATATCTTATTAGTTTTTGGTGACCTTGACCTCATTTTCAAGGTCACTGGAGGACTTAGATGACAATTTCTTGTACCCACTATATCTCCTGAACCAATGGATGGAATTTCACCAAACTTGCATGGATACATCATTTGGACAATTTTAAGAGCTGATCAGATTTTGGTGACTTTGACCTCATTTTCAAGGTCACTGGAGGACTTAGATGACAATTTCTTGTACCCATGATATCTCTTGAACCAATGGATGGAATTTCACCAAACTTGCATGAATACATCATTGGGACAAGTTTAAAAGCTGATTTCCTATTACCAGGATAGCTCCTGAACCAATGGATGGAATTTACCCAAACTTGCTTGGATACATTACTAGGAGTACCTTGAGAGCTGACTAGATTTTGGTGACCTTGACCTCATTTTCAGGGTCACTGAAGGACTTAGATGGCAGTTTCTTGTACCCAAAATATCTCATGACCAATGAATGGAATTTCACCAAACTAGCATGGATACATCACTGGGACTAGCTTAAGAGCTGATCAGATTTTGATGACCTTGACCTCATTTTCAAGGTCACAGGAGGACTTTGATATGTGAAAATTTCACTGAAGTTGATATATCTCATTAGCCTTTGGTTTGATTTCCACTTTACTTTCATAGATATACCTTTGGGACAATCTCAAGAGTTTAATGTGTTTTGATTACCTTGGCCCCATTTTCAAGGTCAGAAGCTAACTCAAAATTGTTTTTTTTTTCTCTTAAATATTAGTTATATCTTGATCCATTTGACAGATATTCATCAGACGTACATGAACATATCATTGTGACAGGTTTAAGACAAAGTTAGTATTTGGTGACCTTGACCCATTTTTCAAGGACATAGTCATCTATGTAGGATATTTTTAGAACCAGTGGATGGATTTTTTCCAAACTTGCTTAGATATTTTACTTGTACAGGCTTTTTATTCATTAGAGGGGATGGGAAATGGACTTGTGGGAAGACATCAGTTTTTAGCTCACCTGAGCCATAGACTCAGGGTGAGCTATTGTGATCACCCAGTGTCTGTCGTGTGTCATCAACAATTGGCTTTAAATGACATCTTCTGTGAAACCACTAGGCCTAGGGCTTTGATATTTGGTATGAAGCATTGTCTAGTGGACCTCTACCAAGTTTGTGCAAATGGTGGCCCCCGGGGTCCAAAATAACTGGGGAAGGGGGTCTTGGGTTTGAAACTAAAATATGCTTAAAAATCCTCTTCTCCAGAACTACTTGGCTCAGATGCTTGAAATTTGTTATGTAGCATTGCCTAGTGGTCCTCTACCAAGTTTGTTCAAATGGTGGTCCCAGGGTCCAAAATGGCTCCTGGGCAGGGAGTCCCAGGTTTGAACAATAGAAATACATAGAAAAATATTCAAAAATCTTCTTCTTCAGAACTGCAAGGCTCAGATGCTTGAAATTCGGTATGTAGCATTGCCTAGTGGTCCTTTACCAAGTTTGTTCAAATGATGACCCCAGGGACCAAAATGGCCCCGGAGAAGGGGGTCTTGGGTTCAAAACTAAAATATACTTTAAAATCTTCTCCAGAACTGCTTGGCTGAAATGCATGAAATTTGGTATGTAGCATTACCTAGTGGTCCTCTGTGTAGATCCAGACAAGGTTGCTCATCTTGAGCTACCTTTTCCTTCATCTATTGCTCAGGCTGATTTTAATTTTGCTGGGTGCACATGCCACTTTGTTGGTTTTGTTGTGACATGGCTCATATTTCATGTTTTCTCCATATCGCCAAAACAGTGTAAGATTTCTTCATGTGAGTTGTTACAGATATAAAGCACTGTCAGACAATATGTGAAAATGAAACATTAAATACATCTGGGTTTTTTTATTTTGTTTTTTAAGAAATGAATTTTCTGATGTTCATGGAAGTGTGGACTTCAGTACACTTCAAAATTTCTATATATAGATTATACTTTATAGTCTACAGCTGAAAAGATGAAAAGTGGATGGGATAATTTGATCCTCTGTTCCTTAAAATAAGTCTAGAGTATGCCTTATCTAAACGGCATTGCATGCTATGGACAGCTGTAGTGTTAATGGTACTTAATTTTAAGCATATTTAACAAAATAAAATGCAGTAAATGCTAAAACAGAAAAATAACTATTTTGGAGGACTGAAAATTTCACTCAACTCTTGTGAGAAAATCGGTGACATTTGTGCAGACTTAAAAACCTTTCAACATCAGTGTTAAAATCTCTTTATAATGCATAAGTCTACCTGTTAATGCCATCAGCTTCAATTTTGGCTTCTTAGTAAAATTGCAGACTGAATTTGTCGACAAAAAAATGCAAAATAGACAAATTTGTATTGAAACTGTAAGAGGTCCTTTGATATTTGCCTTATATGCTTGCAAAATGCAGATACAGACATGAGTGCTATGATTTTAAAAAGATCCCAGAGAGGAATCTATCCAAATTATATACAAAAATGGGATTACAAAGCCTCAGTCTGCCTCAGCACACCTTGGATTGCTTCACAACTCTAAGCATGTCTTTGGAATGCTGAGGACTTAAAAAAAAATCATTCATGTATGTTACTTTACAGTATGTACATGTGCCTATTAAATTTAGATTTGTTGTGATATTATATTTTCCTTTCCAACAAGCATCAGTCTTCATTTCACTTTAGCATGGAGTATTGAGAACTGGAGCCATTGCACCAGTTTATAGTAAAAGATAACTATGAGGAATTGCTTAATGTCTAATTTTGTTTTGTCACATATTTTGTTTTCTTTTTTTTTTGGGGTCATGGTTACTTTCTGCCTTTCAGTTTTATTACTTTATTGGCAGTAGTGTTATCTTTCATCAAGTTTTTAGGTTTAGGTCTGTTTTGTGACAGGGCACAGACAAGCAAGACATAGCGTTCAGTGGCTTGTCTTCTTCCACTATTAACCCATTGCATTCTGGTATTTTTTGTCGTCTGCTGAAATTGTCGTCTGCATCAAAAAACAAGAATATTTTGACAATATTTGTCGAACTCTTGTAGAAATGATGTCTAGGCAGTAAACAGTTTGGATCTCAGATCAGGCCACACATTTGTGTGGCCTGATCTGGATCCAAACAGTTTACCCAGATACCCCTAAACGGGTATCCCGAATGGAATGGGTTATTATAATTATCATTATTTATAAATTAAATACCACAATACCAGAAGATTAACTTTAGGCATATTTGCTTAATTAATTTCAGACAAAATTATGCTCCTTCCTTAACTGAAGTACCATATTTTACAACTTCATATGGAGCCAATTTTGGTGTTTATACATATTTGATTATGCTATATCTTATTTTCTTACCAAGTTCTGTAACACTTACAGATTTGTAAGTATGTAGAGAGTTTCCTGGTTGAGCATCAAGGCCCATTCAGTTGTTTTAAAACCTTGTTAGCATAACAAAATCATCAGTCAAGAATTCATTAAGCATTTTAGTACACATAAAATCAAATGTGTCAATGTGTTTTGCAAAAAAAATGTAAGGAGCTTTTGCATGGAAAGGCCCTTCATATATATTTTTTATGCCCCCGCCATTTAAAATGAGGGGTCATATAGTATCACTCCTGTCCGTATGTACGTACGAAATGGTTTCCGTTCAATATCTTTTGAAAGCATTGGTGTATTGAATTCATATTTCATACACAGATAATCATAAAACACAGGTCAAGTTCGATGTAGGGTAAAATCCGTCTATTATTGTGGGAGTTATGGCCCTTTTTCGACTTCTGTTTCTATGAAAAAATGGTTTCTGTTCAATATCTTTTGAAAGCATCGGTGTATTGAATTCATATTTTATACACAGGTATATAATCATAAAATACAGGTCAAGTTCGATGTTGGGCAAAATCTGTCAATTATTGTGGGAGTTATGGCCCTTTTTCGACTTTATTTTGTATGAAGAAATGGTTTCCGTTCAATATCTTTTGAAAGCATTGGTGTATTGAATTCATATTTTATACACAGGTATATAATCATAAAATACAGGTCAAGTTTGATGTTGGGCAAAATCTGTCAATTATTGTGGGAGTTATGGCCCTTTTTCGACTTTATTTTGTATGAAGAAATGGTTTCCGTTCAATATCTTTTGAAAGCATTGGTGTATTGAATTCATATTTTATACACAGGTATATAATCATAAAATACAGGTCAAGTTCGATGTCGGCCAAATTCCGTCGATTATTGTGGGAGTTCTGGCCCTTTTTCGACTTCATTTTGTATGAAAAACTGGTTTCTGTTCAATATCTTTTGAAAGCATTGGTATATTGAATTCATATTTTATACACAGGTATATATTCATAAAATACAGATCAAGATCGATGTTTGGTAAAATCCGTCAATTATTGTGGGAGTTATGGCCCTTTTTCAACTTCATTTCATACAATAATTGTTTCAGTTTGTTAGTTTTTGAAAAGTTACTTGTTTCCAACTATTTCATTTGGAAAGTTGCATGGTATCCATTTCTGCGATAAGATACAGAATGTCATCACATATCAGTCATGACACCTTCAAGCACCCCCCCTCCCCCCCTCCCCAGAAGTCTGCCTTTGTGAACCTAGTTATGCTACAAGTGCCTTTACCTTAAACAAGGCGCCATCTTACTTAGGGCACTAGACGGGGGCATCCGTGTCGTATGGACACATTTCTAGTTTTTCAGCAAAAACTAGCAGTGTTGTTGTACACTAAACATTTGAAATTTTAACATCATATTATTTGACAATTTCGATAGTTTTGAACAAGCAGGCACAGTTCTTAATTGTCCCTTCTCTTCCAGATCATTCTCTGACAAGCCCGAAACCTCGGATATGGAAGCCATTACACTGTCAGTGAAGATGTCTAATGTCATTATTATCGGAATGTCAGATGAGTTCTGTGCAGACCCTGAGAGTCAGAAACTCTTGTTGTATATCAAAGATGTGCTTAGGAAGCCGATATTACTACTTCTACTGGGTAAAACCAAGAACTGGCAGAAAGGAAATTTGAACATGGTCTTTGGGTCAGAGGTAATCTACTGTAATTGACCCATTTACCGCACCGTGCGCTTAACTTTTTCAAAATTGCAACAAAAAGGTGTAATTAAAAATAGATGTAATTAAAAATATATCTAATAACCGCACACTCAGAACAATTAAATGCAGGGTGACTGGAAAGAGGCAACATAGAGTAGGACTGGAAATAGCGTGAGTTTATACTTTTCAAGGGAACAGAAATTAATACGAAAGCCTTGAGTTTACTGTTGAAACATTAATGGTAAGTTTTGGGGTTTTGTGAGACTTTCAAAAGGCAAAGCAGGGTGCGCTTGTGCAGTTTTTCAGGAAATGGCCTTGTTGTGCATGTGCGGTAAATGGGTTGATAACAGTAGTTTCTTGTTCAGAAACCTATCAGAGTACAGTTTTCATACTGCAGAAAACATGGTGTTTATTCTTATGTCCCCAGCTTTGAAAAAGTTTGTAGGGCTTTTTGGTTCAGTCCTGTTTATATGTTTTCCCAGCTGTCATTCTGTCAGCTGAAGTTAGGACCCAGAAGCTTCATAGGTAGACTAAGTATAAAAAAGACCCCTATTATTTCTTCTTTTCTTGTCCATCGGAATTTTTCTTGGAGATTTGATTTGAAGTTTTTGAAAATATGCAACCTTGTAAACAAAACATCTGGAGAACCAGTTCATATGAGATGCTTATATTTGTCATACGGTTTGGTTGACCTGATTTAATTTTGAGGAAATTCGTAAAATTTTACTGAGTCAGATCCCTTTTTATACTTACAAAATTTACCCATGTACATTGCTAAAAACATTACTGTCAACAAAATTAACTATCTTGTGGACAGCTTGTCAATGAACTGATAATTACCAAATTCAAAATTATATTTAACACATTACCAAATATTTACACTAGCCACTGACTTCCCATAGGTGAACCCTTTAGAGCAACTAGCTTCATACACCGATGAAGGACAGTTGATCATGTGACGTTGTCAACAAGCGACATCTTATGTAAACAAACGTCTTGATTGGTTTTTTGTAACGCTCGATTGAAGCCACGTCAGGGCGACGGCTGTTTAACGTCGTGGCCGAACACGTCATTACTTAATTTTCTTCGACTCATATTTTGCCTTTTCTACACCAAATTGCCACGAAAACGGCACAGAGAGGTTCACAAATAGAATAAAAATTTGATTTTCAGCGTTCATCGTGTGAAGAAGCCAGTGGTCGTCGCTAAAATTCTAAAAGAAGTGCTTCGCGCTTCATGGAATTTTAGCTCCGCCCACTGGCTTCATCACACGATGAACGCTGAAAAATCAAATTTTAATTCTTAATTGAAATTTGATATATATACTATAACCAACTTCTAACCAACCACTTTTCAAAATCAAATACTTTTCCATGCTTTGTTATTGATTGGAATTAAATTTCTGATGCATATGTTTTGTTTTCTATATCCGAATAGAGAACTTTACCCTGCATATGAGCCACGACACGAGAAAACCAACAAAGTGGTTGTGCGCCCAGGGCTGACTCAGATTAGCCTGGGCATCACCTAGTCTGATCAGACTCTTTGCTAAGCACTCACAAGGTAGCTAAGGGTCTAAGCTACCTCCATGTGGACAGGAAAGACTCTGATCAGACTGGATGGATGCCCAGGCTGATCTGAGTCTGTGCTGGGTGCACAACGACTTAGTTGGTTTTCTCATGTGGCGGCTCATATACCATTACCATATCTATTTGGCTATTAGACGGAGTTTTCCTCTCTGCAGAACGATCCCAAATATCTCCCTTAGTCTTTAGAAATTCTGCTAAAATATGGAGTTTTCCTTCCAAAACAATCCCAAAAATCTAGATCCATCTTATAAGATCTAGATTTTGGGATTGATTTGGAAGGGGGAAACCTCTGTGTTATAACCGAAAAAAATATGAAATATGGTATATTTTGTAAAAAGTTCCTACTACTGTTAAATGTAAACAACGCCAAAAGCCGAAAACAAGTGGTCGGTTAGAAGTTGGTTTTAGTATACAATGTATTTTGATGTAACCAAGCATAGATAATTCTGCCATTTCCAGGTGTATGTTGACATGCAGAAGATAGAGAGGTACCCACACAAGATCCAGGAACTCTATGAAGCTATCAAGAAGAAGGCTGCAACAGCTTCTAAGGTATTTAGGGCCACTTTGATTCAAACTATAGTAGCTACTATATTTACTAAAGTCCCAATCAAAGTGTGATGGTAGCTACTAAAATGATGGCATGAACTTACAAAAGATCAATCTAGTTCTGGACCGTCGTTACTCTAGTAGCAAGATGGTGGCCGTTGAACACTCTTGCGATTTGGTGGTGTACAACAAGTATATATTTGTTCATACAATTATTTTAGGTCATGTATTATCATTTAATTTATAAATTATCGTTTTAAAGACTACATGCACGGAAAAGACAATGAAATGCACAGTATTTATTTCCCAATTTATTTCTGTTTCCATGACAATCTACTATTATAGCAACTTTTGGCGTTCGATTGGTAATGCGAGAGCGCATGCCCAAAAATACAACTATGGTAGGTACTCTGGTTTGATTCGAAGTGGGCCTAGGTTGTGCTTAGGTGTATGGGTACCCCTCCATATTTTTCTACCATTCTTACAAAGGGAAACAACTTTCATGACTTCCTCTTTTCTGCCCTGGATGATGTGGCTCTTCCAAAATAGGGTCTACTCTTGAAGAAATGAATTTGCTCAAAGAGGAGCAAATTCTTTCCTTTAAGAGTTGACCTCTGTTAAGGGAGACAAGAAAGGAAAATGGTAGAGTTGCTTCCCTTGAAATGGCATCTTTTAATCTTAATACTCCAAATAATGGGACAGAGTTGTCTGAGCAAGTAGCACAAAGCAAGACATAGGTATTGCTTTTCTGGCATTGACAGCCAACCCTGCCTTATTCATTTGTCATAATTCTGCTTTACCTGCTTAAGTAGTACAAGCACAGGGTATAATCGATTCCGCCAATTTTCGCTTCCTGAAGAGACTGTACATCATATTTGGCTTCTGCCAAATTGTCCGCAAACTCTTGCTTAAATGGCTTCCTGCAGAGACTGTCCGCGTGATTCTGCTTCCTGCCGAGAGGCTTGGCAGGAAGCAGAATCATGTGGACAGTCTCTGCAGGAAGCCATTTATCGAGGACAGTAGTCCCTGCAGGAAGCAAGAGTTTGCGGACAGTCTCGGCAGAAGCCAAATATGATGTACAGTCTCTGCAGGAAGCGAAAATTGGCGGAATCGATTATACCCTGTTACAAGCCTCTTTGTTTCGTTGGGCTGACTTGACTGGTGAGACACACTGTTCAATGGAATTTCTTTTATCATATCATAGCTAAACTGTTTGCTTAACAATGTAAAGACATGCTGGAGTTGAAGTTGATATTTTAAGACAGATAAGAGGTAAAGATTTCCAAAGCTGCGTGGTCATATGGGCAATGGATATTACAAGCTGACCATTTCTTCGGCACAAATCTGAATGATAGAGCTCATGCCTCTCTTTTCCCTGAATTTTATAAGATATTGGTAATGAAATTCTTTAATTTGTCAAGTAATTGGCAGCTTTTTGTTAAACGTTAACTCTACAGGCAAAGGAAGAAGATGTTCCTAACTGTTTCATCAGCTACTGCTGGACAAACTCCCATGATGCAATAGCCAAGGGGTCAAGGTCAGTTGAAGGAGCCCTTGGCTGGGAAGGTGGAGATCCCAGGACAGTGAAGGACTTCTTAGAGGAAAAAGGAATCCGTTGCTGGATTGACATTGAGAAGGTTGGAGGGACAGGGTTATTCCACTCAATCGCTGATGGTCTTAGGGAGGCAAAGATTATGATAGCATTTGTGTCAGATGAGGTATGTTTGATTTAATAAATTTGTATACTGGAAAACATAAATTATATTTGTGTTTACTGAGTTTTTGCGATATTGGCGGTTAAGACAAAGGGCACTAAAATATAAGTCTGTCAATATTACGTAGATTTAAGACATTATAAGTATGCACAGCATAACAGATTACTGACCTATGCAGATTATACAGATATTTGGTTGAACCTTTCCTGAGAGCAGAATGCAGGAATGATCCTTCCTGAAAGGCAAGCATAGGTGGGAGCGGGCGGATGTTTGTGCGTGTGTGTGACTTTTTTTTTTCGGGGCGGGGGGGAAAGACAAAGAGTTTTATAAAAACGCTTTCTAGACAAAGAATAGGATGATAATCAGGATGAAACTACCCCATAGCCAAAGAAATACCCATGGTTACCAACAGGAGGGGGTGGACTATGACCTCTGTCAGCTGTGTCTGTTTATCTATCGACCACAAAGGGCGTTATCCTTATCATGAAAGAATCAAATTGACAGGTCCTCTCATCAGTAGCAATACGATCCATGCCAGTTATATTTAAGAGCAATTCTTTATACGCTCAATGCCAGTCCAATCAGAGGACTAGCCTGGGTGTTCAAATGATTGTTCTCAAATGTTCTGACATGGATCATATTATGATGCCATATGATCCATGCCAGTCAGATTTTAAAACAATTATTCATACACTCAATGCCAGTCCAGTCAGCAGACTGGCATGGGCAGTTCAAATGATTGTATTCAAACAGATTGGTATGGATCGTATTATGACTGGTGTTGGTATGATAGGTTTGATAGGAATATATATAGAAGTTTTTGTAGAGTCATTGTCTTCATATTTTGACTAAAATGTGTTTACAAGAAGTTAGTCCTCCGATGATGGCGTACTAAGTTAGAACACTGTTTAGTATGTATTTTGAATTAGTTGACGCATGTGAAATGCATTTTGTATTTTACCTCGGGGATAACAGTCATATAAAGCTTAATCTGCATTTTAAATGCGACGTGAAATCGGGCCTAAGTCCTTCTTTTACCTTGAAATTGGGTCAAGGTCACCAAAGTCTAATCAGCTTTAAAACTTTTTCCAATGATATATCCATGCAAGTGGAGTGAAAAGCCACTCACTGGTTTAAGACATAGCATCTGGACAAGAAATGATCAAAACAATGCTGATATGGACACCAACATAGTGTCCGCACTGAACCTTATGTGTTACCCCTTTACCTTTGGTGAAGAGACATGATATTATACATTGTACCAGTATTTTTATCAAAATTCCACCTTGTCTGTAGCTATGTACTAAGGATGAATTAATTTTTTTTCAGTATGTAAAGTCAAAGAACTGTATCATGGAGTTCCGCTATGCCCTGACTACTCTCCGTATCCCTGTGATTGTTGTTGTTGTGGGTACAGGATATACATGGGAAAGATCAGAGGTAAGTATGCATTGCTTTTGTCTAAGTGAATGGGTACATTTTCAGAGGAAGCAACATCAGCTTGCATTTGCCAACACCAGCTTTGTACAAATGGTAAAAAAATAAGGAAAATTAGATCAAGCAAGGTTCAGAATAAATCTGAACTTAATTATGCTACTATATGTATTGTTCTAATGATAAGAAAACACATTTTTTAGCTTGCTTGTATGAAAGTACAGAGAGCTATTGTTGTCACTTGGACGTCGGTGTTGGCATCAGCGTCGGTGTAGGTGTGGGCATCACACTTTAAAGTTTTACGTCAAAGTTTTTTTGTGTGATGGTCAAGGCACTGCAGGCAAGCTATCCTGTACGCGGACAGGTCTTGTTCATAATACAACTATTTCGTCTTATTGAGCAACAGTCAAAACTATCTTCCTGACGTGCTGTGGATGATCCAATAGACTGTTGCCTGAGACTTTCAGGCCGAGGGGGATAGTGCATCTGCTTGTCCATAGCACTGAGGGGCAGTTGGTTTGACTATTGTTTATTGATTAGTTGTTTAATTACCCAACCAATGTAAAATGAGCCACGACAAGAGAAAACCAACAATGTGGTTGTGTGCCCAGCGCAGACTCAGATCAGCCTGGGCATCCGCCCAGTCTGATCAGAGTTTTCGCTGTCTGCATGGAGGCTTAGACCCTTACCTACCCTTTGAGCACTAAAGGAAGAGTCTGATCAAATGTGGCAGCTGCCCAGGTTGATCTGAGTCTGCACTGGGAGCACAACCATTTTGTTAGTTTTCTCATGTCGCGGCTCAGATATGTTTGCATTTATTTATGTCAGAACGCCATTAATTTTACATCTGCCATCACTTAGCGCGCGATCAAGCAACAGTTGAAAATATCACTTACTAATTCTGTGTTGCATTTAAATGGAAGGTGTCACTTAGCAAGCAATAGTTAAAAATGTTGACAGGTCTCATGAGATGAACGTGAAAACCACAGTAGACAGTCATAATTATGTTAGTACTTGAGGTATAGTAGGTTGGGTAATAAATGCATGTGATTGTCATGCTGTACTCTGCCCATTAAATATCAGCTTGTCCCTTTTCCTTCTAGCTATGAAAGAATATTGGTATACAATACCTATTCTGTATTCTGATTCTGATTAACAATTTATTTTCAAAGGTTGGCCTCCTTGTAGTTGGACATGCCTGTCCAAAAGTGAATTTCCAGTTTGCCAATGAGACTGGTAACCTAGAATTACTGAAACTTGTTCAAGAAAAATTGCCAGATGTTGGACACAGTCAAGATACCACAGCAACTGAGGACAACCAGAAAAATGTTGCCTTCCAGGTTTGTACAGTGAAAATAATAAAATAACTAGACCGTTAACAAACTAGTTTAAGAAAAATTACCTGATATCTGACACAGTCAAGGTACCAAGGCAACTGAGGACGACCAGAAAAATGTTGCCTCCATGTTGGTTTGGTTTATTATGCAAATATTGATTGCATAATGTAAACCAGGATTTTTTCTAATATGAGTATTTAGCACATTAATGTAAAGGAAGTAGTCACAAAGTTTTGAATCTAAATTTTCAGAAGAGAGACGTATTTTAATTACTTTTTACTTATTTACTTTTTATCTCTAATTTTTTTTTATTTAATTTAAATTAAGACTTAGGGACACATTCAAGGGAAGCAGCTGTCTGTTGTCTTTTTTGCCTCCCTTCTCAAGAGGGGTCAACTCTTAAAGAATTTTCTCCTTTCTGTTAATGCCAGCTGGAGAAATTTTGTATTTCTCTAAAAAAACTCAGCAAAAAATGAAAGATTTTTGTTTCAGCTTTTTTTTGAGAATCCGAATTTGCAACATTTCATCATTTCAAATTCACAAAGGATATTGTGAAATACATGTAGAAAGCAAGACAATTATGTGTTGAAGATCTATTTTTTTCTGAGATTAAACATACAGAAAATGTATTTGGATTGCAGGAGGTTCTTGAATTGACCCAAAGAAAGTTCTTGCGTCACATGACCAAATCAGGGTCATCAGAAGAATCAGAACCATACCCTCGACTGATGGTGATTGACTTTGTCACAGACAAAGAGAGACAAGATAGGATAGATGAACTCAGAAAACAGGCCCTAGGGGCAAGGAAGAAAACCACCTTAGGGTCAGGGAAGGAAGGTGAAGGAGAGGCTGATGTGAAGGCTGAGGTAAACTACTGCAATTATTTTATTAACACTTACAGCGCCAAATATGAAAATATTTGAATTTGCAACAGGGTCAGTCCATACGAGGCAGCTCATGATGAGCTGCCTCATCTGGATTTACACTGTTTGGCCTCTAGTCTTGGATTTCTCAATATGATGTAGCTTTGTATAAAACGTGGGGAGCAAGTTGTTTTCAGTAAGAGTAGTCTCCAATTTTCAAGTAATAACTTTGGCGCTCTTAAAGTAAAAAATAAATGAACCTTTGAGTCCATAATAAAAAGGAATGCAAAATTTGAACACATTAGGGAAAATCAGGGATAAGTATTGGAACCTTGAACTGGAAAATGAGTGGCAACCCTGGTTAGGTTCACTCTGTTTGTTCTCTTGAACTAGCTACCACTTTGTCCTAATTCCTCGGTGTCAAAAACACTGAACAAAAAAACACATTGTAAGTGAAATTTGAATCTCACAGACTTTGTCACTTTTCATTGCATCAAAGTCCTGGAGAAAGTTGGTGAGTTCTGTGCATGTATGCACATAAGAAGAATTTTCATTTTATAAAAGGACATTAAATGTTAAACATGTTTTGGTCCAAATAGTGTTGTACTCTGTAATTTCAGGGAGAGAAGAGTGAGGACAAGGGAGAGAACTGTGGTGAGTTGGAATCTGCCATGAAGGCTGACGATGAAGGGACACTGACGGCTGAGGAAGAGAAAAACTTGAAAGGTGTGAAATCTAGATACTGCTTCAGACTGCTCTGTGAATATGAACAGGTAATGTACTGTGTTGCATAGTGACTTGTATCCCAAATCAAGATTGTAGGGCTGTTTGGGTGGGGGTTTAGTGAGGTGTGGGAACAGAAAGGAGAGACACTCCAACTGTTTAGAGAATTGAATGGATTTGTTGTAAATCTAGACCTTGTTTCCAACTGCTTTGAGAATACTAACAGATAATGTGTGTTTCTTATATGTTCCCATACTCTGCATCATGGTTGGAAGTATGAAATACCCAAAATGTGCCTAAGTTGTGGGACACCTTAAATTATTAATTTTCCATTTGATTCTCAAATGGAAAATTAATAATTTCAGGTGTCCCAAAATTTAGGACACCTTAAATAATCAATTTTCCATTTGTTTCAAATGGAAAATTAATTATTTTAGGTGTCCCAAAATTTAGGACACCTTAAATTATTAATTTTCCATTTGTTTTATGTGTCCCAAAATTTAGGCACATTACGTATCATAATTTAAGGTGAATGGGTACACCTTCATATTTTTCCGACAGTTTCACAAATGGACATAACTTTGTGACTTCCTGTTGAAAATAGGGCCAGTACCCAAACATATTTGACAATGTGATCATATGATTTTTTATGACATGACATTAGACACTGAAAAGCAGCAACACATGATTATTGAGATTTCTAAGTGAAATAACTGAATTAACTGAATTATTGCATTTTAAAGCATAAACACGGGGGTAATACCAATTTGCCTACCTGATGACCTAGTCATTCAATTACCATACATGCAAAAGTGGCTGTGGACCGAGACAGTCGACAACAGTATCAGCTCGGTCGACAGCCATTAACAATAGTACCATTTACCGTTATTGGTAATGCTTACGATTGCATTCTCGGTAGAAAGCCACTTTGTATAGTACAGACTCGGTTGAAAGCACAGGTAGCGAAATTGGTATTACCCCCTTGATAAAAGAAACAGAAAATTTGACTGTTTCAGTGTAAGATCAGTTCACAGAATGAACACCAAAAGCAGTATTTTCACAACTGGCGAAGCTTTTGGTATTCATGTATGAAATAAAAATCTATCTTATACTGAAAAAATTAAATATCATCTATATGAAGTTGTATCATAGATACTTTAATTCTTTCTCGTTGTAGAATTGGCATGAGAGTTCTCCGCCCATTTTCTTCCCTGACCTTGAACCTGGAGATGAGCAGCAGATCATTGACAGTGCTGCCCCCTACCTTGGCAGAATATACGCCATCTTGAAACATGGAAAGACTCAGATGGAGTGCCTTAATACCCCAGAGGGAGAGAAACTTCAACAGAAGATTGAAGAGGTATTGTACTTTCCTCTCACCTTGACATTGATAACTTCTGAGCCCCAGAATTTTTATAATTGCAGAAAAGTTGAAAATATAGTCAATCTTCTTTTGAAAGATAGACTTTGTTCCCAGCCATGTGTGATGTTAAAGTGAATATAATGTTATAAAGACCTGGTTGATGGAAGAGACTGCACAACTGTTTGAAAATATAGAATGCTGATCCTTAGTAGGTGTTTCTGATGTTTTGAAGGTTGTGGTGACATTTGTTATGGATATTTAGGTGTAAATACATATATACATGTACCTTTCTTCTCTTTGCAGATTTGTATGAAAAGTGGCAGCGACTTTCATCAGGAATATTTAGAGCTGAGGACTTTGGTAATGCAGCAGGACAAAGCTTTGGTGAAAGGAAAATTACAAAGGTAACAACTGAAAGATTATAAGTATCTTTTCATGATCATAAGATGCTGAGAGAAAAAAAAACATTGTATGTCACTCTTTGACATCACGAGGTTTGCCAGGTGATGCCAAACAGTATTTCAGAGGAATTTTTTTTATTGCACCTCACATCTATGATCTTTTTTGCATACCAATATTGAACTTGCTAAAATGCATAAGTTTTGCATTCTAATTTTAAAAACTGCCAACACCACAAACAACTGGCTTATATACATTACGTTGCACAGTGTAAAATGACATCATTTCTTGCCATTTTTGCTATAGCATCATCTGTACAGATGCCTTGAGGATACAGGTTACCTCCTTTAACACCTGTGTATTGGCTAAATGTGATATTCCTTTTTTTTAATCTATTAGGGCTGGTAAAGAGTGCAAGAAACTGAGATTTTCCAAAATCTGTTAAGTAAAGGGCAGGGTTGGTATGGTATTTAAAGGGAAAAACATCTGGGAAAAAAAATCAGGTTAGGGAAAAGTCATGAATATTGTGGTTGGTCAGGGAAAGGTGGAAATGACATTAAAAGTCAGGGAAAAATCTGGGAATTTGAAAATTAATGGCTACGGCAGTCTTCAGAGAATACAAATATCTGTTAAGGGGAAAGGGTTTATTTTCTGGAGGTATAGTTAAGGCACATCGCTCTCCTCATCGGGAGGGACTCTAAAGGAAAGAAAATGTTCCTGAAGATAACCAGTCCAGCAAACAGACTTGTGTGGCAGTCCATATCTTTGTGAAGACAAATTCATATTTTCCTAACTCTGGATACAAACAGCTCAAAAGGAAAGACTCCCATGTCCAAGAGATAGGTTAGCACTGTTGAAGCGAAAAGTTATACCGCGGTATAAACTTTTGGATCTGTAAAAAGGGTATGGAAAACTAAAATGTCAGGGAAAAGTCTGTGAATTTTGAAGTGTAAGATATGTGCAACCCTGAAAGGTCTGCCATTTCACCAGTAAGTTAAGAACCATCTCCAACTTGCACAATCATGGTATTCAAAATTTACAATAATTGCAGTTATTGCTTGAGTGACCTGTTTCTTTGGCTTTATAATATTGGCTATAAGGCAGGGGCTTTCCTTTCTGAAATTGCCCCAAATCTATGAGTCAGTCCTGTGTTATTCAGCTATAAGATGGGGTTTTCTCTTCCAAAACAGACACAAAATTCTAAATGTGTGAACTTTAATATCTGTGAACATGATGATTTTTACAAAGGAAAAATAGGAAAGCATGACGAATTTGCAAAGTTCAATACCATTGAACTGCAAAACCACTTTTTGTCCCAGATAAATCACACACACAGTCTTGTTTATCTATATTTAAAACAATGTGCACTTTACTGTTTAAAGAACATGTGTTTTGCTGTTACAGATGTCAGGTGAATGGTAAAATATTGTGGTTATGTGAGGAACATAAAAATGCTAGTCGTAGTGAAACTGAGAAAAGATACCAGGATCAGTTTGAACAGAAGTCTGATGATATACCAATACCTACAGGGGGTAAGTCATTATTTGACCTTAACCTATATTTCGTAATTCCCATGTGGACACAGTGGTTCAGGTTGGAAACTGTTATTTCAAGGCTCACAATGTGGGCTTGTTAGAAATTGAGTACATAAAAAGACAGGGTTAGTTTGAACATAAGTTTGAAAATACTAATAATACTAAAATACTAATACTTTCAGCTAGCAAGTCATTAATTGACCTTGACCTACAATTTCTCATTTTGTACATGAACACAATGGCTGTGAACCATAATTTAGTGTTCACAGACAATGCAGGCATGTGAGAAACTGACACAAAGACCAGGATTAGTTTGAAAAGAAGTCTGATAATATAAAAATATCAACCGGAGGTAAATCATTGTTTGAACTTTATCTACTTTTCATCATTTCTACCTTTTCTGCAAATCAAGTTTCACAGGCAATGTGGGCATGCAAAAAGTTTAAGAATATTCACGAAGGTCAGGGTTAGTATGCACAGAAATCTTATCCTAAACCAAAACCTAGTAGGGTTCATTCATTTGACCTTGACTTACATTTTGTAATATTTATGTGAGAATATTTCTGTAAACCATGATTTGTGTGAGAAAGGAATTTAGAGTCCTCACAATGAGCAGTATCAGTTTGAATAGAAATGTGTTAATATGTCAATACCTACAGGAGGTAGATTGATATTTGACCTTGACCTACTTTTCATGGTTCACAGAGTCTTGTCATTGTATGAACATTGTGACCAATTGCTGAGGTAGATTTAAATAAGGCAATCGGTCTCTTAGTTTGTCTGCTGTAATAAGCTAACTCTGACTGTAATTGATATTTTTTGGTTCATGGTGACAATATGTTTACATCAGATACCTTATTAAAGAAAAGTTATACAAACTAGCTGGGGCCACAATTTTTATGAAGAAATAGGTAAAATTTAGAACAGTCAAGCCTGTTTTAAGAAGTCACCCAAGGGGTACAGAAAAAAATGGCTGCTTAAGACAGGTGACCTCTTAGTACAGGTTTGTTTCCACTGTAACATGTTTCAAAGGACCTGAAAAGGTGACTGCCAAAGACAGATGACCCCAGTTTGACTGAAATTATAAAGCGTCATAGTTTTCCAGAGCTTTAAGGTGTGTAGCAAACAGGAAATCAGATCACAGTCATTCCAAAATTAACGTACATTCTGTGAAATGACCACAAATAAACACCAATGCCTACAAACTGTCCTCCTAATACTTCAAATCATTAGATACCTCTCCACAGAATCTGAAATACTGCTCTAATTTTATTGTTCTGTATGCATTTGACTCATACTGAAAATTTTCGATATGGTCTTGCCCGAAATTGTCATCTCCGTTACGAACTTTTTTTCTGTTTCAACTCAAGTTGTGGATGAAATATGTGTAAAATTATTCGATATGAAGAAAGAGTCCACATTTGTTTAGTGCATAAATGTAGAGGAAATAAAAGCAGAATATTATTTACCATACTACATTTGTATTCGATCCACAAAATGAGTAATAGTACAATAGCAGACCAGTTTTTGTTGTCCAAAATGGTAAATGCTGCACATATGAAGTTAATCTAAATTTCAAACTCAACATTATGATAATAATTGTATATAAAAATAAGAAAAAAATCCATTTCTGCTCAGCTGTCTTGTATATTTAGCATTTTACCTCATGTAACGGAGATGACTTTGTGTAACGGTGTGGACACAGTGTAACGGAGTTGACAATTTCATGCATACATTTTCATAAATCCTATATTTTATTTTAATTCCTTTTATTCATTACAACCTACTGACTTTTGTATAAATGTTATTTACAATTCTAACACACTGAGCCTATGGGGGAAAATGGGAAAAAATCAGTGATTTATTCAGCAAAAAATCACAGGGTGGAATTCAACGACGCGGATTTTATGTTTGGTTGGCCTAAGACTGTTTTCGGTAATTTTGTGTATAACAATTGCATGAAATACACAAATGTCTAGACAAAGTCAAAAATATTCATAGGATTGTTCATTACAATGGCGAAATTGTGGAAGACTCTAAAGGAAACATTAAGACTTACCTTGTTGCTGTTTTCTTTATATACGGCAGCACCCCCTCGCGGGGATTACGTTTGGGTGGATTGCGTCGTAAACCCACGGTACAAAAAGTGTAAGAAAAAAGAGCAAAATAAAAGGTTATAGAGTTAAAAGTCTGTACAAGAATTAAAATCAGGTTGAAAACAGAATTTGTTGAGTTAGAACATGTGATGGTCAAGTGACCGCACTGCCACGCTATCAGTCCATTATGAACTGATCCAGTGTAGACAGTGTCACTACAGAACTAGGTAATCTGTTCCAATACACAATGACTGTAGTAGTAGTATTTCAATTCTCATGTCGACGTTGCCCCCGCACCTCAGGGGAACGAATCCATAGCCGCAGTAACGGGGCGCCGAGCGTCCGTCCATCATAATGACTGCAGGGAAGAACGAGTATTTATAATAATTCACGGATGTGTGTATCTGACGCAGTGCGAGGGGGTGGCTATGTCGTGGTACCTATTCTAAGGGGCTGTTCATAGTATGGTGGCAAAGGTTGATTGGTTGATTTGATGCTTAACGTCCACGGTAAACAACGTAGGTCATGTCGGGACGGTCAGTTAACCTAACCACACTATTCCTGGGCAGGCTTAGACCTCCTAAGCGGTTAACCAGTACTAAGTGCACATACTTTCGCCAGTAACTGACAACTGCCCTTCTTGAATCAGCGGAAGGAGAAACGAAAGTATGTGGCCAGACCGGGATTCGAACCCAGGACCTCTGACTTCGAGTCAGGTGCCCTACCGATTGCGCTACCCGGCCCAGCCATGGTGGCAAAGGAATGGCAACAAGAAGTATACGATTTTAAATAGCATTATCACTCTTGCATCTGCTGTCCCCTGTTCAAGTGTTCTTAGGCAAAGTTGATTTTTCATTTTAGTAACGCTAGCATGAGAAGAATATGAATTTTGTTCATCTAATTGCTCTTCTCTGAGCCATTTCGACTTTGTTGAAATCTTTTTTCTTGTCAGAACTAAATGGCTCTGCTCAAGTGTGTGGATCGTTGAGTAATATTTCACTTTTGTCGGTTGTTGTCCGTAAAGAAATCACTCGTCCTATGTGCTCGTGATATAGTCCACTCAGCAACTGACCTTCAAATAGTGAATTATTACTTAACAATTTACTGCTAGAGATGAACTTTTTATTAATTTACCTGACTATTTTGTGGTTTTCGAAATACGAGGGAAGAAATGCTCACAAAGAAGAATTAAACAATTAAGTTTTATTTCATGTTTTCATTTTAACAGTTTGGTAGATTTAAATGATTTAGTTCAGTAAAGGTAACTGAGTTACCACCTGTTTGGGAAAGAGCTGCTGGCTCGGCTTAGCACCTGCGATTTTGTTGTCTGTTTGCTTGTGTATGTCAATCTTTCCCTTTGATTTGTGGAATAAGGTTTGGGACCGGATTCAGTCGGTTCTCAAGTTTATATACTCACTCAATTAACTTAATAACTAAGAATATCTATGCAAATATACATTTGTAAGAAGTACATCAGTTGTGAGCTGTCGTCTGGAAACCAACAAGACTGCAACGTCAACTCCGTTACGAATCTGTCTACTCCGTTACAAAAATTCGTAATGGAGTTGACCGTAACAGAGTTGACATTTAGACACACTTCGCCATGTAGTTTCCTTTTTCGGGAGCGTCACTGTAAACAAAAGCCCTTACGCATTTCTCAATGCGATTATTATATCCTGTGTCGCACTGTTTTCAAATTTCAGTAGAACGTTTCTATGATAAAGAATGAACGGAGTTGACCACGTATTAATATACGCATGAAAATAATCACCTACCAGCAAGTTTTTCACTGACATTCATGTTAGTGTCCTCGCCGCCATCTTCATTCTTATTTTTCGCGCCGCAAAACTTAAATATAAACGTCATCACTTTTTGCATACCAAGGGGCATAACCGTAGCTCAGCCAAAACTATCTGTCGTAACGGAGTTGACATAGAACGCTGGGACATATTTTACGGATTTGATAAATCGCACAGACAAAGATAGGTGTAGATTTACTGGGGTGTTTTGGGTTTAATTGCATGATAACTAAATTTGAACAGCAAAACATGGTTTCAATGGACAGTTATTCGGATAAAAATACGACAAAACATCCTGCAACCGTGCAATCGGGACACCATGATAGTGCACATGTGGGGAACCTTCGTTCACTAGATTTGTAGGACGATGCGGCCCATTTGAAATCTAACATATTCGAATTTACAGACGTGTTGTAGGTAAATGGAAAACCTAAAAAGATTAAATGTATTTTGCTTATTTTGTGATAAATACCGAAGGGACATCGATATGCACGTTAATTTTGGAATGACTGATCAGTGCCTTGTAAAAAATGGCAGAAAAGCTTTTCTGCCATTTTTACAAGGGACAAAACTGATATGACTTCCTGTTTGCTTCTTTAAACAACAAACCCTTCTAAAATTGGGGTTGATCTTAAAACCAAAGAATGTGCTTCTCTAGGCAGCTTCTAGGACAGCAAATTCTTACCGCCAAGAGTTGATCCCCCCCCCCCCCCCCCCCCTCAATTTAGAAGGTAAAAATAAAATGGCAGAGTTTTTTTCTCCTGAAAGTGTATCCATTCACCTTAAATGTCCACTTGTTTCAGAACTACCAGAGAACTATGTTGCCCCAGAACCAATTGAAGAAGTCAGGGATGAAGAAATGGCAGCTCCCAAACAAACTCATAGGAAAATCTTCAAACGATCGAGTGATGCCCCAAAGAAGCTACAGAGACAGAGTAGTCAGATGTGCTTGATTAGCTGAATGAAAAAAGATTGACCCATACAGCACTGGATGAAATAATCAACAATCAAGTGAATGTATAACAAAGTTATACTGAATGTATAACTTATACTGAATGTATAACATAGTTATACAAAGCGATTAATCAGGGCCCAGTTGTTCAAAACTAATGACATCGCTAGTTAACTAGATGTTATAATTTCAAATGTAATATAAGTAAAAACCCTGCCATTTTTTTTGCCGAAAAATGTGAGATGCTTTTGCAATGCAAAAGCTCATCACAATTTTTCGGCAAAAAATGATACCGCACTAGACTTTGTGTGTACTGTAAGGATTAAAGAATCCTCGACTAACGACTTTGTTAACTTAACATTACTTTGAACAACCGGGATGTGCCCTGATGTGCTCAAATACCGTATTTATTCAGTTACAAGACAGGAGTTTACCTTACAAAAATACTGCAAATATGTAAATCAGTTTCATGTTATTCAGCTTTAAATGGCTCTTCCACACAATCCCAAAGATCTAGATCTGTCTGTGTTTGAGAGTGTTGTAGAAGGGTAATTCAGCTGTACAGTGAGATTTTCTCTTCCAAAACAATCACAAAGTTCTAGATCCATCTTATAAGATGGATTAAGATCTTTGGGTTTGTTTTGGAAGGGAAACCCCACTCTCCAAATCTTTAAACCTAAGAAGTTGTTGTTCTTTTGTTATTGCTTTATGTGCTCGGTAAATAACTATGGTCATGTCGGGAAGGTCAGTACCCTAACCACACTTTTCCTGGGCAGGCTTATAATGTAGACCTCCTAAGCAGTTAACCAGTACTAAGTGCACATACTTTCGCCAGTAACTGACAACTGTTCTTCTAGAATCAGTGGAAGGAGAAACGAAGGTATGTGGCCGGACCGGGTATCGAACCCGGGACCTCTGGCTCATGAGTCAGACGCGTTACTGACTGGGCTACATAGCTCAGACTTTTACCTAAGAAGTTTGGTAACAGATGACTACAGTTGACCCTAGACATTTTCAAACTTCCCTATTGAATTGGCAATAAATCAGTGTATTTCTATCTCTAGAGAGGTGGTAGAAATGAAATAATCTTGTTTTATGGCTGAATGAATAAAGATAAATCAGTCTGCCGAAATTGTGTGGTGAGATGGGTTTTTCCCTTGCAAAACAGTCTTGTAAATCTAGATCGGTCTTGTAAGATCTAGGTTTTTCGGAATTGTTTTGATAGAGGAAAAAGAACAGTTTGTAACCAGAGAAATATGGTACTGAGCAAGTCTGTAACTCTGTAGTATTTACTGACCAGGGCCCTGTTGTTCAAATTTATTGTCGTCGTTAGCTTACCAGATGTTAAATTATGGAATGTATTATAAATAACCAAAGGGCCAATGGCCCTATATCGCTCACCTGAGCACTGAGGTTACAGCAACAAAACACCATGCACAACAGCAATAAAAAGCACCATTTATGTGGAGGATAATATCACAAATATTTATGAAAAAAAGCTTTATCCCCCCCGTAATGGTTTCTCAGAAGAAGATCTTTGGCTGCAATGGCAGCCAATCAAAATCAGGTATTTGGGAAATATTCATATGGCTGGTAGAGGACTACTCCTGGAACATTTCTGTAAAGCTTTTGTCAAAATATCTGCAGTAACACAGAAATAAATAGCAAATGTCCACTTTCCCCATTATAAGTCTATGGAAACTTTAAGTTGCCATAGCAACGAATTCACACGGACAATGATAATATAAAACATACTTTAGGTAGAGGCTAATGTTATCAATATGTATGCTAAGTATCAGCTTCATCCCCCTCATGGCTTCATTTTTCCCATAATAAGTCAATGGAAACTATAAGTTGCCGTAGCAACCAAAGTTCTTATGGGATTGGAAGAAAAAGAATAAAATTTATGTAGAGGCTACTGTCATCAACACATCTGCACAATATCAGCTTCATCCCCCATATGGCTTCTGAGCAGAAGATTTATTTTTTTTTTTTCGAAAATTTACCCTATATTTTGCCATGGCAACCAATCAAATTCAGCGATTTGGAGAAAATTCATATAAATCGTAGAGGACTACTCAAGAAACATTTCTGTAGAAAAAAAATCTAAATAACAGCAGTTAGACGGCAAAAATTGCTAATTTCCATTTTCACCATTATAAGTTAATGGAAACTCTTAGTTGCTATAGCAACCAAACTGCTGGAGCAGTTGCCATGAAAAACAGTAATTCTATAGAGGCTAGTACTAAGGTTCTTTCTGTAAAGTTTGAGCTTTATTGGCAACACAGTTTCTGCGGAGATGATTTTTTAATATTTTTCTATTTTTAACTATTCGGTTGCAATGGCAACCATTCAAATTGCGCAATTCGCATAAATTTAACATGGCTGGTTAAAGACTACTCAAGGTACATTTCTATGAAAGTTTTGTCAAAATATCTGCAGTGGCATAACAATAAATGCAAATTTTCCATTTTGCCATTATAAGTCAATGGCAACTTTCAGTTCCCATAGCAACCAAACTGCTGGAGCAATAGCCAAGAAAAACAGTACTTTTATAGAGGCTAGTACTAAGATCCTTCCTGTGAAGTTTGAGCTTTATTGGTTGTATAGTTTCTGAGGAGATGATTTTTGAATATTTTTTCTATTTTTAACCATTCGGTTGCCATGGCAACCAGCCAAATTGTGCAATTTACATGAATTTCATTCGGTTGATAGAGAACTACTCAAGGAACATTTCTGCAAAAGTTTTGTCAAAATATCTGCAGTGACATAGCAATAAATGCAAATTTTCAATTTTTCCCATACAAGTCAATGGAAACTTTAAGTTGCCATAGCAACCAAAGTTATGAAGCGATTTGGATAAAAAAACAGTATTATTGGTTCCCCCTGCCCATAGATGCTATATATGAAATTTGGTTAAAATGGGCCTTGTAGTTTCAGAGAAGATGTCGTTTGAAAATGTTGACGGACGGACGGACTGACGGACGGACGACGGACGACAGATGCCTGCCTATACTATAAGCTCACCTGTGAGCCTTTGGCTCAGGTGAGCTAAAAACAATGCCAGTTTTTGCTAAAAAAAATGAGGAGCACTGCAAAGTCCTCACAATTTCTCCGACAGCAAAAATTTTCACCTCAATTAGTTTTGTGAGTAATGCAAGGCCTAACAAATCCTCTATTAGCTTCTTTGTTAAGCTAATGATGCTTTTGAACAACTGGGCCCAGATAAATGAAGTATGTGTATATCAGTATGAAATCTCAGGACTATATAGATCAAACTTTTCATATTTTTTATGGATATTTTGTTCATGTGTCTGTGAGGGGGTGAGAATTTCAACATTCCATATTTGGTTTCTATATTTATTTTCAGTCTGCATGTAATAATTTGTTGGACCTTATAGATACATTTTGTTCCATGGGGCATGTTTCACTAGGACAATAAAATGGCAGATTTGCCAGACAATTTTTCTATATACCCCTCTATGACACCCTGAAAATCTCTGTACAGCTTACTACATTTCTGAATTAATGAAGTGTTTCACTTTTTTATCATACGACGTCAAATCTGTGTGTGTAATAAAGCCATTCACTAAAAATGTTTATCAACTAGTGGATTAAATATGCGAATTACGTCATATGTTTATGCGTCGACGTCCATAAAACGTCGTGTTTTCAAAGGCCAAATCATGACATTTTAGTGCAAAATTTTAATTATAAACATGATTATAAACAGTAATTGTAAACAGCTATTTCCGTCCAAATTTTTACCATATAAGCTTTATTTACTGCCAAATCTAGTCTCTGATTGCCTGGTTGAAAATGCATTGGCTTTGGCTATAAAACATATTTTAAACTTGTGTTTCCAGAACTGTTTTATTGTGACCCTTGCTCAAGATAAACTTGTAAATACCTGTTGAATGTTGTTGAGATATTAAGATTTATAGAATGTCTTTGTGTATGATTTGATCCCATTCTTATAACATTTTCCATTGTTTTTGCAAGGTGAGCAAGCACACTTGAAATGAAAGACGTACCATATTTATTCAACTATATTCCCCCATCCCCATCCAGAATTAGCCCAAATATTTATTTCTGTGTAATTCTGCTTAAAGATGGGTTTTCTCTTCCTGAGTATTCCCAAACACCTATATGTGCCATGACACAACAAAACCAACAAAGTGGTTGTGCCAATAGCATAGACTCAGATCAGCCTGAGCATCCGCCCAGTCTGATCAGAGGTTCGCTGCCTGCATTGAGCTAGCTGAGACCCTTAGCTACTCTTTGAGCCCTTAGTAGAGAGTCTGGTCAGACTGGGCGGATGCCCAGGCTCATCCGAGTCTGTGCTTTGCGCAAAACCACTTTGTTGGTTTTCTTGTGTCACGGCTCATATGTTGTAAACTGTGAATCTAACTGTATGGGGTTATTTTGGAAGGGAAAACAGCCATTCTATAGCAGAAATTCTGATTATGATATTCTAGAGAGGCAAGAAAACCTGTTTTATAGCTGTAGTATGGTAATTGTACATTATAAGACCATTCTGTGCACATTTGCGGCCTGCACAGTTGTTTTCTTGCTCAGTTGAGCTGAGTATGAAACTTTCTCTGCCTAGTTGGCATCTTCATATTTGTCAGCAGAGAAAATTTCATGCTCAGCTGAGTTGAGCACGTAAAATTCTAAACCTCGAGGCCTGATCAGCCTTTGCCCCTGTTCTGTCTCAGAGCTCACAGAAAAGTAAAGGCTCTAATAGACTCTTAAAATGTGCAGGCTGGTCCGAAACTTCACAGTACAAAAATGAATTAACCCTTAAGGTTCCTTCTGAGTTGCTGCAGCATTTTTAAGGTGGCTGGATACACCTCCAAGGGAAATCATTCTGATTTGGAAATTTTTATCTCCCTTTTCATAGGGGGCTACTCTTTAAGGAAAGAATTGCTCCGTGAAGAGACATGTTTCAGAGCAAACTCTTTCCTGTAAGGTGAGTGCGTACACCTTCAGGATAAGTATTTCTTTCATCCGAGATGAGGATATTCATGTTTTTGCTAGGGATAGAAATTCTTATCTTACCCTGCTTATCTGACCCGTGGTTCGCATGAATTCGGTTTGCATTGGTTGTATTGGACATCACATAAACTCGTTGCTAGCTGACGTCATAACAATGTCAGAAATCACAACATTTGTCAAAAAGGCAGACGTGGCATCCCAGTGTCTAGAGGAATCTTTGAGTAATTAAAGTTCAGCACTTAAAGATATGCAAGAAAAGAATCTACCACGAGTGTGAGGTAGGGATAGACAAATCTGTCCCTTGGGTCACTGTTTGGCATCATTCGGCAATCGTGATGCTAAACAGTGACCTTGGGACAGATTCCGTACCTCACACTCATGGTAGATTCTTATACTCTGATATTTTCATTTCTGCCCCCCTTCTCAGTTAGGGTCAACTCTTAAAGGAAAGCATATCCCCCCACCCCACCTCCCTTAAGGAGCATATTCTCTCCAGTAAAGTTGACTCCATTTGAGCCGCGACACGAGAAAACCAACAATGTGGTCGTGCGATCAGCGCAGACTCAGATCAGCCTGGGCATCCGCCCAGTCTGATCAGAGTCTTCGCTGTCCGCATGGCGATAGATTAGCCCCTTAGCTAACCTCTGAGCACTTAACGAAGAGTCTTGTCAAACTGGGCAGATGCCCAGGCTGAGCTGAGTCTGCGCTGGGCGCACAGCCACATTTTTGGTTTTCTCATGTCGCGGCTCATTTAAGAAAAGCTGCTTCAGCTAGGGAAGCAAACAGAAGTCACAAAAGTTGTGTCCAAGTGTGAAAATGGTGGAAAAATGTCGTGTCCTCACACACTCTAAAGAGTAGCCCCCAATGGAATAGGAACCTACAAAGGCAGCAACTACCACTCCATTAAAGTTGTCTCCCTTGTAAAAATGCTGACCAAACCAGATGCTAACAAATGAATAAAATGAACAGCATGGTATTTAGTCAATTTAATTTTTTATAGCTTCTTAATCAAACCCCGTCCAGCATGTGATATTTACATTAGTTTTGATATTTCCGCATTTGTTTCATGCTACATTTTGTTATCAAGATTTTCATTTGAATCAACCTATTTTCATTACATGATACATGTATTTACTTTACATATCATCTCCCCTTTTCTGTTCTATGTTTGTTTCAAACTTTTTTACTGTCAATCTTTTTTACTTGGACATCAAATATGACAACAAAATTGTTTATAATTTAAGAAATAATATTTCCTTACCTGTGAAATATTGCTGATTAATACAGGCTTTTGGAGGAAAGATCATAAAATATTAATTCACAACGGCGAAGCCAGAGTGAAATATTGGTATCTGCCCAAAAACATGTTAATCAGCAATGATTTACTGCTAAGGAAAATTATTTTAATTCCAACATTATAAAGAGTGAAATATTGCGACGTTTTCCAAACAAGTGTTTTAGGCCGACATCTATGTAAATAAGTAAATGTTTACATTTGATCACCTCATGGCGTGAAATTTGCACTTTGAGACTCAAGCAACTTGATTATGACAAATTATCATCCGAGACAGCTTCCTATACACTAAATGAGAAAAGATGTTAACGCTATGTTAGAATGACACTTTATGTCAATTTGGCTGGCACTGATTTTTTTTTTTCGTAAAATTTTATTTTTATGAAACAGCCGATTTAGTTTAACAGCAAAATGGAATTAATGATGTCATAATAAAAAGGGTCCACTGTAATAAAAATTACATATCAATTTTTAATTATTTTTATACATGCATTTATTATTAATAGAATCATACTTTTTCATGATGTGATATTTTGATATTGAAATGCAAGTTTTTTGTTGTGTTTTTTTGTCTATGTTTTATTTATACACCACAGCTGTTATTGTCTATGAGCAATTTATTTGTTTGTTAATCTACTGTAAAATTCTAAGTATTGGGACAAGTCTGGGCAAACAATGCAGACCCAGATCAGACTGCTCTTTTAGGAGCAGTCTGATCAGGGTCTGCACTGTTGTCATTCCATCTGCATCTTTTAGATGCAATAAGGTAAAGGTCCCCATAGCCTAATAGCCGTAGGGGCAGAGGGGGTTAGAGACCCATTGCATCTGGGGCACAGCTGATGTAAGGCGGAGACAATCTCTCTCTTTTCGCTGCCTTATCCTTCCCTGGTTCGAAAAAGGTACACATTTACTGCTGGGTTGACAGAGTTTTCTAGTCGTCGGATGGCAACGGTGAGTCGCAAATTCGCGACCTTCCGTTGACTTTCTGCACAATAACCAAGCCACTCTAACCAAACGACTACAGCGCCTCTCTGCCGTTGGATGCAATACTGCATGGTTGTTAAACCAATCTGTTCCATTTAAAGGACAGTCACAGTACTTATTTGTGTCCTAATTCTTATAGTTTTTCTACAGTAAAATATCTGATGTCTTAATAATGAAATGCCAAGTTCTCTGTGTTGTTTTGTCTATGTTTTGTTTTATACTCCACTGCTGTTATTGTCTAAGAGCAATATTTGTGTTTGTTAATCTACACTAAGTCTTGTTGAACAATGTTTTACCTCACTGGAAAGCAATAAAATGTCTTCTAATAAATGGTAGTTGTCGTTTTCAATATGCCATTGAGCTTTGCACTACACCGTGGTAAATTGGCATTTGTGCTACTAGCAATCATTTGGATCATCTTGCATATTTGCAGAGCCTTCAGAATTCTAGCCTGCTGAGCTAGCCAGAGGTGAAAATCTTGTCAACCATAAACAGGGTTCCATTGCACATAGCCCTTCATTATCACCGCCGATTGTCCTGTTATGACTGAAACATTGTTGATAAAGACATAAAATCACAATTGGTCAATCCGTTCAGTGTTTGCATCATCAACTCCTTTCATTATCACCCTCCCATCATCCTGATATGACTGAAGTATTGTTGAAAAGGACCTAAAAACACAAGTCACTTTTGAAAAGGACAAGTCATCCAACCATCATCCTGTTAACTTTTTATCAATCAATGGAAACACACATATAGCCCCAGGCAGCAAACCTGGAGTTCTATAGACAGAGCATTCATGCTCTCTTTTTATAGAACTTGGGGTTTATGACTTCCTGATGTACCGTAATGACCCTAAAATTTCGGACACCAGAAAGTCAGACAATTATTGTTTGAAAATTCATGTAAAGTGGATTTTACACACTTTAATGCATCCAAATGATGCTTAATGAATGCCAAACGTTGCAGACCATGACCAAACTGCAGTTTGATCTGGGTCTACAATGTTTGTTCCGACCTGTCTGTCTAAATTTTTAGTCATTACGGTATTTATAGAACTCTGGGTATACTACTAAGTACAAATAATTCTGATTGGGTTAATAAAATGTCAAGGTTCTTGGCACTGAACTAACAATAACACAAGATTATGTTCTCTGACTTTCCATATCTTTTATCAATACATGTTTATCATATATATTTACAGGTCATTAATTGATAGGTTAAATCCAATCCAATATACCCGTAATGTGCGTTTATATTGGAACACCTAGGAATAATGAATTTTCCATTTGGGACAAATGGAAAATCTATCATTTCAGGTGTCCCAATACTGAAGCACATTAGAGTATGTTGCATAAAGGACAATAATACTACATTACAATTTTATATTATTATACAATTCACCAAAAAAAAAAGAAGAAAAAAAACATTGTAACATGGCCAGTGAATATTTCATGGTACAACAAATGTTATTAAGGGCATCACACTCAAATGCTATTGGATACTGATTTGACACATTATAAAAGCTATCAAAACATGGCTTCAACTAGACTACTTAATGGAATGTTTAATAAACTTTCAGCTGAATGACAAACACTAAGCAACTGATCAGAAGTCTGACTTGAGTCTGAGCTGTATGATCATTCCTGCTCCATCTTGCCATTGCAACGGTAACCCAAACTACATGAAAATTTGCAAATACTGCCATCAACAACAACTGAGCCACAACACAAGAAAACCAACAAAGTGGCTGTGCACCCAGCACAGACTCAGATCAGCCTGGGCATCTGTCTAGTCCTATCAGACTTTATGCTAAGCGCTTAAAGGGTAGATAATGGTCTAAGCAACCTCCATACTGACAGCAAAGACTCTGATCAGACTTGGCAAATGCCCAGCTGATCAGAGTCTGGGCTGTAAGCACAACAACTTTGTTGGTTTTCTCGTGTATAGTGAACAGCTCCAAGTATGGAGGATATTCTGTAATAGTTCAAATGAGCCCCATCATGCACAGAAGTTGCTTTACATAGTACATGTACAGTCAACTCTCGATATCTCAAAATCGAAGTTCATCAAAGTTCCAGAAAATTTACTTTGAGATACCAGTAGTTTTAGATAACAGGAGTTGAAATGTAAATAAAAATATGAAAGTAGTCTAAACTATGTTCTTTGATATAAGAGGACATTTTGAGATATCAGTGTTCGAGATATCGAGAGTTTACTGTATTTGCAAACAGGACACAAACGAGTCAGAGCACCTGTGCAGTCCAGCTAGAGCATTCATTTCATGTCTGTAGATTCCATAGGGTCCATACCTGATGTGTGCAAACAGTAAAGCTTCTGACCAGACTGCACGAATGTGCAGTCTGGTCTGAGTCTTTGCTGTTCGCATATGTGATAAACACACTTTTTGTGTGCTATGGCACTTGACATATATTATAACATTAGATTTTCTAAATATTTATGAAATAAATATGAAATGGACCTCTGAAATATGAAATACGGGAATTACTCAGACACAAGTATATTCCTGGAACACAGAATCCTAAACTAGTAGTCATTTGATTGGGAATTCATGAAACTTGCCAAAGACTTGTTTCACACAACAATTACACAAAGTTAATACATTGTATTCATAATAAATGAATGTCTGTGATTTTTGCAGTGATCCGATCTGCACTCAGTAAAATACCCACGAAACATGAAATTTTCATCAAATAGGAATAATAACAAAACATATGTTAAAAACTGTATATGCTGCCAACTTTTGTCCCCCCAAATACCATATACATGGTAATTTTTGCAATGTTGCATTTTTCGCGGTATTTCACTGTCACTTAGAAACCGGGAATATCAAAATCGCGAATAATTTTCTGTTTCTTACAAAGTGTCTTCTGCAGACACAGTGTTTATATATTTTGTGCGTGTTTGCTTTGGTAGTTGGTGGTACTTTTCACTTGAGCCAGTTCGTTCATTAACCTGCGGGTTAATGAAAGAACTGACTCAAGCGAAAAAGAAATAGTCTTGCTTTTCCAGCATGTTGTTAACCGCGAAAATTAAAAATCACGAAAATTAATGTTTATGATTGTGACCCTTAACCGCGAAAATTTGAACCCGCGAAAATTACCGCGTATACGGTACAACTACAGTACATTTCATATCAAATGACTACTTGTTTAAGATTAGATATCCTTTATACATTATCATTCACCATAAAGATAAAGTAGAACTTCATTGGCTCAAACAAGCTTGGGACTATGAAAATTAGTTCCATGAAAAGGTAATTCTAGCCATCCAGAGTTAGTTTCTATTCAAACTGACCTCCAGGGAACCCAGGAACAAGTTCTAGCCAGGCAGGGTTGATGGGCCATCAAGGTTCTAACCACTGAAGTCCTATTGTATTTTGGTATTAACATTCATAGCGAAGATAAACAAGAATTCTAATGCACTTACGTATGTAACATTAGGTCTGATTGGATAATGTCAAAAATTTGAGACATTATATCCTGCAACATACTGTCGGAAACCCGATGTCATTATGTAACGTCTCTTCTCATTGGCTGAGGTCTGGTTTTACGTCACTGAAAGCATTTGCTATTGGTGGAAAATAACACACTTTTAAGATGAAAATGTGAAAAGTGCATTAGAATGGGGATAACTGTATTGAAAATTGTCATTTGGTGAGGTAAATCGTTGGTTTTGAGGTCGCAAATTGCATTTTACGGCTCCACTAGTGCGTCACCATAAAACGAAATTTCCGACCATAAAACCGCCGATTTACTTCCCTAAATGACAATTTTGAGTACACTTATCCCCTAATTCTGCTTAAGGCATTGTCTTTGCTGTCTGCATATTGTAATAGAACGGGGATAAACCAGAAAACTTGGCACAAAGTTTATACCACCCATTCAAGAAAAGTAAAAATGAGCCGCGACACGAGAAAACCAACAAAGTGGTTGTGTGCCCAACAAAATCTCAGAGCAGCCTGGGCACCTGCCCAGTCTGATCAGAGTCTTCACTTTCTGCATGGAGGTAGCTTAAATCCTTAGCTACCCTTTAAGTGCTTAGCAAGTAGTCTGATCCGACTGGGCAGATGCCCAGGCTGATCTGAGTCTGCACTGAGCGCACAACCATTTTGTTCTCTTGTCGCAGCTCAAATTATGTCTCACATTTTGCTAGTCCCATTCGAGACTTAATAATGGGATAAACACATGGAGCTAAACCTGTTCTTTTCTAATTTTAAAGTAATTTCCATTCAAGAACAGCATATATTCTACAAAGTCAGGAGCAATACACTGCTGCTTTCTCTCCAGAACCTCTTGCCTGCCGTCGTAAACTTTCATCATGGCAGGAGCACTCAAGTATTTCTTAGCTACCTGAGAGAGAAGGGGATAAATATACTGTCTCTCACCCCACCACGACATGGGTGAAGAAAATGACAAAATTTGCTTTTCTTTCTCGTATCGTGCAATCTCCATGGAGACGGCATCATCTTCACAATTTCCAGTCGGTATCTCTTCATGTACAACATCATCTAACCAGTTGGAAAAACTGGCATTCTTTTTCAGCTTTGGTGATTGTTTCTGCCTTTTGGCTGGTGATGCTGATTCATAGGAAGGGGGCAACTGATCAGGAGATTTTACACTGGTAGATGCGAACTGATCAGGTGATCTTAAAGCAAACTCCACTTCATCTTCTAGTGGCTCCACTTTGATCAGCATGTCAGAAGAAAAATCAAGTTGTGGGCTGGTATCTCTGGTTGCAGCTGCATCGTCAGCTGCACTGATTTTTTTTATTTCTTGTTTAAGAAGCTCAAATGCTCTCTTTTTGTCTTCTGCATCCACAAACTTCAGATCTTTGTATCTTGGATCAGTCGCTGAACAGGTCAGCAGGAAGTCCCGAACATCACCTGCCGAGTATTTCTCACTGAGTTTTATCCAAAGACATTTCTTTACATCAACAATCAACTGGGAATCAACATCAGCAATTTTTAATGTTGATTCAAGTTTCTTCAAAACCGGTAAAATAACTGCAGCAGATGGGTATGTCATTTCTGCTACCATAGAGACAGCCATAACCAAGGATTTTAAAATGGCGATCAAATTTTGCATCAGTGTTTGCTCACTGGCACTCAGAAGCTTAATGCCTTTCCCATCTGCTTCAAATAATGGGTCCTTCATGACTGCGTAGACAGCTGCTGCTTGCTCTTGAAGAGTATCTAACATCTCATACACAGACACCCATGATGACGCAGTGTCAAGTTTCAGTTTTATATGTGGCAAGGTCAACAAGGTTTGTTTTTCTTGAAGCAGATTAACAGCCGTGCTGTTGTCCGTGAACTGTCGTATTAATTTTCTTGCGTGATTCAGAAGCCTCTCAATGGCAGGTTTAGTGAGGCATTCTTTTACAGCGCAGTTGATACTGTCAATCAAACAGTTGACATTCAAACATTTCATTGCTTTTGCCATGTCTGCTATTTCTTTGACGTCCGCTGATAAAATGATGGACGTTTCCGGAATGGTCCACTCTGAAAATAGGTTGATAAGGCAGTCATGTATATCAGCATGTGTATATGATTCGGGAAGCTCCATCGTCTGCAAAACATATGACTCAACTTTCATATTAGACTGTAGAATTTGTGCTGAAATTGTCAACATGTATTTATCACATGCAAATGATCGCCAAATGTTCAATTTCAAATATATGGATTCCGCATTTGAAACAATACTCATCACCTTATGTTTGGTATCCATATAGCATTCCATAAAATAGTTTGTAAAATATTCTGAATTTGGGAGTTCTTGTTTTGCCCCGCATGACTTCAGAAGGCTACGAAATGTTGTGCTGTCCAATGTCTGAATAGGTTCAAGGTCATTTATCAAGAACTCCAATATGGCTGCCTGCATGTAATATGGAACTAGCACATTTGACATACTTTTATCCCCTTCAGTTTTTGTCGATGACTCGCCACCTCCATTATCATTACTGCTATCAGGACTGTAACTATAAAACCTCACTAACGGAGCCATCCGAGTCTTTGTGAGTGGGTGATGATGGGACACATGATTATGTAAATTAGTTGTATTGCCAGAATATGATATAGCTTTCCTACATACTCGACATATTGCTTTTGACCTGTCCAATTTCCCATTGTCTTCCATATAAAACCCAAAACTTTCCCATACCTGGCTTTTATACTTCCCTGGGAAGCCATAGATTTTTCTCTCCCCAGATGCCATTTTTTCTTTTACCACAAAATCCTCCACTGTATAAATCTGTTAAAAGTTACCACTTTAGGGCCAGTTTTTATAAAGTTTCAAGATTCTAGATATTCAAATATACTACAACAAATCCATTCCTGCCCTACACAAATAGTTTTCAAAGTTGTCACCACTAAAAACAATCAAACGTAAATATATCCTCAAATTTTATGGAATGTAAACCTCGTTTGACCCAAGTGAACAAATATTTCTAAATTCAACCACCGCAAGCTAAGACTCATATCACTAATAAATACATGTACCAAATAATATATAAACAGTATATAAAGACAAAATCCAATGTTAAAGTCTAGTGCATCGATGAATCCAATTTTTCTCTGTTTCCATAGAGATGACCTAAATATACAGCTTCTTGTTAACCTCTGGTAAGAAAAAGTCTAGTGCATAGATAAATCTAGTTTTCTCTGTTCCCACGGAGATGGCCGGCATATACAGTGTCTTGTTAAATTCTAATACTGAAAAGTCCAGTGCACAGATAAATCAAGCCTTCTTTGTTTCCATGGAGATGACCTACATATAAAGCTTCTTGTTGACCTCTGATATAGAAAGGTCAGCCAATGGTGGAGCAGCTCCCTCTGGAAGGTTCTCTAAATTTGGTGATGGTTTAAAATCATCTGGAAAATAAAAGCGTTACAGTAACTTTATTCAAGGTGTATACTATACAGTATTAATCCTATTAAATGCCTCGTGAGCATTGTATTTTATAAACAGGGGCCATTATTTAGAGCCTACAGCCTCAATCACACAACCAAAGTTTCTTTGTCACAGAAACTTTAAAAAAGAAAGTCTGCCAAACATTTTGTGTTCACAAGGAGCAAATTATTTGTTAAACCAAAATGTGGCATAGAATCTTTGTCAAATAAACTTTGGCAACGAAATATTTGCTGCTGTGTTCACACGATCAAACATTATTCGTCAACGTTACCTGGACATATAAACTTTGCCCATGTGAGCGGCCAATCATGCCACATTTTCTTTGTTAAATATACTTTGTTCAAAATCAAGCGGATTTGATTATGAGCAAAGTTTTCTGTGTTCATCTCCATTGCTAGTTTCCTAGTTACATAATCTATGGCAAATTTTTTGTTCACAAACTTTATCATATAAATTTGGCAATGAAAATGTGGCACATTTCTTCACTAACAAGAGCAAATTTTTCTATGACAAACCTACTTTGTCACAGAAACTCTGCCTGTGTGAACAAAGCTTAAAGAGCAGTCAGTCAGCCACTGCCAAAATACTTCAAATAAATAGTATTAAGGTTTTGCGATTTTCTCTGTTCCGGCTCACAGTCGGAGCGGGGCGGTGGTCGAATTTGGAAGCATATATATAGATGGTGTTTTGGAGCTCCTCGATAGCATAGTTTGCATTGTTATTATAATTCTGTCATTAGAAAATTACCTGCCATGTTGATATGCATTCTATTGTTGTAGGGGAAGGGCTGTAACTAATGTTGTGAGAACTTGTAGCCCGACCCCTTTGCTATGCTATTTAGGAAATAAAATGTGTTTAAACGTAGTAGTAAGGTGAACTGATATACTTTCAGATGAAGCAATTCTACTATTATTCTAATTTGCCTCCCTATTCTAAAAGGGTCAGCTCTTAAAGGAAAGAATTTGCTCCCTTTGGAGCAAATTCTGTCTTTGAAAAGTGGAATCTTTTTAGAAGAGCTACATTCTCCAGAGAAGCAAACAGGAATTCAATTTATTTCTCCTTGTAGAACTGATGGAAAACACAGATTGGCATGTCATAATAAAATTTTTTTTGGAGTATAGTTTAAACATATTTTATTGCTCAAATAGTAGCAATGGGGTCGGGCTACAAGTTCTCACAACATTAGTTACAGCCCTCCCCCAGAGGAGGAAAAGAGACAGGGGCATTCATTAGAGCAGGAAAAGCCAGCACATGCTGCAAGGCAGTGCACATATATGATATATATATACTCTGTGACACATATGTGGAGAATGATAGGAAAATATCCTAGAATTACATGTACTGGTATCTTCAAGCCTTAAAGTGCCAAAAATGCAGTCAACAAAAGTTGTCTACAGCATTTCAAAAATGTTTTGTCCATGATATATAATATTGAGAATTCAAAGACTA
Organism: Ctena decussata; assembly: GCA_963989385.1. Taxonomy (NCBI): domain Eukaryota; kingdom Metazoa; phylum Mollusca; class Bivalvia; order Lucinida; family Lucinidae; genus Ctena; species Ctena decussata. Next base: position 10,847,684 of record OZ022510.1, on the reverse strand, counting down.
CGAGGGTCATCCAATAAGTCCTGCAAATGACCGAGTTTCAGGCAAATGATAATTAAAAACGAATCAAGCAATCCACATTCCTACATTGCATCTTTCCTTCTTACCAGTCAACAATTTCCAGAAACGTCATGATCTTGCAAATGGCGTTGCTAGGCAACTGAAGAATACTACCATTATGGGTGCGGCAGTGGCTTCTAGTTGTCTGTTTAAGATCCCCTAGTTTAGTTTAGAACCCTTGTAAATATCTGAAAATTGCTGGGAGATACGGAAAATAATACTGAAGTATGAACACGATACCAAGATTAAGATATTGCCGTCAGTCAAGATATAATTATTTTTCAAAGGAAGATCACCATGTTTTTCGGCAGCTAAAATATCATATAAAATGAGTATATGAAGAAGAGGCTTTCACAGCAGATGAAGTGTTTCCTAAACTGCCATTAACTTGTTATCAAAGAATAGTCCCGAGATGCTGAAATGTAGATATTAGAGAAAATATAAGCTTCGAGCCTTGTTTAATATCGTGTGCAGCCTTAATAAACCAGAGGTAAACGTCAAGAACTAAAATTTTGCTAAAAGTCTGTAATATTCTCTTGTTGCCTAGCAACCACATTTGGTTGGTAATGTGAAGAGATAATTGTCTCTTATTTGAATCTTTAAATATAAGGCGATTACTTCAGAGTATGAATTCTTGTAATTTGAAAGAATAATAAACATATATGCAGGAATTTTCTTTCCCTAACCTCTTGTAAAAGACGTCATGTTTGTGCAATTTCACCGCCGGTATCGCTTACACCTTTGCATTCAAAACCCTCCCATATCTGAGTAAGGAATGGCACATGTATGATTTTTAGCACATATGTGAGTTATATAGGTAAGCTGTTAATGGTGTAATTTGATTATCCTACCTCAATTAATGAATCAGTAATGACAGCGTTTGCAAGACTTATTGGATGACCCTCGTATAGAGCAAACAGTTCAGATCCAGATGAGGTGGCTCATTAGATGCCACTTGATCTGGATCTATGCAGTTTGCAAATTCAACTATTTTCATTTTTCAAATCAAGATGATACTGAAATTAATGACCAACAACAGACCTGGCCTCAAGGTTATAAAACTTTTTTCATGCTCAACTCAGCTGAGCATGAAATTTTATAAGCTAATAAATAGCAAATTACTGATAAGTACAGTTGTTTTCTTGCTCAGTTTAGCTGAGTATGAAATTTTCTCTGCTTATGAATAAGAAAATGCCAACATTAGTTGGCATTTTCATATTTGTCAGCAGAGAAACTTTCATGCTCCTTAGTTGAGTATGAAATTTTCTCTGCCTGTGAATATGAAAATGCCAACATTAGTTGGCATTTTCATATTTGTCAGCAGATGAAATTTCATGCTCAAATGAGATGAGCACAAAAGAATGTTTTATAATCTCAGGGCCAGGTTTACATTTTATTATGGTCATTATATTTCATCTACATTTTGGGCACTTTTAAGTGTGTAATACCTTTTATATCTGGAATATTATTGCAGTTTGATAAAGCCAAAGCTAGGAAAAGCCAATATGTCAATATGTTACTCAAATACTTTACAGACTATATATGGGCAAGCAGGTCAGTCTGACTATTGAATATAGTATTACATGTATTACCTAAAATTATTTGCCAAGAATCTGGAAGTGGAGTAAAGAAATATTTACCAGCATAGCCAACACAGCAACAGGAGAACTAAATGAGTAACTTGCTTTTGTTCTAATTCTATAAGCTTATATGCTGTATTTTCTATACATGTATGTTTGAAAAAAGTGAAATACATGTACATTATGTTTAAACCAACACAGCAATACCCCATTCATCCAATTATAAGATGTTGTTTTCTTTCAGAAATATCCCAAAAATTTAGATCTGTCTTATATGACAGGTCTAACTTTTTGGGATTATTTTGAGAAAAAAATCTCACCTGACAATTTTCATAAGCACGATGTAGCAAGGTAAAACCAGATGTCAGCTAATAAGAATAAAAGTTTCATACTGTAACAAATTTTTGACAACCAACAGGGTTTTCCTTGTCCCTCAAAAATACGAGATTTGGCCCCTTTTTGCTCCTATTGTAACCTAAAAAAAAATTCAGAGGGAGACATAATATGTCCCTCATAATTTTGGTATATTTCTGATATGTTCTACTAAATTTCCTCCATGAATGGCCAAAATTGCCCCAAATGTCCCTCAGAATATGTGACTAAGGCAACATGTGTCCCATGAAATAAAATTTTGAGGGAAAACACTGCAACCAATCAGATGCCACTTTAAATTCGTAAGTGCATTAGTATGCTCTGTTGTATGAAACACATAAAGCATCAGAACTAAAAATAGCTGAATTTGCTGCTCAATCTGGACCTACATTTTTTGCCCCCTAGTCTTTGAATTCTTAATATGAGATAGCTTGGACGGATCATTTTTTTAAACTTTGCATACATGTACATAAATTTTGTCCGCTTTTCTAGGAGCTTAGCCCTACTGCACTCAGAACAGTCAGAACTCCATAGAGTTTTGGCTGTTCTGAGTGCAATAGGGTTAAAGGTTAAATTACCAAGGACAAAATACCATAGGAAGCTCAGAATATCATCACTAATACAGTAACTTATGGATGTGGCACTGTCATTCTTTGCCTTGCCAAAGCTAGAGAGTATGGTGATAATTTAGCTACAAAGTGGGTGTTTCCAGATTCATCCAAAATATTTAAATCAGTCTTCTATAGTTCTGCTAAACAAGTTTTTTTTAATCTTACAAATACATCTGAAAAAAAAACATGATATTGGAAGTAATCAACAAAGAATAACAACAATTTTATGGCATTTACTGTAATTGTCAAAGGTGTTCCAATATTTAAAGATACAGGGATACACTTTCAGGGGAGGCAACTCTTCAATTTTCAGTTTTGCCTCCCTTCTCAATGGGGGTCAACTCTAGAAGGAAAGAATATGCTCCTAGAGGAGCGAATTCTTTCCTTTCAAAGTAGACCCCATTTTGGAATGGATGCATCATCTAGGACAGTAAACATGAAGTCACAGTCACACACCATAATGACCCTAAATATTCGGGCAGACAGGTCTGAGCAAACATTGTAGATCCACATCAAACTGCTCCTTTTAGGAGCAGTTTGATCAGGGTCAGCAACTTATGCCATACACTACGCATCATTTGGATGCATTGACATGGGTAAAATCTATTTTCTAAGAATTTTCAAACAATAATTGTCTGACTTTGGCATGTCCGAAATTTTAGGGTCATTACGGTAGGTTGTTTCCCTATGTAAAAATCGTGGAAACACCTGGTGGTGTACCAATTCACCTCAAAATAACTACAACATATCACCTGTAATTAAGTCTATAGAATGAGGAGATGGGGTACACAGGTAGATATAGCCAAACCAGGCAGGAAACGCTAGCAGGAAGACCATACACAAATAACAGGGTACAGCTACTGCCCAATATCTGAAAATTTACAAGAAATATCGTGTTAGGAAATGAAGCATGCTATAACACAGTGTATGGAGATAACTCTAAGGGTGATCACTCTCAGCTGTATAAATCTACCTCTTTGGTAATCTCCCTTACCTCAGCTCCATTATAAGAGGGGTACTGCGGATAATTAAAAGATAATTTTTCTTATTTCCCAACAAAAACATATGTAGTGACCCTTCACTAGAACCGTCTCATCGAGACAGTTCTGATGAGGGGTCACAACACGTTTTTATGGAGAAATATACAAAATTTATATCCTTAAATTATCTCTTTTACTCCTTCTGATGGAGCAGTCTGAAACTATAAAATTGTGTCTGTAAGACACAAATGATGCCCCCGTGCAGCGCCTGTCACAGGACATGTGTACATCCCAAAAGCACCTTTCAACCACAAATGCTATTTACAAAGAATCCACTGAAAACATTACACAAACTTTATACCCTACAGTGCAAAATGCAGCCCAAAATGACTAAGTTTAAAAGCCATAATTCCTTCAGAATTATTTTTTCCCTATCATAACCAACATGCACATCTTCACTATGTCCACAACAAGTTTCAAATGTCTGACAAACAGCCAATGAAAATTGTGGGAGGAGTTGATTACACAAAGTACTTACCCTACAATACAAACATATGCCTAAAATGACTAAGTTCAAAAGGCTATAATTCTGTCAAAATTAATTCTAGCTCCAACAAAAACTCACATGCACATCTCCAATATGTCCACAACATGTATGCAAAGTTTGGAAAAGATCGATTGAAAACTGAGGGAGGAGTTGATTACACAAACTCCACACACTACCAATGTAACCAGGGGACCATTGGTCCTGTAGCTCACCAGTCCTGAGTCCATTCATCCTTAGCACTCAAGAGTAAGAAACACTGAAGTAAGTTGTACAATTCGGCCTAATTTCAACTTTGACTGAGTTATTATGCTTGTCCTAGTAAATATTAGCAAGTTTGATGAAGTTACAATAAAAAAAAAACATATTTGTAAAACTTTTTGCCTAAATATTGCAGTAACACAGAAATAAATGCCAATTTGCACTTTTCCCAATACAAGTCTATGGAAACTTTAAAATGCCATAGTAATGAAACCATGTGGGCAACAATAATAAAAAACAATATTTACGTAGCGGCTAATGTCATGAACATGTATGCAAAGAATCAGCTTCATCCCCCTATATGGTTTTTGAGGAAAAGATTTTTAAATATTTTTTTCAAAAATATTTCCTTAATATTGCCATGGCAACAAATTGAATTCTGCAATTAGGACAAAATTAATAGGAATCATAGAGGACTACTCAAGCAACATTTCTGTAGATAAAAAATCCAAAAATAACTGCAGGGAGATAGCAAAAACTGCAGCTTTCCATTTTTCCCATTATATTTCAATGGAAACTATAAGTTGCCATACCAACCTAACCGCTGAAGCAATTGCCATAAAAAAACTGTAATTATACAGAAGCTTGTACAAAGATCCGTTCTGTAAAGTTTGAGCTTTATCGGCCACATAGTTTCTGCAAAAATGATATTTCAATATTTTTTCTATTTTTAACCATTCGGTTGCATTGGCAATCAGCCAAATTGTGCAATTTACATAAATTTCATGTGGTTGATAGAGGACTACTCAAGGAACATTTCTGTAAAAGTTTTGTCAAAATATCTGCAGTTACATAGCAATAAATGCAAATTTTCAATTTTCCCATTATAAGTCAATGGCAACTTTATGTTGCCATAGCAACCAAACTGCTGGAGCAATTGCCAAGAAAAACAGTCTTTTCATAGACGGAAGTACCTAGATCCTTTCTGTGAAGTTTGAGTGTTATTGGTTGTATAGTTTCTGAGGAGATGATTTTTGAATATTCTATTTTTTAACCTTTCGGTTGCCATGGCAACCAGCCTAATAGTGCAATTTACATAAATTTCATGTGGTTGATAGAGGACTACTCAAGGAACATTTCTGTAAAAGTTTTGTCAAAATATCTGCAGTGACATAGCAATAAATGCAAATTTTCAATTTTTCCCATACAAGTCAATGGAAACTTTAAGTTGCCATAGCAACCAAAGTTCTGAAGCGATTTGGATAAAAAACAGTACTATTGGTTCCCCCTGCCTATAGATGCTATATATGAAATTTGGTAACAATGGGCCTTGTAGTTTCAGAGGAGATGTCTTTTGAAAATATTGACGGACGACGGACGACGGACGGACGACGGACGACGGATGCCTGCCTATACTATAAGCTCACCTGTGAGCCTTCGGCTCAGGTGAGCTAACAAGCAAATTCGGTGAATTTATATCCCCCGCCGAAGTGGCCCTGATTTGTTTATTATTATGGGTTTTTATAAGTTTCACATAACTTCGTTCTGTGGGGTGAAAGGACAATTAATCTGGCATAAGTGAGGCATAAGCTGAAGCTGTTCTTACACACTTGCCTCAGCATCACTGCACTATGATGATACATTTTAATTCAGTTTCAAGAAATTTTGTTCAGTCCAGTATCTTAGTTATGGCTAATTTGTGGATTTTAAATCAATTCAAGGGCATTAAATCACGCAATACTGATGTGATTATGATCAAACTTAACGTGCACTGCTAAGTCAAGACAATACACAAATATTTCAAGTTTCATGAAATTCCATTTATTGGTTACTTAGTTATGACTCAATTTGTTGATTTTAAACCAAATCAAGGGCAATAACTCATTGCTTACTGAAGCAATTTCGACAAAACGTAAGATGCACCAATGTGTTACAGTGATACATATTTAGTAAAAGTTTCATAGAATTCCATTCATTGATGACGTAGTTATGGCCAAATTTTTCAATTTCAAATTAATTCAAGGGCAATAACTCATGCACTTCTGATGCATTTCTGATGAAACTTTAAATGCATAACCGCCTTATGGTGATACATATCAAGTTTAAGTTTCATGAAGTATCGGTAATTGGTTACTTAGTTATGGCTCATTTTATTGATTTAAGTCAATTCAAGGGCAATAACTCATGCATTCCTAAAGCCAGTCTAATGAAACTTAATACGCATCAGCGGGTTATAGTGATATATATTTATTTTAAGTTTCATGAAATTCCGTCCAGTGGTTACTTAGTTACGGCTCTTTTTATTGATTTTAAAACAATTCAAGGGCAATAACTCATGCATTACAAAAGCAAGTCTGATAAAACTTGACATGCATCAGCGGGTTATAGTAAAATATATTTATTATAAGTTTCATGAAATTCCGTTCAGTGGTTACTTAGTTATGGCTCCGGACGGACAGACGGACGGACATGGCGAAACCTATATCCCTCCGCCTTCGGCGGGGGATAAATATTTGCCTACAATGACTAAGTTCAAAAGGCCGTAATTCTGTCAAAATCAATTCTAGTTCCAAAGGAAACCCATATGCACATCTTCAATATGTCCACAACATGTTTGCAAGGTTTAAAAAAGATCCATTGAAAACTGTGGGAGGAGTTGATTACATAAACTACATACTCTACAATGCAAAAATTTGCCTAAAATGACTAAGTTCAAAAGGCCGTAATTCTGTAAAAATTAATTCTAGTTCCAACAAAAACTCACATGCACATCTTCAATGTGTCCATAACATGTATGCAAGGTTTGAAAAAGTTCCACTGAAAACTGTGGGAGGAGTTGATTACACAAACTACATACCCTACAATGCAAAAATTTGCCTAAAATGACTAAGTTTGAAAGGTCGTAATTCTGCCAAAATTAATTCTAGCTCCAAGAAAAACCCACATGCACATCTTCAATATGTCCACAACAAGTGTGCGAAGTTTGAAAAAGATCCACTGAAAACTGTGGGAGGAGTTGATTACACAAACTCTATACCGTAAAGTGTGACGAACGGACGGACGGACAGACAGACGGACGGTCAGACAGACAGGAAACTGTGGGAGGAGTTGATTACACAAACTCTATACCGTAAAGTGTGACGAATGGACGGACAGACAGACGGACGGTCGGACAGACAGGAGCAAATCTTAATGCCCCCTGACTATCGTCACAGGGGCATAAAAAAATTTTGCCCTTTCTTCTAACAAATACCCAGTTCATAAAAGTCTGTGAGAATCTACAGGACTGAATCTGGTAATATGATGAAAAAGCACTTGAAAAATTTCAAATATTTTTAACCAGGCTACATGAATATTTACCACACATGTCAAATTAAGTTTTGTCACTGCAGATGGTATATAAATAAGTATCTTTCATGGGTATCAGGTGTGGATGAAAAATCTGTCATGAGGGTCACTGTTCGGCATCACGAGGCTTGCCGCCTGATGCCGAACAGTGATCCCAAGTGACAGATATCTCTGTCCACACCTCACACCAATGACAGATACTTTTTCTTGCACATCATGTTTTGTTTCAACTTTACAACTTGTTAAAATGCATAATTTTAGAGATTGAGACGTTTCTTTTTGATTTAGAAACAAAGCGCAGCTTTCTACAACCGCCACTCGGTTCTTTACCTCAATGCGTGGCGTGCATAAACTGATGTCATTTTTGCCATCTTCGTGACATAATCATCTTAAACGCCAAGGTCACTGGAGGACGCAGATACGTGACCTCCAATAAAACATATGCATAGAATGCTAGTGATTTTCATCTGGTTTGCAAGAACACCTGGGTAAGATAAGATTTTCTATCCCAGGTGAAAAGAATGGCATTTTCGATCCGAAGTGCAAGAAATATGCAGACTAATCTGGGTCTTCTCTGTTTATAGGTAGTTTCTTGACTGCTTTCTTAATGTCCCAGAAACTGAGGTAAACTAGAAATTTTGAATCTGGAAAATTTAAAGTGCCTGAATACACTTTCAAAGCCAGCAAAGCTGCCATTTTCATTTCTACCTCCTTTCTAAATGGAGGATCAACTCTTAAAAGAAAGAACTTGCCCAGAGCTCCAGATAAGAGGGGATATTGAGGATAATTCAAAGATAATTTTTCTTATTTCCCAATGAAAACATATGTTGTGACCCCTCATTAGAACCGTCTCGACGAGACGGTTCTGTTGATGGGTCACAAAATACGTTTTTGTGGAGAAATATGGATAATTATCCCAAAATTATCTCTGTTACCCCTTCTTATCTGGAGCACTGACTTGCCCCTTTCTTAAAGAAGAGTAAACTCCATGTGGAAGGGCTTCTTTCTCCAGTGAAGTAGACAAGTCATAAAATTTATTTGCCTTTGTAAAATGTGTAGAAAAACATGTTCTTGCACACTAGATAAGAATATCTGTGTGTGTCACCGGAATCAACCATTCTTATCTCACTCAGGACCAATAAAAATCATGTGTAGTGAATGTATTGGTTGTACAGGAGGTAACATACCTGTACGTCAAATGACATCGGCTTTTGAGATGACGGTGTCAAGAAAATGGCAAAATGACGTCAGGTTATGCCACGCTTGGCATTTATGTAAAGAACAGAATGGCAATCATTGAAAGTGGCACCATCTTTTAAAATCAAATACAAACCTCTCAAATGCTAAAATTATGCATTTTAACAATTTCTAAAACTAAAACAAACTGAGTAAAATATAAAGATGCGCAAGAAAACGTATAGATCTATCAAAGGTGTGAACTGGAGATAGGAAAACCTGTCATTTGGGATCACTGTTTGGCATCACTTGGCAAGCCTTGTGGTGACAAACAGTGACCCTCATGATTTTTTCTATCCACACCTCAACCCAATGAATGATACTTATAGTGCACAAATTTACCTCAAGTACAGATACCTACTTCTGTGGAAAGTATGTCAATCCAACAGCTTCTAACCAGTGATCAGGAACATAGGCCCATATAACATACACAACTGAAATCAAGAATACGCTCACTAAACAAATGTTACCTGAACATTTTGTTCAAATGATTCCAACAAGTATCTCAGAGAAAACTATTCCTGCTCATGGTTACCATAATGTTAACCAACAAATTGTGTGCTAGCTGGGCCAAAACTGTGAGAAAGTCAGACATCCGGGGGAATGGCGCGCATCCATTGTCAGCCTGAAGCTCTGAGCCTAATGAACCAAATGTTACCAAAATAATTAGAATTTTCCACTGAAAATAGCATTTCCACTAACAATAGTGCAAATTTTCAATGGATTGTCTCTGATTTTGGCTCCTGCAACAATTTTTCAATTTTTTTTTTCAAAAACAGCACTATGTATTCTGTCACTGAATTATTTTAAGGATTTGAAAAAGATGCTTAATTAAAGATACGCCAAGTACTTTTTCATTTAAAATTTTGTTCAGCCTCACTAGACCAGCAAACACGAGTGGGTGGGGTAGTTGGACAGGCCTTGTGCAGTAAACAGCTTGTAAGTGGTAACCATAGTTATAGGAAAGTAACAGACTAGTTGCTAGGATGTGTCCTTCAACTCTTCATCTATGGTGGAATTTTTAAAAGCACATACAGCTCAAATGACAGAACCCTAAAATACCACAAACAGGCAATTCACAGCTCACTCACTGCCTGTACACAAGTGTTTTCACCTGAAAGTGAACCCTTTCACATTTAAACTGTGGACAAACGTCTACGGTATGTTGTGTTATTGTTTTACGTGCACAGTAAACAGGTATGGTCATGCAGGGACGGTCAGTTAACCTAACCACACTATTCCTGGGCAGGCTTAGACCTCCTAAGTGGTTAACCAGTACTAAGTACACTTACTTTCACCAGTAACTGACAACTGCCCTACTTGAATCAGCTGAAAGGGAAATGAAAGTAAGTGGCTGGACCAGGTATCGAACCCAGGACCTCTGGCTTATAAGTCAGGTGCCCTACCAATTGCGCTACACGGCCCAGCGTCTATGGTATGTAAAAATTCTTCAAACTTACCAAAGCCTACATATGTAGCAAGATACAGGACAAAACCATAAACTGCTCTCACAGGAGTGGGTGAGGGTGAAGACATCTCACATGATCACATCAAATTTTCCCATTTCGTACACTGAAAGAAAAATGTCACATACTTTAATATTTACATTCTCAATGCATTTATTGAAAAGCCCTATGGTAAAGCATTAGAACGTTATGTAGTTTATACTTCAATAACTACATCGCTTCCTTACATGAGGTTAAGTGACGTCAAAATAAACCATAGTTCTTTCAAATCTGATTGGACGTAGGCGACGTTATGACGTAGTCGAACTGTTCCGCTGTCAGCAGAAAAACTGCGTATAAATGTTTTTCTGCTTCAACTGCAACCTCTAACAAAAATTTCTGGTCAAACAGTAGATAAAGAAGAATGCAAATATAAGCAACGAACATAATTTTTCTGATGTTCATCGAAGTATAAACTACATTGGGTCGCTAGCAAAGTTTACATAAACCCCTTCGGGGTTCACTTACTTTGCATGTGACCCAATGTAGTTTATACTTCGATAAACATCAGAAAAATGAAATTCATTCCTGAAATAATCCTGATAAATGCCCCTACTCTATTAAATGTCCCCCTGCCTCTCTTCTGAAAATAGATGTTATATTTAACTTGCATGAAATCCTGTTTGCTTCTCAGGATGAGGTAGTTCTTTGAAGTGGGGTCTACTCTTAAAAGGAAATAATTTGCTCCTGTAGGAGCAAATGCTTTCCTTTAAGAGTTGACCCCTACTAAGAAGGGAGGCAAAAATAGTAGAGTTGCTTCCTTCTATGTTGTTTTATAGTTTTATGTCCATGGTAGACAGCTACGGTCATGTCGGGACGGTCACTTAACCTAACCACACTATTCCTGGGCAGGCTTAGACCTCCTAAATGGATACCGAAAATTGCTATTTTGCGTAACCACATCATTTCTAACGAGACGCCCAGCACAAATGTTTTAAGGTTGTTCACAGTGCTACTATGCCAATGTTGGCCATGCATTTTATTGGCAGATGTAGATATTACAAAATATTTGGGGTGTTTAAAAAACGTACTGGACCGGAATGGATTTAATCGACCCAATCGACCACCTCAATGGACCAGTATTGACCAGTATCGACCGTGTAAAACCGGTTTAACCGCCGGCCTGGTCAATACTCCAGCTTTTTGCCAACCTTGCCATTGTCACATCTTTAACAGATACATGTAGTTCAGATTTATCATTTTGTCGTTCTACAATCCTATTATTACTCGTCAATTCCAAAGAGGTTTTATTTTTGGAATCTTTCAATACTGAGAGAAAATGGATGAAAATCCAAACATGCCCAAATTTGTTGTTTTCCAAACACCGTTCCACTTTCGGCTTGTTTGGAACCAGCCATAGTGAGAAATTTGATTGGGCAATACTTTTAAATTCATGGACAAAATTTATGCTCGTAATTTTCGGGATATCTGTCATGGGTAATCAAAAATATCTACCGATCAAGTATGTCACCTCGACTGGTTCCCTACAAACTGGAAGTCATGAAGTATTACGAATTCTGACCAAACGGTGAAGCCGAGATAAATTTGGAATTGCGTTGCTTTTCTATGAGTAATTACATCCACCAAATTAAGTAGGGATGCGCAATAAAATCGGTATATCGGTTTACAAAAACGATACATATTGCGATACGATCAGTCCATATCAATATTCTACAATATTTTCGGCTATTTAATAGGGCTTGCAGGAATGCCAAAAAAAATAGATCAAAGGCTTCCTAAAACAATGTCAATGATAAGCATCACCTATAAACTATACAGGCAGTAAGCTTTAATAGCGACGTAATTCCTCATCCGTGCCAGCTTTGTCCGACAGTATACATGTAATCCTTTTTCTTTTTCATGACATTTGCAAAACAAATAAACAATAAATTATGAGCTTCACAAAAGCAACAACTATCTTGCTGGACAGGTTCAGCCAATCAATAAAAGTTTTGTGTCTGAAGTTTTTCCGACGCACGTGGCTAATTTAGACAGCAGATCAAAGGCCCAGTGATCTTTGCTGACAGGGCATGCTGTAGACGTAACCGATATTATCTGTTATCACAGAATGTGATTACACAAGGAATAAGACAATATTGCAGAAAATACTTATTTTTTCATCATTATCAACAGGGCTTCCACTAACTTTCAAAATTTGGAAGTCCAGACTTCCACGGTGTCAGATATGGACTTATTGGGAGTCTGAAATTTTTAGGAATGTCTTATGCATGGTTATTTTTACCTCTTCCCCCCCCCCCCCCCCCCCCTCAGACACCTTTACACATCCCTCTCTCTCCCATACTGTAGTGAACTTTTTGTTCTACGAAGGGAAGCTGAGCAGTTGCGCAGTCTAATCAGAGTCATTCCTGTTTGTTTGTGAACAATACGCAAGTCCTCTGCACTCTAAGAACTGAAGACTCGCCTAAGTTACAACGGTTGCACTGTCTGCCTTTCATTGCGACCGAAAGGACGGCGTCGGAAATACGGTGACTTACGGAACGTATAATGACACGCTTCCACCGACAAACTCGGTTGTTGCTTGGTGGATGTTCATTTTTATTCATGTTAGATGTGAACAAGAAAGACCGGTCTGACTGCTTAGTTGCGCTGGCTGATACGATTGTTAGGTATAGGTGTGTGTACTGAGGTACCTTTAGCCGCCACACGGTTAAAATGACACTGTACGGCACGCGTATATACTCGCAGCGGCGTCTTTGATCTTTACATCAAATAGAAAACGTACTTGACCCATAAACGAGCAGGTAATTGCATATCAACGCTACCGTTAGTATTAAACCGAATATATAATCGCGTAAACCCTAATCAGAATGGGCATTTCTGTGCACACTGTACGCATTATTTTCGCTCTGGGTTGCATGACGATACGACGATACAACTAGGAAATTGGCGAAATTGACGTTTCAGTATTCGTTTTTTAATAGTACCATTAATCAAAACAATGTATATTACCAGAGCGTAGACCGTTATATAACGCGTCGGAAATAGCGACTATTAATATTAACAGTGTATCTTCGCTTTGAATCAACACTTTTCGCGGAAGAGGTTCGTATTCCTAAAAACTTCATTGACGAAAGTATGATCATGACAAGACCTTCCGTTCAGGGCTCGGGAAATATTGAAAAACGAATCGGTCCAGCCGATGATGTCATCACCTAACTAATTTCCATTGGAAAAAAATTGATACCTGTCACGAAAACTAATGACAAAAAGCGAAGTCCTATGAATTAATCCCGATTTCCGTACAATGGTCTTACATTGTTGTGTTTGGTGGAGTTCTTGGTTTCAAACATTTTAAGACGTTTAGCTACGCATGTTGAAGCAAATACAAGACTAGAACGTGTTCGTAGACAAAGCAGACGTGATAGAAGACATCACACTTGATTGACAGGTGGGCAGGGGAGACAACTTGTTCAAGCCCATTGCATTAAAATTGACGGTCATTCCTGTTTGTTTGTGAACAATACGCAAGTCCTGAGCATTAACTCGCCTAAGTTATTATGGTTGTCCTGTTTAACGTACCCAAAGTGCGTTATTTCCCCTCCACTGCCGCGTCGGAAATGGTGACTTACGGAACGCGTAAAGAGCGTATATTGATTAGCTTCCACCAAAGTATTCGGTTGTCGCTAGGTCGCCGTTCATTATTATTCATGTTAGATGCGAACAAGAAAGACCAGTCTGACTGCTTAGTTGCACTGGCTGATACGATTGTTAGTCATCTGTGTGTGTACTTAGGTACCTTTAGCCGTCATACAGTTAGAATGACACTGCGTACGTTATACTTACAGCGGCGTCTTTTATCTTTACATCAAAGACAAAACGTGCTTGACCCATAAACGAGCGGGTAATTGCATATCAACGCTACCGTTAGTATTATACCCAATATAATAATCGCGTAGACCCTGATCAAAATGCGCTATTTTTGTGCACTGATCGGCATTATTTTCGCACTGGTCTGCATGACGGTATGACGATACAACTAGGAAATCGGTGAACAGTCTGGGGACTTATGGATTTCCATAACGCATATTTGTGATGGTTAACCATGCATTTTAAATGAACTGACATGATGGCTTACCATAACATAATTACTGAAAATTTTACCACAAGATGTCACTACATGTCCGAAGGATGAAACGTGATGGAAAGCCATAACGTTGGTTTCTTCTGGTGTTATGGCTGACCATAACAAAGGCTAAAAACCCCAAGTATTTTACTGTCGCGTAACTGATGCAAAACCTTGAGTAATTCGTACGGTTAGCATCCGTTACAAAAAAGCAAGCATTGTAGACAATTTTGATCGTAACACTTTATAAAAAATTGAAAGTAAATATCTATTTTTCTTGGAAATAAAACAAGTCAAATGCACAGCAATATTTGCCTAATTTTGACCATAATTCTTCAGACATAACCAAAATAAAACTGTTAATACTGAGAATAGTTAAGGGCTGGACCAAATATTAATTTTAAGTGTAGACAGGTCAGGCTGAACACTGCCAGTGGGTTAATTTGCCATTTTAGTGAGTTGGACTGAAAAATGTAAGAATTATGGCTGACCATCACAAATATGCGTGACGGAAATCCATAAGTCCCCAGACTGGTGAAATGGACGTTTCCATTTTCATATTTTAGAGTTCCATTATTCAAAACATTGTATATTTTTACAAGAGCATAGACCATAACGTGTTGGAAATAGTGACTATTAATATTAACAATGTATCTTCGTTTTGAATCTACACTTTTCGCGGAATAGGTTCGTATTCCTAAAAACTCACAGTAAATATGATTGAACTTCGGACAGACTTTGTTAATACATTCGTCAGCATTCATCTGTTATGGATACATTCACAAACTTTTGAAGTCGGCATACGCCCTACACATACAGGTCAGTTACATTCTCGCGATCGTGAGAAAAGATGGACACCTTTCATCCCAAAGCCAAGTCATCGTGATTTTGATAAGTTGTTTTGCAGACTGTCGTAATCTTGAGTGCGCGTCATTATGACACTTGTAATTGACAGGTAGGCGGTCCGACATGTGGTTCAGTGCTCCATACGGACAATCTCGATTGGCCCGTAGGCGGTCTTTTCGTCTGGCTAACACCTGCGTTAATCCGATTAGTTATGACACGTGCTAGAATTTTAAAGACAGTGGCGATATTTCATACGTCGGGACAAGATCAAACGGCCGTGTGTAACAATTATCGGACGAATCGGAGAAAATTTCCTAAGTATTGTGCCAGTATGGGACCGATTTTTTGGGGCTTTAGGCTGTTTCCAATCGGTCCCAATTTATGAATTTCGGTCTGGGACCGAAAGAAATCCGGTTTTCCCGAGCCCTGCTTCCGTTGTAAGGGTGTGTTATGGATACATTCATAAACTTTTGAAGTCGGCATACATCTTACACATACAGGTCAGTTACATTCTCGCGATCGTAAAAAAGATGGACACTTTTCATACAAAAGCTCAGTCATCGTGATTTGATAAGTTGCTTGGCAGACTGCCGGAAGAGGTTGAATCTACGGGTGGGCGTTATTTTGATAATCGTTTTTTGACAGGTAGGCGGTCCGACGTGTGTTACCTGGTTCAGTGCTCCATACGGACAGTCTCGATTGACCCGTAGGCGGTCTTTTCGTCTGGCTGACACCTGCGTTAATCCGATTAATTATGACACGTGCTGGAATTTTAAAGACAGTGGTGATATTTTATACGTCGGGACAAGATCAAACGGCCGTATGTGACAATTATCGGGCGCATGCCAGACGCCAGAGGTCCCATTTCTCGACGTACGGGAGCAAATCCTGGGCGTAATTTACGGCCATACGCCCGTTAACGGAAGCCCTGTATCAATTCACTCGATGACCGGTGAGTGGTGAGTGTTTTTTTCCAATGTCCAATGTTATTTTGTAATTACTGGGGGGAGTGGGGGGGGGCTAGGATGTATCACTCCCCCCACCTATGCCCCCACCCCAGCATAGGTGGGGGAGTGGGGGGTTAGGATGTATCAAACCTTGAACCATTATCTCACATCAGTCCAAGTATAAGTATCAACTGAGTCCATCGTGGCACTGTGAAATTATGTCTTCATAAATATTAAACTTTCAACAAACTTCAAAGTCAATGACCTTGACTATAAGGACATCCAGTGTGGTAGTGGGGTAAGTATATTGTGTTTTGTAAAAACTCAAAAAAGTGTCTAACATCAGTTCAAGTGTAAACTAAATCTCTGCCACGCATTATGAATCAATATATCAATATGCAATTAGAAAACGTTAATAAAGACCAAATTGGCTTTACATCAAGGTCACTGAGCGGAGTTGGGGTAGTATCAGGGCTTCCGTTAACGGGCGTATGGCCGTATATTACGCCCAGGATTTGCTCCCGTACGTCGAGAAATGGGACCTCTGGCGTCTGGCATACGCCCGATAATTGTCACCTACGGCCGTTTGATCTTGACCCGACGTATAAAATATCGCCACTGTCTATAAACTTCTAGCACGTGTCATAATTAATCGGATTAACGCAGGCGTCAGCCAGACGAAAAGACCGCCTACCGGCCAATCGAGATTGTCCGTATGGAGCACTGAGCCAGGTAACACACATGTCGGACCGCCTACCTGTCAAAAACAATTATCAAAATAACGCCCACACGTAGATTCAACCTCTTACGGCAGTCTGCAAAACAACTTGTCAAATCACGATGACTGAGTTGTGGATGAAAGGTGTCCATCTTTTTTTTACGATCGCGAGAATGTGTCTGACCTGTATGTGTAAGGCGTATGGCGATCTCAAAAGTTTGTGAATGTATCCATAACACACGAATACTGAAGCATGTATTGACAAACTCTATCCGAAGTTTTTACGAACACAACATTCATATCAACGCTTGCCCTTACAATGGAAGGTCTTGTCATGCATGATCCAAACTGTCGTCAATGGAGTTTTTAGGAATACGAGCCTCTTCCGCGAAAAGTGTTGATTCAAAGCGACACACTGTTAATATTAATAGTCGCTATTTCCGACGTGTTATGGTCTACGCTCTGGTAATATACATTGTTTTGATTAATGGTACTACATGTATTAAAATACGAATACTGAAACGTCCATTTCACCGATTTCCTAGTTGTATCGTCATATCGTCATGCAACACAGTGCAAAAATAATGCCGTACAGTGTGCACAGAAATAGCGCAGTCTGATCAGGGTCTACGCGATTATATATTCGGTATAATACTAACGGTAGCGTTGATATGCAATATCCTGCACGTTTATGGGTCAAGCACGTTTTCTCTTTGATGTAAAGATCAAAGACGCCGCTGTGAGTATATACGCGTGCCGTACGCTGTGTCATTTTAACCGTGAGACAGCTAAAGTACGGTACCTCAGTACACACATAGATCAGCCAGCGCAACTAAGCAGTCAGACCGGTCTCTCTAGTTCGCATCTAACATGAATAATAAATAATGAACATCGACCTAGCGACAACCGAGTTCTTCGGTGGAAGCGTGCCATTATACGTTCCGTAAGTTACCGTATTTCCGATGCGACCCATTCGGCGGCAATGAAAGGGACTATTATGCAACAGCAGACTCTTCAGTTTTTAGAGTGCTCAGGACTTGCGTATAGTTCACAAACAAACAGGAATGACTCTGATCAGACTGCGCAAATGCTCAGGCTTCCCTTCGTAGAACAAAAAGTTCACTACAGTATGGGAGAGAGAGGGATGTGTAAGGGGGGCGGCCGGGGGGGGGGGGGGGGGGGAGGTAAAAACAACCATGCATAAGTCATTCCTAAAAACTTCGGACTTCCAAAAAATTCTCTCAATACGTCCAAATCTGACACCATGGAAGTCTGGACTTCCAAATTTTGAAAGTTAGTGGAGGCCCTGAGTATGCTATAAAACTTTGGACTAATATCTAACCACAGTGCAAATACAAAAAGATTTCATCTATGGGTTCAGGAGACATGTGTCTTTAAAAAACTTTAACCAAAACATCCAATCAATAAAAAGACAATTTTCTAAGTCCATGACCTTGACATCAAGGTCACTGAGGGGGGTGGGGGGTAGTACCTTGGAAAACTTTGGACCAATATCTAACTACAGTGCAAGTATCAAAGGAATACATCCATGGGTTAAGGAGATATTGGGCTTTATAAAACTTTAACCAAAACATAAAATTCAAAAAACCTCCAAATTTTCTAAGTCCATGACCTTGACATCAACGTCACGAAGAGGTGTGGGGGTGGTACCCTGTTATACTTTGGACCAATATCTTACTACAGTGCAAGTATCAAAAGAATTTATTCATGGGCTAAGGAGATATAGGTCTTTAAAAAACTTTAACCAAAACATCCAATCCGGACGCCGACGCCAGGGTGACAACAATAGCTCTTCCTGAACTTTCGTTCAGGTGAGCTAAAAAAATCCATATTCTAACAATGTGTCGCGGTAAATTTCGATAAAAACACTCCACTATTTTTCCCCGTTTTGGCAGGAATCAAAAGCCTGGCAAATCCACAGCACTGCCAGGGCACCTCTTAGGTAAAAACACGGTACTTAAGCCCAGCCGGTCCATGGAAACACCCCAAACCACTTTCATACCACCCCAAACCAGCCTCCCTGGATACAAACTAGAACCCCACCCCCTCCCCCCACCAAGACACCAACATTTCAGGTCAATCGGTGAATATTAGGTTTTCCTTCCATCTACCCTCTTCATTCTTTAAATTAACGTGTCACTGCGCGAGGGATGGGGTTCTAGTTTGTATCCAAGCCCTGCATGACATACATAAACCTACAACATAATTTACTTTCTTATACTGAGATTAATAATTTTACGTTGATATTTAAACCAGAAGTTATTGAAAGAGATACATGGGCAATCACTTATTGAAGTGTTCTTTTTATTTTGAATCTAATATAGATACTGTTTGGGATAGGTGGGAGTAGTGTTGGTGTGTGTGCGGAGGGGACAGGGGGGTGAAGTGAATCTGGGGAGGCTGGTTTGGTAGAGGTTTTGGGTGGTTTGTGGGTGTTTCCACGGACCCAGCTCCGCTATCCCCGGCCCCCATGGGCCGTGGTTGCAAATGACTGGTACATTACATGAACTGAGTTGGTATTTGTATTGGTTTACCACCATGAGTTTCTATTAGTACAAAGGGTTGTGTCTTAAAATTTGGGATTTTCGTTGCCTTATAGCAAGGGCATTACGGTTCAAGTGCCAGTGGATTATGAGCTAATACTGCACGCATCTATCAGAAATCAGTCGTCTTAAATTTAAATTTCTTAACCTATTATAAATTATAACCTTGTCGTATGGGTGTCTGCTGGTCAAACACCTCCGTCCAAAATTTCTTTTTAAACTTTTAATATGTAAATTATCTGTAATACTCTTTTATAAAATTGTTATTCATGTAGCTATCAGGTCGGGGACAAGCTTGAATTGATCTACAGTAGATCAATTGGTCCACTTTAGACCAATTGATCTACCAAAATGCACTGAAATATGTGCTTTAAGCACTTTGCATGCACATCACTGAAAATTGCAAAAAAATTTGATGGCTGAGCTTTTACTTTAGTTCATAGGATTTTATAATTGAAATCAGATAAAAATTTTGTCGTGGAATTTTTAGCGAAAAAGCATTTTTCGATTAATTTACCTGCTAATTTTAGAAATTTATTGATTTTTTCTGTATTTTTTTTGTTATGCTAGGTTCTTCAATTGATTTGTTGAAGCCAACAAGCAAGCTGTCATTTTGGTACTAAAAAGCAATAATTGAAATGGGTTAAAAATGGCATTTCTGATTCTATCAATGAATAGTGAATTTGTATCACCATGTTCTATTATCGCATTTTATCATGATAAATCCAAAGAAATTTGGAAAAATTGGTATTATGCATTGATCAGCAATATGTATAGAGAACAAGAGGCAAAAATTTAACCTACTTCTGACAAAAATAAATCCAAATTGTGCATGTTCCTGTCCATTATTTTTAAGACTCAAACTTAGATAGTTTGGCCCAAACCTGGGTAGATAATGTATGAACCCACCATTTTATAACTGAGAAATCGTTTTGTAATAAAACAGGCTAGATTTTAAAACTTTCTTTAAATGCAATGTCAAGTCAGAATGTGCACTGTATTTTCATATGCTAAATGCTAAAAACTGAGTTTTTAGGAAAATAAATGGCTAAAATCATTCCTTTTTGGTACCAGTATGACAGCTTTAATGTTCAATTCAATAAATCTATTATGCTTTTTTGCTAAAAATTCCATGACAAAATTTTTATCTGATTACAATTATAAAATCCTATGAACTAAAGTAAAAACTCAGCCATCAAATAATTTTGCAATTTTCAGTGATAGGCATGCAAAGAGCTTAAAGCACATATTTCAGTGCATTTTGGTAGATCAATTGGTCTAAAGTGGACCAATTGATCTACTGTAGATCAATTCAAGCTTGTTCCCGACCTGGCTATAGGTACTGTGATATTTTATGCATGTTAGTTAGTCGGTCGTAAAAGCTTCTAGGAGCTTGTGTTAAATTGTTTGTAAAACTTACCGACTTTAAATAAATTTTACTTGACTTGACTTGACGCGTTTGGTTAACCGGTACCGCCTGAAATTAGGTTCTAAGCAACAGTGATGGTGTAGAATCTTGTATTAAAATAACATATTCTGTAGCTCTTAAAGAATCGGCAAGATACTGCAGCACAACAGGAATTTCCAGGAGGCCTTCACACGATTACAAATTCTGAAATATGCGAGGGAAATCGATAAATCGGTTTTGGAGAATGCATGTCAACTTACTCCGCGCACTCTATTCACCCTCTCATTCCAGTGAGTGCACCGAAATACGGTGCACACTAATCGCCGGGAAGGTCGGGAAGAAAAAGCCGGGAAGATGGGGGGGTTGTTGTCTTTCGGATTCAATATCTGTCTGTATCTGTATCTGTATTTATACAGCGCAGGGCCTGTTACAGCATATGGTGCGCTGGTAGAGAGATAAGTGTTTTAGTCACTATTGTAACGTGGGCCGACCTGCAAACAAACCCCGTCAGTGGAAAAGCATGCTCACCCACCAAGGGCGGTTTATTTGCTTATATACCCCAACATTTACTCGACCACAAACCACCGAGTTTGTAATTTGCATATCTATTTATATTCGTGACCTTATACCGTCACATTACTTCCCCCTCCGAGAAGTCTCGTCCCGAGACTTGGCCTGGGAATGACATGGGTAAGGCAACTCCGGCCTGGCAGTTGACCTTATCCCACCGCTGCCACCAAATGTAACGTGGGTCGACCTGCAAACAAACCCCGTCAGTGGAAAAGCATGCTCACCCACCAAGGGTGGTTTATTTGCTTATATACCCCAACATTGGGTGCATTGAAATACCGCAAACTACCGCAAACCACCACAAATCTTCCCCAAAACTCCACAAGCCAGTTTAAATAACATTTCTAACCACTTTTTAGATATTTTTAGTATACTTTTGATATAACATTTATCAGCTGAATTACCTTATAGCACCTAAAAGGCGATTTCTGCAAATATGGCATTACTGTTACTATTATATATTATTAAAAACATTAATTTATTATTATTATTATTATTATTATTTATTTATTTATTAATTTTTGATTAACTAGAAAAATAGAATTATTTTTTATTTATAATCCTAAAAAAGAAGATATAATTGCAGTTTTTTCACACTTCGCTGTGTAATGCATGTTAGAACATAAAAAGGTAAAATTAAAGATTCTAAGGTTCTAAATATGGAAAAAGTTGTCGTTAATAGTACAACAAATATCAAATATATTGATTAAATGTACGATGAAATAGTTTTTGAGGTGGTTTGTATTGATTTTGGACTGGTTTGTGGTGGTTTGCGGTGGTTTGCGGTAGTTTGCGGTGGTTTGCGGTATTTCAATGGACCGCTATGATGAAGGGCTGTTCTAAAGCCCTCTACTGTCAATGCGCGAACTGTTTCTTCCTCCAGATGGTTCCAGTCTATCACTGTTTTTATAAAAAAAAAAAAGAGTTTCTATATTGAACTGTGTTACACTGCTCAACTACATACGATTTGGTATTTTTGGTTGAATGAGAATCTACAATGTTTTTAGATTCAAAATCTTGGAATTTTTTAGCACAAATTTGACGTTTTGATCTTTGCGGTTTAAGAAAGACATTTGGTGATATTGCCGGTGTAACGAAGTAAAGTGACCCCCATAGAATAACGACCCCCCGGTCATTATTCTTCAGAAAAAGGGACCCCCTTTCTATAAAATACTGACTCCCTTTAAAATATAATGACCCCCCTGATGATATTTATAAAATAGTGACCCCCGGTCATTTTTCTTTAAAGAATAGTGACCCCCATCCCCACTTCCGTCATAATATTATGACTCCCCATGAAGCAATGGTGTCTTCATATATGCTTATGGCATATAGGATGTTGTGTCCAGTCTGTTACAACTCTCTTGTTTGATGATGGATTTTAAAACAACTTGGCATAAATGTCAAGAAGATATATCGCGCGCAAGTCTTAGGTACCTAACTCGAAGGTCAAGATCACAGAGATCATTCTCAAAGAATATAGTGTCCTGCTATACGACGCTGGCAAACAGAATGTCGTGTCTGACCTGTAACTTTGTCATTTGTGGGTAGACTTTTTGATACTAATCAGTCTTTGAATTACGATGAATAGTCTGCCTTGTTAAAATAAAGAAATTACAGAATGCTTTCTCTGGCTTTCGTAACCACATATTCTCAGGGTCACTGATGAGGCTTGAATAGCCGAAACTTCGAAGTATAACCCATGGTCCGTCTATTTAATTTGATGTGTGCTCTGCTTTTGAAGGATCTCTTTAAGATTTTTATTTCAAATAGCTGGAAACAAATGTTAGTCACATAAAGACAATATATCGCGTGCAAGATATAGATCCCCTCCTCAAACAAAAATTAAAGTAAGATTAATAACAAAGTGTTTACTTTGACATATGGTGTTAATGTAATTTAACAGGTAGACTTATGCACTATGCACTATTGATTTTGAAAAATTATCACGTCTGTACATTTACTCGGACTGCCTTTTTCAGGAGGGGAACATGCCATTTTCAGTCTCCCAATTATATTTTTTGATTTTTCTTATCAACTGAATTTATTCTGTTAAATATGCTTAAAATGAAGAAAATAATACAGATGCTCATAGTATGCAATTACCCCGCCCACTTTTCAGTTTTCCAGCTCTATACTATCTCCCCCTCCCCTTTGCCTAAGCATGCCACTCACATATAATGTATATGTTAAAAGTCCACGCATACATGCAAAGTGGCTTGCTGAGGCACGGGGGTTAGGGGAAAGAATCTCTATAAAAGGACGAGTTACACTTTACTATTGCAATGTGCCCACAGAAAAGGCCGATTTTCGAAGGTAGGCAGATAACCACAAAACCATGTAGAAATATTAGCTACATGTTTCTAGTTTATTCTGTACGATTTCATTTTCCCGTATTTTATTGTCTTTCAGGTTAATTTTGCGGTTGAATACATGTACCGTCTGCAACATTTAACATTGAGCCTATGGGAATTTGAACTACCAACACCCACTACGCATCCAAATTTCACTTCATCCTACCCCCGTAACCACTACAATTTTTATACATAATTATTTCTCATATACATATTCGTCATAATCGGGTTATATTACAGTGGTTACGAGGGTAGGAGTAAACGAAAAATAAACTTTTTGGGTAAATTTTCATGTATCTAACACTAGGACTAAAGGATTTCTATCAAAATCGCATTAGCATATTTTGTAATCGATAGAAAAAGAGGCATTATTCGATACAACGCGTCTTTTTCAAAGTGTTCATCTATGGAGTATGTGTTCCTAATGCCCTCCACCAAGGATTCCGTGTGTGTGTGTGTGGGGGGGGGGGGTCGGGAAGGGGTCGCAGCGCTGGGCATGCGTATAAGTATGGCGTTATATGCGTATGTAAGGCGTTCGACTGAATGTCCTCTATCACCATGCTGTGATATAACCTCTGATGTTATAATGTTGCGACGTCGTCAGATGATGTATCCCTTTGCATGAAGCTGATGCATTGTAAAATTCTGTGACCTTGAACTTTGGTCCACTAGCTTTGTATGAATTGTTACTTGGATGAGATTTTTCCTTACCTTTTTTGATATCTTTGTGTAGGAGTGCTGATACTTGATCAGATCATATCTTTAAAATGTATGAACTGTAAAGCACCCATGCACACTGAGTCCTTGAACTTTATGCATGGACCAGGATTTTCACTTATATCTCAACACGGTTTTTGGATTCGCAACATAATTACAAATAGTTGGTCAGTCAAACAATTTAAAAAAAAAAAAGAATCCTCATACTATTTATAGTTACTGTGACATATATTTAAAAGTTCACTGTTCTTTTCCTTATATATTCAACGTTATATATGCATCGTACTAAAGACAATGGTTCAGTCAGACTTTGCAAATGACGTCATACTATTTGTAGGTCATTGTGACTTGTATTCAATGATCCATTGAATTAATGTTTTATTTCGAACTAATATTTAATTAAATCTTCATTGGACTTGGAATAGTAAGTCACTTCAGCGCTGCTTCTCATATGGTACTAGATGAAGGTCCTTGTGACCTATATTTCTTGCTTCACTGATTTTGTCTAATATTTTAGACATCTGTACCGGTGTAGCGTCCATAAATGCGTAATATTTCATACGTGATTAATAATTGATATGATGAAGCTTTCATTATATGTATAAACAGTAAATAGTGCTTAAGCAAAGAAGAAAGCAGATGAACTTTTACATGCACTTGCCAGAACACAAGCGTGCAAAAGCGTTTCGCCAAGAATACATTGGCTTAACAGTATTGGTCGGTTATAATCGACATCCTGTTCATTTGTTCCATTATTTTCACAAAAGCAAACGCTTTACATGCTTATTATTGTGTTAATAAACACTTGTAAAATCTACTGTTCTGAGGTTTCGTAAAAATTCAAATAAAATTTCTCCTTACTAGATGGTTTGAGCGAAAATATCCCTTTAAGACGGTGGATAAGAACCAAAAGTATTATATCTGTCAGTTTTGAGGGCTGACATGCCAGCGGAATCGCTGATTATATCGAAAAATCGCAGGTACTTAGTGTACCCCGTTCAGCACCCCATATGCAATAAACCGGAAGTCACGTGATTATTTATGAAACCGCAAACTTAAAAATGTGCTTATATAAACTGCCAAATGCCAAGCTTTTATAAACATAAATTTTATCAGGATCGGTCGTGGGCACAAAAACGGCCAAAGTGTAACCCGTCCTTTGTTTATTTTCAATACATTCAATTATAAAAACACCTAGTCTAAGTGTATCTGCTTGAAAATGAAAAAAAGTGCTGTTTATAGGGAATTTAGAACAACACCTTTTGGTTTGAGGAAAAAATACAAACATACTAATATTATGAGTAACCTGTCTTACAAATGTAAGACAGGTTATTTATAATATTGGTATGTTTGTTGGTGCCCCCCCACCCCACCCCCCAGGTTTTTCCATTACTATTACTACAATGGCGACTACCTTTGTGACTTCTGTTTGCTTCCGTGTTTGACGCAGCCCTTCCCAAAATGTTCTGCTCTTGGATGCGGGTGGGAGAGTTTGCTCTTATGAGAGCAGATTCTTCTATTAGAGCTAACTGGCAGCTGCTTTACTCTGAAACTGAAAGTGTATCTAGTCACCTTAAATTTTAGTTACTTGCCGTGGTCAACCTAAATATTCGGACAGACAGGTTTGCGCAAACATTGTAGACCCAGATCAAGCTGCTCCTCAAGGAGCAGTTTGATCGGGGTCTACAACGTTTGCAACTAACTGAGCAACATCTGGAAGCATTTAAGTGTGTAAAATCCAGTTTCTAAGAATTTTCTAACAATAATTGTCGGACTTACAGGTGTCCGAAACTTTGGGGTCATTACGGTAACTGCTTTTTACCAGTATCGAATCAGCGAGGTTATTGATAGTTCCGAGTCACGCCCAGAATGTCAAATTATGCATAATTGGCCAATGCGGCGACAGCTTAGCACGTGACATTTTCGCGCGTTTTTGAGGGCCTCATAATTAGTCCGTGATTGTGCCTACTTGTCTGTTTGGGGTGGACGCGTTTTTTTTGTTTTTTTTCGGAACTATGAATCGCTAAGCAGATTGACATTGTTATTGTTTTGATTCGTATGGTCTTTCTCTCTCTATATATATCTACATATATGTAATATGCGACAACTTTTGTGATTTCCCGTTGCTTCCCTTGATGAAAATCCTTTCCAGCGGGTGTCCTCTCTTGAGGGATGGAATTTTCTCCTAGAGGAGCAAATTCTTTCCTTTGGGAGTTGACCCCTACTGTGGGGATGGGAAAATGAAAGTGGCAGAGTTTGAGTTCAGTCATACGAAAATGTACCAACGTGTCCCAGCAGGCACATGACGTTGAAGTGACGTCGTACTGACGTCGATGCGACGTAATGACGTCGCATCGACGTCAGTGCGACGTTATTTTGACGTCATGTGCCTGCTGGGGTTTTTCTGAAACCTAAATTGGGAAAATACAGGAGTAGCGTCGTTTTGCTTACTTGTGCTGTTTTAGCCCGTTAATGGGTACTTAGAGGTTGATATTACTGTAGAACATGTTTGTTGGCCTGTCACCTTTTATGTGCGGCGCAAATAAATAGATCTATACTAGTAGAAGTTCTACTACTGAATTTATTCTTGCATAACTGGGTTTAGCATTCGAGTTTATTCTTCTTAGGTTGTTATTATTTTCATTTCGACTGTCAGTATTGAAGTCTCAGTACAAGTAAGATATGTTAGTAAATTTTGTAAATTTCAGCCTTTACATATCCTTGCGTTTCGTTTCGGTGAGGGTGTGTCTTTGAGCTCTTATCTAGTTAACTCAGCTTCTTTGTTAATGTGCTCACTTGATACCCGGTCTTGTCTAAATTTTTTCCACGCTTTTATTTTCCCTTTAAATATCGAAGCAAGGCCGTGATTCTGGTATGCGAATTAATACTCTACTTGTTCATTAGGTCAAAGGGAAATAACTCGAAAGCTAGAGTACATGTATATGCTTTAATGTGCCCATTTAGTATTCTCTTTCTCTCTCTCTCTCTCTCTCTCTCTCTCTCTCTCATATCTCTCTATCTCTCTTTTGCTTTCCCTGGATTGCTCTATCTTTCATTTTTTATGATACATGATGTTTTTTGGGTAGGGTCATATTTATGTTGGAATGATGATATTGGGATTTGAGATGATCTCATCCATTCGGTTTATCTTATGTTTACTTGGTGAAAATAACAATAGGTTATGATATTTGATTTGATTGACGTCACGTGAAGGGGAAATAACAAGACTTGGATCAGCATGCGCATCCGCGCGGACTGGTCGGGGTGCTGCGTGTAGTATGACGACCAGACTAATATTGAGTGTATAGGGCTCTGACCAGTCTCAGCGGATGAGTATGCCAATTTATTGTACGCATTTATGTCCCCTTCACTTGGCCAGTCATTTGTGTTAATTTTTGAGGGTTTATGTTTATATTTGCTGCACCCAATTGTATATATGATTACTTGATAAAACTTTCAGCATTTCACGCCAGATTGTTCGTACCAAACGTTACTAGCGTTCGCATGCTTGCCTTTAAACTCTTATTATCGCTACTCATCTTAGTTTTTACTTCTCTCATAATTCTTTTTCTAGTCTTGATTCTTCGGTTGTCGGTGCCTTCTACAAACTTATACACGATGGATATGAGGCCGATGCTTACAATATTTGTATCCTTTAATTTGCTTCCCAATGGGTAATACTTTAATAGCATGGAGAATCAGCATCGGCCTATTTCACAGTAGCACCTGTGTTTGTACGCCAAAATCAATTAGTTTGGGTATGAGACTCACTTACTTGTTCCTGTACTATCTATTCTCTGTATTGAAATATTGCTTTGATCTGATTATTTTATTAGCAGGAGATATTGAAAGTAATCCTGGCCCGGTAACATCTTCTGATCATAGTCTCTCGATCATTCATTGTAATGTCCGTAGTATTCGAAACAAAATTGAATTTATTAAAAATAATTATGCAGATTTTGATATAATGTGTTTTACAGAGACCCATTTGGATGTTAACGTAACTTCGGATAGTATAATGATTCCTGACCGTTATGATGCTCCACTACGAAAAGATCGTACTAATCATGGCGGCGGTATTTTGATTTATTTGGCCTCTAATTTAATATATAAAAGAAGAAATGATTTGGAACAGTTTTGGAATGAGAGCATCTGGGTAGAAGTCTAAACAAAACATGATGTCTATTGCCTAGGAGTATTCTATAGTTCGAAACGAGCAGATCAACAATTTTTTAATCAACTAAATCTTAATATTGAAAAAGCTTACGAAGATACAAAAAATATAATAATTGTTGGTGACATGAATGAAGATTTATTAAATCCGAACATGTATAATTTACGAAATCTTCTTTTATTAAATTCTATGATAAATGTTATTTCCGAACCTACAAGACAACAGGCTATTCTGGACCCAATTATAATACCTGAAGACATGGAATACCTCGATTCTGGTATAATTGCAAATACAGTGGAAATTAGTGACCACCATGCCACTTATATTTTGCTTCCCTGTCATTATGAAGTGCAGTCATCATTTGAAAGAACAGTATGGCTCTATAAGAGGGCCAATTTCGATCTGTTAAGTCAGTATATTGATAGTTTTGACTGGACCTGTCTATCGTCAGGGACAGTAAATGATGCATGTAATTTGTTTACAAATAAATTTTTAGAATTTGTCGAAAAATGCATTCCATCTAAAGTAATTTTAGTTCGAAATGACGATAAACCGTGGTACGATTCTGAAATAAGAAAATTTTCTAGAATAAGAGATCGTCTTAAAACCAAAGCCTCCAAAAGTAAAACTCAAAATGATTGGTCTAAATATAAACGTGCTCGCAACAAAGTTAACAACCTGAAAAAACACGCTAAGGAGTTATTTTACAATAACTTGGAAAATATCCTGCTTGAAAATAGCTCGAATAATAAAAGAGATTATTGGCGAGTTATAAGATATTTTGTTAAAAATGATAATTCTAAATCATGTATACCACCTATGTGTAGCCCAGTCGACAATACTTATAGTTATACAGATCACGATATAGCTGAAACTCTTAATTCTTTTTTTACATCAGTTTCAAAAGTTAACGATGAGAATGCTGTCCTACCTAATTTTACTACGAAAACTGATAGTATTTTGAACTCTGTTAATGTTACGGCTGACCAAGTCGAAGCGCTAATCAAAAGTTTAAATCTAAATAAAGCTAGTGGCCCAGACTTGATCAGTCATAAAATGTTGATAGGAGTAGCAAAGGCTGTTTCGAATCCACTAGCTATACTGTTTAATAGATCACTCGATGAATTTATTTTTCCAGATTCTTGGAAAATAGCTAATGTCATACCAATATACAAGAAGGGCTTAGCATCTGATCCTTCAAATTATAGACCAATTTCTTTATTGTGTTCCATAGGTAAGTTGTTGGAGCGATTGGTGTTTAAAGATATATATAACTATCTACATGAAAATAATATCCTGTATAAATATCAGTCAGGGTTTGTACCCAACCACTCAACTACATTTCAGCTTATAGACATTTATCACCAAATATGTCGAACTTTCGATAATCACCAGTATTCATGCATGGTATTCTTTGATATATCAAAAGCTTTTGATAGGGTGTGGCATAAGGGTCTTTTGTTTAAATTAAAACAAAATGGTATTGATGGGAAACTATTATTATGGATTTCAAATTATTTGTCTAATAGAAAGCAGAAAGTAATAGTAAAATCAAGTTCTTCTTCTCTACAAGCAGTCACAGCAGGAGTACCTCAAGGATCTGTTTTAGGACCACTTTTGTTTTTAATATATGTAAATGACATTGCCGAGTCAGTCTTAAGTTTGACTAGGTTATTCGCCGACGACAGCTCTCTGTATTTTTCAGGATCTTCTTTGGACGATATTGAAGGAATTATGAATCATGACCTACGTATAGTATTTTCGTGGGCTTCTCAGTGGTTAGTGAATTTTAATCCGAATAAAACTGAGGCTATGCTTTTTACTCTTAGAAACGTCGATAATCCCCCATCTTTGATTTTTAATAACACCCCGATACACTTTGTTGATCATCATAAACATCTTGGAGTTACCTTTAGTTGTGATGGAAAATGGAATAAACATATTGAAAATATTCTACAGTCTGCTTTAAAAGTTATCGGTATAATGCGTAAATTAAAATACGAATTTAGTAGACTGGCTCTTAATCAAATATATATATCGTATGTTAGACCTATTTTTGAATATTCGTCCATTGTATGGGATAGTTGCTCCGAACAAAAAGCGGATTTGTTAGAAAAGGCACAACATGAAGCAGCCAGAATTGTTACTGGATTGACTAGATCTGTGAGTTTGGATAATTTGTATAAAGAATGTGGTTGGTCCTCGTTGGCAATTAGACGTAGATATCAAAAACTTAACTTTATGTATAAAGCAACAAACAATATGGTTCCTGAGTATATTTCTGATATAATTCCCCCCTATGTTAGAGATCAAATTAATTACCCATTAAGAGACCGAAATGATCTAATAGTACCAAACAGCAGAACAGAAATATTTCGTAAATCATGTATTCCATCGTCTATCGATTTATGGAATTCACTCGATAATGACCTTAAACAGATATATAACTTTGAAGGATTTAAAAAGAATTTAAAAGATATTTACCTTAATGTAATAAAAGTGCCAAGTTATTATGTGTATGGAAATAGACTTTTAGCAGTATTGCACTCGCGGCTGAGAAATCAATGTAGCGATCTTAATTCTGATTTATACAATAATCATGTAACAAACGATCCATTTTGTGCATGTGCTGAAGAAATTGAAGACGCAATTCCTTTCTTCTTCGAATGTCAAAGATATGATGTACAAAGAGCTGTCCTGTTTAATTCAACGAGGAACTTTCACCCTCTTAGTATAAACGTCTTGTTATATGGAAATCCTGACTTATCTGATCAAGACAATCAAATAATTTTCGACGCTGTCCATTCATATATCAAAAACTCGCGACGATTTTAAGTTTAATTTGTATATGCGAAGGTGAGAGGCTATGTCCAAATACTTTTGCTACTGTTTTCTTCATCTGTTTTGAAAACTTATATCACATGAAGGGCCTCGACGAACGAAGAATCTTCTTGTTTCCTTCTCTGTCCTTTGCCTCTTTTTTTTTTTTTTTCTCCTGTCTTACTAATAATTCTACATTGGCTGGTTATGTGCATGCAGGCGAACGCTTTGAACATAGTACTGTTCTTTAACTTACTTTGTGATATGCTGTGGGCTTTTCTAATCATATCTATCTAGTGCTATGCTGTCATGTATGTGTATTTATATGTTTTATGATTTGCACTGTAGGGGAAGGGCCGTAACTAATGTTGTGAGAACTTGTGGCCCGACCCCATTGCTGTATTTAGAAGCAATAAAATACGTTTAAACTACACCTTTTGAAAGGAAATTTTGAAGTATACCGAAAGTTCCTTTTTGACGCCTTTATAAGCAATTTCTTCGCGTATCGTCATTTAACTTCTCGCAGAGGAGTCATAATACTATGTCCAGGGTACTTTTCATTCAAAAATAATTTTCTTAAAAAGAGTGATGGTGGCGTTTTTCTAGGCGGTCATAATCCTTTATGAGGAGTCATTATACTTTGCGTGGGAAAGGTGTGTGTGTGTGGAGGGAAAGGGGGTAATAATATTATAATGTTATGACTGGGAAGTCATAATATTATGACCGGGGGGTGTCACTATTCTTTAAAGAATAATGATCGGGGTCGTTATTCTATGGGGAACACATAGAATAACGACCCCCGGTCATTATTCTATAGAAAAAGTGACTCCGTTTCTAAAACATACTGTCTCCCGTTTACCCCCTTGTTGATGATGGCTACAAAATATTAATCCCCACCTAAACGACCACTACCTACATGTATTAACAACTGCAACTGCAAGTTTTATTATTGGTAATATACTTGTTGATGTTGTTGGGAAGGATATGTGTGTGTGTGTGTGTGGGGGGGGGGTTATAATATTACGACCGCGGAGTCATAATATTATGACGGGGTAGGGGGGGGGGGTCACTATTCTTTATAGAATAATGACCGGGGTCGTTATTCTATGGGTTCCCCCATAGAATAACGACCCCCGGTCATTATTCTATAGAAAAAATGCATGCCCCAGTTTCTAAACGATACTGACACCCGTTAACCACCCGATGATAGCTATAAAAAGATCGAGGGGTTAACGGGTTCCCCATAGAATAACGGCCCCCGGTGATTATTCGTTAAGGAATAGTGACCCCCTACCCCGGCATAATATAATGACTCCGCGGTCATAACATTATAATGTTATAACGTAATCCCTCAAACACACACACACACACACACACACACACACACACACACACACACATCCTTCTCACGCAAAGTTAAATCGCTCCTCACGAAGAATTTTGACCGCCTAGAATAACGACCCCTTTCACGTTATTTATTTTTAAACTGACCCCGGCCATTAGTTTCTAAAGAAAAGTACCTTGAGTAGAATGGTATTATTTACAAACTAATCGAAATGACATGTGTCGGGTCCTTTTCCGGGTTGAAGATTTTGTCAAATTTCCTTGAGTAACACGAAAACAAAGTTTCTTCATGAAATTTGTAAGCACTACTACTGCTAGGCTAGCAGCAGCTGCTGCAGTAGCAACAACAACAACAACAACAATTTCCAAAATTAAATCATCTTAATGAGTGCTCAAAGAATTTTAGTACCAGAGATCACGGCCATTCTTTGATCGTATCTCAACAGCTTCAGACATCTCTGTTAAACGAAACGACTGAGCTGATTGAAGCAAAATGTCACATGCGGCCTCCATGAGTCGGGGAATCAACAGTTTGCTTGAATAGTTCTGGTCACATGACCAAGATGTCCATTATGCCAATGTGCTATTATAAACCTTTAAAATTCTTCACCTCCAAAACATCTAATGGTATTGAAAATATGATGTCAAGCATTTTGGGATTCATAGAGTATCAGGTTTGTTCACTCGTTTTCACTCTGGCGAGCGATTCAGGACTCGAGGCCCGCTTGCTTTTCATTTTATAGAAATTGCTGTAAATTTTATGCAAACAAAGACGAAAGTGATCAGACGCGCATTTCAGCTGCGTCTGATCTTGGTCTGCACGTCTGCCTCTGTCCCTTTTTAGGGTTGTTTTTTTTGGTTGATTTGATGCTTAACGTCCACGGTAAACAACTAAGGTCATGTCGGGACGGTCAGTTAACCTAACCACACTATTCCTGGGCAGGCTTCGAACCCAGGACCTCTGACTTACGAGTCAGGTGCCCTACCGATTGCGCTACCCGGCCCGGCTCCCTTTTTAGGGACGCTAACCTTAAATGGGTTAATGAAATCGTATGAGCCATAGGTGCGTACAGTGTACTCTAATGACTTTTTTTATTTATTTGTTTTTTGTTGTTGTTTTTTGTACGGGTGTTGACGGGAAGGCGTGGGGAGGGGGTTGAGACAGGATGACGCTCTTTCTTTTTTGCTATATGTCATTTTACGTCGCGTAGAGGGGAAATAATATTATTTCCGGCAGGGGAGGGGAGGGCGCTTTTTTAAAGAATACGATCGGGGGTCGTTATTCTACGGGGGTCACAATTCTTCGCGAGGGGTCGATTTATTTCGTGTGTGGGGGTCATAATATTATGACCGGGGAGTCATAGAATTATGACCGGGGAGTCACTATTCTTTAAAGAATAATGACCGGGAGGTCGTTATTCTATGGGGGTCAGTTTACTTCGTTACACCGGCACTAACCCCTCGACCACTTTGTAGAAGAACGTTAATCTGGCTGCCATCCTCCTATCCTGTAATGATGGGAGGCCCTGGGCTTTGAGCATATTGGAGATACATCCTGGGTCGCGTGTAGCGTAGTCGCCTGATATAAATCTTGCTGCTTTACGTTGAACTTTTTCAAGTCTGTCAATGTCCTTTACATAATAGGGATCCCATACAGTTGATCCATATTCCAATACTGAACGTACCAAGGCTATATATGCTGTTCTCCTACATGGTTCTGGACAGTGTCTAAGATTACGTTTCAAGAATGCCAGAGTACTATTTGCCTTCTTGGTAATGTTAATGAGGTGAGGTTCCCACTTGAGATCTTCTGATAATAAGATACCCAGATATGGATTCTGTATAACTTGTTGTAAGATGTGATTATCCAGGGTGTAGAATCTACTAGATTTGTTGTTGAAACTCATTAGGCAACATTTTGTCTTTCTATATAAGCTATCTAAACAAATTAGGTATCATTTTAAAGAATAGACTCTCTCATTACCTGCATAAGCTATCTAAGCAAATTAGGCATTATTTGAAAGAAGAGACTATTATCCAAAGTGGAAAATAAAATAAAATAGTTATGTTGGTGTTATGAATCCCCAGGGTGGATATGATGCTCTCGTGGCTGTTAGCCCTGGTGGACCATCCGTGACGACTAATTGAAAAAACAACAGGTGTTATGAACCATTTGGGAATCACGATCCATTTGGCAATTTTCAGCATTCCCAATTGGGGCATTCGATTTTAAAATCGACAGTCCCGTCTCACGTGTAAGAATGGGAGAAGGACGGGCAAAAACTTTCACGGGAAAGAAACTTTCAGACTTAATTAATTAGTGTGAAGACAGGTGCGTTAAAAACAAACTATACGAAAATGTATAGCTAATAATAATCGGCTTAAATGCGGTTGCTGAATACCGGAATATTACAAATTACCGGAGTATACTAAACTACAGCGCAATACACCAAAATGTACATCGTTATTTACCAACATACACTTCGATATTAAAATATACTTAATATTATCAAAAACTGTTGTTGTTTAGCAAAAACTGCATGTACATGTAGCAAGTGATTGACCCAAACCAGCTTCCAATCTGCACAATGATACCTATCAAAGACCCCATACGTTAGTCTATTTATTCTCACTTCCGATCTAAAAATAGCCAACTATGAGATTGGAATGGATCTTATTTTACCTATTCTGGCAATATCAAAGTTTAATATGATAACAATTATGTATGTTTCAGTGTATTACGGTAGCAAGTTATATTCCGGTATTTCTAGTATCCCTGTTTTGTAGGAAATTTACCCCTCCGACGAGCATTGAACTGTACTTGTAAGGCCTAATACCTACCTGCTAAGACACCCACAACCCACTACCTAGTATCATATCGTTGAACACCGGTCTAATACCTACCTGCTCAGACACACTCTCCGCACTCCTTCGAAACTTGTTGATGAACACCGGCCTAATACCTACCTGCTGAGACACCCTCAACCCGCTACCTAGTATCATATCGTTGAACACCGGTCTAATACCTCCCTGCTCAGACACAAATACGGCACTACTCAGAAACTCAAAATTTGCCAAAAATTCAATGTCCAAGATATAAAAAGATGTATAAAACTCGTTCCACACAACATTTGCTGTCATTTAGAGAATTTTTTCTAGGTATTAGACCGGTGTTCAACGATATAATACTAGGTAGTGGGATAAGGGTGTCTCAGCAGGTAGGTATTAGGCCAGTGTTCATCAACAAGTTTATAAGTAGTGTGGAGTGTGTCTGAGCAGGCAAGTATTAGACCGATGTTCAACAATCATATACTATATAGGTAGTGGGATGAGGGTGTCTAAGCAGGTAAGTATCAGCCGGTGTTCATCAACAAGTATTAGACCGGTGTTCAACGATCTGATACTAGGTAGTGGGATGAGGGTGTCTCAGCAGGGAGCTAGGTATTAGGCCGGTGTTCATCAACAAAATTCTAAGTAGTGCGGAGAGTGTGTCTGAGCAGGTAGGTATTAGACCGGTGTTCAACGATATGATACTAGGTAGTGGGTTAAGTGTGTCTCAGCATGGTAGTGACGGCGGAACCGGAATTTAGTTTTAATAAGAGTTTTGGTTGTTGAAATAGAATGTTCGCTGTCATCGAAGTTTCAGCCTTACAAGTACTGTCCAAGGCTAGTCGGAAGGGATACAACTTGCTACCGTAATACACTGAAACCTACATTATTGTTATCAAATTAAACTTTAATATTGCCAGAATAGGTAAAATAAGAACTACACTGAAGGACTTTAAAAACGCAAAAAATGAAAATCGTTTTTTCTTGCATCCAGAATAGTTTTTGTCTTCTTTAACAGATAAAATCGGCTAGTAACGACACTCTGCTTCTATCTATATCTAAAACCGGCATTTTTAAATGCACTGGCCACCACTAGCTATGCATCATTGGTTTACAATTTTTTGCACGTGGTGTACCCACGAATGAATGAGGAAAAACAAATTACCATTTCACATGTAGCTTGTAGTTATACATGTCTAAAAAACACTTAAGCTTTAGTTCTACAACATTATTAATCACACCACGCTGTCCAAACATGAACGATCTGGCAAAATCGGAATGTTACAAGACGGGCTGTGTGTTTCTGACGTCACATGACATTATAATTGCAATCTGTTGACTGTTCAGCGCCTAAGAAATTGTTACCAGGCTACTGGGACAGTAAAGGTTGACACCGAAGAATTACGAGCCGACGTCATGACGCTACATTAACAATGTTCTTCCTCCTGTGGTAATACCCGTTGTGCGTCAAAATTATAAGAGAGGAAAATTTTTTATACCAACAAGACAATGCCCCAGTCCATACTGCCCGCCTCACCGTCAATTTTACGGCAGCAAAGTTTGACTGGTCGCCTTTGTCTCTAGACATGTCACTGATTGAGATAGTGCTTGCAACTTTAGAATCTAAGGGTATTGCTATTTGATAGACTGTTGCGCTAATATTACTTATTATTTTTATATGAAATTTTGAACATGTCTTGCTGACATATTGGTGGTCATCGTTGCCAAATTTCAATTAAATTAGTACACTAGAAATTAGTAATTTTTATGAATTTTAATTTTTGGTTTAAACAATATTTTATTCAATATACTGTACATATATGTGCATACATATAGCAATCTTTTTATAACATACAAACATACAGTATGAAAAGGATACAGAAGTAAGTCGTTGACTTATTTAGAATCTGTCTCCCAAACCATGAATTTGAATGACGTCGCATGAAAGGGGAGCTTAATTTTAATTTTTGCGTTTTTAAAGTCCTTCAGTGTATTCCTATCTCATAGTTGGCTATTTTTGGATCGGAAGTGAGAATAAATAGACTAACGTATGGGGCCTTTGATAGGTATTATTGTACAGATTGCAAGCTGGTTTTGGACAATCACTTGCTAGCATGTACATGCAGTATTCGCTAAAGAACAACAGTTCTTGACAGTATTAAGTATATTTTAATATCAAAGTGTATTTTGATAAATAACGATGTATATTTTGGTGTATTGCGCTGTAGTTTGGTATATTCCGTGAAGAGCAAACAGTGAAGACCCAGACTTTCCCGAGCATCAGTCTGATCTGGGTCTGCACTGTTTGCCATTCCACTAGTAACGTGTTGACGCAACATGACTGTCGGCTTGAAATGACCGAATACAAGAGATCTGAACATTGATTTAAAAGGCAGTGATTTTATCGTATTATCTTCTTATGACTGTTCCATAATTATAAGCCATAAAATGAGATAATTATTCTTTATTTCTCAGTGAGAACATGTTATGACTCCTCATTAGAACCGTCTTGGCGAGACGGTTCTGATGAGACGTCACAACACGTTTTAATGGAGAATATAGCCTTATAGCCAAAGCTCCTCACATCTTTGACAAAAAAGGCAATTTGGTGAAGCTGAAGCTGTTAATTTTGAACAAGTGGGCCTGATTTTAAAATGTACCCTATTTCTTTAGGTAAATGCTTCCACGGAGCCTGTAATTTGTCTTATAAATGATATTCTTTGGACAAAAGTTGGACAGACTAAATTAGTGATGTAAAGACAATCTTGTCGGAGTCTCGCCACTCTTTCATTCACAGGAACAAATGAGAAGGAGCATTCATTGGAGTGAGAACATTTATTAGAAGAAATACAGTATATTGAAACTACCTAGGGACATAAATGTTTAAGAAGTCTGGTCATGATTACACTGCTTATTGGTTATCCCCTCGGGGATAACCATATTAAGATAGGAATTCGTACTCGATTGTACGCCGTTTCCTTTTGCTTTGCTTTCGCCGTTTCCTATAGGTCCCTATATCTCCCGGTACTTCTACATTTGGCACACCCAGCTATAGGGTTCTCGCCAGCATCGCTAATGCATGGTCTTTATAGCTTATGTCTTAAAACCCTTTATGTCACCTTATACAAACAGTTACCTGAAAGTTCAGGTAGCACTTTACAGTGCAGATCAATAACAAGTTCTACTTGATTAACGCTGAATGCAGGTTCCACTAGTTACCGGTACTGGCTCCCATAGTATGGCGCACCCAGCTGCAGGATCCCCTCCAGCATTGCTAAGACATGAGCTGTAAAACTTATCATGAAGACTTCATCTCGCCTAATACAAGAATCTCACCTAATACAAGCACCTACCAGAGAGTACAGGCCACTTACGAAGAGCCACTACTAAACAGTACAGGTCAACTAACAAAAGTTAATAGCACTGAAGCTCACCTGTTACAAGCAATCACTAGACAAAAAGAAAAAAAACTGTCAATCTCGTCACTTACCTACAGCTTCAACAAATCCAAGAAAACAATAAAATTAACTTGTAGTGCTGCCATTTTTCTGCTTTACCACTTGCATCCTATAGATTCATTTGCTAAGGGATAACCTCTCAAGCTTTTTCGAAAGCTAAACTTGTTACTGTTTACCTCCATTTTTGCCCTGGACCAAACTTTTCAATAGGTTCATTAATTTTAGATATCTTATTATCTGCCACATTCTAATTTCAGGTTAATACCTTGGCTTATTGTTTTCTACAATGGTCTATTGCTTTTTTTCTTTTTTTTTTTGCTTCTGATCCCCTAACGGACCCCATCACTTTACGGTTTACTTTAATTTCCACTTCACTCTCCTTGATTATGTAGAACACAAGAACAAACTCAGTCCATTACACTAAATGGGAATCGTTGCGGAATCTAAAAAAATCTAAAAAGCTCATTACGTTGATGTACATAATAGTTTTGAAGGACAGAGAGAGAGAGAGAGAGAGAGAGATGAGAGAGAGAGCGTGCGTGCGTGCGTGTGCGTGTGCGTGTAAGTGTGGTTTTTCAAATTCCCCTTATTTAAACTATTGTTCGCAATTTCCTAAACTCATATAAGCCTAGCATCCATTTGTTTGCTTCTATCTTTCCTTCTTCCTTTGAGCGATGAACGCATCGTTAACATCACTCGAATGTACATTAAAGCAATGCAATTAAGTGATTATGGATTTAACGACCCGTGAATGAGAAAAATCAGACCGATACTGATGTCCCTTTTCGTAAAATTATCGTCCAACATAAACTTAAATGAATAAAAAAATAAATGAAACAAATAAAATTAAATAATTAAAAAGAATTTTTACTTCATGAGTTTATGAGGGGGTTCTGCTTTAGAGTATATGGAATAACAATCCGTGAAATATTGGTCTATCTAATTTTCTGTGTCTCCTTACAAAAATTGTCTAGTTTAAACAAATGATTTTAGCTGCAGTTTAAGATGCATTACTTCAACATCTAAAATAGTTTTATTTACGTCACTTTCGACAGGACGACTCTGCATGCGTCTAAGAAATGAAATAAAAATATGAGCAGCCTCATGATAAAACCAGTAACTTTTTGGCATGAGCGCCCAGCGAAGGCTCAAGCCAGCCCGCCCATTCTGATCGGAGTCTTCGCTAGGCGCTAAATGGGTAGCTAAGTAGCTAAGGGTCTAAGCTTTATTCATGCGGACAGCGAAGACTCTGATCCGACTGTGTACAATAATAATAATAATAATAAATCTACAAAATCTAGTTCAGTTATATATATTATAATAACTGGTGTGATTTTGTAATAAAGTTGCCTTTTTTGATATTCCATTGACAAAATTTCAAACCCTACATATAACAAATCAAAAGACTTACTTTGAACGCACTGATATCCCACATTCCTTCATGAAGCTGTTCTACACGAGCACCACTACAGAACCGAACACAGGATACAGAATGATTAATCCGTAAATACAGTTCGCCAACAAGCTTACGTTGAAATGGATGGACCAAGCTGCAATTAAATCTTAACTAGGTGATAATCAAAGTAAGTACAAGCATATTGCAACCATGATTTTCGTTTTATATATATAAGAATGTCGAGAAAAAATAGATAAAAATAATAAATGAATAAATAAATAAATCCCGACAAATCAAAAAAAATAAGGAGTTTTGGAACGGACTTAAAGGAGAACATTACTAAATTATCCGTATGTTTATTATAAATATGTACTGTTATTCCTGCCTTTCCGGGTCTTCATTTTTTCCAGAAAGCACTTGTTTTATAATCGACATTTAGCTTAAAGACTGTTTTTAAAAGGGTGCAAAAATTATATCATTAAATGTTGCAAAATAGGAGATTTTGGGTCCCACAAACTACAATCCCTATCTTCCCGGCTGCCTTCCTGGCTCACCCCGGACATTTTAAAGCACCAAAACGTCATCAAACTTTCGACATAACTATTTTTTATATTCATCATTTAGATAAGAGTCTCTTCTTTAAAATGATGCATCATTTGTTTAGATAGCTGATACAAAAAATAGATATTTAATCCGAAAGACAACTACCCCTAGCTTCCCGGCTGCCTTCCCGGAATTTTTGAAGTGTCAAAAAGTCATCAAAAAGTCAAAAAAAAGTTATTTATTTTATATTTAATATATAGATTAGAGTCTCTTTTTTAAATTATGCATCATTTGTTCAGATAGCTTATACAGAAAGATAGATATTGAATCCCAAAGACAACTACCCCGATCTTCC
The DNA here is from genome assembly GCA_963989385.1 of Ctena decussata. Classification (NCBI taxonomy): domain Eukaryota; kingdom Metazoa; phylum Mollusca; class Bivalvia; order Lucinida; family Lucinidae; genus Ctena; species Ctena decussata. Next base: position 10,806,123 of record OZ022510.1, on the reverse strand, counting down.
CGGCTGTCTTCGGCTCTTCCCGGAATTTTTAAACTACCAAAAAGTCATAAAAAAAACTCAAAAAATCTAATTATTATACATTCAATATTTAAATCAGAGTCTCTTCTTTAAAATGTACCTAATTTGGTTAGACAGTTTATACAGAAAGATAGATATTGAATCCGAAAGACAACTACCCCCATCTTCCCGGCTTTTTCTTCCCGGCCTTCCCGGCGATTAGTGCTCGCCCCGAAATACCGTTACGCCCTTTTCCTGGGTCAGTATAAAATGCAGCGTTTTATGCAGTCATATTAAATATATAGGAAAAACGAAGCCACTATAGAAATGGTAGGGAATGCAGCCAATATAAACATAGTATGAAAGAGGTGTTGATAGGCCATTTGTTGGTGGTTAAGTAAGTGTGAAATGTCTGCAGATATAGTTTTGGAGAAGATTCTTGTGGGGAAAAGTGGAGTTGGTATTGAAAGCATTTTGTTTACAACACAAATATGAATAGGTTGTCTTTATTACAAGATTTCGATAACGAAATATGATAAATTAGCTTGCATAAACTAGAGTATCATAACTTCTTATTTCTGAATTCTTGTGAAGATAAACTTCGCATTTGTTTATGTTAACTTTAAAACTATTCTTAATCAGCCTATAATCAGATTCTGTAAAAAAAGATATTGTCAATAATTATGTGGTTAAAGTGGGTCTTTTTATCAGCTTTGAAGTTTTGGCTTTAAATGCATGTATGGGAGTCTGGATGGGTTTCAATGATTACCTATTAATGGCCATATGTTTTAGTGATTAGCGGTTAAAGACCATTTTTTAGTGATAAGCAATTTTTTAGCTTAAAATTCAACAATTAACCCAATACACTCTGAATTATACTATTTTGTGTGTGTGTGTGTGTGTGTGTGTGTGTGTGTGTGTGTGTGTGTGTGTGTGTGTGTGAAAATGGCGTTATCAATTTCTGAATAAAGGGTTTAAATTTAAATGATTAGCCTTTTTGTTCCTCCTTATCCAGACACTCATATATAGCTTCCAGACTGATATTTCAATAGTCTAAAAATCTAATGCATTATGCATTATACTTTCTGTCCGACAGAATGCATATATTTCTTGGGGTTCACATAAAAATGTTGTTTTCAGTAACCGCCATTTAATGAATACTGGGCATAATAGTAAATCATAGCAAATAAAATTGCTATAATTATCTGCATGTATCAAAATAGTTATGACAGTTAGCCTGCTGAAGAAATGTTTACAGACTAGTAGATTGCATTATTTCTGGAACATACCGTGTACACTTTCCTTGTACAGCCACTGGTTTAATACTCGTACATATAAAAATAAATATTTGGAAGAAAAGGTTAAATCTTCTTCTTCTTCCATTTATGCCTTAACCCCCGGAGGGGACACAGACGGTGTACTTTCGTACACTCCGGTGTTGCAGGATGAAAGCCTATGTATAGCCATGTAGCTATAGTAGGGATCTTTAACCTGCACAGGGGATTACTCTCCCTGCACAGGGGGCCTCCAGTTAGCGTCCCGATCCGAAGGACGGCACACTTGTTAGCATCATCCCTGCAAATGATGCTAGAAAAACGCGTTCAGACATAGGAAGATTTCGCCTCGGGCGTGATTCGAAATCTTCCTATGTCCGAACGCGTTTTTCTAGCATCATTTGCAGGGATGATGCTAACAAGTGTGCCGTCCGTAAATGTCATTGAAGCAGTAAACTCAACGTCTAGATACATGGACAACCTTTAAAATATTGGCAATCCTTATTTTGAAGGAATGGTTAGTCAAATTTATCCTGCTGAATTGCAGTTAAATAAAACAAATACTTCTGATACCGAGGCTCTATTTTTGGATTTACATTTATCAATTTTAGACGGATTTGTTTCATCTAAAATTTATAACAAACGCGATGATTTTGATTTCGACATTATTAATTTTCCGTTTTTTGGATGGCGATATTCCCCGCACTACTTCTTATGGTGTTTACATTTCTCAGCTTATTCGCTTCGCTAGGGTGTCTAGTCATTTGGCTGATTTCATTGCTCGTAATAAAAGTTTGACTGCCAAGCTTTTACAGCAGGGGTCATAAACTTGGGAAAGCTTTTTCTAAATTTTATCGTAGACACTTTGAATTGGTTTCTAAATATAATACAGGGCTAAGGTCACTTTTGCAACAAGGCCTATCGGAACCTGAATTTTATGGTGACTCAGTATATAAATTACGCAAAATCGTAGGGAAAACAGAATTTCCTGATCAATTTAAGAAAATTATCATACGATTTAAACGCATTGGTTATAACATAGATGTAATGCGACAGTCTGCATGCTTAGTGGTTAACCCCATCACGGTTGACAACGTTGCTGTCCTCTTAATTGCACGCCGGTGGGTCAGGGTTCAGACTCTGTAATAGCCCCTACATAAAGCTATATATTAGTTGGTTGCGGCCGGATGTTTGTCTGTTTCTTGACCCAACGGGGTTCAACTGGTGGTCTTCTTTTGCTCCAGTGTTCCAGTGGTGTTGCTGACGCCCCAGGGATCTCGAGGTGTCTCAACACGTTTTGGCTGTCGAGTCCTCATCCTTGCTTCGTCACAGTCTTTTCTTGATTTTAATTGTTGACCGTGATGACTCTCTGATGAGTTAGGGGACCTCCATACGAACCGAACTACCAACTGATTGTGTGCACCGCGGCGGAGGGTGAGGGTGAAGTTTTGGGCCCAGTCAAACCGGTTTAAAACCCCCAGTGGCTATTACTAACAGTCCCAAGGCGGTACTTTCGTTGCGGTTGCATTTGTTTTATGTTCTGTGCTGTTTAATTTATTGTGTTCTCATTCTAATTTAAAGAGTAACTACACTTCAGGAACTGACTGAATCAGATCCCAAACCCTATCCCCAACATCAAAGGGAAAGATTGACAAAGACATCCCAACATACAATAAATTACAAGTGATAAGCCGAGTCAGCAGCTCTTTCCCAAATAGATGGCAACTCAGCTATCTTTATTGAACTAAATAATTTAGACCAACAGACGGGTTACAACGGACTAAGCAAATTATATGAAAAACATTTAACAATTATTTTTACCTATTTTCTATTTTTATGATAGAAGGATTAAACTGAGAACACAATAAATTAAACAGCACCGAACATAAAACAAATGCAACCGCAACAAAAGTACCGCCTTGGGACGGTCAGTAATAACTACTGTGGGGGTTAAACCGGTTTTACTGGGCCCAAACCTTCACCCTCACCCTCCGCTGCGGTGCGCACAAGTAGTTGGTAGTTCGGTTCGTATGGAGGTCCCCTAACTCATCAGAGAGTCATCACGGTCAACAATTAAGATCAAGAAAAGACCGTGATGAAGCAAGGATGAGGACTCGACAGCCAAAACGTGTTGAGACACCCGGAGATCCCTGGGGCGTCAGCAACACCACTGGAGTGCTGGAGCAAAAGAAGACCACCGGTTGATCCCCGGTGGGCCAAGAAACAGACAAACATCCGGCCCCAACCAACTAATATATAGCTTTATGTAGGGGCTATCATAGAGTTTGAACCCCGACCCACCGGCGTGCAATTAAAGAGGACAGCAAAGTTGTCAACCGTGATTGGGTTAACCACTAAGCATGCAGACTGTCGCATTACATCTATGTTATAACCAATGCGTTTAAATCGTATGATAATTTTCTTAAATTGATCGGGAAATTCTGTTTTCCCTACGATTTTGCGTAATTTATATACTAAGTCACCATAAAATTCAGGTTCCGATAGGCCTTGTTTCAAAAGTGACCTTAACCCTATACATGTATTATATTTAGAAACCAATTCAAAGTGTCTACGATAAAATTTAGAAAAAGCTTTCCGAAGTTTATGATACCGATACCCCTGCTGTAAAAGCTTGGCAGTCAAACTTTTATTACGAGCATTGAAGTCAGCCAGATGACTAGACACCCTAGCGAAGCGAATAAGCTGAGAAATGTAAACACCATAAGAAGTGGTGCGGGGAACATCACCATCATAAAACGGAAAATTAACAATGTCGAAATCAAAATCATCGCGTTTGTCATAAATTTTAGATGAAACAAATCCATCTGAAATAGATAAATGTAAATCCAAAAATGGGGCCTCGGTATCAGAAGTATTTGCTTTATTTAACTGCAATTCAGCAGGATAAATTTGACTAACCATTTCTTCAAAATAAGGGTTGTCAATATTTAAAAGGTCGTCCAAGTATCTAACCCTTCTATAATAAAAATAGAATATAGGTAAAAATAGTTGTTAAATGTTTTTCGTATAATGTGCTTAGTCTGTTGTAACCCTTCTGTTGGTCTAAATTATTTAGTTCAATAAAGATAGCTGAGTTGCCACCTATTTGGGAAAGAGCTGCTGACTCGGCTTATTACTTGTAATTTATTGTTTGTTGGAATGTCTTTGTCAATCTTTCCCTTTGATGTTGGGGATAGGGTTTGGGGCCTGATTCAGTCAGTTCCTGAAGTGTAGTTACTCTTTAAATTTTCTCTGTAGCCAATATCATATCTTTAATAAATTATAATTCATTTTCTTTGCTTATTGTTTAAAAGTATATGTATATGCCATACAATAGTATTTCTCTTAGGAACATTAGGCTGTTGTTATACATTTTATCATTTTTTTTTGTTTTGTATGTCATTTCATTTCACAATATAGAAAATGTGTTTCTCTTAAGAATTATGAGCAGTAATTCAACATTATAGTATACATAATGTACTTTGCTTTCTTCACTTTTATTCTACAACTTTTCATCTTCATGCAAAATAAGAGAAATGTTTTATAATACACATGTACGTCTCATTGAGATCATGGAAGTATAAGACACTGTTCCCTGTGAAGATGAAGCTCAATAATGCTTAACGTATCTATGTACCTAAAGTACATATATAGTAAGTAAGTAAGTAAGTAAGTAAGTAAAGACTTTATTTAAAGAGGGTGACAACATTTAGCATAACAAGCTAATCTTCCATGAGGCCCTCTAAGGGCCTATACGTTAAGCATTATTGAGTTAAACAACATGTACCTAAAGTACATGTTGTTTAACTTGTTTGTTTATCGTACATTATACAGGTAATTATCTGGCGTGTGTCAGAAATTATCTACGTGTGAAAATAGCTCTGCCAAACATCACCTGGAACTTGTCAATCAAAATGGATAGAACAGCCAATCAGATTGTTGATATTATACATTTGTTATGAGTGATCACTTGACTTAGCTTGTAGTGAGAATGCATTTTTGGAGCTCTCAAAAATGTATGGATTAAAGTATCAAAAATAATGTTTTCTGGCGTGAAATTTAGATATACTGGATTATAAATATTTGGGCTTGATGTCGAGTGGTGAATCTGGAAAAAAACTGACATAAAGCATAGAAAAAATCAAAAATCGAAACGCCCTGCTACTTCTTCATTGAACGATAATGAGCGCCCAGGTAAATCGGGCAGCGTGAGTGGTAACGGTGAGCGACCCAATAACAATGACAATAGTTGCGAAAAATATGTGAATGGAAATGTTGTGAGTCAACAGTATAGCACAGGTTATAACTTTGGCAATACTACGTATATCCCAAATATGGCGTTTTCACAGCCTTTTGTAGGGTTTCCTTTTAGTACTCAGAGTGCCTACCCAAATCCCTCACAGTCGCCCACGATTCCGTCAATGCCTGCTATGGTGAACAATCAGCCCCCGGAACGGGCGTCAGGTCTAACAAGCAAATTCGACGAATTTATGTCCCCCGCCTTGGAAACTAGGTTTCCACTGTATATACATTTAGTGTTTGAGCTGGAAAAGCGGCTAAGTTAAAAATGTAAAAAAGTAATAAAAAATAATGTGAGGATTATATCCAAACCACATGCATATCTTCAGACCAACCATGATCAAAACACCTGTGAAGTTTCAAAGGAATCGGCATAAAACTGTAGGAGGAGTTGCACACATAAGGTACCCACTATCTATTCACTTTGATAGTAAAAATGTATGAAAAATGGCTAAGGTCAATTTGCAAAAAAAAGTAGTAAAAAATAATGTGAGGATTATATCCAAACCACATGCATATTTCCAGACCATGACCAAAATACCCGTGAAGTTTCAAAGGAATCGGCCTAAAACTGTAGGAGGAGTTGCACACACAATGTACCCACTATCTAGTCACTATGATAGTAAAAACGCCTAAAAATGGCTAAGTTCAACTTGTGGAAAAAGTAACAAAAATACTGTGAGGATTATATCCAAACAACATGCATATTTTCAAACCATGACCCAAACACCTGTGAAGTTTCAAATGCATCGGCATAAAACTGTTGGAGAAGTTGCGCACACAAGGTACCCACTATCCAGTCACTATGATAGTAAAAACGCCTAAAAATGACAAAGCTCAACTTGTGGAAAAAGTGACAAAAATAATGTGAGGATTATATCCAAACAACATGCATATCTTCAGACCATGACAAAAACAGCTGTAAAGTTTCGAAAGAATCGGCATAAACCTGTTGGAGAAGTTGCGCACACAAGGTACCCACTATCCAGTCACTATGATAGTAAAAACGCCTAAAAATGACAAAGCTCAACTTGTGGAAAAAGTGACAAAAAAATAATCTCGGGATTATATCCAAACCACATGCATATCTTCAGACCATGACAAAAACAGCTGTAAAGTTTCGAAAGAATCGGCATAAACCTGTAGGAGGAGTTGCGCACACAAGGTACCTACTACTTTAGGGGGACGGACGGACGGAAGGACGGATGGATGGACGGAAGGACGGAATGCCAAAAACTATGTCCCTCCGCTTTTCTTCGAAAAGGCGGGGGACAATAAACGATGTAAAAGCCATAAAGACACAAGTATTAAAAATTGAAAGTATTGAAAAAAAATTGTTAACCAGATTTGTGGTAAAATCAAAGCAGCACTGACAGTCGTCTATCTTCAGTAGAAAACTCCTGCTCCTCCATCAGTAATCAGCACGATGACCACAAAAGGAGCTCGAAGAAACAAAGTCAAAATTAAAATCTCTTAAATCCACATGTGACTTCTTGGAGAAAAAGACTGAGAATTTTATGGTGACTTAGTATACAAATTCAAAAAGATTAAGGGTAGGACTGATTTTTCTGATCAATTCCGAAAGATAATAATACGTCACAAACGTATTGGCTATAATTTAAATGGTATTCGACAGTCTGCATGCTTAGTGATTAACCCAATCACGGTTGATAACTTTGCTGCACTCTTTAATTGCATACCGGGGGATCGGTCGTCAGACTCTATGATGGCCCCGACCTAAAGCTATATATTTTAGTTGGTTGGGACCGGAGCCTTTTTGTCTGTTGCTTGGTCCACCGGGGCTCAACTGGTGACCTTCTTTTGCTTCAGATTTCCAGTGGGGTCGTTTGGCAGGACAGGGACCTGTCAGACGGCCCGTTGTATCTGTTGAGTCCTCGTCTTTGCTTCTTCATGGTGTTGAAATTTGATTTATGTGTTTACCGTGATGATTCATTGACGAGTTAGAGGGTTATCATGCGAACCGAACTACCAACTAAATGTTTTGTACCACTTCAGAAACTGAGGGTGAGGTTGGGCCTGTAAAATCGATTTAAGCCCCTCAGTAATTCATTACTGACCGTTCCAAGGCGGTAGTTCTGTTGTGGTTCTCTGTTGCCTGTTTTTGGTGTCAGAGTTTCTGTGATGTTTTACCTTATGTATGTTCTTATTATTTTTGGTTCGGTTTGGGTTGCTGAGTGGCCACCTTTTGGGAACAAGCTGCTCACTCGGTTGGCCATATGTTCTCTGTATCTTGATTATTTGTAATCTTAGTTGTTTCCAACTATGGTTTGAGGGCTGGATTTGGATTTTGATTGTTTCAGTTCCTGGTCTTTGCATACTTTTTACTTCTCTTGAAAAGGATGTCTATCCTGGAATCAAAGATAAATGACCTTGAGTACAGGTCGATGCGGGGCAATCTCATGTTTTATGGGTTACCCGAACAAGAAAATGAGAACTGTGAAAATCTGATAAAGGGTCCGATTGGGGAAAAGCTGCAGATTCAACAAGTCGGGAACCTTGCGTTCGATCGTGTTCATAGGGTCGGAGTTCCGGCTCGAGGAAACGTTTAGCCAATAGTGTCCAAATTTCATTATTACAAGGAACGTGAACTTGTGCGCAGTAAATCTTTTGAGCTTGCCGATACTTTGAAAGCGGCAAATATTGGTATTAGGGCACAATGGTCGAAACAGATGCGCGATGCTAGAAAAACTCTATCTGCGGTTATGGAACAGGAAAAAGCAAAGGGGAATATGGTGAAACTCGTAAAAGACAAATTGTATATTAATGGTCAGTTGTACAAACCCGATGAACCAATGACCACTGAGGACCCCTGATGGGGTCAAGGGGAGCAACTGAGTATTCTCTCATGGATCGTTAACGGACTGTGCAGAAAAATCACTGATTCTGATCGTCTTGAATATGTGAATGAAAATGACCTACTTTTACTGTCAGAAACTTGGATAAGTAGTAAAAATACAATGAACTTAGAAATTAATGGTTATTTCGGTGAACATTTATTCGGAAACAATACTCCTGGTTCTATTAAGGGTCGCTATAGTGGCAGCATTTCAATATATGCAAATAATCATTTAAAAGGTAAGATAAACATTACAGAGAAAAATCCCGTGAGTATATTATGGATACAACTCTCATCAGACCTGTTCATTTTAGTAGAGGACATGTTTATTTGTACTGTTTATATCCCCCATCTGATTCCAAAGAGCTTAACACCTTTAATTCTAACTTTTGGGATGAAATTGAAAGAGGAATAGAAATGCAGTCTACTTCTGGTAAAGTTTATGTTACGGGTGATATAAATGGTCACACGTCCAATTTTTTAGATATTCTGGATTTTGACAAATATCTAGAGGATGAATACTTGTTCACTAATATGTCACATGTACCAATACGAGTAAATAATTATCATGTTTTAGACTCACACGGCCGAAAATTGTTAGATTTATGCAAAAGCTCTGGTTTTATAATCGCAAACGGTCGTTTGGGAGATGATTACGGTGTAGGGGAGGTAACCTATCATGCTACTCAAGGTATGAGCACCGTTGACTATTTTTTTTACACAACACCGATCTAGACTCCGTCTGTAAATTTCAAGTTTTAGCTCCAAACGAGTTCTCAGATCATGCTGCGCTGTATTTTAGTTTCTCTCAATCAAATCCTAACCTCAACGTTAATAGACCTAATGAAGATATCAACGCATGTGAAAACAGAATATATTGGGACAATGCAAAAGAACCAGATTTTCAGCAACTGCTGAAAGAAACCGCGGATAGATTAGATTCAATTAATGATACAAATAGTACGATAAACGAAAAGGTTGAAATTTTTAGTAATTACCTCGCCGAAAACTCGATGAAAGTTTTTTTTTGGTATAAGTATAAAACCGACAGACAATAGTTCAAAATATAAAAACTCAAAGAGCTCACCATGGTTCAACACCGAGTGCAAAAATTACAAAAAGATTTCACAAAAGCACAAAATGCTTTTCTTTAACATAAAAATGATTTTAATAGACAGAACTTCATCAGAAATCGCACGCAATATAATAGAATTAAAAACAAAGCAAAACGATTGTATAAGATAAACGAGGACGAAAACTTAATGATGAGGCGCGAAACCACTACCGATTGTTTTGGAAAAAGATAAAATCATATCACAAGCGAAAATCAACTACAGGAGAAAGTCTTAAGATAGAGGACTTACTTGAACATTTTCAAAGCATGTACGTCGGATATAATGACACACAAAATAATAAACGATGATATCCCACTAAATGAACCTGCGGACCCGGATTTGGACTCTGACATTAGTTTAGATGAACTAAAGCAAGCGACATTCCATCAAAAAAATAATTCGTCATATGGCCTCGACAATATTTGTTCGGAAGCAATCAAATCATCATTTGATATTACTTGCCCTTTTATGCTATAAATAGTCAACCAAATTTTTAATTCTGGTGAATACCCGGAATCATGGGGGCGTGGTACTATAACCCCAATTTATAAAAGCGGGGATTTTCGAATGACTCATTCTTAATTTTCATCCCCATGATACATAACCAAATCAGAATTTTGTAGAAATGTGAGGCTTTGAGTAAAAACATTTTCTATACAAAATAGGACCTAAAACATGTCATTTTCACCTCTTAATTACAAGGGAGTAAAAGTTGGCTGTTGAAATTCCCGTTTAGTTTACGTAATAGAGCATCTGACAACTGAAAATGTATGCTAATTAATTGAAATTCCATTTTTAATCCATTTTTCTTTTTTGTTTCACCCATATATAATCAAATTTTAAAACATACACTTCTTACTCGCAAAACTATATAATAGTTCAATGTTTATTTACAACATAGTATCCCTATGCGTTACGCGTGCGGACAGGTGAATACATCGTACTATTTCCTTCATATGCGCCCACGCCTGTAGTAAACAGCAAGTTTACGCTAATGCTAATCAACAATACTTTGGCTGTTCTAACAAGCATACGACGCCCTTTAGTGAAACTGCTCAGTTTCTGCATTACTGTTAATGGAAAATAGTTTACAAAAGCTTCTCAAATTTGAATTTTTCGTCTTTTGCTATGTATAGTTATAAGAATCATTAGGACATTGGAACATTTGATGGAGCTTTCATCGTTTTCGAGAAAATAAGCAAAACCCCGTTTGCACTTGGAAGCAAACGGGCTACACTTAAGGTTCTCAGATTGGTTGAACACATTATATGTCAGACCTTATTTGCAACTTGTTCACTTCAAATACAGAAAATTGTCAAATAGATAGTTTGTAAAACTTGCATTTCCATTGCTTAGTATACTAAACATTGCCATGAACATACTTTATTATTACGGTATATAGGCTTAGTGTAATATATATGGAATATGGCCAATACTTTATGTGAAGATTATGATTTGGGGAAGAACTGAAGGCATGAAAATAGAAAGAAAAGATAACTTTTGTGGTAGTTTATTTATTTTTCATTATTCAAATTGATTCTCCAACACTTTTTATGCCCCCGTGACGATAGTCAGGGGGCATTAAGATTTGCCCCTGTCTGTCCGTCCGTCCGTCCGTCCGTTCGTCACACTTTTTATGGTATAGAGTTTGTGTAATCAACTCCTCCCACAGTTTTCAATGGATCTTTTTCAAACTTTGCATAAATGTTGCGGACATATTGAAGATGTGCATGTGGATGTTTGATGGAGCTAGAATTAATTTTGTCAGAATTACGGCCATTTGGACTTAGTCATTTTAGGCAATGTTTTGCACTGTAGGGTATGGAGTTTGTGTAATCAACTCCTCCCACAGTTGTGACTGGATCTTTTTCAAACCATGCATACATGCGGTAGACATATTGAAAATGTGCATGTGGATTTTTGTTGGCGCTAGAATTAATTTTGACAGAATTACAGCCTTTTGAACTTAGTCATTTTAGGCAAATTTTTGCATTGTAGGGTATGGAGTTTGTGTAATCAACTTCTCCCACAGTTTTAAATGGATCCTTTTCAAACCTTGCATACTTGTTGTGGACATACTGAAGATGTGCATGTGGGTTTTTGTCGGAGCTAGCTTGAATTTTGACAGAATTACAGACTTTTTGAACTTAGTCATTTTAGGCATATGTTTGCATTGTAGGGTGAGTACTTTGTTTGGTCAACTCCTCCCACAATTTTCAGACATTGTATACTTGTGGACATGATGAAGACGTGCATGTTAGTTTTTTGATAAAAAAAAACTTTTTTAACGGAATTACGACCTTTTAAACTTAGTCATTTTGGGCTACATTTTTGCGCTATAGGGTATGAAGTTTATGTAAAGTTTTCAGTGGATTCATGGGCTTAAAAGGTGCTTTGGGGGATGTTCATATATCCTGTGACAGGCCCTGCACGGGGGCATCATTAGTGTCTTACAGACACAATTTTCTAGTTTTGCAATCTGTTTTATGATCAAATTACACCCATTAGTCAAACTTTTACTGTCATAATACCTAAATTCAAGTGTAAAATAGCAAAGATATTTATGGAAAAAATAAAGTCCTTAAAGTATATACATAAGCACCTTCATATTGAAAAAAAAGAAAGAAATAAAACAACAGCCAATGGCCTTTTATGATTAAAACTCTTTTTATACTACATCTTAGTGATATTGCTTTCTATTTCTTTATCTGCTGTGTTCAAAATAAATGTTCGAAATAAAATCGGTTTTGTTTTTATTCATAGGCATTACCCAGTACAGGTATTGCCTGTGAGAACTGTGATACTTTTTATTAGATAATATATTTAATTCTCTATTCAAAATATCTACTTTTAACTTCATTAAATTTACACTTTCTTTTTACAATGTCAGTTTGATCTCATTTAAATACCCAAACCATATCTTAAAATTTTATTTTTGTTTCATCCTTATAAGTGTTGTGCTATTTTTTTTTTTTTTTACATTCCAATATTTTTTTACCTTTTAAATCTGCAATATGGCTTGTTTTATACTACTGTATGTGATAATTTGTACCTTATATGTTTATATATCAGTGTTTTGCATGCTGATTTTACCAAACAAACATCAATCAATCAATTTATCATGATTAATATGTAGAAATTGCAATTTTAAAACAATATCTATGTCTGAAGTAATTTCACACTTCCTTGACAACCAACAAAAGGCTTATAAACACATTTCCTACTCAGCCTATACTGGCTGCATTCCCTACCATTTATAAAGTGACTGCGTTTTCCCAATATATTTAATAAGGCTACATAACAAAGCTGCATTTTATTCCAGCCCAAGGGGTTGTAACTCTAAATGAAAAGCTTTTTGCGGCGTTTAGGCTCACCTGCTCATTGCACTTAATTTATGATCAATTAATCGAGCAGTTCAAATTCTAGTTTCCGGTTTGCTTTGAATTTTTGAAAAACGTAAGCAATGACTGAAAAAACATGAAAAATCTACTTTTATGCATCGCTGTGGTGTTTGTCAGCACCTCAAATGGTGAAGCAGCAATATTCGACTGGTTGTTTGGGAAAGATGAAAGTGCGAATGAAGAAATTACTGTGAAGTCGTCGGGAATGAAGTTCGAAGTGAGCGTTGGAGACCAAAGATTTCTGCAACTGAAAGACGTTTTAGACAATATGTCGCCTCTTGATGCTTGTTATCACATCGTGAGTAAAATGACATAGACATGGCCACTTTGAAATAATCAAAAGTTAATTCACAAATATTCATACACTTGCCACTGACTTCCCATAGGTAAACCTCTTAGAGCAACTGGCTTCATACACCGGTGAAGTACAATTGATCATGTGACGTCGTCGTCAAGCGATGTCTTAGGTAAACAAACCTCTTGATTGGTTCACATAACGTTCAATTGACTCCACGCTATGGCGACGGCCGTTTAACGTGATGGCCAAACACGTCGTTACTAGCTTTTCTTCCTCCCATATTTTATATACTCTACATTAAATTACCACGAAAAAGTCACAGGAAGGGTCTCAAAATGAAGTGTAAATATAGAAATAAAAATTTGATTTTTCAGCGTTCATCATGTGAAGAAGCCGGTTGTCGTCGCTAAAATTCTACAAGAAACTCTTCGCGCTTCATGGAATTTTAGCTTCTCCTAATGTCTTCATCGCATGGTGAACGCTGAAAATACAAATTTCAATTCTTAAATATTTCCATATCTGGCCTTGTGGCACTAATATTCTCAGTGTGATGATACAAGATACAAGAATAATATTTCATGTTGGTTTCGAAATAACAGATAACATAAGCATATTGAGCTATTTTCTGACTAACAAGTGTAGAAAAATAACATATAGAAAAGCAGCTGTAAAACAGAAAGAAGCAAATTAGTATCCTATGCAAGCATCTATAAATTACAATCCCTCAAAGGTGTATTTCAGGTGCATCAAAGATACTTAAATACCAATAGTCAGTGACAGTAGCTAGAAGGAATCAGGACAACTCGCCCCAAAGACAACTCGCCCCAAGACAACTCGCCCCACAAAAATCTCGCCCCAAGACAACTCGCCCCACTTTCAGAAGACAACTCGCCCCACATTCTCAGACACTCACCTTACTTGAATATCTACGTTCTTGTCCCAGATCCAGAACAGATGTCGCCCCAATTTTGTATACTTCGTCCTGAAATTAAACTTGGACACTGGGAAGTCGACCTGTCACTTGAGCCTATGGATAGGCTTATTTCTATACAGAGAGCTATGCTGAGTAGTTCAAGTTGTTCCGTCATAGGGAACAGTAGATGTCTCCAGCCGTTCATTGTTTGAAAATGACTTGATCGTGTTTATGTTGATAATTACACTGTTATTTGAAGCGTAATTGTTATCAAACTGTGGCTGTGAGGTATGCTACAAATATTCATTAATGCTTATTAGTATTTGTTGTCCTCTTAAGCGCCTAACGGGACAGGGTTTTAACATATTTACGAGGTAGGGCAAGTTGTCTTTGAGGCGAGTTGTCTCAGAATGTGGGGCGAGTTGTCACCTGAAGGTGGGGCGAGTTGTCTTGGGGCGAGATTTTTGTGAGGCGAGTTGTCTTGGGGCGAGTTGTCTTTGGGAGAAGCTCAATTCTGGGTATATACTTTGAATGATGTATATACTTAGTCCCAGATCAACATATAAACTGATAAAGAAAACATGCAAAAATTCAAGATTCTAAATATTTCCTGTTTAGTGGGGAATGCAAGTTAAAATTTTCCATGTGATTCACTTAGCACTGTTGAAATTATGAGTAAAATTAACGTTGGATCTGTAATAAAAATTTGGAAACTTGAAAAATGTCATCTGCAAGAATAGTTTGATGTAGGTCTGCGCTGTTTGTTCAGACCAGTCTATTCAAATACAGTGTATTTACATTAAATTGTTTGCACTGCAGGTTGTGTATAAACTGAAGAAGAAATGTGGAGACCTCTCAGAAGAGGACCTTGGCAAGGTTTCTGTCCAGCTCCTCAACTGCCAGTCGTCAGTAGAAGAGAGACCAACTTTCCCTTGTACAGATCAAATGGTAAATATCAAGATAAT
The DNA here is from genome assembly GCA_963989385.1 of Ctena decussata. NCBI lineage: Eukaryota > Metazoa > Mollusca > Bivalvia > Lucinida > Lucinidae > Ctena > Ctena decussata. The sequence goes on along the minus strand of OZ022510.1, from coordinate 10,791,004 downwards.
ACCTTATCCGAGAATACAACTGTTTATTAATTATTTACGATTATATCTTTTCTGAACCCTGGCATATCACCCTGATTTGTAGTGATGTAACGGCAAGATGATGGCATATCTCAATTATGTCATTGAGAACAAGCTAAAATTACCATATTCATTTGGCTATGAGATAGAGGTATTTCCTTACAAACCAGTCCCAAAAATCTAGATCTATCTTTATACACCACAATAAAAAAAAATCATCTAAATTTTAGGGAATATTTTGGATTGAAAACCCATCCTGTAGCTGAATTACACAAGACTGATTTACATAATTGCAGTAATTTTTGGAGGGTAAACTCTCATCTTATAAATGATTTAAGATGGTGTCCTTTTGTCCTCTCTAAAGACTGTATATGGATCTCTATAACACATGCAAATATTTATAGTCAGTTCGGTATGCTTGTGTCTTTTGTAAATGTTGGAAAAGTTTATACATCAAGATTTGACAAAAGCAATTAGGCAGCCAGTGTTAACCCTGACCAGACTGTTTGCATTTCACCAAGTGTTTCCTGTGGAAAAATCTGAAAAAAAGGAAATACCTGTGTTTTGGAGGGATGAGGTGTTTGAAAAATTTGTGGTTTTCTGATCAATCAAGATGATTAATCAGTGGTCACTTTTTACCATGTGAGTCGATGATTAGTTCTTTTCATAGTTGATTACTCAGTTTATATTTATAGCATAGCATCTGTTGCAGTATTTTGTACCTAGGTTTGTTTTATTTAGTCAGTTGCTTCATTATATTTTGAACAGCAAATATCAACAGCAGAACATAGGTAAGGGGGTTATAGGAAGCTGCAGTTTTAATGAGTTTTAATGAGTTCAGCCATTGGTACAGTACAGCCGTCGACATCTTACTATCAATCGCGCCTCGCCGCGTCTCTCCACGACAAATTCGCGCCGAGAAGCGTGGGAAAATCGAGGGCGCGTCGTGGGTTTAGCGTGGCGAGGAGTGGCGCGGAGAGGGCGTGACGCGGCGCGGCGCGGCGTGGAGCGGTAGATGCCGCGTGATCCTCTACCCGACTGGTAGTGGATCGCGGGAAACCGCGTTAATAGGCGCGAAAAAGATTAACGACTACTTTACACAGAAGCTACAAACTGCAATGCCATTACACAATTCAACAGGTTTGTGTATTGTGTACAGCTGTCAGAATAAGATTCATGTTTCTATTATTCAGTCTTTTTCGTTAATTATTCGGTACCAAAATATTGCAGTTTTTTGTATGTTTACCTTTTTTAATCGGATACTATATGGAAAACCCCTTATGTTAATTGTTTTTTTTTTTTTAAACACGTCCGAGAACTGTATGCACACTGGCCAGGGGTATCATTTTTCACGACGCTATTCCGTCGCAGTACATGTACATGTACCATTCAGAACTTATACTTTGATACCTGGTACTGGATAGACGAATTAAATAGTCCTATAACATATTTTCAGGCCAGGCTGTGCACACAGTTGTGCAGGACTCTTATCACAATGCGCTCTGTAAACCCGAGCAGTGTACATGTAGGTGGGAACTCGGGGTCAGTTTCCTGATCAGACTGCGCACACAGTTTACGGTGTTCAAATATCAACTGGTTATTAAGCAGACGATCTGCATATCTTCGTAATCAGACCGGACCATCGTTTTCTGGTATCAACTTCTACTTTAGACATTTAAACCTGTTTTTCTCTCTCTCTTTCGCACGCGCAGGCCCTTTCCAGACTGCGCAGACGTTTGCCGGTATCAAGTTCAAGGCTTTTCGCTAACACCCTAAACTGCCATTTGCGCAGCTGATATATGCTTGTCTTATTAAGACTGCCCGATAAGACTGCGCAGACGTATTCCGGTAGCAAGAGCTACGCCAGCATGTACACAGCTTTAAATCGACGTTGATTCAACGTCATGTGTTTATGCCAAGCGCATTCACTTAGCCTCTAATTTCTCTGTTGTGATTAAACCAGCTTTTATTTTTTTCGGCACTCGGACGATCTCGATCCGGCAGACTTGGCAGACTGTCCCGCAGACTGACTTAGAGTCTTCTTGTTCACACATTACGATTTAACATTCAGTGTCAGCTTCAGAACCCCCTCTCTCTTTCTCCCCCATTTACCCTTGAAAAGAAACTTGGAATCTCTTTCATACTCTCCAGACTGCGGAAATCTGCACGTGCTAGATACACAACAGGTAAATGCGCACGATATAAACGCACAGAAGTAAACAAATGGAAACGATTCTACATCATGTACAAAGTGAAGATTCGGGTCGGTCCGTGCAGGCAGCTGACTGCTTTGAGTATTTATGGTCGGCCAGCACAAAAATCGTCTTATCGTCGGACCCTTTTTGACATCCTGAGCCTCCTACTGTAGTAGAAATCAGGACAAGCCAGATCAGCATATATATATACATGTATACGTCAATCATTATGATTTTTTTTCATCAACTATTAAATGTGGCGTGCCTTTAGTTGATCCGGACCTTTGCTAATTTATGGGTTTTTAAAAGTGCACCGAGATGGACTAAGACAAACACGCACGAACACGCACACTATTGTCGCCAAGTGTTTTGCTACACAAAGTATCTGACTCGCACGTAATTACTCTAAATACTGGGGTAAAAGAGTCTAAGCGAAGAGCGTAGATCCTGATCACACTGCGCCTTAGGTAAGGTGTCATCCCATTTAATCATAAGTGTTCTTCAAGTTAGGACCCATAGAGTAACTGGTTAAATTGTCACAGTATTTAAAATGATTACGGTATATAGTACACGGTATAAAAAGAGCTGCCCAGATACAGATTATCATGCGCACATACACAAACCCTTTTTTAGTCTTGCTAAATATAAATTCTTCAAGATTTTGTAATTGGCACTTTGGTACGTATAATTCTTTTTTGCAGTAAAAGAACAGTGTGTTTGTCGTCTTTTCTTTTTTTCTTACTGCAATTTCTCGCTACTGATGCCTCTTACCAGACCAGCGCTCAGCTCCAGACACATACATGTAGGAGTTAGTACATGGGAACTGCAATGAAACTTGCGGTGTAGGTTGGTTGTTATTCTATGGACGAAGTGTGAATGCCAAAACCAGACTGCGCATGAGCGCAATCTACTCAGGGCATGCGCAGTTGTACCCATACCTCGAATTAATCATTATCTGAAAAAGGCATCGTATTACATCTGCGAACCGCAAAGCCTTAGACCAGTCTGCGCACCTAAATAATAATGATTTTGCAAAGTAAGCCTTTTGGTTTATATTCTCTTGACAAACTGTGAATGCTCCAACTAGACTGCACATGAGCGCAATCTACCCTAGGCCCATACGTCGAAAAAAACGGGACAGTGTTCTACATCTGCGAACCACATAATGTTTGTAAATGCACATGGTATGATAATTGAGCGGCCGCGACACGAGAAAACCAACAAAGTGGTTGTGGGCACAGCGCAGACTCAGATCAGCCTGGGGACCCGCCCAGTCCGATAAGAGTCTTCGCAGTGATCTTAAAGGGTAGCCAAAGGTCTCAGGTACCTCCACGCGGGCAGCGAAGACTGATCAGACTAGGCGGATGCCCAGGCTGGTCTGAGTCTGCGCTGGGCACACAACCACATTGTTGGTTTTCTCGTGTCGCGGCTCATATGTATGTTCGCTGATCGGATGTGTTTTAACGTCCATTTGAAACGCGGGCTGATTTATATTACCGCACATGCGAGTAAGGTCGTAAACTCGAAGCATAAATTGAATTGGGAGCTGCGCATGGTCAAATAAGGACTCGTGGCAATTATGCCAGTGGTCTGTCTTAATGCTCCTGCAAACTTTGAATGCATATACCATGCATGTGCATAGGCTGGTTGGTGCTCTGCGTTTGACAGATTTTGTCAGGACGTTTTTCATGTCGTTCCGACAATTTCTTTTTGCAACCCCGGTTTCTCATCTCCCGTTCATGCATCGTTATCAAAAACTTAAAAATAAAAAAAAAATAAAAAAAAAAATAAAAAAAAAAGAAAGACAGGAAGAAAGAAAGTACACAATACCGCACGGGTTTAATCGCGCATGCACATTTCCACTAAATAGGGAAAGTAGACTCAGTTCAACCTGCGCACCCCACATTCTCATAAACTCGATCGTTTTCGGTTATGTAAATATGTACAGACTCCTCGGGATCAACAAACAATGCAGATACAGAGGGCGCTGATCAGATTACACAGTGTAGGCTGATCTGGGTCTTCGCTGTTTGCACCCAGTTCAAAGCACCTTTTCCGACTGCACGGCGCAAAATACCGGAAAACAAATACTAAGAGTCGCACGTGCGTTAACGCGCGTGCGTTAATGCACGTGCAGATTCCCGCCAAAATAACCACCATTTAGTAGTAATACAGCTGCGGCGGGGCCAAAGTCCTAAAGCAGAGATTTTTTGAGAGAGTTCTTAGTCTTGGAAGTTATAATAGTGGAGATAAGTAGAAAAAAAAACGTTGTCCCAAACTTGTGTTTGAAATTATAGAAATTCACTTTCTAAGGGTGCCTAGGCCCTATTTACTTTTATTTGCAAAAACTGCCAAAACTTCATAAAGCTTGCATCATTTAAATTGAATGAAATAAGTTAAATGAAAAACAGAGCTTTTATCATTTTACGGAGAATGGTAACACATCGATCTTCTACAGAAGCACGAAGTTTCTCGCATCCCATCCCGCGTGAGTATTACCGCAAATATCATGCATGAAGCTTGAAACCTTCGCGCGAAACACTCCCAAAACACTTGCAAAAGTCTCAAGAAACTAGCGCTGAAAAGATGAAAATTTCGGCGTGATGCGAGATCTATCGAACTTTCGCGGCGGGTGTATTTTGTTTTAATATTTTTTATACATCTACATCATCGGGTAAAACGGGTCAGAGTAAATACCACTAAGAACTACTAAGAGGCACTAAGAACTACTAAGAACTACTAAGAGGCACTAAGAACTACTAAGAACTACTAAGAGGCACTAAGAACTACTAAGAGGCACTAAGAACTACTAAGAAGCACTAAGAACTACTAAGAACTACTAAGAAGCACTAAGAACTACTAAGAAGCACTAAGAGGCACTAAGCACTACCAAGAAACACGAAGAGGCACTAAAAAGCAAAAAAATAGACTCGTGTGAATTTCTAGAATATGGGCCTTAGTTAACTAAGTATGAAAGTATTTTTAGACACTTTTGAGAATGCTTTGTAATAATCGTTTTTCTTCAAAGCAGTGTCAGAAAATGTGCAAAAAAGTAACACAGCATCTGCCTTGTCTTAAATAACAATGTGTGTGGCGCAAGGTTCAGCGCAATTCAATTGATTGATTGATGGATTTGATGCTTACCGTCCGCGGTAAACAACTATGGTCATGTCGGGACGGTCAGTTACCCTAACCACACTATTCCTGGGCAGGCTTAGACCTTCTAAGCGGTTAACCAGTACTAAGTGCACATACTTTCGCCAGTAACTGACAACTGCCCTTCTTGAATCAGCGGAAGGAGAAACGAAAGTATGTGGCCAGACCGGATTTCGAACCCAGGACCTCTGACTTATGAGTCAGGTGCCCTACCGATTGCGCTACGCGGCCCGGCAGCGCAGTTCAAACAGACCCTCCTGATTCTCTCACTCGGGGCTTGGGACCCGACAATGGCACAGTAATCTGTTTTTTTTCTGTTTTTTTTTTTTTTTTTTTTTTTTTCTTTTCTTTCTTCTTCTTGTTAAATATTTCTTTTGTTTAAATTTTTTTTTGTCTTTTTTTTCCTTCTATTGAATTGATATTTTCTTTTCTTTTCTTTCTTTTTTTCAGATTGTTTCAAATACAACATGATTACATTCTTATTGTGATATAACAAATTTTCTACATAATACTGCTTAAAACAGCTTTTGCATTTCTACTCAGAACACAAATTGTGCGAACTCCTTAAAATTGCCTCATCGGCGGAGGCAGTTTAAATTAGTACCCACAACCAGGACCCATCATACATTTTGAGCAGAAATAAGAAATAACAAAAAGACGTATAGCCATGCAAGTTCGTACTTTCCTTGTATATACATTTAAGAAAAAAAAAAGATACCCAATTCCATTTAATTATTATGTCTATATCAAAACTGTCACTGGACGTTAGGTGCAAGAGACAATGGAAGTTTGAAAACTTACTTAATCAGCGGTTAGTTGAAGTACATGTAAAAGCTAGATAATGCATTTGAAATTTTGCAATCGGCATAAGACTTAAGATTTGTGTCTCGTCACGCAGTTTATTCTGTATTCTGTAAATTAAGAAAAGATGTTCAGAATTTCATCACCATATACATTCTGTAAATGTGGTAAAAGAATTGGCGCCTGTACAGTAAAACTATTGAACAGTACGGTAAATTCTAAACACTGAAAATTGCCGTCTTGCTTTATTTCGCCAATACTTTCCTTTTCAATTTCGCGTTTAATTTTCAATTGCAAAATATTAAATGCGCCATCAGTTAAGACACAGTGTTTATCTAACAGTCATTTTCCGTATGAAAAAAAAGTTGCTGTGTCAACTTTTAGGGTTTAGGCCATGTTTTAAAACAGTTTCAGGGCATGTTTGAAAACAGATTTCGTAATGACTTCGCAATGACACTGACTCGGCGCGATGACGTTGCATCGACGTCATTTCGACGTCATGTGTCCGCTTGATAGCATTTTCTAATAACACCACAGGGTATAATCGATTCCGCCCTGCAGAGACTGTACATCATATCTGGCTTCCGCCGAGACTGTCCGCGAACTCTTGCTTCCTGCCGAGACTTCTGTACATGATAAATGGCTTCCTGCAGAGACTGTCCGCGTGATTCTGCTTCCTGCCGAGCCTCTCGGCAGGAAGCAGAGTCACGCGGACAGTCTCGGCAGGAAGCCATTTCTCGAGGACAGTAGTCCCTGCAGGAAGCAAGAGTTCGCGGACAGTCTCGGCGAAAGCCAGATATGACGGACAGTCTCTGCAGGAAGCGAAAATTGGCGGAATCGATTATACCCTGTGAACATTGACTATTTTCACATGTCTGATTTAATATAAGTCTTACTCTACGTTCTTTAATTTATGATGAAATCGTCCCTTTTTAGGTGTTTTAGTTTTTGTCGATCTAACACGAGTTTTCTGGTGTGGTTTCTTGGCTACATTCTGTGTGCACCGCACACTGTACTGTCTATCACTGGACGTCACTGTCTCGGGTTTTCTTTCCCTGGTCAGTACCTGCAGGAACTTTTTATAGTATGCTTGCTTTTCGTCACTGGACTTTGCGTGCCATACGGCGACAGCAAGTTTATATCTTCCAAAACGTGGAAGTAAACTAAAGTTGCCCGTGCCGTAAAGAGCGCGGCGTATGTCAAGCATCTGCACACGTACAACATTGTACAGTTGTTCAACTAGGTCGTCAGTTTTTTTGGGTATCCATTTGATTGCGTGTTTCAGCCTGTGATTCATTGATTTAGTATTGTTGTTAGTCCACAGTTTGTCCGTTTGACTGATACAGTGATCAGATATTTTCACTTCCACATACTTGGTATAATATTCTAAAAAGTCTTGATGATCTGCTCTCAACTTCTCCTTCATCGCTTCACTTCTTTCTGTGAAATTGGCACTGTCGTTGGCATGTGCGACTCCAGTGGGTCCAAAGATTTCTCTAATGATCGAATTTCGTTCGCCGGTTGTCTTTGGAATTTTGTCCGTGAGCTGTCTGATTATATTGTCTTTTATGTGTTTGGTGCACAATTTCCGTGAAGCGTTCGGGAAAGTCATGTCTATCGCATTTGTTAGCGCCTTTTCATCATCAGTCCCAATCAGTAGTTCGAAATTGTGTATGCTAATATCCAATTTGGCTTTTAAGTGAGAAAAGAAACGAGAGTATGAATAAGTTTTTCCATCCCAATGTAGCATTATAGGGCCCATGATGATTGGAGGTTCACCCGACTCCGTTCTGACGACTTTATGGCTTTTGTACACTACTGTAGTGACATAGCATAGTCCCAGATTGAAAGTTCTGTCAACGCCGAGCACACCTGCATTGGACATGACAAAAGATCGTAAATCATGCATCTGTTCTTCTGTGTAGCAGATGATTATTGGCTTTGGAGTGTCCCTGTCATGGATGATCTCAGCTACATAGGGATGTCCCGAGTTAAACATTCTGAGAACTTCTAGGATCTCATCTGCCTCATTTCTTGACGGTTTCTTTTTATCGTCATCTCTGTTTTTCCGGAAATTGCGACACTGCTGAAGGTTTCGTGGAAAGTCCATGGAATTGTCAAATTCTGTGAGTTTTTCATAAGTTTCAGCGGGCGTAGCGTGTTTCACAGACTCTTTTATCTTTTGAATGGTTTCCGGTTTTGTTCGCATATATGGTTCGGTATTCACCTTTGAATTACCGTGTGGCGGTGCAAGTGTTTCTTCGAGATTCCCCTGATACTCAACGACAGTTAAAAACTTCCTATTGGACAAATTTGCTGGCAAGTCGCTGAACCAACTCACGCGCTTCTGATATGTTTGGTCCCGTTTAAGCCGGGTATAATATCTGTGTAAAGTAATCACAGAATCTTTTGAGGGCTGAGGTTGAAGTGGAACTAGCATTTTTTCCCCCTTCCATTGTTTTTTCTGTGCAGTAAGTACCATCATTATCTTCCACAACAAACAGGAGAACAGCCTGGTCCTCGCCGCCATTGTTCAACACAAATTTGCTTTTGCACGTCCTGGATTTTTTGCCTTCCCAAGAGCCGAGGTCATCGGTAATGATTTGCCCTCTTTCCCTCACCTTTCAGAATGCAGCACACATTTTCCTTTAAGGTTCATATCAATATTTGCACCATTACATTCTTCGTTCATCTTGGAAAATTAAAGCACATGAAAGTGGTGCTTTGTGGTTGATACATAAAATTAGGCCCGGATCCAGATCACCACGTACCGGTGGGGCTGTGGATAACTGGTGGAGCTGGGATGTGCCAAGATGTGTGTGTGTGTGTGTGTGTGTGTGTGTGTGTGTGTGTGTGAGGGCGGGCGGGCGGGCGGGGGAGTTGAAAATATGTGACATAGTTAGGGGTTAATTTGATGAGAATTTTTGATAATGTCTTTTTTGCCTTGAACTACATGTTGTGATATCTCCGTAGAATCGCCTTGCCGTGGCAATTCTAATGAGATGTCACAACATATATTTTAATCTGAACAGACCGAGGCGGAAGGCTGAAGCCCCAACCCCCACCCCCGGATCCGGGGCTATAAAATTATTTAAACATAAAAAGTCAACTATGTCCCCGAAAGTCGACAGACTTCTCGGTTATGATGTTCTCTGCAGTTTCATAATATACTAAATAAATAAAAAGTGACATGCTGACAAAGAAGTCTTTTTATTGCAGCGGAAAAATCTAAAGAAATGTGGTATCGGTAGACAAGCGCTATATTACAAAGCGATGTACCTGTATGTATGTTAATACTACCAGGCTATCTATAATACTAAATAAACGAAGTAACGCATAAACTGCAAAATTGGTGGCATTTTCAAGCGTAATTTCTATACTGGTTCTTTCGCATATTGCTATCATTGATAATTTCGGTTAGCGTGTGTTTTAGTTTCACGTAGATTTAAAGAATTTGGGAATTAAATTCGTCTTTCATTTTAAATCCTCCCAAGTATTTTTCTAGAAAGTTCGACTATTGGGTCGAATTGTTTTTGTCAACAATGGGTGCGTTCGAGTGAAATTATCGTGTACTCGAATACACGCGGTCCTACTAAAGACAGAAAAGGACTTACCCCACCGAAAAGAACTTTCGGGCACCGAAAAGGACTTTTATTTGCCGTTAAATGCCATATAAAACATATGTTTTAGAAATTTTAATATCATCATTTATATAAATCAGCTCTTTGATAATAATTTTGTGAATTTTGTAATTTTGTAGTACCGTCAACCTAAAATTTCACAAAAATATTACAGCACCGAAAAGGACTCACCTTCTTGCCAGGTACCAAAGTACATGTATAATCTTTTCTAAAGCTCTAGCTTATACTCTGTCTTACAACCTGGGCTTGGTTGTTCAAATCAAGGATGTTGTTTATTAACAAAGTTTATGCCACAAACGCCAACTCTGATGCCGTGATGCCTAAAAAGCAATACCCTATGCCTCATTTACTGCTAACTGCAACAGAAACTTTGTAGGCAAACTTTAAAATTTATTGACACCAGTTGGAATGTTGATGCCATGGCAATTAAATATTTCTTTGTCTTATATATTTCCCTGCCCCTGAAGCTGTGATTTTTAATTTCTTTTCAATCTGTTTATTATACCGGGCATTCCATTTGTAATAGTTCTTTATATTACACTAATACCAATACAATACTATCTGGCTTGGCTCCCATAATGTACAATTTACTCTGAATGATAGGAAAAAGCGTTTGTCCCTTCAGTTTATAGCATTGTCTATTACAATGTACTCCTCATATGCAGTCATAAAGGAACTGCGTTTATAATGTCCACCATACCGAAAAGGACATCGAATTTCGGGCACCGAAAAGGGCAAATTTTACTTATTTTTTTTTTTTTTTTTTGGAAAATTATGTGTAGAAATAAAATATTTAACCCTGTATATTTTTTAAACGTTTTTATAGCATAAAATGGCATTTAAAAAGTCATTTTCGGTGCCCGAAAGTTCTTTTCGGTCCTTTTCCGTGGCAAAAGTCCTTTTCTGTCTTTAGTAGGACCCGAATACACGTTTTAAATTAATCCGGTCGTTTCGGTTCTGCGTCGGCGCGCTGCTTAGCAAGTCCAAATTTAGCAGGTTCTAATGCAAAAATCCGACCCATGAACGTACGTCATTCCCCATAAATAACGATTTATTTTTGTATTTTTGCTCATATGTCCAAACGGATGAAGAACTAAATGGTCATAGTCCCGACGGCCCTGGCTCGAAACGACCCATTTTCTTCCAGAACGATAGTCAATACGAGTAGCCAATCGAACTCGCCCCTCGACGCACATAATGGTCTTTCGAAAAGTTGGACGGACACACGGCGCCAAGTGTGTGCGGCTATGGTTACGTACCGCTGAGCCACTTGGGGAACGTCGTTAGGAGAATTCAAACTGAACTGAACTTTCGAAAAGACAAAAATTAAAAATGTCTAAGGTTAACACAGAAAGGGCATTTTTCCAGCGGAGCAGACAAATCAATTTCAATGATTCAACGAAGCTAAATAAGCCTTTAGTCTTCAGAGGGCTTGAATATTTTCCCCAAAACGTTCCAGGGCCCAATTTTTCCAGAAAAAATACCCAGGACAGGTCACATAACCAAGATGGCAAACATTTATTATGGTAAAAAAATTCAAAAATCTTCTCCCCCAGAACCACGCCGGGCCGCGTAGCGCAATCAGTAGGGCACCTGACTCATAAGTCAGAGGTCCTGGGTTCGAAACCCGGTCTGGCCACATACTTTCGTTTCTCCTTCCGCTGATTCAAGAAGGGCAGTTGTCAGTTACTGGCGAAAGTATGTGCACTTAGTACTGGTTAACCGCTTAGGAGGTCTAAGCCTGCCCAGGAATAGTGTGGTTAGGTTAACTGACCGTCCCGACATGACCTTAGCTGTTTACCGTGGACGTTAAGCATCAAATCAACCAATTCTCCCCCAGAACCACGATCCTATGATCTTGAAACTTAGCATGTCGCATCAAGGACTCAAAAGCTCAACAAAATTTATATAAATGATGCCCCTTGGATGACCTTGATCTGTTTTACGGCAAGGTCAACTTTTGAGTCACTTAGGTTTTTCTATAGGAAAAAGTGAAAAAGTTGATTTTTTTTAGAAACAGTGCAGTCTGCTACCTGAAAGTTTGTAGATGCAGACAACTAATTAGGTAAATGAAGCTTTAGTGAGTATTCATGGTAAAGGTCATATCTTCACCTGGGCCTAAGGCCATTTACATTGAATTTTTTTTTTATATAAACTTGACCATCATGAAATATTTCCGCGCTTGCGCGGGCTCTTTTCTAGTAATATGCTAATTTATTGTCAAGTGCTGATGTTGCTTGTGGCGCCTATTAAGATAAGGGCTATCAAAGTTATGGTCATGCTGGTTTATAAACTATTTATAATATTCCCTAATGTGCTAAATCTTGATAAGCCACGTTAATATTTCTTGCACAATCGATTTACCCATTCGGACAGAGCAAAAGTGGACATTTGCTGTGAAGACAGAATTTACATGTGTGGATGAACACACACTTTAAAGTTAGTTGACACCTGTTAATATTACATGGCGCGTTATTTCTGTGTATTATAATTAATAGTATTATTAAAAGTCAAAGTTTCAACCATATGCAATCAGAAAAAGAAGTTTTAAAGGGAAAATGGAAGCTCTATTAGATAGAAAGTGCTGACCAAATTATACGAAATTACAATTATAGCATTAACTCATCGCATTATTTTGAACAGCTTCTCTTATAAACATCTAATGAATTGCATAATTCCAGTATCAGTTTTATGCACATTTACGTAAAACTTGGACGGGTCTGTATAATTACAAAGATTCGTGCTACCGATTATCCTTATTAACGGCACCTGTCCGGAAATAAGCAAAACTGTCGACTTGAGAAATGTCCTTATCTATCATTTTATCTTTTTTACAGTTTTATGAAATGAAAAAAAAAAAAAAAAAAAAAAAAAACTTCAAGCGCCGTTTGGTTTTATTTTTATTTCATTTTGTTATTTTTTATCCTATGTTCGTAACTATGTTTCCCAGTAGGCTTAACGTGCCCTCTTCAATTCGAAGTACAGAATTTTCATAACGCCCTTGTTGTTAGCTTTTTTAAAACTTAAAGTGCTGCAGTTCGAATATCATAACAGTATCAAATATAGGTATCAAAGAAGCGTAAATTACCCGACGATATTATATGACACCTTCACTGACCGATTCATAAAATCAGTGAAAAAGTTAAATGCAAAAAATGATAACACCTACCTCTTGACTGATGATGTTGCTGTGTTGTTGTACCATTTAATTTTCCAAAACGATGAACAGTTGTTTTATACACACTGCCGCTGGGTTTATTGTCACTGCGGTAAGTGTCAAAAGAGTGGCAATACCCGTACACATACGGACAGTGACATAAGTCACCAACAATTTCAGTCGCCAATATACAGAAAAATGTCATATTTCATAAAGTAACTGAGTTGAACTACAAAAAACGCATGTTTATTGTCAAAAAGGAAAGATTCATTCTTTTGCGTGTCAAACTTAAAAAGTCTTTATTTATTATTTCTGATCACAGTTTTCGTATTCTGCTTTTTTTTAAAGATTCATTTTCCTACTCCTTTACAGATGATTCTCTCCCCGCACCCCTCCCCCTCCTTCTCTCCCAAAAATGATTAATAATAATGATTTAATAATCACATGGACACATCTGTATGCACATTCTCGACAAGAAACGCAACTAATTTTCTTTTCAAGAATCGCTCATAAAAATACTTTTCGTTTATTTTGTTCATCAAAAAGTGTAGTTCTATGCTTCTGAGTGACTCATAGCGCCTCTTAGTGTTTTTAGCCGTTCTTAGTGCCTCTTAGTAGTTCTTAGTGCCTCTTAGTAGTTCTTAGTGCCTCTTAGTAGTTCTTAGTAGTTCTTAGTGCCTCTTAGTAGTTCTTAGTGGTATTTACTCTGACCGGGTAAAACTACACACACGACTTGTGTAAAAGTTGACTACATGTATGACTGCACACATTTCAAACATCGCTAGAGGCGTGGTCGCCAGTCGTCGCGGAGCAATCGCGCCGCGTCTAGATAGGCGCGAAATATTCCCACGCCGCTCCCACGCTGCGCGGCGCGGAGCGAAGCGGGCGTGGAGTGGCGCGGCGAGGCGTGGAAATAGCGCGGGAATATCGAGGGAACAGCGTGGGATTTAATCTTTTTCACGATCCACTACACGTCACGACGCGTAGCGATTGATAGTAAGATGTCGACGGCTGTATATGCTGAATTATATTCATTACGATTGCTCATTTGTCATTTTCATTTGCTGATGAGTGTTCACAAAAATCAAACCTGATTCTGACATGTATTTGAAATTTTAGAATAGCTAATAATCATCTTGTTACATTTTTTTCTTCACAGACAATAGCTGAATGTACTAAAGATATGGACAGCACCACCTGGAACAGTTATCAGATCATCAGTAACCGTGCCCGGGCTCTCTGCTATGCCACACAGCAACAACAGTTCCGACGGCTCACTGAGCATACTGTGAACCAGTTGGTGTCTACGGCACATGGTCAGTTAGAGTACATGAAAGAACTACAGGTAGGTGTTAGCATCATGTATCAGAGCTACAGATAAGAGGGGGTATTGAGGATAGTTTGAAGATAATTTTTCTTATTTCTCTACGAAAACATATGTTGTGACCCCTCATTAGAACCGTCTCGATGAGACGGTTCTAATGATGGGTCACAAAATATGATTTTATGGAGAAACATGGATAGCTATCCCTGAATTACCTTTGTTACCCCTTCTTATTTGGAGCACTGTGTATGTTATAGTTATACCATAGTTTGTCCGCCTATACAAGGAGATAATCCTCGAGCTTTAGCGAGTGGATTATCTCCCGCACAGGCAGACAAACCATGGTCTAACTATCTTATACCACCCTTACCAGTGTAGACCTTTCTCACTGCGAAATATTTCGTACTAAGGTTGGCATTTTCTGGTAAGGGTGGTATAATATTTTGTTACTCAGTTACTGCATAATTATTTGGATTTGGAACAAATTCTTTTCTTTAATTAAGAGTTGATCCCTATTGAAAAGGGAATGGTAGAGCCACTTTCTCTGAACGGATACCCATTCCTGTGCTTTCATAAAATTCATGTCTGAATCATGCCTGGCCCCCAAGGTTATAAAACTTTTTTGTGCTCAACTCAGCTGAGCATGAAATTTTCTCTGCTGATAAATATGAAAATGCCAACTAATTTTCTCTGCTGATAAATATGAAAATGCCAACTAATGTTGGCATTCTCGTATTCATAAGCAGAGAAACTTTCATACTCAGCTAAACTGAGCATGAAAACAACTACTTCTCAGTAATTTGCTATTTATTTTAAGCAGGTAAAATTTCATGCTCAGCTGAGTTGAGCAGGAAAAAAGTTTTATAGCCTCAGGGCGTAGGCTCTGTTTCTGTCTTGTCTGCGACTGAGTAGCAGAAATATAAGTATTGATATTACTTTTGTATTGGTATCAAGTTTTGTCAAGTTTTCTTGCACACTCTGTTTTTTAACAATGTACAGACAGGTGAGGCATAGCATTCCTCAGATTTCATGTTGTGTTATTTAAGGAAAGAACGTTATTTGTTGAACGTTAACTGAAGTATAAACTACATCAGGTCACAAGCAAAGTAAGTGAACCACGAAGGGGTTTACATAAACTTTGCTTGTGACCAGATGTAGTTTATACTTCAGTAATCGTTAAAAATATAACGTTTATTCTTTATATTCATATTATTAAATGATGTTTTTCATCAATAAAAAGATAAACAAAAATTAGAAATACACATATAAGAATGGTTTTAGAAATGTTACCGGCTGAATTTTGCTATAGTTTGGAACAGCTGCATTGTCACTGCCTACCTGTAAAATCCACCTCCTGCTGCAGATTTCACGTGCAAGTAGGTGTAGCGAGCTGTCTCTCAATGTTTGCTAGCCATTTAAGTACATGGCATGTTGTAGAGTCCACATGCTAGCTAGTGAAGTGGGCTGTCACTCAAAACCACATGGCACAATGTAATTATTGACTTGTAAACGACATTGACTCCTGTATCACTTAAATGTGTTTACAGAAGCTTTGCACTGAAAATGTAATTATTATAGGAAGGACAAGAGCAGCTACATCACATCACCACAGACACTGTCAGAAAGCTGTATGAAAGCCAGAATGAACTGATAAGCCACCAGCAGACAATCCGGCTCTCACAGGATGACGTCATCAATAACATTCACGCCAGTATGGAGGAACTGACAAAAGAGAAAGCCATGATAGCCACAGGAAATTCAGAGCTGGCTAAACTCACACAGAATATCAGAGAAAAATTAGGTATGGGTTGAGTTATTCTGTAGTATGTTCATATGCTGATTACCCGCTCTCTTTAAAATGTTAAAAGGAGCGGCCATAATGCAGTGGTTAAGGCACAAGACTACCAATCCAGGGGTCGCAAATTCAATCACCAGCTTCTCCAGTCTTTTGGATGATACTTCAAATTGAGGCCCTGTCTCTTATGACCTATATGTTGGTGGAAAGTTAAACCCGAGTTCACTCACTCACTCACTGACTCACTCACTCACTCACTCACTCAAAATGTTACAGCTTTTCCTGAATTTATTTATACATGTACATACAATGTATCTATAAAAGAATTTTTTTGGCTCACATGTCTTGCATACATGTACAAAATTTGTTTATTTGAGTTGGTTTTATAGCCCTTATTCTGTGAAAGATTTTATTTCATGGAATTGTTTTTACATTGTATACTATTTGTAATGCCTGGTCTGGGGTTCATCTATTGACTGTATTGAAATGAATCATGCTGTATAATTCCACCAGTAAAACAAATATTTTGACATGTTTTAGGGCCACTCATGTTGTAACCAAGTCTATGTTGTAAACAGTAGTGATATAAAAGAAAGCACTGTACAGTCAACTCCTGATATCTCGAACATTGATATCTCAAAATATCTTCTTGTATCAAAGAATATGTTTCCTATTTTTATTTACATTTCAACTCCTGTTGTCTCAGATTGCTGATATCTCAAAGTAAATTTTCTGGTACCAGAAAATTTACTTTGAGATATTAGTAGTTTGGGCTGAAATTTGACTTCGAGATATCGATAGTTGACTGTATTTGAATGAGCTTGGATTTCAAGACAGTATGTTATTTCAGATGAAGCCACAGAACAGCTGAGGAAACAAGAGGACACCCAGTTGGAGAGCCACAGTAAAATACTCCAAGATCTCACCAACATACAGAATAAATCCCATGATGCTTTGAAGAAACTGGGTGAGTAGAAATACCAGTAATACCGTAATATGCATATATATTGAGACACCTGAAAAAATAAGTTTTCCATTTGGGACGAATGGAAAATTTATTATTTTAGGTGTCCCAATACCAAAGCATATTCGGGTAGTCTTTAAAGCCCAGTTGCTGTGACTCAAAATGCAGGTATGAAGGAGATGTTTTAAATGAGACATGTCTGCAAAAAAGACAGCTTAACATAATTGCTAAAAGTTTAGATTCAAACCAGTCAGTGAATTCATGTAGCTATGCATGTGCAGCCAAAATTCTTCCTCACATAGGAGGATTAAGATTGAGAAACTAACATAGCCTTATGACCTAAACATACCATCCTCATAGTAAACCTTGATTTTTCTTTTATACTTTGAATTATAGAGATTTCTCGGTGAAATCGAAACTGATAATCTCACTGTTTCGAACAGTGAAATTATCACTTTCGATTTCACTGTTTCAGAAATAGGATTTTGTAAAATCGCCTCAAGTTTTTTGTTGATTAATTGGCTAAATCTTATCTGGCTTGACAAAAAATGTGTGACGCATGTTTGCACGTCATTACGACGTTAATGACGTCACTTAAAGCGCCAAACGCAACATTGTTACTGCACTTGACGTCAGGCTGCCTAAGTCTCCTGTAGGCATTCTGTCTTGGCAAATTTTTGGAGATCTGTTTATCAAAATACTATTTCAAGCTATTTTTCAGTTGCAAACTATGTTTGCAACCAATAGCATACCCAATAAACACGCTGGAAGCATCAAAATTGACCCAAAACGTCTAGATAAAAAGTTGTGTTTCTGTCGTGATGGCTGACGCTCTCGAATAAACAGAATTATTGCGATTTTCGGGCATAAAAGAAATAGAAAATTTGACTTCTTCAGTGTAAGATGAATTTTTATTTCACTCATGAACACCAAAAGTGGTATTTTCACTCGTGGCTTCGCCACTCGTGAAAATACTACTTTTGGTGTTCGTTCGGTGAAATAAAAATCGATCTTACACTGAAAAAGTCAAATATCCTCTATATCTTATACAGTGATTTTTGAGTGAATACTTTAAATGAGTTCTCACATGTATGTTCTCAACTTTGATGCCACAATATAAAATGTACATCTACGATTTATTCCAAAATGAATTCAAGGTACATGTGTATTAAGCTACATATAATTGGCCTTCTAGAGATAGTATGCAGCTGGAATTTACTTCTAACTGGTAGAGAGTATGTAGTTATTGATGACAATCATGACATATACTCATAAATAATCACTAGATGTTAATTTGCCCATACACGTTAAAAATCTTAAACCTCCCTATTATAGATACATGTAAAACTTGTTTTCAGATGAGAGTTCAAAATATCTAATGAAGAACCACAAAGAGATGTTGTCACACTACAGTGTAATGTACGAGAATATGATGAAAATCAACTCTACAGTTTCACACCTTCTCAAGACAGTCAACTCTATGCAGGAACACTTGGATGAGAGAATTAACTGGTTCTCACACTTACTCAACCTAGCAGGTAATATTACTGCATTACCCAAAAAAGGTAAAAGAATGTGTTCTACCAAGCTGTAGATGAAGATCAGGCCTGGAGGTTATAAAACTTGAGTACATTCTCAAACTCAAAGTAAAGCACTCTGATTGGCTGCTTCTGAGCACATGCTCAGTGGCAGCCAATCAGTGTGCTTTATTTTGAGTTTGAGATTAACCTGGAGTTTTATAACCTCGAACCCAGGGCTGGGTTGTTCAAAACTGTGGACATTGTTAGTTGACGAAACATTATATTTTCAAACATATGGTGTGCATAAACACTAACATTTTTGCTGAAATAAAAGTGAGTAGCTTCTGCAAAAGCCATAGTCGGGAGCACTATCTACTTTACTACGTGGACACTTCAACCTTGTAGACTGCAGCAGGTCGATAACCAGGGCCCAGTAGTTCAAACATAACGACATTGTTGGTTCACGTTTCGTTAAAATTTCAAACGTTAATATCTTGTGTACGTCAACTTATATTTTTTGTTGAAAAGAATGTAAGAAGCTTTTGCAATTTCATTTTTTTTTTTGAGAAAATGTGAGAAGCTTTTGCATTGCATTGCTTTCGCATTTTCAACAAAAAAGATCAGTGTATTTGGTTGTAAAATCATATTACACTTTACGAGTTGACCTCTTAACGAGCTTGTTAGGCTTGAACAATAGGGCCCTATATTGTCTGTGTATTTGGTTATAAAGTCATAAAACAATTTGACCTCTTAGCACGCTCATTAGGCTAACAATACTTTGAACAACTGGGCCCTGTATTATAAACAAACTTTGCAACAACTCATTTTAATGCACTTACCAATATAACACATCTGAGTCAAGAGATTGTGATTGTGTATCCTGGGATATACTTACAGCATTCTGACATCATTAGGAAATGTCCCTTCTCATTGGTAGATGTCTGGATTTGCATTGCTGAAAGCACTTGCTGTGGATGCAAAGTTGTATACTTCGAAATATGAATATAAGAAAAGTTGCATTATAATGGGATAGCTGTATTGAAATTGTCATTTTGAGAAGAAATTTGTTGTTCTTTTGGCCGCAAATTAGGTTGTATGGCTCTGCTGATGTGTTGCCATAAAACAAATTTTGAGACCATAAAACCTAGCACTTCATTTCCCCCAGCAAACAGCTGTTCAAATCTGATAAATGAGCCACAACACAAGAAAACCAAAGTGGTTGTGCGCAAAGCTCAGACTCAGATCAGCCTGGGCATCTGCCCAGCCTGATTGAAGTTTTTGTTGTACTCTTTAAAAGGTAGCGAAGGGTCTCAACTAGCTTCCTGCGGACAACAAAGACTCTGATCAGACTGGGGGGATGCCCATGCTGATCTGAGTCTGCGCTGGGCGCACAACCACTTTATTGGTTTTTGTGTCACGGCTCACATATCAAATACATTTGCCTACTTCCATCATTTGGAAAGTTTATCTGCATATTGTGGCAGACTGAAACTGATGACGTACTCCCCACATGACAGTTTTGAGTACAGTTTTGCCCTAATTGAGTATCACTGCTCAGATTAAAAAGCACACGCCAGTATAAAGCATATATGCTTTTAAAAATTTAATGAATAAGCAGACATTATCGGTGTCTTACAGTGAGATGTACTAGATTTTTTCCTGTGAGATAAAAAGAAAATCTTTACATTTC
The DNA here is from genome assembly GCA_963989385.1 of Ctena decussata. NCBI lineage: Eukaryota > Metazoa > Mollusca > Bivalvia > Lucinida > Lucinidae > Ctena > Ctena decussata. The sequence continues at coordinate 10,770,743 of OZ022510.1, read as the reverse complement.
TTTTCCAGATGACAAGTTATCCCTGATCACATGTGGGGCCTGTCACCTTGGATATTTCCTCTTTGCTGCTCTTGCCGCCTCGTTCCTGGGAATTCCCTCATTTTCCCGTGTCACTTTGCTGCTGATTGTTACGATAAATGCTGTAATGGAGACTCAGTCTGGACATAGCCTGGATTTTGTCGCCATCTCTGTGTTTATGTTGATTATATGTACAGGTAAGTTGTTATAATGATGGTTGAAAGATAATTTTTACACGTAGGTTCTTTTATTTTTGAAAGATTATTCTAACATGAAGGTTCTTATATTATTGAGCCGGGCCGGGTAGCGCAATCGGTAGGGCACTTGACTTGTAAGTCAGAGGTCCTGGGTTCGAATCCCGGTCTTGCCACATACTTTCGTTTCTCCTTCCGCTGATTCAAGAAGGGCAGTTGTCAGTTACTGGCGAAAGTATGTGCACTTAGTACTGGTTAACCACTTAGGAGATCTAAGCCTGCCCAGGAATAGTGTGGTTAGGTTAACTGGCCGTCCCGACATGACCTTAGTTGTTTACCGTGGACGTTAAGCATCAAATCAACCAACCTTATATTATTGAAAGACTATTTGTCCTGTTAGGTTCTTTATTGAAAGTTTTTTATGGATGTTTGTTTTGTATTTCTTTTTAAGGTGATTAGATACAGCGCCAAGTTTTTCTGCCATTTATACTAAAGGGAACAGCTTTTGTGACTTCTGTTTTTCTTTGCTGGATAAGGAATGCTTTCAAAATAGGGTCTACTCTAACTGTAAGAATTTGCTTCTAAAGGAGCAAATTTTAACCTTTAAGAGTTGACCCCCATCTAATGAAAGTAGCAGGTCCCCCCAACCCCCCACCCCACCCTCCCACCTGAAAGGGCATCCATTCACTTTAGATAGGAGGAGCACTTACAAACATCTCAACATTGAAATTCACCTTAATTTCTGGGCTGTTCAGTGGGAAACAGTCCCTAAGCGACTTAACAAAAAACCAGGCCCCTAGGTTATAAAACTTTTTTCATGCTCAACTCAGCTGAGCATGAAATTTTCTCTGCTGATAAATTGCAATTTATTGATAAATGCAGTTGTTTTCTTGCTCAGTTTACCTGAGGATTAAATTTTCTCTGCTTATGAATATGAAAATGCCAACATTAGTTGGCATTTTCATATTTATCGGCGGAGAAAATTTCATGCTCAGCAGAGTTGAGCATGAAAAAAGTTTTATAACCGTGGGGCCAGGTCTTACTTTTGTCTGTGCATCTGCACCACTCAATAAGAGCTTTAATACCATATTTATTTTGTGATAAGGGATGTATTTTCACACTAAAATAACCCCGGATGTGACAGTCAGTCATACTATTGCTGCTGTAATATGTTGTTCTTTTTTGTCTTCCAAAACAACCCAAAAATCTAACTTGGACTTAAAAGATGAATCTAAATTTTTGCTTGTATTGGCAAAAAAGATCCCGGTCTTTTCCTGGCTCTGAGGTTATAAAACTTTTTTACGTGCTGAACTCAGCTGAGCATGAAATTTTCTCTGCTTGTAAATATAAAAATGCCAACATTTCATACTCTACTCAACTGAACATGAAAAACAACGGTACTGATCAGCAATTTGCTATTTTTCGCTGGTAAAATTTCATGCTCAGCTGAGTTGAGCATGAAAAAAGTTTTATAAACTCGGGGTCTGATTGAATACAGTACTTCACAATGTACGTTTCTCAGATTCTGTATACTGTTATTAAAAACTGGGAAGACTGATCAGACTGCATATTGTAAATGCATTGTCCATAATCCAGTATTTTATCTAATAAATGCCCTGGGCCTGTGCAGTGCCTGCCTCCTCCTACAAATGACCCTCTTGGAACAAAATTTGTGTACTGAATTACAAATTTTGATGGTCTAATGCCATGGAATTTGGTCTTTCTATCACAGAAAAAGTGAGGGGGGGGGGGGGCACATTTTAGAAAAAGGGCATGTGTACGAATAGATATTGTATTTATTTTTTCATGAAATTTCATTATATAACTGTCTTTTTTTGTATTTAATTTTAGTAAATTGGATATATGTTTGGTGGAGCAGAAAGCATTCACAGTCTTCCAGTGCATTTGCACCAGTCCACAGTATTGGTTCCCTGCCTCAGACAACAGAAGTTTCTGATGATGAAGGCACCAGGGAGCCAGACATTGATACTACGGCGGTGCCTCCACCTTTGTCCCCAGTGGAAATACGACAGCTGACAACGACACTTGGCCGACTGTATACATCATGTGAGCCACAACACGACAAAACCAACTAAGTGGTTGTGCGCCCAGCGTAGACTCAAATCAGCTTGGGCATCCACCCAGACTGATCAGAGTCTTTGCTAAGTGCTTAAAGGATAGTTAAGAGTCTAAGCTACCTCCATACGGTCAGCGAAGACTCTGGTCAGACTGGGCGGATGCTCAGGCTTATCTGAGTCTGCACTGGGCCCACAACCACTTCGTTGGTTTTGGCATGTCATGGCTCATGTTTGTTCTAATGTGTTATAGAATACTTGTATCATGGCTTTCTGTGTTTTCCTTTGAAGTCGCCTGTTCATTAACTTTGTTAACTTGCACTGTAAGACAATTCTGGGGTAGGCGGAGCTAAACTTTGCATTCATTTTACACTGAAGTGTACCTGGATAACTATGCGGATATCAGGATAACTGTGCGGATATCACAGATATACTGCACAGCTTAGTTATTGCACGGTTCTGTCAAGTCTGATTTATATTGAACAACTGAGCAGCACTAGGACGAAAAGGGTCTTTGAGCATTTGCAAAGAAAAAATATATTTTGATCATCCTTTGCATCCGCTCAGTCTGATCAGTGTTCTATCAACAAGGTAGTGAACCTGGGGGATCTGCATTGCCAAAATCAAAGACTGATCAGACTGCAAACTGATCCAGGCGTTTACAGTTTACACATAGCTGAAGACCTATTTTATTGAGCACAGCTCGATTTAATTTTCATTCAAAGAAGGAACAAGGCCATATCTAAGATTACAGAGACAATTTATCTTGTAGCACCAAACTCTACCGTATGGACCCTAAGTATTGTGGCAAACAGTAAAGACCCAGCTTAGGCAGCTGAATAAGCAGAAGTAAATGCCCTCTAAGACTGCTCTATTTGCCATTTGTAAAATCAGTGTGTTGAAAAATCATCATTTCTGTCAAGTAATATAAATTCAACAGAATATGCAGACATAATTTTATGTTATTTTCAGTTGATGCTGTGCTGGAATTTATAATTGCCAGGTTATTTATTTGACCTTTAGGTCGAGTACAATAAAGCTGTAGCAGATATAATTACAGTAGATATGCCACTCTTCATTAAAAACTGGATAAGAGCTGTTTTTAATTCAAAATAGACAAATGTGATTGGCTGCCATGATACAAAATACATATAGAATGATGTCACTCATATTTAGGATACCCTTCTCGGGGGCTATGCCCCCTCGAAGGGTATCCTAAATACTCGTGAAATCATTCTATATGTATAACTTACTTCTGGCTTTGATTTGTTTTGAGTGGGCAGTCAGTGGCAAAGATGAAAAGCATCAAATTAAAAATCTGCCAATTTTTGGTGTGTTTATGTAGGTTTATAGATACATGTACTACGGGTCAATCAACTACTGCAACATTTCGTTGTTGGAGGAGATTCAGAAAAGTTCAGTTATCTCAAAATAATAAAAAGACAAAAGATCAAAGTATTTTCTTCACAGACGGCGGCTCAGTTGATCGTTGTCACAAAATTTATTTATAACGGTACCTGTCAGCTACATTATAACGATTTCCGCGGCGGTCACTTTGCTAACTAGCGGTTCACAGAATGACGCCACAAATCTAGTTACCGCGCCCTTCACTGAGCGGGTTTAATACAGTTATAATTGAATCAAAGAAATCAGTTTTTCGACAGAATGTTTGATCTGACAGTTGACCGTAACAGATTTTCATTGCTTTTAGAAGGATGTTTGTTGCAGTAGATACTTTATGCGTAGTAACTAATGTCATAAGGTGGTTTTGTAACAGCTGACATATGTGGTCACACATATCATTTAGTTATGCCAAGAAACATTAGAATATTGTCTATGACAGCTTTATGTTGTCTCTCGAAGACATTGGAGACATATTATTTATTAACAAAATGGGGTTTTCAAGACCCTGGAATAATCCTAAATATATGTCCTGTTAAATTTGCTATGAATTGGGTTTGTCTTTTCAAAAACAATCGCAAAGACAGATGAGACACCATTTTTCTGTGGAATTCTTGAATTGCTTCACATCTGTGATGTCCTGAATGACTGCATATTTTTACAGTAAATGAAAGTATTACTACAGACACTGGTCAGACAGCCAGAGCAGACTCATCAGGAGACAATCCTAGACCTTCCACTAGTGCCTTCACACCTGTAATCAGGCGGGGCAGGGCTGAACAGGCTCGACCTGATTCTTCAACTATGGTAAGTTAACTTTCTTGGCTAAGTTGTTCTGAACTGACAATGCCATTGAAAAATGAGATGTTACAATTTCAAAGGCATTTTACGCAAAAATGCAGCCAGTTTTTGCTGAAAAATGTTAGAAGCTTTTGCATTGCTAAAGTTTCACACATTATTTCTACAAAAAAAGAAAAGAAAGAAAGAAAAATAGCACACTTGATTTTATGTTTGCTTCAAGACTTAAAGGTAGGTTCCTGTACTAGCGATAACAATTATGTCCACAAAATAATTTCGTTGTTTTTTCTGAGCAGTATTGAATTCTCTTATTTTTTCTGAATTTGTTGCTACTGAGAAACTCGTCAGATGTTGAAGAAAAAAGTGGTTTTCCCTTTTGGTATATTTTCTTTCGTTGGAATTCCAGTTCTAAAAATAACTATGTTTATTATGTCTATAAGAGCGCGATTTCTGATGCCATTCTCCAAAGGTCAATTTTCCCTTGTCGTGAGCTGTCCTAGAGGTCCTGGCATGGTGGATGGGTTAAAACCATCCCAAAATGCAGTGCAGCATGACCTCAGCTGCGTTATCTATTTTTGGCGTGAACTAAAAATAGCACTAACTGGTGTGCGAAGCAGAGTTAGGAAATCCCTTGCAAAACAACATTTCTAATATTTTTTTTATTTACACTATTTAGCGAAACTTATTCATTCCCTTTTATAAGTGCTTTCCAACAACTTGGATGAAAGATCATCAAAATTACGATGCATTCCAAAGTACAGGAACCTACCTTTAATGAACCCTTGACTAACAACTTCATTTAAGAAACAATTTTTCCTTATGTGTGAATTATTGCTGATTTACACAGTGTTGTAGGGCAGATAATGAAATATTAATTCACAACAGCAAAGCCAAAGTGAATAAATATTCGTAACTGGCCGATAACATGTCTTAATCAGCGATAATTCACGGGTAAGGAAAAATTATTTTAGTTCTAACATTATACAGAATGCAAAAGCAAGTACAAAATTTTCTAAAGGAATATTTTTGAGGTGGACATCAACATAAACAAATGTTTACATTCAACATCATCAAGGTGTAAGACTGACATGACACGGCGTAATGTAAGGTAATTTGAGGTACATACTAGCAGTCAGAGCTCTAATTGTCTTAATTTGGGCAGGTAACTTGAGGAAAAAAGTAGCACATCTATAATACTAAATAAATGAAGTAACGCATAAACTGCAAAATTGGTGGCATTTTCAAGCGTAATTTCTATACTGGTTCTTTCGCATATTGCTATCATTGATAATTTCGGTTAGCGTGTGTTTTAGTTTCACGTAGATTTAAAGAATTTGGGAATTAAATTCGTCTTTCATTTTAAATTCCAAGTGTTTTTCTAGAAACTTCGACTAATGGTCGATTTTTTTTTGTCAACAATGGGTGCGTTCGAGTGAAATTATTGTGTACTCGAATACACGCGGTCCTACTAAAAACAGAAAAGGACTTACCCCACCGAAAAGAACTTTCGGGCACCGAAAAGGACTTTTATTTGCCGTTAAATGTCATATAAAACATATGTTTTAGAAATTTTAATATCATCATGATAGTAATCAGCGCTTGAATAATAAGTTTGTGAATTGTAGTATCTTCAACCTAAAATTTTACAACAAAAAAAACAGCACCGAAAAAGACTCCACTTCTGGTCAGTGAAGAGACGCCATGTACAGAAAAGGACATCGCAAATGCCGAATTTCGGGCATCGAAAAGGGCATTTTTCACTTAATGTTCTAGAAAATTATGTTTAGAAATAAAATATTTTACCCTTTATAGATTTCAAACGTTTTTATAGCATAAAATTGGCATTTAAAAAGTCCTTTTCGGTGCCCGAAAGTTCTTTTCGGTCCTTTTCGGTGGCAAAAGTCCTTTTCTGTCTTTAGTAGGACGCAATATACGTTTTAAATTAATCTGGTCGTTTCGGTTCTGCGTCGTTATATCGGCACGCTGCTTGGCAAGTCCAAATTTAGCAGGTTCTAATGCAAAAATCCGACCCATGAACGTACGTCATTCCCCATAAATAACGATTTATTTTTGTATTTTTGCTCATATGTCTAAACGGATGAAGAACTAAATGGTCATAGTCCATACGGCCCTGGCTCGAAACAACCCATTTTCTTCCAGAACAATAGTCAATACGAGTAGCCAATCGAACTCGCCCATTGAAGAATAAAGCTCAACGCACATTGTCTTTCGAAAAGTTGGACGGACAAACGGCGCCAAGTGTGTGCAGCTATGGTTACGTACCGCTGAGCCACTTGGGTAACGTTGTTTGGATAATTCAAACTGAACTGAACTTTCGAAAAGACAAAAATTAAAAATGTCTAAGGTTAACACACATGCGCCAGGTAAGAAAGGGCATTTTTTCCAGCGAGGCAGACAAATCAATTTCAATGATTCAGCCTTTAGTCTTCAGAGGGCTTGAATATTTTCCCCCAAAACGTTCCAGGACCCAATTTTTTCAGAAAAAAAATACCCAGGACAGGTCACATAACCAAGATGGCAAACATGTATTATGGTAAAAAATTTAAAAAATCTTCTCCCCCAGAACCACGCCGGGCCGCGTAGCGCAATCGGTAGGGCATCTGACATAAGTCAGAGGTCCTGGGTTCGAAACCCAGTCTGGCCACATACTTTCGTTTCTCCTTCCGCTGATTCAAGAAGGGCAGTTGTCAGTTACTGGCAAAAGTATGTGCACTTAGTACTGGTTAACCGCTTAAGAGGTCTAAGCCTGCCCAGGAATAGTGTGGTTAGGTTAACGTACCGTCCCGACATGACCTTAGCTGTTTACCGTGGACATTAAGCATCAAATCAACCAATTCTCCCCCAGAACCACAAATCCTATGATCTTGAAACTTAGCATGTCGCATCAAGGACTCAAAAGCTCATCAAAATTTATATGACCCTGGGATGACCTTGATCTGTTTGCGGCGAGGTCAACTTTTGAGTCACTTAGGTTTTTCTATAGGAAAAAGTGAAAAAAGTTGATTTTTTTTAGAAGCAATGCAGTCTGCTACCTGAAAGTTTGTAGATGCAGAAAACTAATTAGGTAAATGAAGCTTTAGTGAGTATTCATGGTAAAGGTCATATCTTCACCTGGGCCTAAGGCCATTTACATTGAAAAATTAAAACTTACTTTTTTTATATAAACTTGACCATCATGAAATATTTCCGCGCTTGCGCTGGCTCTTTTGTAGTGATATATATATATATGAGCCTCGACACGACAAAACCAACAATGTGGTTGTGCGCCCAGCGTAGACTCAGATCAGCCTGGGCGTCCGTCCTGTATGACCAGACTCTTTGTTAAGTGCTCAAAGGGTAGCTAAGAGTCTAAGCTACCTCCATGCGGACAGCGAAGACTCTGATCAGACTAGGCGGATGCCCAGGCTGATCTGAGTCTGCGCTGGGCGCACAACCACATTGTTGGTTTTGTCGTGTCGCGGCTCATATGCTTAGACTTAACATCAAAGCCTGATTAGTTGTCTCCATAAACATGAATACATTAACACAAATTCTATAAAATCTTACCATAAAATATATAGAACATATAGATCTGTGTAAACAGTACAGGCCCAGATCAGACTGCTCCTACCCGTAAACTGTCATTCCGTCTACATCTTTTGGATGCATTACTGCATTGTAAATCCAAACAGTTTGATCTTTACAACACGGTAATTATTGTAGGTGTCCTAATTTTTAGAATATTTATGGTACCATATTTTCACAGCAAGATGATGTTGCCAAAGTACAGAGATACCTCGAAGATTTAGAAGAGAGGTCATCAGTCAGTAGTTATAGTCCTCACAGTTCTACTCCGAGAAATAGACCCTCCTCAAGGTAAGACTACTATCATATTTTCTATACAGGGTGAAAAAAATCTCCACAGTTATTACTTGACTTCTGTTAACTTGTAAAGAACTGTAAATTTACAATGCACTAACTTGAACATGGAAATTTTTCGTGGTATTCCAATTTTGCGGTGACTTTGGAATAGCAAAAATTGAAATTCATAATGGCATTGCAACAGGAAAATGAATCATGTGATGAAATGAAAGTTGGAATTTACTTTACCGCAATCATGGTTGGTTGTTTTGGGTTTAACAGCCCTTTGAGACAGTATGGTCGGTTGTTTTGGGTTTAACAGCCCTTTTGAGACAGTATTTGGTTGTTTTGAGTTTAACAGGCCTTTAAGACAGTATGGTTGGTTGTTTTGGGTTTAACAGCCCTTTGAGACAGTATTTGGTTGTTTTGGGTTTAACAGCCCTTTAAGACAGTATGGTTGGTTGTTTTGGGTTTAACAGCCCTTTAAGACAGTATGGTCGGTAGTTTTGGGTTTAACAGCCCTTTGAGACAGTATTTGGTTGTTTTGGGTTTAACAGCCCTTTAAGACAGTATGGTTGGTTGTTTTGGGGTTAACAGCCCTTTGAGACAGTGCACTGTCTCAAGGGGTTTTAAACCTAAAACAACCAACCATATTTCCAGTAAAGTAAATTCCAACGCCTCATTTCATCACATGGTTCATTTTCCTATTGCAGTGTCATTATGGCTACAGCAATAAAAGATGTTTTCAATAAAAACAGTTGTGAAGACATGGTTATACAAAAAAGATACAGTCAACCCTCTTTACACGACACTCATTACAACAGCAAAATTCTTTATAATGTCATTTTGATTTGCATGGAATAGCTTTATTGTTCAAAATATATATTTATCATAACAGCAAATTCAGTGTAACGTCAAAAAATTTGGGAACAAATGCTGTCATTGTAAAGAGGGTCCGTTGTAATAAACAATAGGTTTTACTTTCCTGCATCAGTGGCCTAAATTTTGCCTGAGGTTTTCAGGTCTAGCTCTGTTTTGTGGCATTGTTCTGGCAGATGAGACATAGCATTCCGGCGTTAGTTTTAAAAACATACATTTTCTGCATATAGAGAAGAGATGATGGCCATGTTATGATTGCACAGAGCCTGGGCAGGTCTGCAATTGTATTTATATACACATGAGGCGCGACACGAGAAAACCCACAAAGTTGAATGTGTGCCAAGTGAAGACTCAGATCAGCCTGGGCATCCCATTATAATCAGAGTCTTCGCTGTCGGCATGGAGGTAGCTAAGACCCATTGCTCCCATTTAAGTGCACAGCAAAGACTCTGATCAGGCTGGGCGGATGCCCAGGCTGATCTTAGTCTTTGCTGGGCGCACATCATTTTGTTGGTGTTGTTGTGTCACGGCTCATACATACACAGACTGGTCTCTGTTTTGTATTTCAGAGCATCCACATCAACAAACCGCTCTTTATGTCAGAGTTTCACCAAGTCAGGAACACCTTGCCGTCTTTCTGCAACTTCTGGCTCAATCTTCTGTCACAGACATGTCAGTAGAACAGCGACATCTTGACATCTGACAGCGACATCTTGACATCTGACAGTGACACCTTGACAGCTGACAGTCAAAATAACTGTTGATGGCAGCATTGACTTTTTTGAGTGATAACAGAGCTTTTGGTGTGGAGCGTATTTGATGATAATTTATTACATTACGGTGAATGGGTACAAACTTGGGGGAAGCAACCTGGCCATTTTTGTTTTGGCCTCCCTTCTCAATTTTGGGTCAACTGTTAAAGGAAATAATTTGCTACTTGGTAAAGGAAAGGATTTGCTCACCAAGAAGCAAATTCTTTCTTTTCAGAAAAGACCTCATTTTGGAAGGGCTTCAATGTCCATGACAACAAACAGAAAGTCACAAAAGTTTTTCCCCTTTGTGGTAAAATTGCATTAAAAACATGGATGTATATCCATTCATCTAAAATGTTTACCCAGTTTAATGCTCCTGATTTGCTAAAAAAGCTATGTCATGGGGCTTTAACTGTTATACTTCACAAATACCTTGGGTAATACAGTAATATTCTGCATTACCAATTAAAATCTCTGTATAAAGTTCAGAAAGAGGAGATATCAAATTATAAACAATACCGGTGACAAGCTTGACTATGCCATTGCAATCCTTGTATACTGATCTAACAGTCTACATGTACATGCTTTTGCAGAGAAATTATATATATCTGGAGCTCTGTGGTTAAGCATTGGCGTTTGCTTGTAACATTTAAGCCATACAGTTTATGTTAGTTTTTTTCATTCAAGTACATTAACAGTAGGGCACTTCCAGACAAAATGTGGTGTGAGGGTGAATGGCACCTAGCCCCGAGGTTATAAAACTTTTTTCATGCTCAACTCAGCTGAGCATGAAATTTTACCTGCTAATAAATAGCAAATCGCTGATAAATACAGTTGTTTTCATGCTCATATTAGCTGAGAGTGAAATTTTCTCTGCTTATGAAATTGAAAATGCCAACTATAGTTGCCATTTTCATATTTATCAGCAGAGAAAATTTCATGCTCAGCTGAGTTGAGCACGAAAACGTTTTTATAACCTTGGGGCCTATTATTTTATTTATGTTTTTATGGGTGGTGGGTGTTATAAAATGTGCCCTTCATCTTCACTCACATTTTGTTTTGGATATGCTCTTAAATTATTCTTGCATTCCCATCCGTGTAAATTAGGCAGCATTTATTTTGTTGATGCAGTGAATGTGACATGTGCCTATTGCTGAGTATTTGGTACTGGTATGTTAATTGCTGAACACATTTCATAAACTTGTATTTATTATTTTTTAATAAAGGTGACGTAGTGCTGAAACAGTGCTGAAGTTTATTAGGTGGTCCTTTTGAACAACCATTTGTATTTATGGTGTTTTAGGGTACAGTGCAAATTTCAGGATTTGGAAATGGGCTTTATTTACGTTGTGAGTGATTTGCCGGCATTTGTACACGAAATAAAATCCAGAAAAAAAGTGAAATTTGTTCCTATAATATATGTCTATAACTAGTAGCTACCATTATTAGATGACCATAACTAAAATCAGATATCAGTTTTATTTGTTGCCATGTATGACCCATATTACCATTATTAGATGACCTTAACTTGCATCAAATATCTGTTTTATTTGTTGCTATGCAGGGGCTGACAAATCAAAAAAAAAATCCACTTACCCACAGGACAAGTAAAAAAAAAATTACTTGTCTGGCAGAATAAACTGCTTGCCCATATTTTTAGAATAAAAATATATAAATAAAAATGAAAAAAGAAAGAAAATAAAAACATTTACTCTTCTGTAAATATTGCACTGTCCATAAAATTTGGACATCTTTTCTCAGCAAATAGTGTAGACCATTAGGAGCCTAGATCCTGATTGCATAAGAGCAGTCTGATCAGGGTCTACTCTGTCTGCCAGGTATTATTAGAATTCGATCCAAATATGTTAGGTAACTGGCAAGCTTTGCCTTTTAAAAGGAAACTTTTTAATACACTGCACAGGTTTCATTTTGGCGGGAAAAAAGCATGTGACTCAGGTTGATTTTGGTTGATTTGATGCTTAACGTCCACGGTAAACAACTAAGGTCATGTCGGGACGGTCAGTTAACCTAACCACACTATTCCTGGGCAGGCTTAGACCTCCTAAGCGGTTAACCAGTACTAAGTGCACATACTTTCGCCAGTAACTGACAACTGCCCTTCTTGAGTCAGCGGAAGGAGAAACGAAAGTATGTGGCCAGACCGGGATTCGAACCCAGGACCTCTGACTTACGAGTCAGGTGCAATTGATTGCGCTACCCGGCCCGGCATGTGACTCGGGTCGCTTGCACTTTACATCAAAGACTATCATAAAAGTTCAGCGTATTGGGACATATGTCTGAGCAAAAAGCATAGACCTAGATCAGACGGCTCCAGAATATGAGCAGCCTGATCAGAGCCTACACTGTTTTGCCATTCTGTATACATCTTTTAGAATTTAGGCGCATTTAATGGAATGAAAAAAGAAAATAAAAATAGAAAACACTGTTTGATTTTTATGACAGTAAGTGATCAGGTGTCCCAATTTCTTGAATTACGATGGCTTTGTTGATCAAAGGGTACCGACCTGTCTAGACTCTGTATTTTGACTCAGATCACCATGCATGAAAGAAGGAAACTGCCTATAGGTACATGTCTTTCTAGTAGTGAAATTCGCTGAATGATTGACAGGTGTCGCAAACACCATTAATAACCATTATTATACTGGATTAACAGGGTGACAATAAACAAATCTTTAGTAACTAAAGGTGAGAAAATCATGATTATTATAGCAGTAAACATCGGCGTGACTGTCCTTTTGAACCAAATTTTAATTATTAGGGATTTTCTTTCACTTGCCCAGCCGGGCGTTGAGCTGGAAATAGTACTTGTACGGGTCAATTTGGAGCTTGTCCCGGGCGTCCGGGCAATGGATTTGTCAGCCCCTGTAGCATATTTTGGACGCGTGTCATATTCTGTGTTGACCATTAATATTAGGACCAAAATACCTGAGCAAACAGTGTAGACCCAGATCAGACTGCTCCTGAGGAGCAGTCTGATCAGAGTCTGCACTGCTTGCTATAGTGTAAGTGTCTTTCATAGTTGTGAGATTTGGATAGAAAAAACCATGAGAGATGTTGTTCTGCATCACAAGGCTTGTTGTGTCAGAGTGAGTCCAAATAGCGATCCTGAGAAACAGATTCTCCTGTCTGCATCCCACACCCATGAGAGATACATTTTCTTGCATGTGTATTGAGATAAATTTGCTTTTATCTAGAGCTTCTTAAGATTGTAATTTCTGTGTAATTCTGATTTTCCCTGCTTTCACATCTCAAACTTCAAAAAACTACAGAAATAGTTGTTTTTTTTGGTTGAAGAACGATCTTGGAGAATCACTGATAGTGAAACAGTCCATACATGTATACCAGTATATGACTGTCATGTACATGCAAATTCAATTTATAAAATCCTTTTTTCCTTTAAAAGGCCTCTTGAAATAAAGAATGATTTATAATGTGTACTGGCCAAAGGATTCTGATGCTATTCTTAAGTGTGCTCACATCACTTTTTAGCTCACCTGAGCCAGCGGCTCCAGGGGAGCTTATAGGATGGTTAGGCTCCGTCGTACGTCCGTCCGTCGTCCGTCCGTCCACAATTTCAAACAACTTCTCCTCTGAAACCGCTGGGCCGATTGTAACCAAATTTCATAGAGAGCCTCCTGGGACCTTAGGAACGAAAAGTTGTTCAAACGGTCCTGGTCACGTGACCAACATGGCCGCCATGCCCATATATGGTAAAAACCTGAAAAAATCTTCTCCTCCAGAACCAATAGGTTGATGGCCTTGAAACTTGGTATTTAGCATCGGGTACACAAGTACTACCAAGAATGTTCAAATTCAGACCTTGGGTTGACCTTGACCTTTTTTACGGTAAGATCAAATTTGCTTCCTTATGCTTTTATATGGCAAAATGCTGCAACATAAGATATCTTGGAAACTGTTGAAGATTTTGGCCTAAAAATTGGTACATACAGTCATCTTAATGACTACATGAAGATTTATGAGTACAAGAGGTCAAGGTCATTCTTTGACCTTTGACCCAGAACTCTCATATTTTGACAATATCAAACAATCTCCTCAAAAACAACTTGGCCAATTGTAACCAAATTTCATATAGATCCTCCAGGGGTTGGGGGAATGAAAATTTGTTCATACGGTCCAGGTCACATGACCAACATGGCCACCACGCCCATATATGGTAAAAACCTTTAAAAATCTTCTTCTCCAGAACCAGTAGAGCGATGGCCTTGAAACTGGGTATGTAGCATTGGGTATTCAAGTACTATCAAGATTGTTCAAATTATGACCCTGGGTTGACCTTGACCTTTTGTACGGCAAGGTCAAATATCGGAAAATGCTAGAACATGAGATTTCATGGTAAGTTTTGAAGATTTTGGCCTAAAAATTGGTATATAATCATCTTAATGAGTACATGAAGATTTGCGAGTACAAGAGGTCAAGGTCATTCTTTGACCTTTGACCCAGAAATCTCAAATTTTGACAATTTCAAACAATCTGCTCTAAAACGGGTCCTACTAAAGACAGAAAAGGACTTTTGCTACCGAAAAGGACCGAAAAGAACTTTCGGGCACCGAAAAGAACTTTTTAAATGCCATTTTATGCTATAAAAAACGTTTGAAAAAAATATACAGCGTCAAATATTTTATTTCTTCACATAATTTTCTAAAACATTAAGTAAAATTTGCCCTTTTCGGTGCCCGAAATTCGATGTCCTTTTCGGTACATGGCAAGAAGGTGAGTCCTTTTCGGTGCTGTAATATTTTTGTGAAATTTTAGGTTAACGGTACTACAGTTCACAAAATTATTATCAAAGCGCTGATTTATATCAATGATGATATTAAAATTTCTAAAACATATGTTTTATATGGCTTTTGACGGCAAATAATAGTCCTTTTCGGTGTCTGAAAGTTCTTTTCGGTCCTTTTCGGTGCTGTAAGTCCTTTTCTGTCTTTAGTAGGACCGCTCTAAAACCATTGGGCCAATTGAAACCAAATTTCATTTAGAGCCTCAAGGGGTTGAGGGAATGAAAAAAAATTCTAACGGTCCTGGACACATGACCAACATGGCCGCCATGCCCATATATTGTAAATACCTTTAAAAATCTTCTTATCCAGAACCAATTGACCGATGGCCTTGAGACTTTGTATGCAGCATTGGGTACTTGAGTACTATATAGATTATTCAAATTATGACCTTGTGTTGACCTTGACTTTTTTACAGCAAGTTTAAATATGGGAAAATGGTAGAACATAAGATTTCATGGAAAGTTTTGAAGATTTTGGCCTAAAAAATTGGTATATACAGTTGTCTTAATGAGTTCATGAAGAATTATGAGTACAAGAGGTCAAAGTCATTTTTTTACCTTTGATCCAAATCGCTCATATTTTGACATTTTCAACCATTTCCTCAAAAGCAAAAGGGCCAATTTTGAACACATTTCAGCCTCCTGGGGTTGATTGAATGAAAATTTTTTCAAACGGTCCAGGTCACATGACCAACTTGGCCGCCATTACCACTTATGGTATAAATCTTTAATATTTTTCTTCTCCAGAACCAATACACTTATGGCCTTGAAACTTGGTAAATAGCATGGAGAACTAGAGTACCACCAAGACTGTTCAAATGGTGACCTTGGGTTTACCTTGACCTTTTTTGTGGCATGGTCAAATATGGGAAAATGCTAGAACATAAGATTTCATGGAAAGTTTTGAAGATTTTGGCCTAAATATGTTATATATGGTTGTCTTAATGAGAACATGAAAATTTATGAGTACAAGTGGTCATGGTTATTCTTTGACTTTTGACCCAAATCTCATATTTTGACAATTTCAAACAATCTGCTCTAAAACCATTGGGCCAATTGAAACCAAATTTCATTTAGAGCCTCAAGGGGTTGAGGGAATGAAAAAAAATTCTAACGGTCCTGGACACATGACCAACATGGCCGCCATGCCCATATATTGTAAATACCTTTAAAAATCTTCTTATCCAGAACCAATTGACCGATGGCCTTGAGACTTTGTATGCAGCATTGGGTACTTGAGTACTATATAGATTATTCAAATTATGACCTTGTGTTGACCTTGACTTTTTTACAGCAAGTTTAAATATGGGAAAATGGTAGAACATAAGATTTCATGGAAAGTTTTGAAGATTTTGGCCTAAAAAATTGGTATATACAGTTGTCTTAATGAGTTCATGAAGAATTATGAGTACAAGAGGTCAAAGTCATTTTTTTACCTTTGATCCAAATCGCTCATATTTTGACATTTTCAACCATTTCCTCAAAAGCAAAAGGGCCAATTTTGAACACATTTCAGCCTCCTGGGGTTGATTGAATGAAAATTTATTCAAACGGTCCAGGTCACATGACCAACTTGGCCGCCATTACCACTTATGGTATAAATCTTTAATATTTTTCTTCTCCAGAACCAATACACTTATGGCCTTGAAACTTGGTAAATAGCATGGAGAACTAGAGTACCACCAAGACTGTTCAAATGGTGACCTTGGGTTTACCTTGACCTTTTTTGTGGCATGGTCAAATATGGGAAAATGCTAGAACATAAGATTTCATGGAAAGTTTTGAAGATTTTGGCCTAAATATGTTATATATGGTTGTCTTAATGAGAACATGAAAATTTATGAGTACAAGTGGTCATGGTTATTCTTTGACTTTTGACCCAAATCTCATATTTTGACAATTTCATACATGATAAGTGAAAGCCACCTTGCCGATTGTTCAGGTGAGCGATTCAGGGCCTCATGGCCCTCTTGTTTTATATATGTGGAAAATTATTCCTATTACTCTTGCTTGACTGTCACTCTGTATATTCTTTGCACAGATTTGTAAATTATGTTTGTTTCATTATGCATGATACCAAAAGTTTGCAGTGGCCGAATGAAAGTTGACATTACTTTTACTTTAGACACAAAGCACAAGGGCATAGACATGTTGTTAGCACAGGTGTATGTGTCAAACTGAAGACTCAGGTTAGACTGCACAGGGTCCTGCATTAGTGTGATCACATTTGACCCATTACTGTAAAACACTTATATTTGGTGGCAGCAAAATTTGGCGGTTTTTATAGATGGACTTTTTGGCGGATTTTTATTTTGGCGGATTTGTGATTTCTGAAAAAAAAAAATAATAATAATTGTAATAACCATTAATGATAATCAATCGGTGTTTGCTGCCGTTATCGAAAGTTCAAATTGAGACCAGTTGTTCATTGTCATTTCTACATGTATGCTTGTGAACGCATGTTGTTATGCATTTCTTGTTATAAATGAAATGTTTATAGCGTAAATATTTTGTGCTGCTTCTGATATAATCAACTCGGCTTGGGTACTAAGTAGCGCGACACGTCAAATAAGCATTTTTACATTCCCTTTCCCCCGGCGTGTTTGTTTGAGATCTTCTGTTTTATTTATACCATGGATTAGCTTTGATATTATGGAAGGGCGGAGGGACTGAACTTTCTACTTACTATAGCCCTTCCTTTTATAATATAGTTTAAATTGGTGTCATTTTAATTTGGCGGTTTTCTTCTTTTCCGCCACTACCCCCAAAATAAAGTGACCGCCAAATATAAGTGTTTTACAGTATGTGCACATCAGGGTCAGGAACCATACTTGGTTTACTTTTGCCTTTTCTGTTGCGCTATTGATGGTAATGGCAACATCCTTGGCCCTTAAATGATTGACAGGTGAACTCAACTCAGGTTTACGAGACAATTTGAGCCGCGACACAACAAAACCAACAAAGTGGCATGAGCACACAGCGAAGACTCAGATCAGCCTGGGCATCCACCCAGTCTGATCAGAGTCTTCACTGTCTGCATAGAGCTAGCTTATACCCTTAGCTACCTCAAAGCGCACAGCTAAAACTATGATCAGACTGGGCGACTGCCTAGGCTGATCTGAGTCTTCACTGGGCGCACATGCCACATTGTTGGTTTTGTCGTGTTGCGGCTCATTTTAGCTGCATGAACTAGACATTTCTAGGCGGTTGTTACCCATAAGCCTGGTCTATAGACAAAACATAATATTAACTCTCTTCCTTGAAAGGGTTTGTTATATCAGCAGTGGAGCCATGCATGAAGCAAAGAAGGTGGATTCCTGGAACACGTTTGCTGTCAGGCATGATGGGAGCCAGTTGAACCAGGGTGGGTCCTGAATTGGTTTCAACAGTCTTTGGCTCTTTAGGAATTGAAAGCCAACAGAGCACAAGCTGATCTGAGCCTTCTGTGTTTTCAAAAAGGCACTGTTTCTTGACACATGGCTCAAGTGGTAGCATTATATGATTTCAGAATAAATTATTTAAAAAAAAAATTGGATTAAGAAAACTGACTGACTATTACACTATGCATAGCATATCCTTGCAAGTATGCTTTAGTAATTGAATGATACTCTTGCATCGGGTGTGGTTAAAGTGACATTTTCATAGAATCATTGAATCATGCATTTCTCATTAACATAGTGACAGAGCTATTAAATCACAGTAATGCCACAATTATGTCATCATGATGTCAGTCGTAAGTGCAAGGTTAAGCTGTGCATATCAGCAATGGGAAGAGAAATTTGCATGAATTACATGTATAAGAAAACATTTTCTGAAAATGATTTATTCTAAAATCATTTAATATCCTATCATTTATATATTTTACAGATACATATAGATGCAATAATGTGATGATTGATTTGTTATAGATTTGAGTTTTATGTTTTTGATTGGTTGGGTATTTTAATATTTGCTAGTTCTTCTTATCATTGTTTTAATCATGAAGAAATATTAGTTTTAAACCCGTTTGATCATGCATTTGATTGTTTTGCATAATTGCACACTTTTTAATTTCTAGCTTGCTTAGTTCTTAGTCATAATAATGATGTTCCATCAAAGAAAGAATGCCAAAAATCAGCTTTACATGCATATGCGATGCTGTAAAAGTATATGTATGTAAATTGCATTAAATTTTATTCTACACCTTTGAATGCTCATTTTATCCAATTATTTTGTAATTAACTAGGTATTTGCTGGAAATGAAAATAACTATGAAATAAGAGAAAAGTTATGACTTACAGTTCTTGTAGCTGAGGTGAGCCTGGATTGAACACATAAATATTGATGTATGGCTGACCATCTCTATTACTTATTGTCCCACCTGCTTGAGCAAGGTGGGAAATAGGAGTTCACTTTTCTGTCTGTCCATCAGTCATTCCATTCGTTCTCCAGTCTGTCCATCCGTCCCTAATTACATCAACCTAGTGTTCGTGTCTGTTTCTCTCAATCTATGATACCTACAATCTTCAAACCTGATATAAAGTTTCTTCTTAGAATGGTCTCGAGGAACGTTGCACTTGTTTTAACCTTTGACCTAGATTTCATGCTCTGCTGACTTGGTAAAATTTTATGTAGAAAATTAAGTCAACCCTAACGTTCGGATCCATTTCTCTCCATCTATGATACCTACAATCATCAAACCTGGTATAAACTTTTTTCTTACAATGGTCTAGAGGATTGTTGCCTTTATTTTGATCTTTTACCTATATTTTGTGCTCTACTGACTAAGTAAAATTTTATGTCAAAAATTACATCAACCCTAGCGTTCAGGTCCATTTTCCTCAATCTATGATACCTACAATCATCAAACCTGGTATAAAGTTTCTACTTAGAATGATCTAGAGGATTGGTGCACTTATTTTGAACTTTTGACCCATATTTCATGCTCTGCTGTCTTTGTAAAATTTTACTTGAAAAATTACATCAACACTATCTTTTAAGTCCATTTCTCTCAATCTATGACACATAGAATCATCAAAACTGGTATAAAGTTTGGTCATAGAATGGACTCGAGGATTAATGCGCTTATTTTAACACTTGACCTATATTTAACATACTACTGATTTTGTGAAATTTCACATCCAGAACTCATTTGACTGTAGAACTTTATGTATAGAACTGCATCTTTTCTAATTTTTAAGTCCAATTTGCTCAAATTTTTGCATAAAGTCATTAGACCTAGTGTACACTTCCCTCTAACCATGTTTATCATATGACGTCGCATCTGAGAGTGGAATAAAGCCATGCAATAAAAACGATAATCCACTAGTGGATTAAATATGCAAATTACGTCGTAACGTTATGCGTTGACGTCCATGAAACGTCGCGTTTTCTAATGGCAAAATCATGCCATTTCAGTGCAAAATTTATTAATAAAATGAAATTTTAGTGTCATACGATAAACAGAATCTTGCATTTGTGCTCCTGTATAATTTAATTTATTAAACTCGTTGGTGAAAATGATAAGATGCTCGGCAGAGCCTAGCATCTTATCGTTTTCCCCAACTCGTTCAATAAATTCAATAATACATGAGCACTCATATAAGATCCTCTATATCTACTACTGAGAAACTGAAGGCAGGTGCGACATAGCATTCTGCGGAATTCTTGTTTATGAATGTCAACATATTTTGGATGGAAGTTAGTAGTTTTGCATGTATTTGTGTATGTTTACTGCATTGTGATAAGAATCTCTTCAAATATTCTGTAATGTCCTGTTTCTTGAGTATAAATTTTCTGGTATGTGTAATTTTACCTGGTATATATGGTATTTTAATGGAAAGTCTAGGTAGTATATACTTGTTTGTATAGCAGGATTGAATGTGCTCAATAACAATTACTGAGGTGCTTTTTGAAATGTTGAGAAGTTTTATGAATAAAAGATAATTCATCAGAAGCAGCATGATTTTGTTGTATTTTTTTAAAACATTTAGGTACTCTGCGATTAGTACGGTGAGTTGCAGAATACTCTTTTAAGGTAAAATGGATACACTTTCAGGGGAAGCAACTCTGTCATTTTCATTTTTAGCTCGCTTGTACGAAAGTGGGCATCACACTTTAAAGTTTTACTTCAGAGTTTTTTTATGTGATAGGCAAGGCACTGCAGGCTAGCTATCCTGTACGCAGACTGGTCTTGTTAGTTTGCCTGTAATATACAGGAAGAGTATTGCACTACCCCTTGCAACGGCGTTGGCGGCAGTGTCCCATTGTCGGCAGTGGCGTTAGCAAAACATTTAAAGTTTTATGTTAAAGTTTTTTATGTGATAGGCAAGGCACTGTCAGGTGAACTATCCTGTGCGTGGACAGGTCTTGTTTTCATCCCTTCCAGGAGCTGCTGTAGTGTAGTGGATAACACTCCGGACTACCAATCCAGGGATTGCAAGATCGATCCCCCGCTTCTCCGGTCTTTCGAATGAGACTTTAAACCGAGGTCCCATCTCCATATGACCTCATTGTTGGTGGGACGTTAAACCCGAGTTCACTCACTCACTCATCCCTTCCAATTGAGGGTCAACTGTTAAGGGTAAGACTTTGCTCTCATAGCTTCTCTGTGAGTAAATTCTTGCCTTTAAGAGTAGACTTCAGCTAATAGAAGAGCTATTATCATCCAGGGAAGGAGGGAAAGCAAACAGGAAGTCACAAAAGTATTCCTGCTGAAGAAGTGGAAGTATTAGTAAAACGCGGAAGTTTATTCATACTTGTGAATAGAATGCCATTTTTGTCTCGCCTGCGAAGCAAAAGTGAGACAGCCGTGAAGGGAGAAGTGGTATTGCGCGATTATGATATTTTTCATTCAGTTTTAAAGAAAAAATAGCTATTATGCATACTATTGACATTAAATTGAAAGATTAATAAGCTGCAATGGGTTTATAGGGTAAATTGTCATAACAGCTTGTTTGTGGAATGATTTGATGAAAATTCTACAAAAAAAAAAAAAAAAAATTTTTTTTTTTTTTTTTAGGGAGACTCCAACTTCTCCCTAAGCCCAATTTAGGGCGAAATTTCGGCCGCTAGGGCGATTATTTCGCCCAAATCGCCCCCTAGCTTGATCCCTGATATGTATTGCTTTTCCGGTGTCGGGGGCGGTGTAAACGTTGTCGAGTTTTTGCATTTAGGTCAGTTTCACAAAGCGCAGACAGGCGAGACACCGCATTCAGCGGAATTCTTGTTTAGGTAGTTACATGAAGATTTTTAAGTCTTCCGTGCTAAAGTACAGGATGAGACATTGTTGTCATTCCAACCTTGGTATCAGTGGCCACATTTGGATTTGCGGTCAAGCACCACTGTCCTGCTGTTTGTTTAGCCATGCTGCACATCAAATTATTCATTTCTATTGTAGTCATTAGTTGAATGATGAAACATGATTATTGACAAACCCCAGATGCTTTGATATGAGCCGAGACAAAACAAAACCAACAAAGTGGTTGTGCGCCCAGCATCTGCCCAGTCTGATCAGAATCTTCGCTGTCCGCATGGAGCTAGTTTTGACCCTTAGCTACCCTTTAAGCGCTTAGCCAAGAGTCTGATTAGACTGGGTGGGTGCCCAGGCTGATTTGAGTCTGCGCGGGGCGCACAACCACTTTGTTGGTTTTCCCGTGTCACGGCTTATATAATAGTAACTCAATATGCTCTGCGACTATGAAAGCTAATTTACAATGCCTATATGGGATTGTATCAAATAAAAAAACAACTCTTATCTACTGACTAGTATATGTTTATCTTATAACTGACCTGGTTAAGTACGTATTCTGAAGTACCTGTGGTCTCCCCAGAAATTTCAGAAGCCATGTGGCTTTTAACACAAAAATCAGATTTTGACTTGTTGATCAATTTTTAAAATCCTTAATATCTTATATATTCAGGAATTTTCATTGGAAATTAAGGCTTGTTGCAAAGGTACATGTAATTTGAAGAGGAAATCATGTTGCAAGCGACATGCCTTAATGGTCTGGGGAGATCACTGAGTACTTGAGCAGCAAAATCACCATTCTTGGAAAGCATTAATTTTCCATTTCCAACAAACACTTAAAGAATTTTAAAGCATAATTACTTTAAAATCAGATGGTAACAATTCATGTTAATATTTGGATAATAATCATAACTCATAAGAACAAATTTAATACCCACACAGTAACAGCATCTCAGTTATGGCCAATGCATATGCTTCTGAGGAAAAAATAAAAAAATACTATACTGTAAAAATTAAAATAATTGGGAGGCCTACAATATCCTAGCATGATTTTCCGAAATATGAAATACTGTGATGTACATAAGTATTGGGACACCTGAAATAATTGATTTTCCATTTGTCCCAAATGGAAAATTAATTTTTGTAGGTGTTCCAAAATTTAGGCACATTATGGTAGTTTGACTTTGCAATGCAGTAATATGTCCGAAAGATGCAGCGGGAATGGCAAACAGTGCAGACCCTGATCAGACTGCTCCTTTGGGATCTATCTGATCTGGGTCTGCACTGTTTAGTTAGACCTACCTGCCCTAATACTTATATTTATATGGTATTTCAGAAATTTTATTATCAGCACACTAAAGGAACCTAGCCAGATTGTAAATGCATCCATATCTTTGCTGATTGTCTCCAGGAAGTTCCACATTTTAGTGGACAATACAGGGGTGATAAAGTTCAGGATTAATCCTGATTTCAGGATTTAGCACTTTCGCATGATTCATATGATGTCACATCCATTATTGTTGAAATTTGGTTTTAACATATTTAAGTCAGGAGCGGCTGTAGCGTAGTGGATAACACTCCAGACTACCAATCCAGGGGTCGCAAGATCGATCCCCCGCTTCTCCGGTCTTTCGGATGAGACTTTAAACCGAGGTCCCGTCTCCATATGACCTCGTTGTTGGTGGGACGTTAAACCCGAGTTCACTCACACCCATATTTAAGTCAGATTTTTTACATAAAATAAGCATAAACTGATTCCTATTGACATAATGTGATTTTAAGCTATTCATTAATGATTGAAGAAATTTTTGGCTGAATTCAGGATTCAATTGTCAGACTTTCAGGATTGAGAATCGCAGACTGTTATCACCCCTGACAATACTATATGGCACAGACATATTTATTCCTATATCATTTTTATTTAATACTGATTACAAAGATTTGCACCCCTGACAATAGTATATGGCATAGACATATTTATTCCTGTATCATTTTTATTTAATACTGAATTAACAAAGAATTTGCACCCCTGACAATACTATATGGCATAATCATATTTATTCCTATATCATTTTTATTTAATACTGATTACAAAGAATTTGCACCCCTGACAATACTATATTGCATAGACATATTTATTCCTGTATGCTTTTTATTTAATACTGATAACAAAGAATTTGCACCCCTGACAATACTATATGGCATAGACATATTTATTCCTATATCATTTTTAGCTCACCTGGCCCGAAGGGCCATAGTGAGCTATTGTCATACCAATGCGTCCGTCGTGCGTCGTCACGGAATTTGTCCGTCAACACCTAAAAACAAATATTCAAACATCCTCTTCTGTAAAACTACTGGTCCCATGGTTCTCAAATTTCACATGGAGCATGACCTGACTCCAGGGTCTCAGAATTGTAAAATTGGGTCAGGTTGAAAATCCAAGATGGCTGCCATTACTAAAAATAGCAAAAACAACAAAATAAACTTCTTCTCCAGAACCACTGGGTATATTTGTCTGGATTTTGAGAACCACTGGGTATATTTGTCTGGATTTTGGCATGAAACATCAGTGAAACCTTGGTATTCAAAATTGTTAAAATGAAAAAAATCTGTAGCGAAGTTTTGTCACAGTGACCTACTTTCTGTTTACGTGTGTAATTTTGCTCAAATGCCAATGTCAAAAAATGACCTATTTAAACAACTTCAAACAACTTCTTCTCTAAAACCACTGAGCCCATGGATCTCAAATTTCACATGGAGCATGACCAGACTGCAGGGTTTCAAAATTGAAAAATTGGGTCAGGTCAAGAATCCAAGATGGCTGCTGTTACTAAAAATAGCAAAAACAACAAAATCAACTTCTTCTCCAGAACCAGTTGGTATATTCGGTTGAAAGTTTGCGTGGAACATAAGTGAGACCTTGGTATTAAAAATTGTAAAAATAAAAAAAATCTATAGCGGAATTAGGTCACAGTGACCTACTTAGCGTTTACAAGGCCGATTTTGCTCAGATGTCAATATCTAAAGAAAATGCAACCAATTCTGACCAGATTTGGTCAGAATTGGTTCTTGAATGGAATTATTTCAATTTTGTGCCAGTTGACTATCCAAGATGGCCACCATGGGGGCCGTTACTAAAAATAGCACAAACATAAAAATGACAATTACTCAAGAACCCTTGAATGGAATTGGACCAATTTTGTGTCAGAATGTTCCTTGCATGAAGCCGTTTCGATTAATTGCAATTTGGCTTTCCAAGATGGCCGCCATCTGGTGTTACTAAAAATAGCACAAACATAAAAATGACAATTACTCAAGAACCCTTGAATGGAATTGGACCAATTTTGTGTCAGAATGTTCCTTGCATGAAGTCGTTTTGATTAATTGCAATTTGGCATTCCAAGATGGCTGCCATCTGCCGTTACTAAAAAAAGCACAAAACATGAAAATGACAATATCTCAGTAACCGCTGAATGGATTTTGACGAAATTTGTGTCAAAATGATTCTTGCATTGAGATGTTTCAAAAATATCTAACTGTAGACCATTCATATTGGCCTCTGTTACTAAAAATAGAAAAAATGTGAAAATTAGAAAATCTCAATGGAGTTGGATTAATTTTGTGTCAGAATGGTCCTTTCATTAAGCTTTTTCGATTTTTGCATTTTGGCATTCCAAGATGGCCGCCATTTGCCATTACTAAAAATAGCACAAAACATGCAAAAAGACAATATCTCAGTAACCGCTAACTGGATTTTGACGAAATTTGTGTCAAAATGATTCTTGCATTGAGATGTTTCAAAAATATCTAACTGTAAGAACAGTCATATTGGCCTCTGTTACTAAAAGTAGAAAAATGTGAAAATCAGAAAATCTCAATGGAATAGGACCAAATTTGTGTCAAAATGGTCCTTGCATGAAGGTTTTTCGATTTTTTGCATTTTAGCAATCCAAGATGGCCGCCATCTGCCGTTACTAAAAATAGCACAAAACATGAAACTGGCAATATCTCAGTAACCCCTGAATGGATTTTGATGAAATTTGTGGCAAAATGATTCTTGCATTGAGGTGTTTCAAAAGTAAATATATAAACACCAGGCAAGTTGGCCTCTGTTACTAAAAGTAGCAAAATGTGAAAATGAGAAATTCTCAGTGGAATTGGACCAATTTTGTATCAGAATGGTTCCGTTGCACAATAGCCAGGTGAGTGATATCAGGCCCATTTGGGCCTCTTGTTATTTAATACTGATTACAAAGATTTGCACCCCTGACAATACTATATTGCATAGACATATTTATTCCTGTATCATTTTTAATTAATACTGATTACAAAGATTTGCACCCCTGACAATACTATATGGCATAGACATATTTATTCCTGTATCATTTTTATTTAATACTGAATTAACAAAGAATTCGCACCCCTGACAATACTATATGGCATAATCATATTTATTCCTATATCATTTTTATTTAATACTGATTACAAAGAATTTGCACCCCTGACAATACTATATGGCATAGACATATTTATTCCTGTATCCTTTTTATTTAATACTGATAACAAAGAATTTGCACCCCTGACAATACTATATGGCATAGACATATTTATTCCTATATCATTTTTATTTAATACTGATTACAAAGATTTGCACCCCTGACAATACTATATTGCATAGACATATTTATTCCTGTATCATTTTTATTTAATACTGATAACAAAGAATTTGCACCCCTGACAATACTATATGGCATAGACATATTTATTCCTATATCATTTTTATTTAATACTGATTACAAAGATTTGCACCCCTGACAATACTATACGGCACAGACGTATTTATTCTAAATCATTTTCATTTAATACTGATTACAAAGATTTGCACCCCTGACAATACTATATGGCCCAGAAGTATTTATCCTATATCATTTTCATTAAATACTGATTACAAAGGTTTGCACCCCTGACAATACTATATGGCCCAGACATATTTATTCCTATATCATTTTCATTTAATACTGATTTCAAAGATTTGAACATTTAAGTGTCAGCATCATTGTCCTCGCATTTGTCATTTTGATTACAATTTATATATTTAGACTGATTGTCCTCTCATTGTCATTTTGATTGTCCTTGCATTGTCCAGGGCTCTAGATAAGAGGGAGTACTTGATGATAATAAGGGATAATTTTTCTTATTTGTAATCAAAACCATATGTTGTGACCCCTCATCTGAACCGTCTCGATGAGACGGTTCAGATGAGGGGTCACAACATACGTTTTTAAGCAGATTTAACGAAAATTGTTCCTAATTATCATCAAATACTCCCTGTTATCTAGAGCTCTGCTTGTCCTTGCATTTGTCAATCTGATTACAGTTTATATAGTTTGCAGATACCATATTACTTTCATCATACTCCCAGCTCCCTTCCCCAAATATCTGCAGCATGGTAGTCAAGCTGTTATAATTTTGCAACAGAATTTTCATCTACAATATCCAGTAATCTTAGATGACATATTTTCTTCACTTCATTTACACCAGTAACTGCTTCACTCTCGGCAGAATTTTCAAGTCTGTTCTCTAAGCCTCGTAAAATGGCATCTTTCTTATTCTGTCTGGCACAGATCACAAAAGGAAATCCAAATTTTTGTTTGTAATTTTTGTTGAGTTCTGACATTCTCTGTCGCTCATCATCTGTCATCAAATGAAGACCAGCGGCTGACTGTTCTTTGGTTGACTCGGTTGTGAGCTGCCCTGCTGCAGCAAGTCTTCCTGCTAAATCAGGGTGTAGACGTAAAACACCTTCTTTTCCTGTGGACAAACAAGATCTAAGAATTAAACAAGCTCTAGCTAAAATGTGCGAGAACCAATCCAGGGGTGGCAGGTTTGATTTCTGCTTCACCTGTCTCTCAGATGCCATTAACCGAGAGCCCCATCCAGAGCTCTAGATAAGAGGGAGTATTTGGTGATAATTAGGGATAATTTTTAGCTCGCCCGAACTATTAAAGTTCAGGAAGAGCTATTGTACTACCCCCGTCGTCAGTGTTGGCGTCGGCGTCAGCGTTGGCAAAATGTTAAAGTTTTACGTTAAAGCTTTTTATGTGATGGGCAAGGCGCTGTCAGGCGAGCTATCCTCGCCCTGTGACAGGTATTGTTGTTAATTTTGCATAAAAACATATGTTGTCACAAGATATGGTTTCATTGAGAAATACGAGGGGCGTTCGGAAAGTTTTGCAAATGACGTAATTTCTCGGTAACCACAATACAGACAGAACTTCTGATTGCAAAAACACATAAAGCTATATTATGCGAAGAGAATTCTGCAAACAAGGTGCATTTTTTAAAAAAGGACGCATTTTTAACTTCTTTGAAAGAGGTATACCCTAAAGACACTGCAGAATTTTACTTTAGTAGGCCGTAATTTATATATCAGCAGTCTTTGATATCTTTTTATCTTTGTTAGTTAAAGACAATGCCCAGACAATGTTGTTCTGTAAATATCGCGGAAATAAGTTTTAATCTGGCTTCCGTACAGGGCCGGGAATATGGATTATCCGTACTTTATGCTGTAGCAATTTCTCCATTTCTACTAAAATTTGATGATTTTGTAATGAAAACAAGGGTATTAGCATTCAAAATATTGTCGGCAAGAGCATTTACATGGGTCAACGAAAACCTGTCAACAAATTCAAATTAATGCCAAAAATGAAGCCTCTGCAAACTTTCAAAATTGACGTTAACGTAAAATTCAATAACGTCATAAGAACTGCGCATTGCTTTGCAAGGAATAAATCGATAACAGTTGCCGCACTTCTAACTTTTGTATGGATATTATAGGCAACGATGGTCAGCAAATGATAAAGATTAATTTGGTATTTACAAGGATATTTGACTTGAATGCCTAACACTGAAAAGGTTTTACATATAAAATTAGCCCAGTGGTATGACTGGGACCTACTAAAATGCGTTGTAACTCAATAAAGAAAAGTGTCTTTGTATAGTGTTTGGTATCATTGTAAAGACAAAATGCAGTGCTTTCAGTACATGCATAGCAGTTGTACCCAGCATGCTCCTAACCAAAGTCATGAGGCCATTTGCAAAACTTTTCGAACGCCCCTCGTAAGAATTATTATCTTTGAATTATCCTCAATACCCCTTCTTATCTGGGGCTCTGAGAGTCCCATCTCTAAATGACCTCTGTGTTGGTGGGATATCATACTCGAGTTCACTCACATAAAGAGCTCTGGTACAAATTATCCAATTTCTCCATATAATGGTTAAAAAGGTGTTTTTTGTTGTTTTTTTCTGTGGCAAAATGTCTAAATCAGTGCCAGGTTTATATGTAAACAGTAAACAACTGGGCACACACTTTGAACATTTTTGCATAAAAGCAGTGAACACACACACACACACACATACAAATGATTTATATATAGTTACAATTAAGTTTTAAATACAATTACTTGGATTCTTTAATATACATATAAACTGTACCTTACCTGAGAGTGGAAGCTGGTCTAGAAACTCACTAATTGCACCATATAGTGAGTCGAGGTTCTTGAATGGTCTGTAATTCCATACTGCCGCAGCACAAAGACCACAGTGCTCAACTACATTACCAAACTTGGCGATGAAGTCCTCATACAATAACTGGTTGACCTCAGATATTGAAAGTTTTTCTGCCATTTAGATATTGCACCTTCAGCTAGGAAAATGAAAAGAATTTGGTAAACTACATTACTCAAATACATGTAAATGTTGAAAAAAAAGAAGCAACTATTTTAACCATCATTATGGCAAGCCATTTTACTATTTATTATGCATTGTACATACCTTATATAGTATATTAGGTACCCCATATGCCAATTAAGATATATAAGATATCAAATATAAGATATCTTATATCCTATATAAGATATCTAATATAGGATATAAGAGATCTTTTATAGGATATATCTTATTTAATTTTTCATATCAGATAACTAACATAATATATCAGATATCTTATATAATATATTTGTATCTTATGTAGCATTTGAGATATGTAATACAGTACCATGCCAAAAGTGAGTCACATTTTTCTAAAAACTCATAGACTTACATGTATTTTTCAGTACACAAGAAAATTAACTGTGTTAGGTCTGCCAACAGGATTGAACTAAAATTATCCCGTTAGAAAGCTTAATGATTAAGGCAATAAAAACATATTTTATTTAATTTTTTAATGACGCATATTTGAACTGCAGTATTTTAAATGCGGTTGGTCCTGATTTTTGTCCGTTTTACGGTGACGTTACCATTGACGTCAATGAAAAACTTATGTTTCTAAATTTTCACCGTTGTTTAAACTATTGTCTTTCGCAAACTAAAGACTCTAGGCTGTTGAGTAATTTTTGTATATTGCCTTATTCACCTGTTTTTCTAACACTGTATACTTTATTGCCATCTGCTGAGCAGACGCAGCGCAATTAATTTTCTTGCACACTGACAAATACACGTAAGTCAATGGGATTTAAAAAAAAAGTGACTCACTTTTGGCACGGTGCTGTATATCAGATATCTGATATATAAGATATCATATATGTAAAATTAAATACGATATCTCATATGTGATATAAGATATCTTGTATGATAAATAAGATACCTTATATGTTATATAAGATATCTTATTTGCTATATCAGATACCTAATATATTGTATTGTGTCTTATGTAAAAGTCAAATAAGATATCTCATATACCTATATTAGATATCTTATTTAGTATATACGATATCTGATATAGCATATAAGATATCTTATATAGGATAAAAGATATCTTATATGGGATATGAGATATCTTATTTAATTTTACATATAAGGTATCTTATATTAGATATCAGATATCTGATATCTTATATTATATATCTTATATGCTATATAAGGTATCATATATCATATCAGATATCTGATATACTATATAAGATATCTTATATGTAGAATTAAATCAGATATCTCACATCCTGTATAAGATATTTTATATTTTTTTTAGATATCTCATTTGGCATATTAGATATCTTAATTAGCATCTTAGATATCTAATATAGTATGTAAGATATCTTATATGTATAAGATATATTATATAATAAATAAGATATCTTATGTTATTTATTAGATATCTGATATAATAAATTAGATATCTACGTTCCATAATAAATAGTAAAATGGCTTGCCATACATCTGTAACAAATCTGGGCAAAAAATAAATTTTGGTGGTCTAAATCCAATCCAGTCTTGCCAGAATTTGGGAACATTTTAAGGGAAAACCAGACTGCTCCCAAAAAGATCTACACTGTTTGCCACTCCATCTACATCATTTAGATGTATTACAGTCTGATCAGGGTCTACACTGTTTGCCATTCCACCTGCATCTTTCAGATGTGTTAACTGCATTCTAAAACCATTTTTGAACTGTAAAAATCCTTTTTAATACAGGACATCTACATGTCTCATCTTTTATTTAAAAAATATACATGGCCCATTTTGTGCAAGGACCCCTTTTATGACCAAAACTAAAATATTCAAATGATGTAATTTGACGAAATTTCTGTATCTTTACAGTACGTCATCAAACCTATCTCCAGTGATTACCTAAGGAGGATTACGGACATAACGGACCACGGACAAAACGGACCACGGACATAACGGACCACGCTTGGGACAAAACGGACCACGTTCAGGACCGAACGGACCACGTTCAGGACAAAACGGACCACGTTTAAGGTCAAAACGGACCACGTTCAGACCTTCCGTTAACCTTGAGAAAGCATGATTTATTTTAGTTGAAACACTAATAAAAGAAATTTGCATGCTTAAAAGATAAAAAAAATCTTACCATTAATTTAATTAGATAGTTGCGACAACCTAAGATAGTTGAGATCATGAACAGTAGTCAAATAATTGTGACCATTTAACATTGTCTTTGGTAATTATATACTCCTTAATCTTTTAATTGACACCAATTAATGGTCTGGGTTGTCTTCTAGCGTGGTACGTCTGGTCCTGAAACGTGGTCCGTTTTGTCCTGAAACGTGGTCCGTTTTGTCCTAACCGTGGTCCGTTTTGTCTGGTCCGTTTTGTCCATGGTCCGTTTTGTCCGAGTACCCCTAAGGATACACACAAAAATTGGCTGCATATATGACATATGACAGGTAACCTATTAATATAGGTCCCCCCCCCCCCCCCACCCCAAGACCTGTTTGACTTACTATTTCTCCTGAAAGTGTAGATAAAACATTCTTACTATCAAAAATTCCAAACTCTGATATTTTGATTGATTCAGATTACAGCACTAGTCATGATTAACTGATTAATGGGCCTTGAAAAGCTATAAAAAGGGAGGAAAACTCAGGTATAATCTGGAGCATTGAATTAGCTATTTTCTGTGTGTGTCAGATCATCATCATACATGTATTGGCTGCATTAATCACACTAAACTGAGGAACCCTGTTAGCTCAGTAGATTTAGTGCTGGCCTGCTAAGCAAACGGTCTGGCTTTGAATCCCACTGGATTTGGAAGTCTTTCCGATCACAAACAGCCTTCCAGTGCACACACCCTTCCATCAGTTGGATATATTACTCAAGTGAATTCTTTTGAAAGGACTGCAGAAGGCCTTGAAACTTTGGCGACTGCCCTATCTTACCAGATAAGAGAATTAGGTCAAGGACTGGCTATTTTGCTTCATAAATGTCTTATTCTTTTTCGTATTTTGACAGGTATTACCAACTAAGCAGTGAATTATTACACATATATGTTACTTTAGTTGTCAGAGCTGTCTCATTCCTGATTAACCTAGTAAATGACAGAAACTGATAGACAAACTTTTCTTACCTTCATATATATGACCAGATGATTTTACTGGTAGATTATTTACTGCAGCACCGTCATGCGATAAAAACCGTTACGGTGTATTCCGAATTTTGAACATAACAACAAGTGGAAACAAGTTTTGAAAAACGACATAAAACAGCATTTATACCTCTATTCACGTGTGCAGCACCTGTTAGTATATCATATATGTCACTATATATATTTATCTCTTAGCCTAGCTTAATATCAGTCCACTGCACTAAGCTATTCACCAGTTCCACACCGTCAACAGTTGTCTTTTAGAAGTTACCTATTTTCGCACAGAACAGGAATTGCACTCCGGGTATTGATTTTTCTTTTCACTTTGTCTTTTTTTTCTGAAATAGTGGAGACCAATCAAAAATAAAATCAGTGTTAAGTCAATTGATTATCTAGACTAAGAACAGGGTTTGCAAATCGACGAGAGATCTGCCTTAACGTTGTTAACTATCACATTCATTTTTAGCTCGCCTGAATGTAATCCGACAGTGTTCCTTTTCAGGCTTATTTGGGGCCGAAATTCGGCCCCATTCCCAATGCCAAAAAGTATGTTTTTTTCCCAAAAAGAGTGCTAAAATTCCCAATCGAATGTTGGGAAAAAAAACCCGCAAAAAAGTCTGTCGAACGCAAAAAGTCCACGCGGTGCCCTGGAAAAGGAGGTAAATGAAACGTTGACCGTACTAATAGTCAATTCCGCGATCAGTAGACGCTTATAAGAAGTGCAGTTATGTATGAAAGCGTTTAGTTTGACAGTATCACGGAAGCGCATAGCTATTTTAACAACCAGAATAATTTACAAAAATCAAGCGTCTTGACGATCTTGGAGACAGATTACAGTTATGGCGTCGCATAATGCGAAATACGATGTAAAAAAAATTAAAAAAGCCAATTTGTAAACAAAACCATAGGTACTGAGTTTAGATATTATACCCTGTGATGTCCCAGGACTCACAAGGCCAGAACTCTTTGCATCCCAATCTCCTATTTAAAATTTTTGGGGATAAACTTCCTGCTTCTGGGTGAAGTGGAATTTACTATGTTCTGTTGAATACTTTTTTCTTGCAATCCTCCTATTCAACAGGAGGGATTGCAACAAAAAATACCTTGACACCTGACCAGTGTCTGTGACCTGAAGAAGATAGTTTAACCCCAAAATTTTTTTGGATTGTTAGTAAAATTATTGATAATTAATGTCATGAATTTGTGTTAAAGTAATAAAGAGTGCTACAAGTTAATTGTAAGTTAACATATGTACTAGTTCTTCTTCCCTGACAAAATGCAGAATTATTCAATAGGTCAGCCACAATGACTAATTACTTGTCAACTTTTCCCAATTTTGAGGTTTTACGCATTATTTTTCCCAATTGTAAGGGCCCCGCCACCATTCCCAAAACAGTGAAAAGGAACACTGTCCGAGCCTTCTCTGACTGAAAAAGCCTATTTATATAATTTTGATTGGCGGCTTATTGACGCAGAGGAACGAAAGTGGTGAAAACTCTAATATTGTATTTCCCACAGATGCCCTTGGTTTCTGGTTGAATTTCTATTGCGTATTATGTTGCAGTTATATGTAAACTTTGCAATCCTATCAAAAAATACCTTTTGATGACTCGGCACAGTAATTCAATGTGATACCCCATCTAAAAGCAGATAAATAACAATTTTTTTAGAGGGAGTCGAGATTTGTAGCATATCTCCGCCATTATTGTTTTTGTTGACAGATCGTTTGAGGTCAATCCGGTGTTTATAAGAAAAAATACTATCGGTCACTTTATCCGTTTCGTAGGTACGGTCATTTCGGTCCTAGTCGTAACGCGCTGGTTTGTACCAAAGACGTACATTTTACTCCTTTCAACTCTGAGAGCCAGGGACTAATTTTTTATCCAAGGGCGAGACGCGAATTGTCCAAGCGCGAAACGTCCGGATTTGTGATGTTGAAATAATGGATATTTTTACCTGTACACCGGCACACGCAAGAACTGTCAAATCAAAAAGATGTCATCAACAAAAAGCGATATTTTTCTTTACCTCATTAAGTTCGATCAATGATTATTATGGTTCAAAATGGAATAAAATGTGACAAACACTGCAGAATGGTGCAAAAATGAATAAGGAATTAGCCACTGTATATCTTTTTGCGCAGGTAATTGATAAAACTAACCAAAATTAGAATTTTGCTTGGCCGATCCACCGATGGATCGGCTGAATTAGAGTTTTTAAGTGCAGTATCGCTCTGGCTGCAAGACCCAATTAGGGTTTGCAGTCTTCACGAAACCCCGTCTGACCGCCTGACATGTCTGGTAAAAATTCATTCGTCTGGTAAAAATATTCAGAATTTTCAAGTGCATTTTAATCATTTTACAAGATTCGGTCCTGTAAATTTTGGCAGACTTTCATGAACTCTGGGTTTGCAGCCAGAGAAGACTCGGGTTAGCCTGAATGAAGTTCAGAAAGAGCTATTGCACTACCCTGGGCGGCGTCAGCGTTAGCAAAATGTTAAAGTTTTACATTAAAGTTTTTTATGTGATGGGCAAGGCACTGTCAGGTGAGCTGTCCTGTCCCTGTGACAGGTCTTGTTGTTATTGCAGATGTCAAATAGTTTTAAATCTGTGTGGCCTTGTCATATCTTTTTTTTTTTTTTTTTTTGAAACTTATGCGCCACACCCCGCGCCTGCCATCATGGTCAGTTACTGACCGAATGCAGTATCGAGAGAAAGAAAGAAAGGAAAGAAAGAAAATGTCAGGTTTTTAAACTATACTGGATGACATTGAAAAAATTACTTACTTTACTGAGAGGGTCCGGGTTTGGGAAGATCTCAGACCATTTCCCCTCACAGCATCAGTGTAAGTTTTATCTACACTAGCCTTCAGAATCGTTTATGGATGATGCGTCCTAGGACAATCATTCATATGGGCATGGCCTGCATTGGGGAAGATAATGTTGATTCTATGAAGCTGTGCCATTGGCCTGCCACTTTTAGGGAACATACATATGAAATTGGTTAAATCTGCACCTTTCAGCTTATTATCGCATGATGATTTACCTGGAACCAGTTGTTCAAAGGGTTGTTAGCAAAGGATATAGTACACAAAAGCTCAAGTATACCAATATTGTTCGCATACAAATTGTGAGGAGCTTTTGCCCTGCACATTTGTATGTAAATAATGACATCATTTTGCATACAATACATTTGAATATTTAATGTCTCGTTAACTAACG
Source organism: Ctena decussata (assembly GCA_963989385.1). Lineage (NCBI taxonomy): Eukaryota > Metazoa > Mollusca > Bivalvia > Lucinida > Lucinidae > Ctena > Ctena decussata. The sequence continues at coordinate 10,734,607 of OZ022510.1, read as the reverse complement.
ATATTGTTAGTTTTGAACAACAGGACCCAGATATTCATCTAAAAGTCAAGAAGAAAAAGTGAGATTGAGAATTTTTCTTCTGAATTCTGGTCAGCTGTCAGATATTACATTAGTCCAGTTCTAGACCCAAATTATTTCAGAAACAATTGAAACTTATTTCTAGGTATTTTCCAGCCCAGAGCTGGGCTTAATAATATGCATGGCAGGGTTGTTTATAAATGACACTAAAGTAGTTCTAAGCTGGCTAGGGCAAATCTAGATAAATGAAAAAATAAAATATGATAGCCAAATGAAAAAATAAAATATGATAGCCAAACAAGTATACAGAAGTTGTCTAGAGCTGAAATAAGTAAATATCCTGTGATGATGGGTGATATTTGCACAAATCAGAAGAATGCTTATCTAAATTTCAGAGGTCTTAACTTAACTCACTTTCCCTCACAAGATGTTGCTTCTTGGCCCTTGGAAGAATGACGTTCATAAAACTTCCTTTGCCTCCTTTGTGGTAAAAACTGGAACAAAGAACATATAACATTCATATTCTCAGATGCTTCAGGGTTTTTCCCTCAGTTTCAAAGCTGAGGAGTCTTTGGGACCCTCATTTTTGTTTACGAGGGTCTCATGCAGAAAATTAAGACTCCTGTTTTCCTATCTGATCAGTTGTGTCTAAACTTTCATAAATGGACATGTAGCATATATGGAAATAGATATTATGTACAATGTACTTTATTCTGAAAATAAATAGCTTAAATTTGATCCTTCAATCATATCCTGTGATTATTTCTGACACAATAATTCATAGCCTTTCAGTGCCCTAATCTATGGGCATGTCTCCGAAAGTCCCAGAGAACGCTAAAGAGATTTTATCTGGGAGTCCTAGGAATGATTTTGGAAGTAAACCTTGTGCTTACTTTGTTGTTTACTTAAAAACACATGATGACACAGTCTTTGTATGCTGTTTCATAAAGAGGAAAGCATGATATCACATATCACCTTGATACAGTGATGCCCCAGAATTGGCACCAGTAAGTGAAAAAAAATGAGTCATTGCAGGGGTGATTTTTTCTCAGAATTTTATGAATAAAAGTATGTCATTTAGTCAAAATTTGTGGTAAATTCTCCTTTCCCACTGACATGATTGAGAAGTTTAAGAATATCCAATTATTATGCACCCAACTTTGAAAAAGTTGGTGGGGCATATTGTTTTCGGTTTGTCAGTTTGTTTGTCCGTTTGCCCATTCATGCATCACGCTTTTTAATGCCTCCAATTACTTTAGGACCGTGCATGCTAGTGTCTTGAAATTTTTTATGTGAATTCCTCATAAAAAAATATTTGACCCGTATTTTCTTTTCCGAGTTATCATGGTTATGCTTTCAAAAATGAGCTGCCGTCAGAGTTCTACAGGACTTAGTCAGTTTCAACTGTTGCAAAATGTCCAAGGCTTCAGTGCTCAGTTGGTGAAAATAAGTTACAAGTACATTGGGTCCTCTTCTTGTCATGACAGAGGTAGGTAGCAACACACCTCAAGGCTCTCCTTTTGGGAATACTTGCGTTTCTTAGAGCCACATCTTTATGGATTCTTTATCACCATGTAGCTGGCTTGCCGTTTTGCATTGCTTCGCTTGTACAGCATGTATATGAACCGTGACACAAGAAAACCAACAAAGTGGTTGTGGGCCCAGCACAGACTCAGATCAGACTGGGCATCCGCCCACTATGATCAGTCTTCACCGTCCGCATGGAGGTAGCCTAGACCTTTAGCTACCCATCAATGTTTAGCAAAGAGTTTGGTCACACTAGATGGATGCCCAGGCTGATGTGAGCCTGCCCTGGGCTCACAGCCACTTTGTTGGTTTTCTCGAGTCGCGGCTCGTAATGTGATCCATTTTCATCTTCTCAAGAGTTGAGAATAAAGTGACCAGGGCCCGGTTGTTCAAAACTAATGAACTCATTAGTTAAGGAGACGTTAAAATTTCAAACGTTAATCTCAAATACACCAATATTTTTTGTTGAAAAAATGTGAGAAGCTGTTGCATTGCAAAAACTTCTCACATATTTTCAACAAAAATATCAATATGCAAATATTTTTTGTTGAAAAAATGTGAGAAGCTCTTGCATTGCAAAAACTATCAGTGTATTTCGCTATAAAGTCGCAAAACACTTTACCAGTTGACCTCTTAAAAAGCTGCTTAGGCTAACAATGTTTTGAGCAACTGGGCCCTGATTGGTATGTATGTAGTGAGTGCAGTGAATTTGAGCACTCAGGCAAGCTGTACATGAGCTTTAATGCCTGATGTGTACAATTTATGGCTTGTGGATGGTGGTGAAGTTTAGTTTAAGCATATTTTATTGCTATAAGTTACAAGCAACAGGGTTGGGCCACAAGTTCTCACAACATTAGTTACGGCCCGTCCCCTACATCATACATTAACAAATATAAATAAGCATAATAGTGACAGCAAGCGAACATATTCGTAACATAGCTATAGACAGTACCAAATAAGAATTAAACTGGCTATACAAAGGAACCTAGTCAGGTGATCTGGGCCGAATCCTGGTGGGAATTGAAATCAATAGTGGCGAAAGTGTATACATATATATGTATGTATATACCAACCGTCTGACTATGTATATATAAGCTGTTTAAAAGAACTAGTCTTGAAACCGCTTTGAAGATTTAATAAAACTATGGATAGCCTTAAAAAGAATTATGTTGTTTTCAGTACCCAGTTCTGGTTTACTGGTGGTGAAGGGGGAGGGGTGAGGGGAAGAGGTTGTGAGAACAAACATACTGCATGAATTATCTCCATACATGCTGAAAGCTTTGTTAGTTGATCAATACTATGTCATAAAGAAATACAACAGTGAATTTGCATGCATTTACTTGTTAGATGTTTAATGATCATTGGAATACTTGTTGTGAATGGTACGTAATTACCACAAATTTGGGACACAAAAATCTGAGCAAACAGAGTAGACCCTGCTCAGACTGCTCCTGAGGAGCAGTCTGATCTGAGTCTGCTCTATTTGCCATATGCAAGAATTTTTGACACATTGCCAGTCTAAGCTAGCAAAGACAATCTGTTGAAAGTTTTAGACAGTTACCATGTGACAGTGTCTAAATATGTTATGATAAATACACAATATTATGTATTTATTTGCAGCTACTCAAGGGAAGCCACAATTAGTTATTTGATCCAGCATTTTACAGTATCGGATGACAATTATTCTCACATTATTTTTGAAAGACACTGTTTAGATCATTGATAAGGACACTGTACAGATTATGAAGATTAACGATAATGGCAAATCACTGTTAATCTGACATTAAAATAAAATCTGATAAAGGGAGGTGGCCTAAAATATTGGTATGCGGAATATTGTATTGACTATTTGTGGGGACAATAAAAAATTGAATAAAGAGAATGTGAAGAGAACAAATTCTTGTTGTAAGTGAAAAGGGGACAAAATTCAAAAATGTCATCAAGGGCAGTTATTCCCCCTCTGTCCATAAAAGCCAGTCCGAACCAGCAGTCCTACGAGATGTTGGAAAGTCGGCTCATGGCTGCCGAGGATGATACCCGCCAACTTTTGAATCATTTGGAAAGCCTTGGTGTTAGTCCAGAGAAACCTACAAAGGATACAACATATAGTAGCTACGGCACATACACACCACAAAAACAATTAAATCAGAAAAACTATGAGGAATTTAAGAATAACTATGAAGGGTTGGTTTCCAGAGTGTGCAAGAATGAAAGTATTCTACAAAGCCTTAAGCTTAACTTTGTCAATGTTCGAGGTGATATGAGTCTGAGCAAGAAACAGTCAAATGAATTTAAAGAAAAGTTAAACTTGACAAGAGAAGCATATGAACAAGAGATTGGGAAATTAACTCGACAGGTTGAGTATTTAAAAGAGGAAGTTGATAATGAATCAAAGGCAAAAGATCGTGCAAAGGCCGAGATACGAGAACTACAAAAGGTTCTGGGTGATGCTTCAGAAACTAGGGTAAGTTAATTGTGCCATGACAGGAGAAAACCAACAAAGTGGTTGTGCGCAGACTCAGATCAGCCTGGGCATCCCCCAAGTCTGATCAGACTCTTAGCTAAGTGCTTAATGGGTAGCTATGGTTCTAAGCTACCTCCATGCGGACAGCAAAGACTCTGATCAGACTGGGTGGATGCCCAGGCAGATCTGAGTCTGCGCTGGGCGCACAATCACTTTGTTGGTTTTCTCACGTAGTGGCTCATATCTTTGTTTGTAAGAGAAGCGCCTTCCTGTATTCTGTTTTATTCATTTCAGTGAGCTATCTTAAAAGTCATTTTGGACAAAGCATTTTAGCCTGAGTGGACAGGTGGCTGTCCCCACTTTAACTGTTCTAAAAATGCCTTTCTCTGTAAAAACATATGTTGCAACCCATCATTTGATCCATCTTGCTGAGATGGTTATAATGGAGGTAACAAAGTGTTTTCATTGAGAAATTATTTCAGAATTATCCTCAGAACTCTATCATATCTGGAGCCGAGACAGTATCATAAAATAATGTTAACATATATGCTGTAATTTTCAGGGGTTTAAATTTTCGCTGTTTAGGGTCAAAAACATAAAGATTAATTTTCGCAAGTTTTAAATTTGTGGTTAGCAAAAGTAAAATTGCTTCTTTTTCACTTGAGACAGTTCTTTCATTAACCTGAGGCAGGACCGCTGCAGGACCGCCGCAGGTTAATGAAAGAACTGTCTCAAGTGAAAAGTACCAGTAATTACTGAAGCAAACAGAAAAAAAAAAATGGAAACTGTGTCTACAGAAAATATTTTTTAAGAAACAGTAAATTATTTTGTGATTTCAATATTCGCGGTTCTAAGTGACCGTGAAATACTGCAAAAAAATGCAACATCGCAAAAATTATCTTGTATACAGTATATGTTGTTCCATTCTAACAAATAAAACTTTCACAGTTCTTTGTTTTTCATCTTCAGATGGAAGCTGCCATGGCTGCAGAGGAGCTGACAACATCACAGCAGCGACTGCAAAAGAGAATTAATGAGCTGAAAGAGGAGGTCAGTCGAGAAAAAAGTCTGAGAGCCAGTCTAGAGGAATCCCACAATACCTTGATGACCAGAGTGCGGGAGATGGAGCATGTTGTAGAGACAGAGAGAAATGAGGTCAGTAAAAATATCTATGGGGTAAGTCACGAGCCGCGACATGACAAAACCAACAAAGTGACATGTGCGTCCAGCGAAGACTCAGATCAATCTGGGCATCTGCCCAGTCTAATTAGAGTGTTCGCTGTGTGCTGAAAGGGTAGCTAAGGGTCCAAGCTACCTTCATGCAGCCAGCAAAGACTGATCAGACTGGGCAGATTTCCAGGCTGATTTGAGCCTTTGCTGGGAGCACATGCCACTTTGTTGGTTTTGTAGCGTCATGGCTCACATGATATTGGAGGGATTGTCTCAAATCTGCTTGTTCATGAATCCTAAGTTCTGGTGAAATAATGACAACTTAAGAAGCAAACAGATGGCTGCATGAAAAAAAAAAAACACATACAAAAACATGCTACCTGGCTTTTGACAGGTTGCTAGCTCGACTAGAAGGCGTACACAGTATGTAAGTAAAAAATGAGGGCCCAGCTGCATATCCAGATGGGGTTCAGGTGGTTCAAATTAACTTTGTCTTTAGCCTAAATCATATATATGTTCATGGGGAATTTCAGGAAAAGTTGTTCACACTGCACAAATCAAATCCCGCTCAGCTAATTTGAACTCCCTATCCAAAATTCCTGGATTCACCCCTGGGGCTGTGACCAGACTGACCATACAACCAGGCTGTTCTAGTCATTTGCTTTTGACATGTTCTAAGTGCTGAGTTGGAAATCCTCAAGCTAAAATAGAGACTTTCTGCATCTGATAAAACGTATGGTTACTTGATTACTGTAATAATTCAGCTGCAAGATGGAGGTTTTTCATTTCCAGAATATCTCCAAATGTGTTGCAACTGGACAAAACCAACAAAATGACATGTGTGCCTAGCGAAGACAAGATTAGCTTGGGCAGCTGCCCAGTCTGTTTAGAGTCTGCGCTGCCCACATTGAGCTAGCTATGACCCTTAGCTGCCCATTAAGTGCACAGCGAAGACTGATCAGACTGGGCAGAAGCCCAGTTTGATCTGAGTGTTCAAGGGGCGCACATTCAACTTGGTTTTGTCATGCCGCAGCACAAATATACTTGTATGACTCTTTCTTGTGTACTGCTATAAACTAGGTATTTCTCTTCCAACATAAAAATCACCGAAAAACTAGATCTGTCACATGAGGGATCTAGATTTTCGGAATGTTTTTAAAAGGGAAAAAATTGTCTTAAAGGTAGGTTCCTGTACTAGCGATAACAATTATGTCCACAAAAATAATTTCGTCTTTTTCTGAGCAGTATTGAATTCTCTTATTTTTCTGAATTTGTTGCTACTGAGAAACTCGTCAGATGTTGAAGAAAATAGTCGTTTTCCCTTTTGGTTTATTTTCTTTTGTTGGAATTCCAGTTCTACAAATAACTATGTTCATTATGTCTATAAGTGCGCGATTTCTGATGCCATTCTCCAAAGGTCCATTTTCCCTTGTCGTGAGCTCTCCCAGATGTCCTGGCATGGTGGATGGGTTAAAACTATCCCAAAATGCAATGCAGCATGACCTCAGCTGTGTTATCTGTTTTTGGCGCGAACTAAAAATAGCGCTAACTGGTGTGCGAAGCAGAGTTAGGAAATCCCTTGCAAAACAACTTTTCTAATATTTTTATGATTTACACTTTTTAGTGAAACTTATTCAGTCCCTTTTATAAGTGCTTTCCAACAACTTGGATGAAAGATCATTAAAATTATGATGCCTTCCAAAGTACAGGAACCTACCTTTAAAACTGATCAAATATGGAATGACTCCAGTGTTAATCCTGCAGCCAACATGATCATGCTTTAGTAGAGAGTAAAAAAGGTAAAGGTGTCCCATAGCTTACCAGTCGCAAGGGCAGTGAGGGTTAGAGGCCTACTGTATCTTTGGCATAGCATATGAAAGGCGGAGCCCATCCCTCTCCTATAACTACCTTATTCTTCCCTGATTTGTAAAAGGTAACCATTTACTGCTGGGTTGACATAATAATAGAAATTAGAAAAAGGAAAAAAAAATCAACATATATGTTCAGATTTTTTCACAGGAGTATTATCCAGTGATTTATCTTATATGAAGTCATGTTTCAAGGTGATTTATAGGACTTTTATTATATTGCAGGTTCATACAATGACCGCAGAATCTGTCCATATGAAGATGGAAACTGAGAAATTACGAGAGGAAGTAAAAGAAGAGACAAGAAAGAAACAAGTAGCGGAGAGTAGTTATAAGATGTTATGTGAAGAAAAGGGTAAGATCTAGTGTGCACAAGAATGTACATATGAGAATAATAGAATCTGTGATGTGGTTGAGGCTGAGACGAGGAAATCTCAGGCTCCTTTTCAGATTATTTAGTCTTATGTGAGGCTTGCCGGGCATAAGCCTTTAATAATCTGAAAACAGCAAGCCTCGCATATGACTAAAATAGCTGAAAACGAGCCTGAGATTTCCTTGTCAAGGCCTCAACCCCATCAATGATTATTTTTCTCACCCATTATATCTTAGAGAACATTGAATACATTAGATTGTTGTTGAAGCCATTCTTATAGACTTCAAGGTAATTATTTGTTAATAGTTTTGACCTGTGTGTTAATTTCACCTTGTGCATGCATTTTCATGACTGGCACCTAGTGACATTTCCTGTACATCACTGGCTGTCAATTTCATTTTGCATGCAATTTACATGACAAGAAACAGAAGTGGATTTTTATACCCCCGACGTATGTCGAGGGGTATATAGTTTTCGTCTTTCCGTCCGTTAGTCTGTTCGTCCGTCTGTGCGTCCGTCCGTTCGTCCGTCCGTTTGTCCGTGCGTCCGTCCGTTAACATTTGCGTTAAAGTTTTGCGTTAAGTTTTTAATTTTGCTTATGTTTCAAATATCCTTTGAAGAAGCATGTTGATATGTGCCTAGACTTACTTACAGGTTCAAGCAGAATACTTATCATCATCTGGATGCTGCTGCTGACCTAAGGTCAAGGTCACAGACTTAAACATTTGCGTTAAAGTTTTGTATTAAGTTTTTAATTTTGCTTATGTTTCCAATATCCTTTGATGAAGCCTGTTGGTATGTGCCTAGATTTACTTACAGGTCCAAACAGAATACTTATCATCATCTGGATGCTGCTGCTGACCTAAGGTCAAGGTCACAGACTTAAACACTTGCGTTCAAGTTTTGCATTAAGTTTAGAGTGTTCTTTAATATTTCTTATATCCTTTGATGGAACCTATTGATATTTGACTAGGGTTACTTTTAGGTTCATAAAGAGTAGTTCACATCATCTGGATGCTGCTGCTTACCAAAGGTCAAGGTCACAGACTTGTGTATTTGCGTTAAAGTTTGGCGTTAAGTTTATATTCGTTGCTTATATTTCCAACATCATTTGATGAAACCTTGTTGATATATGACTAAGTTTACTTCTAGGTTCAAACCATGTATAAGACTTGTTTCATTAGGCAGTCGTTTCTTAAGGCGGTGGTTTCATTAGGCGGTGGCGCTGGTCGGGGGTATACGTGAGCCCCTGCTCACTTGCTCTAGTTTAATTTAAGTATGTTATTAATTGGGCTGTACTATGTGGATATGACTGACGTTTTGAAACAGTTGTCTGAGCCTAGACTGAGATAGCAGGCCGAGATAGAAAAATCTTGATGAAAAAGACAGCTTTAGAAAGGGATATTCTTGTCTAGTGGGTGAGAATGATGGCTCAAACTGCAAAATATGACCAGAGAAAGAAAACAAAAACTGTGTATCATGTACATCACTAATCATCACTTTTGTTTCACCTTTGACAGGCAAAAAGCTTTGTCCAGTTTGCTGGTTTAGCTCTGTTAATTGACCATCTGCAGACAGGGTAGACACCACATTTCACAGAATTCATATACATGAGTCACGACACGGGAAACCAAGCAAAGTGGCATGTGCATCCATCCAGTCTGATCAGGGTCTTCGCTGTCTGCATGGAGCTAGCTGAGACCCTTAACTACCCTTTAAGTGCACAGCAAAGACTCTGATCAGACTGGGCGGATGCCCAGGCTGATCTGAGTCTTTGCTGGGTGCACACGCCACTTTGTTGGTTTTCCTGTGTCACAGCTCCTATCATTTACAATAGTTAGTCTTTTGAAATCTGCCTTAATATTTTTGTGAACCAGATCAAGGCAATAGGCAATATGGCATTACCATAATGACCCTAAAATTTTGGACACCCAAAAGTCAGACATTTCTTGTTTTTTTCTTTGAAAATTCTTAGAATGTGGATTTTGCATATTACTGAATCCAGATGATGCTTAGTGAAATGGCAAACATTGTAGACCCTGATCAAACTGCTCCTTCAGGGGCAGTTTGATCTGGTTCTACAATGTTTGTTCAGACTTGTCTGTCTGAATATTTATGGTCATTAGGGTATTGCATTATAGATTATTGCAAGAGAGTCTTATGATGGTCCACAACATGTTTCTAAAGAGAAACTTAAAAAAATGTTGTGGAATTATCACCAGAATATTCTCCTTATCAAAAGCTCTACTTAATCCTTAAAGAATGAAAAAGCAGACAGAAACTTTTCTTGCAACAAGCTTTGTCATACTGAAACTTCAACAACTAGAGGGCAAACACTGTGGGTCCACATGAGGCAGCTCATTATGAGACATCTCTCATGGCTCTATGCTGTTTGCAAATTAAACTATTTTCAGATTTAGGGCTGTAAGTAGAGAAATTTTGATTTTTTCTGGACTTTAATATTGAGTCATTCTGTGAACTGCTTCCTTATAAAGACTCAGAGCTGCTGGTACGAGCAGAGTCAACTTGTAAAGGAAAAGAGCAAATTCTTTTCTTGAAAAGTAGACCCCATTTTTGAAGGTTTTTTTTTTTTCACCTAAAGGAGAAAACAGCTAGTCATAGAATTTGTTTCCCTTTGAAAAGATGGCAGAAAAATGTTGAGCTAAGAGCAGCCCCATCTAGGGGAAGATTTAAACCAGAGCTCCAAATACGAAGGGTTAATGGATGATTTAGTGATAATTTTTCATATATTGTGACCCCTCATTAGAACCGTCTCAGTGAGACGGTTCTAATGAGGGGTCACAACATATGGTTTGGTTGAGAAATAAGAAAAATTATCTTTGAATTATCCTCAATACCCCCTCTTATCTGGAGCTCTGTTTAAACATTGAAAAAAAATAAGAACAGCTTTTTTCTGCAAGAGTGTTTTTCTATGGGATTTGAAAATTGGTGAGAAACATTTTCTTTTCTGACAGTCACATATATAGTCATAGTATTTATTTTTATCAGAGACTGTTCAGATGAAATATGAGAGTGCAGAGAGGGACAGGCAGGTGCTGTTATCAGAAATGAAGAGATTGAGAGAGCAATACGAAGATCTTATTAAACAGATGGAACAGACACAGGCCATTATTGACAAGCAACAGGTATTATTATATAATCTGTTAATAAAAATTGTTCCACTGAGAAGTTGATCATGTGAAGTAGACATTTATGTATTTAGGTTTTTGACGTAATGTCCTATGATGGTGATGGAACATCTGGTTGTCACATGGGTTGTAAAGTAACGTTAATCAAAATTTGACGTTAAGTTTACTAGTGTCATAGACCTTCCAAATGAACTTATCCTTATCATATAATAAAACAGTTGGTGAACATGAAGTGTTTTTAACAGTAATCAATGCTTTGTGTCGGTCAAAATGAAGTTTGCTGATTAGTAACACTTTATGTCCACTTCAAAGAAAATGATTGTGTAAAGTCATACCTGCCATAAATGACATCTTTGTTTCTAGGTTAAGAAAATTGTCACATCTTTGAAGGTTGTAACATCTTTGTTTCTAGGCAAAGAAGGTTGTTACATCTTTGTTTCTAGGCAAAGAAGGTTGTTACATCTTTGTTTCTGGGCAAAGAAGGTTGTTACATCTTTGTTTCTAGGCAAAGAAGGTTGTTGCAGCTTTGTTAGTCAAGGATGGTTGTTGCAACTTTGTTTCTCAGGTCAAAGAAGGTTGTAACACCTTTGTTTCTGGTCAAACAAGGCTGTTACAACTGTGTTTATAATGGTGGCTCATCAGCCAAAAAGCTGAGAAATCTGTCTAGTTTTGCACGTGCCATAGGATAGAATGGAATAGAGAAGAATGCCGTAGGACACCATTTCATATGGTGAATTTATGGTTTTTAATGAATCATAAATTTGGTAATTGTAGGAGATATTTATGGTAGACAAATTAAAAGCTGCTGATAAATTAACTGAGTTGATGGTAAGATATGTCAGAATTTGGACACCTGTGTAGACTCTGAACAACCCACAGTATAGAATGTTCAAGGAAACATATACATGTAGTAAAAATTCTTAAAAAACGGACACCTGAAAAAGTGACCATAATTGCCTGAAAGTGGAACAGTTTGATTATATAGTGGTATGCCACCAAAAGATGTAGATGGATTGGCAAATAGAGTAGACCCTATCAGTCTGGTCATTTAGGAGCAATCTGGTAAAGGTCTGCATTATCTGAAGTCCCGTTATTCCCTTTTGACATGGCACTTCAGATCCAGATGTCTTGTACTGAGTCAACACAGTTGTTTAATTTCATTTGTGGTTTGTTTGTTAACATTGTGTCAGTTTCATGTTTATAACAATGCTTTGATGTTAATTGTTACAATAATTGTTGTTCTATTAACTGTCAGAGCCTCACTTGTTAAAAGCATCATTAGCTAATCCATTTGTCAAGGATTCGTTAAGTCTTCTAGTACTTATAAAAACAAGTTTTCTGATATTTTCTGGGCAAAAGCGAGAAGCTTTTGCTGATTTTTGTTTTGCTGAAAAAAAAAGAGAGAAGCTTTTGCAAAATCTTCTCACAGTTTTTCGGCAAAAAATGATTTTTTTTTTTTTTGCATAAAGTAAATTTGAAAGTTTGACAATCAACAATTAACGACGTTGTTAGTTTTGAAGAACTGGACCCAGGATTTCAAGCAGAGAATGTTTGCATTACTAAAGGTATATGGGTACACATCTATGTTTTCTGCCATTTTTGCTAAGGGAAATAACTTTTTGTGACTTCCCGTTTTCTTCCCTGACAATGAAACCCTTCCAAAATGGGTTCTACTCTTAAAGGAAAGAATTTGCTCCAGGGGAGCAAATTCTTTCCTATAAGAGTTGACCCCAGTTGAAAATGGAGGCAAAACCAAAAGTGGTAGTAGTTGCTTCCCTTGAAAGTGTACCCATTTCCCATAATTCCTATGAGTGGTTCAAATCTGTGACGATGGTTTGCCTGAAACAGGTTCATTATACCCAGCCTGTCATAATCATTTGACATATGACTGCGATACTGTTGAAAGGGTGTAATTTCACTTCACCTTTTTTGTTGTAGCTAAATGTGAAATATAAATGTATTTTCACTTATGTGCTGTATTTATGTGAGCACATTTCACAAGTTTTGGGGAAATGGGAATAATTTTTGCACAGTTTAGTTCCTAGGCATGGATCTTTGTACTTGCACAAGTTTGGGGATTCAGGGATGTAACAAACATGATCTATGCAAGTTATTGATAATTATGAGATAATCCAAATAGGAAAGAAAAAAACAACAACATATTTTGTGTCAGCTTTTGCAAGCTCGTTGAATGTTCATAATGCTATATTAATGCAAATAATAATAATAAAGACCTTATTTCAAGAGTGTAACACAATTAGTACAGAACTAATCTTCCTTGAGGCCCTTATAGAGTAATGCTTAACAGTTCAAATTCATTGTGTTTGCAGTGTAAACCCTTTAGCATGACAGAATTAAGTCAAAGAGGTATACTTTCATGGGAAGCAACTCTGCCATTTTTCATTTTTAGCTCGCCTGAGCACAAAGTGCTCAGGGTGAGCTTTTGGGATACCCTGATGTCCGTCGTCCGTCGTACGTCCGTCCGGACGTCCGTCCGTCCGTCAACTTTTGCTTGTGTACACTCTAGCGGGCACAGTTTTGATCCAATCTTTCTGAAACTTTGTCAGAATGTTTATCTCCATAAAATCGAGGCCAAGTTCGAAACTGGGTCATGTCGGGTCAAAAACTAGGTCACTAGGTCAAATCTTAGAAAAACCTTGTGTACACTCTAGAAGGCACAGTTTTCATCCAAAGTTCATGAAACTTTGTCAGAATGTTTATCTTTATAATATCTAGGACAAGTTCGAAACTGGGTCAAGTCGGGTCAAAAACTAGGTCACTAGGTCAAATCTTAGAAAAACCTTGTGTACGCTCTAGAAGGCACAGTTTTCATCCAAAGTTCATGAATCTTAGTCAGAATGTTTATCCTCATAATATCTAGGACAAGTTTGAAACTGGGTCACGTCGGGTCAAAAACTAGGTCACTAGGTCAAATCATAGAAAAACCTTGTGTACGCTCTAGAGGACACAGTTTTGATCCGATCTATATGAAACGATGTCAGAATATATATCTCCATAAACTCTAGGCCAAGTCCGAAACTGGGTCATGTCGGGTCAAAAACTAGGTCACTAGGTCAAATCTTAGAAAAACCTTGTGTACACTCTAGAAGGCACAGTTTTCATCCAAATTTCATGAAACTTTGTCAGAATGTTTATCTTTATAATATCTAGGACAAGTTCGAAACTGGGTCACGTCGGGTCAAAAACTAGGTCACTAGGTCAAATCATAGAAAAACCTTGTGTACGCTCTAGAGGACACAGTTTTGATCCAATCTATATGAAACATTGTCAGAATATATATCTCTATAAACTCTAGGCCAAGTTCGAAACTGGGTCATGTCGGGTCAAAAACTAGGTCACTAGGTTAAATCTTAGAAAAACCTTGTGTACACTCTAGAAGGCACAGTTTTCATCCAAAGTTCATGAAACTTTGTCAGAATGTTTATCTTTATAATATCTAGGACAAGTACGAAACTGGGTCATGTTGGGTCAAAAACTAGGTCACTAGGTCAAATCTTAGAAAAACATTGTGTACGCTCTAGAGGACACAGTTTTGATCCAATCTTTATAAAACATTGTCAGAATGTTTATCTCCATTAACTCTAGGCCAAGTTCGAAATTGGGTCATGTCGGGTCAAAAACTAGGTCACTAGGTCAAATCTTAGAAAAACCTTGTGTACGCTCTAGAAGGCACAGTTTTCATCCAAAGTTCATGAAACTTAGTCAGAATGTTTATCCTCAAAATATCTAGGACAAGTTTGAAACTGGGTCACGTCGGGTCAAAAACTAGGTCACTAGGTCAAATCATAGAAAAACCTTGTGTACGCTCTAGAGGACAGAGTTTTGATCCGATCTATATGAAACGTTGTCAGAATAGATATCTCCATAAACTCTAGGCCAAGTTTGAAACTGGGTCATGTCGGGTCAAAAACTAGGTCACTAGGTCAAATCTTCGAAAAACCTTGTGTACACTCTAGAAGGCACAGCTTTCATCCAAAGTTCATGAAACTTTGTCAGAATGTTTATCTTTATAATATCTAGGACAAGTTCGAAACTGGGTCACGTCGGGTCAAAAACTAGGTCACTAGGTCAAATCATAGAAAAACCTTGTGTACGCTCTAGAGGACACAGTTTTGATCCAATCTATATGAAACATTGTCAGAATATATATCTCCATAAACTCTAGGCCAAGTTCGAAACTGGGTCATGTCGGGTCAAAAACTAGGTCACTAGGTCAAATCTTAGAAAAACCTTGTGTACACTCTTGAAGGCACAGTTTTCATCCAAAGTTCATGAAACTTTGTCAGAATATTTATCTTTATAATATCTAGGACATGTACGAAACTGGGTCATGTTGGGTAAAAAACTAGGTCACTAGGTCAAATCTTAGAAAAACATTGTGTACGCTCTAGAGGACACAGTTTTGATCCAATCTTTATAAAACATTGTCAGAATGTTTATCTCCATAAACTCTAGGCCAAGTTCGAAATTGGGTCATGTCGGGTCAAAAACTAGGTCACTAGATCAAATCTTAGAAAAACCTTGTGTACACTCTAGAAGGCACAGTTTTCATCCAAAGTTCATGAAACTTTGTCAGAATGTTTATCTTTATAATATCTAGGACAAGTTTGAAACTGGGTCATGTTGGGTCAAAAACTAGGTCACTAGGTGAAATCTTAGAAAAACCTTGTGTACGCTCTAGAAGGCACAGTTATCATCCAAAGTTCATGAAACTTAGGCAGAATGTTTATCCTCATAATATCTAGGACAAGTTTGAAACTGGGTCACGTCGGGTCAAAAACTAGGTCACTAGGTCAAATCATAGAAAAACCTTGTGTACGCTCTAGAGGACACAGTTTTGATCCAATCTATATGAAACATTGTCAGAATATATATCTCCATAAACTCTAGGCCAAGTTCGAAATTGGGTCATGTCGGGTCAAAAACTAGGTCACTAGGTCAGATCTTAGAAAAACCTTGTGTACACTCTAGAAGGCACAGTTTTCATCCAAAGTTCATGAAACTTTGTCAGAATGTTTATCTTTATTATATCTAGGACATGTTCGAAACTGGGTCACGTTGGGTCAAAATCTAGGTCACTAGGTCAAATCTTAGAAAAACCTTGTGTACGCTCTAGAAGGCACAGTTTTCATCCAAAGTTCATGAAACTTAGTCAGAATGTTTATCCTCATAATATCTAGGACAAGTTCGAAACTGGGTCATGACAGGTCAAAAACTAGGTCACTTGGTCAAATCATAGAAAAACTGTTTGTATGCTCTAGAGGACACAGTTTTTGATCCAATCTTCACGAAACTATGTCAAAATGTTAATTGTTTATATATATATGCCCCTTATGAAACTGAGTCACGTCAGATCAGAAACTAGGTCACTAGGTCAAATCTAAGAAAAACTTTGTGTACACCCTAGAGGGCACAGTTTTGATCCAATCTTCATGAAACTCTGTCAGAATGTTTACCTTTATGAAATCTAGGTAAGTTTGAAACTGGTTTGTGTCGATCAAAAACTAGGTCACTAGGTCAAATATAAGAACGACCTTGTGTACGCTCTAGAGGACACAGTTTTGATCCAATCTATATGAAACATTGTCAGAATATATATCTCCATAAACTCTATGCCAAGTTTGAAACTGGGTCATGTAGGGTCAAAAACTAGGTCACTAGGTCAAATCTTAGAAAAACCTTGTGTACACTCTAGAAGGCACAGTTTTCATCCAAAGTTCATGAAACTTAGTCAGAATGTTTATCCTCATAATATCTAGGACATGTTCGAAACTGGGTCATGTCAGGTCAAAAACTAGGTCACTAGGTCAAATCTTAGAAAAACATTGTGTACGCTCTAGAGGACACAGTTTTGATCCAATCTTTATAAAACATTGTCAGAATGTTTATCTCCATAAACTCTAGGCCAAGTTCGAAATTGGGTCATGTCGGGTCAAAAACTAGGTCACTAGGTCAAATCTTAGAAAAACCTTGTGTATGCTGTAGAAGGCACAGTTTTGAT
Organism: Ctena decussata; assembly: GCA_963989385.1. Lineage (NCBI taxonomy): Eukaryota > Metazoa > Mollusca > Bivalvia > Lucinida > Lucinidae > Ctena > Ctena decussata. Next base: position 10,718,016 of record OZ022510.1, on the reverse strand, counting down.
CCAAAGTTCATGAAACTTTATCAGAATGTTTATCCTCATAATATGAAGGACAAATTTGAAACTGGGTCATGTAGGGTCAAAAACTAGGTCACTTGGTCAAATCATAGAAAAACTGTTTGTATGCTCTAGAGGACACAGTTTTGATCCAATCTTCACGAAACTATGTCAAAATGTTTATTGTCCATATATATATGCCCCTTATGAAACTGAGTCACGTCAGATCAGAAACTAGGTCACTAGGTCAAATCTAAGAAAAACTTTGTGTACACCCTAGAGGGCACAGTTTTGATCCAATCTTCATGAAACTCTGTCAGAATGTTTACCTTTATGAAATCTAGGTAAGTTTGAAACTGGTTTGTGTCGGATCAAAAACTAGGTCACTAGGTCAAATCATAGAAAAACCTTGTGTACGCTCTAGAGGACACAGTTTTGATCCAATCTATATGAATCATTGTCAGAATATATATCTCCATAAACTCTAGGCCAAGTTTGAAACTGGGTCATGTAGGGTCAAAAACTAGGTCATTAGGTCAAATCTTAGAAAAACCTTGTGTACACTCTAGAAGGCACAGTTTTCATCCAAAGTTCATGAAACTTTGTCAGAATGTTTATCTTTATAATATCTAGGACAAGTACCAAACTGGGTCATGTTGGGTCAAAAACTAGGTCACTAGGTCAAATCATAGAAAAACATTGTGTACGCTCTGGAGGACACAGTTTTGATCCAATCTTTATAAAACATTGTCAGAATGTTAATCTCCATAAACTCTAGGCCAAGTTTGAAATTGGGTCATGTCGGGTCAAAAACTAGGTCACTAGGTCAAATCTTAGAAAAACCTTGTGTACGCTGTAGAAGGCACAGTTTCGATCCAAAGTTCATGAAACTTTATCAGAATGTTTATCCTCATAATATGAAGGACAAATTTGAAACTGGGTCATGTAGGGTCAAAAACTAGGTCACTTGGTAAAATCATAGAAAAACTGTTTGTATGCTCTAGAGGACACAGTTTTGATCCAATCTTCACGAAACTATGTCAAAATGTTTATTGTCCATATATATATGCCCCTTATGAAACTGAGTCACGTCAGATCAGAAACTAGGTCACTAGGTCAAATCTAAGAAAAACTTTGTGTACACCCTAGAGGGCACAGTTTTGATCCAATCTTCATGAAACTCTGTCAGAATGTTTACCTTTATGAAATCTAGGTAAGTTTGAAACTGGTTTGTGTTGGATCAAAAACTAGGTCACTAGGTCAAATATAAGAACGACCTTGTATACACTCCAGAGGGCACAGTTTTGATCCAATCTCAATGAAACTTTGTCAGAATGTTTATTCTTACAATATCCGGTTTGAAACTGGGTCATGTCGGGTCAAAAGCTAGGTCACTAGGTCAAATTTAAATTAAGTTATGTTGCAAGAATCAGAACTAACATTGCAATGATGCCAGCCACAAACTCCTTGGAACAATTAGTTTCACCACGGTGAGATAATGATGCTACCATTCTATCATCTGTGTTTGCCTAGTTAAGTCTAGTTGAAATCCATCAAAGGAACTCAACATGAACGGGAACTTTTCGGAGAAGCGACTCTGCCATTTTCAGCTCACCTGATCGAGCCTTACAGTATTGGTGTTAGCTGCCTCTTTCATCCGTCCATAAACATTTTCAAACATCTCTGAAACCACTGGGCAGATCAAATTTCATATGGAGCCTGCACATGGGTCAAAGGATTGAAAGTTCTTCAAATGATCTTGGTCACATGACCAAGGTGGCCGCCATTCCCAGGTATGGTAAAAACTCTTATAAATCTTCACCAGAGCCATTGAACTGATTAATGCTCAGGTGAGCGATTCAGGGCCACCATGGCCCTCTTGTTTCCTCCCTTCTCAATTGGGTCAACTCCTAAAGGAAAGAATTTTCTGCCTATGAGTAAATTCTCTCCTTTAAGAGTAGACCCATTTTGGAAGGGCTTTGTTGTCCAGGGTGCAAACAGGAAGAAAAAAAAGTTTTTCCTTTTCATAAAAATAGTGGAAAAACATGGTTGTATACCTATAGGCTGCAATTAGAAATGGTTGCAAACAGTAAAGATCCAAATGAAATGGCTCTAAGTGTTAATTTTTTTTATTTGTTTTTAATGGACTTTGTCAAATATGTCTCTATGTCCGACAAAAACAGAATAAGCACCAGTATTTTTAAAATGGATGACGCTGATGTTGATTTACATGAACTTGTGTTGAATAGAAGTTCATTTCAGTCCAGTTTATTTTGTTCATGTCAGATACGAAATGTGACTACAGGTACTACCCTAAATATCGGGACAAAAGTGCTGAACAAACGGTAACAAAAAGGCTAATAACGTTCTACAAAAGTCAACCATAGATGGATTAATGGATGACTTGCAATTTTACGTCCTTTTAAACAGTATTTCAAGCATATCAGGACGATGGGAGGTTGATAATGAAAGGCTGTGTGCAATTGAACCCTGTTTATGTTTGAGAAGATTTCGCCTCAAGCGGGGCTCGAACCCGGGACCGCAGTCAGCCGTATTTTCTTGTGGTTTAAATATGAAAAAGTGCCACCCTGGAATTTGAAGTGTCATAATTCAAAGAGATGCAAATCCTACCTTTCCTTTGCTTTTTCCCCCACCTTCACTCTTAAAGTGCCAAAAAAGCAGACAGCAAAATTTATATCTGCAAAATTTTAAAAAATGTTTCATTTGAGCTATCTTACATTGAGAGTTTAAAGACTAGAGTGCAAACAGTGCAGATTCAGATGAATCAGCTCATTATGAGCTGCTTCATCTGGATCTACACTGTTCGAAAAGTTCAACAATTTTCGTTTTTGGCACGGTATGAGTTAATTATTTGTTTGATGTTAATTGTGTGTTTTAGACCAATAACAAGGACTTGGTTGCACAAAATGAGCACTTAACCGAGGTTCTGCGTGTCACTAAAGAGGAACATGAACGAATCAATGCACAAACCAGGAAAGATCTTGATGTAAGTTGATTTATAGAGGTGCCAATTGGCCAAAATTGTAAAAATAAAAATTTGTGATATTTCTTTTCCTAGTTTTATGCGCAGGTATTTGTATAGAGATCACTTTTGAAATTAACTCAAAAATTTGATTTTGTAGTGATCTCATTACATATATTTTAAAGAGAAATGAGAGAAAAATCAACAACACAAAGTCTTCTTAAAAGTTTGGCATGTCACTAAAGAAGAACATAAACAATTTATGAGCAAATTAGAAAAGATCTCAGCTCAAACCAGTTTGTAGTACTCCAAGTAAGCCAGAGTTTTTTGTTTTTTTTTTAAATGTATTTTTTCTCCAGTTTTCCACAAATAATCATCAAAAGAGATAATTTTCAAATTGCCTCACAGAGCCAATTCTACAGAGATCACACTAGAAATATTTACATATAATTGTAAAAAGCAGTAAACGAAAAAGAACTTAATATTATTATAATATTATTTTTTCCCAATTTTGGGTTATCAAAAAATGGAGCATGTGATGCTGTCAGATGTTGCAGCTGGTGTACTTATTGATCTTATCGTGCTCTGGGCTGCCCAGATATGGCATAAAATACTGATAGTATAGTTCATAGCTATAAGATAGAGTTGGTGGCACATGAAAGCACTTAGCTGATAGCACTGTTGCCAAATCTCTGCCAATTGGCTTATACAGGCAACTCTCAATATCTCAAAGTCAAAGTTCATCTCCAGCTACATGTACTGATATCTCAGAGTAAATTTTCTGATTCCAGAAAATTTACTTACCAGTAGTTTGGAATAATAGGTGAAATATAAAGAAAGCAAGAGATGTGTTCAAACTTTGATTTCCTAGAATTACAAGGTTTTACTTTGAGATTTTAGGTTTTCAGATATTGAGAGTTAACTGTATTGCAAATGTTGTTATAAAACCATAAACACAGGATATAAAGTAGTCCACCAATTTTCGCTTCCTGTTGATACTGTCTGTCATATTTGGCTTCCGACAAGACTGTCTGTGACCTCTTGCTTCTTTCCAAGACTACTATTTACAAAGTGGCTGCCTGCCTTGACTGTCTCTGTCATTCTGCTTCCTGCCGAGAGTCTCTGCAGGAAGTAGAATTATGTGGACAGTCTCTGCAGGAAGCCATTTATCATGCACAGCAGTCTCAGAGATCGCAAATGGTCTTGGCGGAAGCCAAGTATGACGGACAGTATCAGCAGGAAAGGAAAACTGGTAGACTAATTCATACTCTGTGATAAAGTTATGCTTCAAAGCTTTATGTCTTTACATGTGCTGAATCTTACATTTTTTCAGCATGCCAAACAGAGGTGCCATGATAAGGAAGTGATTGAAGATGAGGCTTCAAGGCTGAAGGACAGTGTAACAGACCTGACCAAGGACAATCATGAACTCAGGAAAAAATTGTAGGTTCCTGTCAGGTTGATTTTCTTGTGCATGCAACAACACGTTACTTACATAACTGGTAGAAAATCAAGAAATACCCTAATGTGCTCAAATACTAGGATATTTATAAACATTAACTTTCCGTTTTTCCAAAGAAAAATTAAAGGTTTTTAGATGTTGCAATATTATGTGCTTAAGCACTGGGACTCCTAAAACTATTAATTTTCCATTTGTCCCATATGGGAAGTTGATGATGTGAGGTGTCTCAATATTTAAGCACATTACGATAAGCATTACTTTTGTGGCACTGGCATAAGCATAGATATTTTGTCAAGTTTTCATGTTTTTATGCCCCCGCCATGAAAAATGGGGGGGGGGCATATAGTATCACTCCTGACCGTAGCGTACATACATACAAAATGGTTTCTGTTCAATATCTTTTGAAAACATTGGTGTATTGAATTCATATTTCATACACAGCTATATAGTCATAAAATACAGGTCATGTTCAATGTTGGGTAAAATCTGTTGATTATTGTGGGAGTTATGGCCCTTTTTCGACTTCTGTTTCTATGTAAAAATGGTTTCCGTTCGATATCTTTTGAAAGCATTGGTGTATTGAATTCATATGTAATACACAGGTATATAATCATAAAATACAGGTCAAGTTTGATGTTGGGCAAAATCCGTCGATTAATGTGGGAGTTATGGCCCTTTTTCGACTTTATTTTGTATGAAAAGATGGTTTCCATTCGTTATCTTTTGAAAGCATTTGGTGTATTGAATTCATATTTTATACACAGGTATATAATCATAAAATACAGGTCAAGGTCGATGTTGGGTAAAGTCCGTCAATTATTGTGGGAGTTATGGCCCTTTTTCGACTTCTGTTTCTATGAAAAAATGGTTTCCGTTCAATATCTTTTGAAAGCATTGGTGTATTGAATTCATATTTCATACACTGGTATATAATAAAAAAATACAGGTCAGGTTCGATGTTGGGTAAAATCTGTTGATTATTGTGGGAGTTATGGCCCTTTTTCAACGTTTTTTTTGTATGAAAAAATGGTTTCCGTTTGATATCTTTTGAAAGCATTGGTGTATTGAATTCATATTTTATACACAGGTATATAATCATAAAATACAGGACTACTCAAGTTTGATGTTGGGCAAAATCCGTCAATTATTGTGGAAGTTATGGCCCTTTTTCAACTTAATTTTGTATGAAAAACTGGTTTCGGTTCATTATCTTTTGAAAACATTGGTATATTGAATTCATATTTTATACACAGGTATATAATCATAAAATACAGGTCAAGTTCGATGTTGGGCAAAATCCGTCGATTATTGTGAGAGTTATGGCCCTTTTTCGACTTCATTTCATACAATAATGGTTTCTGTTTGTTAGTTTTTGAAAAGTTACTTGTTTCTGGGCTATTTCTTTTGGAAAGTTGCATGGCATCCATTTCTGCGATAAGATACAGAATGCCATCACATGTCAGTCATGACTACCCCCCCGCCCCTCACCGAACCCCCCCCCCCCCCCCCCCCCCCAAGGAAAACAATAAAACATGTACCACAGAAGTCTGCCTTTGTGAACCAAGTTGTGCTACAAGTGCCAGTACCTTAAACAAGGCGCCATCTTACTTGGGGCACTAGGCGGGGGTATCCGTGTCGTATGGACACATTTCTAGTGATGACTCTGTTTCTGTAAATGTAGAAATAGGCAGAACTTAGTGTTTTACAGATTTCTTTCCATGCATTTGACTTGCAATTTGCAGACTGAGTATTGGGCACCTCCTTGTCCAAACTAGCTAACAATTGATGGCTCTGTCAATCTTAAGCTCAGACAAGCAATTCAGACCTGTTGTGGCTTCATTCTAGAGCAGTAGTACACAAGACTGATTTAACATATTTGCGATAATTTTGGAAGGGAAACACCCATCTTATAACAAAATAAATACAGTATTTATGGAATTTTATTCCCCAGGAAAAGATCTGAAGAAGAAGCAGTGAAGCTGAAACAGAAGATAGCTTCCAAGGATGATGAGTTTACTAAGACAGCTGATGGTTTAGAAAGAGAGTTAGAGGCTGTCAGAGATCAGATGAAACAGTCACAGAAAGAGAGGGACAAGACATTGAAAGATAAGGAGTCATTGCTTGAAGAGGTGAGTTTATAAAGATGATAGGTTAGAGAGAGAATGGGAGGCTGTCTGAGATCAGATGAAGCAATCACAAAAAGAGAGAGATAAAACGATGAAAAATATGGGATCTTTGCTTGAAGTAGTGAGTTTAAAAAGGTTGGATGGGTTAGAGATCAAATGAAGCAGTCACAGACAGAAAGTGATAAAAGTGAAAGATAAGGAATCTTTACTTTTTACTTTGAAATTATGTAGATGCAGCAGACTCAGATTAATGGATTTTGAATATTATAGAGAATTAGAAAGAAAGAAAAATGGATTTTGAATTTAGTAGTTGATACAGACAGGAACAGTGTATAAAAGTTTATTGTTGAATCAGAATCAGATTTTGAAATACTGCATGGTAAATCAGTCAGAATCAGATTTTGAAACTTTGTAGGTGAATCAATATCAGATTTTGAATTATTGACAGAATCAGACAAAAAAATCAGGTTCTGGAATACTGTAGGACAAACAGACATATCAGCCTATAAGATATTGTAGACAAATCAGAATCAGAAAATTAATGGGAATCAGATAGGACCATACAGTGGGTGACTTAGATGGAATTCAGGTCTCAATTGTTCAAAATTAATGACGTTTAATATGGCATATTATTTTCTAACCCATTATACACAAAAATGCTGTCATTGTTTCCTGTAAAGATGAGGGAAGCTTTTGCATTGCAAAAGCTACTGACATTTTTTCAGCAAAAAATATCAGCAGACTTGTTTCATATGCACTAGACAACTTAACAAATTATTTTTGTAAGCTAACAGTGCTTTGAACAACCAGGGGTCGTATTTATAAAACGACTTAAGTGGTTGCTATGCTGTTGCTAAGGCTGAATTTCTATGAAGGAGATTCCCTACAACTATGAAATTTGCTCTGGAGGAACAGTCTATATAAATACGGCCCCCAGGCCCAGATTTTAGAATATCGAAGGTGAGTGACATGGAATTGGATTTTGATTTATTGTAGGTGAATCAGACTGTTGACTCTATGGTTGAAGAAAGGGCTGGTCTACAAAAGAAGGTACAACAGTTACAGCTGGAGGTGGACAGTCATGGTAGAGCTAGACGACAACTGGAACATGAGAATGCTCATCTCCTAGAGAGAGTGTCAGGCTTTGAACAACAGCAGGTAAGTTTCTATAGAGAGTTTTGGCTATTATTTATACAGTTGACTCTCCTTATCTCGACCATTGCTACCTCAAAGTTACCTCTTATATTAAAGAATATGGTCTGGACACATTTTCTGTTTTTTTCTTACATTTCGATTCCTGTGATCTAAAACTACCGGTATCTAAAAGGAAATTTTCTGGTCCCAGAAAATTTACTTTGATATACCAATAGTTTGAGATAAACTTCATCTCTAAGCTAATGAGGGTTGACTGTTTTGCCTGGGGGGTGGGGGGGGAGTTGCTGGTGCTATGTATAGCTTCCAGTGCCGGGGCATCCTACTGATTTGGAACATTTCAGGGCAAGGGCCTGCTGTGCTTGCAGTAGGTGCGGGTGGTGGTTGTTTGGACATTTTTTCTCTCAGCTGTCATTTCTCTTCTTTCTCCCTCTCTCTAGGAGACGGCCTGATAGAGATTGAAATACTGTCTCAAATGGCTGTTCAACCCAAATCAATCAATTAATCAGTCAGTCAATCAATCAATCAATCAATCAATCAATCAATCAATTGACTGTGCTTCAGTTACAAGTCACAGACAGGCAAGATGTAGCAGTCCATGGATTTCTTATTGAATAATTATTTTTTCACACAGAAAGCACAGCTCTTTGTAAATTTTTGTTGTAAAAATGAAATATAAAAAATTTGGCATTCAGGATTGCTTTTGAAGAAGACAAAATCAAACTATTGTTATATAGCTCTCAGATAATAGATTGAGCCACTCGCTCACACTGACATACTGAGTCGGTGTTGCTGTATGCCTTACTGTTGATACAAAGTAATGTTGCCTTTCTTAAAATGGGATTAATGTTTAATCATTGCATGTTCTTATTTGTAAGAGAGGTATTCTGAATGCATATCAGGTAACCAAATTGTTAGCATGTTTAATTGTTTATCTTCACTATCTGAAGTTAAGCTAAATTTCATTATTTTGTGTTGTAATGTTTTGATTGGTTAGTTTTGAATATCTTGAGTTTCCATTATACTTCTAACTATCTTAAGTTTCCATGATACTTTTAACTACTTACGTTTTCGTCAGTTACATTTTGTTTTATGCACATGATTTTCATGCTGTTTACATGTACATATGCAGACTGACAATGAGGTTTGTATTAAACATAGTGAATGTTAAAAAATAACCTAACTCATGGATTAGTCATAAATGAATTTGAAACATAACATTTGTGTATTTGGTGCTGTAAAATGTATCTATAACACTGGTTAAACAGGCAAGCAGAATGCTTAACCTAGAAATCTACTTCAAGAAAGGGAGTTTTAAGTTTGCACTGCTCTAAAATATAATTGATGTTAAAAAAAAATGATATCATTTATGATCAACAGTGTACATGTAATATGTGTTGGTCAAGGAGTAATTATCACAGATTTAATTTGATACTTTTCCATTGGTTGCATAGGCTATCCGTGTTAGAATATTATTTGAATTTATGTTGTAACTTGTATAATGGTGGATGTGTTTGTATATTCAGCTGACTTTGTACTACTAAATGAAAGAATTTGCTCTAAGCAGAGCAAATTCTTTCCTTGAAGATTGACCCCCATTGATAAGGATGGGAGAGATGACATTGGTAGACTTGCCTCCCCTGAAGGACTGGGGCCATATTTATAAAACAACTTAAGTCGTTGCTATGCTGTTGCTAAGGGGGAATTTCTATTAAGGAGATTCCCTACAACTATGTAATTTGCTCTGGAGGAACAGTCTTGTCAGACTGTTCCTCCAGAGCAAATTTCATAGTTGTAGGGAATCTCCTTCATACAAATTTAGCCTTAGCAACAGCATAGCAACGACTTAAGTCGTTTTATAATACCGCCCCTGGTGTTTTCACTCATCTCAAGTATTGCGACAGGCATGTTGAAAACACTCTGTTGATCCTTATCAACCACAGTCCTATCAGGGATCCCCACTGTTTGCCATGCAGTGTACAGCTTTTTGTCTACCTTATTACTCCCATTTGACACTTTGAGGAGCTTTGCATTTTATGAAAGGGGACGTTATTTAGAGCCTAAATTGCAGTAAATCAGCCACTGCCAAAACCAAGGAATTGTTCGGTTTTACAATGGGAATGGAACTGCAAACAGTGTAGATTCTTATCAGATTGCTACAGGAGTAGTTTGATCTGGCTCTGCACTGTTTTGTCTGACCTTTCTTTCAAAGTGCTTGGAATTTTAATGGTAATGGTTGACGTGTCCCAATAATTGAGTTGGGACATGACAAACCAGTAAAGTGGCATGTGCACGAAGCAAATACTCAGATCAGCCTAGATATCCCGTCAGTCTGACCAGTCTTCGCTGTACACTTTGAGGGTAGCTAAGGGTCTAAGCTAGCTGCATGGGGACAGCAAAGACACTGATTAGACTGGGCAAATGCCCAGGCTGATCTAGATCTTTGCTGGGTGCATATGCCACTTTGTTGATTTTGTTGTGTTGCAACTCATATAGAATTATTGTGTATAATAACTTCGACAGTACTGTAGTTAAATGTTATGTTTTAATAATGAAAGGGTAGAGTAGTATATACTGTGTTAAGGTACCAGTAACCATGTTTTGGTGATGGAATGATTGTAACATTTAATCAGATTTTTGACAATGTGCTATGGTTTATGGTTTGCCAGGATTTCAAAGATTCTTTACTTCCATATTCAAATCTAATTCACAATTCATGAAACATGCTATATATTGGGTTTGAATATTTTATATCTCACACACTTGTTGGTATGTTTAAAATAGTTATGACCAAAGTGTGACATTGGAGGTAAAAGAAAAAACATCCTGCTGAGGTTTCATTGTTATTCCAAACTTATACAGTTTAAAAAACTGTATTAATTTCGATAATTATACCCCGACATATGAAGTATGTAAGGGGTTATATAGTTTTTGTCATTCCGTCTGTTTGTTTGTTTGTGTATTTGTTCATCTATTGGTTTGTTCATTTGTTTGTCTGTCCATTTGTCAACTTTACGTCAGAGTTTTGTGTTAAACCTATTATGATTTCTCATATCTTTGTAATCTAACATCAGATTCTTTTCATATTTGGTTCATGATATATCCCTATATCCCAATAATTAGGACTTAGGCATTTTCATTTTGTCAGAGTTTTGCATTAAACCTTTTTGATTGCTCATATCTCTGTAACTGCATTTCTTTTATACATGATATCTCTATAGCATTGTTTTTGATATGGATCACATAAGCTGCTTGGTCAGGCTCATGGGTGTGGCCAGGGGTCAAAAATTAGGACTTAGCCATTTGTTGTATTTGTTTTTTTTTGTTGTTGTTTTTTTTTGCATTGAAGTTTTGTGTTAAAAGTATGCTTTCGATTGGGGGTACATGTGACCCCTGCTCACTTGCTCTAGTAGCATTACTGTTAAAACTTTTATGATAGTTTTTGTGAAAAAAATTTAACACTTTCTTGACAAGTGGGCTTGTCTGTCCTTATCATTTGGATGAGTCCATTTCCAATTTAAGGGATTTCTGGTGAATGTTTTCACTTTTACTGTACTTTGCATAGAAGTTCCTATAAACAAACAGTGTAGACGCTGATCAGATGCCATGTTCTGTGGCATCTGAACTGGGTCTGCACTGTTGGCATATATCCCCAAAAGTGGTTTTCAATCTAGATAGGTTTAAACCAAAATGCTGTTAAAATCGTGAATTTATGTAAGCTATTGACAGTAAAATCATAATCCTGTCACTTTAAGTTTCCATTTTTTAGCTCGCCTGAACGAAACTTCAGAAAGAGCTATTGTTGTCACCCTGGCGTCGGCGTCCGCGTCAGCGTCCGCGTCAGCGTCCGCGTCGGCGTCCGGATTGAATGTTTTGGTTAAAGTTTTTTAAAGACCTATATCTCCTTAACCCATGGATGGATTCTTTTGATACTTGCACTGTAGTTAGATATTGGTCCAAAGTTTAACAGGGTACCACCCCCACCCCACTCCGTGACCTTGATGTCAAGGTCATGGACTTTGAAAATTGGGAGTTTTTTTAACTGGATGTTTTGGTTAAAGTTTTATATAGCCCAATATCTCCTTAACCCATGGATGGATTCCTTTGATACTTGTACTGTAGTTAGATATTGGTCCAAAGTTTTCCAGGGTACTACCCCCACCCCCCCCCCCCCCCCTCAGTGACCTTGATGTCAAGGTCATGGACTTAGAAAATTGTCTTTTTATTTTTTCAATGTTTTGGTTAAAGTTTTTTAAAGAAACATATCTCATGAACCCATAGATGAATTCTTTTTATACCCCCGGTATACGAAGTATATAGGGGGTATATAGTTTTTGGTTTTTCCGTTAATATGTTTGTGTGTGTGTATGTTAACATTTTTTCTGTCACAGATTTCTCAGGAACCACAATAGCTAGGATTTTGAAATTTGGTACAAACGTTGGGTATGACTAGTTGTACCGTGTAAGAGACAATCAGCCTTCTCCTGCTTATCATTCCCTTTGTTTGTCCATTTTTTCTTTCTCTCCAATTAAATTTCTGTCACAGATTTCTCAGGAACCACAATAGCTAGGATTTTGAAATTTGGTACAAACGTTGGGTATGACCAGTTGTACCGTGTAAGAGACAATCAGCCTTCTCCTGCTTATCATTCCCTTTGTTTGTCCAGCCTTCTCCTGCTTATCATTCCCTTTGTTTGTCCATTTTTTCTTTCTCTCCAGTTTAATTTCTGTCACAGATTTCTCAGGATTCACAATAGCTAGGATTTTGAAATTTGGTACAAACGTTGGGTATGACTAGTTGTACCGTGTAAGAGACAGTCAGCCTTCTCCTGCTTATCATTCCCTTTGTTTGTCCATTTTTTCTTTCTCTCCAATTTAATTTCTGTCACAGATTACTCTGGAACCACAATAGCTAGGATTTTGAAATTTGGTACAAACGTTGGGTATGACTAGTTGTACTGTGTAAGAAATAATAGGCCTTCTCCTGCTTATCATTCCCTTTGTATATTTTTTCTTTCTCTCCAATTAAATTTTTGTCACAGATTTCTCAGGAACCACAATAGCTAGGATTTTGAAATTTGGTACAAATGTTAGGTATGACTAGTTGTACTTTGTAAGAGACAATCAGCCTTCTTCTGCATATCATTTCCTTTGTTTGTCCATTTTTTCTTTCTCTCCAATTAAATTTCTGTCACATATTTCTCAGGAACCACAACAGCTAGGATTTTGAAATTTTGTACAAATGTTGGGTATTACTAGATGTACCGTGTGAGAGAGTATTGGCCTCCTTCTGCTTATCATTCCCTTTGTTTGTCCATTTTTTCTTTCTCTCCAATTAAATTTCTGTCACAGATTTCTCAGGAACCACAACAGCTAGGATTTATAAGGTTGGTACAAATGTTGGGTATGTAATGTACAGTATAAGGGACAATTAGCTTTCTTCTGCTTATCATTCCCTTTGTTTGTCCATTTTTTCTTGCTCTCCAATTAAATTTCTATCATAGATTTCTCAGGAACAACTACACCTAGGTTTTTGAAATTTATTACAAACATTGAGTATGACTAGTTGTATTGTGTAAGAAAACATCAGCCTTCTCCTGCTTATTATTCCCTTTGTTTGTCCATTTCTTCTTTCTCTCCTTTAAAATTAAACTTTTTCTGTCCCAAGATTTCTCAGGAACCACTACAGCTAGGATTTTGAAATTTGGTGCAAATGTTGGGTATGACTAGTTGTATGGTGTAATAGAGTATCGGCCACCTGCTTATCATTCCCTTTGTTTGTCCATTTTTCTTTCTCTCCAGCTTATTTTTTGTCACAGTTTTCTATGTTCCTAAGAGAGCCACAGTCTTCAATTTTTGTTTACATCTTGAGAATAGCCAAGTTTATTGTAGGAAAGAAAATCAAAATGCTAAGATTTCTTTTGGCCTTCATTTTTTCCTTTTTTCCATCTCTATCTCCAATGGAATAAATGGTAAAATTTATGTTAAAGATTTCTCAGTTTGCTATGTGACTAGGTTTTGGAATAGGTTTAAATTGACTAGTTGACATCATCTGGATGCTGCCGCTGACTTTAGGTCAAAGTCACTGACATAGAACTTTATGTAAATTTGTGTTGAAATTTTGTGTTAAATTTGTATTTTCTTTTGATAACATAATTTGCATGTTTTAATGGAACCATTGTGTATTTGTCTAAAGGCCTTCCACTGGATTTGTAATAGATTGTCCATTCATATGTCTGTTATTTAACATTTGCTTAAGTGTGTTTTTATTAGGTGATGGCGCTGGTCGGGGGTATACGTGAGCCTCTGCTCACACGCTCTTGTTATATTTGCACTGTAGTTAGATATTAGTCCAAAGTTTTACACAGTACTACCCCAACCCCGCTCAGTGACCTTGATGTCAAGGTCAGGGACTTATGAAATTTGGTCTTTATTAAAGTTTTCTAATTGCGTACTGATTCATAATGCTTGGCAGAGACTTAGTTTACACTTGAACTGATGTTAGACACTTTTTTTAGTTTTTACAAAACACTATATACTTACCCCACTGCCCCACTGGATGACCTTGAAGTCAAGGTTATTGACTTTGAATTTTGATTAAAGTTTTACATTTATGAAGACATAATTTCACAGTGCCACAATGGACTCAGTTGATACTTATACATGTACTTGGACTGATGTTAGATAATGGTTCAATGTTTGATACATCCCAGCCTCCCTCCCCCACCCCTACCCCACTCCTCCCCTACCCCCTTAGTTCTTTGACCTCAAGCTCATGGACTTTGAAATTTTCATGTGATTTTTTTCTTATTTTAATTTTATTTTAAGACATTTCTGAGATAGCTTTTGTTTATAAATGCGTTGTCATTATGGACATGCTTGCCTGAAGTTTTATGCATAGCAGTCCACACCACCATAGTGACTGTGTGATGGGCAAGCACCTATTCAGGCGAGCTATGCTGTCAGGCGACAGCTTTTGTTAATATTGGCACTTCCAATTAAAGTAAATATCAACTGTTGTCCATCAGAAATCCCTGAATGCAATAAAACTTACATTTTGACCTAATCTTGATCCACATTTTTTTAAGTTAAGCTCTAAACATGTCATATCTTCATTAACTAGGCTATAAAATTTGTTTTATTTCACCATTAAAAAATGCTTTTCATGGAGCCACATTAGAACTGTCTCACAGACATAGAGGATCTCACACAAGGTGCTGTTTTAAATTTATGAAACAAGCCTTTGGCAAGTTTCATAAATTTCATATGAAATGATCATGAGTGTAAGATTCTATTTACCATATTACCCTTGAAAATGGGATTTTATGCGGCCTTTAAAATGAACATTATTTCAATGAGAAAGCACATTTTTATACCCCGCCACACGTTAGTGACGGGGTATTATGTTTTCCCGCTGGCTGTCCGTGTGTCTGTCCGTCCGTCGTACGTACGTCTGTCCGTCCGTCCATCTGTCCGTCCGTCCGTTCGTTTCCGTTCGATAACTTGAGTATTTATTAACGGATTTTCTTCAAACTTGGCATATGAATTTGCCTTGGGAATATCTCGGTTGGGATTGTAAATACGCAAATTTCGATATCTTATGACAGAGTTATTGCCCTTGTCAGTGTCACAAAAGTAGTTTTTGGTCTGTTATTCCTTTACAGTTTGAAATATCATGATGAAATTTCACAGAAATGATTTAAATAATATATTTTTTCTGTTGTTAGCAGAATTTTGTCCACCAGGGTTATCTTCCCCTGCCCCGGGGCTATATACATGTATAAAATCATGAAAAATTCAGTATAAAATCAGGGTTGAAAGTGATTTTCTTGCAACTTGATATAGCTTATCGAAACAATAAAAGCTTTCTGTCATGATCAAAATTTTGTCCCAAGGGGTTATCTGCCCCTGGCACAGGGCTATATACATGTATAAAATCATGAAAAAAAATCCATATAAAATCTGAGTTTTGATATATCTTTATGAAATTTCACAGCAATGATATGAGTAACATTAGCTTTATTTTACAACCAGAATTTAGTCCAGCAGGGTTATTTGCCCCTGCCACGGGCATATATACATGTATAAAAACGTGAAAAAAACCCTATCAGTCATGAAAAAAAAGCTATGAAAGGTTTGCAGTGGCGGGGTATTACACAGTCGTTTACGATGCTTTTATTGACATGGTCTTAGTCAGTGACATTACATGTTCAGGCTAAAACGTTATTACACAAGGTTATCCAATGAATAACAGAAACAGCATATGATAATGCATTTTTCACATCATGTGTTTTCATGTAAAAGTTAGAAAATTTGAAAAAAATATCAGTTTCTTCACATCCAGTGCTCTACAGTGGGTCGTTCAAATATAACTTGTTGCACATTTTATTGCTTCTGTTCTCTTGTTTAAAGGCTGCTCAGAAGCATGTAGAGAAGACATTGAAAGACATGATGGATCAGAAGAACAAACTGGCATATGAGAATGGCAGATTTCAAACTCAGGTTGAACAGATGTCACTGGAATTAGAGGGCCTCAGAAAGGCTGATCTGGAGTGTACACAGTATAAACAACTTGCTGAGGCTTTACAGTCAAAGTATAGTCAGGTAAGATAGCCCAGAATAACGGAGTGGGATGAGGCCGGGTTGGGGTCCAGAAGAATAAACGAAATTTTGAGAATGGCTGATTTACAAATCCTTAGTTTCCTGTGATGCTCTGTTACAGCAGAGCCCAGGGTAAGAGGGGTATTTGATGATAATTAAGGGATAATTTTTTTTTATTTCTCATTTAAACCATATGTTGTGGTCCCTCATCTGAATCGTCTCATTGAGACGGTTCAGATGAGGGGTCACAACATATTTATTTATCCAGAATTAACAAAAATTATTCCTAATTATCTCCAAATACTCGCTCTTATCTAGGGCTCTGGCTACAACAACTCCTATCTGTTGCTTTAGCTCAGAATACTCCCTGTGAACTTTGACTATACATGTATTTCCTCAGCTTATACTTTAACAGGTCTTTACAAAAATGGTCTTTCATATGCATCCATTAACTTTGCATAATATGGATTGCAATTTGCATCTTCTAGTGTGAACGTCTTTGCAATACACAGTACCTTGATATTCTATTTTCTAGTGTGAAACAGAGATAAGTGAACTAAAAATCACAATAGAGCGACAGGAGAACCAATTAAACAAGACGCATGCCTCTTTAACATCCCGCCAACAAGATTATAGCTCTATCAGAGATACGAAGGAAGAATTACAGAAGGAGAATCAAAAGTTATTGACACAGTTGCAAAGTGTAGAGGAGAGAGAAAAGAGAAAGGTTGGTCACCCTGTATATGTAGTAGGCATATGTACAATCAGCTCTCGATTTCTTGCACACCGGATAAGGATATCCGCGTGCTTCCCCAGTACCTACAAATCTTATCTCACCCATGTTATCTCACCCAGGACTGGATATAAATCACGAGCATTCAATGCATTGGTTGTAATGGAGGTCACGTATCTGCGTCGTCAAGTGACGTTGGCGTTTTAGATGATTACATCACGAAGACGTAAGCCTCGTGATGCCGAACAGTGACCCTGGTGACGGAGTTTTCTATCCACACCTCATACCCATGAAAGATACTTATAATCTCAGAAAGTTCATTTCATACTACTGCTATCTCAAAGTAAATTTTCTGGTCTCTGAATAGTTACTTTGAGATACCAGTAGTTTGAGATATCTGGTGTTGAAATGTAAAGAAAAGTAGGAAATATGTGCAAATTATATTCTTTGATTTATATCATATTTATATCATTTATATCATGATAGGATACTTTGAGATATCATTGTTCGAGATCATGAGAGTTAACTGTATATTGTATTATATTATATGATGTCGCATCTAAGCCATGCATTAAAATCCATGATCAACAAGTGGATTAAATATGTAAATTACGTCTTAGCGTTATGCGTTGACGTCCATAAGACAGTCATGTTTTCTAATGGTGAAATCATGACGTTTTAGTGTAAAATTTGCTGATAAAATGCGATTTCATTGTCAGATGATAAATAGAATCTTGCTTTTGTGCTCCTGTATTATTGAAATCATTATTAATGCGTTTTCTAACTGAAATAATGTTCAGTTTGAAGGCGTTAAAATACCACTTCAAAGGGCCATATGATAAACAGAACCTTACACTCATTGTCATTTCATATGAAATTTATAAAACTCGTCAAAGGCTAGTTTCATAAATTTCATATGAAATGACCGCTCGAGTAAGATCCTCTATGATTTACATTTAAGAAAAAATCCACATGAACTAGGTGTTTCACATTTAAGAAATGGTACACATTCAGTACCAAATATTGCAACAAATTGTAACATATGCATTGGTATCAGCTGTGATAGGATACCACGGGCTAGGTCGAGAAAATCTTTTGACTTACCATATTTCTTCCAATGAACACCCCTCCCTTTTATTTTTTCTGTGACGAAAGTGGCCAAATGTTTTACCACCAAGATGGCTCTAGAACAACACAATTTGTTATTTGTTGCCCAGATTTTGTCTCAAGAGTGATAATTATAGGACCTGCGACTTGCATTTATTAGTAGAAGCTCAATATATGAATTCCTTTACAGGTTAGAGCGCTACAAAAGAACCATGAAGATGCCAAATCTGTGAATAAAGAAATAGCCTCAACACTAGAGTCAGTGATGTCTTCTCATTCCCAGCTCCAGTCAGTGGTAGAAGGTCTGCAGATAGAACTGGGCAAGAAAGACTCACAGATCAGTAGGCTGAAGAATGAAAAGTAAGTTTTGTGTAGGTTACTTTTTCTCACTCGTTGGACACGAAATTTCTTGCACACCAGATCAGAGTATCCGAGTGCTTCACTTGTGCCTACAAATCTTATCTCACCCATATTATCTCACCCAGGACCGGATAAAAAATCACAAGCAGTCAATGAATTGGTTGAATAGGAGCTCACGTACTTACTTTTCTCCTTCAGCTGTTTCAAGAAGGGCAGTTGTCAGTTACTGGCAAAAGTATGTGCACTTAGTATTGGTTAACCCGCTTAGGAGGTCTAAGCCTGCCCAGGAAAAGTGTGGTTAGGTTAACTGACCGTCCCAACATGACCTTAGCTGTTTACCATGGATGTTGAGCAACAAATCAATCAATAAAAAAAACTGCGTTGCCAAGTGATGCTGGCTTTTAAGATGATGTCACAAAAGCTGCAAAAATGACGTCAGTTTATGCACTCCAGTCTTTGACGTAAAGAGACAAATGACAGTCATCAAAAGCAGCACCTTCTTTTAAAACCAAATTGAAACCTCCGAAGCACTAGAATCACATTTTAACAGGTTCTAAAGTTAAAACAAAACGTGGTTTGCAAGAAAAAGTATCTGTCATTGGTGTGATGTGCTGATAGAAAAATCTGTCACTTTGGGATCACTGTTTGGTATCACTCGGCAAGCCTTGTGATGCCGAACAGTGGCCCTCATGACAGATTTTTCTATCCACACCTCACACCCATGAAAGATACTTATAATCCCTTTCTGGAGATGTATGAGATTTTTTTGTCCCTGCCTAGGCTCTGAAAGCTGTCTCAAAATGTCTATCAATGTTTAGTATAGCCCAGTCTTGTTAATTTCAACAACTCCACTTGTCACCTTTCATGTAAATTGTATGCAGAATATGAAATTGACAGTCAGTGATGTACAGGAAATGTCACTGTAGATTGCTGATAAGTTGTCAATCATTAAAAAACAGATCAACATGTAGTTGGAATGCTTCAAACACAGGCATTTTGTTTCAGCGATTGCGAAAGGCTGTATCATATTACTATAAAAATTCTAAATATTGGGACGCTAAAAATAATTACCATAATTGTCACAAAATTGAAACAGTTTGATTTTACAGTGCAGTAATGTGCCCAAAAATGCAAATGAGATGGCAAATAGTGTAAACCCTGATCAGACTGCTCCTCGAGGAGCAGTCTGATCTGGGTTTGCACTGTTTGCTCAGACCTAACTGTCCCAATATATAGAATTTTTGCAATTTGTTAATGAGTACAGTCATGAAGCATGAAAAGTATTGAGTATCTAGTATCTTGGTAATTGTTAGAGGCTGTAATTGTGTGCTTACTAGGAACAAAGAACAGCAAGAATGGAAGATGGAGATCAGAAGATTTGAAGAGAGAATGGAGAATCTGAGAGAAGAATTGAGAAAGGAGAGAGACAAATCACAGAAGAAAACCACAAAAGATCTTGTAGAGGTATATGAGCCGTGACACGACAAAACCAACAATGTGGTTGTGCACACAGCGAAGACTCGGATCAGCCTGGACATCCGCCCAGTCTGATCAGACTCTTCGCTAAGATCTTAAAGGGTAGCTAAGGGTTTAAGCTACATCAATGCAGACAGTGAAGATGCTGATCAGACTGGGCGGATGCCCAGGCTGATCTGTGTATGCGCTGGGCGCACAACCACTTTGTTGGTTTTGTCGTGTCGCAGCTCAATTACACTTATAATAACTTTAGATACAGTAAACCCTTGTCATATCAAAGTCCAAGGGACCAGTTATTTTACTTTGCTATAACTATAGTTTGAGATAACAAGTTTAAATGGAGGAGCTTACAGAAGTGGTCATTTTATATGAAATGACCATGATTGTAACATTCTGTCCAGTATAAGATTTGTCCAGGGAAGCAAAAATTAAGACATAGAAGCTGTTTCCATTTTTAAAAAAATGAACAAAAGCATGGAGATGTACTCATTAACCTAAATTGGATAAAGATAGCAATTTTTTTTCGTTCAGTCATTAATTTTTGGAGGAAAAAAAATCCAAAAGATATCCGTGAATAAAGGTTCAGTCTCCAAATTTAACATTAATGCACTAAGCTATCATCTAATAGTTATTTAAGAAATAAATTTCATTTCACCGATGTTTGTGGAAGTTTGAACACAATCGGTCACGAGCAAAGTAAGTGACACCCGAAGGGCGTTCGCGTTAACTTTGCATGGGACTCTTTGTGTTCATACTTCCATGAACTTTGGAAAATGAAATTTATCTCTTATTATTACATCTAATTTTAAAAGTATTTTGAGCATCATTTTCGATTTTTTAGAGCAACTTTGCAAAACATCTGGCGAAAAGCTGTCACTAACCAGCAGGTAAGCCGTTTACATTAAACGGCTGTCGCTATGAGGTGACGTCCGATAGACCGTTACAACATACAAAGGACTTCTACTGTTGTTCATGGAAGTATGAACACTGTTTCTTCGAAACAGGTTCATCTGAGGAAAATCAAAGGGAATGTAATTATAAGCAGAATGAATTTTTTATTTAAACCTCATCAGTTTGAAAGGTTATTGTAGATTTATATTTGTATTCACAGATCAAGAAACAGAATGATAGTTTATCCTCACGCAATATGGAGTTGATGAAAACTAACACCGAATTACGCCAGAAGACACGGGAACAGGAATCCATGATTCAGGAGTTAAAAGACAAGGTGTCCGAACAGAAACGCAAGATGGAGTACTTGATTAGAGCAAAGAAAGACGTGGAGGATAATGTCAATAAAATGAAGGTAATACTTTGAGTGTATTCAGGCGATTTCACTTTGATGTCACTTTAGCCACAAGGATACAGAACGGATGGATCATGTTAATTCTTTTCAACAGAGCTTCAGTCACATCAGGGTGATGGGAGCATGATAATGAAAGGCTATGCGCAATGGAACTTGGTTTACTGATTTTCGCTTCCAGTGAAAATGAAACCATGGACTGCTAAAACAGCAGGCTAGTGCATAATCCACCGAGCTACCAGGGTTGTAGTTACAAGGGTATGTTAAGTACATATATATAAGTATGGGTATCCTGTGCATGCTATTCTTAGTGTAATGGCAAGTGAATTTTCCTAGCTCAAAAAGAAAGATTATGTCTTCTCAAATGATGTAATTCAGTCCATTCTATATGTTTTCAGGGTATGAAGACAGATATTGAGGATTTAGAAAATCTCAGGGACACTTATATGGCCAAAAATAAAGAACAGGTAGGATACATATTTCTCCAAGCTTTTTATACCCTACCACACATTAGTGGAGGGGTATTATGTTTTCCCGCTGGCTGTCTGTGTGTCCATCCGTCTGTCCGTCCTACGTCCATCCGTCCGTCCGTCTGTCCCTCCGTGAGCACTTCGTTTCCGTTCGATAACTTGAGTATTTATTAACGGATTTTCTTCAAACTTGGCATATGCATTGATCTTGGGAAGATCTCGGTTGGGATTGTTAGTGGGCAAATTTCGATTTCTTCTGATGGAGTTATTGCACTTTGCATGGTCTTAAAAATAGTTTTTGGCCTGTAGTTCCTTTACACTTTGAAATATCTTGATGAAATTTCACAGAAATGATCGAAGTAACATAAGCTTCCTATTACCAGCAGAATTTTGTCCACCTGGGTAATCTGCCCCTGCCCTGGGGCTATATACATGCATGAAATAATGAAAAAAAATGTATGAAATTAGAGTCAAAAGGGATTTTTCTGAAACTTGTAACAAATTATCATATTGATATAAGCTTTATGTCTTGATCAAAAGTTTGTCCCCCCAGTGGTTATCTGCCCCTGACACAAGCTGTATACATGTATGAAATCATGAAAAAAATCTATATAAAATCTGATTTTTGGTATATCCAGGGTTCGAAATTAACTTTTATTCTCACTTGCTAAACTTAGCAAGTGCTCAATTTTTCTACTTGCAAAAACAGGAAGTCCACTTGCTTTTTATGTGAATGTTATAATTTTATGTAAATATACCATTAAATGCCCTGTATTGCTAGTTTATGCAATTAGTAATGTATCCCAGCTGGGTGGGCTGTCTTTTTAGCTTTAAAAAAAATCAGGCATATGGCTCCCTAGCCCAGGCTATTTTCTAAGTTCAAATCTATGGCCGTTAAAGCTGGGGAAAGACAGAAAAAAAAGGAAAAAGGCTGGGATGAACACAGTGACTCATATTGACCGCGTGGTTCTCATTCATTATACTCCCTTTTTCCCTATCTGACAGACAATATAAAGTATCTTACCAATGAGCCTTTACCTCACAAGGCATCCACTACTACACACCCTACCAGGTTCTCTTCACAGCTACTAGTTTCATATTCCAAAGCAACTCTGAGCTCTTTCTCCCACTTCTGTGCAGTTTGTATAGGGACAGTTTCGGGTTTTCGGCCCATAGAGTCAGTCTTGGTGGGTTTATTTTCAGAAGGTTTTCTTCCTGATCCCCCGTTTTGCCCCTTTTCCAGTTCACAATTAAAATCTGTCCATGTTTATTGATTTGAGAACATGTGCTTTTTGATCAAACTGAAAACAGACGCTTGCACTGCAGATGCGGGTTGTCACAGACGCTTGATGAGGGGCAACGTATTGGGGAATCAATATAAGGCAAGCACCTGGGTGATCAAGACGAGTTTGCGACTGCGCATCTTGTTCTGCACATAAACAAAAACTTTACACTTCCGGATTAGTTCTTTGCACCGAGAAAACTACACTCGCAAAGAAAAGCAAGTGGTGGTTTCTTGGACTCGCAGTCTGTAAATTTTGGTCGCATTTTGCGAGTATGCGAGTCTAAATTCAAACCCTGATATCTTGATGAAATTTCATAGAAATGATTGAAATAAGATAAGCTTTCCGTTACAAGTAGTATTAAGTCCACTTAGGTTACCTGTCCCTGCCCCAGAGCTATATACATGTATAAAATATGAAAAAATTCTGTATAAAATCTCAGATGAACAGAATTTTCCTGAAACTTGCAACACATTATCTAGGTAACATGAACTTCACGTCATGATAAAAAAATGTAAGAAAGATAAAAGAAGGGGTATTGGTTTGCAGTGGCGGGGTATTACGCAGTCGTTTACGATGCTTTTATTGGAGTTGCCATATTCACCTGAAATGGTCACATTTCGGACCTTCCAGTTTTCCTAAAATGGTCATTTAATATTCAGTTGCCATATTTTCCTGAAATGGTCTTTTTTACCAAACAAAACTTGGGAGCAAAGTGGACAGATATACAGGTGACCACAATGCTAGAAACACAAAAAGCAGGATCTGCCTCTGAAATTCCCACCTTGAAGTAGACAGTGACAAAAGCCACTGGGGGCTTAAACTAGTGCGCAACATATGCGCAACCTGTGCTCTATCTTCTGAACAGGTTCACATAAGATAACAGTGCACAAACTAAAAGAAATACAGAAAGTATAGCAGACTGCTGTTGAAGTACTAGCATCCCTTGTAAAGCTTGAATATTTTAAGTTAAATTTACTGGTGCTTCATTCTTTGGAGAAGAAACCATGTTTAGCTAACTTATAAGAAAGTACAGAAAGAGCTATTATAGTCACTGCTGCATTGGTCTCCAGAGCCCTAGATAAGAAGGAGTATTTGGTGATAATTAGGGATAATTTTTGTTAATTCTGGATAAAAATATATGTTGTGACCCCTCATCTGAACCGTCTCGACGAGACGGTTCAGACGAGGGGTCACAACATATGGTTTCAATGAGAAATAAAGAAAATTATCCCTCAATTATCATCAAATACCCCTCTTATCTAGAGCTCTGGGTCTCCCTTTAGGTGTTAGGAAAGATAGGCACCAGACAGGTCCTTTAAATCATATGTTACTTACTAGTAAACAGTATTTTAAAGCAGTGTTCCCATTCACGTAGAATTGTGCGTGAATCACGCGGAAATCATTCTAATCACGCATAAATTTTGGGGCAAGAACGTGCATTCACGCGCATATGTTTCTCTCAAAAATATAAAAAATCATCATTTTTCTTCATTCTATTGCCAGTCTGCCAGGCCAGATGATTTTTGTAGCCGAGAAGAGAGTCAGAAGTCGCTGTTTTGATCTGAAATGCGGGCCGTAGTAAGATACCATGCTTTCAGTCACGTCAGGCACATCCGTTCTACGGCCAATCAAATTCATTATTGGAAAACACTACCACTAATCGGCTGCATGAATATTAATGACATGTGCGGTCATGTTGCGCACTAGAACTGTCATAATGGCCGACAGAATTTGTCCGTATTTTTGCGTTTATTTTCACTGTTTCTGTTTGGAAACGGCACTTTCTATTTTTCATTTGGAAAGGAATCCATCAAATGATTAATATTGGATAAAACGAGGACTGGAAAAAGGCATGACAGCCGTTTTCTTCGTTTTTTCAGGCTTCAATTGGAAACACATCGGCACTTTAGTGTTTGCAAAAGAAGCGGACCAAGGATTCCGGGTCATTTCGGCCCATGTCCATTTCGGCCCATAACTTTTTCGAGATAAAAAGTCATACCCGTAAATTTTACTTCATACCCGCAAATTTTATAGATAGGGGGTATAAAAACCCTTAGTTTAAAATTTGAGTGGGAACACTGTTAAAGTGCATGTATTGTAAACATTTAAGTTGCATATTGTAAACATTTAAGTTGTTGTAGAAAGCTCCAGTAATAGCATAGGGAATTATTTCCCATATTTTTGAGCCTCTGTTCATAGTTCACTTTATCATATGACGTCACTGTTATTCAGTGGATAACGTCGTGTAATAACACTTTGGCGCATACATGTAATGTCTTTTGACAACGTCCATGTCAACAATGTGTTTTTTATTGAAATAATGTTCACTTTAAACCTGTTAAAATCCTATTTTAAAGGGTCATTTTATAAACAGAATCTTACACGAGTGATCATTTCATATGAAATTTATGAAACTTGCCGAAGGCTTGTTTCATAAATTTCATACAAAATGACCGCTCGTGTAAGATCCTCGATGTCTATTGTTATTGTAGTCTGAGATGATCTCAACATTCATGGGTCAGATAAACTCCCTGCAGACAGAATTACGACAACTAGCCCACGCCCAGTCACAGACCAGTGACCTCATAGCACAGAGAGATCACGCTTATGAAAAGGAGAAGAGGCTGAGTGAAAACATGAAGAAAAAATACAAGGTAAAACTCATTATTCAACATGCAGTTACTATTCCTCTGTTTTTAATATATTTCCAGCTCACAGTTGAGCTTACAGTAAAGCTATGGTCCATTTCCAACCATCTGTCATCCGTCTTTCAGATCTTCATCAAAACTGCTTGGCCTATCAAAGCCAAAGTTCATGTGGATGTTCATTGCATGTGGAACAAATGATTGGTCAGTATTTGCCATGTGAGTGACATCACTCTAAATCTAGCATGGAATAGTTGTGATTTATATAACTAGCCTGTTAGGTAGTAACATAAGGACAGTCACATATTACATATCACCTAGTTACATTACATTGCCTGCTATGACAGTCTTGTTGTCTTGCCTGTGACTAATTGAAACGAGGCATATTCTATCACTTTTCCCGTGTCATTTTCAGCATTGGCGATGTAAACTTTTTTATCATATGACGTCGCTGTTATTCAGTGGATAACATCATATCATAAAAATTGTATGACCACATGTGAAATACTTGGCGCATACAAGTTACGTCATTGACAATGTCCTTGGTAACAATGCATTTTCTAATTGAAATCATGTTCAGTTTGAAGGCGTTAAAATCCCATTTTAAAGGGATCATATGATAAACAGAATCTTACATGACTGGTAATTTCATATGAAATTCATGAAACTCTCTGAAGGCTTGTTTCATAAATTTCATATGAAATGACCACTCGTGTAAGATCCTCTATATCAAGTTTTCAGGTTTAGCGCTGTTTTGTGTCAATTTGCTGACAGACAAGACATTGGATTTAGGCCTAAAATTGGTTAAAATTAAAAATTGGACATTGAGGATCTTACATGAGTGGTCATTTCATAAGAAATTTATGAAACGAGCCTTCGGCACGTTTCATACATTTCATATAAAATGACCACAAGTGTAAGATTCTGTTTATCATATGACCTTTTAAAATGGATTTTAACACATTCAAAATGAACAATATTTCAATAAGAAACGCATTGTTGACATGGACGTTGTCAATGATGTTACATGTATGTGCCAAAGTGTTGTTATACTTGTTGACTTACAATTTTTATGACACAAGGTTATCCACTAAATAACAGCTATGTCATGTGATAAACTTGAATCTTAATCTCATGGTCATTTGATAGGAAATATATGAAGCAAACAGTTGGCTTGTTTCATAAATTTTGTATCAAATAATGGCTTGCTAAAGATCCCATATTTACTTTTTGCTCCAGGAAACTAAGAAGCGAGAGGAAGAGATAGAAAAGATGAAGGCTGCAGCTGAGAAGAGACTGGCTGAGGTCAGGGACGAGTCACTCGAGATCTCAGGTCATCTTAACAGTGCTCATGAATGGTTTCAAGATAAATTTGATAATTTACAGAAGGAAATGATGAATTCAAGGTTTGTAGATCACATTCTACTGTATTATATAGTTATTATTTTTTTCACTCATTAAACATTGAAGCAACCATACTGAATTTTTACATATTGCAGTCATGTGCATATTGCTTACACAAGACAGAGTTACATGTACTTTAAGGTTTGGTGATTTTGAGAGAAGAAAATTCTATAGCCATACACCTTTAATATTTATGCCAACTGTATGTCCACCATTGGATCTCCAGAAAGTGTGTTGCGCATAAGATTTGGGTTACCACATTCAAGATCAAGGTCACAATCAGATCTTGTCCCTGCAATAACTTAAAACCTGCAGAAGAGAATTTCATCAAACTTCACAGAAAGGTAAACCATAGGCTTCCATTGCACACAGCCATTAGTGGTTGAATTAAGTTCCCATGAATCCTCTTAAACTGGTATGGCTTACACAATATTTATGATCCCCTATCCAAGGTCAAGGTCACAATCTGGGGTTAGAGGTCAAGTCATGTCTCTATACTCAGAAAAGTACCAAAGCATACTTTACAGAAAGATAAAGCCCATTGAGAAGATTTTCCATGCACAGGAAAAGCTTCCCACACCCAAGGTCAAGGTCATAGCCAGAGGTCAAAGGTCAACACATTTATCTTCTATTACTTAAAAACTATGGAAGCGTACTTCATTAAACTTCATGAAAAGGTAAAAAGTAATGAAATGATATGTCACAGACAAATTAAGAGTCTGTTGCCCATGGTCGGGGCCACAGTTAGGGCTCAGAGGTTAAATCATGTCTCTAAACTAACTCAAAACTGCTGAAGCAAATTCCATCAAATTTCACAAGGTAAAGCATGATAAAATGGTAACTTAAAGAAAAGTAAAATATAATAATGTTATGTCAGGTGCGACAGTTAGGTTCCCACATCCAATGTCAAGGATGCAACACAATTTGGTTAGTGGTTGAATTAAGTCCCCATGAATCCACTTAAACTGCTGAAGTGCATTTAAACATCACAGAAAAGTAAAGCAAAATGAGACTGTATGTCATGTGCAAGACTTGGGTTCCATGCCCAAGGTCAAGGTCACAGCCAGGGCAGTTTAAGGGGCCTTCGGGGGCATTTGTTACACAATGTAACATTTCTTGTTCAACAGTATTTCAGTCATATGAGGACGATGACAGGGTGATAATAATAACTGTGTGCAATGGAAGCCTGTTAACGGTTGGAAAAGTTTCTGTTAGTGGGAATCTTGGACGGCTAGGTCAGCAGGCCTGCGCTTAACCCCTGAGCTTCTGGGACTCCTGCTCCTCCAGGAGAAAATTCTTTCCTGTAAGAGTTGAATAGCATTCTTTCTTGTAAGAGCTGACCGACATTAGGAAAGAAGACAAAAATGAAAACTATAAGAACTGCTTCCCCTGAAAGTGCACCTTAACTGATTATTTTGACTGTTGACAGGAGAGCTCAACAGAAGCTAGAGAGGGAAAATACTGACCAGAGAAAGGTGCTAAATGGTGAGAGGAGAAAGGCTCAGGATGCAGCTGAGAAAGCCAAAGCTATGATTAGAGTAAGGATTTTTTTTTATACGCCCCTTTTGAAAAAACGGACGTATTACAGCATGGCGCTGTCCGTCCGTCCGTCCATCTGTCTGTCCATCCGTCAACATCCTTGTGCGCACCATATCTCCGAAACCGTTTGAGATATCTTCATGAAATTTTGTAGGCATATATATTAGGATGGGGCAAAGTGTTGCATATAGTAATGGTTGCTCCCCCTTTCTTAGTTTCCAAGTTATGCCCCTTTGATTATTTTTTACCCTACTAGTATTGTGCGCGCCATAACTAGATAACCATTTGGGTTATCTTGATGAAACTTTATAGCAATGTGTATGTGGGTCTGATGATGTGTCGCATATAACAATGGTTGCTCTCCCTTCCTTCGTTTTGGAGTTGCATCCCTTTGAATAGATTTTATAGGCTATTTTTGTGTATACTAATCTTGTGCATTCAATAACTTAGTAACCATTAGGAATATCTTGATGAAACTTTATAGCAATGTGCATGATCACAAGACGGTGTGTCACATATAAGAATGGTTGTTCCCCCTTACTTAATTTTAGAGTAACCTCCCGTTGATTAGTTTTTTTAGCCTAACCCATTTCCCCAGAACTCCTAAACCCTTTGAAGTATTTTAATGAAACTCTGTAGGAATGTGTATAATAATGGGGCAATGTATCTGAGCAAGAAACACAACCCTGGCTTACTTACTTCCTGAATTATATGCTGTTGCAGTGTGAGTTAAACATAAACGCTATGTTTCACAGTTTATAGAAAGTTGTAATAAGGTTCAGAGACAATTAAGTAGTGGCCTTTCTTGAGTAAAGGGGTGTCTGTGAGCATGTATTGGAAAGTAGTTGACTAATATTTGTGATTTCAGTGGGTCTGACTTAGTTTGGGTGCCCCAGAATTTAGAATAATTTAATGTATCATATCTTTTCAGTTATAAGGTAGGAATGGGAGTTTTCCTTCTAAAACGGAAAAAATTAAATCCATCTTTTAAGTAGGATGTAGATTTTTTAGGATTATTTTGTATGAAAAAAACAAACAATCTTATAGAAGAATCAATATGACACATTCACACAGAAAGGGATAATGTCCCATCTTATTTAAAAAATAAATGTCATTTTTCGGATGTTTATGGAAGAATGAACGCAATGGGTTATATGCAAAGTATGTGATGCCCGAATGTGACGCCCAAAAGGCATCACGTAAACTTTGCATGGAACCCATTGTTTTCATACTTGCAGGAGCTTCCAGAAAATGAATTTATCTTATCTATGTTCTCACATCAATTTTGTTACTTATTTGTGAATTTTTGACTAATTTAATGCCAAGCAAAGGATGAAGAATAGTTATTAACCAATGTGTTTGGTTATGACGTTTAACAGCTGTCACTATGACAGGATGTATACTGAATGTTACATCGGGCAATCAACTACTTGAAGTATCCGTGATGTCACTTACACGTAACATAGCATAAACAAGTGTTGTTCATGGCTGTATGAACATGGTCAGCCCAGTATAAGTTTGTCTAAGGAAATTGTCGACGAGTGTAAATATTGCTGATATATCTCTTCCCTTGTATTTTATTTGGTATATCTCTCCCTTTATTTCAGGCAAGTCGGCAAACCATCAGTCGACTGTCTGACTACGCAGAACTCGCCGATGCTGAGACGAAAGAACAACTAAACCAGCTCTACAGCACTCTACAAAAAGAGAAAGATCATTCCAAATATGCTGAAATGAAACATGAACAATATAAAGATGCTAGTATGAGACAGTTTGAAAATTTACTACACGAGTCTGGAGACTATGGAGATTATAGTTGAAAAAGAATTAGTAGGGCATCAGATATGAAGCATTTATAATGATCATTTTGCATAAGATATATTTTAACATCAGCTCGCAGTCTGGTCTGCTTCGTTAGTGGCCAGGGTCAGATTCCTGCTACTGGAAGTGGAAATCTTCTCAGCTGTAAAGGGGGTTCCATGGCACTTAGCCTTTCATTACAACCATCCCATCTTCAGCTGCTTTCCTATCCAAACCCAGTAGGCGTCAATCCAAAACACTCTTAACAGTCGATTAAGGCGGATCAAAAAACGTAAGTGCAAATTGTTGCCAATTTGCAATCAAAACCCTTTTTCTAATGATTTTTGACCTGCATTTGTCGATTGCACGAGCGTTTTCGATAGCCGCCTACCCAGTGAGGTATCTGGAGCCCTAGACTATTGGGATTATAGGTATACATGAAAGAAATCTAGTTAGTAGTAGTAATTTAGATCAGATCAGAGCTGAAAATGAATTCAAACAATTTGGATGAAATTTTTGAGATTGTTGTTATTGATGCAAACAAACATTTGTTGTGGGAGCTCCTCAGGATTTTTTTTTAAAGTCGGAATACAATATATGAGCCATGACAGGAGAAAATCAACACCGTGGTTGTGCAGCCAGCACAGAATCAGATCAGCCTGGGCATCTGCCCAGTCTGATCAGAGTCTTCGCTCTCCGCATGGAGGTAGCTCAGTCCCTTAGCTACCCTTTAAGCACTTAGCAAAGAGTCTGACCAGACTGGGCGAATGCCCAGGCTGATCTGAGTCTATGTAGGGGGCACAACCACATTGTTGGTTTTCTTGTGTCGCGACTCATATATTTAAAATGAATGGGTACACTTTCAAGGGAAGCAACTGTTCCATTTCCAGTTTTGCCTGTCCTCTGAATGATAATCAATTATTAGAAAAAAGAATTTGCTTCCTTAGGACGTGTGGACGTCCATTTTGGAAGGGCTTCATTTTCTAGAAAAGCAAACAGAAAGTTAACAGTCGAAGAATTTGCTTCCTTAGGACGTGTGGACGTCCATTTTGGAAGGGCTTCATTTTCTAGAAAAGCAAACA
The DNA here is from genome assembly GCA_963989385.1 of Ctena decussata. Lineage (NCBI taxonomy): Eukaryota > Metazoa > Mollusca > Bivalvia > Lucinida > Lucinidae > Ctena > Ctena decussata. The sequence continues at coordinate 10,686,493 of OZ022510.1, read as the reverse complement.
GAAAGTCACAAAAGTTGTTCCCCTTTGTAAAAATGGCTGAAAATCATGGAGGCGTACCCATTCATCTTAAGGAGAAGTAAGGGAACAAGCTTAATTTCATCCAAAAAGTTTAAGAATACAGCTGCTCTAAATAGCATACTAATCCTATTAAATGCCCCAGGGGCATTGTATTTTACAAAAGGGGGGTGTTATTTAGAGCCTAGTACTGTTTACCTCTAGTAAACAGTACTAGTGTGGAATGGGTATTCTTTCAGAGGAAGTTACTCTACTATTATTTGCCGCCCTTCTCAGTGGGGGTGGGGTCTATTCTTAAAGGAAAGAATTTGTTCCTCCAGGAGCAAATTCTGTCCTTAAAGAGTAGACCCCATTTTAAAGAGCTACCTCATCCAGAGAAGTAAACAGGAATTTATGCAGTTTAATTGCATAAAAGAAGCAGGGGGTGTTTGTTAGAGCAGGGGTGTTTAATAGGATTAATACGGTAGCTACCACAATATTGCAAGAAGACAATCATAGCTGTGTGGAGTAACAGAGTATCAGATAAGGGGATAGGAAAGGAATAATTGTAGTTGAGCATGAAAATGAATTCTAATGCACTTACGAATATAACGTGACGTCTGATTGGATAACGTCAAAAATTTGCGACATATCCTGCCATATACTGTCGTAAACCCAATGTCATTATGAAACATCACTTCTCATTGGCTGTTGTCTGATTTTACACTGCTGAAAGTGTTCGCTGTGGGTGTAAAGCAGCAGACTTTGAAAGGTAAAAGTATGATAAAGTGCATTAAAATAGGGATAACTGTGCCAAAAATGATCATTTGGGGAGGTAAATTGTTAGTTTTATGATCGGAAATTGGGTTTTACAGCTCTACTGGCGTGTCACAGTAAAACAAAATTTCCGATCATAAAACCATCAAATTACCTCTCTAAATGACAATTTGAGTACAGTTATCTCATAAATGAATGTGCTAATAGGAAAGAACAAAGATAGAAGTTTGGTGAGAAATTGTGAAGAGCCTCTTAACTTCTACCTCAGGAAATTTTTCATGTTTGACCACATCATCTGTCTCAGAGAAAAGCATTCACGGTTTATGACTGCCATTTCCATCATAACCTATATATTGTATATGTGGTTTGAAAATATGTAAATTACTGCATTAAACAGGGCCATACAGGTTTGCAAAGAATAAGATGCACTAAATGACAGAAGGAATTTATGAGTGTATGCCTAGATCGATTTTGAGATCATTTTACTGGGCCAAGTTTACAATGCATAAAGATGCACTAATGACTGTAGGAATTTATGAATGCATGCCTAGATTGTTTTTGAGCACATTCTACTGGATTTGAATTTGTTATATAATTAAAATCATAATATTCCACAAAAATAAAGGGCTGTGGATGATTTTTAACAGAAAAGCATGCTTTTCTCTTAAGCTATAATCATTTGCAAAATGTCTGTCAAAATGTCAAATGTATGTAGGCAGTTAGCATATTAAATGAGCCGTAACACAAGAAAACCAACAGAGTGGTAGTGCGCCCAACGCAGACTCGGATCAGTTGGGGCATCCACCCAGGCGGATCAGAGTCTTCGCTGTCTGCATGGAGGTAGCTTTGACCCTTAGCTACCCTTTAAGCATTCAGCAGAGAGTCTGATCTGTCTAGGCGGATGCCCAGGCTGATCTGAGTCTGCGCTGGGCGCACAACCACTTTGTTGGTTTTCTTGTGTCACAGCTCAAATGAGTGCTTTATGCCGTTCCTCTTTTGCATGATAAGGCACATTAGACTACTTCTTTTGCATGTGAGAAACATTTGCAGTCATGAAAAGTAATCATAAAAGTTTCATAAAAGTACAAACAAAGGTAGATGAAAGTACATGTATTTCAGAGTCACAGAAGTTTCTGGTGGCAAATCAAAGTTTAGTTTAGGACCAGGAAAATGTTAATGTTGCCTTTAATGAATTTTTTGGTTGCACATGTAGTACAGAGGTTGTCTGTAACAATACATTTAATTTAATATACGAGGGTTGATCCAGAAGTAATGTCACTGCAACTATAAAATCGTGTAGAATCAAGGGAGAGCAACAAAATTACATATCCAAGTACATTAATCTATTTGCATTAAGGTATGAAAATGTCAGAAAAATACACTGCATAGTAAGTGAGATATCGAGATAGAAAGAAGGCATGGTAACGAAACGCGCCGCACGTCAATGACGTTGTTGACGCACCAGACGAAGTTTCGATATCAAGTCCTGTCCAAAGTAGCCAATTCGTTGTTCCAGCATAGCACTAATGTCTGTTCACCCATGTCTATCTCATCTTTTAATACTACTTGAACAGCTACGCAACTCAATTTTCAGAATTTACACAATACTCAAATTGCAGAACATTGATTTTCATAGATGGGGCCTCAACAAGATTGACGCTATTGTCTGACATTGCTAGTAAAGGTCTTCCGGTTTTCGGGTGATCCTATAGCGACTCATCTGCACCCGTATCGCGTTATTGCACCTTCACACAAGCCTCATAATATCTGTTTTATCACCACATGTCTAACTTAATAGCTGTAGAGTCTCAAATGGTGATATTCCAAGTTTGAGGGGAAAGCGCATGTATATCCGCTAGCGCTTTTGTTAGAAATCAACATTATTATTCTCGGCAGCAACAAGCATTAGCCCTAGCTAGCAAACTTCAAACTGAAGTGACGATATTAAAATTTCAACAGTGCGCGACAGAAATATATTTCGTGATCGCATCAAATTTTCATCTGATTTGGCGCGTTAGTTTGATTTTGATTTGTGATTTCCTTTGAAAATTATGCTCATGTAGTTAACGTTATTCTAACGTGCGGCGCGATGGCGTTGGTGGCATACTTTGAACGTCTATATAAATGGAACGGAAAAAGATTCCAACTGTATATTTATTATGTAAATCAGAACTGAATTACAGTGCAGATTGATATAATTTTTGTAATAATGCTACGATGAATAAGCGCGCAATGGACACAGTGACATTACTTCTGGATCAACCCTTGTATATTACAGAGTTCAAGATAAAGCAAAGAAAAAGTTGGGTGTTTATTATATCTCCATATAAACATAAGTTAAAAATCACTACAGCAGGTGATTTTTACTGAGATTCATCAATTGTAAAACCTCAGTAGAAATCACCTCCTGAAGTGATTTTGGAATCTACACAGAAATCACCTGTTGAAGTATTTCAATTTAGGTAGTTCTTGTGAGATTTTATAACACATGATAAGTGTCTATGAAACAGACCTTGAGCAATGTGCATACTTTAAATTCTCGTATAAGCTTGCTTTTCTCCCCAAACTGACAAGAGTTTTCACTTTCCAAGTAGATTTATGGGTATTCAAAGATGGTATATGTGAAAAGGGAAGAATATGATCGGATTGCAAGGGTGCACAGGCTGATATGAGCATTTCATGTTAGCTAATTGAGGTACCTTTCACGTGATGTTATTTATATAAATGTTGTGAAGAAATAGGTAAACTTCAAACTTTTTTGCCTAATTAGTGATACAGTTGCCTTTCGTTAAACTTAAAATTTTTTTGCCTAATTAGTGATACAGTTGCCTTTCGTTATCTCAAACATTGGTATCTCAAAATACCCCCTTATATCAAAGAGTATATTGTGGACACATTTCCTATTTTTCTTTACAGGTCCTGTTATCTCAAACTACTGGTACCTCAAAGTAAATTTTCTGGGACTAGAAAATTTACTTTGAGATATCAGTAGTTTGAGATGAACTTCGACTTTGAGATATTGAGAGTTGACTGTACATAGATATTTATTAACATGACTAACTGGTGCTGTAGATGTCTATATGTCATTTATAATATCAGCCTTGACACAAGAAAACCAACAAAGGAGCAAGTGCACCCAGCGAAGACTCAGATCAGCCTGGGCATCCACCTAGTCTGATCAGTCATCACTGTCTGCATGGAGGTAGGTTAGACCCTAAGCTACCCATTAAGCGCACAACGAAGACTCTGATCAGGCTGGTCAGGTGCCCAGGCTGATCTGAGTCTTTGCTGGGCGCACATTCCCTTTTGTTGGTTTTCTCATGTCGCGGTTCATATGTTATTAAAATTGTTTCTGTGTAGTAAACATAGGGAAAGGTATAATATGCAGTATATACAGTCATGTATGATCTGAACCAGGGCTCGGGAAATATTGAAAAATGAATCGGTCCAGCCGATGACGTCATCACCTAACTAATTTCCACTGGAAAAAAATTGATACCTGTCACGAAAACTAATGACAACAAGCGAAGTCCTATGAATTAATCCCGATTTCCGTACAATGGTCGTACATTGTTGTGTTTGGTGGAGTTCTTGGTTTCAAAGATTTTAAAGACGTTTAGCTACGCATGTAAAATCAAATACAAGCCTAGAACGTGTTCGTAGCCAAAGCGGACGTGATAGAAGACATCACACTTGATTGACAGGTGGACAGGGGACACAACCTGTTCAAGCCCATTGCATTAAAATTGACGGTCATTCCTGTTTGTTTGTGAACAATACGTAAGTCCTGAGCTTTAACTCGCCCAAGTTATGATGGTTGTACTGTTTAACATACCCAAATTGCATAATTTCCCCTCCACTGCCGCCGAATGGGCCGCGTCAGAAATGGTGACTTACGGAACGTGTATATTGACTAGCTTCCACCGAAGTATTCGGTTGTCGCTAGGTCGACGCTCATTATTATTCATGTTAGATGCGAACTGACTGCTTAGTTGCGCTGGCTGATACGATTGTTAGTCATCTGTGTGTGTTCTTATGTACCTTAAGCGGTCATACAGTTAAAATGATACTGCGTACGGCACGTATTTATACTTACAGCGGCGTCTTTTATCTTTACATCAAAGACAAAACGTGCTTGACCCATAAACGAGCGGGTAATTGCATATCAACGCTACCGTTAGTATTATACCTAATATATAATCGCGTAGACCCTGATCAAAATGCGCTATTTTTGTGCACTGATCGGCATTATTTTCGCACTGGTCTGCATAACGATGTGACGATACAACTAGGAAATCGCTGAAATGGACGTTTCCATTTTTCATTTTTATAGTTCCATTATTCAAAACATTGTATATTTTTACCAGAGCGTAGACCATAACGCGTCGGAAATAGTGACTATTAATATTAACAATGTAACTTCGTTTTGAATCTACACTTTTCGCGGAATAGGTTCGTATTCCTAAAAACACCATTGCAGACAGTATGGTACATGAAAGACTATCCGTTGTAAGGGCAAATGCCACGTGGCAAATGCAAATATGAATCTTTGTCAATACATTCGTCAGTATTCATCTGTTATGGATACTAAAGTCGTCATACTCCCTACACATACAGGTCAGTTACATTCTCGCGATCGTGAAAAAAGATGGACACCTTCATCCCAAAACCCAGTCATCGTGATTTTGATAAGTTGTTTTGCAGACTGTCGTAAGAGTGTGCGTCATTATGACACTCGTTATTGACAGGTAGGCGGTCCGAAATGTGGTTCAGTGCTCCATACGGACAATCTTGATTGGCCCGTAGGCGGTCTTTTCGCCTGGCTAACACCTGCGTTAATCCGATTAGTTATGACACGTGCTAGAATTTTAAAGACAGTGGCAATATTCCATACGTCGGGACAAGATCAAACGGCCGTATGTAACAATTATCGGACGAATCGGAGAAAATTTCCTAAGTATTGGGCCAGTATGGGACCAATTTTTTTGGGCTTTGGGCTGTTTCCAATCGGTCCCAATTTCTGAATTTTGGTCTGGGACCGAAAGAAATCCGGTTTTCCCGAGCCCTGATCTGAACCAGTTTGCACAGCAGATCAGTTTACTTAATCAGTGCTCCAGGGAGTTTTTCGAATGAATAAAGGAAAAAAAATCTTGTTATTTTCACGTGTAAGTTTGCTGTGGACTTAGGTTACTCAGAGCTCCAGATAAGAAGGGTTACAAAGATAATCCAGAGATAATTTTTCTTATTTGTCAATGAAAACATATGTTTTGACCCCTCATTAGAATCATCTCATTGAGACGATTCTAATGACGGGTCACAGCGTATGTTTGTATGAAAGAAACAGGAAAATTTTCCCTAAATTATCCCTGTTACCCCTTTTTATCTGGAACAGTGGGTGAGGTCTGATGAGATCCCTTGATATGATTGGAATTGTATGAAAAAGAACCTGAAGCCTTGTGCATGCTGTAAAATCTCAAATCAGCCTGCACATCTGCAAATTCCAGTGGTGGATCCATAGGGAGTTTGGCGGGATTCAAACAAACCCCCTCTTCAACCTTAATTATTTCATTTTCAGCTAATTTGAACCCCCTTTCCAAAATTTCTGGATACGCCCCGATTCTTTACTTTTCGCCTTTTCACATATTTTTGGTACTTCAATGTTGATATATTGTATGAGTTATTAGGGACAATTCTGAAAGGGAGAATTCTGAAGCAACTATGCAGATGTGCAGGCTGATCTTATTCTTTCCTCTTTTCACTTGTGATAAGGTAATTTTTCTGAAAAATAGCTCTAAAACTACTACAGTCGAACTTTGATGGCTCGAACTCGCCGGTACCACCGAAAAAAGTTCGAAGGATCGGTAGTTCCAGCCATTGAAGACCAGCTCACTTGATCCAACTTTATGTACTATGTTTTTCTATCATAACTACGACAACTTCCTGTATCTTTGAACGTTTGCACTTTCAGGTGGATAAAACAAAACAACACAGAAACATATATTTTTAGCTCACCTGAGCCAGTGGCTCCGGGGGAGCTTATAGGATGGTAAGGCTCCGTTGTCCGTCGTCCGTCGTCCGTCCGTCCGTCCGTCGTCCGTCCACACTTTCAAACGACTTCTCCTCTGAAACCGCTGGGCCGATTGTAACCAAATTTCATATAGAGCCTCCTGGGACCTTAGGAACGAAAAGTTGTTCAAACGGTCCTGGTCACATGACCAACATGGCCGCCATGCCCATATATGGTAAAAACCTGAAAAAATCTTCTTCTCCAGAACCAATAGGCTGATGGCCTTGAAACTTGGTATGTAGCATCTGGTACACGAGTACTACCAAGATTGTTCAAATTATGACCTATGGTTGACCTTGACCTTTTTTATGGTCAGGTCAAATTTGCTTCCTTATGCTTTTATATGGCAAAATGCTGCAACATAAGATATCTTGGAAACTGTTGAAGATTTTGGCCTAAAAATTGGTACGTATAGTATTCCTCAAAATTATTGAGAATTTTTTGCAAAGTGAAAATTAAGCACTGGTAGTTGACAGATCATGTATATACTTAATATCTTTGTTTACTTGGCTAACAATATCCCTCTGTGAACTTTTTAGCGTACCAGTATTACTCATATGTTTGAGTCACAAATGTTATCTGCCCTTGAATTGTGCCACCCAGAGATTTTTTGTCGGACTCGAAAATTATGTACCCTAACCAAATAAAATCGTTATTTGTGGAAAAGATAATGACAAGTCAGTTGATTTCTGAATGTTTTTCTCATCTAGAGATAAGGTGTTGGCGAACTGAAAACAGAATTGTGTGTGAGCTTGTCAGCTGTAGATGCTGCTGGTGTTCAAACACGCGACTTCATTTCGAAAAAGTGCCCGAAATTAGGGAAAATTGCAATTTTGACAGAGGGTATGTAACTCTGATACATTCTTATTCTATACATCTCGACGGAAACGGCACAAAACCATATTTTTTGTAAGGCTTAGTAAAGGTGCTATAAGGGATATGAGTTTTGACATGATTATCTATACCTTGCCAAAAATATTCCGTTCAGATCACTAACCAATCAGATTTTTTGCTGTTCCTGATGCCTTCAATATTCTTCCTATAATATAACAGCCAGTCCCTGACTCAGAAACTGGAATTAGTAACTTTAAATCATGCAAAATATTAAAGGCAACATTAGTAATGTAGATGGTGTTGCATAATGGAGAAAATAAATTATTTCATCTGAGATAGTCTATTTCTAGCAAAGGTGGCATAGAAAAATATAGTCGAAATTAAGGGACAAATTTTTACAGGGGTGTACCCTAGCCCATCCTTACCTACCACTGACGAAAGAAAATGCATCATATTGACATTTTTGTATATCCAACTTGAAACAGAGGTTCTTTTATTGTATTTTACGTGTTTAAAATATTGTTGAACATGTATGGCTAGCAATTGTGTGCCAAAATGCAATTCTCAATAATTTTGAGGAATACTGTACAGTCATCTTAATGACTACATGAAGATTTATGAGTACAAGAGGTCAAGGTCATTCTTTGACCTTTGACCCAGAACTCTCATATTTTGACAATTTCAATCTTCTCCTCTGAAACCGCTGGGCCGATTGTAACCAAATTTCATATAGAGCCTTTTGGGACCTTAGGAACGAAAAATTGTTCAAACGGTCCTGGTCACATGACCAACATGGCCACCATGCCCATATATGGTAAAAACCTGAAAAAATCTTCTTCTCCAGAACCAATAGGCCGATGGCCTTGAAACTTGGTATGTAGCTTTGGGTACTCGAGTACTATCAAGGTTGTTCAAATTATGACCTTTGGTTGACCTTGATCTTTTTTACGGCAAGGTCAAATATGGGAAAATGCTAGAACATAAGATTTCATGGAAAGTTCTGAAGATTTATGCCTAAATATTGGTATAAACAGTTATCTTAATGAGTACATGAAGATTTGTGAGTACAAGAGGTCAAGGTCATTCTTTGACCTTTGACCCAGAACTCTCATATTTTGACAATATCTAACAATCTCCTCAAAAACAACTGGGCCAATTTTAACCAAATTTCATATAGAGCCTCTAGGGGTTTGAGGGAATGAAAACTTATTCATACGGTCCAGGTCACATGACCAATATGGCTGCCATGCCCATATATGGTAAAAACCTTTGAAAATCTTCTTCTCCAGAACCAATTGACCCATGGCCTTGAAACTTGGTTTGTAGCTTTGGGATCTCCAGTACTATCAAGATTGTTCAAAATGATGAAATTGGGTTGACCTTGACTATTTTACGGCAAGGTCAAATGTGGGAAAATGCTAGAACATAAGATTTCATGGAAAGTTTTGAAGATTTATGCCTAAAAATTGATATCTACAGTCATCTTAATGAGAACATGAAGATTTATGAGTACAAGAGATCAAGGTCATTCTTTGACTTTTGACCCAGAACTCTGTCATTTTGACAATATCAAACCATCTCCTCAAAAGCCCCTGGGCCAGTTTTGAAACCAAACTTCATATAGAGCCTCCAGGGGGTGAGGGAAAGAAAAAATTTTCAAATGTCCAGGTCACATTACTAACATGTCCTCCATGCCCATATATGGTTAAAACCTTTAAAAATCTTTTTCACCAGAACCAGTTGACCGATGGCCTTAGAGTAACTTACCCTAGAGTACTGAGGCTGAATGGACTCGGGTGAGCTACAGGACCAATGGTCCTCTTGTTAATTTTACTTACAATATAAAAAGATCAAGATAAGCATGGACGTAGCAAACCTGATGACCAATACTTGTAATCGATAGGATCTACATTTAGTCCGGTCATTAAACTTGGAAATGTTTTACAAGGAAATATGTGCGAGCCATTGGTGTTGTTTTACATAGAAGGTGGTTTCTAGGGACCAGACTTGGGGTTCGAGCCTTCGAGCCATCGTTGTTCGAGCCAAGTGTGGCATGTTTTAGTTAAAATGAATAGGGATTTTGCCGGGACTGGAAGGTCAGTTCGACCGAAACATGGTGTTCGAGCCTTCCGAGTTCGAGCCAATGAAGTTGGACTGTATATGACTGGAGTCCGAAGAAAGTTTTATATGACTCCAGTCATTTAGTAGTTTTAGAGCTACAAGATCTTTCGGCTGTAGATTTTGTTTTTCAGCAAGAACTATATGAGCTGCCACATGAGAATCCAACAAAGTGGCATGTGCATCCAGTGAAGAGGCAGATCAGCCTGGGCATCCACCCAGTCTGACCAGAGTCTTCAGTGTGCACTCGAAAGGGTAGCTAAGGGTCTAAGCTAGCTCAGTGCAGACAGCAAAGACTCTGGACTTTGGATAATGCACAGGCTGATCTGAGTCTTCATGGGTGCACATGCCACTTTTTGTGGGTTTTCTCATGTCGCAGCTGACATACACTAACTAGTCCAAGATTTGGCAGGCCGCATGTATTGCAGATTAAGTCTTTTCCTTATACTGCATTAGTTAAGTTGTAATTAACTATGTACATGTATAGTTAATGAACTATTGTCATTGTCATATCTTGCATTTATTTTTAAACCAGGAAGTATAACTTGATGAACTTTTTCACTGCCATGTATAGATCTCTTCTTTTTAATCATTAAAAACAATGTTTCTGTTTTCAGTGCCAAATATCTCCCAAGTAGCTTCTTATGACCTAAATATTTCATATCTTTTTATGTCATCATTAAAGGCTAATACTTACTGAAGGTTTTGGCCCAAAGAAAACAGGATGAAGATGGTGTTTGGTCTTTTTGAGTCATGATTGGCAATGTCTGGCAGTCCAAAGGTTTGAAAAAAATGTTGAAATGTACCAAGCTAATATGTATATTCAACACGTAAAGTGCCAGTGATAAAAATGGCAGAATTTGCAAACAGTGCAGTTCCTGATGAGGTGGCTCATTATGAGCCACCTCATCTAGATCTACAATGTTTGACCTCTAGTTTTTGAATTTTCAATATGATATAGCTTGGATGAAACATTTTTTGAAATTTTTGCAGACGTAAATTTTGTCGTCTGCTTTTTGGCGCTTGAAGGGTTAAAACAATAAACAAAAGTTTCTGTAAAAATCTCTTGAATAATGGTCAGTATCACCAGACAAAGTGAGAATCACAGAAGTTTGATAATTACACGTGGTACAAGTTAAAAAAAAAAAATTTGATTTTAATTTTTCTGAGCAAAACTTCTCGCATAGTTATCCATACATCTTTGGCACTGCTGAAGTTTAAGCAATGATTCAACTGTGTATGTTTTTCTGTTATCAATGGCATTTAAGCTATATGGTGGTACACCTCCATACCCATACAGCCTACCCATTCCATTCCATTCCATTTTTTTTTTTTTTGGTTTTTAACCAAGGCAAATATCTTTTCAGACTTCTTGTTTGCATTTCTGGACATCAAAGCCTTTCCAAAAGGGGCCTGTACTCAGAGAAAAGAATTTGTTCCCAAAGAAGCAAATATTTTTCTTTAAGAGTTGACCCATTTGGAAAGGAAAGCAGCTAAACCAAAAAGGTATAATTGCTTCTCCTGTAAGTGTACCTGTACACCATAAAAGAACTAGATGGTCAGTTCTGATTTTGAGCTGCAGGATGGGATTATTTTATTTCATGGGTGAGAGGTGTGGATAGAAAAATCTGTCACAAGGGTCACTGTTCGGCATCATGAGGGTTGCTGAGTGATGTCGAAACGTGATCCAGAGTGACAGATTTTTCTGTTGTCACCTCACACCCATGACAGATATTTTTTTTTGCACACCATGTTTTGTTTTAACTTAAGAACTTGTTAAAATGTGTAAATTTAGTGCTTGAGAGGTTTCTATTTGGTTTTGAAAGAAGGCACAGCTTTTAGCGACCGTCATTTGGTTCTTTACCTCAACGTCTGACCTGCATGAACTGACGTCATTTTTGCTGCCTTCCTGACGTCATCATCTTAAGAGCCAACATCACTTGATGACGCAGATATGTGACCGCCCAATATAACCAATGCATTGAATGCTCATAATTTCTATCCCGTCCTGGGTGAGATAACATGGGTGAGATAAGATATGTAGGTACAGGAGAAACATGCGGATATTGTTATCTAGTGTGCAAGATATATTCTTATCTAGTGTGCAAGAAATGCATAATCTTAAAGTGAATGGATGCACTTTCAAAGAAAGAAGCTTTGCCATTTTCAGTTTTGCCTGTTTTCTTAGTGCGGATCAACACTTAAACAAAAGAATCTGCCCCCTGAGGAGCAAAGTCTTCAAGGGTGGACCCCTGTTTTGAAGGACTACATTGTTGAGGGTCAAACAATATGTCAAACTTTGTTCCCCCTTGTTAAAATGGTGGAAAAACATACAGGTGTGCCAGTACCCACCTTAAGAGAGGTTTTTTTTATAGGCATAACTCTCATGCGTGTATGATTTTTTTTTCTTAATGAGAGCAACTGGCATTTACATGCATGGGTACAAAGCATGTTTTTCTTGTGATCTTAACAAAGGGAGGCAAGTTTTGTGATCTGTTTGCTTCCCTGGATGACTAAACCGTTCCAAGAGGGGATCTACTTTTAAAGGAAAGAAGTTGTTCCTGTTGGAGCAACTTCTTTTCTTTAAAGTAGATTCCCATTCAAAAGGGAGGCAAACATGAAAATGATAGAGTTGCTTCCCCTGAAAGTGTGTGTACCCTTTCACCTTCATTAGATCTTATAAATTTGTCAGTGAAAGGATACCATATTTGTTTGGTTACAAGGCTTGAATTTATCATTCTAAAATAACCGCAGAGATGTCAATCAGTCTTATGTATTTCAGCTAAAAAAAGGGGTTTTCTCTCCTCAAAAGCAATCTCAAAGATCTGCATCCATCTTACAAGATGGATCTAGATCTTTGAGATTATTTTTTAGGAGAGAAAACCCATTTTATATAAAATGGGTTTTTCTCTTCCAAAACAATCATACAGATCTAGATCCATCTTACAAGATGGACCTAGACTTTGAGATTGTTTTGGGGAGAGAAAAATCCATTTTAAAGCTGTTTAAATTCAGTAGACTATTTCTTGTGCTTATATTTCTGACTGTGATAAATGTATAGAGAACAAATTGTCTGTTCAAGAGTCATTCCAACATTATTTTATTGTACTTTTATATGAATAAAATTTCTGTATGACTGATGTAGTTTGTTTTGTTTACAACTCTGAAAACTTTTGATCATGGGAATGCAGCAAAAGCATTAAAAAGGTATATCTGACAAATGAGAACCATTCTTCTTTCAAGCAGGTTGCATTTTCTGGTTCTTGATAATCATGATAAATGATTATGTTCCCCCCCCCCCCCCCCACCCCCATGTAGGGGACATATTGTTTTTGCCATGTAGGGGACATATTGTTTTTGGTGTGGATCCTGTCTGCGTCAGCGTAGCTTCTTGTCTCCACTCTATCTTCTGAAGGGATGCATGGATTTTGACCAAACTTGCACAGATATACCACTGGGAGATGGCAGCAAACTGATTATATTTTGGTGACCTTGACCCCATTTTCAAGGTCAAAGGAGGTCAAATAGTGTTGAAAAACACCTTTTCTGCACCATATCTCCTGAATGGATGGATGGATTTGAACCAAACTTGCACAGATATATAAATGGGAGCTGCAAAAGAACTGGTTATATTTTGGTGACCTTGACCCTATTTTCAAGGTTAAGGAATGTTGAAAAATGGCTTGTCTGTGCCATATCTCCTGAATGGATGGATGGATTTGAACCAAACTGTCACAATACAGCACCGGAAAATGGAAATTTTGTTGACCTTTACCCTATTTAAAGGTCACAGGCAGCATTTAGGGAAAATGATACTGCTGGGAAAGTGCAGGTGTGGGGGACAACTGTTTTTGTCAAAGAACATTTCTAGTTGTACATGTAGTTACTTCTAGTTCTTATTTTGATAAATGGTAAAGATGTGATAAAAGACCTGTTATTCAAAATAGACTGGAATTATGTCAGTGATTAAGCTAAACACTGAGATATTCTGCACTTAGTATAGAGCTGGAAATTGTAAAATGCTTGTGACCCTGTGCTGGTAGCTTATGTTAATATAAAGAAAAGTATTGACAGGAAGACAGGTAAGTTATACCTACCTATATATGAGCCGCGACATGGCAAAACCAACAATGTGGTTGTGCGGACAGCGGAGACTCAAATCAGCCTGGGCATCCGCCCAGTCTGATCAGAGTCTCAGCTGTCCGCATGGAGGTAGCTTAGACCCTTAGCTACCTTTTAAGCGCATAATTAGGAGTCTGATTGGACTGAGCGGATGCCCAGGCTGGTCTGAGTCTGCGCTGGGCGCACAACCACATTGTTGGTTTTGTCGTGTCGCGGCTCATATATACACTGCCTACTGACAAACCTAATAACATACCTGCACAACCCTTCATTTGAGCTGGCAATACCGGTTGGTAGGTATGTACCTTTCTATCTTCATATGTATTTGACTACATACAATACTTATTTTCAATTGGTAATATGTACACTTCCAGGCAGCTAAGTTTCATACTCTACTATATACACTTCATGCAAACATGCTTAACACATTACCAACATACATAAAACTACCTACCAATGTACCTGCCACCCTTTGTCTATCAACATACACAACTGAAGACACACAATCTACATACTTCCTTAAAACACCTACCAACCAATACTTAAGCACCCAACCTGTTTAAATACACTTCCTACATACTGTACTGCCTTCACTTGCAACCTGTTTGCTTACATACAACCCACATAATAGGCACCTACCTATACTAAGGTAGTGTAGTGAGTAGGCAGGCAGCAACGTAGGTAGTGTAGATTGGTAGGAAGTGTAGGTATGAGTTAGTAGTGTCTTACAGATTGGTAGCCTTCCTGCCCTTCATGAATACCAGTTGATTTTCCCACCCTGATGTCGAGATCTGTATCCTACAACTACCTTCTACCTCCCTATCACCAACTCGCTACCAAAGCTAATCTTGTCAACCTAGACACCCACCATATACTCATAAGCTACTAGCTACAATACATTTACATTGTATGATAGTTAATATACCATAGGCAATGAAGTGAATGTGGTTGGTGAGTACATATAGGTTGGTGACAGGTTTAGTGCATAAAGATGTAGTGAAGTAGGTAGTGTACCAAATCAAACTTCCCACCACCTATACCTGCCTAATTTACACAGCCTATCAACTTGCCAACCTAACTAGCACCTTACTTACCGGCCCATCATAGTCTAAACACTACAGATGCATTACCTGTCTACTTTCCTGAGTGAGGTAGTGAAGATAGGTAAAACCTAACCTCTGTTACCCATGTACGTTACAATTGTATGAAAAGGTAGGTAAGTAGGTGACAGACAGTATACATATTTCGCTACCCAGTAAACCCTATGAAGGTCGTTGCTCTGGCTATCGGATCAATAGTACTTGATTGCCCAGTCACCGAGTCAATAGCACCTGCAGACAACCGGTTACTAGAAATACCGGAATACACTTAAATACCGGAATATACCAAAATACACCGGAATATACCGGAATCTACCGGAATATACCAAAATACACATTTTTATTTACCGAAATACACTATAATATTACCAGAATAAATGTAATATTGTCCAAAATATGTCTTTTAGTAACAGCTGCATGTAAAAACCGGCAAGTGAATGCCCATACAAAGACCCTAACCAGCTTGCAATCTGCACAGTGATACCTATCCAAGGCCCATACCCTGGTCCATTTATTCTCACTACAGATGCAAAAATAGCAATATCTGAGCTGGAAATAGTTCTTTTTGATCTATTCTTCCAATATTTAAGTTAATTTTGATAATAAAAATGTTTATTTTGGTGTATTCCGGTATATTCCGGTAATAAGGTGTATTCCGGTAATTCTAGTAACCCCAGACAACTTCCGGAGAAAACAAAACATCAACACGTGAATGATATTGTGACATTTTCTGTTTTAGTGCTCGTATAATCTGGGTCTACAGCCTGAGGAAAGAGAAAATATATAGCCACCATGGCCTTTCGAAAGCGTAGATATCATAAAATCGACGAGGATGACAAGTTTGAGACTGAAGCGTTTGAATATTTGAACAAGGACTCGGAAAAACAAACCTCCCATTCGAAGGAAGCTTCTGGTGAAGTTGAGAGTGATGTAGAAATTGCAGGTATTACAGGTTTAAACTTTCACAAAAAGCTTGCCTCACCTTTAGCAACAAACTGTAACGATTTTCCGAGCGGTACCTCTCTTGCAGAAATAAATAGATATAAAATTTTCCGTTTGGCTGCCTGCCTGATGATAAGGTTTAAACTCACTTATGACTATGAGCTAGACTACTTTGTCTTTATCAATAATTTATGATTATTAATTCATTGGACATCTAAAAGAATCACGCATAAATCAACACA
Source organism: Ctena decussata (assembly GCA_963989385.1). Classification (NCBI taxonomy): domain Eukaryota; kingdom Metazoa; phylum Mollusca; class Bivalvia; order Lucinida; family Lucinidae; genus Ctena; species Ctena decussata. Next base: position 10,670,297 of record OZ022510.1, on the reverse strand, counting down.
AATGCACATATATGGGTTCAACCTGCCCTGGTCAACCTTTTCTGTATTCCTTATGAATCCGGGTCGTTTCGGCCTTATTCCCCTTCGGCCTGGGTCGTTTCTGCCCGATTTCCAGGGTGAGTCATTTCGGCCCAATTGGGTGGGTCGTTTCGGCCCAATTTCAATGGTGGGTCGTTTCGGCCCGATTTTATGGATGAGTTGTTTCGGCCTTAATTATTTATTTCTGGAAAATCTGTAAGAAGTGTGACCTTTAAATGAAAGAACTAGCACCCTTTTTAAGAATGGCGGCCAAAATGAAAATTGCAAAGTTGCTGTCCGTAAAAGAGACCAAATTCACTGGCACAAGTTGCTAGGCTAAGTTTGAATAGGAACTACTTATACTAGAGGAAGAAATAAATACGCTGAAATAACAGAAATTATGTTATCAAAGTCAAGTTGTTTCATTTGACTTGCCCTGTCACGTTAGGCATGATTTTAAGCCAACAGTTTAATAACAGTAGACTTATAACCATGTTGCCAGCTGGCACCACGTGCAGGTATGTCTAGGACTTGATATGAGTCGGAAATGGTTGTGAAAAATAAAGTATTTTTTCCTCATTCATTACCGACTGACATCCTTTTGCCAACCTTTTTTTTTTTTTTTTTTTTTTTTTTTGTTTATTTATCTATTGTTTTTTGTTTGTTTGTTTTTTTGGGTTGGGGGGGGGGGTTATTCTTTTCTTTATTACTTTTTTAAACAGTTGTTTTCTTTTCTGTTATAATCTTTTTTTCTTCTCTCTTTTCATTTTTTAAAGATAGCACATGTGGTCTTGTACTTTTGTTCCTGTGGTTATAATGTTCCGCATCTCGTCGTCGGCGCGTAAAAGAAATTCTTCCAGACAATAAAAAAACCGATCTCTTCTTGTCTTTGGCAATTAAAGAAATCTTTTCTCTTTTAAATCCCGCCTTTCAAGAACTTATTTACAATGAAATAATTTTCACTGCTCTGAATTAATAAGCAAACAGGGTAGTTAAAACAGTTTGAAAATAGGTAATTTAAGAACCAGTGACAGTAAAAACATTTCTAATTGGCAACCGATAAAGATAATTAGGCATCAAAGGAAATTTAGAGATTAAATGGAAAACAAATGATGCAACAATGGTGTGTCTCGCCTGTCATCGGATAGATAGATAGATAGATAGATAGATAGATAGATAGATAGATATGCAGTCTACATACATACATACATACATACATACATACATACATACATACAGGCCATTCAGATAGATAGACATATATATGCAGGCCAGATAGATAGATAGATAGATATAACTGGGATAAAGACCATTTTTTTGTCTATTACAACTATGGGAAAAAAGTCAGGCCGAAATGACCCGCTGAATTTGGGCCGAAACGACACACCCCGGAAATCGGGCCGAAACGACCCAGGTCGAACGGGAATAAGGCCGAAACGACCCGGGGCCGAAAGAGAATTGGGCCGAAACGACCCGTTACCTTCCTTATACAGTTCCCTTAATACCTACGCTTTTCTCAAACCATTCAACTGGGAACCTCCTTCTAATACACGAACACAAGTAGGGCCTGGCTGCAACTTTTGCTTAACACCTTTGCTTCCCAAGAACTGTCTGAGCCTCCTTGTCCAGACTATCGCAATGTTCGTCGTGGACTGGTTACTGAGTCTCAGATGAGTTCAGCACTAGTATGAATTTAAACACTTTAGGGCAAAAGCTATCACAATGATCGCTACTTACCCTATTATATCTAAATTCGTGCCACGAAGCTATTGTACTTATTATTTACCTGTCAATTTGATCTTCACACTCGAAGTCGGAAAGAGATTCAACTTTTACCGCGCTGAGCAACTGTATTTATACTGGTTCATGGACTGGTCCCATTGCGGACAAAGGGGTGGCAGGCTGAAACCATATTACGGATTATTCTATGATCGTGATTTTACAGCTTAATCAATATACAACTGTAGTTTTAATCATTTCCCCAATAATAAAAATATCCGCTTCCTTGCGTTTACATTAATTTTTAGCCAACTTGTTCCCATGGAAATAATCCTGACTTCCCTACAAATTAATTACGTTGGTCCATTTTCGGTCCTTTTCGGTCAATATTGCCTAAATAAAGAAACATGGCTGACCCCAGCAGAATTTCATTTCCGGATTATAAAAATATCGGAGAAAATGTTGATTTTAGACATAACAACTTAGAATTATGATATTTTAAGAACAGGCCGATCAGGGTAAGCAATCAGGGCATCTCTCAGAGGTAAATTATGCTGTTTAAATCGGTGCGTAGGTGATTTTCTATCCTTGTTTTCGTCACACTACCCACGCCTCCGACTACATGGGCCCCGCATGAACTATTATTTCTAAGGGTAAAACACATTCAAACAAGACTTTATAAAAAATACTTTGTTTTCTTACTGAATATGTTTTCAGCTTCAGGAGCAAACTTTGCTCATCTAAATATGTGAAGCAACAATATAAATGCCCTGTTAGTTCCATGACACGGATATGGAACAGACTTATACCAGTCCAAAAAGCAATAAAGCTCAGATTCTTTGAGCATAAATGAAAAATAAACATTTCTGACTTCTTTTCACTAGCTTCAGCCTGTCCAGTCCGCCTTCTTGCTCCATCTCTAACTGGCGTAGCTCATTTTCCAGTGATAAAATCTCACTTTGAAGGAGACTGGCCTCATTCTTTTTCTTCATGACTTCTATCCGTTTCCCAAGAACTTTCATCGAGGTTTCAAACCTTTCTGATCTGTCCATTATGTTCAATTATTACTATGTGTGTAGGGCCGTGATAAAATAAATATATCAATATCCCACCGCTGCCACCAAATGTAACGAGTGGGCCGACCTGCAAACAAACCCCGTCAGTGGAAAAGCATGCTCACCCACCAAGGGCGGTTTATTTGCTTATATACCCCAACATTTACTCGACCACAAACTACCGAGTTTGTAATTTGCATATCTATTTATATCTGTGACCTTCTACCGTCACATTACTTTCCCCTCCGAGAAGTCTCGTCCCGAGACTTGGCCTGGGAATTACATGGGTAAGGCAACTTTACAAAGGACAATATCAATATGTAAAGCAAATTTTTTTTGGGGGGGAGGGGGGGGATAACTTATGTGCCACACCACAAACCTGCCATCATGGTCATAGTTTGACCGAGTGCAGTATAGATAGAAAGAAAGACTCATTTTCTGGATTGTCATGATGTTTGTACTTGTAGCGCTTAGACAGGACGTCCTCAATCAGCTGGCAAATGTGGTCACCAAATAGAATTTACCGCCCTCTGGGCACTCAACGTTCAAACATTGAATCAACGTTGATCCAACGTAATGACGTTTGATCAGTGTTGATTCAATGTTGTGTGCCTGCTAGACTGTGTTTAGGATTGTTTCTGCACTTAGTGGCACTACAAGACCGTGTCCATTTAGAGTCTTTTCTGCCGTACTTGCCAATCTGATCAGTTTGACGAACTGACAAGGAAATCTGCATGAAGGGCCAAAGGTCAAAAGCGAACGCTAGACACTGTACTGTCCTGGTGGTGAGGAATAAAGTGATAATCTTTTTTGAAACAAGTTTTGAAAGAAATACATAGTGGAACGTATGATGCCCTCCTTCCTATACCAAATAAAACTCGATATTCTATCGTAGCTGAAATGGATTCACCATCTCTTCTGTCAACTTCAGATTGCTTTTTTTGTATTTCTGTGCAGAATCATATCGCTGAAACACTTGATATTCAACTCCAACTGCAGAAAAACCGCGACTTGAAAAAACCAACAAAGTGGTTGTGTGCCCAGCGCAGGCACAGATCAGCCTGGGCATCCGCCCAGTCTGATCAGACTGTTTGCTAAGGCCAGTCTGATCAGACTGTTTGCTTAGGACTTAAAGGGTAGCTAAGGGTCTATGCTACCTCCATGCAGAAAGGGAAGACTCTGATCAGACTTTGCAGATGCCCAGGCTGATCTGAGTCTGTGCTGGGCGCACAACCACTTTGTTGGTTTTCTCGTGTCGCGGCTCATATTTTTGTGCTGAAATTTTAGTGACAGTAGGATTTATATGAGCAGAACAAAAAAAAAGAGAAGAAGCAAATCTGCTAAATTATTAGTCTAAAGGCTTGGGTGTGTTTGGAACCTTTAAACCCATAAAATGCCAAAATTTACATTCTCAAAACTTGCTTTACTATATTGAGAATTCAAAGACACTAGCGGTTTAACAGTGTAGATCCAGACACAGAAACTTGTGGTTTGATTAAATAACCCTTAAAACAGTCAAAAGCCTGAAAAGCTCCCCATCACTGTTTTCGGGCTTTTGACTGTTTTAAGGATTATTTGATCTAACTACAAGTTCCTGTGATCTAAATAAGGAGCTCATTCTGAGCTGCCTCATATGGATCTATGCTGTTTGCAGACTCAAGTAATTTCATTTTTGGCTCTTTCAGTGTTTATAGGGATCAAACATAGTTTCTTATTGCATTAACATTTGCCAAGTCCTTTGGGAGCTGTTGAAAACCTCGGCCTTTTGCCTTGGTTACTGCATAATTCATCCAAAATGCTACAAAAATATGGAAAGTTTAGGCACTATTTTTCAGCCTCATCCCCATAATACTTAATAGTATTTGAATCTGTACAAATCTTGCGTACATGCAGTCTTTTGTTGATAACTGCAAACTGCTTGCTTTTGCTTCTGTATTGATGAAGTACTGCCCTGAGATTTGCATATGAAAAGCTGCAAAGCCGGTCATTATCAGTGCATGAATAGTGTTGTTAACACATGGTATTGTGTATGTGAAAAGTTTCAAAACATGCCTATAAATAGCTTGTGACACCAATATTTATGCAGTGGTACAGTAATGACCCTAAATATTTGGTCAGACAGGTCTGAACAAACATTGGAGGTCCAGATCAAACTGCTCCTGAAGGAGCAGTTTGATCAAGGTCTGCAACTTGTGCCATTCACTAAGCATCATTTGGATGCATTACATGTGTAAAAATCCTTTTTCTAAGAATTTTCGAACAATAATTGTCCAACTTTTGGGTGTCCGAAATTTTAGGGTCATTACGTACTTGTCTATGTATGTTTCAAAGCCTCTGATGAAAGTGATCAAGAAGAAGCTGATAATCTGTTAGATGAGAATGAAATGTCTGATGATGATGATGCTCCTGAGACAATTGGCTTTACTACCAGTAAACAAACAGCTATGCAGCAGTTCAGGTATTACCGTAAAAATTCTATATATTAGGACAGAAAGATCTGAGCAAATAGTGCAGACCCAGATCAGACTGCTCCTCAAAAGGAGCAGTCTGATCAGGGTTTACACTATTTGCCATTCCATTAAAATTTTGCATTTTTTGGACACATAACTGCTTTGTAAAACCAAACTGTTCCAATTTTAGGACATTTATGGTAATTATTTTTGGTGTCCCAATATTTACAATTTTTTAGGTACATGTATATCAGTGCTTCAGGGATAATTCAAAGATAATTTTCCATATATCTGCCTAAAAACATACATTGTGGCCCCTCAATAGAACCACCTGGCTGAGATGGATTTAATGAGGGGTCACTAACAAAATAGGAAAAGTTCTCAGAATTATCCTCAAAAGGCCCTTTTGTATTGAGCTCTGCAATATATCTCCAACTTTTCAGCCATAGGCAAAGGTATGTTCATGTACTATTTGTTTGAATTAAGTTTGGCTAGAAAAACTTGTACATTTGTAGCTCCTAAAAAAGTAGAGTATTTTAAAAATGGTATTGAGTTTATGTCTATTCTGCTGTTATCTGCTGTGGCCTCACAATAAAGCAGTTTTAATGTGGGTCACATTTTATGGATGAATAAAATTAAAAATACCACTCTCTCTCCCAAAAGGGTATTTTGTACTCGTAATGGAAAGACTTTGCTCCTACAGGACTGAATTCTTTTAAAAATTGACCCCCATTTAGAAGGGATGGAGGCAAAAGTTAAAAGGTCAGGGTTGCCACCCCTGAAAGTTTGCCCAGTCACCTGAATATTACTGAGTCAGCTATTTAAGAAATAATATTTCCTTACCCATGAATAATTGTAGATTAACTCAGATTGTCAGGCAGATACAAATATTAATTCACTCCGGCATCGCAGATTAACGCAAGTTGTTGGAGGGCAGATCACGAAATATTAATTCATGACGGCCACAGGCTGGAACGAATTAATATTTGTATCTGCCCAACAACACCTGTGTTAGTCTGCGATAATTCACAGGTAAGGAAAAATTATTTTGATTCTAACATTATATATGATCAAATTGCATGGATAGTGGGATGTTTTCTAATGGACTCTTTTGAGACGGACATCGCCAGAAGTTAAATGTTTACGTTTGACGTCATCAAGGATGTGCACGCCGAGGGTTATCAACGTGATTTATCACAAATTTTCACACAGCGCCACTTCATATAGGCTCAATGGGGAAAACATTAACATCATGTTAGAATTTTGTTTCTATCACTGTTTCTGGATTCCAAACAGTCAACAGGTGTAACACAGTCAGTTTAGAATTCAGTATGTTTTATATTCACTTGTTTTGACAGGCAGGCCATGAACCAAATAGAATTAGAGAAAAAGAAAAAGAAAGAGAAACGGCAGAAATCAGATGCACAGTTTAAAGAACAAAAGGTAGGAATCTTTATATGTGAACACAAAAAACACATGGAAAAAAGTTTTTTTGTATAACCTAGCTATTTTAAATAGATTTTTGTCTTTGAAAAGTCATTGCTTTTATTTCTGTCAACATTGTTACCGGGTATGCATATGGAGTTGAGTGCCGCCAGTTTTCTCAAATTTAGACTGACACTGTTAATTTTACCATATTCTTTTTTTTTTTTTTTCCCGAAACAGGCTTCAAAGAAATAGAGCCATCTTGTAAGACAGATCTAGATCTTTTGGTTTGTTTTCCGAAGAGAAAAAGCCATTGTATAGCTGATTTACACAAGACTGATTAATGGGATGGTAGTCGAGGATGGTGCTGGTTATCACTTACAGTGCCGGGGCGTCCTACTTATTTAGATAAAAGTAGGGGAAGGGCCTACTGTGCTTGCAGTAGGTGTGGGTGGGGGTTGTTTGGAAATTTTTTCTATCATTTCTCTTTTCTTTCTCCCTCTCTCTGCGAGACAGCCTGATATAGGCTGAAATACTGTCTCAAAGGGTCGTTAAACCCAAACTACCAACCAAGACTGATTTATATATGAGCCGTGACACAAGAAAACCAACAAAGTGGTTGTGCGCCCAGCGCAGACTCAGATCAGCCTGGGCATTAGCCCAGTCTGATCAGAGTCTTCGCTGTCCGCATGGAGGTAGCTTAAACACTTAGCTACCCTTTAAGCACTTAGCGAAGAGTCTGATCGGATTGGGCGAATGCCCAGGCTGATCTGAGTCTGGGCTGGGCACACAACCACTTTGTTGGTTTTCTCGTGTCGCGGCTCATATTTGCAGTAACCATGGAAGGGCAAACTCCCATCTTATAACTGAATAAATATGATTATGTAGTTTGATCAACATTGGAATCCGAACATCACTGATAAGACTTTTAAGATTAGTAAAATTTTGCAGTATGGTCCCCATTAAATAAAGTTGCAGGCACTACTGTATATCTGTTAAACATTGATGTATATAATATATATAATATGGATGGTTTCATTTTTCAGCATGACTAATGGGTGAAGTTATCAACCAATATTTTTTTTTCAGGCAGCACTGTATATTTGTTAAACATTGATGTATATAATATATGTAATATGGATGGTTTTATTTTTCAGCATTACTAATGGATGAAGTTTATCAACCAATATTTTTATTCAATTTTTTAATTCTGTTTCAGTCACAAAAGTTAAAAGAACTGTCCAAAACAAAATTGCCTCAAGATCTGTTGGAGAGTTTAGATTCAGAAATTCCAAAGAAAGTAAAGAAATCATCAAAAAGTAGAAGAAAACAGAAAGAAGAGACTGAAGAGGAAGACTTCAGTGGTAAAGATACATAGCTCTGGATAAGCATATATGAGCAGTGACAAGACAAAACCAACAAAATGACATGTGCGCCCAGCAGACTCAGATCAGCCTGGGCATCCCCTCAGTCTGACCAGAGCCTTTGCTGTCGACATGGAGGTAGCTTAGACACTTAGCTACCCTTTAAGTGCAAAGCAAAGGCGAATGCCCAGGCTGATCTGAGTCTTTGCTGGGCACGCATGCCACTTTGTTGTTTGTTTGTTTTTTTCTGTTGCAGCTTATATACAGTGAAAACTTCTAAAATTTGAAACGCTGAAAACAATTACTGTACTGTCCTAGAAGCAGGGCAGTTTTGTTTTACAATGCAGTCAGGCATCCAAGAGATACAGATGGAATGGTAAACAGTGTAGACCCTGATCAGACTGCTCCTGCAGGAGCTACACTGTTTGTTCAAGTCTATCTATACTTTAGTAGAATTTTTCATGGTCTTTGGATGGAGTTAAGATGTACTGGTATGCCACCATACTTGTCAGCTACTTTTACAAAGTGTAACATCTCTTGTGACTTCACATTCACCTCCATGCATGCATGACAAAGATTTCCATAACTTTCTCCTAGAAAAATTAGCCATTCGCTGAAGGAGTTGACCCGCATTGAAAAGGAACCAAAATGGAAAATGGCAGAGTTGCTTTCCCTGAATAAGTATTTCTAATGTTCAAAAAATACTTATAATATTTTTCGTACCACAGAAACATCTGCATTTATTATAAGGTCTCATTTAAATGCCTTTTTAAGCTGCTTAGTTATTGGAAGGCCTGTGAGTGATGTTTGTTGTTGCCACCTCTGTTCTTATAGGTATTAGGATGAAAATTATTACTGTCATGTGTTTGTATGTTTGCCATGACGATATATTGTGAATGTGTTGGTGTTTATACCGTATTAATCCTAACAAACACCCCTGCCTTAATAAACAGCCCCTGCCTTTTTTTCTAAAAATAATGGTGTATTAACTTGCATAAAATCCTGTTTGCTTTTTTGAACGATGTAATCTTTGAAATGGGGTCTACTCTAGACCTGTACACAGTGCCCTCCGTAGCTTCTTACACATCGCTACCTCTGGTTAGTGTAGCTTCTGAAGCGTAACGTAACGTCAGAGGATCGGGACTAGGGTCTACTCTTAAAGGATAGAATTTGCTCCTAGAGGAGAAAATTCTTTCCCTTAAGAGTTGACCACTACTGAGAAGGGGGGCAAAAATAGTTGTGTTTCTTCCCCTGAAATTATACCAATCACCTTTATATTGCTTATTAGAGGTATTTTGGCAGTGGCTGATTTACTACACTTTAAGCTCTAAATAACGCATCCCCCTTTCACAAAAATGCAACAGCCCCTGGGGCATTCAATAGGATTAATACGGTAAATAATTTCCATTGTCAAGTGTTTAGTATCTTCCACTGGCATGATGCTTTCCAAAAATTTTGTTCTGTTCTTTGATTATCATGAAATTAGTGCTATTGTTGTTTCTTTATTGTTGTTTTATCATAAATCTATTAAAAACTCATAGTTTTATATCTTCACAGATAATCCAGTAGATGATACAGACTTATTTGACAACTCCAGTCTTTCAAAGGACATTGCCAGTGATTATATTCCTTTGTCGGGAAAAGTTGATAGGTGAGGAATTCAGTGGATAGTGTGCTTTCTCAGAGCTCATTTTATGTCAGCAATATTTTGGTTACTATATTTATTTGGTTATACGATGGATTTTCTGCCTCTAGAATGAACCAAAATGTCTAAATCAGGTGTGTTATTTTTCTGTAAGATGGGCTTTCCCTTGCAAAGCGATTTCAATCTGTCAATTCAATCAATTTAGATCTGTCATATAAGACTACTAAATTTTTGGGATAGTCAAATAAATATGTATGAATAAATGGATGACTTGATATTTTACAGCCTTTTCAACAGTATATCAGGCATATCAGGAGGATAGGAGGGTGATTATGAAAGAACAATGATGCACCATTTAAAACTGGACAGAATCAAATAAATGTGATACTATTGACCTTATCAAGGAATTTCTAGCTTACTTGATTTGTAATAACATTGCCAGGTCATATATCCGGGCCTAGTTGTTCAAAAGTAATGTCGTTAATGAGGCATTATATTTTCAAACTGTATTGTAAGCAAAAACACTGCCATTTTTTGCTGAAAAAATTTTAGGAACTTTTGCAAGCTGCAAAAGTTCCTCACGTTTTTCAGCAAAAAATATGAGCACATTGATTTTATGCATACTAGGAGACTCAGCGAATTATCGACTAACAACTTAGTTAAACTAATGATGCTTTGATCAACTGGGCCCAGGTCCTGAATGTATTTTTTTTACACAATATGCATTATGACTGGCAAAAGAAAATTAGTAGTAAATGTATTTTGTGGCTTAGGGTTTATGAATACACTTTCAGGGGAAGCAGCTATGTCAGTTTCAGTTTTTCCTCCCCTCATCTTAAAGGAAAGAACTTCCTCCCATTGTAGCCATTCTTTCAGACTCGATTTGGGAATGGCTTTGTTATCCAATGACCCAAACAGCTGGTCACAAAAGTTGTTCCTGAATGTAAAAATGGAAAAACAAGGGATGTTCCCATTCATCTTACAGTGTTCATAAAGGCTGCAGAGAAACTATAAATGAAAAATGAGAATTTTATTGTCATATTTTCCGCATAAACATACATTTGGCATGTAATATAGACTTTTTGTATTGTCATTGATGTGCCATAACTCACTCTAAACATCTTATGGGTTTTTAGGAGAACCACCACAGTGAAGCAATTCTATTTCACAAAATATGTTTATGGTAAGACATAATAGAAAATCTTGTCTTGTCGTAATTGTTTAAAGAGATATTTATTGCAAATAATAAGCTAGGATAGAAACAAAGAGACCTAGTTATTATCTCAGCTGCGACCATAGTTATTGCTTTTCCGGTGTTGGTGGCAGCGGGGACGTGAACTTTGTGTCATGTTTTCTGGTTTAGATTTGTTTTGTGACAATGAGAAGACAGGCAAGGCACCACATCTCGAGAAATTTTCGTACAATTATTAGTTGTTGTTTATATGTACAGGGCAAGTGGTGTACAGATTGTTAAACTGGGTGAAGAAAGGTCCAAGACAAAGTCTCAGGCAGAAATAGCTGCAGAATTTCTCAAGAACAGACTCTATGGTGGCCATATATCCAGGGAAACAAGTAAGGCAGAAATATATGAGCCGCAACACGAGAAAACCAACAATGTGGTTGTGCGCCCAGCGTAGACTCAGATCAGCCTGGGCATCTGCCCAGTCCGATCATACTCTTTGCAAAGCGCTTAAAGGGTAGCTTAGGGTCTAAGCTACCTCCATGCGGACAGCGAAGACTCTGATCAGACTGGGCGGATGCCCAGGCTGATCTGAGTCTGCGCTGGACGCACGACCACATTGTTGGTTTTGTCACGTCGCGGCTCATATTTAAATACATTTGCCAACATCTTTTTGCATGTGAGAATTATATCATATTTTCACTTTTGCTGACATAAAGTCGCCTTGTTTAGCCCTTTAAGGAATAATGTGAGACACAGCTCAGAAAAAAAGGTGCTTAAAGACAAATATTCCCTACTATATAGAACACACCCCAGTCTTTATTGGTTTTATGACCCTGTTATGACATTACCTATGTGAGAAAGCTTATTTCCTTTGATGAAATGCCAGTGTCACTGGATGTTGCATAATAGGATTATCACATCCAATAAACAAGAATATTTGTCTTCCAAATCTTTGCATGAGACAGCTCAGGAAACAGAAGAATTGTCTGATCATATTTTTTGTTGTCCTATAATTGGAATGGTTTGGTTTGACAATGCAGAAATGCATCCAAAAGTTGTAGATGAAATGGCAATCAGTGTAGACCCTGCATTTCATGCTTAGACCTATCTGCCCCAAATTCAAAATCTTCACAGTAAGCAATATGAGCCATGTCATGTGACATCCAACAATGTGGCAATTTTGTCATGTGATGTTCAGATCATCCTTCCCATTTACACAGGGTGATCAGAGACCTCACTGTTGGGTCTATGGCTTGGTCACTTCCATAGATGGCTGATGCAACAAGCCAAGGCTCTGATCAGACTGCACTTTTGTGCAGTCTGATCACAGCCTTTATTTGTCACCAGTACCACATTGTTGGAAATTACATCATGTGGCTATTTTCAAAATTTAAGATTTTATTTAAATCTCAAAACTTGCCTTGGTACAGACCAGATTATGACTAAAATTTCTCCTTGTATTTTTTTTCCAGCAAAACAGAAGATGGCAAAAGAAGAGAAACGAAAAGCAAGATTTAGATGATATTTATTGTTTCATTGTTTATAATAAAAGTGTCAAATTGAGTAGTTGTTGGTTTTTATAGATACTTTGACATGCCAGTACATGGAAGAAGTCCCTGTGACCTTTGGGCAATACTTGTTTTGCCTAGGATTAAGGGAAGTGGGATGTAGGTATTGCTTTTTCAGGGGTGTTGGCAGAGTTGGCATTAGTGGCAGGCCCTGCTCCAGACCTAAGCACTCTGGTGGAGCTCTGGATAAATGGGGTGGGGGGGGGGGGGGGGGAGGGGGGGCAGATATGTGTGGATGAGGGGGGCGTGCAGGGAGTGTGGCTTGAAATAATGACATAATATGACATAACAAGGGATCAATTTGATGAGAATTTTCGATAACGTCTTTTTTGCATTGAAATATATGTTGTGATATGTCATTAGAATCGCCTCACTGAGGCGATTCTAATGGATGTCACAATGTATATTTTAATATCAACAGGCCCAATTGGCGGGGCTGAAGCCCAAAAGCCCACATCCTGGATTTGGGGGTGAGTGGCATACAGTTTAAGTGGTCGAAGTATCCAAATCGAAAGCCTGAAATCATAAATAATAAAAACATTGACAATATTCCGAAGTATTTTAAACACATAGATATGGACCCTTAAGCAAAGATAAGGTGCTCGCGAGTAGTAAGCAGTACCTACTTATTATAATACACCCATTATATCTATGGAATAAGTAAGTTAAAAGTGGAAGTCAGGTATTTTGAACTCTTTCTTTACTTCAGCTGAGGCCATCAAATTGGAAATAATTTAGAAACACCCACATTGTTGGGCTCATAGGAGCTGCGACACAACAAAATGAACAAAGTGGCATGTGCGCCCAGCAAAGACTCAGATCAGCCTGGACATCCACCCCGTCTGATCAGAGTCTTCGCTGTCTGTATGGTGGTTGCTTAGACACATCTACATTTTAAGTACACAGTAAAGACTTTGATCAGTCTGGATGGATGCCCAGGCTGATCTGAGTCATCGCTGGGCGCACATGCCTTTTTGTTGGTTTTGTCGTGTCGCGGCTCATAAACTTTCTTGGAGATTTTACTGCTGAAGGTGGGCTGTTGTGATCTGTCTCCATTCATTGTCCAGTATGCTCATCTTTCCACCACTGACCCCGTGTACAGAAACAGTTACCGTTTTTGAGTAAAAATATATGAGCCTATCCACCAGCACATTTTATATTTTGTATAAAGACAAAGTTTTCTTATGTTAACCTGTCATGAAAATATTAAATACCCTGCACGTTGGGCTGTATGTCAATTTTCAATTTTTTATTACCAAAATGACAGCTTTTGGAACATTTTTCCAGTTATCTCACCATAAGAATGCCAGTAACTCCGCTCATAGACAAAATAGATGTATACTGTGGGTATTCATTTTCTTATTTAAGATACAATAAATAATTTGGTACACATTTCATTTTTATCCATTCGATTTTTTTTTGGTTAGTGTCTCTGGTGCTTCAACATGAGTGGGTGGGGTACCTAAACAGGCCTTGTGCACTGTACACCTGGTTAGCTTGCAATCCTACTCATAAGCATTTCACTAAGAGCATATGCACCAGTCATATGTAATCATGGCCCACCCATCCCAGGGCAGGGTAAGGTATAGCTGGGGGAATGAGCCATGTTTTTACAGTTGCATCATCCCCGCAGTGCTGAGCAAATGCCAGGGGTTTGTCTTTCAGACACAACTTGCAGTGGAAGAAAAATATATAGACAATACCATGTTTGTGTCTTTTGATAACAAGTTTATCAGGCGAGACCAGAAACGGCGTAGGAATGGTGAGGCTTGCCGAGCCAGTCCGACGTGTTCCTGGTCATATCTTGCATCATAGAAAGATTTTAAGGGGCACAGAGAGAGTCAAACAAATGAAAAGCAAACGCAGTTTTGTTCGAGCTCGCTAACGTCGCGATTGCATTATGACGTAAGTCGGTGACGTCATTTAACTAATCGAACGCTGTTATCAGGGCCAACGTCAGTATGTAGCCAATTGTCTTCAGAGATTGCTTCTTTAGGCATCACCTGATAACATTCGTGCAAGCGCATCACACTGCTGGGTCAAACAGCAATGGTTTTACAGCCTGTTTGTCCCTGCAGTTCAGGGCTTATTGCAGGACTTTGCTGCACAAAAAATCAACGCCACTACTATTCCCTGGAGCTGGGATTTGGGGAGGGATGCACATGGTTATAAAGGGCTGGTGCGTTATTTCTTTGAAGGAAAAGCTCATTTTGAAATACATTTTCTTGCCATTTTCCTTACATAGTGAATCAATATGGGTGTGTCAGAAATCTCATTAAGTGGATGGATTCAGCTGATGCCTAGAATTCTGTTAGATGCTGTTCTAGAGTCTAACACAGTACCAACCCCACCTCTTTCATTGACCTTTAGATCAAGGTCACAGACAGAAGGCAAAAGTTTCACGTTTAAGTATTTTTAATCTCATAGTTTCATAATCCTTTGATGTATTTGAATTGTATATGACATGATGATTGATCCAAAATTTTATTTAGCTTCATCCCCTGCCCTGGTTGTAAGCTATAGGCCAAGGTCACTTAGAAATTTTGTTTAAAGTTTTAGGTTAAAGTTTTTATGATCTCATAGTTACTAAACCCTTTGATTGATTTGAAATATATTTCGTGTACTGATAAATATTGGTCGGAAATCTTATTCAACACCATCCCCACCCCTGAACATATCCTATAGGTCTAGATCACAGACTAAAAATTTTATATTGAAATTTTTGATGTTCTTGGGTAAAGATTTTAAAGACGTACTCTCCTAAATCCTGAGATAGATTTACTTTATTCTCCCACAGATGTCAAGTAAAGGTCTAAATTTCTATGCAATACTACCCCAACCCCACTTGATGACTAGGAGCCGCTGTAATGTAGTGGATAACACTCCGGACTACCAATCCCAGGGGTCGCAAGTTCGATCCCCCGCTTCTCCGGTCTTTCGGATGAGACTTTAAACCGAGGTCCCGTCTCCATATGACCTCGTTGTTGGTGGGACGTTAAACCCGAGTTTACTCACTCACTTGATGACTGAGGTCATGGCCATGGCCTTGGAAATATATGTATTTTCTTAATATTTTTGTTAAAGTGTCCATAGGTCACAGGCAGAAAGTTTATAGTTTCACAGTGCCCAGATGAAAAGTTATACCCATACTGATGACAGGTACTGCTCGATTCAGAGTGTTACATGGTAGCAGCATCACCCTCCTAATTCACCTTGAAGGTCAAGGTCACATTTTTAGTTCTAGAACTCTGTGTTCATGATGGGCAAGCACCAGTTCAGGCGAGCTATGCTGTCTGGTGACAGCTCTTGTTCTTCTGGGCCTCACGGCTTACTAGTCGACGACCTTGCTTTGGCATACTTTTAATCAACAAGTCCATACAGACTGAATTTAATACTGGAAAGAATTGCCAACAGAGGTATTATGATTATTATTATTATTTGAGCAGAAGCTTTACAGTCTCGCAGTGCCCAGATGGAAAGTTATACCCATACTGATGGCAGGCATTGCTCGATTCAGAGTTTTACATGGTAGCAGCATCGCCTTCCTAATTGATCTTGAAGGTCAGGGTCACATTGTTAGAACTCTTTGTTCATGATGGACAAGCACCAGTTCAGGCGAACTATGCTATTTGATGACAGCTCTTGTTCTGGATCTTACGGCTGACTAGTCAACGACCTTGCTTTGGCATCCTTCTAATCAATGGGTCTATACAGACTGAATTTAATACTGGAAAGAATTGCCAACAGATTTGAGCAGATCTTAACTTTAATTCAAATGTGGTGTTCGTTTGGGATTAAACACGAAAACAGAAAAGTACCTTGGCATTTGATAGCCTCAGTACTGTTGCAGTTTTTGTGAGTGTGATATTAAAATATAATAACGTTTTGCTAAATTACAAATAGTTTTTTATGGCTGAAGATTTCCGATAGGTCTTATCCATGATTTGTTCTGTTCCAATTCTCGTAACCAAACAGCTCACCAAATGCTTCAAACCATTGCAGAAGCAGAGGGCATGGGTTTGGAAATAGGTAAAATACATGTTGCTGGTGTTTTCGGTTAGGAAAAGAGCTGTTCATTCATGTTTTCAGGCGTGTATTTTGTGAACTTCTGTGTGTGTGCTTCTCTCCCTTTTGGGTTTGAGGGCGGGATTTGGGATTTGATCGTATTAATTCTAAGCTGGAAACCGACCTCATTCGAAACACCTCATTTAGACAAATCGGACAACAGGCTCGCCAGTTAACATTAATTCCTGATAATTGCCTATCTTTGTACTATAGAATAAACAATTTTGACTACCAAGTTTCATTTTTGTTTAGTGTATAATAAGCCGAGTTTCTCTGATATACGAGTTGTTTTCTGATCTATGTTACTTTGATGCCTGGGCTGTGATATTGACGTTTCTCATACACTACTCAAAATATTTAAAGGAGCAGTTGATATTTTCCCGAAGACATTACTACAATATACTTTGGTATACCCAGTTCAGCGACCCATAAATTCGACCGCCAGTGGCCGGAATTGTCCCATTATTTTGCAGGTTCGAAGTTTAAGACAACAAGAAATTCAATAGAACTGATGCCAATCATTTCCATGAAACTAATTTTGGCAATTTTCGAATTTCTGAAATTGAGGCATTTTCCTAGTGATCTGAAAAATCTCTTTAACTTGAGTTAAAAGTGATGCTTTCAAACGGGTCATCTTGTAAGACATTCAGTTTCATAAACAAAATGGTCGCTTTCAACTGTGGTTGAAATTTTCTGGATTTTCATCTGTTTGAAATATTACACGTTTTTACCAAAATTCCATTTTTTACAAAAAAATCAGTGCATTGACAAGAGCAGGACAGATATTGGATCAAAATTTGTGCAGTCAGTAACTTCGATCCTCTTTAAAAATTGGCAGATTGATTAGAAATGCTAAACATGTCTTCTTCGATTGAAAGTAAATGACTCTCAAAGTGGGGATACATTGACCTGTCATCTATGGGAAACTCATTAGATGCTCCTTTAAATATTTTGAGTAGTGAATAAGAGATATAAACAGCGGGTGTTATGCTAAAGTGGAGAAGATTATGTTTTTAAGAGAAAGTACACTTAATTTTGGTCTCTTTTGCATTCAGATGTTCCTCAGGAGGCTTCATGGAACGAATCCGTAACATGCATTTTCTAGCTCCAAAATCTTTCTCCTCTCTTTATGAGCATACAGGGACTTTTATTTCACCAGTCCTTGAAACGAAGCCAAACCA
This sequence comes from Ctena decussata, assembly GCA_963989385.1. NCBI lineage: Eukaryota > Metazoa > Mollusca > Bivalvia > Lucinida > Lucinidae > Ctena > Ctena decussata. The sequence continues at coordinate 10,652,624 of OZ022510.1, read as the reverse complement.
CCTGAGTTTCCGTTTCTTGACCACGGTTAGGAGTTCATCGTATTCTTCAATGGCTGCCTGGATCTTTCTGCGAACATCATTGTTTACATGGGTCTTGTATGAAATGCGCAGTTCTTATCAAATCAGTCAATCATTTGATAGGATTGCAAGGCAGAAATGGATAAAAACATGTCCAGTCTTCTGACTGAACTTACTCTTATATGCTTAAGTATTGGGGCACCTAAAACCATAAATTTTCCGTTTGTCCCAAATGGAAAATTGATTATTTTAGGTGTCCCAACATTTAAGCATATGAGGGTCAATCATTTGATAAGATTGTAAGGCCAAAATAGATAAACATGTCCAGTCTTCTAACTGAACTTACTCTTATATGCTTAAGTATGGGGACACTTAAACAAATAATTTTCCATTTGTCCCAAATGGAAAATCAATAGTTTTAGGTGCCCCAACATTTATATGCTTAAGTATTGGGACACCTCAAACAATTAATTTTCCATTTGTTCCAAATGGAAAATTAATGGTTTTAGGTGTCCCAACATTTAAGCGTATTAGAATAAGAATGAAATGTTGATGAGAAGGCAGTGATTAGGAATCGAGACAATTTCCAGGGGCGTAGCTGCCAATACGCAAGTACGCAGGTGCGTATTGAAATTTTGTCAATTTGACAAAATTTCAACAGACACAAGCAGATTTGCAGTCTGAAATTTTATGTTGTAAATTGGGCAAGATTCCAGTACAAACAGCCAACTGGCAATATGAAATATCCACGAGCTAAAACACATGAATTCCTCTCAGGGAGTATTTATATAAACATCTGTCTGTGCTTATCACATAATAGCCTCTAGCTTCGCTCCTGAATTCCACATCCTGCCTAAGCATCAACGTGGGAATTGGAAGCAATGAAGACGCTGCGCAAAAGCCAAGGTGTTACGCTGTTTTTCCAGCAGATGGTTGCGAGGCTTTCCTAAATAAAGTACAGCAAGTCTAGGGATTCCCCTACAGAGGTTTAGAAGCGAGCTGCACCCTTCTGCGTGGCCTTGCCCTTTTGCCCTTTGGGCCTTACCCTTCTGCCCTTCCTTTGTGAAAGGTAATTCCATGCATATTGATGTAAAATTTTGGCAAAATGCAGCTTTCTGTGTTACAAGGATGTTTTTATTATGCAAATATTTATATCTCCCTGGTGAAGTTTATCCTGGTAGAAAGTGTTAATACCCTTAGTTATATTGTCTCTGAAAAAAAAAGTGCCCTTTAGGGAGTGTGTCACTCGCTTGAAGTGCCCCTTTTCTGGCCAGCACTCTGCCCTTCTTTTCTGTCTAGGGGAACACTAAAATCAAAGACTGTTTCACTAATAGAAAGCTGACACGCAATGACAGCACATCAAAAAGTAAACCACAAAAGAAGAATAATACATTACAGAGGCCATAGGGAGAGGCTGTGGCGGTGGGGGGAGGGGGATGGGTAAGGGGGCTTAAAATGATATCCTTCCGTGGTTCATAAACACACACAAGAAACATCTATTTTACCTATTTTCTATTTCTAATAACAAAACAGAGTGCAAAGTGGGCAGCTATAGGGGTGTCCACATCCCCAGAAGACTACAGATAAGCGGCTGCAACATCAGTTATTGTCTACGGACGTAGACTATAGATTAGCAATTGCTTTTGACATGGGAAGTACAGCCATTAGTCACCCACAATGCAGCTTGACCTTTATACAACTGTTCGCATATGTGGCATGAGCGGCCATAAGGTGTTCTTGTATATTTCGTGCATAGATGTCTTGCGCGGTCATATGAAATACCGCACATATGCTATCACAAGAAAGCAGAATGTAGCACAAGGTACAGATGGATGAATGACGTGCTTTTACGGCATTTTAAACTGGCTTTCAACCATGGAATGATACGATACCTACCACTCGCACCAGTGCTTGAAATCCACCAATGAAGATTTTAGGTCGGCTTTTGAGATATAAACAAGTTTTATTTTAGAGTTTTGTGGTTGCAATGGTTTGTTTGATAAGCATCAACAGTTAATGGTTGCTAAGCCTAGACCAAGCTTTTTGTCAAAGCTTTACTTGTAACAATTTTAAAGCCACAACGGAAAAATAAACTACAACAACCTTGAAACGGTCAGTAATTAGTTACTCTGTGGGTGGTTTATTCAGTTCACATGAGCGTAGCCCTTGCATTGGATTCTGCTGTGATTCATAAACACACGTTAGGCCTTTCACTGGGCACACAAGGTTGAGTCAGTATTGAATCAACCTTGATTCAACGCCATGACGTTGAATCAAGGTTGAATCAATATTGAATCAACCTTGTGTGCCTGCTGGGCTATTCTTTTCATGTGAAGGATTTCCAACCCATCAGTGGATGAAAATTTAATGAATTCTCGGAATTGAGCCCAATGGTATAGATGGATGCAGGGGCGTAACTAAAGGCAATTTCATAATACGCACAACCATGTTTTATTCTCTACTTCTTGAAGGGAAAGCTAGTATTTCAGCCACTTTGGTAATTGGTATTGAAATCTTGTCTAATTTATAAATTTTCAGCATGCAAATATGCAAGTGCGTGTTGAAATTTTGTCAATTTTGACAAAATTTCAATACGCACTTGCGTATTTGCCGTATACGTAGCTACGCCCTTGGGATGGATAACTTACGATTTTACGTCTTTTTAACAGTATTTCAGTCATATCAGGACGATGGGTGAGTGATAATGAAATGCTGTGTGCACTGAAACCAGGTTTACGATTGAAAAGATTCCCGCCTATAGCGAGGCTCGAACCCGGGATCGCTAGATCAGAGGCCAGCCTACTGAGCTACCGGGGCTCCTGAGCCCAATGGTACGAAAGAAGGCGAGAAAATATAAACTACATGATGGTGTCGTACGTAGAGAAGTTTAACACATTGCTCGACACATCTAAGACATAAAACTGTTCTTTGTTAATTGGTGACCGGTATGTTCCGAACATTCATGAAAATACCGCACTTGGCTGTGCCTTTTCCAGTAATGATAAAACTGTGATAACAAGATGTTTTCGAGGAGACATATTCTCGCCCGAAGGAAAAATGACAACAAAACGTACTTTATCCATGTCAGATGATTCTTCTGTGACAATTAAAACATCATAGTTGTCAGTTGGGCCAAGCAAATTGATACAACCCCATTTATAATAAGTTTTTTATTATTTGTCGTCTGCATATAACCACGTGACCGATTATCAGTGTAACAATGGCGCTTTCTTTTAGCTCTAGACCTCAAAAGCGTTTTTGTGATCATGAACCAAGATACACTAAAACCGGTGATGTCATAATTCATGCTGGCCAATGAGGTTACAAAAGAATCTTCAAGTGTTGATAGCTTCCATCCTAGCTGACAGAAGCCAAATTCTTGATGGATCAAACTGAACCACTGATGCGTGAATGAAAGTTCAATGAGCTTTTGATCAATCGTGCATTAAGGTTTCAAGGTTTCGAAATTGGGTCAGCGGAATAACTCTTTAGAGTGTGCAAGAGAACGGCCCAGAGGATGCGGACTTTAGTGTTCTTGGGATTTTTGTGTTATATTTCTGTGGGGAACTGTAGGCCCAATGGAGCGCCATCGGCTTCGTGTTTTTATATGACACCAAGACATATACATCCTCATACAATGAGAAAAGTGTTTCCAACACAAGCAAATGGACTTTACAACATAACCACGTCTGCTGATGTCTTTCGGCCGGACCGGCCACTCAGAGGTTTGTTATAAATAAAAAGTATAACTTCAATAAACATTTAGAGAAAATGAAATTTTCTTACATATTTGGAGATGTTCATGTATAATTAGAAATATGTATATATATTCTATATCATTTTTTACCATCTTCTTTAGACTTATCTCCAGGATGCAAACCTAAATTCACGTAAAGCCTTGCCAAATATCGGACTGGCTGGTTCATCTGCTCGCGTTAGAATTGCTGTACCCTAAAGCACATGCCGTTGGTCTGCCTGTTTCGTATGCATTCTATGAGTGCGACGATATAAATGACAGAATCGGGTACACTTACTACTCGCATCTCTTTGCGGAATGCAGTTTTTTTCTAATAAACGCCATAGAATACAAGTTTAAAATAGTTTGAAGCGTAGTTATAACATCTGCACACTGTAAAAAATCCGGTGGATTTACGGTAAAAGAACTTGCCGCTAACATAAGAGGTTAGAGTACGGGATAGAACCGTACGTAACTTTCATTTTTTTAAAAAAAAATGGAAACTGGGTTGTATAAAATCCTTGCTTATTTCCTTTATCAAGACTATAAAGAAGTTAAATGCGGAATTAAAAGCAAGATTATTATACAAATGCAGTCATTTTCCATATTAAAAAAGTTACTGTACTACTCCGAACTTTTTACGGTAAAGGGTCTGCCAGCCAGTGTCAGGGGCCGTATTCATAAAGCCACTTAAGTCGTTGCAATGCGGTTGCTAAGGCTAAATATCTATAAAGGAGATTCCCTAGAACTATGAAATTTGCTCAGAGCAAATTTCATAGTTGTAGGGAATCTCCTTTATAGATATTTAGCCTTAGCAACCGCATAGCAACGACTTAAGTGGCTTTATGAATACGGCCCCAGGTCTTTTTCTACAACATCTACGGGATTTTTTGCGGTGTGTTGTACGAGAAAAACGTATGTAGATCTATTGGTATCCCGTAAGAGGATCTGAAAGAAAAGTATAGTGTAAAAAGAGCAAGAACCCACGACATCAAACGGAAAATAGCAACTTGAAGTAAAACACTGGTGAGTGGATAGCAAAATGAGCAGCTATTTTCTAGCTAGATGGTCGCAGAGATAACCATATACAGCATATAAAACACATATTTCTACCTTTTTTCTGTTTTTATATACGTGAAACATAAATGAGAATGAAAGAAAACAAACAGGGAAAGCAAGTCGATTTCTTGAAAACGATGTACATGTAGAGAAGCTTCAAACGGATCCATTGTAGGGCGACTCTTGTAAAATCTACCCTGCAGGCATAAGATGTCAAAATGACGTCGTATTGACGTCGATGCGACGTCGTTACGTCGCATCGACGTCAGTACGACGTCATTTCAACGTCATGTGCCTGCTGGGTATGGATACACCACGAGGGCGGAGGAGGAGTTGTGGGGGAAGAGATAAAGGAAAGGAAAGACTAAAGTTGCTCTATAGAGATAAAAAAGGAACCATTTCCATTAAGAATTTCTCATATGAAAATTCGCACAATTTACAATGAGCCATTGTAACATTGCCTCAATTCTCATGGGACCAATTCTTAGGGAAATTATGACAGAGTGATCTGCCTGTGGAGCGAATTCATTCCTTTAAGATAAACCCCCTAATTTTCAAGTGTTACCTTTAGCACTGTTAGATTTAAAAGTATTGAAACTTGAAAATATCAGGGAAAACCAGGGAAAAGTCAGGGAATCTGATTTGAAAACCATGCTATGGTCACCTAAACTCTCGCTCCGACCTATCTCCTGTTTTTGTAAGTTGTAATAAGGAAAAATACATCTGACAATGTGCCTGCCACTTTCTCTAACAAAGTCGGGCTTGTAACAGAGAGTGTAACATCTTGTAAACTTGTATTAATGTTTCTTTTGTCTGTCTTGGTGGGTGTCGCGTTGTAGGCGGGCAATAGTTACAACATGTAAAATTGTAGTACAACGTTGTTCAACAAAGTTCATTACTAATAAAAGGTCTTGAAATGTATAAATGTATAACTGACATAGGTGGCATTGATGTTGAAATCCATTTCTGAGCTAATGGCGTCATACAAAACGGTAATTGTCGGGCTTCTGGTGTCACAGCATTTAATTGAACGGTTTGGCTTCCAATATATTTTTGGAGGTTTTGAAGTTTGAATTAAGGATGATAATAAATCCTGTGAAATTAAATCCCACTGCAGTTTTTAGATCACTTGAGCCGGAAGCTTCGGGAGAGATAGGATGGACAGGTTCAGTCGACCGTCCGTCGTCCGTCAACATTTTCAGACTACTTCTATGACGAAACTCCCGGGCCGATTGGAGCCAAATTCCATATGTAGGGGGAAAGATGTTTGAATGGTCATTGTCACATGGTCCTGGTCACATGACCAAAATGAATTCCATGCCCATGTGTTTGTAGAACCGCTTGAAGCTTAAAACATTTTCAAAAGCCAGATAGGAGAAGTTTATTCAATTGATGGCCCCAGATTGAACTTTGTTCTGTTAACAGAAATGGTAAAATACTTTCTTGCAATTGCTGAAACATTATACTTCTGTGAAATGTGAATGTTGAATGTTTACCGACGCATGAAGTTTTGTTTAGTACCGGAGATCAAGGTCAGCCTTTGACTTTTTAAGGTGACTAATATTTCAGCATTCTCAAATGTTTCCAGACTTTAAATTCAGCATCAAAATAGAAAAACAATATATGCGTAGATAAACATTAAAAGAAACGCGAATTCGAAAAGTGAGTGTCATAAATTCGTGCATTCAGGCATTTTCAGATTTAAAATCATCTCTCAACTTATGATACAAAATATTGTCTATCGTATAAGAACGCGATAATTTTCGATGGGTGAAAAATGTTTTGACTAAACTTCACGCCTGTTGCGTTGAACAGACTTAAAACAATGAAATTGTCGGCAATAGTTGTCAAAAAGCTGAGATTTAAACATAACATGCGAAATATACATGTGGAACACATCACGAACTGTCTAAAAACTTGACATTTGGACAGTATTATACTTAGTTACTGAACATAGGTCTTTTGTGAGCTGTATGCGGGAAAAGGTACCTTGTCGGCTTATATTACATGCAAAATACTGTGATTAAGATGAGCAGTGCAGACTAATTAGAGTCTTGGCTATTCCGTCTGTAGGCGTCTTTAGACCCGGAGACAGATTATGTAAAAGAAGACTAGACCAAGTCTGAGTCCTTGCTGCTCTTGCGGGCTATAAGATACAGATACTTTTTCTTTTGCGATGGTTCCCGAATAATTGAGCCGCGACACGACAAAACCAAACAAAATGGCATGTGCGCCCAGTGAAGACTCAGATCAGCCTTGGCATCCGCCCAGTCTGATCAGAATCTTCACTGTCCGCATGGAGCTGGCGTAGGCCCTTAACTACCCTTTCAGCTGCCCAGGCAGATCTGAGACTTCATTGGGCGCACATGCCACTTTGTTTATTTTCTCGTGTCGCGGCTCAATTTATTATTCATAAGGTGTGAGAAGGACCAGAGATGCCTTCTATAGCTTGTGCGAAAACATGGCAAAAATCAGTCCGCGCAGTCCGATTAAACCGTCTTTAGAACCGATCCCTGAATCTAACATTAGATTTTGAATTTTGAGTCACATTAGTCTGAAGAAGGACAGTGCATAAATGTAGCTTGACAGTTTGTGGCGGCCGTCAGTCATTATTTCTGGAGACGCGGCGTACTTATGTCTTTTTTATTACTTGATACACGTCTTAAAAGAGTCGTAGAGGTGGAATAAACAAACAATAATTAGGACATAGGACAGGATGGGAACAAAAGGCGTTTTCACACGAATATACAGTCAACTCTCGATATCTCAAAGTCTAAATTCATACCAAACTACTGATATCTCAAATAAAATTTTCTGGTCCCAGAAAATTTTCTTTGAGATATCGGTAGTTTGAGACATCCAGAGTTGAATTTTACATAAAAACAGAAAATGTGTCCAATCTATAGTCTTTGATATAAGAGGGACTTTGAGATATAAGTGTTGGACTTGGAGATATCGAGAGTTGACTGTATTACGAAAGCCCAAACTACATGCAGTTTCGCTTTGAAATTAGGTCATGGGATTAAAAGCTTGCTGTCTTCGGTTGCCAGTGTGGCATTGGTAGCTTTGGCTACTTCGAGCTACAGGTATTTTCGGTTGTCCTATCGGTTCAAGTGGTTTCTGTCAAAACTCTAGACATGAGTAGGAACTTGTAAATGTTGTGGAGGAGTTTGCCGCCGATAATCCACAAAATTGGGGTTTTGTGGGTTATTTCAAAGTGGCTCCCAATATCAGAAAGCAAATGTGTATTGCAGCAACCATGGTGTCCGTACAAAACATGTCTGACAGCTGATAAAACAACAACAGCAAATCCGTTATGTTTTTGGTACTAAATCGGTAAAGGGTTACACGAAAATGGTATTTGTGATACATTACAATTAAAAAATATTGAAACAATAATATTATACTACCTGTCCTTTACCCTACTTAATGCCAGACCGTTAAAGGTCAAACACTTTAAAAACTGTTGAAAAACAAACATTCCGGGAACGATCAAAGTCTTTTTGTCATCAGCGAAACGGTACATTGACTGGCCGATTAGCCAAGTAGCACCCATTTCCTAGCTAGAATCACCCTTAGAGCTCAACGCATTGCTGATGGGCTTACACAATGAACGACACAGACCGACTAACCGACGAGGAATCTGTGAAGAGACCAACGTCAGTCAACGTGTTATTTGCGGCTTCTAAGCAAAACTGAAAGAAAAAGAAATCAGTATTTGATCGTATTTCAGACCAGCTGGAAGACATAATTATTATGATACATTAGTTGGCGGACTTGCAGTATATAATAATTGGTAGACAATGGCTACCGACGGCCATCTAATCCATCCAGGTTGGTTGCTGCACTGGTGGCTTCGCTAGCCACATGTAGCAGGCTGCGTTCTCGGCTACCAGTTCTACCGCAGCTGTAAAAATTGGACAGCGTTTATGACGCCTGCACAAAGTATTATGACACCAGAATCCGTCGTATTGTAAAGTGGGTCTAATGAAATGTTGTTCACGTCAAATATTATTGTTATTGCAGCCATCAATTTGGAATTATGCACCTTTAGACAGCTATAGCTTTCCATAAGCGTTGGCGGGATAGCGATGACGTAAACTCAAAATGGGTCCCGATATCAGAAAGTAAAAATTATATTGCTGAGACCATGACGTCTGAACTATGGTGGGCCGTAAAATTGTGTCAGACATTGTTTACGAAGCAAACCTTCCGAAACGCAACAAATGATTGATATTTGTTAGCTCGCCTATACAAAGTAATTCAAAAAGAGCTGTTGCAGACAACCCTATCCGCGCCCCTTCCCGTGTACGTTCGCATTACACTGGGCTTAAGTTTTATGCTCGTTTTCCCCCAAAAGCTTGCCACTGAGTCCCTAATCAGAAAGCATTTGGAATGTAAATGTCTAGGATAGTCTTCTTCGATTCCATTGATAGGGGAGATTCGGGTAACTTCGGACAGCGGGTAAATTTGGACAGTGACATTGTTTTCTTTATATGTCAGTTGTTTGGAACTAAAACAAAAATAATTGGCCAAACAATGAAAATCCTGATGAGACGGCTCATCATGAGCCGTCTCATCTGGATTTTCACTGTTTGCAACGGTATGTCCGAATTTACCCCCATATCCGAAGTTACTCGACTCTCCCCTGTGTGTCATACAACAGGTGTCGCCATGTAAAATCTTGCTACGTCGTGGGGTAAGATTTACGGACACCAAATATTCTTATTTACCGCAGTGGTCTACCTGCTTGACGCCAAATCTCTTTTTCTAACAGTCGCATACGGTCCGCTATACAACCCTTTTATACGCACAACGCAGTTAAATTGTCTCTATAATAAGATGAGGAAGTCGAATGTCACATCCATTTATTTGTTATACAATTGTCTTGTTGTAGGCATAGCAACATATCAGACTCGACAGCTTACTTTTTCATTTTGTCATATAAACTACAATGACTTATATAGAACAGCGCTCTTATATAATGTATTACGGTCATGGGCAGTAAATATAATATTTTTTTCGTGACTTTCCGGTTGAATATTTATGCAAGTGCAGTGCAAATCGAGAGTTAAGGATAAAAAAGGCTGTGTGCATATACGAAGATGGTCTCTGGCTTAATATTTCGAAAATACACAAAATAATAACCTTTCGAAAGGCCTGTTATTTATTAGGTGGCTGAAGAAAACTATTAGGACTTCGTATTTATGCAATTAATTTCACAGTCTGCTTCCAAAGCGGTACCACACGACGATGAAATCAACATCGAATCGCCCTTGATTCAACGGTAACGTCCTGTAGTTGAATCAGGACTGTTTCAATTAAGAATTTAAATTTGATTCTTCAGCGTTCATCGTGTGAAGAAGCCAGTGGTCGTCGCTAAAATTCTACAAGAAGCGCTTCTTTTAGAATTTTAACGACGACCACTGGCTTCTTCACACGATGAACGCTGAAAAATCAATTTTTTATTCTTATATTTACTCTTTATTTTAGACCCTTCCTGTGCTGTTTTCGTGGTAATTTAATGTAGAATATGCAAAATATGCGTCGAAGAAAAGACAGAAACGACGTACTCGGTCATTACGTTAAACAGCCGTCGCCATAACGTGGCGTCAATCGAACGTCAAGACGTTTGTTTATCTTGGACGTCGCTTGACGACAACGTCACATGATCAACTGTCTTTCATCGATGTATGAAGCCAGTTCACTTGCTCTATACGGTTTACCTATGGGAAGTCAGTTGCAAGTGTAAAGTGTAAATATTGCTGATTTAACTCTGTGTGTTTGCTGGGGGGGGATGCCCTTGCCATCCTGGCGTAACTTACAGATGCAGGTGCAATAAACGCTCTGATAGGCGATTTCGTTTATCAGAGGCTCCTCCCTATAATTCTCCAGGCTCAAATAGCAAAACATCTAAAAGCTATTTGCTACATTTTAGATACTGCTTGGAAGGTTAGAGCCTTCGAAAGCAAGGTATACGCCAAAGAAGCGAAAATAGCATACTTCTCACCTAATGAGACCAAATTCAAATTAGGTTGTGTAACGTAACATGACGTCAAAATTAGGGACGTCATTGTGATAAGCTGACATCACTTTGATGATGATATATGGAGCCCTCCGAGGAGAAACGGTGCGATGGTACTGTATGCGTCAAAAAAAATCTGTGCGAAGTTTTGACCAATTAGACATTAAAGGAAGAAAGAGAAAGAAAGAAAGAAAGAAGACAGATAAACCCTTCATACAGGTTCACCTTCACCGGTTTTCAATTTTTTTGTCCACGAAATCCTAATAGGTGGCTGCTTAAGATAGGTGAACCATTAATCAAGCTCATGAAGCTTGATTGCAGAGAAACCTTTAATTTGCATTGGATCCATTAAGTCCATACTGTTATGAATGTCAGATAATAAAGTGATTGTTTCTCAAATGGATTTTAAGGTTCCTTTTACTGACACCCCACTCCCACGACGCACACCCACACGTGCGGTAGACAATGATACTTTCAGCTTCTAGTTACCTTATTTGAACCAAAGAGAACTTATTTATCATAAAAACTCAAAGAATTGGGACAGATAAGTCTGCGCATACAGTGCATACCCAGATCAGACTGCTCCTAAGGAGCAGTCTGATAAGGGTTTACACTGTTCGCAATCCCATTTTCATCGTATGCATTTTAGGGACGCATTATTTCATTTAAAACCAGACTGTTCCATTTTAGGGACTGTTATGATAATTATTTTCGGTGTCCCTATATTTAGAATTACACGGTACTAAGACAATCAATCATGTTTCTGAATATTCAATGTCAAATCAGATCAGATCAGTAAATCAGTGACATTCGATGATTATGAACCGCGACACGAGAAAACCAACAAAGTGGTTGTGCGCCCAGCAAAGACTCAGCTAAGCCTCCCGCCTGGTCAGACTCTTTTCTAAGCGCTTAAAGGGTAGCTATGGATCGAAGCTACCTCCGTGTGGACAGCGAAGACTCTGATCAGACTGGGCGGATGCCCAGGCTGATCTGAGTCTACGCTGGGCGCACAACCACTTTGTTTGTTTTCTCGTGTCACGGCTCAATTATTATTCCTGTCTTTTGCATATTATTGCCCTACTTTTTTCGTCTTCTTTACTTTCTCGACGTCTCAGCCTTTTTATCGGTCATTTTCAACATGGATGTTTACTTGGCTCATACGGTGTCACACCTGTGTAATTGGCTCCCATAGAAAAAATGCAAAATGAGGTCCATTCACAACACTATCCAAAGGTCCACAACATTCAATGGCCAATAAGATACCATGATCAGATTAGATCTGCATCTGTACTCTTCAAAAATAGACAAATCTTCATATCATAACGGATAAAGTTTCTCACAAGATTCCATAAATCACATGTACCGCTTACAGATGCGTAAATAAAAACAAACCGCAGTGCTTCCCCTTGACTTCTGGCAGCATCCATGCAGGAGATATAGTCCTGCAAAAGATCATGTATTTGAGGCTCATTGGCTTAGAAATGCTTCATATTTCAAAGCAAATCAAATAAATGCAACAGAATACCTTCAAGAATGAAAATCACACCTCTGAACAAGGCAGCATAATTTTTCTAAAGAAATATTCTAGCACCCTACGACCCCGGAAGCAATTCTTGACAGGTCTGACACCATACACAATGGTTCTTCATTGATAAGGTCCTTGCTGTAAAAGTAAACTGCCCCAAAATGTAGTTTTGTGATAACACGTGAATCAGCATGGCAGCTAGGGGAAGGGTTGGAAGCTCCGAAAAACGGGAGAAGCCACCGTCGTCTCTCCCCCCTCCCTTCACCCCCCCCCCCCCCCCCCCCCCAAAAAAAAAAAAAATAAATAAAAAATAAAATAAGAAGTAAAAAAGTAGCAGTACTGGCCATTCCAAGGCGACGCATCTTCGTTGTGACCGCTTATCGGTTATGATCATTGTTTGGCCTAAAATACCACACAACAAGTTAACAAATTATGTATTCTGGCATCAGCATGAATACAGTCACACGTAGCAATCTAAGGGGACACCTTTTACTATATATATTCCCGATTCTTGGCTCTCCAAAATTCGTTTTAGGATATCCATAATTCATTCTTTGACACCCGAAATTCGGTTCATGGCTATCCAAAATTAATAACAGATATTCTACATCATTTTTGGATATCCATAATTCGCTTTTTAGATATGCAAAAATAGCCTATCCATAAATCGACTTTTGGATAACCAGTATTCATTATGATTTTTTGGTATCCATAATTCCACTTTTGGGATATCCATTATTCGATATTTTAGATATTCATAATTCGATTTATGGATATTTAATGATTCGTCTTGATTTTATTGATATTTATTGATACGTCTTGATTTTAATTCGATTATGGATATTCATAAAAAGGGGATAGATAGTAAAAGAGCACCTCATTGTAATTCTCATTTCTAGTGAAAATGTTACCTACAATAAGTGAAAGTGTAAATGTGTTTCCTTGTTTGGAAGAAAAATAACTGTTTTACTTTTTCTTGTCATGTTCATGGCGGTATCATTCCAAATTTGACGTTAAACGTTGAAAGGTTATCATTAAAGTTTTTTTTGTTTGTTTGTTTGATTTATGGACCGGTGAAACGTCTTCGTTTTTTTAGCTCACCAGAGCCGAAGGCTCCGGGGGAGCTTATAGGATAGGCAGTGGTCCGTCGTCGTCGTCGTCGTATGTCGTCGTCGTCGTATGTCGTCGTCTGTCGTCTGTCAACACTTTTAAACAACATCTCCTCTGAAGCCACTTGGCCGATTGGGCTCAAATTTCATCTGTGGCATTCTTGGGCTGGGGGGTTGAAAGTATGTTTTTTTTATGAAAATCGGCCCTTTAGTTTGGTTGCTATGGCAACTTAGAGTTCCCATTGACTTATAATGGGGAAAATTGAAAAATGGCATTTTCTGCCAAGCCATTGAAGATATGTTAATAAAACTTTTCTAGAAATGTTCCTTATGATGTCTTCTATCAGCTATATGTTTTTGGCCCACTGCTCCTTCTATTGGTTGCCATGGAAACCGAAATGCAAAAAATAAAAAAAAATGGAAAAAAATACTTAAAAGATTATCTCCTCTGAAGCCACTGGGCAGATAAGGCCCAGATTTCATCTGTAGCATCCTTGGCCTTGGGGATTGAAAGTTTGTGTTTGTTTATGATCATCGGCCTTTTACTTTGGTTGCTATGGCAACTTAGAGTTCCCATTGACTTATAATGGGGAAAAATGAAAAATGGCATTTTCTGCCAAGCCATTACAGATATAATGATAAAGCTTTTATAGAAATGTTTCTTAAGATGCCTTCTATCAGCTATATGTTTTTGGCCTACTGCTCCTTTTATTGGTTGCCATGGAAACCGAAATGCAAAAAAAAATGGAAAAAAATACTTAAAAGATTATCTCCTCTGAAGCCACTGGGCCTATAAGGCCCAGATTTCATCTGTGGCATCCTTGGGCTGGGGGATTGAAAGTTTGTGTTTTTATGAAAATCTGCCCTTTAGTTTGGTTGCTATGACAACTTAGAGTTGCATTGGCTTATAATGGGGAAAACTGAAAAATAGCATTTACTGTCAAGCCATTGCAGATATGTTGACAAAACTTTTATAGATGTAAAATGCAAAAAAAGGAAAAAAAATACTTAAAAAATTATCTCCTCAGAAGCCATTGGGCCGATAAGGCCCTGATTTCATCTGTAGTATCCTTAGGGTGGGGGATTGAAAATTTTTTTCGGCTCTTTAGTTTGGTTGCTATGGCAACTTAGAGTTGCATTGACTTGTAATGGGGAAAATTAAAAAATGACATTTACTGCAATCAATATATGGAAAATAGTTATATATTTTGTTATCAACTCAAAAGACTGTCAGACTGAGACTTTGTAGTTGTATATTTTGTATTAGCCTGTAGTACAAATGTGACAGCAATTTTGAGCCTATACGAATTTGATAGCAATTTTGAGCTAGAGATCTGGTGAGCTTTGTGTCCCGTGGGCCTCTTGTTTTATTGATAATCTCAAAATGTTTTTTAACCCAACGGTGAAAGTTAGGAATAATGTAAGTTGTCCTTCCGCAATTCCTTCATTTTGTTTGTTGATACCGTTCTTATTTAGCCCTAGAATGACCCAAAATATCTAATTCAGTCTTAAGACATTCAGCTGTAAGATGTGTTTTTCATTTCACTAAATATTAGTGCATTAATTAAAATTTCGTACTGTTTATTTTGATTGTTCATAGTACAAATATTTTTTTTTAAAATAGTTATTACAGTAAAGGTCCTGGCAGCCAGATGCCAGGCTTTTACCGTAAAAATAACGGGCCTTTTCTTCTACAGTGCCGGTATACGAAGCTCCTATATACGATGTATAGGGTAGAGTCGGGTAACTTCGGATAGGGGGTAAATTCGGAGTGACATTGTTTCCTTTATATATCAGTTGTATGGAACTAAGACAAAAATAACTGGCCAAACAGTGAAAATCCTGGTGAGACGGCTCACCTGCATTTTCATGAGCCGTCTCATCTGCATTTTCACTGTTTGCAATGGTATGTCCGAATTTACCGCCATGTCCGAAGTTACCCGCGGAGGCTCAGACCTGCAACTCTTGGATTGGTGACATGCCCGACACACAGTGTCCTCTAGACCACCTGGAAATAAAGTTTTGAAAACCAAATTTTCTTTGTCCGTTTCAAAAATAGCAATAAACTGTCATATGCAAAGGTGCATGCCAATAAATTATCAATATTAATAATATAAATCAGAGCAGGCTCAAAAAGCAAGCCATTAAAATGTCAACAAATGCAGTTTTTACGTCATGAATTAGGCATGCCACCTTCCTTGTAATTTGATGCTTCGCATTTGCGTGTTGATGTTGTATATCATAAAAATCATAAAATCAAGCAGGCAAATTATGACGAATTGCAAAAAGTTTGACAAACGCCAGTTCAAAACTGGCAATATAAATGTCTTCAATTTACGCCTAGATTGCAACGGAAAACGACAGTAAAATCGTCTAAAAAAATAATGATCATAATGATCATAACTGCAATATTTCAAAAGGGTTTCAGGCAGCTTTTCCTTGTGTTTTATACAGATCAAAAGCTAATCAGCTAATAATACATTGTATGAATAAAGATGACTAAAATGTATAATCGAATTTGATTAATGTTAGGTTACACTATGAATGCAATCTTAAATGCCTTTGCAAAACGAAACATGGTCTAAGCATTCATTGCCAAATTGTCAAATTCCCAGTAAGACTGTACAAGCATGGCAAGAAACATGGGCTGGAAGCTACAGCCGTACCTAACAAAAAATCAAAAGCAAAACTGATTAATAATAAAATGAAAAGAAATTTAAAGACATTATAATATCAATAGAAAGCTTCTTTTGTATTTTTACTTTTTTATATACGATTCCAAAAACGGGCAACCACGTATAGTTGTCCGACATAAATCATAAACGCAGGTATATTTTCGCCCGCCGCGACACGGCAAAACCAACAATGTGGCATGTGCGACCAGCGAAGACTCAGATCAGCCTGGGCATCCGCCCAGTCTGAACAGAGTCATCGCTATCGGCATTGAGGTAGCTTAGACCCTTAGCTAAGCTGTAGGCGCACAGCAAAGAGTCTAATCAGACTGGGCTCATGCCCAGGCTGATCTGAGTCTTCGCTGGCCGCACATGCCACTTTGTTGGTTTTGTCGTGTGGCGGCTCATTTTATAAAATGCAGCTGGCCATCACAATCCGGCACATACCAAGAAAAAAACCATGGCAATGTCAAACATTCAAGAACTGCAGCAGATCATTTTTTTCTCCATTCAATATCGTGTGACCTTTAGAATGAGCAGAAATAAAAGTCCTTTCTTGTATACTGAAAGGATTTAAAAACTTCCACCCGTAAATTTTGAATATCTCAAAAATGAATGCAGCTACGCCCACCAAAATTTTACAGCATATATATTCTATTATACCTGATTCTATCAATACATGGAATTTGAAATCGTTCAACCGAATCGGTCAGGAACAAGCACGTGCTCCTCGTGTTCTTAGTACCGTATACGTAATGATGAATAGCTTCATGTATACAGTTTTCTGATGAAACATTTCTCTTACAATATCAAATTGATTTTTAAAAATTTGAACTCGGTCTGTGGCTTTATTTAGCCTACCACGCCTAAATATCGCAAACAGGCACAGAGTTTTGGGCCAGATAAATGCTGAAATTTCAAAAAGTGACGTCGCGGTACAATTTTATGCGTTAATGACGGCAATTTACAATCTCAGACGACGTGCACTGTTTACAGGAAGCTAAAAAGACCGTCAGAAAAGCACCTAACCAAGATTGAAAACCAGAGGACATGACGTTAATTAACGTCGACGCCGTCTCCGTAATAGGCTTTGCGCGACAGCATCATCCGCAGTGATACTTGCAAATCAACGTTGATGACGTCTCAATATTAAGATAGTAAGAAGTAGTCAAAAGAGTGTTGCATAAGATAACGCCGGCATCGCCTTATGCATTTCAGTGACGTAACGCTCTTTTACTGACGTCATTTAGGTAAATGATACAAATAAACTGCATAATCTTTAAATTTGATAAGTTTCAAGCATTTTGTCGCTAAATAGTCAACACTGTCTTGAGTAAACAGATCAGCAGCCAGCAATAAAAAGTGGAAGTTTTTAAATCCTTTCAGTATATTTACAATTACCATTGTCAGCTATCAACATAGTGACGACAATCTATGTTTCATTTATGACAACTTGCGCCAAAGAGCCATTTGAATTTGGTTTTGTTCAATTACTAATTTATATATTTTCTTTTGTTGTAGTTATGTATGTAAGTGGAAATATTAGTGCACGTATAAAATTTTGCAAGATGTTATCACAGTCACACAAAACAACAGGTGCACCATCTACATGTCTAGTGTTTTAAGCTCATCTGAACAGGTAGATGGCTATCCGGGTTAGCTTATAGGATAGGCGGACTCCATCATCCGTCGTCGTCCTCCGTCAACGTTTTCAAACTTATCATCGAAAAACCACTGGGCTAATCGGAACTAAATTACATATAGAGCATCCAGAACTTGCTGGAATGAAATATTGTTCAAATAGTCCAAGTCACGTGACCAACATGGCCGCAGTAAAAAAACTTCAATTCTCTTTCTCCGGACTGATGGCTTTGAAACCTGGCATGTAGCACCTGGTACTCAAGTACTACCAAATTTATCGACACAGTGACCGTTGATGACCTTGACATTTTTGACGGCAAGGTCAAATTTACTTCCTTGTGTTTGTATATTGCAAAATGCCACAACACAAGAGTAAATGGAAACTATAGAACATGTTGGCATAAGATTGGTATATGTAGTCATCTGAAAGAATACAACCATGAAATTTCTGATTATAAGAGGTCAGTGTTATGCTTTGACCTTTGATTAGGTTCTCTCATATTTCGACAATTTCAAACATCGCCTTAAAAGCCATGTAGTCAGCTTATTTAATACCAAGTTTCATATAGAGCCTCAGGATTTTCGGGGAAAGAGTTTGATCAAACGGTTAACGTCTCGTGACCAACATGGCTGCTATGCTCATATATGGTAGAAACCTCTAAAATCTTCGTCTCCAGAACCAGTTGACCCGAATGGCCTTGAAATTTGGTATGTAGTATCGTATACTCTAGTACTACCTAGATTGTTCAACTGATGACATTGGGTTGACCGTAACCTTCTACGGCAAGTTAAAATTTGCTTTCTGGTGCTTTTATATTGGAAAATGCTAGTTCATAAGAGTTCGTGGAAACTGCCCTTTAAAGATTTTGCTCACTGTAACCGACTATTCGTGGTTTTGAAACTTTGTTTATAGCATTGGGCACTGGAGTTCTATCAAGTTAATTTAAATGATGACCTTGGAATAAACTTCAATTATTCTTCAGCATTGTCAAATTTGCTTCCTTGAGCTTTTGTATGAGGAAATGCTATAACATATTTTTGAAGACTGGTATATCCAACCAATTGAATGAGATTTCTGAGTACCAAAGGTCAAGGTCATTCTTTGGTTTTTGACCACCGTCACTCATATTTCAGCAGCTTCAGACCTCTCCGCTAAGCGAAGCGACTGAACCAATTGAAGCAAAATGTCATACAGAATCTCAGTGAGTCATGAAAATGAAGTTTGCTTGAATGGTACTGGTCACATGACACAATCAACCAGTTTAAGCCCAAATTGAACAAATTTTGGAAAGATAAGGCAAACAAGTTTGAACCAGCCTGCTATTCGTACCCATTAGCGCATGCCAGAATCGACCAGTTACGTTACAGAAGACCAGGATGGGCCCAAGAGTCGAGAGACTATTTACAGGCCTCGGATACAGTAAGAATACAGTAAGAAGATGTCCGCCATGTCTAGATATGACAAAAACGTATTAAAATCTTCTCCCAAATTGCTCATGACATTGAAACTGATATGCAGCATTCGGGATTCATATACTATCAGGTTCATTCAAATAATGACCCTAGTTTGACCTTTGACCTTTTTAGGAGAACGATTCAGGCTTTCATGGCCCTCTTGGTTATGTCGAATACATGTGCAGAACTTTTGTGGCATATTTTGATGGCACCAGAGGACGTGAGGGAACAGTGTTGGTCTGCGTTACTTCTTTTGATTGGATCACCGACAGTCACTAGTGGTAATTTTTGGAGGCTGGAATATTATTTTCAGGCATTTTCGAAATATTTTAAGATTGGCTTGGCAAAACATCAGCTTGTAGAGTATTTCTTGACTTCCTCAGTCGATTACTGTTACACAACAATTTATAATTGCATGTTTCTTTGCAAACTGTAGATATCATAAAAAAAATACAAAGGCTTAAAATAGCCTAGAGCCCACTTTATCCACAGGCGCTTGAAGTTTTATGCTATTAATTATATTTCATTGATGCCGCTAAACATCCAGGCTATGCGCCATTTTGAAATGGCCTATAGACTGCGTTAAGTTTAAAGGGTTTTATGTGTTTTCTGAGCATAGAACTTCAAGCGCCTGTGCTTTATCTTGGGCAGAGCATATGAAAGGCGGACCCATCCCTCTCCTTTCGATGCCTTCGAAGCAAGTAACGAAATACATGCTGAGTTGAGAGTGAGAGCGTTTTCTAGACTCCGGATGGCCAAACCCGGGTTTGAACCTGCGGCCTTCTGGCCAGCTTCGCACCTTTGCGGCTCTAACTACTCGAATATGTTGCCTCTCTATGGTGATATTAGGATGATATTGCAAGACCGCTAAACTAGAACTTTGGATATGTTCGTATTAATACTGCATTTTTTTCTTGTCACATCCGTAAGAGACATTCTGTTTTTATTGCTGTTTTACTGATATATCATTGTTTTTGACGCTAACAGTATATACATACAGACGGATTTATGTTCATTTTGAAGCGTTTGATGCACATATGATTGTGTTGAAAGTGTGTCTACGTATGTAATTTTGGTGTACTGTTTATATCATGGGAAAATAGGAAGGCGCTAAATATTTATTTCAGCCTAGAGTTACAATCTTAGTAAATCAACTCAGCTGAAATTTTGCAGTCCAGCATCGTTTTATGAAAACGATCGATGATCGAGTAAACATCGATTAATGAGGCTTATATAACACTAGGTTTTGTCCAAGAGTTTTTCCCCCTCCTTTTTCTAGAAAATGCTTAAGCTCAAATGAACATTAGATATGCAGCATAATACAGTACAATGCATAAACTGGACATAAAAAAGTATAAACACATTAAAAACATGATACATCGATTATGTCAAATTGTGATCGATTTATCACTTATTTGTTGCAAACGATTAATGATCGAGTCACTCGATTAATCGGCAAATCTGAATGTAAGAAGCCCGTAGAGTGCCATACGCAATTATGAGCCGCGACACGAGAAACCAACGAAGTGGCATGTGCGCCCTGCGAAGACTCAGATTAGCCTGGGCATCCGCCCAGTCTGATCAGAGTCTTGCCTGTGCGCTTAAAGGGTGGCTTAGAGTCTAAGTTACTATGTTGCGATTTCCACTTACTTTTGAGTTGTGCCTGTTCTTGTTGTTTTTGTTTATTTGTCGCATATCAATATCACATTCATTTGAAAGGAATAGCTTATTGGGTGAAGACGTAAGGCTTCGTTTAAGACCGGCCATCAAATTTTGCTTATTTTCTTTGCTGAAAAAAAAAAACTTGTATGATATTGGAGAAACTTCTGTTCCTACAAGAACAAGATATCCACCTGAACTTGTCTGCAGCGATATGGTACCACCAGGTTCTGGCTTTGGATTATGCCAAATATTCCAAAGACATAAGATCAAGCACACGACCTTCTTAGAGATACTGTATGCTGAGTCATGTAGTAAGGCTTTATTTCTCAAACATGCTTGCGCTGAGTCATATATTAAGGTTTTTACTTCTTGGTGATAAACACTTGTTTAAAATTGAATTATTTTTTCCGCTTCTTTTATTTCTGAAATTCAGGCAAAAAAAATGCATTTTCAAATACAGCTTTTTTTGGACAGAAAGTAAAATTAGTTTTCGGTGGGCCAACTAACTTTTGTCGATCATGAAACAGTAATTATTACTGTTATTAATATAAAACTGGTTTGCAAAATATTTGTCTTATTTTCTATTTTTTTTTTTTTTTTTGATAAACTTGGCTGTGTATTGGAGCACATGTTTGACTGCTGGCGGTTCGTTGAACTGTCTTTATTGTCTATCAACCTTACAGTTAAAACTGTCAACTCACGACGAAACTGTTCCTTATTTACCATACCTGCTTCTAAGAAAATACAAGAAGAGCTTTTGCAGTCACCACAGCGTCGGCGACGACTTTGGTATTTCACTTTACATTAAAGTTTAGGTAAAAGTGTTTAAAGGTTTTTGGTATGTCTCCTAAACCGTGAATGGATTAATTAACTTGACACTTCGACTGATGCTAAATACAGATCCAAAGTTTCACAGAATGCTGCTCGTGACCTTGATGTTAGGGTCACAGACCCGGAGCATGATTTTAAGTCTATTTACTTACTCAATTATCAATTATTCATGATGTGTTGTGTCACACAGCCTAGGTGAATGTCTTTCTTTTAATATTGTTACGTACTGCTGCAGTCACATAAGGAGGCCATCCCGGGGAGGTCGGGGAGTGGGGGAGGAGAGAGGGGAGGGGTCAGTGCTCCCTGAAAATAATGCCAAAATGTTCCCAGCTCCCTAAAATTATCTCCTCGTGCTTCCTAAAAGTATTTTGCGACTGCTCTCCAAATCTTTGTAAGTCAAACAATTGCTCTCCACTCCCTAAAAAATTTCATATATTCAAAAACTCAAATAAGACTTTGTTATGATTTCATATTACAAACAAACGTGGTTGCTAGGCAACAAAGGAATTTTACAAAATTTCAGCAAATTTCTTGTTTTTGGACATTTGCTACTGGTTTACGAATGCTGCAAATGATATTTTAATTAAACGAGGCTCGTCTTTTATATTTCCTTCATTTTTGTGTTCCAACATCTCGCGCGAAAATAAATTGCAATCAAGGTAATAATTCAATTGTTGTGAACGCATCTTTTTGAAATACTCATTTTATATGATATCGTTGATTTCCCGAAAGACATGGTGGCTTTACTTGGAACAATAATAATATCTTGACTGACGACAATATCTTAACTTTGGTTCCGGATATTTACTTCAGAATTGTTTTTCGAGCCTTGCAAAATTTTTCAAATATGTACACGCGTTTTGAGCTAAGCTAAGGGATCTTAAACAAGCGAGTAGAAGCCACTGCCACAGCCCTTATGATAGTGTAATCTTCCGTTGCCTAGCAACGGAATTTACAAAATAATGACGGTCCATGAAACAGTTATCTGGAAACTTGAGAAGGAAAGATGCATTGTGCATTGGGGGAATATAGTCCATCTTATTCGCTATTGATTATCATTTGCCCGAATCTCAGTCGGTTGCAGGACTTATTGGATGACCCTCGTATATGGGGTTTTATCTTAAGCTCATAGAGGAACGAATTCTTTCCTTTCAGAATTGACTCCTACTTAGAAGGGAGGCACAAATAGTAGAATTGTTTCCTCTGAAAGTATACCCATTCACCTTAATACATAGAGGCTCTTACATAAGTGCTCATGTATTATTGAATTTATTAAACGAGTTGGGGAAAAAGATAAGATGCGAGGCTCTGCCGAGCATCTTATCGTTTTCACCAACGAGTTTAATAAATTCAATAATACAGGAGCATGAATGCAAGAATCTATTTATCATATGACACTAAATCGCATAGACCCGAGTGATAATAAAGTTCTGTTCAGTTCAGCAAATTTTGCACTAAATTTAAACGTCACGATTTCTCCATAAGAAAACGCGACGTTTATGGACGTCAACGCATAACGTTACGGCGTAATTTGCATATTTAATCCACTAGTGGATTATCGTTTTTAATGCATGGCTTTATCACACTCTCAGATGCGACGTCATATGATAATGTTTGATGTGACATATTTCGTCTTCATCTTCATTATCTTCATTTACTTGTTAACCAACATCCTAGTATACTCCATAGTATTTTTGGCATTGGCTGATTTACTATATTTCATGCTGTAACTAACGCCCCTCTTTTCGTAGACTCCGTGAATGCTCCCGGTCGTTTAATAAGACTAATACGGCATTTAGGTGTTCCAATTATTTCGAATTTTGAGGGTGTGGGTTAACAAGTAAACTTAATTATTACCGTAAACGATAATGAAGATGTAGACGAAATATGTCATATCAAAAATGTCAAAGAAGCAAAAATGACATTTGTACTGAGAAACCCTAAAGAAGATTTCTCACCTCCATTTTAGCGATTATAGACACATATAGACACAAATACTAGTATTGAGTCATGAGAATTTTAGTTAAAGTGACAAGAAAATATGAATCTAAATATCAGTAAATTTCTTATACGAAAATGTCAAACACTAATCTAACACAACTCACAAACTCTAAAACTTGCCTAAGGAACTCAATGGATAAGATAAATCGAAAATGTAAAAATTGTTTTGAGTCGATTGCCAAGAAAATCTCTACCAGGTTCCTTTACTTGGTTACTTGGTTTTGCGAGACCGTTAGGCCAATAAAGCTAAAATGTGTATTAAGCGTCTACGGGGTAAACTGTGTCAAAAATGTCAGCTTCAAGGTATTGACATCGTCTACGCCCACAGGCGTAGACTATCTAGTAATTGCTTTTGACATGGGAAGTGCAGCCATTAGTTACCCACAATGCAGCTTGACCTATATGCAACTGTTGGCATAGATGTCGTGAGCGGCCATAAATTGTTCGCTAATATGTCGTGATCGCTATTCGCCTAGATGTCGTGAAATACGGCACATTTGGTATCACAAGACAGCAGAATGTATCACAAGGGACAGGTGAATAAGTGACTTGTGATTTTACGGTTTTGTAAACTGTTTTTCAACCATGGAATGGTATGATGCCTCCCACTCGCACCCGTGCTTGAAATCCACCATTGAAAATCTCGGTAGGGCACCTGACTTATAAGTCAGAGGTCCTGGGTTCGAAACCCGGTCTGGCCACATACTTTCGTTTCTCCTTCCGCTGATTCAGGAAGGGCAGTTGTCAGTTACTGGCGAAAGTATGTGCACTTAGTACTGGTTAACCGCTTAGGACGTCTAAGCCTGCCTAGGAATAGTGTGGTTAGGTTAACTGACCGTCCCGACATGGCCATAGCTGTTTACCGTGGACGTTAAGCACCAAACCAATCAATCAATGAAAATTTAAGGTCGGCTTTTGAGATAAAAACAAAAGTTTTATTTAAGTTTTTGCGGTTGCAATGGAATATTTGATAAGCATCAACTATTAATGGTTGCTAACCGTAGACCAAGATTTTTGTGAAAGGTGTACTTGTTTACGGAATAAATACTCGTTTGACTACCTATGCAGTCGACCGATCCGGTACTTTACAAAAAGGCTGTCGACCGAGTAAATGATACTTTTGTTGGTGACTGTTGAACGAGCTGATACTGTTGTCGATTGTACCGGTCAAGAGCCACTTTTTGCATGTTTGGTAATTCTCTGTCTCGGACGCCAGCACAGGTAGGGAAGGTTACCGCATGAAACTTAAAACATATGAGCCGCGACACGACAAAAGTAACAAAGCGGCATGTGCGCTCAGCGAAGAATCAGATCAGCCTGGGTATCCGCCCGGTCTGATCTGACTTTTTGCTGTCGGCATGGAGATAGCTTTGACACTTAGCTACCCTTACAGCGCACAATGAAGACTCTGATCAGACTGGGCGGATGCCTATGCTGATCTGAGTCTTCACTGGGCGCTCTTGCAACTTCGTTGGTTTTGTCGAGTCGAGGATCATATGTTTAGATTCTTCGTTTACTTTTGAACCAGCCCACTTCACTGCTCAATGTATCTAGTGTCTCCTGTAGATCTGGGGGTTGCGGGTTCGAACCCCAGTAGCGCCGGATAAATTTTCTCTAGCTTCTGACTCGATTGGCCTAGTGTTGCTAGTTGTATGGCCTGGGCAGTACTAAGTGAGGAAGTGGCCACAAGGGTTCTAGCGGACATTCAGGCAAGCTTAGCTCTAAACTCCTGGGTAGACGTGTGCGTGTCATAGCTTTAATGCTCCCAGACGGGTAGTAAAAACGGATACCTACATTCGCCCATGTAAACTTAAAGTTCCTAGAATTGGGCTCACAATTCACGAGCATTTGCTTTTTATCTATACGGGTGTACTCAAAGATGATGACTGCACCACCGTTAGGCAGGTTCTAATTTGTAACATTATAGTTTTTTTTTTTGTAAGAAACAAAAGCTGTTATCAGCGTCATAAAAATCCATATTTTAGAGTGAAAACCACATCATTGTGTTCATACGCCGTTGTTTGATCTTAATAACCTTTATATAATATTTTTATCTAACTTCACAGGGGCGGAGATGTGGTTTGGGGATCGGGTGGCGGTGGATCCAGGCGGGTTAAAAGTAAAATCCGCCTCCCCAATGTCAAAATCGTGCCGACGCCCCTGAGGTATTACTGCCGTGTTATTTATGCCATAGATCGAAATAACACACAAGATTGTTTTAGAGATTTATTTAGCCTAAATGGTCTCTGTTTTCTTTCATCTCGTTTGCAAAACGACCAGTTCCAGACATTATCACAGTCTTTCTTTTTCAACTTTTTTCAGTTACATTATGGGGTCCGCCATTCAAAGGATTTTTATTAGTAGCCGCAGAAGAAGGTGCCAAGGACTGGCCTACAGGCGTATTTTTTAGTGACGATGGGTCAGCGCATCGTAAGAGCTGTCTTAGCCAAGGGGATACTGCCACTCACGTGAACAGTTCCTACAAGGATTCAGTGTCCCTTTTGTGGTATGGTCCGGATAATATGGCAGTAGAACAAGTCCAGTTTATGTAAGTAAACTGTTTTGTGTGTGTGTGTGTGTGTGTGTGTGTGTGTGTGTGTGTGTGTGTGTGTGTGTGTGTGTGTGTGTGTGTATTTTCGCTCACTTTTCATAACGATGTTCCCCAGGACGATGCTGAAATTTTGTGAAAGATATGAATGGAATCTCTGCTTTAAAAGTTATCTGAAGTTTTACTCGCGGTTTGCTTCAGTCTTTGATGACAGTAGGTTGGTTGTTTTGGGTTAAACGGCCCTTTGAGGCAGTATTTCAGTCTATATCGGGCAGTTTCCCAGAGAGAGAAAGAAAAGAGAAATGATAGACGAGAGAAAAAATTTCCAAACAACCCCCCCGCCCGCACCTACTGCAAGCACAGTAGGCCCTTGCCCTACTTTAATCCAAATAGGTAGGACGCCCCGGCACTGGAAGTTATAACCCGCACCATCGCCCCACCCCCACCCCGTTTAACGACAGTGTTGACGAACACAATGTTTGGGACTGGCAATAAATTTGTTTCATTACTTGAATTATTGTCAAATTTTTGGACTTTAACTTACGTCTTCTTTAAAATTATTACAAATGTCTTCATCCATCTTTAAGTGACAATATATGATTACCTTCACCCGAATTGGTGCCTTACAACGGCGCGTACGAAAAGGCAATATCCAGATCAGCCTGCGCATCCGCTACGGTCTGATCATGCAGCACCTGAAATCTTAGAACCATGGGTACAGACGTTATAGGGTAAAAGTCATTTGAATGTACTTACATGCTAGGACCGACATAAGTTGCAGCAAAATTAGACTTAAATGATAGGATCGATGTTGATTGCTGCAAAATTGGACTCATAAACAGAAAGTGGGTCACTGTGACCTAATTCCGCTAAAGATTTTTGAAAACCAGGGTCCCACTCATACTCCATACAAAATTACAGCCAAATATACCAAGTGGTTGTGGAAAAAATATTGGTTTTGCTATTTTAAGTAACGGCTGCCATCTTGGAATCTCCATCAGGCTGACTGTTACAGTTCTGAAGCCATGCAGTCTGATCATACTGCATGTGAAATCTGAGATCCATTACCGGGATGCAGTGATTTCAGGGATTAAGGCATTTGAAAAATTAATAAATGCTAAGATCGACGTAAATTGTGAACGGACGGACGGAAAACTGGACGCCTGTATCGCACCTTGTAAGAGCAGATATGAATGTGGTACTTTGGTAGACTGTTTCTACCTTTTATACCACCCTTACCAGAAAACACCAACTTTAGCACGAAATATTTCGCAATGAGAAAGGTCTACACTGGTAAGGGTGGTATAAAATAGTTATACCATGGTTTGTCCGCCTGTACGGGAGATAATCTTTTCGCTAAAAGCTCGTGGATTATCTCCTCGTACAGGCAGACAAACGGGAGAGAATCCACTCGCTACAAGCTCGTGGATTATCACCTCGTACAGGCGGACAAACCATGGTAAAACTATTTTACACCACCCTCATCATTGTTGACCTTGAACATTAGGAAATATCTCGTGCTGAAATTTCCCTTTTCTGGCAAGGGGTGGAAAAAGGTACCTTTTCTCATGTGGAGGTTTGTATAATTGTACAAAAAATACCGGAACCAAATGATACGGTGATACTAAATTATTCACATGTTAAAATATAAACAGACGGCATTAATTAGCATACTTTATGAGTAATAGCTGAATGAATCAGACGGGTGACAGCATAAACCACATACCAATGGGCATTTTTGATCAGCAACGAGAACGGGTTTGGAGGTGGTGGGGCGGGGACTGGTGGGGTGAGGAAGGGGAGCTTGATCGAATAGGTAAAATATTCTGCATTTTTCTTTATTTAGTAATCAGTTTGTCTTCCGTTGCCTAATACAGTCGAACCTGTGTATTGGGGTCACTGTATTAGGGGTCACCTGCCTCAAACATCCCTTGGGTGACACTTCAAGACAGATTCAATTGCATTTACCCCCCTTATCTTATTTATTCGGTTATAAAACGGGACTGTACAGTTTAGAATATCCCAAAATATCTAAATCAGTCACACCAAATTTCAATATGAGACGGGTTTTTCACTTCTAAAACTATCCCAAAATTCTAGATCCGTCTTATAAGACGGATATATTTTGGGATTGTTTTGTCTTATAAGACGGATCTAGATTTTTGGAATTGTTTTGCAAGAGAAAAACGCTCATCTTATAACCAAATAAATACGGTAGGTGAAGGACCATTATTAATGTCTTTAAAACTTGCGGACCAACCCAGTTGTCTGCATTGTTTGGGAATGAAATATGATTCAATATGTAATAGTTATACCATGATTTGTCCACCTGTACGAGGAGATAATCCACGGATTATCTCCCACACAGGCGGACAAACCATGGTATAACTATCTTATACCACCCTTACCAGTGTAGACCTTGCTCATTGCGTAATATTTTGTGCTTAAAATGGCGTTTTCAGGTAAGGGTGGTATAAACACGTATTTAAATCAAGTAAGCATTACAAAGGTAGGTAATTTACGATTTTTCTGTTATTTACATTTGCAGAGCCACAGTTGTCGTTAATGTGACGATCTACTATACAAACATAAGATCCGGTTGGATAAGAGTTGACCCCTCAATTCAAGGTGAGCTAATCCTTTCATCCCAGGGCCCTAAAACCCGAGCTGCATTCAAATAATGAAGTAAATATAAACGGACGAACGAACGGCGCCCCGTTACTGCGGCCATGTGAATACGTTCCGCTAAGGCGCCGCCGCCGGGCCGGGTAGCGCAATCGGTAGGGCACCTGACTCGTAAGTCAGAGGTCCTGGGTTCGAATCCCGGTCTGGCCACATACTTTCGTTTCTCCTTCCGCTGATTCAAGAAGGGCAGTTGTCAGTTACTGGCGAAAGTATGTGCACTTAGTACTGGTTAACCGCTTAGGAGGTCTAAGCCTGCCCAGGAATAGTGTGGTTAGGTTAACTGACCGTCCCGACATGACCTTAGTTGTTTACCGTGGACGTTAAGCATCACATTAACCATTAATTAAGCTAAGGCGCCGTGGGGGACGTCGTTACGAGAATTGAAAAGCACACAAATGAAGCATATCACCTAACATCGACTTTATGTTTAGCAATTATTGAGAAAAATGCAAAAAAAAAAAAAAAAAAAAAAAGATTTTTAAATCAATTCTTTTTTTTAAATGGAGTTTGAAAAATCATTTTTTTTTGCTGTTTCTATGGTTAAGGGGATTTAAATAGGAGAGGAAACATGTTTTATGCACGCCATTTTTAACAAAGGGGGACAACTTTTGTCAATTCCTGTTTGCTTTCCTGGATGGCATAGCTCTTCCAAAATGGAGTCTACTCTTAAAAGAAAGAATTTGCTCCTACGGGAGCAAATTAATTCTTTCAAGAGTTGACTCCCTCTGAGATAGAAGGCAAAAATGAAAATGGCTTCCCCTGAAAGAGTACACAGTCACCTCAAGTCCGTTTTCTGCTTCTAACAATTTGCTAAGTCTCCAAAAGTTGTTCAGTTGTGTCCCTTGCTTCCATAGGGCCGCTTAATTTTACCCCTTTTGAACAACGAATTCTGCATTCCTTGTGCTACCCCATTGTTCAGTAAAAGTTTAGAAGACTAGTCTATTTCCGTTTCTTTTCTTTTTATACAGCCACTCGACAAGGGGGCGATGGCGGACCCCTCGGGGTCACAATGGATCCATGGCTCCTCGGGCAGGAGCAACAGAATCAACAACAGTATAATGATCCATGGTATAGTGGACAAACAGGAACCGGAAGCTCAGGAAATTACTGGAGCGGAACTGGAACTGGAACTGGAGGAAGTTGGGGAAATAATTGGGGCTCTGGTGGGGGCAATAATTGGGGTTCTGGCGGGGGCAGTTCTTGGGGTTCTGGAGGGGGCAGTTCTTGGGGAGGGTCAGGGTCATATGACACCACCTCTAGATCTGGGTCAGGTAATAACTGGGACTGGAACAATCAGGGATCGGGTACCGGCAAAGGGACGTCAACAGGGTCAGGAAATAATTGGTGGCGAGGGTCTGGGTCTTCTGGCAACACTGGAACCGGATCAAACTGGAACTGGGGACAGACAACAACATCATCGTGGAATAATTATGATTCTGGTTATTGGGGAACCACAACACTTGCTCCTAAATCCACACAGGCTCCTGCTTCAAATGATACATACCAAACGGCAGGAACAGGAACCGGGTCGCAGACTGATACCGGAAGCAGTGGAGCGCAGACTGATACCGGAAGCAGTGGAGGTAGCGCTGCTGCAGGTGGAACAGGAAGTGGGAGCAGCACAGGTGCAGGATCTACCAGTATTGATTGGATTAAAAACATTCCAACCCAAACGTGGTATGAAATTCTTCAACGACTTGGCTTTGGACTCAGTAACCCCGTCAATAATGCCAATACTGGATCAGGTGGGGCTACTGGGAAAAAGTAAAGGCAAGCCAATTTTAACTGGTAACGGATATACTATCACACTCAGGGGCGGATTCTGAAGTTGAGAGGACTTCCATCGGTGAGACTTTGAGATCTCATCATCTGCTTTTAATAGTTGAAGAATACATGCCATTGTTTTACAGGTTTGTCCACATCCTGCAATGATCTGCTCATGCTGTCGGTTTATTTCTTAATTTGCCAAAAAAGCAGACGGCAAGATGCATACTTGCAGACTTTCAAAAAAAAAATTCAGCCAAGCCATAACACTGAGAAGGGCAAAAAATGCAGATTATGATGAGATGGCTCATTGTGCAAATTCAACTATTTTCATTTCTGGCACTGTAAGTATTAACATTATCTGTAGGTATTTACATACCCGACACAACCGAACATCTCAATTAAAATATCCAGATAGACCAGGGACTGTTAAATGAGCCGCGACGTGAGAAAACCAACAATGTGGTTGTGCGCCTAGGGCAGACTCAGATCAGCCTGGGCATCAGCCCAGTCTCCTCAGACTCTTTGCTAAGCGCTTAAAGGGTAGCTAAGAGTTTAAGCTACCTTCATGCGGACAGCGAAGACTCTGATCAGACTGGGCGGATGCCCAGGCTGATCTGAGTCTGCGCTGGGCGCACAATCACATTGTTGGTTTTCCCACGTCGCGGCTCAAATGACTTTACTGATCTAAAACACACAGGCTACGCTAGCGCTGCTTGATTTTGGGTTAAGGCTTGCTTGATAAAAATAGTGCTCAAGTATCTTTATGCCCCCGCGGTATATACATGTAGTGTGTAAGGTGTGGCGTTATATACCTGCGTTTTACGTCCATATGTACCCGCGTGCGTAACACACTCTGAGACTAAGGTTTATCCCACTGGGGACCCCGTTGCCTCAGCACTGTAGACTTTAAAGCTCTCTGTCAGTTTGCAATGATGTAATATCTGATGATACAATGTCGGTACTTGGGCAGATGGTGTATATCTGTTTATTACTACACAGGGGTATAACTAGGGGCAATTTCATGATACGCACAACCATGTTTCATGCTCTACTTCTTGAAAGAAAAGCGAGTATTTCAGCCACTTTGGTAATTGGTATTGAAATCTTGTCAAATTTATAAAATTTCAGCATGCAAATATGCAGGTGCCTTTTGAAATTTTGTCAATTTTGACAAAATTTCAAGACGCACTTGCGTATTTGCCGTATACGTAGCTACGCCCTTGCTACATCACACATATTGACAGAATCTATGACTTACGTGTTCTGCTGCACTGACTTCCCACTGGGTACACAAGGTTGATTCAACCTTGTGTGCCTGCTGGGTTTGGCTTGTGTGCACCAGTTCTATCATTAAGATTTACAGAGTTAAGCCTTTTTTTCAAAAACATCAAATGAGTTGAAAACCAGTTGAGTTTAAAATGCTGATATTTGACATACTGCTGGCTAAGGTGTAGATCACTTGATAAACTTTTGGGCCAAGACTACAGTGTATTGCACACATTTTCTTTTTTTTTTGTTTCTTTTTCTTTGATGATCCTTTGATATTAGTATACCGCCTGTATACGAAGTATATAGGGGGTATTCCGTTTATATATGTGTGTTTGTGTGCGTGTGTGAACTTTTTTCTTTCACATATTTCTTTGGAACCACTATAGCTAGGACTAAAATTTGGTACAAACTTTAGGTATGACTAGTTGTACCATGTAAGAGAGTATCAGCCTCCTCCTGCTTATCATTCCCATTGTTTATCCATCTTTTTCTTTCTCTCCAATCAGTAACTTTCTGTCAAAGATTTCTATGAAATAGCTACAGTAAGGGTATTTGAAATTTGGTTTAAACGTTGGGTGAGATGATTAGTATCGTGTACAAGAGAAGCACACTCCCCCAACTTATCATTCCCTTTGTTTTTCCATTTTTTTTCTTTCTTTCCAAATGACATTTCTGTCAATCATTTCTCAGGAACCACTTTAACTAGAACTTTGAAATTGTGACTGTTGTAGCATGTAAGAGAGAATCAGCCTCCTCCAGCTTATCAGTCCCTTTGTTTGTCCATTTTGTTCTTTCTCTCCAATTAAATTTTTGTCATATATCTCTCAGAACCACTAAAGCTAGGAATTAGAAATTTGGTACAAACGTGTAGTTGTGTTGTGTAAGAGACAATTAGACTCATCCTGCTAATCATTCCTTTTGGTTGACCTTTTTTTTTTCTTTCTCTCCAATTATAATTCTGTCAAAGATTTCTCAAACACCACTACAGTCAGGTTATGAAATTTTGTACAAACATTAGGTATGACTAGTTGTACCATGTAAGACAGAATCAGTCTCCTCCTGCTTATCAGTCTTTTTGTTTGTCCATTTTTTCTTTCTCTCCAATTAAATATTTTGTCAGATTTCTCGGCTCCTGCCAGAGCCACATTCTTCAAAAATTGTACACATCTTGAGAATGGACAAGTATAACCACAAATAAGATTATATATTCTGGCTTTTTTCAATTTTTCATTTTTTTTCATCTCTCACTCCAGTGTAATAAATATGAAAATTGCTACTCTACTACTTTCATGTATAGGTTGAAACTGATTAACTGACATCATCTGGATGCTGCTGCTGATTTAGGTCAAGGTCACAGACCTAGAAGTTTATGTAAATATGTGTTGAAATTTTGTTTTAAATTTGTATATATTTTTTTTGTTTGGAAAATTTGAATAAAACCTTTTGGTATTTGTCTAAAGGCCTTTCACTTGGTTTGTTATAGATTGTCAATCTGTCCCTCTGTCTGTCTGTTATACACCATTTGCTTTAGAGTTTTGTATTAAGTGTGCTTTTATTAGGCGGAGGTGCTGGCTGGGGGTATATGTGAGCCCCTGCTCAGATGCTCTTCTTTTATGGGTCAGACAGCATATTCCTGAATGTGCATGAACAGCATGAAAAAGAGAAACTCAGAATTGGTTACGGATCACTTCTACAAACTCCTGTAAGATGGTACCTGAAAACCTCTTACAGGATTTTGTAAGTGATCCCTAACCAATTTTGAGCAGTGTATGTTTACTTACCGATATCCAGTGGATTATATGCCAGAAAAGCCTGTTTTTATGCTAATGAAAAGCCCTTGACATAAATGTATTTTATCATATGACGTCGCTTCTGAGAGTGTAATAAAGCCTTGCATTAAAAACGATAATCCACTAGTGGATTAAATATGCAAATTACGTCGTAACGTTATGCGTTGACGTCCATAAAACGCCGCGTTTTCTGATGGCGAAATCGTGACCTTTTAGTGCAAAATTTGCCAATAAAATGCGATTTTAGTGTCATACGATAAATAGAATCTTACATTCATGCTCCTGTATTATTGAATTTATTAAACTCGGTGATGAAAACGATAAGATGCTCGGCAGAGCCTCGCATCTTAACTTTTCCCCAACTCATTTAATAAATTCAATAATACACGAGCACTCATGTAAGATCCTCTATGAAAAGCCCTTGACATAAATGTATTAAAATGTAGTAGAGACAAAAAGAGTTTGTGCAATTTTCCTGCATTCTGGGGCCGTATTCATAAAGCCACTTAAGTCGTTGCTATGCGGTTGCTAAGGCTAAATATCTATAAAGGAGATTCCCTACAACTATGAAATTTGGTCTGGAGGAACAGTCTTACAAAGACTGTTCCTCCAGAGCAAATTTCATAGTTGTAGGGAATCTCCTTCAAAGAAATTTAGCCTTAGCAACAGCATAGCAACCACTTAAGTCGTTTTATGAATATGGCCCCTGTAGTTGTGAAATACATTACAAACCTGTCTAAAGCAAGCACCCAAGGGAAAGGCCAAAAGGATATGAGATTTTGGCCTTTTATGACAGGTTTTTGCTTAACAGAAATAGCCTTTAAGACAGGTTTGACATTGAAGGTGCAAGATTTTCGACCCTTACAGTGCGAAAAAAGCAGATGACAAAATTTGCATCTGCAATGTTTCAAAAAATGTTTTGTCCAAGCTGTTTCATATACAGCATTCAAGACTAGAGTACAGTGTAGATCATGATGAGGTGGCTCATTTTTTATGAGCCACCTCATCTGAATCTACTATCTTCCTTTAACTATTTTTATCTTGGCACTTGAAGAGTTAAAGTGCAAATGGCTCAAATTCTCAACATAGTTCAGTTAGCTATTTTCAGTGGCTTGCCTTTTAAAACAGTTAGTTGGTAGAAGTTTACAAGATAGATATTTATTAAATGACTGGAGTTTGCCTTATTCTTTAACCTCCATGATTTTGGCTATGATATACTTGAGCTTTATACCAGAAAATGCCAACTTTAGCACGAATATTTCAAAATGAGCAAGGTCTACACTGATAAGGGTGGTATAAGATAGTTATACCATAGTTTGTCTGCCTGTATGGGAGATAATCCACTCGCTAAAGCTCGTGGATTATCTACTCATACAGGCTGACAAACCATGGTATAACTATTACTTACCGCTTTGTAGTTAGCTGCAAATAGTAACTGGAGTTAAATTTTCCTTCTCAATGGGAGTCAGCTATTCAAGGAAAGAGTTTGCTCCCCTAAAAGTAGATCTGTAGACCCCATTTTATAGGGCTTTGCCCTTCAGGGAGGCAAACTGGAAATTGCAAAAGTTGTTTTTTTTTTCGTGAAATTGGTGGAAAACTTATGAGTTCCTACATACAAGTACCAAAATTCTGTGATATACCTAGAGACTGAGCTCAGGTTTAACGTCTCATCAAAACATAGATTATACGGAGACAAGACCTCAGTTTAAAGTATCATCTGAAAGACCGGAGAAGAGGGAAATCAAAACTGCAAACCTAGGATTATTGACTACAGTATGGTAGCTCTAAGTCTCTTGTGATGATATAAGACCTGATTCATATATAGATCACACACAGTAAAATCATGTTAAAGTTTTTTTATTCTTTTAAAATTCTGTCTCAGAATCACATTTGTGTCTCTACAACAAATAATATTAGTCCTCTGTTTACAAAACTTGGGACTGTTACATAGTGTTACAGTTTTGACTGTTAAATTTTGGTGACTACAGATGTATTTTGAAAAATTTGATCACTTTCAAACAGCTATCTTTTTTACTTTTACCAAGTCATGTGATATTCTGTTCATGCCATACATTTCTTAAACCTGAATAAATAACGCATACTGAAATTTCTTAAAAATGAGTAAGATAACAGAACACAGAGGAAACCCGGTTGGATAAAATAACATATTTTGTGACTTTTCCAGGCCATGGTAAGAACTAATGCCCCTAGTTACTGTAGATGACCTGAAGCAGTGTTGCCCTCAGGGAGGGCAACAGTGCAAGAGGTCATCCACAGCAACAAGGGGTGAAAATTCTGAATGTTGTCCACAAAGACATGAAATATACCTACTGCTCAAGGCATACTCAACTTCACAAAGTCAGTATATTGCCAAGGAAAAACTTAGCATGCCCTTTACACTGCAAAAGTACAGATAGTCTGTTCATACCCAGGAGCCACAGTAGCTCAGCGGGTTAAGTGCTGGCCTATTGATCTAGAAGACCCAGTTTGAGCCCAGCTTGAGGTGAGAATCTTTCCTACCGAGAATCTTTCCTACCGTAAACAGGGTTCCACTGCACACAGCCTGTCATTATCACCTGCCCATTGTCCTGATATGACTTAAATACTGTTGAAAAGGATGTAAAATCACAAGTCATTCATCCATCCATCTGTTCATCCACACTTTGAAGATGTCATGTGGCAAGGTTTGTCAAAATACAGCCAAACTCAATGAGATCAAATCAGAACACAGGTAAACCTATCAAATTTTATAAGTAAATTACTTTGATATCTGTTAACCTTTATAAGACCAGAAACCCATTTTCAGGACTTATGTAAACAGTGCAGACTCAGTTCAGATGCAGCATTCTGTGGCATCTGATCAGGGTCTACACTGCTTGCTTAAAGCAATTTCTATGCAAAATGCAATAAGAAAGAAAACATTCGCTAGAAACCACTAAAACATGAAATGGACTTATCTGAATGATAAGGGTGGACAGATCTACCGGTAAAAGAGAGTTACTGTGAAATGCTTCCATAACTGATGAATAAACTAGTCCGATTTCAAAGGTAGAGTAAACCGTGCAGTTTTGCGTTCAGCAATCTATTGTCTATAGCATATCCTGGCAGTGCCAAACAAGAGCTTCGCAAGGGGCGCATAATACGCCCTTTTCAGTGTGTCATGAAGGAGTTACAAATGAACAAGCTTGTTTATAGAAGGATGGACAGGCAGACAAAGAGAGGAAACAACTTTGTAATTAATTACTGCAATGTTATTAAAACATCTAACACATCAAATACTATTAGTATACCAAAAATCAGCTTCCGGGATGAAGCAGCTCAGAAGTTGAGAAATGCCAAAGTCAAACAAGGGAGATAATTCATAAACTAAGTATACAAGAGTACCATTCTTGGTCATAATACAATCCCTTGACAATATGCACGTCACCATAAAGTTTTGTTAAAATATTTACAACGGTTAATTAGTTACAAAGTAAAACGGAAATTGCAGCAAGGGCAGATAATTCAGAAGTAAGCCAGAGTTGTGGTTTATGCTCATGATATATGACCCCATTATTATACACATTCCTACTAAGTTTCATTAAAATATTTCAAAGGGTTAAGGAGTTATGGAGTGAATGGGGGAATGGGGCTAGCCTGAAAAAACTAATCAAAGGGAAGTTACTCAAAACTTAAGGAAAGGGGAACAACCATTCTTGTATGTGACACACCGTCTTGTGATCATGCACACCGCTATAAAGTTTCATCAAGATATTCCAAATGGTTACTAAGTTATTGAATGCACAAGATAAGTATACATGAAAATAGCCTACAAAATCTAATCGAAGGGATGCCACTCCAAAACAAAGAAAGGGAGAGCAACCATTCTCATACGGGACACATCGTCATACCCTCATACACACTGCTATGAAGTTTCATCAAGAAATCCCAAAAGGTTATCTAGTTATGGTGCGCACAAGACTAGTGGGGTAAAAAATCATCAAAGGGGCATAACTCGGAAACTAAGAAAGGGGAGCAACCACTACTGTACGCGACACTTTGCCCCATCCTAATATATATGCCTACATAATTTCATGAAGATATCTCAAACCGTTACTGACATATGGTGCGCACATGAATGTTGACGGACGGACAGACAGACAGACAGACGGATGGACAGCGCCATGCCATAATACGTCCGTTTTTTCAAAATGGGTGTATAAAAAGCAGATGACAAAATTTACATCTGCAAAAATTTACAAAAATGTTATGTCCGAGTTATATCATATACTGAGACTTCAAAGACTGAAGGGCAAACCATGTAGATCCAAATAAGGCAGCTCCTCCGAGAGCAAATTCTTTCCAATAAGAGTAGACCCCATTTTAGAAGGGTTTCGTTGTTTAGGGATGCAAACAGGAAGACATAAAAGTTATTCCCCTTTGCAAAAATGGTGGAAAAACAGGGAGATATATCCATACAGCTTAAGAGCATATGAGCCGCAACACGTCAAAATGAACAGTGACATGTGGATCACACAGACTCGAATCAGCCTGGGCATCTGGCTAGTCTGATCAGAGTCTTTGCTGTGAGCTCAAAGGATAGCTAAGGGCCTAAGCTAGCTACATCCGGACAGGGATGACTTTGATCAGACTGGACAGATGCACAGGCTGATCTGAGTCTTTGCTAAGCCCACATGCTACTTTATTGGTTTTGTCATGTCAGGGATTATATATGCCTAATGATGCCTGTAAAGTACCTAACAAAACACATCTATGGTGTGATTTTTACAAAACCAATATCACAAAGTGAACAAGTCTTAACAATAGTGAAACCATAACAATTGTTATAAATCAATGCACAAATACTGAAGAAATAAACAAATATTGCACATGTATAAAATCTAAGATAAGGAAAAAATGTTTTAATACTATATACACAGCACTTGAAATATACGATAACATTTTGTTGCCTTGCACTGATATACGAGTGGTCCATATGTGCTGGATATGAGGTTAATGGTCTTTACTCATTAGCCAGAGACCAGGCCCCAAGGTTTTAAAACTTTTTACATGCTCAACTCAGGTGAGCATGAAATTTTACCTGCAAATAAACGCTAATAAATAGCAAATTATTGATAAGTACAGGTGTTTTCTTGCTCAGTTTTGCTGAGTATGAAATCTTCTCTGCTTATGAATATGAAAATGCCAACATTAGTTGGCATTTTCATATTTATCAGCAGAGAAAATTTCATGCTCAGCTGAGTTGAGCATGAAAAACATTTTTATAACCTTGGGGCCTGGAATTCATGTCTGACTTGAGCAGTGATTTATTTCTAGCATCTTCCTCATGATCTAATCTGCTCTCATAAAAGCTCAAAATGACAGAAATACAGATCCCGGGCCATAAATCCCCATTTCATCTATCTGAAAACTATCAGGTATCTCTTTCTTTTCTTACACTTGAGTGCTGTAAGCACATGCTATAGAGTACCTTTTTTACACTTTAGCACTGTAGACACAATGCTACAGGGTACCTTTTCTTACACTTCAGCACAGTAAGCACATGCTATAGGGAACCTTTTCTTAAACTTGAGCACAGTAAGCTCATGCAACAGGGTATCTTTCTTACACTTGAGCACAGTAAGCACATGCTTCTTGGTATCTGAGAAACACACTGTAATCACATGCTACACAGGGTAACGTTTCTTACAATTGAGCACTGTAAGCACAAACACATGCTATTTGGCAACTTTTCTTACACATGAGCTCTGTAAGCACACATTTTAAGGTACCTTTTGCTACCTTTGTGTGTTGTATGCAAATAGTGTAAGGCAAATTTTGTTGTTCTGTACTTGACTGCTGTAAGCACACCATAAACCACACAGGTGTCATTTCTTGATGCACATGGCTGTTATAAGCACATATACTGAGGTACCTTTTCTTTTGTTGCACTTCAGTGCCGTAAGCATTAGCTTTAATGTAAATGTGTAAATTTTCAAGAGACGCAACTCTGTCATTCTCCTCTTTGCCTCCCTTCTCAATGCGATCACCCCTAACAGGAAGAAATTTGCACCCCATAGGAACAGCTTCTTTTTTGATCTTTAAGATTAGATCCCATGTTGACAGGGCTAAATCATCCAGGTAAGCACACAGAAAGTCACAGAAGTTATTTCCCTTTTGTAAAATATGATAGAACATGGAAGTGTACTCGTACACCTTAAGAGACAATTTCTTGTGTCAGAATGGTAGCTCAAATGGGATAGGGATCACTCCAAGAGCTTTTCCAATCAGAACTTTCTCACAAAGCATGTTATTAAGCCTTTGCATAATTGACAAGTTGTTGCTATTATTTCTATAGTCGATTCCTGATATCTCGAACACTGATATCTCAAAGTATCTTCTTATGTCAAAGAATATATTTCCTATTTTTATTTACATTTCAACTCCTGTTATCTCAAACTACTGATATCTCAAAGTAAATTTTCTGGTACCAGAAAATCTACTTTGCGATATCAGTAGTTTGAGTTGAAGTTCGACTTCAAGATATTGAGAGTTTACTGTATTTGACCCCTAATCCAAGGAACTATAACCAAGGCCCATAACACATCTTTAAGAAGATTTAAAGTATATGGGTACATCTCCATGTTTTTCTCCATTTCTCCCAAGGGAGACTACTTTCATGACTTCCACTTTGCTCTCCTGGATAATGAAACTCTCCAAAAAGGGGTCTACTGTTAAAAGACAGAATTTGCTCCTACAGGAGCAAATTCTTTCTTTTAAGAGTAGACCCCCATTGAGAAGGGATGCAAAACTGAAAATGAAAAAATTGCTTCCCCTGCAAGAGTCCCCATTCACCTAAGAAAACATATCTTGGCATTATAAAAACATTCTTCTTAGGCCAAATAAAAAATACCTGTGTTTAGGGTTTCCCGACCCTACCTAAATTTTCGAGTGAAACCTAGACTTTTTTCAGGTTTTCTGGAAAATATATAATTTTATGTATTCTGAAAGGTATTTCTGTAGAAAAAAAAAAAAAAAAAAAAAAAAAAATGGCTGTACCCTACCTAAAATTTTCAGACCCGATACCCTAAACACACATATTTTTTATTTGGTCTTATGTGGAGCATTGCATTAATATATCACATATTTACACTGACATAATTAGTCGATGTTTGAAATGTTGTAAACAAAACAAAAACAAAAACAAACAAGAGCTGTCGCCCGACAGCATAGCTCGCCTGAATTGGTGCTTGCTCATCACACAGCCGCTATGGTGGTGTGGACTGCTATGCATAAAACTTCATGCAAGCATGTCCATGGTGTGGACTGCTATGCATAAAACTTCATGCAAGCATGTCCATAATGAAAACACATTTATAAACAAAAGCTATCTCAGAAATATGTCTTAAAATAAAATGAAATGAAATTTCAAAGTCCATGATGAGCTTGAGGTAAAAAAACAGACGGGTAGGGGGGAGGGGGTGGGGGGTGGGGGGGGGGGGGGGGGGGGGGGGGGGGGGGGGGGGGGTAGGGGGGGGGGGGGCGGTTATTGGGAATGCTATGCATAAAACTTCATGCAAGCATGTCCATAATGAAAACACATTTATAAACAATAGCTATCTCAGAAATACATGTAAGTCTTAAAATAAAATTAAAATAAAAAAAAATGAAATGAAATTTCAAAGTCCATGAGCTTGAGGTAAAAAAACTGACGGGTAGGGGGAGGGGGGGGGGGCTAGGATGTATCAAAACCCTGAACCATTATCTAACATCAGTCCAAGTATTAGTATCAACTGAGTCCATCATCGTGGCACTGTGAAATTATGTCTTCATAAATATAAAACTTTAACCAAAATCTTTAAGACAAAATTCTAAGTCGATGACCTTGACTTCAAGGTCATCCAGTGGGGTAAGTATAAGGTGTTCTGTAAAAACTCAAAAAAGAGTCTAACATCAGTTCAAGTATAAACTAAATCTCAGCAAAGCATCATGAATCAGTTTGCAATTACAAAACTTTAACTTTAAAAAAGACAAAAATGTCCGAAGTCCCTGACCTTGACTCAAGATCACTGAGCGGGGGGGGGGGGGGGTACTCTGTAGATCTAACTACAGTGCAAATATAAAAAGAATTCATCTATGGGTTCAGGAGATATGTGTCTTTAAAAAACTTTAACCAAAACATCCAATCAATAAAAAGACAATATTCTAAGTCCATGACCTTGACATCAAGGTCACAGAGGGGGGTGGGGGTAGTACCTTTGAAAACATTAGACCAATATCTAACTTTAGTGTAAGTATCAAAGGAATCCATCCATGGGTTAAGGAGATATTGGGCTTTATAAAACTTTAACCTAAACATCCAGTCCAAAAAAACTACAAATTTTCTAAGTCCATGACCTTGACATCAAGGTCACGGAGTGGGGTGGGGGTGGTACCCTGTTAAACCTTAGACCAATATCTAACTACAGTGCAAGTATCAAAAGAATCCATCCATGGGTTAAGGAGATATAGGTCTTTAAAAAACTTTAACCAAAACATCCAATCTGAACGCCGACGCGGACGCGGACGCTGACGCGGACGCGGACGCGGACGCCGTGGTGACAACAATAGCTCTTCCTGAACTTTCGTTCAGGCGAGCTAAAAAATCACATAAAAAGAATAGAAAGGATTGTCTTAAAGCACACAATGCAATTTAATTTGGCTGACAGGAAACTGAACATTTAAATATTTTAGTTGACCAAACAATACATAAAACATTATAGCACATCTGTGTAAATGCATTTAACAGAATCAGAAATTGTCTAAACACAACTAAGATTGTCCAAGCATAACACCAACAAAAAAAATTTACATTTATGTTAGTTGTAGCTCCCTTAATAATAGTCTGTGGAAGCATCTGAGGCCAAGACATGATGCAATTATACTGATACCATATTAATCCTACTAAACACTCCTGCTCTTATAAATGCCCTAGCAACTGGCTGATTTTGATTCTCTTCAGGCTCCACATAGCACTTTCATAAAATTCAATGATCCGGGGGCACTGAATAGGATTAATATGCTGAGTATGGGATAATTTTTCTTATTCTCACTGGAAATGTATGTTGTGACCCCTCATTAGAACTGCCTTACTGAGGTGGCTCTAATGAGGTGTCACAACATGTGTTTCTTGGAGTATGAACAGAAATCATCCAGAGCTCTAGATAAGAGGGAGTATTTAAAGATAATTAAGGATATTTTTTTTTATTTCTCATTAAAACCATATGTTGTGACCCCTCATCAGATGAGGAGCCACAACATATGGTTTCAATGAGAAATAAAAAAAATTATCCCTCAATTATCATCAAATACACCTCTTATCTAGAGCTCTGATCATCTCATCATTAGTAACACATTTCTTCTAATA
The DNA here is from genome assembly GCA_963989385.1 of Ctena decussata. NCBI lineage: Eukaryota > Metazoa > Mollusca > Bivalvia > Lucinida > Lucinidae > Ctena > Ctena decussata. Next base: position 10,609,443 of record OZ022510.1, on the reverse strand, counting down.
AACTTGCTTATACATATCCCCTTCATTTTTTCCAGGACAAATTGGCCAAGTTCCATCGAAATTGGCTTTTGACCTTCAAAATTTGTTATTGATTGACCAAATATTTGTCTGAAAATGCCATTTGAAAGGGCTTGTGGGTTGAACCTGGGGATTTATTAACACAACAATAAAATTAAAATAAATATGTACATCACCTCTATAATAATATTCTTTCACGGTCAGCAGTAATGTAGGTCATATCATGAACATCCAGCCCAAGTGATATGCATGTATATACTAACAGCTGACTGACAAACAGTAAATTACCTACCAACAGTTCATCAACAGAGCTGAACTTTATTATAATAACACTCAAAATTGCTGGAAATGTGTTCTCATTTAAATCTCATTCAAATTCTCTGCACTTTTATGTTTGCATATGCAAGATCTCGCCAATATCCCGAACTGCAAACAGTGTTGATCTAGGAGCAGTCTGATCCGAGACTACACGGGTTGTTAATGCATTTTTGACCCAACGTGATTTTCAGATTTTTAAAACATTTATCACAGAATGGAATGTGTCCTTGTGTCTAAATATTAACAGAAATTAAGTATCTGTCATTAATAAATTATGTTTCTATGATAACACCATGGTCATCGAGTGGGTGGGGTATCTACCAACAGAAAACTATCCTCCACAGTCTTCTTACAATATCTGAAGAAAAGATGCTCTGATTTCTCCAAAATGGAATCTAAGTTGATCTTTAAACTGAAATTCAAATAAAGCATTGTACAAGATATGCCATGAGAGAAAGGTTCCTCATATGAGCCGCGACACGAGAAAACCAAGAAAGTGGCATTGCGCTAGTGAACACTCAGATCAGCCTCGACAGAGGGCCAGTCCGATCAGAGTCTTCAGTGTGCGCTTGAAGGGTAGCTACATGTAAGGGTCTAAGCTAGCTCCATGCGGACAGCGAAGACTCTGATCAGACTGGGCGGATGCCCAAGCTGATCTGAGTCTTCGCCGGACGCACATCCACTTTGTTGGTTTTTTCGTGTCGAGGCTCATATAAATAGAGTATTTTACTCTTTTGTGGTGAAAACCAAGAATATCATTGAGTGGGATAAGAACAGTGACTTTTTAATGAGTATGAAGATTTGAATGTTTTTATCAGATTAGATGGAGACATTTATGATATTAACTGTATAAACTGTATAAAGTGTATGTTTTCTTTTAATGTTTTTTCAGTATTAAACAGTATTTTGCATATGTTATTTGCATATTTAAGCTAGCTAGCCCCCTCATTTGAAATATTTATGAGCCAGTCTCTGTGAAAACCGGGCTAAATGACATAAAAATAAAAAATTAACTGACTTTATCACTGAAAAGTATTAGCTTTTCTAAACATTTCCTGAAAATTTGAGATGGTTACCATTATTCATTACTGAGTTATAGACTTTATAAGCACACAGGTAGTGCAGTTTCTTTATATGACGTTTTTACTGTCATGTAAGTATGTTTGACGTCAACGTCATTACGTTCGTTTGAACGAGCTTTCAGTGCTTGTTACACGAAATTACTCTGACAAAAAGTATGTTTGCTTATTTGCAATATGTATTTCATAGCACACACATGACAATTTGCATGATTTAACTTTCTTTCTCAAATGATAGGTCTTTGTGATGGTAAACCATATGTTTTCAAGGCTTTGGGGTTACCGTGGAATAAGCGTTGTCATGGCAACATATGTCATATTTATAACTGGATTTTGTCTGAATTCATGGCTTTCTGTTATATCGCAACGCCTAGGGTATTTTCATGGAAATAAACAGAGGTCCGAAAAATCATTAATTTTGGTGTTTTTCATCCGTTCACAACGAAATTATTACACAATGTCATTAAGTCCGGTTTTCACAGAGAACAGCTCATATAATATTTTTGGGACTATCAATTCTGTGCATGCACATAAAATTTATATTCAACAAAGAAGAACACTCACTTATTAATACATGAGAAGACTTGAGCTGGATCGTAACATCTCATCAGTGACGACCGACATTGTTGTAACAGAGCAACACACATGAAGAGTTCAAAGGTATATTCTACGTCAGTGTCAAGAGGCATGGTTCTAGTGACGCCCCCTGTAAAATAACACCAAAACAAAACATTTATCTTTTACTATATAGAACACACCCCAGTTGTGAGCTCTTTCTATGGCCCTGTTATTTAATTACCTGTGTGAGACATGGTGTTTTCTATGTTGACATAGCACTTTCTCCTCGAACCCAGGTAGATCCAGATAAGACAGATCATTACACTGTCCTGATGCAGCTGTAAAGTCTCCCTGTACTTTATCATCGCAAAGATTATATTTACTTCCTTCAGACTCCTTCAGCCCATGGTAGTAACTTTGAAAATTGAGTACTGCTTAAGCCAGCACTAGGGGGGATATGCAGCCCTACAAATAACATTGCCTACAACAAAGCCTCTCAATATAACCAGACCCTGAGGTTGTAAAACTTGCGTACATTCTCAAACTTAAAATAAAGCACACTGATTGGCTGCTTCCGAGCATATGCTCGGAAGCAGCAAATCAGTGTGCTTTATTCTGAGTTTGAGTTTATACTCAAGGTTTATAACCTCGGACCCAAGTCTCTTCCAAAGGCAACCTTAAAAGATTAGAATTGTCAATATAGAGTGTTCTCTCGAAATGTACAGAACGCAAAAATATAAATCTGGTCGTTCAAAACAAACAAACACAGAATTAGAAACTCACCTATATCAGCGAATTCCTTCATCTGTTGTCGTCGTCTTGCTGTTTCTGCCTCAAGAGAAGATAACTCTAGGTGATGACTACTCAGTATTTCAAACACCCGGAGTGAGTCCATAAACTCAAACTCTCTTTTAAAACCCAGTAACAACCATCTGAATTTAGACAGAAAGGAAAAGACTTCTGTTTACTAGTATCTACATTCACACCTGTCTTAAGGGGTCACACAAGGGGAACATGAAGACTGGCTGCTTATGACAAGTGACGCCTTAAAACATATTCATTCACACTGTAATTTGGTTCAAGGGGCCCCAAGAAGGAGGGTGCTTAAGAGAGATGACCCTTAATAGAAGTCACCATATAAGCAGATTTGATCACTACAACTTTTCAAAATATACATTTATTAAAATGACATTAAGATGAAATAATCTTTCTGTTTCATTCCACTGCAGTCCTGACCTGATTTTGCTGGTTTTCAAATACACCTTCCCCTATTATTTCATAGACAATTGGAAATACAGTCGTTTTTCATTTTCGTGTGTATTTTGGATAATGTAAGTTTCATTTGTATGGTAAAGCTGTGCATTAAGGTGAGTGTGTACACTTTTGATTTTTGGAGGAGAAAAAATTGTCCTATAGCAATTTGAATATGATACCTGTGACAAAATAAAAGATCTCCCATCTCTTGCTTTTCTAAATGTTCCAACAATTCGGGATCCATCTCTAATAACAGCTTTCTCACTTCAGCTGAAGAAAAAATGATAACTGTAAAATTTTAAGTATTGGGACAGAGAGGTCTGAGTAAACAGTGCAGACCCAGATCAGACTTCCTAGTCACTTGTGCTTTTGCAAAATTTTAGCCATTGAGTTCATAATGAGTTCATAAGATTAGATTTAAAATGCCAAAGCACTGCCAACAGAATTTTTATCATTTAAATAGATTTTGATTAATTAAAAGTCAGTAAGGCTTTGGTATTGAGCACAGAAAACATAAAAGTAACCCTTTTGACACTTAAAATAGCCTACAAATTGCTTCATCGAAGAAATCTTTTCTTGTGTGACTGTAATGTCAGAAAATTACTCATTTCCAAATGAAAATGACTTTTAAGCCTGACCTTTTCTTAACTATAGTAGGATGAGAAAAAGTGTTGACTCAAGTTTTTGTTTTTCTTAAGTATGGTAGACTTAGTCATAAGATCCATAATTTTACAATTGCAGTTTCCTACCTATTTTTTTCATCATTCCTTCCTCCGTAAATTCACACTGTATCTTCTCTAGGTAGTTGTGAAAACACCAATAGGCCTCAACCTAGGATAAAATAAAGAAGCACTGCAACTACAGCATGGATAAAATCTTACAGGCCAATATGGGAGGGTGATAATCTGGATCTGCTGTGGTTACACATGACCAATCATGACTTCTAATTGCGTCTCGATAAAATCTTGTTTTTCTTCCAACAAACACCTCCTTCTCTAATAAATGCCCCCTTTACTTTTCTGTTACAATATTGGCAAAATGCCACCAGCACTGACTTCAGAACACATAAAAGCTTGTATTCAGTGCCACATTAAATACCAGGAGTGGCATGCAAAGATCTCTTAACATCCACTGCTTCTGTGGCCATTTTGCTGTGGGGAAACCTTTTTTAGCCAAGGCAAATATAATGAGTGGCCGAAATATATGCTTCTCTGATCAAAAATAATCTTCAAAACTCATCCCTGTCGTGAGCTCAAAATAAGCTCTTACCTCAGAATCAAACACGACTAGAAATCTGGCAAGAATATCATTCATGCCCTGAGCATAGCCTACATTAGGATGAAACGTGGAATATGTAGTGAGAACATCTCGAAGAACTGTGAGATTTGGATTATTACATCCCCTGAAAATGAAATATACTGTAAGAATTCTAAAACCTGTGGCACCTAAAATAATTAACCGAAATTGTCATAAAAAATGGGACAGTTTGATTTCATAATGCAGTGAAGACTCCAAAAGGTGCAGACAGTTTAGACTTTGATCAGACTGCTCCTCAGAAGCAGTTTGATTTAGGTTTGCACTATCTGCCCCAACACTTGGAATTTTAACAGCAGGGTACTGGAAAAAGTTGAGTCATTTTTTATTAACAGCAACTGAAAAACGAAATAAGTTGATGATACTAGCATCCATTTTTCTGCATAAATTGATCAAACACCACTGAATATGATATACCTTTGACCTGTCATTCTGTTCGAACATATCTGGAGAGAAATAATTGAGATTTTTGTAAGTGATGTCTAAGTCTGATGTGATGTCAGATACTATAAACTTGTATTAAACCTGAAACAATTTCACTCTTACATTCACCCAAAGTTGCAAAATTCTGCCTCTACAAAAATAAAACATTACCAATCTAGGAATAAATAATCAACAATACTAATTATAAAACTTACATAAAATAATGAAAATCTCGGTCTGTTCTTGGTACATCTTTGTCTATCAGTCGTAAAACTGACCTCATTTCATTTATATCTATTCTATGTCTGTTCACATATACCTGAGAAAGAAAGTGAAAATATAACGTAAGAATGAGGCTTCAATGCACTAAGTCTAAAAAGGGGCTTAACTCGGTCAAAAGTTTATGATTTTTTTTTTTCAAAAGTTAATCATCTACACCTTAGGCAATATCTTCCAGCATAAAAATCAAAATCCTGGTGTTAGGGGTTTTCAAGATATTTTGTTCACAAGGTTCCATAGGCTTACAATGCACTAAGTTGAAAAGGGGGCATAACTTGGTCAAAACTTCACAATTTTTTTTTCAAAAGTTTATCAGGTCATCTACACCTTGGGCAGTGTCATCCTGCAAAAAGCCATCGGGCATGATCCTAGCATTAGGGGATCTTGAGATATTTTGTTCACAAGATTCCACAGGGTGCCTGACTCTCCAGGTTACAAAGTATCCTGACTCAAAACATTGTTAACATAGTTAACCAGGGGTGAATGTGGTAGCTAGTGCACAAATGAAGTCTGCATCAGAAGCTAGACTAAGTCAGTTGTTCCCTTTGGCATACAGGGCCGACTTGTATGCCACTATCTGGACACTTTGCGGACATTGAGGGTCCGGTCCTCGTGCACCAGACGGAGAGATACCAACTCAGTCTAACTTATAATGCCTCATGGTGACAAAGGGTGGTTCCTAGTATGGGTTTTCACACCACCTTTACCCAGTACTAAGTTGGACGGATGACACCTCCTTACCCTTTGCAGACTTCTCATGTTTCCTTTGGCCCCACCCCATAACCTCACTCCTAGCCTGAACCAGTTGTCAAAGCCTGGTCTTCGTATAAACTATTTCACCTGTGATCATTATGTCCAGTTTCTAACTCTCCAGAGCAAGTAATGGTACCAGACTTATGATTTTATTCCCAACTTGCAAGTGTTTAATATGACCTGTTATACATTCTGACCCCTGGTCTGATCCACTATGCCAGGTATAACGTTAAGTAATAGAGATACTAGAGCATGTGAGCAGGGGCTCACGTATACCCCCGGCCAGCGCCACAGCAAAATAAAAACACATTTAATACAAGAAAATGTTAACTAAGAGACAGACAGACAGATGGACAATCTATTACAAATCCAGTGAAAGGCCTATAAACAAATACCAAAAGGTTCCATTAAAATAAATGCAAATTATGTTATTAAAATTTCAAAGTAAGTTTACATAAACTTCTATGTCTGCAACCTTGACCTAAAGACAGCAGCAGCATCCAAATGATGTCAACTAATCAGTTTAAAGCTAGATGTAAACCTAATAACATAGCAATCTGAGAAATTTTTGACATAAATTTTCCAATTTATTGCATTGGAGTGAGAGATGGGAAAAAGAAAAAAGAAAAAGAAGGCCAAAAGAAATCTGAGCATCTTGATTTTCTTTCCACCAATATGTATGGCCATTCTCAAGATGTATACAAAATTTGAAGACTGTGGATTCATGAAAACAGAGAAATCTGTGACAAAAAATTAGAGAGAAAGAAAAAAGGACAAAGGGAGTGAAAAGCAGGAGGAGGCTGATTCTCTCTTACACAGTACAACTTGTCATACACAACATTTGAACCAAATTTCAAAATCCAAGCTAAAGTGGTTCCTAAGAAATCTTTGACAGAAACTTTATTGGAGAGAAAGAAAAAATGGACAAACAAAGAGAATGATAAGCAGGAAGAAGCTGATTCTCTCTTACATGATACAGCTATTCACATCCAACATTTGTACCGAATTTCAAAGTCCTAGCTGTAGTGGTTCCTGAGAAGTCTGTGACAAAAATTTAATTGGAGAGAAAGAAAAAATGGACAAACAAGAGGACCATTGGTCCTGTAGCTCACCTGGGTCCATTCAGCCTCAGTACTCTAGGGTAAGTTACTCTAAGGCCATCAGTCAATTGGTTTTGGTGAAAAAGATTTTTAAAGGTTTTAACCATATATGGGCATGGAGGACATGTTGGTCATGTGACCTGGACGTTTGAAAAAATTTTCATTCTCTTAACCCCTGGAGGCTCTATATGAAATTTGGTTTCAAAATTGGCCCAGGGGCTTTTGAGGAGATGGTTTGATATTGTCAAAATGACAGAGTTCTGGGTCAAACGTCAAAGAATGACCTTGACCTCTTGTACTCATGAATCTTCATGTACCCATTAAGATGACTGTATATACCAATTTTTAGGCATAAATGTTCAAAACTTTCCATGAAATCTTATGTTCTAGCATTTTCCCACATTTGACCTTGCAGTAAAATAGTCAAGGTTAACCCAAGGTCATTACTTTGAACAATCTTGATAGTACTGGAATTCCCAATGCTACATACCAAGCTTCAAAGCCATCGGTCAATTGGTTCTGGAGAAGAAGATTTTTAAAGGTTTTTACCATATATGGTCCTGGCGGCCATGTTGGTCATGTGACCTGGACTGTTTGAACAAATTTTCATTCCCTCAATCCCTGGAGGCTTTATATGAAATTTCGTTACAACTGGCCCAGTTTTTTTTAGGGGATTGTTTGATATTGTCAAAATATGAGAGTTCTGGGTCAAAGGTCAAAGAATGACCTTGACCTCTTGTACTCACAAATCTTCATGTACTCATTAAGATAACTGTATATACCAATTCTTAGGCATATCTCTTCAAAACTTTCCATGAAATCTTATGTTCTAGCATTTTCCCATATTTGACCTTGCCGTAAAAAAGGTCAAGGTCAACCCATGGTCATAATTTGAACAATCTTGCCAGTACTCATGTACCCAAAGCTACATACCAAGTTTCAAGGCCATCGGTCAATTGGTTCTTGAAAAGAAGATTTTTAAAGGTTTTTACCATATATGGGCGTGGCGGCCATGTTGGTCATGTGACCTGGACCGCATGAATAAGTTTTTGTTCCCTCAACTCCTGGAGGCTCTATATGATATTTGGTTTCAATTGGCCCAGTAGCTTTTGAGGAGATAGTTTGGAATTGTCAAAATATGAGAGTTCTGGGTCAAAGGTCAAAGAATGACCTTGACCTCTTGTACTCATAAATCTTCATGTAGTCATTAAGATGACTGTATGTACCAATTTTTAGACCAAAATCTTCACCAGTTTCCAAGATATCTTATGTTGCAGCATTTTGCCATAAAAAAGCATGAGTAAGCAAATTTGACCTTACCGTAAAAAAGGTCAAGGTCAACCCAAGGTCATAATTTGAACAATCTTGGTAGTACTCGTGTACCCAATGCTACATACCAAGTTTCAAGACCATCGACCTACTGGTTCTGGAGAAGAAGATTTTTTCAGGTTTTTACCATATATGGGCATGGCGGCCATGTTGGTCATGTGACCAGGACCGTTTGAACAACGTTTCGTTCCTAAGGTCCCAGGAGGCTCTATATGAAATTTGGTTACAATCGGCCCAGCGGTTTCAGAGGAGAAGTTGTTTGAAATTGTGGACGGACGACGGACGGACGACGGACGGACGACCGACGCCGGACGCCGGAGCCTTACCATCCTATAAGCTCCCCCGGAGCCTCTGGCTCAGGTGAGCTAAAAAGGGACTGATAAGAAGGAGAAGGCTGATTCTCTCTTACACGGTACAACTAGTCATACCCAACATTTGTACCAAATTTCAAAGTCCTAGCTGTGGTGGTTCCTGAGAAGTCTGAGACAAAAATTTAATTAGAGAGAAAGAACAAGAGGACCATTGGTCCTGTAGCTCACCTGGGTCCATTCAGCCTCAGTACTCTATGGTAAGTTACTCTAAGGCCATCAGTCAATTGGTTTTGGTGAAAAAGATTTTTAAAGGTTTTAACCATACATGTATATGGGCATGGAGGACATGTTGGTCATGTGACCTAGACGTTTGAAAAAATTTTCATTCCCTTAACCCCCTGGAGGCTCTATATGAAATTTGGTTTCAAAATTGGCCCAGGGGCCTCTTGAGGAGATGGTTTGATATTGTCAAAATGACAGAGTTCTGGGTCTTAAGTCAAAGAATGACATTGACCTCTTGTACTCATTAAGATGACTGTATATACCAATTTTTAGGCATAAATCTTCAAAACTTTCCATGAAATCTTATGTTCTAGCATTTTCCCACATTTGACCTTGCAGAAAATAGTCAAGGTTAACCCAAGGTCATTATTTTGAACAATCTTGATAGTACTGGAATTCCCAATGCTACATACCAAGCTTCAAGGCCATCGGTCAATTGGTTCTGGAGAAGAAGATTTTTAAAGGTTTTTACCATATATGGTCCTGGCGGCCATGTTGGTCATGTGACCTGGACTGTTCGAACAAATTTTCATTCCCTCGATCCCTGGAGGCTTTATATGAAATTTCATTACAACTGGCCCAGTTTTTTTTAGGGGATTGTTTGATATTGTCAAAATATGAGATTTCTGGGTCAAAGGTCAAAGAATGACCTTGACCTCTTGTACTCACAAATCTTAATGTACTCATTGAGATAACTGTATATACCAATTCTTAGGCATATCTCTTCAAAACTTTCCATGAAATCTTATGTTCTAGCATTTTCCCATATTTGACCTTGCCGTAAAAAAGGTCAAGGTCAACCCATGGTCATAATTTGAACAATCTTGACAGTACTCGAGTACCCAAAGCTACATACCAAGTTTCAAGGCCATCGGTCAATTGGTTCTTGAGAAGAAGTTTTTTAAAGGTTTTTACCATATATGGGCGTGGCGGCCATGTTGGTCATGTGACCTGGACCGTATGAATAAGTTTTTGTTCCCTCAACTCCTGGAGGCTCTATATGAAATTTGGTTTCAATTGGCCCAGGGGCTTTTGAGGAGATTGTTTGGAATTGTCAAAATATGAGAGTTCTGGGTCAAAGGTCAAAGAATGACCTTGACCTCTTGCACTCATAAATCTTCATGTACTCATTAAGATGACTGTAGATACCAATTTTTATCCCAAAATCTTCAACAGTTTCCAAGATATCTTATGTTCTAGCATTTTGCCATATAAAAGCACAAGGAAGCAAATTTGACCTTACCGTAAAAAAGGTCAAGGTCAACCCAAGGTCATAATTTGAACAATCTTGGTAGTACTCCCGTACCCGATGCTACATACCAAGTTTCAAGGCCATCGGCCTACTGGTTCTGGAGAAGAAGATTTTTTCAGGTTTTTACCATATACGGGCATGGCGGCCATGTTGGTCATGTGACCAGGACCGTTTGAACAACTTTTCGTTCCTAAGGTCCCAGGAGGCTCTATATGAAATTTGGTTACAATCGGCCCAGCGGTTTCAGAGGAGAAGTCGTTTGAAATTGTGGACGGACGGACGGACGACGGACGGACGACGGACGGACGACGGACGACGACGGACGACGGAGCCTTACCATCCTATAAGCTCCCCCGGAGCCGCTGGCTCAGGTGAGCTAAAAAATGGACAAACAAAGGGAATGATAAGCAGGAGAAGGCTGATTCTCTCTTACACAGTACAACTAGTCATACCCAACATTTGTACCAAATTTCAAAGTCCTGGCTGTAGAGGTTCCTGAGAAATCTGTGACAAAAATTTAATTGGAGAGAAAGAAAAAATGGACAAACAACGGGACTGATAAGCAGGAGAAGGCTAATATTCTCTTACACAGTACAACTAGTCATACCCAACGTTTGTACCAAATTTCAAAGTCCCAGCTTTAGCGGTTCCTGAGAAATCTGTGACAAAAAATTAATTGGAGAGAAAGAAACAAGAGCTGTCGCCTGACAGCATAGCTCGCCTGAATAGGTGCTTGCCCATCACACAGTCGCTATGGTGGTGTGGACTGCTATGTATAAAACTTCAGGCAAGCATGTCCATAATGACAACACATTTATAAACAAAAGCTATCTCAGAAATGTCTTAAAAAAAAAAAAATCCACATGAAATTTCAAAGTCCATGAGCTTAAGGTCAAAGAACTAAGGGGTAGGGGGAGGAGGGCAGGGCTAGGATGTATCAAAGCCTTTAACCATTATCTAACATCAGTCCAAGTATTAGTATCAACTGAGTCCATTGTGGCACTGTGAAATTATGTCTTTATTAATATAAAACTAATCAAAATCTTTAAGACAAAACTCAAAGTCCATGACCTTGACATCAAGGTCATCCAGTCGGGTAAGTATATAGTGTTTTGTAAAAACTCAAAAAAGTGTCTAACATCAGTTCAAGTGTAAACTAAATCTCTGCCAAGCATTATGAATCAGTACGCAATTAAAAAACTTTAATAAAGACCAAATTTCCTAAGTCCCTGACCTTGACATCAAGGTCACCGAGCAGGGCTGGGGTAGTATGCTGTAAAACTTTGGACTAATATCTAACTACACTGCAAATATAAAAAGAATTCATCTATGGTTTCAGGAGATATGTGTCATTAAAAAACTTTAACCAAAACATCCAATCAATAAAAAGACAATTTTCTAAGTCCATGACCTTGACATCAAGGTCACTGAGGGGGGTGGGGGTAGTACCTTGGAAAACTTTAGACCAATATCTAACTACAGTGCAAGTATCAATGGAATCCATCCATGGGTTAAGGAGATACTGGGCTTTAGAAAACTTTAACCAAAACATCCAGTCCCAAAAAACTCCCAATTTTCTAAGTCCATGACCTTGACATCAAGGTCAAGGAGTGGGGTGGGGGTGGTACCATGTTAAACTTTGGACCAATATCTAACTACAGTGCAAGTATCAAAAGAATCCATTCATGGGTTAGGGAGATATAGGTCTTTAAAAAACTTTAACCAAAACATCCATCCGGACGCCGACGCCGACGCGGACGCGGTGGTGACAACAATAGCTCTTCCTGAACTTTCGTTCAGGCGAGCTAAAAATGGATAAACAAAGGGACTGATAAGTAGGAGAAAGCTGATTCTCTCTTACAGGGTACAACTAGTCATACCCAACGTTTGTATCAAATTTCAAAGTCCTAAATGTAGTGGTTCCTGAGAAGTCTGTGACAAAACTAAAATTGGAGAGAAAGAAAAAATGGACAAACAAAGGGAATGATAAGCAGGAGAAGGCTGATTCTCTCTTACACAGTACAACTAGTCATACCCAACATTTGTACCAAATTTCAAAGTCCTGGCTGTAGAGGTTCCTGAGAAATCTGTGACAAAACTGTAATTAGAGAGAAAGAAAAAATGGAAAAACAAAGGGAATGATAAGCAGGAGAAGGCTAATATTCTCTTACACGGTACAACTAGTCATACCCAATGTTTGTACCAAATTTCAAAGTCCTAGCTATAGCGGTCCCTGAGAAATCTGTGACAAAAAATTAATTGGAGAGAAAGAAAAAATGGATAAACAAAGGGACTGATAAGCAGGAGAAGGCTGATTCTCTCTTACATGGTACAACTAGTCATACCCAACGTTTGTACCAGATTTCAAAGTCCTAGCTTCAGTGGTTCCTGAGAAATCTGTGACAGAAAAAATGTTAACACACACACAAACATATTAACGGAAAGACCAAAAACTATATACCCCCTATATACTTCGTATACCGGGGGTATAATAAGGCAAAATCAGTAGACTGTGAAGAAAGGTCAAGGGCACAGGACTTAGCATGGATGCTTTGCAGCAGCTGTAATTGTAGGGATATGTTTTTTGTCCAAGTATCAACTCTCTTTTCTCAAAGATATTATGAAAATTGAAAATATTGCCTTCAAAACAGTGCCAAACAGCAAAGGCAATCAACCATAACATATAGGTCAAGGATACACAATTGTGTGATGCTGCTGCTGCAGTCATATGGATGTATATATGTACCAAGTATGATGATTGTAGCTGTTGTAGTTTGTAAGATACAGAGTTAAACAACAAGTTAAACGCAAAAGTTAACATTGGTTAACCTGATCACGGATGCTGACGAGGATGTGAACTCGGACATGAATGCGAACGCAAACGGGAACTCTAATGGATACTCGGACTACGACGCCGGGGGTATTGCATAAGCCCTCCTTTGTTTCGCAAAGGCGCGCTAAAAACAAATCAACTGCAAAACGTGAACATCCACTACCCCTGAATGCAGTCCCAAAAGTCTTTCACAGTCTCTCTATTTTCATCTTCCAGAACCCAGGGCCCCTTTGTTCAAAACTAACGACATCATTAGTTAACGTTTCTTTAAACTTTCAAACTCTAATATATCAAATACAACATTTTTTGTTGAAAAAATGTGAGAAGCGTCTGCACTGCAAAAGCTTCTCACTTGTTTTCAACAAAAAATATCAGTTTTTTTTTTTTTGGTTATATAGTCATAAAACACTTAAGGAGTTGACCTCTTAACGAGCTTGTTAGGCTAACGATGCTTTGAACAACGGGGCCCAATTGTTCATAGCATTGTCAGCTTAATGATGTTGTTGGTCAATTATTTCTTTAAATCTTATTGTACATATATTAAAAAATCAAGTGCATTAATAATTTTTTGTAGAAGAAAAAACAAGCTCTGAGGAGATTTTGAACTGCGAAAGCTCCTATCTCCTATTCTTTAAAACAAGAAATGTAAATGGTACATGTATTATTTTTGCATACAATTGGTCTAAAAATACGATGTCTTGAAAACTAATGACATAGGTTTGAACAACTGGGCCCAGGGCTATTGCTACAAGTATACAGTTTTCAAACCACATTTCATTTTCAAGCATTTTTTGAAACATGCTAATTCTATCTGACTATTTTTAGTCTGCAAGTATATGCAATTTGTATCAAGATAGTGTCTTTTCGTATATTCAGGGGACACACATACACTAAAACCTGTCTTAAAGGCCACTCTATTTGAAAAGCACAGATCTGTCTGAAAAAGCCAAAATCTCATATCCCAAAGTAGCATTTTCAGTGCAAATTAACATGTATTCAGCAAGCACCTGCTTTAAGCAAGCCGTTTAAGCCTTTTCCCTTAGCTGCTTGCTTAAGGTATGTTTGATTGTGAAACTGAAATTATACACCAACCTGAGCTTGAATTTTCAAAAAGTCTATTTTCTGTGCTAGTTCCTCACTGTCAAGACTTGCACGCTGCCAAGTTTTTGACAAAGTAGAGAAATCTGGCTCTGAGCTCGGCAAATGACTGGCCTCAGCATGTACACTGTTGTTGAGCTGTTCTGTTAAGGGGCTCTCACATGGAAAATCAGGGCTGCGTAATGATTGGTCCTCGTCATCCTCATCCAGTTCATATCTAGCGACAAGACCCGACTGGAGCTTACTTTCTGAAAACAAATCATGTCTATCAATTTAAGGTGTAACTGTAAAGTGTTTACATTCCTCTCAGCATGCAAACATGGAATCACGAAAAATCTGTGATTCCATGTTTGAATGCCGAGAGGAATGTAAACACTCAAATATGTATTCCTGTACAAATTTCATAACTTTGTTAAAGGCATTATGCCAAAACGTAAACAGTAACTGTGAAGAGTATATTTATTTTACTTGGAAAAAAGTAAAGAGGGTGGTTATAGGGCAGGGGCGCTTAAAGGGGGGAATAGGGTAATATTTTTTGTAGGCTACTACTTGTATTAAGTATTTGCAAAATTCAAATGCACTAGCTGTTTTCACATCCTCTCTTTACCTGACAGATAGTTAACTGAAAATTTACATTCTACTTCCCAAAATAAATGGCACTTTTGTTTCCTTGTATGTTCATCAGCTCCTTTTTCGCCTGTCTTTTGTCCAGTGTTATACATATATTATTTGTTTTGTGAAAAAAAAAAAACCCTCAAACTTTCTGATATAGCGCCCATTTAGGCAAGACGCCATGTTTTCCTCGAAAGTGATGTAAACATTTTAGCAAAATGACAAACAGCGTCATGATAACCATACATGTAGCAGGAAACAATGATGCTGCGTCAAAATGTATGCGCAAGAGCACATGGGTGATCTCCCTTAAAGGCAAATCATGAATTATAGTTCTGGAATATTTTTTCTCATTTCTTCAAAACAGCATATGCTTTGGCCCAAAAATTGAAATCACCTTGGTGAGGTGGCTGTGATAAGGGGTCATAACATATATCTCAAACTGCAACGCAAACAGATACTGTTATTTCAGGTATAAGAAAACTTTACCTCCGGGTTTAGCGCTGATCTGAAGCAGAGTTTTCCATCTTGTTTTCATCTCATGGTACTTCAAAATATAGTCCAGCAGTAGAACTTTTCTCTCCCTAATATAAAACAAAAAGTATGCAGCAGAGACACAGATAAAGAGGGATAACTGACGATTATTAAGGTGTATGGAACACCTCCAATTTTTCTGCCATCTATACAAAGGGGAACTACTTTTGTGACTTCCTGTTTGCTTCCTTGGACAAAGAATCCCTTCCAAAATGAGATCTACTTTCAAAGGAAAGAATTTGCTCCTAAAGGAGCAAATTCTTTCCTTTAAGAGTTGATCCTCTTTAGAAGGCTGGCAAAAGTGAAAATGGTAGAGTTACTTCCTCCAAAACTATACCCATTCACCTTAAAGTTTCATTTTCTTCAGTTCTTCATAAAACATATCTTAGAGGTATTCAGGGAGACGATTCTAACGAGTATCCACAAAACGTTTTATGGTCAGAGACAGAGAATATCTCAATTATCATCAGATACAGTAAAGCTGTTGTAAGCGAGCAGCCAAGGGAGGCCCAAAGCTAAGTTACGACTGGTGCTTGCCTGATACAGGTCAATTTATATTGCAAATGTACTTTGTAATACCAGATTCTGGCCGCTGTTTTCATTCTTTAAGACACCTTCAACTATACTACCTTACTCCACTGATGAAGTGCTTGATTTGGGGGAGCCGCGGTAGCTCAGTGGGTTAAGCGCTGGCCTACTGATCTAGCGGTCGCGGGTTCAAGCCCCGCTGGAGGCAGAGTTCTTTCCATCGTAAACGGGGTTCCACTGCACACAGCCTTTCACTATCACAAGCCCATCGTCCTGATATGACTGAAATACTGTTGAAAAGGATGTAAAATCGCAAGTCATCCATCTATCTATGCTTGATTTGGGGGATAAATGCACTCAAAATTGTCATTTCTGGAGGTAAATTGTTAGTTTTATGGAGCTAAATTTTCGTTTTCTGGTAACCTTTTCACCAAAGCCATAACAGCAATTTACGTCCATATAACTGACTATTCAACTACCAAAATGACAATTTATAATATAGTTATTCCAGTTCATATACAATTCTTTCAAGCATACTACCTTTGACCCAAAGCAAGCACTTTCACTGATGTAAAATCTAATGTCAGCCACAAAGAAGTGACATTTTGTAAGGACTTTACGTTCCTGACAGAATATCACAGATATAATACTGCAATTTTTTTATGTCTGCGTTATATTCCTAAGTGTATTAGAGTTGGATTTGGTTGGTTGGTTGGTTGTTTTGGGTTCAACAGCTCTTTGAGACAGTATTTTAGAGTATATTGAGCCGTCTCCAAGTGACAGAGAGAGAGAAAGAAAAGAGACTTGATAGACAAGAGAAAAAAATCCAAATAAACCCTACCTGCACCTACTGCAAGCATAGTAGACCCTTGCCAAACTAGGTACCAAATAAGTAGGATTAGGGATGCGCAATTATATCGATATATCGGTATATCGCAATACGGTCAGAAAAAAATACGTATTGCGATACGATCCGCCCATATCGATACACTGACGATATTTTAGCTCCTAAGGATGTTGAAAGTCTAAAAAATAATCCATTAAGTTTTTGTTGTGCTGAGGTTCTCTAAGAAATTTACATCGTTCTTTTTGGTAAACAGAATCACGCTCAGAAAGCTTTATAATCAAGTACCCCATGGGTTACATAAGCCGTTTTCTTTGTAACAGCGTAGGCTGCAATGTTTTACCAATTTTTAAGCAAGCCGTTTTCTTCGGAACGGCGTAAGCCGCATTGCGTTAGTGAATGAACGGCGTAAGCAAGCTTTGAAAGCAGAGTGTGCATATACATTTCGAATCGATAACACTATAAACAACCGGCTGGCAACAATGGCCGAATATGAAATCAATAAAAATCCGAAAGGAAAGTCAGATATCTATCTGGCAGCATTTTGGCCTTCAAAAGATGACTGCTACAAATACCATTACTGAAAATGTTGCAGTGTGCCGCAAATGCGATATGGTTGTCAAGCATTCAGGAAAATAAACAGTACTTACAGTTAGTAAGTAACTCTGGTATCCTAAGTACTCCTACTGATAAACAGATACCTATAGGCAAATGCATAAAAAGCTAGATCTTTTTCAGACAAAGCTTTTAACCAAAATCTTAGCCAGACAGTGACCCACTAGTCTTTCTCTTGTCCAGTTCAAGTCACACTTTATGAAGGATAAATGAAAACACCAAAGATAAACATAATACATCTTTATTATCTCATATCTACTTTCATACATAGCCCTCCAGTGTACTTTACATGTAGAAAACAAATGTCACAATATATTGTGATACGTATTGCAATACAGTGTGAGGTATTGCAATATATCGCATTACAAAAATTCTGGCAATACCCATCCCTAAGTAGGATGCACTCGGACTGAAAGCTACCCAGAACCATCGCCAGTAGAATTGGAGCTTTACTAACCTTCAACGGTATTTAAGTCTCCTCAAGCTAAAGTGAAATGGGCAACTGATGGAAAAGATAAAATTAATCACAGGTTGCTGAAGGCTTGCAACCTTTGTTGGAATTAAATGCATGACCTCCAGATTTCGTTAGGAGCGCTAAACTTTGGCCAATATTAAATAGAGGATCTTACATGAGTGCTCATGTATTATTGAATTTATTAAACAAGCTGGGGAAAAAGATAGGATGCGAGGCTTTGCCGAGCATCTTATCCCTTTTCCCAAATGAGTTTAATAAATTCAATAATACAGGAGCACGAATGCAAGATTCTATTTATCATATGACACTAAAATCGCATTTTATTGGCAAAATTTGCAGTAAAACGTCACGATTTTGCCATTAGAAAATGCGACGTTTTTATGGATGTCAGCGTATAACGTTACAACGTAATTTGCATATTTAATCTACTAGTGGATTATCGTTTTTAATGCATGGCTTTATTACACTCTCAGATGCAACGTCATATGATAAAAGATAATAACTGTAGCTCCAAGTATGAGCCTTGTGATTAAAATAATGAGACAGGATATATTGCCTCTCACCTTATGATCAACTTCTTAAAATTTAAGGATAATTATCATAACTGTTCAAGGTGACCCAATATAAGCCGTGACTTGACAAAACCAACAAAGTGGCATGAGCTCCCAGCAAAGACTTAGATCAGCCTGAGCATCTGCCTATTCTGATAAGAGTATTTGCTGTGCACAAGGAGCTAGCTTAGACCCTTAGCTATCCTTGAAGCCAACAGTGAGGACTCTGATAAGACTGGGCAGATGCCCAGGCTGATCTGAGTCCTCGCTGGGCACACATGCAACTTTGTTAGTTTTGTCATGTCGCAGCTCACATTTATAGTGTATCATTATTACTGTAGGTACATGTATCTCACCTTGTTGTTGAGGAACAAGGATACAGCCCAAACAGAAACTGCCATACTTCACTACGAGCCTCGGGATCTACTCCACCTACAAATAATGAATATAAATGAAAATATTTTATCATTTCCAAATGCAGATGCTCTTAGTAAATGCATTTTTAAGCACATTAATTCATAGAAAGTCTTGTATTTTTGAAATATGAAAAATGCTCAATACATAAAATGCATTATAATTCTAAACTACTGTCAGAATATAAACAGGACCTCTGAGTGAGATACTTAGCTTAACAAGTAGCCCAAAGGGCAACAATTGCTCACCTGAGAGCCATTGTAAACCTATAGGGATATTTAATCCACAGTTAGTGGTCCAATCACGCTGAAAATTAAACTCATCCAAAACATTATGTATGCCCTCATTTAATATATGCAAGTTTAAAAAGTATCCGATCAAGAGCACAATAGACAGAGCTGTAAAGGGCAGCTAACTTCGTAGTGGTTGGCCTGATCTGGCCAAAATTTGAACTTGTTTAAGATATTATGCATTTCCTCATTACCTGCAAGTTTGAAAAGGATCGGATCAGTAGAAACCAAGAAAAAGTGGCGACATTGATTTTTTGGATGCTCAGGGCAGGTACTCCATAGTCAGTGGTGGGATCCAGCCGAAATGCTAACTAATCCAAGCTTTTATGCATATCCTCATTACCTGCAAGTATGAAGAGGATCCGATGAAAAATGAAAATGTGATGACGTTGTTTTCTCCATTATAAGACTATGGGATTTTTATCAAACGCTCAAGGGCAGCTAACTCCGTAGTCTGTGCTCGAATCAGGCAGAATTTCGAACACATCCAAGCTCTTATGTATGTCATCATTACCTGCAAGTATGATAAGGATCTGATCTAAAACCTTGACTGCAGCA
This sequence comes from Ctena decussata, assembly GCA_963989385.1. Classification (NCBI taxonomy): domain Eukaryota; kingdom Metazoa; phylum Mollusca; class Bivalvia; order Lucinida; family Lucinidae; genus Ctena; species Ctena decussata. Next base: position 10,589,821 of record OZ022510.1, on the reverse strand, counting down.
CCCTGAAAGTCAAACCTGCTCGAGATATTGTCATGCCCTACATTTGTGTGAATTTATTTTAAAATCCGTTGAGAAATGTAGGTGCTAGAGCGATGACAAGGTTTTTCTAAAAATAGCCACAGTGACCTTGACCTTGGGCACAGCATCCTGAAAGTCGAACTTGCTTGAGATATTGTCATACCCTACATTTGTGTGAAGTTATTTCAAAATCCATGGAGAAATGAAGGTGCTAGGGCGATGACAAAGTTTTTCTAAAAATAGCCATAGTGACCTTGACCTTGGGCACAGCACCCTGAAAGTCGAGCATGCTCAAGACATTGTCATGCCCTTCATTTGTGTGAATTTATTTTAAAATCCATTGAGAAATGTAGGTGCTAGAGCCCTGACAAAGTTTTTCTAAAAATAGCCACAGTGACCTTGACCTTGGGAGCAGCACCCTGGAAGTAAAACTTGTTTGAGATATTGTCATGCCCTACATTTGTGTGAAGTTGATTTAAAATCGGTTGAAAAATGTAGGTGCTAGAGCGATGACCAAGTTTTTCTAAAAATAGCCACAGTGACCTTGACCTTGGGCACAGCAACCTGAAGGTCAAACTTGCTCGAGATATTGTCATGCCCTACATTTGTTTGAAGTTATTTTAAAATCTGCTGAGAAATGTAGGTGCTAGAGCGCTGACAAAGTTTTTCTGAAAATAGCCACAGTGACCTTGACCTTGGGCGCAGCACCCTGAAAGTTTAACTTGCTCGAGATATTGTCATGCCCTACATTTGTGTGAAGTTATTTTAAAATCCATGGAGAAATGTAGGTGCTAGAGCGATGACAAAGATTTTCTGAACTTGCTCGAGATATTGTCATGCCCTACATTTGTGTGAAGTTATTTTAAAATCCGTTGAGAAATGTAGGCAATAGAGCGATGACAAAGTTTTTCTAAAAATATGTGATGAAATTGTTTTCTCCATTATAACACTATGGGATTTTTTTCAAACGCTCAAGGGCAGCTTACTCCGTAGTCTGTGCTCAAATCCGGCCAAATTTCGAACTCATCCAAGCTTTTATGTATGTCATCATTACCTGCAAGTATGATAAGGATCTAAGCAAAAACAGTTGAGAAAACGTGATGACGCCATTTTCCCCAATATAACCCTATGGGATTTTTTTCAAACGCTCAAGGGCAGCTAACTCCGTAGTCTGTGCTCGAATCCGACCAAATTTCGAACTCATCCAAGCTCTTGTGTATGTCATCATTACCTGCAAGTATGATAAGGATCTAATCAAAAACAGTCGAGAAAACGTGATGACGCCGTTTTCCCCATTATAACCCTATGGGGGCTATCTGTTGCCATGGAAACCAGAGTTCTGAGCTGATCAGCACCAAAACCTAATGCAGCCTTTCCCCCACCCAAATGATGCTTCAGATAAAATTTGATTGCGATCGGCCCACTGGTCTCTGAGATATTTATGTTTGAAAGTGTTGACGCACCCACGCACCCACGCACGGACGACGGCTCAACTCCCATCCTATAAGCTCACCTCTGAGCCTTCGGCTCAGGTGAGCTAAAAAGTGGCAACATTGATTTTTTTGGATGCTCAGGGCAGGTACTCCATAGTCAGTAGTGAGATCTAGCCGAAATGCTAACTAAAATAAGCTTTTATGCATATCCTCATCACCTGCAAGTATGAAGAGGATCCGATGAGAAATGAAAATGTGATGACGTTTTTTTCTCCATTATAACACTATGGGATTTTTTTCAAATGCTCAAGGGCAGCTAACTCCGTAGTCTGTGCTCGAATCCGGCCAAATTTCGAACTCATCCAAGCTCTTATGTATGTCATCATTACCTGCAAGTATGATAAGGATCTAATCAAAAACCTTGATTGCAGCACCCTGAAAGTCAAACTTGCTCGAGATATTGCCATGCCCTACATTTGTGTGAAATTATTTTAGAATCCGGTGAGAAATGTAGGTGCTAGAGCGATGACAAACTTTTTTCTAAAAATAGCTACAGTGACCTTGACCTTGGGCACAGCATCCTGAAAGTCAAACTTGCTTGAGATATTGTCATACCCTACATTTGTGTCAAGTTATTTCAAAATCCATGAGAAACTAGAAATGTTTTTCAGAGAAAAACTGATGTCCCCCCACCAGCCCATTTCCCATCCCCTCTAATGAATAAAAAGCCTGTACAAATAAAATATTTATGCAAGTTTGGAGAAAATCCTACATGGAAAACTATGTCCTTGACAAATGGGTGAAGGTCACCAACTACTAAACACAATGATATATTCATGCAAGTCTGATGAATATCCATCAACTGAATTAAGATATAACTCATTTTTAAGAGAAAAAAAAGGATTTGTAGTTAGCTTTCGACCTTGAAAATAGGGTCAAAGTCATCAAAACAAGTAAACTCTTGAGATTGTCCCAAAGGTATATCTATAAAAGCAAAGTGGACACCAAGCCAAAGGCTAGTGAGATATCAAGTTTAGTGAAACTTTCACTTATCTAAGTCCTCTTGTGACCTTGAAAATGAGGTCAAGGTCACCAAACTCTGATCAGCCCTTAAGCTAGTTCAAGTGATGTATCCATGCAAGTTTGGTGAAAATCCATCCGCTGGTTCAGGAGATATTATAGGAACAAGAAATGATAATCTAAGTCCTCCAGTGACCTTGAAAATAAGGTCAAGGTCACCAAACACTGAACAGCTCTTAAGCTTGTCCCAATGATGTAGTCATGCAAGTTTGGTGAAATTCCATCCACTGGTTCAGGAGATATTGTGCATACAAGAAATTGTCATCTAAGTCCTCCAGTGACCTTGAATATAAGGTCAAGGTCACCAAAATCTAATCAGCTCTTAAACTTGTCCCAATGATGTATCCATGCAAGTTTGGTGAAATTCCATCTACTGATTCAGGAGATATCATGCATACAAGAAATTGTCATGTAAGTCCTCCAATGACCTTTAAAACGAGGTCAAGGTCACCAAAATCTAATCAGCTCTTAAACTTGTCCCAATGATGTATCCATGCAAGTTTGATGACATTCCATCCATTGGTTCAGGAGATATCGTGCATACAAGAAATTGTCATCTAAGTCCTCCAGTGACCTTGAAAATGAGGTCAAGGTCACCAAAATGTAATCAGCCCTTAAGCTTGTCCCAATGATATATCCATGCAAGTTTGGTGAAATTCCATCCGTTGGTTCAAGAGATATCGTGCATACAAGAATCTGTCACGCCGACGCCGACGCCGACGCACCGGGATCCGCACTGAAAACAATATGTCCCCCCTCACCTTTGGTGGGGGGACATAATGAAGGTGCTAGGGCGATGACAAAGTTTTTCTAAAAATAGCCACAGTGACCTTGACCTTGGGCACAGCATCCTGAAAGTCAAACTTGCTTGAGATATTGTCATACCCTACATTTGTGTCAAGTTATTTCAAAATCCATGGAGAAATGAAGGTGCTAGGGCGATGACAAAGTATTTCTAAAAATAGCCACAGTGACCTTGACCTTGGGCACAGCACCCTGAAAGTCGAACTTGCTCGAGATATTGTCATGCCCTACATTTATTTTAAAATCCATTGAGAAATGTAGGTGCTAGAGCGCTGACAAAGTATTTCTAAAAATAGCCACAGTGACCTTGACCTTGGGCACAGCATCCTTAAAGTCAAACTTGCTCGAGATATTGTCATACCCTACATTTGTGTCAAGTTATTTCAAAATCCATGGAGAAATGAAGGTGCTAGGGCGATGACAAAGTTTTTCTAAAAATAGCCACAGTGACCTTGACCTTGGGCGCAGCACCCTGGAAGTCGAACTTGCTTGAGATATTGTCATACCCTACATTTGTATTAAGTTATTTCAAAATCCATGGAGAAATGAAGGTGCTAGGGCGATGACAAAGTATTTCTAAAAATAGCCACAGTGACCTTGACCTTGGGCACAGCACCCTGAAAGTCAAACTTGCTCGAGATATTGTCATGCCCTACATTTGTGTGAAGTTATTTTAAAATCCACTGAGAAATGTAGGTGCTAGAGCGCTGACAAAGTTTTTCTAAAAATAGCCACAGTGACCTTGACCTTGGGCGCAGCATCCTGAAAGTCAAACTTGCTCGAGATATTGTCATGCCCTACATTTGTGTGAAGTTATTTTAAAATCTGCTGAGAAATGTAGGTGCTAGAGCGCTGACAAAGTTTTTCTAAAAATAGCCACAGTGACCTTGACCTTGGGCGCAGCATCCTGAAAGTCAAACTTGCTCGAGATATTGTCATGCCCTACATTTGTGTGAAGTTATTTCAAAATCCGTTGAGAAATGTAGGCAATAGAGCGATGACAAAGTTTTTCTAAAAATATGTGATGACGTTGTTTTCTCCATTATAACAATATGGGATTTTTTTCAAACGCTCAAGGGCAGCTAACTCAGTAGTCTGTGCTCCAATCCGGCCAATTTCGAACTCATCCAAGCTCTCATGTATGTCATTATTACCTGCAAGTATGATAAGGATCGAAGCAAAAATAGTTGAGAAAACGTGATGACGCCATTTTCCCCATTATAACCCTATGGGATTTTTTTCAAACGCTCAAGGGCAGCTAACTCCGTAGTCTGTGCTCGAATCCAACCAAATTTCGAACTCATCCAAGCTCTTGTGTATGTCATCATTACCTGCAAGTATGATAAGGATCTAATCAAAAACAGTCGAGAAAACGTGATGACGCCGTTTTCCCCATTATAATCCTATGGGGGCTATCTGTTGCCATGGAAACCAGAGTTCTGAGCTGATCAGCACCAAAACCTAATGCAGCCTTTCCCCCACCCAAATGATGCTTCAGATAAAATTTGATTGCGATCGGCCCACTGGTCTCTGAGATATTTATGTTTGAAAGTGTTGACGCATGCACTAACGCACTAACGCACTAACGGACGACGGCTCGACTCCCATCCTATAAGCTCACCTCTGAGCCTTCGGCTCAGGTGAGCTAATAAAAGCATCAGATTTAGATGAGATTGAGTTTTCAAGAGAGTTCTGGGAAAGTTTTCATTTCTTCACTGAAAACATACATTGTAGCCTCTCATTATAATGCCGCATCTGCGTGGTAGTTCTAAATAGGGGACACCACATTTTCTGTAATTTTTGTGGCTCTCTCACTGAAACTACCGGTATATGTACCTCACCGTGGAAGTTCTAATAGGGGACAAACTTATTTTTAAGGCAAATAAACAGAAATAGAGGAGCCAAAAGTATGTTTTATGTAGAATAAACAAAAATTGTCGCAGAATTATCTTCAAGAATCTACTGATATGATGACAGTCTATCCACAAACATAGTCAACTCTCATTATCTCGAGGTCCAACTTCATCCAAACTACTGATGTCTCAAAGTAAATTTTCTGGTACCAGAAAATTTACTTTGAGACATCAGTAGTTTGAGATAACAGGAGTTGAAACGTAAATAAAAATAGGAAACACATTCTTTGATATAAGAAAATTCTTTGAGATATCAGTGTTCGAGATATCCTGAGTTGACTGTACCTAAAAACACTGCTTTTCTTAGTGCTGACTCATCCACTAATCTTCCATCGGGATCGAGAAACTTTTGAAAAGCTTGAACTGTTAGTGCTTCAGTTCTCTTACTAATTGGTGATACCTGAAATAAAATAGGTCAAGCTGTCAGTGCTCCAGATTAGAAGGTTAAACAGGGATAATTTGGAGAGATTTTACTTATTTCACCATAAAAAAACAGATGTTGTGACCCCTGATTAGAACCGTCTATAAGAGGTCACAACACACATGTATGTTTTCATTGGGAAATAAGAAAATTATCTCAGAATTATCCTCAAAACCCCTCATTACCTTTAGCTCTGAGCTGTTTATATTATCTTGCATAATGGATAAGTTATACATATAGAATGGTGTCACGAGTATTTAGGATAACCTTTGAGTATCCTAAATATGAGTGGCAGCTTTCTATATGTGTTTTGTATCATGGCAGCCAATCAGCGTCGTCTATTTTGAATTCAAAATAATTCCTAAATGGCTGCTAATGAAGAGTGGCATATTTATGTGATTACATTCCCCACAATAATTCTGCTCCTGACCTCAAGCTCAGACATCTAACAATTTTTATCTACAGTCCATAAATCTAATTAAGCATTAACAGAGACTAACTGAAAATTTTCAAATTCAAAATTTGTCACATGATCTTTTTGAGAGTCACTTGCTTAAGCCCTGGGTTTAAATCATTATTTTGTCTCGATTTTCTGTTGAACATTCAACATGGATACATTTGCTCGTCTGAGTGAACAATTTTTTTTCCTGTAAGAGTACCATCCCAGGTCTGGGATCATCAAATTCCACTCCATTCCAGTCCCAGTTTTATATTATGCTTGATTTAATAGCTTTGGAATAAATTACCAGAAGACAGTGCATAATAGAGTAATTTACCCTTGATATTGGGACTCTAACCCAATTACCATTTATCCTAAAATTTGAAGAAAACAAGTCGCCCAAGGGCAACGATCGCTCACCTGTCAGTATATGCTCTATTCATATAAAGTTGGTAGTATTACAGTCCCAGAAGCTACATACCAAGTTTCAAGGCAACTGGCCCAGTGGTTCTGGAGGAGAAGATTTTTCCAGATTTTTGCCATATATGGGCATGGTGGCCATCTTGGTCATGTGACCTGGACCAAATATATAAATTTTGTTTCCCCCTTTGCCTGAAGGCTGCATATGAAATTTAATTGAAATCTGCCCAGTAGTTTCAGAGGAGAAGTCCTTTAAAAATGTTGACACATTACAGACAAATGACCTTTAGCCAAGATCACTATATGACCTTGACCCCAAGAATTCCTAGGGGTTCAAGTTGTCTGCGTTTCCATATCACAGAGCACTACAGCAACCAAAAAATGCACTGTTTTTTAGCTTTTCCCAATCAAAAGCATTAGAGACAAAATTTGACCTTGTAGCAAAACAGGTCAAGGTCAACCCAAGGTCATCATTTATATAAACTTGATAGTACTAGAGTCTCAGATGCTATATACCAAGTTTCAAGGCAATTGGCCCAGTGGTCTTGGAGAAGAAGAATTCTTAAGGCTTTTGCCACATATGGGCATGGTGGCCATCTTGGTCATGTGACCTGGACCAAATATATGAAGTTTTCTTTCCTACTTTGCCTGAAGGCTGCATATAAAATTTGATTAAAACTGGCCCAGTAGTTTGAGGAGAAGTTCTTAAAAAATGTTGACACATGACAAATGACCTTCTGCAAAGGTCACAAAATGACCCTGACCTCTAGTATTCATAGAAGTTGATGATGACTGCATTTCCATATCACAGAGCATAACAGCAACATAAAAATGCACGTTTTTCAACTTTTCCCATTCAAAAGCCTGAGGGACCAAATTTGACCTTGTGGTAAAATAGGTCAAGGTCAACCTAAAGTCATCATTTATATAAACTTTGTAGTACTGGAGTCCAAGATGCTACATACCAAGTTTCAAGGCAACTGACCCAGTGGTTCTGGAGAAGAAGATTCTTTAAGGTTTTACCATATATAGGCATGGCGGCCATCTTGGTCATGTGACCTCGGCCAAATATATAAACTTTAGTTCTCCCATCCTGTTAAGTCTCTATATGAAATTTGGCTTCAATCTACCCAATGGTTTCTGAAAAGAAGATGTTTGAAAATGTTGTCTCCCAATGGACAAATGACCTTTGGTGACTGCATTTCCATATCACAGAGCACAAAAGCAACAGAAAAATGCACTTTTTTCAGATTTTCCCTTCAAAACCCTTAGGGACCAAGTTTGACCTTGCCATAAAATAGGTCAAGGTCTACCAAAGGTCATCATTTATATAAACTTTGTAGTACTGGAGACCAAGATGCTACATACCAAGTTTCAAGGCAATCGGCCTATTGGTTCTGGAGAAGAAGATTTTTTAAGGTTTTTACCATATACGGGCATGGCGGCCATCTTGGTCATGTGACCTGGATGAAATATATAAACTTTCGTTCCCCCATCCTGTTAAGGCTCCATATGAAATTTGGCTTCAATCGGCCCAGTGGTTTCTGAGAAGAAGATGTTTAAAATTGTGAATGCCGACGCTGACGGCCGACGGACCAAGTCTATAATATAAGCTCACCTTGACAGGTGAGCTAAAAATGTTTTTACTGAAAGGTGAATGCTGCAAAATGATGAATAATGCTGTCTCATGATGGAGTTAGCATACTGTGCCTTCAGAAGTCTTATCTGGGTTTACACTCTTTGTCTGAATACTGTAGGAATACGGTATTTTTGTAAATAAATTGCTGCTGTAACCTGAAATGACCTTGTTCTTTTTATATCAAGAGTAAATTGGTACATAAATCAAAAGTTGATAGAACCGTGCTATAACTATGCCCATGCAGTATATCTGATATCCGCACTGTTATACCAGCACAGTTCTTTGAAGTTTGGCTCCGCCTACTTAAATAATCTGCTGAATCTTTCTCAGAGTGCAAGCTAACTCAATTAATGAATGGGCTACTTCAAAGAGAAATAAAGTAGGCCATGATACAAATTATGTCTGAAACAGGGTTGGTGTAAATAAAACTAAAACTCTGTAAGTTTTAAATTGAAAGGGCAACTGATTGGTGTTTTGATCATTAATATTCATGATAGACACATGCAAATATGAAAGCACAGTAAACATAATTATGTCTTTTCTAAAGAAGCAGTCTGATCTGGGTCTACACTGTTTGCCATTTTATTTGCATCTTTTAGACGCAATACTGCATTTCAAACCAAACTGTTCCATTTTTAGGACAATTACAGTAATTAGTTTTGGTGTCCCAATTTCCATTTTTTTTTAATTTTTATGGTATTATCTGGTATTCAAATCTGAGATGGGAAAAAAGGTTATCCTTTTCAGTGGAGGTGCCCTTATTAGCCAAGAAACAGTTATACCATGGTTTGCTCCACACACTGTAGGAGGAGTCTAGGAGATAATCCATGAGTTTTAACGAGTGGGTTACCTCCTACACAGGCAGACAAACGATGGTTTATCATATGACGTCGCATCTGAGAGTGTAATAAAGCCATGCATTAAAAACGATAATCCACTAGTGGATTAAATATTCAAATTATGTCATAACGTTATACGTTGACGTCCATTAAAACGTCGCGTCTTCTAATGGCGAAATCGTGACGTTTTAGTGCAAATTTTGCTAATAAAATGCGGTTTTAGTGTCATATGATGAACAGAATCTTGCATTCGTGCTCCTGTATTATTGAATTTATTAAACTTGTTGGGGAAAACCGATAAGATGCTTGGCAAAGCCTCGCATCTTATCTTTTTCCCCAACTCGTTTAATAAATTCAATAATACATGGGCACTCATGTAAGATCCACTATATAACTATTTTATACCATCCCCATCAGTGTAGACCTTGCACATTTTGAAATAATTTGTGCTGAAGTTTGCATTTTCTGACAAGGGTGGTATAAGGTAATGACACCATATTAATCCTAATAAACACTCCTCCTCTAATAACCCCCTCTACCTTTTTTCCAAAAATAGTGTTACATAATCTTGCATGAATTCCTGTTTGCTTCCCTGGATAAGGTAACTCTTTGAAATGGGGTCTACTCTAAAAGGAAAGAATTTGCTCCTAGAGGCAAGGTTGGCAAATGACCGGTCAATATGAGTATTGACCAGACCGGTGGTCATTACTGGTTATAACCGGTTATTACTGGTCGAGTGGTGGTCGACTGGTCAATTGAAATAACCATAGTCAGTTGAAGATACTTAGCATTTGTTATCCCATTTTTACTGGAGTCTATAAACAGAGTTAAAATAGTTTCAATACAAGATAATACAGGCGTAATTGAAAATGTGTTTTATGAGTTGCTGTGGCTCAGATCTTTATTTAAGAGGCCGTAAAACATACAAAATCTGAATGTTAATAGTGTCAGATCTTCAGTCTCAATCAGACTGAATCATTACCACCCAACTTTCAGTTCAGACTAGAGACCTCTAACTTATTTTCTGTAACCATTAATAAAAAATAAATATGAAAGCAAATGCAAGTAATAACGAGCTGTCGCCTGACAGCAAAGCTCGCCTGAATTGGTGCTTGCCCATCACACAGCCGCTATGGTGGTGTGGACTGCTATGCATAAAACTTCAGGCAAGCATGTCCCTAATGAAAACACACTTATAAACAAAAACTATCTCAGAAATAAGTCTTAAAATAAAATTGAAATAAAAAAAATGAAATGAAATTTCAAAGTCAACAAGCTTGAGGTAAAAAAAACTGACGGGTAGGGGGAGGGGGGGGGGGTGGGGGCTATGTGGACTGCTATGCATAAGACTTCAGGCAAGCATGTCCATAATGAAAACACATTTATAAACAAAAGCTATCTCAGAAATAAGTCTTAAAAATAAAATTAAAATAAAAAGAAAATGAAATGAAATTTCAAAGTCCATAAGCTTGAGGTAAAAAAACTGACGAGTAGGGGGGAAGGGGGGGAGGGGGGGTTGGGGGGGGGGGGGGGGGGGGCTACTAGGATGTATCAAAACCCAGAACCATTATCTAACATCAGTCCAAGTATTAGTATCAACTGAGTCCATCATCGTGGCACTGTGAAATTATGTCTTCATAAATATAAAACTTTAACCAAAATCTTTAAGACAAAATTCTAAGTCGATGACCTTGACTTCAAAGTCATCCAGTGGGGTAAGTATAAGGTGTTTTGTAAAAACTAAAAAAAGAGTCTAACATCAGTTCAAGTATAAACTAAATCTCTGCAAAGCATTATGAATCAGTATGCAATTACAAAACTTTAAAAAAGACAAAAATTTCCCAAGTCCCTGACCTTGACATCAAGATCACTGAGCGGGGTTGGGGTAGTACTCTGTAGATCTAACTACAGTGCAAATATAAAAAGAATTCATCTATGGGTTCAGGAAATATGTGTCTTTAAAAAACTTTAACCAAAACATCCAATCAATAAAAAGACAATATTCTAAGTCCATGACCTTGACATCAAGGTCACAGAGGGGGGTGGGGGTAGTACCTTCGAAAACTTTAGACCAATATCTAACTTTAGTGCAAGTATCAAAGGAATCCATCCATGGGTTAAGGAGATATTGGGCTTTATAAAACTTTAACCAAAACATCCAGTCAAAAAAATACCAATTTTCTAAGTCCATGACCTTGACATCAAGGTCACGGAGTGGGGTGGGGGTGGTACCCTGTTAAACCTTAGGTCAATATCTAACTACAGTGCAAGTATCAAAAGAATCCATCGATGGGTTAAGGAGATATAGGTCTTTAAAAATCTTTAACCAAAACATCCAATCTGGACGCCGACGCGGACGCTGACGCGGACGCCGTGGTGACAACAATAGCTCTTCCTGAACTTTCGTTCAGGCGAGCTAAAAATTAATAAATTTTAAAAGTAGCTTTTTCATATTCATTAAAAATATTTAGCTCAGTAACTAATTTAACTGAAGCAGTTAACTGAATGAAACTACAAAAAAAAAAATGAAACAATTTACTTCAAAGAGATCATCTTGTTCAAATTAGTGATGCTCTATTAGCTAAAATGCAAATTGGTCTGGCTTCTTACATAAGAAGACAAAAGTGTGAAAATTGTAATGTAAACACTAACAGTTAAACAAGGGGTAATTCTAACTTTAACTGCCCCAGAACAAACAAAACTCTCAAAATACTGGGCCTGTCTCTCAAACTGAAGAAGGTGTGTCCAGTTTACGAGAATTATCTAATCACTGGGCTTAAAATGCACAGGGTAATTTTGTGACACTAGTGTTTATTTAGATGTGTGAAAGAGTGGCCATTCTGTTATCTGCTGTTATCAGTGAAGTTAATAATTAAAGTTAATCAAAGTTTCATAATAGTGTCAAAATGAAGCCCAAAGACCCTATATGGAACTTCTATTCTGCCCTTGATGATGGAAAAAAAGACTGTTGTTAGGTGTCTGGTCTGTAATGCAGAAGTCAGTGCTAAGGTCTTGAGACTGAAATCACACATGATGAGTACCCTTGGCAGGGACGAAACAGTTCATTTTTTTCTTTTTTCAATATATAGAACATATTAAAACCTGACCAAATATATCAGTCCACCATCAAAATACACAAAGAAACACTTAAAATGTCCAGTCAAGCATTCTGATTAGTATTGACCAGTATTGACCACTTTGAAGAGTATTGACCAGGGCGGTTATAACCGGTTAAAACCACTGGTTAAAACCAGGGATGGTTTCGACCGCCCAACCTTGCCTAGAGGAGCATGTTCTTTCCTTTAAGAATTGACCCCTTCTGAGAAGGGAGGCAAATAGTATAGTTGCTACCTCTGAAAGAATACCCATCACCTCTATATTGCTTATTAGAGGTATTTTACCTTTATATTGCTTATAGAGGTATTTTGGCAGTGGTTGATTTACTACACTTTAGGCTCTATATAATGCTCTCTTTTTGCAAAATGCAGTGTCCCAGGGGGGGGGGTATAATAAAATTTATGCTGTATATCATATTAGAGAAATTACCTGATTGTTAATATCCAATGGAACACTTCTGTCTGGATAAAATACTATTTCTTTGTTAGGTTGTACATCTGAATGGTTGATAACCTCAAAGTCGTCTACACCAGATAATCTGTGGAATCACAAAAATCCATACTCTATTTGAGCCACATCATATGATTTCCAACAATGTGGCAAATTTTGTCTTGAGAAATTCAGATCATCCTTCTCAATCACACAAGGTAACCAGAGACCTCGCTTTTGGCTGTATGGCTTGGGCCACTTCCATTGATGGCTAATGTGACAAGCGAAGGCTCTGATCAGACTGCACTTATGTCACCAATGCCAATACTTGGGCCACTTCCATTGCTGAATGATGTGACAAGTGAAGGCTCTGATCAGACTGCACTTATGTCACCAATGCCAATGCTTGGGCCACTTCCATTGCTAAATTATGTGACAAGTGAAGGCTCTGATCAGACTGCACTTATGTCACCAATGCCAATGCTTGGGCCACTTCCATTGCTAAATTATGTGACAAGTGAAGGCTCTGATCAGACTGCACTTATGTCACCAATGCCAATGCTTGGGCCACTTCCATTGCTGAATGATGTGACAAGTGAAGGCTCTGATCAGACTGCACTTATGTCACCAATGCCAATGCTTGGGCCACTTCCATTGCTAAATTATGTGACAAGCGAAGGCTCTGATCAGACTGCACTTATGTCACCAATGCCAATGCTTGGGCCACTCCCATTGCTGAATGATGTGACAAGTGAAGGCTCTGATCAGACTGCACTTATGTCACCAATGCCAATACTTGGGCCACTTCCATTGCTGAATGATGTGACAAGTGAAGGCTCTGATCAGACTGCACTTATGTCACCAATGCCAATGCTTGGGCCACTTCCATTGCTAAATTATGTGACAAGCGAAGGCTCTGATCAGACTGCACTTATGTCACCAATGCCAATGCTTGGGCCACTCCCATTGCTGAATGATGTGACATGTGAAGGCTCTGATCAGACTGCACTTATGTCACCAATGCCAATACTTGGGCCACTTCCATTGCTGAATGATGTGACAAGTGAAGGCTCTGATCAGACTGCACTTATGTCACCAATGCCAATACTTGGGCCACTTCCATTGCTGAATGATGTGACATGTGAAGGCTCTGATCAGACTGCACTTATTGCAGTCTGATTAGAGCCTTTGCTTGTCACCAGTGCCAAATCACATGATGTGGCTCATTCATTTGTTTAACTTAAAGTGAACAGGCTTACTTTCAGGGGAAGAAACTCTGCCAGTTTCATTTTTGCCTTGTGGAAAATTCTGACTTTTAAGTGTTAACTCCCTTTGAGAAAGGAGGCAGTATTCTTACTCCTTTTAAGTGTTAACTCCCTTTGAGAAAGGAGGCAGTATTCATACATATAAGAGTTAACTCCCTTTGAGAAAGGAGGCACTGCCTCCTTTCTCAAAGGGAGTTAACTCTTAAAAGTAAGAATTTTCTTCCCAATAAGCTCTTTGCAATAGGTTTAGAACCCTTCCTTTTTTTGTCTAGCGAAATAAAACGGAAAGTCACAGAATTTTCTTTACCGTATTTGAAAAAATGGCAGAAAATATTGTACTCGCTTTTGTTAACTCGATACTCGCTTTTCTTAACTCGATACTCACTTTTTTTCAACTCGATACTCGCTTTTTTTTCAACTTGATACTCGCCTTTATTAACTCAATACTCACTTTTGTTAACATATTACTCGCTTTTCTAAATTCGATACTCCCTAATTTCTAACTCGATACATGCTTTTCTTAACTAGATACTCGCTTTTCCTAACTCAATACTTGCTTTTGTTAACTCGATACTCACTTTTCTTAACTCGATACTCACTTTTTTTTCAACTCGATACCTGCTTTTAACCCGATACTCTCTTTTGTTAACTTATTACTCGGCTTTCTAAACTCTATACTCGCTTTTTCTAACTCAATACTTGCTTTTCTTAACTCTAAACTTGCTTTTTGCAACTTGATACTTGCTTTTCTTAACTCAATACTCATTTTTTTTCTAACTTGACACTCGCTTTTATTACCTGAATACTCGCTTTTTCTAACTAGATACTAGCTTTTCTTAACTCAATACTAGCTTTAGTTGCTTTTGTTAACTTGTTACTCGCTTTTTACAACTCGATACTCGCTTCTTACAACTCGATACTCGCTTTTATAAAACTCGAAAACTGGCTATTTATGACTTGATACTCGCTTTTAATAACTAGAAACTTGCTTTTTATAACTCAAAACTGCTTCAATACAACCCGATACTCTCTTTTTATGAACTCAATACTAGATATGTGACTCAATACTCGATACTGCAAAAAAAAGAAACCCTCATAGCTACATGGTTATACGTAGGCTTTCATCCTGCAACACCAGAGTGTACAAAAGTACACTGTCTGTGTCCCCTTAGGGGGTTAAGGTGTAAATGGAAGGAAGAAAGATCTAGAAAGTAGTAGAGCAACGGAAGGTATTATCGACAGGTAGTAGTTATCGACACCCCCTTGTGAACTTTTCCATTTCTTAACATCTTTTTGTAAATAAGGCATTATAGTGTTGCAATTTCATTTAGCTTTATGTACTAGTGCAAAAAATGCTAGAAAGTTAGGTGTTTATAGAAAAAAATAGGCATGTTTGTTGATGTACTAATGAAATACATGCCTCTTATGCATGGCTGTAAGGGGAGGTCACTCAGACATATGGTAATTTTCACTCACATAAAGCGCTTTCATGTGGTTTTATTCCATAAACTAGATCACCATGGAGAATATTAAGAGCAGACATGGTTACTCTCTTCAAAATCATATATGGTACTGTGACCTCCAGGGTGTCGATAACTACTTCCCTAAATGCAGCATGGCAGTAATTATCAACACCCCAAAATTAAATGTCTCAAAAATGCACTGTTTTTAAAAAAATAGATCAGAAAAATAGTTTATTTTCAAGTAAATTTATCTCAAAAAGCAAACAAAACATCATCAAATGTACAATGTTTATTTTTATCTTTGTAAGATTTTTTTTTATTTTAAGGGTAAAAATTGAAAAAAAATCCACTATTTTTACAGCTACTTTTTCATATTTTTGCATATTTGCTGGCTGAGAGTGTAAAAATAAAAAATCTTGGGATTTTATGTTTGAATTTAGAGCAAATCTTTCAATCATTATCTACACTAAATGATCATAGCATAATTTTAAGAGAAGTTGTGTTAAACCATCATTATTTTTATCATTATCATTTACAGGTAAATGGGGTGTTGATAACTGCTTCCGGGTGTTGATAACTGCTACCCTCCGGTATATATAGCATGAAGCAAAAGTTATTTTTGAAATATAAACAATAATGTAAAGAGTTCCTTATCATCATCTTGGTAGATAATTGTGTTAGTAAAAACAGGTCAATCCAATATGAATTTTACAAAAGTATCTGTTTAACAAAAAATAGTAGCTTAAGGTGTCGATAATACCTTCCGTTGCTCTATATTAAATTTCTGACCATGGATTAGGAGCTCAACACGACTAGACATCAAGCTACCATGATCACTTACCTGTGTGTCATCAGCTTGAGAAGCAGGGATACTCAAAATTTGGTGCATTAAGTAAACTGCTAAGAAAATCAGAATCAAGCAAAATTAGGCCGAAATATTTTTGTACGAAAACACATAGGACGAAATTTTTGAATTCGCTTAAACACACAGTATAGGAAAATACTTATTTCCTAGACATAAAATCCTTCAACATGGACGTTCATAAGCTTCTCATAACATGTTATTTGCCAACGACAAGTTCTTCAACTTTTTAAAATCAGCAATTTCTTTCACACGGAAGTAAAATATAAAGAAAACAAACCTTGAAGCCGCCATGTCACAGGTCGGCACAGATATCATATTTCTTTTCTGTTTTTGCCTCGTTAAAAAATATTTAAGCAGCTGAAAATAAATTATTAGAAGAAATATTATCTATTAAAATCTAAAGAATCGTGTATGATTCTTTTGATTTTACTTTTGAGAGCCGAAAATTAATTTCATCCAATCAGCATACCGACAAATCTTAGATGCTAAAAACGTAAACAAAGTTGGAAAGAAAAATCTTGTTTTGGAAAAATGAAATATTTTACAATATTTGGTAGATATTTTGTCAGTTCAGTCACACAGATCTTGGCATAATAAGATACATGACACACTGAATAAAGAAAAATAATTGTCGTCATTTATGGCATGCATTTATTGAACCTTTGCAAAAGGTCGTTGAAAGTAGGGGACTGGGGCAGAGCCTTCTCTAGACTCTAGTCCCTTATATGACTTCTGCGGTCAGAATTTTGTATTTATGTTTTCATGTTAGCCGTATTCGACTGGTAAGGTTTGTAAAATCCAGTGAAATTTGTCACAAATTCATTTATTTATTTATTTTATTTTTTTTGTGACAACTTATGCGCCACACGAGAAACCTGTCATCATGGTCAAAGTTGACTGAGGACAGTAATTATAGAAAGAAGGAAAGAAAGAAATTTTGAGTGGGAACGTGAAAGGTCCTTGTAAAAGCCAGTCACATGGCCCAATCAAGGTCAAGAATTTTTCAAGCTCATAAGCGACCGTGCAGCACAAACATTAATTACCATTTTAAAAAAGGAAGTGTCTCCAGGTACGGTACCGTATCCCTAGACCCTGGGTCTCCAGGTACGGAACCGTACCCCGAGACTCTATGTCTCCAGGTACGGAACCGTACCTGGAGACAGTCCTATGAGGATTGGCTCCGGGTACGGCAGTAAGTTTTCAACACTATGTATTAAGTAGTTTTACCATTTTGATATATAGTTAATCCAACAATAAAATTACTCCTTGTAAAAATTTCATTTAGTCGCCATCTTGCTAGGGAAAATAATTATTGATAATGCGATCAAAACAACGTGTTTATTTTCGTATTGTAGGACGAGAAACACTGTGCTGTTTAAGTCCAATAAACTCGCATTGTATTGTATTGTATATTTTGCATAATAAATAACATGACGTTTTCGCACTCACATCAATAATTGTTTTTCACACCTGCATGTTTTGTCCTAAATAATAATAAAATGCAACATTTTATTCATTGGACGGACTGCGGCTATGGATGCGTTCCGCTGAGGTGTATTAAATCAATTATATGTCTTTCTGTAACGCTAGTGATTATTATTATTTTTTCTTTGAGGGGTGAGGGGGTGGCGGGGGGGGGGGGGGGAGCTTAAACCAAATTTACAAAGACGCTCGTAATTACCGTAAATCCTTTTAAGTTATGTGTCAGGGACTGTTATTTTGTCAGTGCATATACATGAATTTAGACGGTACATTTTCAGTGGCATCTAAAAACTAAAAAGCAAGATACTCATGATAAATCTGGGCCGAGTTTTTGTAATTTGGTGCGAGTTGACTTTTGACAAGTTTGTGATATGGGACGAGCTGACTTGTGGCAAGTTAAAAAAATATGAGGCGGGTCCTGGGCCGAGATTTTTGTGCATGGGGCGAGTTGTCTTTGGTCCGAGTTGTCCTGATGCCGTCAGTGCGATATCTGTTGAAGTGATATAACCTTCATAAGCACACAATTAAATTCTCAATGTCATTTCGATTGAGCTGTGCAACGTACAACACTTGGAGAACTTTACTTGGCGCATATGACATGATGTGCTAAAACCGTTTGACGACAGTATTTCATTGCCCCGAAAGGTAGGTCTATATTCAAGAACACTGCATGCATTTTGTAGGTGTCTGTTTTGGGTCTACATTGCTTTTCGCAGAATTATTAAATGATGGATACTTTTCAATAAATATTTGTACAGATTATAACGAGATGATAGTTGTTTGCACTCTTCAGAAGTCATTGTCGGCGAGCAATTAGCGGGCGATCAAATACGACACCTCGGCCGTGTTTTTCGCAGTTTATGTACATGTACATCAATCAGAATAACGTAAATGACTGACTTACGTTATAATTTTCCCTACAAAGATGGCGACTTAATGAAATTTTTACAAGGAGTAAAAACATTGCTGGATTAATTATATATTAAATGGATAAAACTACTGAATACATAGTATTGAAAACTTACTGCCGTACCCGGAGCCAATCCGCATAGGGCTGTCTCCAGGTACGGTTCCGTACCTGAAGACCCAAAGTCTCGGGGTACGGTTCCGTACCTGGAGACCCAGGGTCTAGGGATACGGTACCGTACCCGGAGACACTTCCTTTAAAAAAAGTGCCTTTCGTGTATCACAATCCCTTAAGAACTTGAAAAAATTCTTGAATTTGATTGGGCCATATGACCAGCTGTTACAAGAACCTATCACACGCCCACGCAAAATTTCACGTAAATTTCACGTACCTTACCAGTCGAATCCAGCTAATTGTCATTTTCTATTTTTAGTGACTGTGGTCACTAAAACTAAGATAGAATACAGACATTTGACCACTGAAGTCTTGTACTTTAAGCGTTCTCTGACTGACAAAAGCCTTTTGATATTTCTATTTGGGGTATTTAGGAAATTTTAGGCTCATATCAGAGGACATAAGCATTTAAAATTCCCAGTTTATGATTGTTTGCATTCTTGCAGCTGTTGGCATGGTACCGCTATACTATTTAGTATTATGTTGTTTTCCTTTGTATAACAAGCTTATCATTTTAACAGGGGCATAATAAAAAGCACAGAAATACCGAAAAGCATAGAATTACCAAAAAGCACCAATATATCATTGCAAGAATATGGGACAGAGCACGAGTCTGGATATATATCATAAAGGGTTCAAGTAACTCATGAGATTGTAATTACCAAAAAGGCACTCTTAAAAAGAAACACCAATATATCAATTATTATATCGGGGATGATATACAAAAGGGGTTCGATAATGGTATCAAGTAACTCATTAGGTACTTTGTTACAACCGAAAAACACGTGTCTACATGCCAAAGAATCTTGTTATGTCTGGGCCTATCATGGTTAGTGGGAATCTTTATCCCAAAATCATAATTTTTCACAATATGATAGAGATCTAAAAACACAAACATGTTAATGTGATGGAAAAACAAGTTATATGCCTTTCTTGACTAATGATTAATGAAATAAATTCGTAGTTTGAGCTATGGCGGAAAGGTTTCATGAACTAGCAGATAGAATGAAACTAGAAAGTCATTATGGCATAATAACTTTATTGCATAATTCATCATATAATAAAGTAAGATCCTGCCACTCCCAGTGGGACGAGTGGGTACATGATTTCGAAATGTAGGAGCGGCAGTAGTATAGAGGATAACACACTGGATTACCATTTTCAGGAGTTGCAAGATCGATTCCCCCACTTCTCAGGTCTTTTGAATGAGACGTTAAACTGAGGTCCCATCTCCATATGACCTATTTGTTGGCGGGACAGTAAACCCAAGTTCACTCACTCTGATTTCAAAACGGCATGATACGATGTAATGACGTCACAGCAATGCTATATCGATGTCATTTCAGTGTCATTTGCAAAGTAACAAATTACAGAATTTACAGTAGAACTTTATTGGCTCGAACAGGCCTGGGACCATGAAAATTAGTTCCAGCCAAGGGTAGTTCTAGCCATCCAGGGCTAGTTTCCATATAAAGTGACCTCTAGGGACCCAGAAAAGAGTTCTAGCTAGGCAGGGTGAACGAAGCATCAGGCTTTGAGCCATTGAAGTTCTACTGTACCTAATGAGTTACTTGATACCTTTACCGAACCCCTGTTGTATCATACCCTTGTATAATATATGACATACAGTAGAACTTCGATAGCTCAAACTTTGATGGCTCGTTTACCCTGTCTGGCTAGAACTCATTTCTTGGTGCCCAAAGGTCAGTTTGAATAGAAACAAATCCTGGATGGCTGGAACTACCTTTGGCTGGAACTCATTTTCATGATCCCAGGTCTGTTTAAGCCATTGATGTTCTACTGTATTGGAATTTTTTGTAATAATAATTATCTTCATGAGTTACTTGACCCCTTTATAATACAAAAGTACATTCAGATCTGTATTGTATCCCATATCCTTGCAAAGAATACGACCTATTGGTGCTTTTCAATAATTCTATGCTTTTCCATATTTGGGTGCTTTTGGGTATTCCAATGCTTTTTGGTAATTCTATGGACAGGAAAAATTTTACCAGCTGACATAGCCCTTACAATTGAAGGCTGTTTCTAATAAGGGATACTTCTGTCAGATATACCCTAGTGTGGGTATATATTGGGACACCTAAAAATAATGAATTTTCCATTTGGGACAAATGGAAAACTAATTAGTGTCCCAATACTTAAGAACATTAGGGTAATTGTAAAATTTGGCTTGTGGACTGATAATGAACAATCATAAATCCATTTTTTGAAATACATATTTGTTGCTATTTTGGTTCATACAATAATGTTAAGGTGTGAATCAGATCAGAAAAAAAGTTGCTTTCATGAAAAGAAAAAATTCAGTGAAATAAATTCAGCAACCGCGTGGTAGCGGCAAATTTTGGAATTTTCAATGGCTACATCCTTTGGCGCTAAAAGCCGCCTATCAAGAAAAATTAAAAGGCTTCAATGGTAGTCAGAGAAGGCTCAGATTACTGGGCACTTGAACCAAATGGTAGCAAAGAGATTAGTTGTTCCTCAGTGTTTTTAGTTTTGCATAGAGAATAAACAGTCTGTAGATCAGGGTTCGAGGTTATACAACTTGAGAATAATCCGAACTCAAAATAAAGCACACTGATTGGCTGCTTCCGAGCATGTGCTCGAAAGCAACCAATCAGTGAGCTTTATCTTGAGTGAGAATGTACTCAACTTTTATAACCTCTGGGCCTGGATTGAAGGACTGCGGTTTTCAGTGGTTCTTCAGTTTTCAATGAAATTAAAAAAAAATAAAATATTTGTCATATGGTCCAGAAAATGAGAAATAGGACAGTCACCCTGGCACTTAGTATTGAGTAAGAGAGACAGCATAATATTCTGGTCCAGCTGCAGCTTAAATTATATATTCTGCTGCAATAACCCTAATTCTCAGGATGGAAAGGGCTACCAGATGGGTGTCAAGTATATATTCCTCATATGGCAGTGTTACTGAGATGCTGAGTGACCTGGATTGGCGCTGCCAAAAAAATCTTCACGGTGATGCTCCCCTTGCGATGTCTTGTAATATCATGTATGTTGCCAGTGCATACATATTTTGAGCTTCCCATCAGATGAGATGTCACAACATACGTTTTCATCCCTGTTAGCCCTTTTTATCATCAGCGCAGAGTTTAAGGAGGCTTTTTGGTTTACCCATTGCATTCTGGGTATTTTTTGCCGTCTGCTGAAATTGTCATCTGCATCAAAAATCAAGAAAATTCTGACAATTTGATCTAACTCTTGCAGAAATGATGTCTAAGCAACAAACAGTTTGGATCCCAGATCAGGCCCCACATTTGTGGGGCCTGATCTGGATCCAAACTTTTGCCCAGAGAAAAGGGTATTCCGAATGGAATGGGTTAAAGCTCATTTTTGTCTCGCCTGCGAAGCAGAACCGAGACATATGTATTGCTTTTCCGGTGTCGGCGGCAGCGGCGTAAACTTTGTCGAGTTTTTGCGTTGAGGTCAGTTTCTCAAAGCGCTGACAGGCGAGACACCGCATTCCGCGGAATTCTTGTGATGTATTATGCTTATTTTTCAGTTATTTCAGTGATTGCCCTGTGCAGGGTGGCAGCTCAGGGTCCTAAACCTTCGTCGCAGCATGGTTGTAAATTTTGGTCCTCCATGGCACACGACCTGACACGCATTCATGAAAGAGTGGGGGAAGCGTTGCATATGGCCTGTGTAAACGACAACAACACAGATGGCAGGGGATGCAAGGAAATGAAATGTGGTGGAAAATTTCAGGAAAATTCTGAAGTAAGAACTCTACATACCATATTTCTTAGGTTATAAGACTGATTTTTCCCTCCCAAAACAATAAAAAATCTAGATCCATCTTTTAAGATGGTCCTAGATTTTTGGAATTGTTTAAGAAGGCAAAACCCCATCTCATAGCAGAATTCATAAGACTGATTTACATATTTGGGATCATTCTAGGGATGTTAAAAAGGTTTTATAGCCAAATAATTACATTCCCTTTGATTTTCCTCAGATGAACCTATTACGGAGAAACAGTGTTCATACTTCCATGTACAACAGTTCATCACGTGACGACGTTGCACCTTCCATGGACAACAGCTCGTGATGTGACGACATTGGTCTGAAACGTCACATGTAAACAAACAATGCCATTGGCCAATTGAAACGTTCTGTTTTGCATCACGTCATAGCAATGGCCATTTAACATAGGCGACTTACTTGTTAGTTAGTGACTGCTTTTTGTTGTATATTTTTAAAATATTGCTCTTAAAAATCGAAAGTGATGCTCTAAATAATTTTAAAATTAAATGTAATTATAAGAGACAAATTTTAGTTTTTCCAAAGTTCATGGAAGTATGAACACAAAGGGTCTCGTGCAAAGTTAACTTGACGCCCTTCGGACGTCTTACTTTGCAAGTGACCCATTGTGTTCATATTTCCATGAACATCGGAAAAATGAAATTTGTTTCTTAAATAAATATGGTACCATATTACAGAGCTCTAGATAAGAGGGCGTATTTGGTGATAATTAGGGATAATTTTTGTTAATTTTGCATAAAAACATATGTTGTGACCCCTCATCTGAACCGTCTCGACGAGACGGTTCAGATGAGGGGTCACAACATACGGTTTCGATGAGAAATAAGAAAAATTATCCTTAATTATCATCAAATACGCCCTCTTATCTAGAGCTGTGATATTAACTGTAAATATTGAGAAAGGAGATTCACCTGCCAGGGAAACAAATACTATTCTTATCTTTGAAAGGTGTCTCCCTTGTTTAAAAACTGCAGCCAAACCATGTAGAACACGGAATAAAATGACTTGAGAATCATTATTTCTTTGAGAAAATCTGACATTTCTGTTGAAAGAATTTCAATTTGTAATGAATTGAAAAACTGGCAGAGCATAGCATACAATGTATGCCATGATGCTCCCATACCAATGGTGTCATAGATTTGTTAACATAGCAACCAAGAAATCATTATGACGTTATTCTGCCAAGGTACTAAACTCAACAATTGCTTATTCCATAGTTGCTATGGTAACAGCTCTATGATGTCATCTCTTTTATAATTCAAGAGGAGCATGGCATACATTGTATTATAAGTGAGATGCTACCTGAAATTTTTATGGAAAAGTGTGATTTGCTAAACCTATGATTCATTCTCAAATAATTTAATTCTCTGTTGTGGGTGTATCCACACTCTTTAGATAGTGAATGCTCCAGTCTTATGTGCCTTATTCTGTGAAATACGATAACTTGAAAAACTTAATTGAGAGTCATGTAAATATCTCTTCAGTTTTGCTGATCGAAACGGGCTGGGCAGCCGGGCCGGGTAGCGCAATCGGTAGGGCACCTGACTCGTAAGTCAGAGGTCCTGGGTTCGAATCCCGGTCTGGCAACATACTTTCGTTTCTCCTTCCGCTGATTCAAGAAGGGCAGTTGTCAGTTACTGGCGAAAGTATGTGCACTTAGTACTGGTTAACCGCTTAGGAGGTCTAAGCCTGCCCAGGAATAGTGTGGTTAGGTTAACTGACCGTCCCGACATGACCTTAGTTGTTTACCGTGGACGTTAAGCATCAAATCAACCAACCAACCAACGGGATGGGCAGAAGCATCCACATGTGTAAGTGGTTAGTGCTTTCCGACTTAAGATCACAGGGACGTCAGTGCTCCAGATAAGAGGGGGTATTGAGGGTAATTCAAAGATAATTTTTCTTATTTCTGAATGAAAACATATGTTGTGACCCCTCATTAGAACTGTCTTGCCCATTAGAACCGTCTTGCTTTCTTATTTCTGAATGAAAACATTTGTTGTGACCCCTCATTAGAACTGTCTTGCCCATTAGAACCGTCTTGCCAAGACGGTTCTAATGGGCAAGACAGTTCTGATGAGGGGTCACAACATATGTTTTCATTCAGAAATAAGAAAAATATCTCATCTTATCTGGAGCAATGGGCCTTGGGTGCATAAGTCTTTCATAATCACCCTCCCATTGTCCTGATATGACTGAAATACTGTTGAAAAAGTTGAAAAAAAAACTGCCAAGTTATCTTTCCCATCTATACCCAGAAGAGCCGAATTCAGATTTTGTGTCATGCAAAATTAAATTGTTAGTATACCTGTCTGATAAAATAACTGAATTTTGATGTTAATGCCTACCACTAATATTGATTTTTTTGTTGTGTATGCAAACAAAGAAAATTTTTCTTTTCCTCAATTGTAGATCAAGGTGCAGTTTAATTTCTGTTTTGGATTCCGCCTTAACCATTGTGATACCCCTGTTTCTATGAGCTACTTCTTCAATGTACCAGATAAAGACGTGAAATTAAACGGGACCTTAACTCATAATGATTCTTACGAGATTCCAGGTATGTATTGTTATGGGGACAGCCTAGAGCTTTCAGACAGGGAGCAGTTTTGTGACGTTTTCAGGACTTCAGGGAGAAGTTTTGACCCAAATTTTGGACTTTTCCTATAAGTTCTATACATTTTCAGTTCTCCCTCAGCTCAAATAGGGAGAAGTCAGTCAGCTTAGGGAGACTGTTTCTCCCAAATCAGCCTCTAGACTGAGCCTTGAAATTTATAAAGTCTATGCTCCAGATAAGAAGGGGTAACAGGGAAACTGAAGGGATCATTTTTCTTATTTTCCTTAAAAAAAACAACAACAACAAAAAACAGATAAGAAGGGGTAACAGGGATAATTAGCAAAAATATTTCTTTTGTTTCCTTAAAAACATACATTGTGTCCCCTTTAAGTTCTAATGAGGGGTCACAACATATGTTTTCATTGAGAAATAAGAAAAATTGTCTCTGAATTATCCTTGTTACCCCTTCTTATAGATCTGGAGCTCTGAATTAAAGAGGTCCAGATATGGTTACTATATGATCCTATTAAATGCCCTGGGGGCGTTGCATTATTTTGTGCCGATTTTGTAGAAAGTTAGCCACTGCAAAATACGTCTAATAAACAGTATTTACGTGAATGGGCGTACTTTCAGAGGAAGCAGCTCTGCTATGTTTTGCCCCACTTCTCTGTAGGGGTCAACTCTTTTAGGAAAGAATTTGCTCCTAGAGGAGCAAATTCTTTCCTTTAAGAGTAGACCCCGTTTTAAAGCGCTATGCTCATCCAGAGAAGCAAACAGGAATTCATGCAAGTTAATGTAACACTCACGTGGAAAAGAGGATGTGGGCATTTATTAGAGTAGTGGGGTTTATTAGGATTAATATGATATATCTTTAAGGTGAATGGATACACCTCATATCTTTCTACCATTTTTATGCTGCCAACTTTTAAGAAGATGTGGGAGCATGTTGGTTTTGGTCTGTCCATCTGTCTGTCCATCTGTTCATTTAGCCCCTCACTGAGGAACGGTTGGAGGCCGGATATTGAAATTGTATGTGCAGAATATATGGAGGATTTGTATTTTGTTGTTGCCGAGTTTTGACCATATTTTTGACGTGGGAACAGAATGGAACGGATTATAAAGTCTATTATGAACAACCTTGTGAACAAAATATATCAAACGCCCCTTGTGCTAGGCTAATGATATTTGGCATAATGTTTTGACATAAAGCAAGGATGGCCTGATTAACATTTTGAGCAAATTATGTAAATTTTTGACTGAATTATGCCCCTTTCGCAACTAAGGCATTATTGCCAGAATCAACCTTGTGAACCAAATATCCTAAGAACCACTTGAGCTAGGGTCATGATATCTGGCATGCAGTTTGTGCTTAAGATGTTGACCTGACTAACTTTTGAGAAAATTCCGTTCATAATTACGTGAATTATGTCTCTTATCAGAGTTAGAAATTTTGTGTAGTTTATTATGAACAACATTGTGAACAAATATATCAAAATATAACAAAAGTGAAACACAAAAGTACTGCTGATGTTGATATTTCATATTTAACCATTCAAAGTATGGATAATAAAAGAATGTTTGATTTCAGACACGTTTGTAACAAGAGATGGATTAACTTTAAGCATATTCAGATAGACCCTGTTTAGGAGGCATATGATTGGGGCATAGTGTTTTACAAACACATTAAAAGTTATTATTTTATGAAGCAACACACAATTATATAAAATGATTAATCAAATGACTAGATTTTCATGTAAAATCATAAGCATACAAAGAGAACATCATACTAATCTCATCAGTCTGTGAAAGTGTTGTGGGGGCCAGCTTGAGTTCTAGCAGCCAAAAGCTGATGTCAACAATAGCCAATACTTCACATAACTGTTAACTTTGGCTTACTTCAGTTCATTAGATCTTCAGTCATTTTAGCAGAAAGTCTGCTCCTGATCGGAAAAATTCAATCAACATATTTATAGAGAATTCCATGTTAGTGTCTTCTGATATCAAGTTTATCAGATGAGACCAGAAACAGCGTAGGAATGGGGAGGCTTGCCGAGCCAATCTGATGTGTTTCTGGTTGCTCCTGATAAACTTGATGTCAAAAGACACTTACATGGTTTTCTATTTATCTTGCATTATTGGATGATTTTAAGGTGTAAAGATTGTCAAACAAATGGAAAGTAAACTCAGTTTTGTTTGAGCTTGCTGACATCGCCAATATGTTATGATATACTACAAGTCAAGTATCTACTGCAACCAACGTCCTTCTAAAGGCGATGGTAATCTGTTACGGTCAACTGTCAGATAAAATATTCCGCCGAAAAACTGATTTCTTTTGATCCAATTATAACGGTATTAAAACCGCTCAGCTAAAGTCGCGGTAACCAGATTTGTGATGTCAGAGTCTCGCTGTACTCTGTCAACCTGATAATGTAGCTGACAGGTACCGTTAAGATAAATTTTGTGACTAGGATCATCTGAGCCGACGTCTATGAAGAAACGACTTTGATTGTCTGTCTTTTTAATATTTTGAGATAACGGAACGTTTCTGAACCTGCTCCAACAACATCATGTTGCAGTAGTGGATTGACGCGTTGTAAGCCGGTGGCGTCATTTAACCAATCGAAAGTTGTTAACGCGGCCAACGTCAGTATACAGCCAATCGTCTTCAGAGATCGCTTCTAAAGGCATCGCCTGATAACATTCACGCATGCCCAGATCTACAGTGGCATGATATCACATCATGTTATCATACCCCTGTTATCAGGTGAGTATTGCAGTAGATGCACTATACATACAGCTATTATCATCAATATCATGCATGTTTACAACAATCTGCTGTCTCCATGTCAAGAGTTAATGATGAGTGGGCTGCCAAAATTTATCAGATCATCAAGGCATCAGCAATTGGCCGCCAGAATTCACGCCACAGCGAATTTTCCCCAAAATTTTTCCCCCCCTCCCCATTTCGCTGTATCATTTTATTTTTTAATATCATATTGTTTATTACAGGAGGTAAATTTCAAGGAATAGATACCACCGTTATTGTCACTATAGAAATGGTTAGAAAAGACACTGGACACGTTGAATTTGGGGTGAGTACTTGATTAAACACAGTTCAAGATTACGGAAAGTATCTGATGATAATTCAGAGATAATTTTATGTAATTTTCCTTTGAAACATATGTTGTGACTCCTCATCTGAAGCGGGGGTGGGGGTGGGGGCGGGGAGCATAGGGCAGTTAGAAGCTCGTCTGACGCAAGAGCCAGAGGTCCCGGGTTTGAAACCCAATCTGGCCACTTACTTCTGTTTCTCCTTCCACTGATTTAAGAAGAGCAGTTATCACTTACTGGCAAAAGTATGTGCGCTTAGTTCTGGTTAACTGCTTAGGAGGTCTAAGCCTGCCCAGGAATAATGTGTTTAGGTAAACTGACTGTTCCGACATGACCATAGCTGTTTACCATGGACGTAAAGCAACAAACAACAACAACAATCCTCATCTGAACAGCCTTGTCAATGTGGTTCAGATGAGGGGTCACAACATGTTTTATGCAAATTTAACAGATATTGTCTTTAATTATCAGCAAATATTCCCGTTATCCAGAGCTCTGGGCCGCCTAGTTGTTCAAAGCATCATTAGCTCAACAAAGTCTTTAGTCAGTGAATCATTAGGTAATGTAGTACATGTATAATAAAGAGTACTAAATAAAGAGAAAAAACAATGTAAGTATTAAACATTAGATATTATAACGTCTCATTAACTAATGTCTTTGTTAGTTTTGAACAACCTGTCCCTGTTTGTTGACTAGTGTGTTGACAACTACACTGTGTTTGCCATAATTAGTGCAAAGTTAGCATAGAGAATTTTCATACAGTCAAACCTGGCCTAGAGGTTATAAAACTTGAGCACATTCTCAAACTCAAAATAAAGCACACTGATTGGCTGCTTCCGAGCACATGCTCGGAAGCAGCCAATCAGTGTGCTTTATTTAGAGTTTGAGATTATTCTCAAGTTTTATAACCTCTATCCCTGATTTTAGGGTCATCCAAGAGGAACACAAAAGCTGGCTGCTTAAGACAGATGCCCCCTTAATACAGGTTAATTTTCACCATACAGTCAATCTAACCTGTATTAAGCATGCACCTGAATGATATTCAAAATATGCTTGCTATAGAGATGTGCTCACTTAACCCTATTGCACTCCATAGAGTTTTGGCCGTTCTGAGTGCAATAGGGTTAATACAAGTAAATTTAAACTAATCTGCACATTTTCGGAACTGAATGCATTCTTGTTCAATACAGATTGCTGGCTTAGTAGAGGTGGCCACTAAGACATGTTTTACTGTATTTTGATTATAGGGACTCGCAATAGGTGGCTTTTAAAGGCAGGTGGCCCCTTAATAAAAGAGACCTCGTATTAAGCAGGTTTGACTGTTTGCTAAAATCACTGCCTCAAAGAATCCTTTTATCCTGCTCCTTTTTATGTGCGACAAATAATTGAAAAATTTGGCTCAGTTATTAATTTATAAATCATTAAATTTTGCTTAGTTTGATTTTACTATTAAGGTGAATAGGTACACTTTCAGGGGGAACAACTCCACCTTTTTGTTTTGCCTCTCTTGTCAGTGCAGGAGCTCAATTCTTAAAGGAAAGAATTACCTACCCTAAGAGCAAGTCTTTTATGATAGACCCCATTTTGGAATGGCTTCATCAATCCAGGGAAGCAAACAGGAACAGTCTCAAAAGTTGTTTTCTTTTGTGTACCGGTAAAGATGATATGAAAACATCGAGCTTGCACTCAAAATGCAATTGTTGGTTGATACAAAGCTCCAGATGAGTATTGGGACTGAGGATAATTCAGAGATAATTTTTGCATTTTTCTATGAAAATATATGTTGTGACCACTCATTAGAACCGTCTCAGTGAGACGGTTCTAATGAGTGGTCACAATGTATGGTTTTGTTGGGAGGTGGAAAATTATCCCTAAATTATTCCTGTCGCCCCTTCTTATCTGGAGCTCTGGGTTGGTACAAAGCTCCCGTCTTATTGCTCTATTTCAACAGTGCTCCTGATAAAGAGGGGTAATATGGATACTTTGAGGATAATTTTCTTATTTCTCAGGAAAAACATATGTTGTGACCTTTCATTAGAACCATCTCATGGAGATGGTTCTAATGAAGTGTCTAGGTCACAACAAACTTTTTTCTTGCACACCGGATAGAGAATCATCATGAATGGCATTTTTTTCACCTGGGATAGAAAATCTTATTTTACCCAAGTGTTCTTACTCAGGACCGGATAAAAATCATGAGCATTCAGTGCATTGGTTGTATTGGAGGTCACATATCTGCGTCGTCAAGTGACATTGGCATTTTAGATAATGAAGTCTCGAGGACAGCAAGAATGACGTCAGTTTATGCACATCAGACGTTGATGTAAAGAACCAAATGGCAATCGTTGAAAGCGGCGCCGTCTTTCAAAATCAAATAGAAACCTCTCAGGTACTAAAATAACACATTTTAAAAGGTTCTAAAGTTTAAACAATGCGTGGTGTGCAAGAAAAAGTATATTTCATCGGTGTGAGGTGCAGATAGAAAAATCCGTCACTCGGGATCTTTGTTTGGCATCACTCAGCAAGCCTCGTGATGCCAAACAGTGACCCTCATGACGGATTTTTCTATTCACACCTTACACCTATGAAACATACTTACATTATGGAGAAATTTGGAAGATTATCCCTAAATTGTCCTGCTAACCCCTTCTTATCTGACACTGTAATCTATGAGCTCCTGTCTTTTTTGAAGGTAATCATGGTCTTTCTATTTTCAGATTGTTGGGGAAGTTAGAGCGGACATTTTGGGACAACCGATATTTGATCCTAAAATGACTGTGTTCCCACCCACTTTGATAGATGTAGTAAATTGTACCCCAGAGGAGAAAACTAAATTCACCCCAGCACCATTTTTACCTCCACCGACGGGTCAATGTGGCTTGCCTAAAAACTTCACACTCATAACAACACCTGCTACAAAAACAAAGTCTCCGATAAAATCAAGTAAGTTCCAAAATTAGCTTCTGTTCAGCAAGAAACACCATAATTTGAGCCCCGACACAAGAAAACCAACAAAGTGGTTGTGTGCCTAGCACAGACTCAGATCAGCCTGGGCATCAGCCCAGTCTGTTCAGAGTCATCGCTGTTCGCATGGATGTAGCTTAGACCTTTTGCTACCCTTTAAGTGCCTACCGAAAAATCTGATCAGACTGGGCGGATGGCCAGGCTGATCTGAGTCTGCACTGGGCACACAATCACTTTGTTGGTTATCTTGTGTCGCTGCTCAATTTTCTACTCACTTAAGATATTGAATCTAGGTAAAGGCCCAGGCCATATCTTAAATGGACTCCTCCGTGAAATCACAGAGCTCTAGAAAAGAAGGGAAAACAGGGATAATATAGGGGTAATTTTCCTTATTTTACCATAACGCATTACGTTGTGACCCCCCATTAGAACCGTCTCAATGAGACTGTTCTAATATCTAGAATGACCTGAAATATCTAAATATGTCATGAAATTCGGCTGTGAGATGGAGTTTTCTAAAACAACCACAAAATCTAGATTGGTCTAAAAGATGGGTCTAGATGTTTGGAATGGTTTTGGACAAGAAAGCCCCATCTTATAGCAGAATTTCATATGACTGATTAAGGCCAAAAGAAAAAAATGTCCTGTTTCCAGTTACGTCTCCAAAATTTTTAGGGTAGGTAGGTAGGCAAACTTTTGGTTTTATAAAAACTTTTTTGTATGGAAAAAGTATGAAAGTTCTTAAAAACATTAAAAAAATAGACTTAAAAATCCCATAACTCCATATAAAAGTTTGAGTAGGCCCCCAAAAAATAGGGTCAGTAGGGTAACCGGAAACAAGAGATTTTTTTTTTGGCCTAAGATATTTGGGGTCATTGTAGAGAGGGGAGAACCCCTGTTTAATAGCCAAATAAATACGATAACTGGTTTTTGGGCTGATTTCATATACTGGTACTTACAAAGATATGGTACATTCAAACATCTTTCCAGGCCAGTACGCAGTGAGGGCACAGAGGGTGCAAGTCCTCAGGGTGGCAGTTCTTTTTAGAGGTCACAACATAGTTCTGTTTCTTGCCTGTGCTGAGAGAATGCGAGACATAAGTATTCTGGCAATGGTGCAGTCAGAGCTCTAGATAAGAGGGAGTATTTGATGATAATTAAGGATAATTTTTCTTGTTTCTTATTTAAACCATATGTTGTGACCCCTCATCTGAACCGTCTTGATGCGACAGTTCAGATGAGTGGTCACAACATATGTTTTAATGCCGAGTTAACAAAAATTATCCCTAATTATCACCAAATTGTCCCTCTTATCTAGAGCTCAGGGTGCAGTTTTAACTTACATTAAGTTTTTGGTTTTAGCTGTGTTTGACACTGAGCAGGCAGGCAAGGCACATTGGTCTGTAGAATTCTTGTTGTGGAGAAGGGACAGAAATTATTTAAGCCGCGACACAACAAAACCAACAATGTGGTTGTGCACCCAGCACAGAATCTGACCAGCTTGGACATCCGCCCTGTCTGATCAGACTCTTTGCTAATGGCTTAAAGGGTAGATAAGGGTATAAGCTGCCTTCAAGTGGACAGCGAAGACTCTGATCAGACTGGGGGATGCCCAGGCTGATCTGAGTCTGAGCTGGGCGCACAACCACTTAGTTGGTTTTGTCATGTCGCGGCTCATTTAAGGAATGAATTACATTTTGCTGATGTTTATCAAAGTATGAACTACATTGGGTGGCATGCAAAGTAAGTGAACCCAGAAACTTCGCTAGCTACCCAGTGTAGTTTATACTTAGATAAACACCAGAAAAATTAAGTTCATTGCTTATATTTACATTTTTTATGCCCCCGCCATTTAAAATGGGGGGGGGGGGGGGCATATAGTATCACCGCTGTCCGTACGTGCGTACGTAGCGTAGCGTACGTAGCGTACGTACGTACGAAATGGTTTCCGTTCAATATCTTTTGAAAGCATTGGTGTATTGAATTCACATTTCATACACGGGTATATAATCATAAAATACAGGTCAAGTTCGATGTTGGATAAAATCCGTCGATTATTGTGGGAGTTATGGCCCTTTTTCGACTTCTGTTTCTATGAAGAAATGGTTTCCGTTCGATATCTTTTGAAAGCATTGGTGTATTGAATTCATATTTTATACACAGGTATATAATCATAAAATACAGGTCAAGTTCGATGTTGGGCAAAATCCGTCGATTATTGTGGGAGTTATGGCCCTTTTTCAACTTTATTTTTTATGAAGAAATGGTTTCCGTTCGATATCTTTTGAAAGCATTGGTGTATTGAATTCATATTTTATACACAGGTATATAATCATAAAATACAGGTCAAGTTCGATGTTGGGCAAAATCCGTCGATTATTGTGGGAGTTATGGCCCTTTTTCGACTTCATTTTGTATGAAAAACTGGTTTCCGTTCATTATCTTTTGAAAGCATTGGTATATTGAATTCATATTTTATACACAGGTATATAATCATAAAATACAGGTCACGTTCAATGTTTGGTAAAATCCTTCAATTATTGTGGGAGTTATGGCCCTTTTTCGACTTCATTTCATACAATAATGGTGTCCGTTTGTTAGTTTTTGAAAAGTTACTTGTTTCCGGGCTATTTCTTTTGGAAAGTTGCATGGCATCCATTTCTGCGATAAGATACAGAATATCATCACATATCCCCATCCCCCCCATGTACTTCTCAAGAAGCACAATACATCTGCCCAAGGAAAACAATAAAACATGTACCACAGAAGTGTGCCTTTGTGAACCTACTTATGCTACAAATGCCTTTACCCTAAACAAGGCGCCATCTTACTTAGGGCACTAGGCGGGGGCATCCGTGTCGTATGGACACATTTCTAGTTTCTATCAGTTATTTGACCATAAATTTGGGTCTGTAGGCAGTTTTTCTACTTAAAGCAGAACTGCGTCAAGGACATAACAATGACGTCATAACATCGCCTATGTTCAATCAGACTCTAGAACCATGGTTCATTTTGACATCACTAAACGTCATGTAACGTCACATATACGGATGTAGTTATTGAAGTATAAACTATATTACGTTCTAATGGTTTACCATAGGACTTTTCAATAAATGCATGGATAACATAAATATTCTTTAGGGTTGCCATTTCATTTTTCAGATTTTTTTCCCTGAAATGGCAACTTGCCATTTCAGGGAAAAAATCTGAAAAATGAATTTTTTCCAGGTCAGGGACTTTTGAGTTGATCAGGGAGATTGAGAAAGGACTCGAAAAGTCAGGAATACGAAAATTAATGGCTACTGCAGTCTTCAGAAAATATTCTTTGGTTAGAGAGAAGGATGTACTTTCTAGAGAGATAGTCCAGGCATATCTCCCTGGGGTGCAAATTCTTTCTTTGAAGAGTAGCCCCCGATGAGAGGGAGATGTGCCTAGACTTCCTTGCACACCAGATAAGGATATCTGCGTACTTCACCTGTACCTACAAATCTTATCTCACCCATGTTATCTCACCCAGGACCGGATAAAAATCACGAGCATTCAATGCATTGGTTGTAATGGAGGACACGTATCTGTGTCGTCAAGTGACGTTGGCTTTTGAGATGATAACGTCACGAAGACGGTGAAATGACGTCAGTTTATGCATGCCAGACATTGACGTAAAAAACCGAATGGCGGTCATTTAAAGCGGCGCCTTATTTTAAAATCAAATAGCAACCTCTGAGGCACTAAAATTACGCATTTTAACAAGTTCTAAAGATAATACAAAACGTGGTGTGCAAGAAAAAGTATCTATCATGGGTGTGAGGTGCAGATAGAAAAATCCGTCACTCGGGATCACTGTTCGGCATCACTCGGCAAGCCTCGTGATACCGAACAGTGACCCTCGTGACGGATTTTTCTATCCACACCTCATACCCATGAAAGATACTTATAATCTCTCCAGAAAGCACATCCTTTTTCCTTTGGGGAAGCAAATTCTTTCCTTTAAGAGTAGCCTCCATTTTCCAATTGATACAGTTTACATTAGTAGTAATGCGTAAAATTAGGGGATAACTGTATTCAAAATTGTCATTTGGGGAGGTAAATTGTCGGTTTTATGGTCGGAAATTTCGTTTTACGGCGACATGCCAGCGGCGCCATAAAACGCAATTTGCGACCATAAAACTGACGATTTACCTCCCCAAATGACAATTTTCAATACAGTTATCCCCATTCTAATGCACTTTTCACATTTTCACCTTTAAAAGTGTGCTATTTTGCACCCATAGCAAGCGCTTTCAGCAACGTAAAACCAGACGTCAACCAATGAGAAGCGACATTACGTAATGACGTCGTGTTAGAGACAGTATATCGCAGAATATACTGTCGCAAATTATTGACGTTATCCAATCAGACCTCGCCTTACATAAGTAAGCGCATTAGAATAAACTTTTTGAGCCGTAAAAAGGGTATGGAAAACTGTAAAATGTCAGGGAAAAAGTCAGGGAATTTAGGGTAGCGGATAAGTGGCAACCCTGCTGAAAAGTCTGATAATCATAATTGTTATATACCTAATGAGACTTCACTATAGAAAACAGCCGTGCTGTAATCGGCAGCATTTTACGTTTGTTATGTCTCCCCCCTTAAGGGTCGGGAGACATATTGTTTTTCCCCGGGCGTCTGTCCGTCCGTCCGTCCGTCTGTCCGTCTGTCACAAATTGTGTCCGTTCTATAACTTGAAAACCACTCAAGCTATATTCGCGAAACTTCATATAAATATCAATCAACATGAGACGACGTGCAGAGTGCAAGAATGGTAACTCTGGCATTTATACTTTTTTAGTTATTTCCCTTGGAACTTAGTCCATCACAAAATCGTGTCCGTTCTATAACTTGAAAACCGCTCAAGCTATATTCGCGAAACTTCATATAAATATCAATCAACATGAGACGACGTGCAGAGTGCAAGAATGGTAACTCTGGCTTTTTAGCTCACCTGTGAAGATGAGCTTATAGTATAGACTTGGTCCGTCGTTGGCGTCGGCGTCGTCGGCGTCCACAATTTTAAACATCTTCTTCTCAGAAACCACTGAGTGGATTGAAGCCAAATTTCATATGGAGCCTTAACAGGATGGGGGAACGAAAGTTTATATATTTGGTCCAGGTCACATGACCAAGATGGCCGCCACGCCCATATATGGTAAAAACCCTTCAAAAATCTTCTTCTCCAGAACCAAAAGGCCTATGACCTTGAAACTTGGTATGTAGCATCGGGCATGCGGGCCCATCATAATTTATATAAATCATGACCTTGTGATGACCTTGACCTAATTTATGACATGGTCAACTTTGGTACGTTAGGCTTTTATATGGGAAAACGCTTAAACGGTGGATTTCTCAGAAACAATTTAAGTCTAAGGTACAATACTTGGTATACATGGTTGACTAAATGACCAGATGAAGATATTATGTCACTAAAGGTCAAGGTCATTCCGTCGGATCATCCGTCGTCAAGATTTTCAAACATCTTCTCTGAAACCACTAGGCCAATTGAAGCCAAATTTCATATGGAGTCTCAGTGGGATGGGGGAACAAAAGTTTATATATATGGTCCAGGTCACATGACCAAGATGGCCGCCATGCCCATATATGGTAAAAACCCTTCAAAAATCTTCTTCTCCAGAACCAAAAGGCCTATGACCTTGAAACTTGGTGTGTAGCATTGGGCATGCGGGCCCATCAAAGTTTATACAAATCATGACCTTGCGTTGACCTTGACCTAATTTACAGCATGGTCAACTTTGGTACGTTAGGCTTTTATATGGGAAAACGCTTAAACAGTGGATTTCTCAGAAACTATTTAAGTCTAAGGTACAATACTTGGTATATATGGTCGACTAAATGACCAGATGAAGATATTATGTCACTAAAGGTCAAGGTCATTCCGTCGGACCATCCGTCGTCAAGATTTTCAAACATCTTCTCCTCTGAAACCACTAGGCCGATTGAAGCCAAATTTCATATGGAGTCTCAGTGGGATTGGGGAACGAAAGTTTATATATTTGGTCCAGGTCACATGACCAAGATGGCCGCCATGCCCATATATGGTAAAAACCCTTCAAAAATCTTCTTCTCCAGAACCAAAAGGCCTATGACCTTGAAACTTGGTATGTAGCATTGGGCATGGGGGCCCATCATATTTTATACAAATCATGATCTTGCGTTGACCTTGACCTAATTTACGGGATGGTCAACTTTGGTACGTTAGGCTATTATATGGGAAAACGCTTAAACAGTGGATTTCTCAAAAACTATTAAAGTATTAGGTACAATACTTGGTATACATGGTCGACTAAATGACCAGATGAAGATATTATGTCACTAAAGGTCAAGGTCATTCTGTGGGACCATCCGTCGTCAAGATTTTCAAACATCTTCTCCTCTGAAACCACTGGGCCGATTGAAGCCAAATTTCATATGGAGTCTCAGTGGGATGGGGGAACGAAAGTTTATACCCGGGGTCTGGGTCACATGACCAAGATGGCCACCATGCCCATATATGGATCTAGTTATCTTGGCTAAAGGTCGTTTGTCTGTAATGTGTCAACATTTTTAAAGGACTTCTCCTCTGAAACTACTGGGCAGATTTCAATTTAATTTCAAATGCAGCCTTCAGGCAAAGCAGGAAACAAAGTTTATATATTCGGTCCACTCACATGACCAAGATGGCCACCATGCCCATATAATGGCAAAAACCTTGAAAAATCTTCTTCTCCAGAACCACTGGGCCAATTGCCTTGAAACTTGGTATCTAGCAACTGGGACTGTAGTACTACCAATTTTATATAAATTGAGCATATACTGACAGGTGAGCGAT
The DNA here is from genome assembly GCA_963989385.1 of Ctena decussata. Classification (NCBI taxonomy): domain Eukaryota; kingdom Metazoa; phylum Mollusca; class Bivalvia; order Lucinida; family Lucinidae; genus Ctena; species Ctena decussata. The sequence goes on along the minus strand of OZ022510.1, from coordinate 10,551,827 downwards.
CGTTGCCCTTGGGCGACTTGTTTACATTTTGAGTTATTTCCCTTGGAACTTAGTCCATCACAAAATCGTGTCTGTTCTATAACTTGAAAACCGCTCAAGCTATATTCGCGAAACTTCATATAAATATCAATCAACATGAGTCGACGTGCAGAGTGCAAGAATGGTAACTCTGGCATTTATACTTTTTGAGTTATTTCCCTTGGAACTTAGTCAATCACAAAATCGTGTCCGTTCTATAACTTGAAAACCGCTCAAGCTATATTCGCGAAACTTCATATAAATATCAATCAACATGAGACGACATGCAGAGTGCAAGAATGGTAACTCTGGCATTTATACTTTTTGAGTTATTTCCCTTGGAACTTAGTCCATCACAAAATTGTGTTTCAATTGTGTCCGCTCTATAACTTGAAAACTGCTCAAGCTTTATTCACGAAACTTCATACAAATATCAATCAACATGAGGCGATGTGCAGAGTGCACAAATGGTAACTCTGGCATTTATACTTTTTGAGTTATTTCCCTTGGAACTTTGTCCATCACAAAATTGCATCTCAGTCGAGTCCGTCTATAACTTTAAAACCATTCAAGCTATATTCATGAAAGTTCATACAAATATCAATCAACATCAGACGACGTGCGGAATGCACTCTGGCTTTTATCCTTTTTGAGTTATTTCCCTTGGAACTTTGTTCATCACAAAATTGCGTCTCAGTCGAGTCCATCTATAACTTTAAAACCATTCAAGCTATATTCATGAAAGTTCATACAAATATCAATCAACATCAGACGACGTGCAGAATGCAAGAACCATAACTTTAGCATTTATACTATTTGAGTTATTTCCCTTAGAACTTTGTCAGTCACAAAATTGTGTCTCAGTCGTGTCTGCTCTATAACTTGAAAACCATTCGAGCTATATTCACGAAACTTCATACAAATATCAATCAACATTAGAAGAATTGCATAGTGCAAGAACCATAACTCTTGCATTTATACTTCTTGAGTTATTTCCCTTGGACCTTTGTCAGTCACAAAATCGTGTCTCAATCGCTTTATTACTTGAAAACCGGACAAGCTATATTCACGAAACTTCATACAAATGTCAGTCAACACTAGACAACCTGCAGAGCACAGCATTTATACTATTTGAGTTATTTCCCTTGGAACTTTGTCATTCACAAAATCGTGTCTCAATCGTCTAAGCACTATAACTTGAAAACCGTTTAAGCTATATTCATGAAACTTCATACAAATATCAGTCAACATATAAATAGACGACGTGCAGAGCACTGTAACTCTTGCATTTATATTTTTTGACAAAAACTAAATGTGAATATCAGTCAACATTACATGACATGCAGAGCATAACAACTATAACTCTTGCATTTATACTTTTTACTTATTATGAATCCCTGCTTCAGGGTAGGGAAACATATTGTTTTTCCCTTGGGGTCTGTCTAGTCTATCACAAAATATCTTTACTGGATATGAGCTCATTGTTTGCATGAAAAATGACCAGTATTTGCATTAGAAATTGTATTTAAAGTTTCCGTTTGAAATTGTATTTAATGACTGATCCTTTTGACATCAGAAAGGGGGGAGACATCTGTTTTTTCGAAGAAAAACAATTCTAGTTTCCTTCAATTTTTACCTCATCTGAACAAATTTCAGGAAGAGATATTGTTCTACCCTTGGCATCGGCATTGGTGGCGCGGTGTTAGCGAAATGTTAAAGTTTTATGATAAAGTTTTTAGGTGATGGCCAAGGTGCTGTCAGGTGAGCTATCCTGTCCCACTGACAGGTCTTGTTAATTGTCGCAATGCGACAAAATCGCTGACACAGGGTTCTGAAATCAAGATGGCTTTTGTAAAAGAAGGTATATAACAATGACAATAAAACATTCTTTTCCTGTATTTTTTATACGCCCGTTTTGAAAAAACGGACATATTATGTCATATATAGCACTGTCCGTTCGTAAACATTCTTGTACACCCCATAACGCAGTAACCATTTGGGATATCTTCATGAAATTATATAGGCATATGTATTAGGTAGGGGGAACGTGTCACGTGTAAAAATGGTTGCTCCCCCAAGAGTGGTTGCTCCCCCTTCCTTAGTTTTCAAGTTGTGCCCCTTTGATTGTTTTTTTTACCCTGCAGGTCTTGTACGCTCCATAACTAGATAACTGTTTGGGATGTCGTCATAAAACTTCATAGCAATGTGTATGAAGTCCCAGAGATGTGTTGCGCACAACAATGGCTGCTCTCCCTTTCTTTGTTTCAGTGTTACATCCCCTTTACTAGTTCTATTAGACTATTTTTGTGTATACTTACCTTGTGCATCCCTTAACTCGGTAACTGTTTGGAATATCACGATGAAACTTTAAAGCAATGTGCATGATCATAAGATGATGTGTCACATATAAGAATGGTTGCTCCCCCTACCTTAATTTTGGAGTAACCTCCCTTTGTATTGTCTGTCCGTAAACATTCTTGTATGTGCCATAACTCAGTTACCATTTGGGATATCTACATGAAATTTTATTAGCATACTGGAATGTATTAGGTAGGGGGAACATGTGGCATGTAAGAATGGTTGCTCCCCCTTCCTGAGTTTTCAAGTTATGCCCCTTTGATTGTTTTTTACCCTGCAGGTCTTGTGCGCATCATAACTAGATAACTGTTTGGGATATCTTTATAAAACTTCATAGCAATGTGTATGAAGTCCCAACGATGTGTAGCGCCTAACAAAGGTTGTTCCCCCTATCTTCGTTTCAGAGTTACATCCCTTTTACTAGTTCTATTAGACTATTTTTGTGTATACTTATCTTGTGCATCCCGTAACTTGGTAACTGTTTTGAATATCATGATGAAACTTTAAAGCAATGTGCATGATCATAAGATAATGTGTTACATATAAGAATGGTTGCTCCCCCTTTCTTAATATTGGAGTAACCTCCCTTTGAATAGTGTTTTTAGGAGGTTCCATTTACTCCATATCTCCTTAACCTTTTTGTCACACCTGCTTTAGCAAGGTGCGATATAGGAGTTCACTTTTCTGTCAGTCCGTCTGTTTGTCCGTCCTTCTGTCAGTCCGTCCGTCCGTCCGTCCACAATTACGTCAACCCTAGTGTTCGTGTCCATTATTTTCAATCTATGATACCTACATTCATCAAACATGGTATAAAGTTTCTTTTTAGAATGGTCTCGAGGAACCCTGCACTTATTTTGACCCTTGACCTATTTTTTATGCTCTAATGACTTCGTAAAATTCTATGCCGTCCATCTGTCCACAATTACATCAACCCTAGCGTTCATGTCCATTATTCTCAATCTATGATACCTACATTCATCAAACCTGGTATAAAGTTTCTTCTTAGAATGGTCTGGAGGAACCTTGCACTTATTTTGACCTTTGACCTATTTTTCATGCTCTAATAACTTCGTAAAATTCTATGCCAAAAATTACGTTAACCCTAGTGTTTTAAGTTCATTTCTCCCCATCTATGATACCTGCAGTCTTCAAACCTGGATATAAAGTTTTTTCTTAGGATGGTCTAGAGGAGTGTTGCCTTTATTTTGACCTTTGACCTATATTTTATGCTCTGCTGACTTAGTAAAATTTTACATAAAAAATTACGTCAGCCCTAGCATACTGGTCCATTTCTCTCAATCTGTGATACCTACAGTCATCAAACCCGGTATGAAGTTTCTACTTAGTTTGATCTAGAGGAATTTTGCACTTATTTTGACCCATATTTCATGCTCTGCTGACTTCGTAAAATTTTACTTACAAAATTAAATTGACCCTATCATTTAAGTCCATCTCTGACAATCTATGAGATCTAGAATCATCAAACCTGGTATAAAGTTTCATCTTAGAATGGACTCAAGGGTTAATGCACCTGTTTCAGCCCTTGACATATATTTCACATGCTACTGATTTTGTAAAATTTCACATCCAAAATTGTGTCAACCTTAGGGTTTATGTCCATCTCTCTTTGAATACTGTGGGTGTAATCATCAAACCTGGCTTGAAGATTCTCCTGGGATGCTGCTATTATTTGTACCCTTGACCTTTATATCATGCTGTATTGACCTTGGAAATTTTATGTCAACCTGGCATCCATGATTATATGGATAAAAGCATTCAAGTCCGTTTCTCACTAACTATACCACCTACAATCATCAGACATGGCATAAAATGTTTTCTTAAGCTGGTGTCCTTGAACGTTTGACTACTTTATACCATTAACCTATATTTTTGTCCCCCGCCTTTTCGAAGAAAAATGGAGGGACATAGTTTTTGGCATTCCATCCTTCTGTCTGTCCGTCCTTCCGTCCCTCCATCCTTCCGTCCCTCCATCCTTCCGTCTTTCCATCCCCCTAAAGTAGTAGGTACCTTGTGTGCGCAACTCCTCCTACAGTTTTATGCCGATTCTTTCGAAACTATACAGATGTTTTTGTCATGGTCTGAAGATACCCATGTGGTTTGGATGTAATCCTGTGATTATTTTTTGTCACTTTTTCCACAAGTTGAACTTAGTCATTTTTTAGGCGTTTTTACTATCAAAGTGACTAGATAGTGGGTACCTTGTGTGCGCAACTCCTCCTACAGTTTTATGCCGATGCCTTTGAAACTTCACAGGTGTTTTGATCATGTTCTGAAGATATGCATGTGGTTTGGATATAATCCTCACATGAACTTAGCAATTTTTCATACATTTTTAGCTCACCTGAGCACGAAGTGCTCAGGGTGAGCTTTTGGGATACCCTGATGTCCGTCGTCCGTCGTCCGTCCACACGTACGACGGACGACGTCAACTTTTGCTTGTGTACACTCTAGCGGGCACAGTTTTGATCCAATCTTTATGAAACTTCGTCAGAATGTAAGTCTTTATAAAATCTCGACCAAGTTCGAAACTGGGTCATGTCCGGTCTAAAACTAGGTCACTAGGTCAAATCTTAGAAAAACCTTGTGTACACTCTAGAAGGCACAGTTTTCATCCAAAGTTCATGAAACTTTGTCAGAATGTTTATCCTCATAATATCTAGGATAAGTTTGAAACTGGGTCATGTCAGATCAAAAACTAGGTCACTAGGTCAAATCATAGAAAAACCTTGTGTACGCTCTAGAGGACACAGTTTTGATCCAATCTTTATGAAACTTTGTCAGAATGTTTATCTCCATAAACTCTAGGTCAAGTTCGAAACTGGGTCATGTCGGGTCAAAAACTAGGTCACTGGGTCAAATCTGAGAAAAACGTTGTGTACGCTCTAGAAGGCACAGTTTTCTACCAAAGTTCATGAAGGTTTGTCGGAATGTTTATCCTCATATATCTAGGATTGTTTTAAAACTGGGTCATGTTGGGTCAACAACTAGGTCACTAGGTCAAATCATTGAAAAACCTTGTGTATGCTCTAGAGGACACAGTTTTGATCCAATCTTTATGAAACTTTGTCAGAATGTTTATCTCCATAAACTCTAGTCCAAGTTCGAAACTGGGTCATGTCGGGTCAAAAACTAGCTCACTAGGTCAGATCTTAGAAAAACCTTGTTTACGCTCTAGTAGGCACAGTTTTCATCCAAAGTTCATGAAACTTTGTCAGAATGTTTATCCTCATAATATCTAGGACAAATTTGAAACTGGGTCATATCGGGTCAAAAACTAGGTCACTAGGTCAAATCATAGAAAAACCTTGTGTACACACTAGAGGACATAGTTTTGATCCAATCTTTATCAAACTTTGTCAGAATGTTTATCTTCATAAACTCTAGGTCAAGTTCGAAACTGGGTCATGTCAGGTCAAAAACTAGGTCACTGGGTCAAATCTGAGAAAAACGTTGTGTACGCTCTAGAAGGCACAGTTTGCTACCAAAGTTCATGAAGGTTTGTCGGAATGTTTATCCTCATAATATCTAGGATTGTTTTAAAACTGGGTCATGTTGGGTCAAAAACTAGGTCACTAGGTCAAATCATTGAAAAACCTTGTGTATGCTCTAGAGGACACAGTTTTGATCCAATCTTTATGAAACTTTGTCAGAATGTTTATCTCCATAAACTCTAGTCCAAGTTCGAAACTGGGTCATGTCGGGTCAAAAACTAGCTCACTAGGTCAAATCTTAGAAAAACCTTATGTACACTCTGGAAGGCACAGTTTTGATCCAAAGTTCATGAAACTTTGTCAGAATGTTTATCCTTATAATATCTAGGATAAGTTTGAAACTGGGTCAGGTCAGGTAGAAAACTAGGTCACTAGGTCAAATCATAGAAAAACCTTGTGTACGCTCTATAGGACACAGTTTTGATCCAATCGTTATGAAACATTGTCAGAATGTTTATCTCCATAAACTCTAGGACAAGTTTGAAACGGGGTCATGTCGGGTCAAAAACTAGGTCGCTAGGTTGAATCTTAGAAAAAGATTGTGTATGCTCTAGAAGGCACAGATTTGATCCAATCTTCATGAAAGTTTGTCAGATTGCTTATCCTTATTTTATGTAGGACGTGTTTGAAACTTGGTCATGTCTGGTCAAAAACTAGGTCACTAGGTCAAATCATAGAAAAACCTTGTGTACGCTCTAGAGGACACAGTTTTGATCCAATCTTTATGAAACATTGTCAGAATGTTTATCTCCATTAACTCTAGGCCAAGTTTGAAAGTAGGTCATGTTGGGTCAAAAACTAGGTCACTAGGTCAAATCTTAGAAAAACCTTGTGTACACTCTAGAAGGCATGGTTTTGATCCAATCTTTATGAAACTATGTCAAAATGTTTATTGTACAGGGTATATGTAAACCCCCTATGAAACTGAGTAATGTCAGGTCAAAAACTAGGTCACAAGGTCAAATCTTAGAAAAACTTTGTGTACACCCTAGAGGACACAGTTTTGATCCAATCTTCATGAAACTCTGTCAGAATGTTTATCTTTATGAAATCTAGGTAAAGTTTGAAACTGGATTATGTCGGGTCAAAAACTAGGTCACTAGGTCAAATATAAGAACGACCTTGTATACGCTTCAGTGGGCACAGTTTTGATCCAATCTCAATGAAACTTTGTCAGAATGTTTATTCTTACAATATCCAGGCCAAGTTTGAAACTGGGTCATGTCGGGTCAAAAAGTAGGTCAAATATTAGGAAAACTTTGTGTATGCTCTAGAGGTCACAGTTTTGATCCAAACCTATTGAAATTTTGTCAGAATGTTTATCCTCACAATATCTAGGCCAAGTTTGAAACTGGGTCATGTCAGGTCAAAAACTAGGTCAGGTCTTAGAAAAACCTTGTGTCCGCTCTAGAGGACACAGTTTTGATCCAATCTTTTTGAAACTTTGTCAGAATATTTATTGTCGTAATAGTTAGGCCAAGTTTGAAAGTAGATCATGTCGGGTCAAAAACTACGTCACTATGTCAGATATAAGAACGACCTTGTGTACACTGTAGAAGGCACAGTTTTGATACAATCTTCATGAACCTTTGTCAGAATGTTTATCCTCACAATAATCAGGACAAGTTTGAAACTGGGTCATGTCAGGTCAAAAACTAGGTCACTATGTCAAATCTTAGAAAAACTTTGTGCACACCTAAGAGGGCACAGTTTTGATCCAATCTTCATGAAACTTTTTCAGAATGTTTATCTCCATAGAATCTAGGTCAAGTTTGAAACTGGGTCATGTTGGGTCAAAAGCTAGGTCACTAGGTCATATCTAAATTAAGTTATGCTGCAAGAATCAGAACTAACATTACAAGTGATGCCAGCCACAACTCCTTGGAATACATTAGTTTCACCACAGTGAGATAATGATGCTACCATTCTATCATTTGTGTTTGCCTAGTTCTGTCTAGTTCAAATCCATCAAAGGAACTCAACATGAACAGGTACTTTTCGGAGAAGCAACTCTGCCATTTTCAGCTCACCTGAGCCTTACAGTATTGGTGTTAGCTGCCTCTGTCATCCATCCGTAAACATTTTCAAACATCTCTGAAACCACTGGGCAGACTAAACTCAAATTTCATATGGAGCCTGCACATTGGTGAAAGGATTGAAAGTTCTTCAAATGATATTGGTCACATGACCAAGGTGGCCGCCATTCCCATGTATGGTAAAACTCTTTTAAATCTTCACCAGAGCCATTGAACTGATTAATGCTCAGGTGAGCGATTCAGGGCCACCATGGCCCTCTTGTTACTATCAAAGTGAATAGACAGTGGGTACCTTGTGTGTTCAACATCTCCTACAGTTTTATGCCCATTCCTTTGAAACTTCACAGGTGTTTTGGTCATGGTCTGAAGATATGCATGTGGTTTGGATATAATCCTCACATTATTTTTTGTCACTTTTTCCACAAGTTGAACTTAATCATTTTTTAGGCATTTTTACTATCATAGTGACTAGATAGTGGGTACCATGTGTGGGCAACTCCTCCTACAGTTTTACGCGGATTCCTTTGAAACTTCACAGGTATTTTGGTCATGGTCTGAAGATATGCATGTGGTTTGGATATAATCCTCACATTATTTTTTATCACTTTTTTTGCAAATTGAACTTGTCCATTTTTCTTGCCTTTTTACTATCAAAGTGAATGGATAGTGGGTACCTTGTGTGTTCAACTCCTCCTACAATTTTATGCCCATTCCTTTGAAACTTCACAGGTGTTTTGATCATGGTCTGAAGATATGCATGTGGTTTGGATATAATCCTCACATTATTTTTTTTATTACTTTTTTCACATTTCAACTTAGACGCTTTTCCAGCTCAAACACTAAGTGTATATACAGTGGAGACCTAGTTTCCAAGGCGGGGGACATAAATTCGTCGAATTTGCTTGTTAACTCTGTTGACTGCCTGTAGAGTTTTATATATAAAACTACATCTTTTCTAGTTTGTAAGTCCAAGTTGCTCAAATTTCTATATAAATTCATCAGACCTAGTGTACACTTTCGTCTAACCATGGTATCTACTACTGAGAAAGCATGAGGCAGGTGGGACATAGCATTCCACGGAATTCTTGTGACATATTAGAATGAAACTTTGTAGGAATGTGTATAATAATGGGTAAATGTATCCTGAGCAAGAACCACAACCCTGGCTTACTTACTAAATTATCTGCCCTTGCATAAATTTCGTTAAATTAACCGTTTAGAATATTCTAACAGAACTGGATGGTGATGTGTATATTGTCAAGGGAATGTATTAGAACCAAGAATGGTATAGCTAGTATATTTAGTTTATTACTTACGGCCCTTGTTTGACTGTGGCATTTTTCAACTTAGTAGCCACTTTCCCTTGGAAGGTGATTTTTGGTATACTAATATTATTTGATGTGTTAAATGTTTAAATAATGTTGCCGTCATTAATTATAGAGTGGTTTCCCCTGTTTGTCTGCCGGTCTATGCTTTTGTAAACAGTTTTGTTCATTCTGTAACTCCTTTATGACATTAAAACGGGCGTATTATGCGCGATTTGCAAAGCCCTTGTTAACGTTTGCCGAAGCCCTTGCGTATTAAAATGCTGCAGCCCTCACAGTTGATGGGCTAGGACTGCAACAGGTTAATACACTCATGGTTGGCAAACATTAAAACACGGAAAAGAAAGTTTTATCTTCTTATTGAAGAAAAGGTTAACACTGCTGAAAACTCTGACGACCTTTAGTATAACCTCTGATTCTGTATTTCTTTTAGAGACATACAATGGGCCCTGTGAATTTGGGATACAAAATTGTACTGCCTTTGAGATGTGTAAAAGAATTGGGGATGAAAGTAGGTCTAGAAATGGGATTTGTGTCTGTGCCCCACCTGCAGATTTGAACCCTGCCTCTGGAAAATGTGAGGTTTCAGTCACAAAACTTATAACTACTACAGGTGAGTGCTAGTATTTTAGCAGCTGTCATAAAAATTAAAAGATTGGGGCACCTAAAACAGGTCAGTATGCAGAGGGGTTGCAGAGGGTGTTTCTTTAAACAAGTACAGGAGCTACAGGGGACTACCAATCCTGGGGTTGCAAGATCGATCCCCCGCTTCTCCGGTCTTTCGGATGAGACTTTAAACCGAGGTCCCGTCTCCATATGACCTCGTTGTTGGTGGGACCTTAAACCCGAGTTCACTCACTCACTCACTACAGGAGCTACAGGGAATCATAAATCTAGTAACTTCTACAAGTGAGAGTCATTTTCTTTCAAAACAATTTTCTAATGTAGGGATCATACATTATTTTTCATGCAGTTAAATTTGCTGGATCCTAAGGACTTCAGAGGGACTCGGCAAATTTGATGCACTGAACTAACATGTATGATTATGATTGCTATTCTCGCAGTATAACAGTTAGTGTATAATTCTTTGTAAAACTTGGTGAAAATGCCTGGGAAGTCATAAAAAGCGCCAATCTTAGAGCCTGGTATGTTGGGACATCATTCCACCAAAAACAGAGTCGCTATACTGCTAGCAAAAGTGAAAATAAAAATGCTTGTCTCAAGGTGGCTATGTATAGTCAGGTTACTTCATGTTAAAAATTACAGACGGGATTGGGAATAAGCAAGCCGTAAATGATGCTCAAATTGCACATGAATTCCAGTGTTACTGCATGGGTTGAGCTTTGTTAATGCATTGCCTTTAATAGACCATATGCATAGGACAGGTGAGTGTCAGCCACAAAACTGTTAGCTACTACAGGTGAGTATCTGTCACAAAACTACTGACTACGATTGTGTAACAACAGGTGAGTGGCAGTATGTCAGATGTAGGATGGAAAAAAAAGTAAATTTGAAAATATGAGCCGCGGCAGGACAAAACCAACAATGTGGTTGTGCACCCAGTGCAGACTCAGATCAGCCTGGGCATCTGCCCAGTCTGATCAGAGTCTTCGCCGTCCGCATGGAGGTAGCTTAGACCCTTAGCTACCTAACGAAGAGTCTGATGAAACTGGGCATATGCCCAGGCTGATCTGAGTCTGCGCTGGGTGCACAACCACATTGTTGGTTTTCTCGTGTCGTGGCTCATATGAAGATTGTTTCTATATGAGGATGTATATGAATGTTTCTTTGTTTTAAAGACAAATTGTGAGTATATATAATGCACAGGTGTCCAGAGGTCTTTGAGAGCTGTATTTATCTGCACATATAAAATCAATAGTAAATGTTCCTTCTTCCCAAGGTTGGTTGGGAAATACCAGTGGTGGGAATTCCCAGTGGCATTTACCGGTAAATACTATCCTGGGAAATACTCCAAATTTGATCAAAGTGGGAAATACTGGAAACTATGAAATTTCAGTCCTGTTTTAGCTAAAATATGCTGTCAGTTTTCTAAAAATTCAAGTTTTTTCTTGTCATTTACAGAGCTCTAGATAAGAGGGAGTATTTGGTGATAATTAGGGATAATTTTTGTTAATACTGTATAAAAACATATGTTGTGACCCCTCATCTGAACCGTCTCGTTGAGACGGTTCAGATGAGGGGTCACAACATATGGTTTCAATGAGAAATAAAAATAATTATCCCTCAATTATCATCAAATACCCCTCTTATCTAGAGCTCTGCATTTATATATATTTCGTGCAAATAGGGTTATAACTGACAGGCCGGGTCCTTGACAAACAAAACAGTGCAGATGATTCTTGGCTGTTACAAAGGCTATACATGTAATTTCAAAGAAAACTGACTTTTCAGGGCTGAAAAGTTCTTGAGACTGTCACCAGAGCTTTAGATAAGAGGGAGTATTTCGTGATAATTAGGGTTAATTTTTGTTAATTCTGCATAAAATCATATGTGGTGATGCCTCATCTAAACAATGAGATGGTTCAGTTGAGGGGTCACAACATGTGGTTTCAATGAGAAATAAAAAAAATGATGCCTCAGTTTTCATTAAATACCCCTCTTATCTAGAGCCCTGCTGACACTTGTCCTTAATGTACATGTTCATTGTCAACTGTATCAAATACTATGGTGAATTTGATATCAGCAATGGCAAAAGTCAAAATTTTTATTTCTCTCTCATCATGAGGCACTGGTCATGATGACTGGACAAGTGGATTTTTCTGGCCCTACTTTTAAATTCTAATTTGCGCCACAGCACGAGAAAACCAACAAAGTAATTGTGCGCCCAGCGAAGACTCAGATCACCCTGAGCATCCTCCCAGTGACTGACCAGAGTATTCCCTGTCCGCATGGAGGTAGCTTAGACCCTTAGCTACCCTTAATGCGCAAAACGAAGACTCTGATCAGACTTGGCAGATGCCCAGGCTGCTGGGCGGATGCCTAGGCTGATCTGAGTCTTCGCTGGGTGCACAACCACTTTGTTTTTATGCCCCCGTGACGATAGTCAGGGGGCATTAAGATTTGCCCCTGTCCGTCTGTCCGTCTGTCTGTTCGTCACGCTTTATGGTCTAGAGTTTTTGTAATCAACTCCTCCCACAGTTTTCAATGGATCTGTTTCAAACTTTGCATACATGTTGGGGACATATTGAAGATGTGCATGTGCATTTTTGTTGGACCTAGAATTAATTTTGACAGAATTACGGCCTTTTGAACTTAGTCATTTTAGGCAAATTTTTGCATTGTACGGTGTAGAGTTTGTGTAATCAACTCCTCCCACAGTTTTCAACGGATCTTTTTCAAACCTTGCATACATGTTATGGACATATTGAAGATGTGCATGTGGATTTTTGTTGGACCTAAAATTAATTTTGACAGAATTACGGCCTTTTGTACTTACTCATTTTAGGCAAATTTTTGCATTGTAGGGTATAGAGTTTGTGTAATCAACTTCTCCCACAGTTTTCAATGGATCTTTTTCAAACCTTGCATACATGTTGTGGACATATTGAAGATGTGCATGTGGATTTTTGTTGGACCTAGAATTAATTTTGACAGAATTACGGCCTTTTGAACTTAGTCATTTTAGGCAAATTTTTGCATTGTAGGGTATAGAGTTTGTGTAATCAACTCCTCTCACAGTTTTCAATGGATCTTTTTCAAACTTTGCATACATGCTGTGAATGTACTGAAGATGTGCATGTGGGTTTTTGATGGCACTAGAATTAATTTTGACAGAATTATGGCCTTTTGAACTTAGTCATTCTAGGGAAATTTTGCATTGTAGGGTATGGATTTTGTGTTATCAACTTGCTCCACAGTTTTCAATGGATCTTTTTCAAACCTTGTCTACATATGGTGGACATATTTAAAGATATGATGAGGCATATTGATAGGTCTAGAATTAATTTTGACAGAATCACAGCCTTTTTAACTTAGTCATTTTGGGCAGTTTTTTTCATGGCAGGTTATGTTTTCTATGGATTCTTTGTAGGTGCTTTATGGATATATACATATCATGTGACAGGCGCTGCACGGGGGCATCATTAGTGTCTTACAGACACAATTTTCTAGTTTTCTTTCGTGTCACAGCTCATTTATGTTATAATAATAAGTAACATGCCTTATCCTTTTTATCACCTTATTTTTCAATACTGTATTTCTAAAATACTAGATCTTTTTGTATAATTTTGTTCTTTCCCTTATGATTGAAAACTAAACTTTATGAACAGAGCTTTACTAAAAACAAGTGTGATAAACACTGACTGCTATGCAACCTACTTCTAAGATTCTGCTTTCAGCAAAATATCATCTGACCGCTATGCAACCTACTTCTAAGATTCTGCTTTCAGCAAAATATCATCTGACCGCTATGCAACCCACTTCTAAGATTCTGCTTTCAGCAAAATATCATCTGACTGCTATGCAACCCACTTCTAAGATTCTGCTTTCAGCAAAATATCATCTGACCGCTATGCAACCCACTTCTAAGATTCTGCTTTCAGCAAAATATCATCTGACCGCTATGCAACCTACTTCTAAGATTCTGCTTTCAGCAAAATATCATCTGACCGCTATGCAACCCACTTCTAAGATTCTGCTTTCAGCAAAATATCATCTGATCGCTATGCAACCCACTTCTAAGATTTTGCTTTCAGCAAAATATCATCTGACCGCTATGCAACCCACTTCTAAGATTCTGCTTTCAGCAAAATATCATCTGATCGCTATGCAACCCACTTCTAAGATTCTGCTTTCAGCAAAATATCATCTGACCGCTATGCAACCCACTTCTAAGATTCTGCTTTCAGCAAAATATCATCTGACCGCTATGCAACCCACTTCTAAGATTCTGCTTTCAGCAAAATATCATCTGACTGCTATGCAACCTACTTCTAAGATTCTGCTTTCAGCAAAATATCATCTGACCGCTATGCAACCCACTTCTAAGATTCTGCTTGCTGCAAAATATTATCTGACTGCTATGCAACCCACCATTTGCGGAAGTGTTTTTGCATAGGCTTACAATCGGGACCGTGTTTCAACTTCGAAAAATCTGGTAGATTCAAAACTCGGCGTTCGAACTACCGAGGTTCGACTGTATAATAATCAGCGACTGAGCCCATGGGGTAGGCCGTTCTCCTGTTCTCCAGATCCTTTTATAGATATCTGTTAAAACATCAATCATGGTCTCCCCCGCCAGCTTGAACAAGATCTGCTGGTATATTATCAACTCTGGCAGACTTCCCCTTCTTTAGTGCTGCTACTGCAATCTCAACTTACTCATGAAGGATCAGTTGTTGATCTTCTTCTGGGGGCTGATTGCAGTCCAGAACTGCATTGGCACCTTCCATGACAACTTTATAAAAGGAGAGCCAAAAGTCCCTAAATAATGAGCCATTTGAAGTCTTGTTCATTTGATATGAAATTAAAGAAACTAGCTGAAGTCTTATTTATTGTCACACCTTCCGCTAGCAGAAGTGTGCTGTTGGTATTATTTTTGCTGTCATACAAAGTGGCAGTGGTCACGTAAACTTTGCACAGATTTTTCTTGTTTAGCTCTATTTTGTGACAATGTATAAACAGGTGAGGTTTATAATAATGCTGTCTCTATAATTACATGTATTATGTTTTGTAAAAATTTGTGGGCAAGTAAAAAAACAAAAGAACTTGCCCAGTCAATCAGATGTGCTTTAGTGCTTTATATTTGTATATGCATGAGAATTAAAGATAACTATAAATAGTTTCTGTTAATTACAGTATCAATGAACCATTTTGTATCCTCTCTTTAGCTGTTTTTAGACTGGAAACATGTTACAGGGACATATGCAAACAGTGTTGATGCCGTTCAGATGCCATGGAGTACGGCATCTGATCAGGCTCAACACTGTTTGCTTACAGGAATTTCTATGCAAAATACAATATAAGTGAAAACATTCACCACCAATGCCTTAAAATAGAAATAGACTCATTCAAAAAGGATGCAAAGTCCACTAGTCAAGTAAGAATTGTCTTAGAGAGGCAGATCTAATAATGAGTCACAACATATGTTTTTAAGAAGAATTAAATTTCATTTTTTCCCATGTTCATAGAAGTATGAACACAATGGGTCAGGTGCAAAGTAAATGATGCATCATTTTTTTATTTTTAAGAGCAGCATCTGTAAAATATAAGATGAAAAGCTGTCACTTACTCACAGGTAAGCCGCTTACATTAAATGGCTGTCACCATGACATAACATCAAGTAGAATGTTACATCGGCCAATGGCGTCTTTTGTTTACATGTGATGTTGCGTACCAACAACATGGGATGACCAGCTGTTGTTCATGGAAGTATGAACACTGTTTCTGCAAAATAGGCTCATCTAAGGAAGATCAAAGGAAATGTAATTATTCAAAAATGTACATTAGATAAACCCTACATAAACACATGCAATTTATAGATATTGCTCTTTCAGTGTCATGGGTGAAGAGCATTCTGGTTTAGCTCTGTGTCTATAACAATGTGGTAACAGGCGGAGCACAAGGCTCCACGGAGTTTTTTTCATCATTCATTTTAATTTGTGTCATATTTCAGGTTTGCCGGCAAATGGAACAAGATCACCATCAGTGACACAAGCGAGCACAAGTAAAAACAGCAGCCTCAGTGGTAAGAATATATATGAGCTGCAACGCAAAAATGTGTGCCCAGCAAAGACTCAGATCAGCCTGGGCAGCTGCCCAGTCTGATCAGAGTCTTAGCTTTGTGCTTAAAGGGTAATTAATGATCAAAGATAGGTCTATGCGGACAGTGAAGACTCTGATCAGAATTGGTGGATGCCTAGCCTGATATGAGTCTTAGCTGGGCACACATGTCACTTTGTTGGTTTTGTCATGTCAGGGATTATATCAGATTGATCCATCCCCATTCCCTCTGTTTACCAGTCAACAGATAAGTAATACCATTTGGTGAAATAAGCTAGAACAAGTGAAACAGAAGCCTAAGTGATACCATAAAAATGAGCTGCGACACGAGAAAACCAATAAAGTGGTTTTGTGGTTGCATCCGCCCGGTCTGATCAGAGTCTTCGCTGATGGCATGGAGGTAGATTAGACCTTTAGCTACCCTTTAACCTTAGTGAAGAGTCTGATCAGACTAGGCAGATACCTAGGCTGAACTGAGTCTGCGCTGGGCGCACAACCACTTTGTTGGTTTTTTCGTGTTGCGGCTCATATATGTTTGATTATAAGACTGTTTTTTTTGTCCCCCGCCTTTTCGAAGAAAAGCGGAGGGACATAGTTTTCGGCATTCCGTCCGTCTGTCCGTCCTTCCGTCATTCCGTCTTTCCGTCCCCCTAAAGTAGTAGGTACCTTGTGTGCGCAACTCCTCCTACAGTTTTATGCCGATTCTTTCGAAACTTTACAGATGTTTTTGTCATGGTCTGAAGATACGCATGTGGTTTGGATGTAATCCTGAGATTATTTTTTGTCACTTTTTCCACAAGTTGAACTTAGTCAGTTTTTAGGCGTTTTTACTATCAAAGTGACAAGATAGTGGGTACCTTGTGTGCGCAACTCCTCCTACAGTTTTATGCCGATGCCTTTGAAACTTCACAGGTGTTTTGGTCATGGTCTGAAGATAGGCATGTGGTTTGGATATAATCCTCACATTATTTTATTTATTACTTTTTTCACATTTTTAACTTAGCCGCTTTTCCAGCTCAAACACTAAGTGTATATACAGTGGAGACCTAGTTTCCAAGGCGGGGGACATAAATTCGTAGAATTTGCTTTTTTTCCATTGATTTGTCTTTTAAGACCCATCTAGATCTTTTGGATTGTTTTGGAAGAGAAAAACACATTTTTTAGTTGAATTACACCACATTGATTTTCATATTTGCGGCAATTTAGGAAGCATAAACTCCCATCTTATGTATAAGCAAAAAATATGGTAAGACTTAATATCAGATTGTCTTCAGTGGTACTGTAAACAAAGACTTTACTTAACAGCAGCGCCTTATAGCTGAAGATAACAACAGTGCCATATAGCTGAAGATCACAGAAACAATTTTCTTGCAAACCCAACAAGATTTGTTGTAATTTTGAGATAAATAAAATAATAAGGTAGCTTTATAACAATATTGAAAAGTGAAAAATGGGAACTCCATTTCTGGCTTCTTTTAACCCTGAAATACTGTTATACATTAAAAGAGTCCAATGCAGAACTTTGAAAGATGCAGGTTGAGATTTATGGACACACCACCAAGGGAGATCACTCTTGATCTGGAAATATCTGTCTCCCTTGTCACATGTTACTACTCTTAAAGGAAAGAAATAGCCAATTCTCTCCTTTAATTGTAGACCCGCTGGAGAACCATTGCACCTACAGGGGAACTCATGTGATTCGGTACAAATTATATCACTTTAACACATGACGACAAAACCAATTACATGTATGTATAATGGTTATTACAATAACTTTGTTTTTTTTCAGTGGCTGCCATAGCAGTTATCTGTGTCATCGGAGGACTTTTATTGATCGTAGTTATTGTAAGCATCTTCATTTACATTGGAAGACGTAAGAGAGCAGCCATATACAGAGACAGACATCAGCTATTGACAACGGATGATGATGATGATGTTAACATGGTTATTTAAGGCAATTTTTTTTTAAATTTAGGTGGAGCTTTGCTTAAACCAATAGGAAGAAGAAATTGGATAAATTTAAAGTGTCTTTCTCTACAACATATGAAAAGTAAGGCAGTTTTAATGAATTCCTACAACATAATATTTGTGGCAGTTTTATGAGTCAGAAAACAGTTGATGATGATGATGATGATATTATGATAATTTAAGCTAATATTATTATTTTAGCTTGTGTACATTTTTGGAACACAGGTGGCACTTGAGATAATCCAAATGGCAATTGTATAAACTAAACAATCTCATTTTTTTTCGAAATTTCTCTGCAGAAATGCGAAATATGGAAAATGAAGCTTTTCTGATGAATTCCTACAACATAGGTTTGTGGCAATAAACAGTGATAGACAACATTGCTGATGATGTATGATGATCATGTTGCTGATATGGTTATTGCTCATGCTGTTATCTTGTTATAAAACACTATTGCACTCAGAACGGCCAAAACCCCACAGAGTTTTTGGCCGTTTTAAGTGCAATAGGGTTAAGCAAGAGGGCTTCTTTCTTTTTGTTTTTGTGTTTTTGTTTGAATGCATGTGGAGCCTGATATAAGCCAAATAGTAATGGTTGAAACTAAAATTTTTCTTGGCCGGAAAAACATTTGCTATATGACCTTAAAAGAATTGCTGCATAGATAGGAGGCAATTCTAACGAGATCCTACAACATTAAGCAGGCAGAGGAAGTGTTTTGTAGGCCCTATAGCTGTAATTTCTTAATTCCCTTATTTTTCTACAAAACATGTATGCTTTTAGATATTAATTGTCAGAATTGCCTTGCTTGTGAACAGCAGTTTTGATGAGATTATAAAATATGCTGTTTGTTGGGATTATACAAAAATAGTCCTCCTTCCAACCTTCAGCTTATCAAGAGCAAGTTGTATCAGTGCCATTTGAAAAGCTTAATCCTCCGAAATTGTAATTTGCTTTAATTGATAGCTTTAGCGTGTTTCATTTTTTTTCAAAATCTGTAATGAGTAAAGATGTTCTGTTTGATTTGATTTTATTAATGGCCATAGCAATATTGTTATATTCAATTCTCTGAAGAAAAAGGAACCAGTACCATGCCTTTTTTGAATGATGAAATTCTGAATGACCTGCTCATCCACACAGTCTAGACAGGGTTTTTCCTTTTTTGCTGTATATTTCCTTCAGCATCCATAGATTGTTTATGTGAACATGGAAGTTTCTGATCAGACTGTAGTGCTGTACAAGCTGATCTGAGTCCTTAATGTTCAAACTTGATATAAAGTACCTTCTGTCAACATAAAGCCAATATATACATTTTGCCACAAAAATACAGAATACAATTTATCATATGACGTTGCGTCTGAGAGTGTAATAAAGCCATGCATTAAAAATGATAATCCACTAGTGGATTAAATATGCAAATTACGTCGTAACATCGTGTTGACGTTCATAAAACGTCGTGTTTTCTAACGGCAAAATCGTGACGTTTTAGTGCAAAATTTGCTTATAAAATGCGATTTAAGCGTCATATGATAAATAGAATCTTGCATTCGTGCTCCTGTATTATTGAATTTATTAAACTCATTGGTGAAAACGATAAGATGCTTGGCAGAGCCTCGCATCTTATCTTTTTCCCCAACTTGTTTAATAAATTCAATATTGCATGATCATTCATTCAAGATCCGCTATGTATTTAGTTTGCTTTAGTAGGGAGCAGGTTTCCCTCTCCAAAATGATACCAAATATGAGCCGCAACACGAGAAAACCAACAAAGCAACATGTGCGCCCAGCTAAGACTCAGATCAGACTGGGCGGATTGGGCATCCGCCCAGTCTGATCAGAGTCTTGGCTGTCCGCATGGAGGTAGCTTTGACCTTTAGCTACCATTTGAGCTACCATTTGAGCACTTAACGCAGAGTCTGATCAAACTGGGTGGATCTCCAGGCTGATCTGAGTCTTAGCTAAGGCCCTAAGCTAGCTCCATGGGGACAGTGAAAACTCTTATCAGACTGGGCGGATGCCCAGGCAGATCTGAGTCTTCGCTGGCAGGGATCAAGCTAGAGATCAGAATGAGGGAGAAGTTTTTCTGATTTTAGGGAGAAGTTTCTGCCCATCTTTCATCTTTGCCTATATATTCTATACATTTAAACTTCTCCTTCAGCTCAGAACAGGGAGAAGTTTGATCCTGCAAGGAGACTACTTCTCCCGAGTCTCCCTGTAGCTTGATCCCTGCGCTGGGCACACATGCCTTATTGTTTTTTTCGTGTGCTGCTCATATGTGATTCATTCCGCTATAAGATGGTAGTTTCCATTCCAAAGTGCTAGATCTGTCATGGCAGACAGATTTAGAGTTTTGTGGTTCTTTTAAGAGAAAAAAAACGTCATATAGCCGAATAAGTAAAGGTATATTAACACAAAAATCACAAATTTTATGCTATTATGTGCCATGATTTGCAGTGTTTACATTACTAGGGTAATGTAGAAACATAGTAGAAGCTTGATGAAAACTGCTGTCACAGATCTTGGGGAGTGTGAAAATCAGTTGTCTGTTTGCCTTATATCTTCATGAAATATAAGTGGTTTGATTTTAAAAGTTTTTATTATTTAATACAGTACGTATGTATTTTTCCCCGTGGGCATGTCATATACCAAAATTCTTTAATGTTTTTTAATTTTTCAGTGTAGAGACTGATAAAATGCAAAAGTGTTATCCTATATATTTATTTGCTGTAAGTCAGGGCTTTGCCCGTCAAAATAACTCTGTATATGTAAATTAGTTATATTAATTCTACTATTGGATGGTTTTTGTCATGCCTGCATTGAGCAGGAGAGAGATGTTTCTTTTCCAAAACAATCCCAAAAGTCTAGATCCATCTTGCTTGATTTTTTGCTGTGTTGTTTTGGAGGAAAAAGCCTGTCATATAAACAGATAAATACTACCGTATATATTTGGCTGAGATTATATTTAATAGAGATCTGTGTATTGATAGAGATCTGAGTTCGAGGTTATATAACTTGAGAATAATCTCAAACTCAAAATAAAGCACACTGATTGGCTGCTTCAGAGCATGTGTTTGGAAGCAGCCAATCAGTGTGCTTTATTTTGAGTTTGAGAATGTATGCAAGCTTTATAACCTCTGGGCCTGGTCAAGATGTGGGTAGGTTTGGTGATAATTTTGCAGTATTTTCTCTTCATTTTCTGTCCTACATAAACAATACATGTATGTTGTGTTTCCCTTTTTGAACTGCCTCGATGAGGCAGTTCTAAATGGGGACCACATCATACATTATTTGATAGAGAGAAGTAAGAAAAATATATGGCAAAATGATCATCGAAATTCCGCTGGAACTTGAGCTGTGTGCTTGTTACTTGTATTGTTTGTAAATAGAAAATATTTTTGTATGTTTTCACTCACTAAAGAGAAGTTTGGTTTGTTGCTGTTGAAGTTACACTTGTTGAGTTATGAAAGAATCTAAGGGTTAAAATATGAATTTGTATGAATTTCATTTACCCTTGCCAACCTGTGCTAGTGTGCAGTAAGGTCAGGCATACAAAGATTGTTTTTTAAACATGATGTTTTTGAAAATGATTAGTTAACAAGATGGTAATTTAGTTGTGCGAATGTGCCATGACTTTCAGCTGTACATATATTAAAATAATAAATTATGACTAATGACAATCTGCTGATTTCTGATTTTAAGGAATGTACTTTTATCATATGACATCATCCTGGCATTGCCAGCATTTGCCTTTGGTACCTGATAACGTTAAAAACAGATCGATGACGGCGTCATATGACATCAGAGTTATTCAGTGGATACAGTAGTGTCATAAAAATGGTTTGACCACACATGTACATGTAATGATATTTTGGTGCCTACATGTAATGTCATTGACAAGGATCGTGTCACCAATGCTTTTTTCTTATTAAATAATGTTCATTTTGAAGTTGATAAAATCCAATTTTAAAGAGTCAAATGATAAATAGAATCTTACACTTGTGGTCATTTCGTATGAAATTTATGAAAATTGCCACAGGCTCAGTTCATAAATTTCATTTAAAATGACCACTCATGTAAGATTCTCTATGTAAGGCACAGTTTTCTGGTACATGTTAACAGTGATACACAGTGTGCAATATTAGGTCTGTGTTTTGTAGTTTAAAAATAGAATCTTTATAATACTCATATTCGTGTAAGAGTATCCGCATAAAATGCAATGTTACACCCAAATGGTTTAGTGTCCATATATACAAGGTAGACAATTCTGTCCCACCAGGATTGGATTATAGGAGTCTGAACTTATGGAACTCAAATTTACAAAGTGTGAAATTGGCGGAAATGAAAGAAAGCCAGGCCCCGAGGTTATAAAACTTGAATACATTCTCAAACTCAAAATAAAGCATAATGATTGGCTGCTTCTGAGCATGTGCTCGGAAGCAGCCAATCATTGTTTTTTATTTTGAGTTTGAGAATGTACTCAAGTTTTATAACCTCCATGCCTGGTAGAATAACCTGTCATTATAGCTTTGATGTAACTTAGAAATGGAGATCAGTTGAAAATTTAAATATCCATTATGAAATGTTTTATAGAGTTATATAGAGTTATATATTTTCCTTAAATAATTTGTTTATTACTGTATTAGTCATATTAAATTCCCATGCCATTGCACTTTTTACAATAGGCGGGAAAGAGCCTGAAGAGAAACACCAGTCACATTTCAAAATGCTTCCAATATGTGGTATCAAGCAATTTTAATCATGTAAGAATAGCAGCTGCAGTAAACTAGCTGACAGCTGCATAAAATATCTCATAGACCATTATGAGATGAGCGTACTGCAATATTCAGATTGCAGTATCCAAGGCTTTTATGCCCGAAATTTTGCCAGTTAGGCAGACAGTATAACAGTATTTTCAAAAAAAAACATTAGGGGATTGTTTACTAGAGCAGGGATTTTTATTAGGATTGGTACAGAATGTTTGATTTTTACATAAAAAGTTCAGTTACTCGAGAATTATTACAAACAATACTGGTATAGTCACATTCCCGTTTTGTTACATACCTCAAGTTGAAATGTCAAGGACACAAAATTTTTAACTTACACAAGCTTGACATGTGCTTCAAGCGTTATGGATGTCATGCAAATTATATTTCTGCCGCTAAGTTAATGAGAGGCAAGGCTTTCAGTTAGTAAAATAGTTGCATTACTTGTATGTATAAATTGGAATTTTGCATAATAACATATGTTCAACATGTATATTTGTATTTGTTGTATAAATATTTGTTTAACCAGAATACTCTCATTCATTAGAATATTTTTTACATTTTCAAGTTTTTCAAGAAAAGATCTGATGCTTTTATAAAAAAAAGAGACTAGGTAAGTTTAATTCTACGTATTGGAAAGTAAGTGCACTTAGTACTGGTTAACCGCTTAGGAGGTCTAAGCCTGCCCAGGAGTATGTACCTAGTGTAGTTAGGTTATCTGACCATCCCGACATGACCATAGCTGTTTACCGTGGACGTTAAACAATAACACAACAACAATAACAGCAAGAAGGTATTGGGACAGACAGGTCTGAGCAAACAGTGCAGGCCCAGATCAGACTGCTCCAAAAGGAGCAGTCTGATCAGAGCCTACACTCTTTGTCATTCCATCTGCATCTTTTTAGACTCATTACTGCATTGTGAAACAAAACCGTCCCATTTCAGGATAATTGCAGTACTGGCCCAGAGGTTATAAAACTTGAGAATAATCTCAAACTCAAAATAAAGCACACTGATTGGCTGCTTCTGAGCACAACTTGAGTACATTCTCAAACTCAAAATAAAGCACACTGATTGGCTGCTTCCGAGCACAACTTGAGTACATTCTGAAACTCAAAATAAAGCACACTGATTGGCTGCGTCTGAGCACATGCTCGGAAGCAGCCAAACAGTGTGCTTTATTTTGAGTTTGAGATTATTCTCAAGTTTTATAACCTCGAACCCTGATTTAGGTGTCCCAGTTTTCAGAATTTTTACAATGACAATGAACCACGACACGAAAAAACCAACAAAGTGGCATGTGCACCTGGTGAAGACTCAAATCAGCCTGGACATCTGCCCAATCTGGTCAGTGTTTGCTGTGCTCCTAAAGGGTAGCTAATGGTCTAAGCTACCGTCATGCAGGCAGCCAAGAGTCTGGTCAGACTTGGCGGATGCGCAGGCTGATCTGAATCTTGGGTGGGTGCACATGCCACTTTGTTGTTTTTCTCATGTCGAGGCTCACAATGTCTTCAGTTTGTGTTTTGTTTTTTGCTTCAAGGAAATGTCTTTTTATATTTTCAAGCCTTCATACAACTTTTTTCTTTGGCACTTTCTCCCCCCTTTTTCAGTCTCATTGTCTTGAATTTTTACAACAACAAAGTCTTTAGTTTGCGTTTAGTTGTAAGCTTCAAGGAAATGTCTGTCTATATTTTTAGGCTTTAAATTAATACAACATTTTTCTTTGACGCTGTCTCCCAACTTTTTCAGTCTCATCATCTTTTATGATCATGTTGTTGTTGAATTGAAATCATTGATAAAGCAGTAAAGAAATTGCTACACTCGGCTGTCTTTAGTTTTAACTTTTATGGACTTCTTACTAAGAGGATAGGGTCAAGTCAGTAGCTGAGTAATTATGGTATGTAACTTAATTAATATATTTATATGAGCCAGGACATGACAAAGCCACCAAAGTGGCATGTGTGCCCACCAAAGACTCAGATTAGCCTGGGCATCCATCCAGTCGGATCAGTCTTTTCTTAAAGTTTGTGCTTTTAGGGTAGCTAAGGATCTATACTAGCTTTGTGCAGACAGCAAAGACTCTGATCAGACTGGGCAGATGCCTAGTCTGATCTGAGTCTTCATTGGGCACATATGCCACTATGTTGATTTTGTCATGTTGTGCCTCATATATTTTAGACTTCAAGGCACACACTGTTTACACAATAATAAAGTTAAAATTCAATAGGGTGTCTCATTTGAGAAATCGGTCTGTGAACTGCAAAATATCAGATTTTGTTTTATGTCTCTTTATTCAGATCTGTATGACCTGTAAATAATGTACATAGATTCTTTATGACTATTGATTTTGTTGACTATTGATGTTTTTGACTATTGGCTTTGTTAACTATTGACTTCATTAACTATTTACTATAAGCAAAGAATCTATGAATCTGCAGAAGCTAAACAGCACAATTTCCTTTGAAAGGCTTGAATATTGATAATTTGAGTTGAAGGGAGTAGGGTGGACTGGAATGAATAGTACACTGAACAGGGGCGTAACTAGGGGCAAATTCAGGATACGCACAACCATGTTTTATGCTCTACTTCTTGAAAGGAAGGCTAGTATTTCAGCCACTTTGGTAATTGGTATTGAAATCATGTCTTATTTATAAAATTTCAGCATGCAAATATGCAGGTGCGTTTTGAAATTTTGTCAATTTTGACAAAATTTCTATACGCACTTGCGTATTTGCCGTATACGTAGCTACGCCCTTGCTGAACTAAATTTCTAATTGGTCAGTTTTCTACTTTGCAGATATATGATTTCTAAAGAACATTTTGAATAATATTATAGTGAAATATTTTGGATTGTTATCTACTTATAAGATTTAAATGTTGTAAACCATAGAATGTTTTAAAAACACATAAACAATGCATCAAACTGCCACAAAATCATGAAATTTCAGAAGTGAATAGTCTTCCGTCATAAAAATATGAAATATGTATAGTCCGTTTGCTCCCAAATGCAAACGGCATCCCCAATATTTTCTCAAAATTGGTGAGAGGTAAAAGATTTTCGAATCGCTCATTCTTAATTTTTGTCCTATACATAACAAAATCATAATTTTGCAGAAATGTGAGGTTTTGCATAAAAAAGTTTCTATACAAAAACAGGACCTAAAATGTGTCAATTTCACCTCTAAATTACAAGGGAGTAAAAGCTGGCTGTTGGAATTCCCCTTTTGTTTTACGTGTTAGAGCATGTGACCAATGTATGCTATCCCTAGATCAAAATTTGCATAATTAATTGAAATTTTATTCTAAATCCATTTTTTTCTACTTTTTGTTTAACCCATATATTATCAAATTTTAAAACCTACAATTTTTGTTCGCAAAATAATATAATAGTTCATTATTTATTTACAACAAAGTACCACCTGACCAGTGATACCATGCGTTACGCGTGCGGGCAGGTGAATACATTTTACTATTTCATTCATATACGCCCACACCTGTAGTAAACAACGAGCTTACGCTGTTGCCTATCAACAATATTTTGGCTGTTCTAACAAGCATATGACGCCCTTCAGTGTAACTGCTAAGTTTTTGCATTAAGAAAAATGGAAAATATTTTACAAAAGCATCCAAAAATTTGGACTTTCCATATTCTGTTATGTATAGTTGTAGGAATCATTAGGACATTGGAACATTTGATGGAACTTTCATCGTTTTCGAGAAAATAAGCAAAACCCCGTTTGCATATGGGACCAAACGGACTATACTCAGTCTTCATGAAATTTTTGTTTGTATTAAGTTAAATATTGAAGTATTCAAATTACCTCCCTTTGAATGTTTGTGTAACGCTTAATAAACGCCTCGAATGGAAGTAAATAATTTTGAAAATGCATGAGCGGTTGTGCTGCTTATGAAATACATGAATGCATGTGCATGTGTTCTTCTTAATTTGTAGCCAGACTTATCTAAATTTGCATAAGGCTATGGAGAAAGTGACCAATTAGAAATTTTGTTCAGTGTTCATGTAATGCTCTTTGCCTAAAATTACGACAGTTTCTGGTATTGCCATGTATTGATACATGTATGCAACTCAAGAAATAATAAAATCTTGAGTAAATGTGTAGACCCATGTCACACTGCTTTTTAGCCTGATCAGGTCTGCACATAGGGTTGCAAGCAGTTTGATAAATTACTGATGGGGTTAAAGAGATGTTGAAGGCAAACTCTTTACAGAAAAGGTTTTGATGTTCAATATTTATGGTTAATATGGGTATTCTTAATGATAGAGTGCCTTTAATTCTTGCCTGCAAATCCATGGAATGGAAATTGTGTATTTATTACTTTCGGTGGAAATGTTTTAATTATATACATGAAAAGCCACTGTTAAAATTTTTACATGAACCGGAGGCTGATTTTCTATACAGTAATGTGCGTATATATTGGGACGTCTAAAAATAATAAATTTTCCATTTGGGACAAATGGAAAATTTAATTGTTCTAGGTGTCCTAATACTTAAGCACATTAGGGTAAGTTAAATGTAAAAGTCAGATTATTTGCTGACAGTGTTCTTTCAATACCTGAGTGGAATGTCAGTAATAAAATTTAGATTTTTTTTCTCCCACCTTTGCCTATATAAGATAGGCTCTCAGCTCATATAAGAAATTTCTATCTTATACCTGGCAACATCTTTCTTATATTAGCAACCAGACTTTTTCATTTTTTGACTAATATTTTAATTTTAAATGAACAAAATGGACACGCAAGCATGTCAGATGACGTTTGATAGCAGATCATGGGTTTGTGACGTCAGTCAATTTTAATGACATCACTAAAACCGGTTAAAAACGTCGCTAGCAAACATGACGCGC
The DNA here is from genome assembly GCA_963989385.1 of Ctena decussata. Lineage (NCBI taxonomy): Eukaryota > Metazoa > Mollusca > Bivalvia > Lucinida > Lucinidae > Ctena > Ctena decussata. Next base: position 10,524,243 of record OZ022510.1, on the reverse strand, counting down.
GTGACATGAGAGGCTAAGTTGCATTTTGTTTTCGGCCTCTGGAAGATAAAATAGTCCACATATTGTGTTTGCCGTCTAATTTTGAGGTGCAAACTGTGTTTACACCCATTTTAGGACCCGATAAACACACTGGGCTGGTCAAAATTTACTTCAGATCATTGGTTAAAAAGTTAAAATTTTCCTGTTCTGAAGCCTAATCCCACTTGAGGTTTAAAATCTGCCAACAGTGGGAGAAAAATAATCCATCATGAGCCAGTCCATGTAGGATAGGTAAATCTCACCCTCAGGGTCGGAATTTCAACCAGGGACTCGGCAAGCCTCGTCCCTGGTTGAAATTCAGACTCCTCGGGTGAGATTTTCCTATCCTACATGGACACTCATGATGGATTGTTATAATCTTCACTCCACCAAAGTACAGGGAGTTATTATTGTCAGCCAGGTGTCCACACCCATGTCTGCATGGGGTTTGATGTTCTCATTGGATGTTTTAATGAAAGTTTTCGTGTGTTTGGCAAGGCAGTGTAAGGTGAGCTATCCTGTATAGTGACAGTTCTTGTTAAAAAGGGATGTTTTATATTGCAATGCTCATCATATGAGCCACGGCACGAGAAAACCAACAAAGAAGTATGTGCGCCCAGCGAAGACTCAGATCAGGCTGGGCATTCCCCCAGTCTGATCAGAGTCTTCACTGTCTGCATGGAGCTAGCTTAGACTCTTAGCTTCCCTTTAAGTGCGAAGACTCTGAACAGACTGGGTGGCTGCCCCGGCTGATCTGAGTCTTTGCTGGGTGCACATGCCACTTTGTAGGTTTTATCATGTCGCGGCTCATATATTGTTGATGTTATATAAATATCATGTACATACAATGCAAATTAATGATGTTTATAGTTCCTTTGTTACTTACTTTAATGTTTGATATACCAAAGATACTCTAAAAAATTGAACAGAAATGCATGTGTAAACTCTGTAGGCCCTGATTCGACTGCTCCTAAGGAGCAGTCTGAGCAGGGTCTACACTGTTTGCCGTTTCATCAGCAGTGTTACAATAGAATAGCCTTTTCAGATTGTTCAAAGTTTAGAAAAAGTTTAAGTGGTTAAAGAGACCCATTATTTAGAGTAAGAGTGGCATATAATATACATATTTTTTTTATTATTATTATTATTGGGCAGGTTCAGCATAATTACTTTGGTGAACCCAAGCAATAATCAAGGATTCCTTGGATTACAGGAAGATATATATATATTCGCACATCTCATTGAGTAACCTGAGGAATATCTTGGTATTGCTTGCAAGTACCCAAGTAAATATGCTGAATGTGCCGATTATTATTTTTGTAATCAGAGTTTGTTGTCATTGATCTTTTGAACTTACTGGATTGGAGGATTACAAGGAGCAAGCTGCAAGTTGGCATATTGTCACTTTTGTTTTATTTTTATACCCCACCACACCTTAGTTGTGGGGTATAATGTTTTCTCATTGGCAATCCCTGTGGCAGTCCGGCCATCCTGTGCCTGTTTGTCCATCTGTCTGCACTTTGTTTCCCTTCAATAATTTCACTATTTATAAGCCGATTTCATTCAAGTTTTGCATATGCATTAGTATTAAGAATGCCTTGCATGGGATTGTTAATGGGCAAGTTTAGATTATTTATGACAGGGCTATGGCACTTGTCAATGTTCCAAAAAATGTTTTTTTGGCCACTAGCTCCTTTACTATTTGGAATATCATTATGAAACTTCACAGAAATGATCAAAGCAACAAAATCTTTGTGTTACCATAGAAATTTTGACCTAATGGGTTATCTGCTCTGCCTTGGGGCTATATAGGTATATTAAATCTATAAAAAAATAGAGTTAGGAGCTGCTTTTCTGAAACTTACAGCAAATGATCAGAGGAATAAAAACCTATGAACATTCAAATTTTGTCCCATCCTATGAACATTTAAATATCATCCCAAAGGGGTTTGGGGTTATTTTTCACTCCCCCACCTATATACATGCATAAAATGATGTTTAAATCTATAAAAAAAATGATAATATGATTAGATTTTTCTAAAACTTACATATAATGACAAAAGTAAAAATTTGATTCTAAAGGGGTTATATGCCCCTGCCCTGTTGCCACATGCATGTATAAAAGCACTAAAAATGTAAATGATCAGAATAGGAAGTGATTTTTCTGCAAGTTTTTGTGGCATGTGGCTAAGCTGCCCCTACCTTTGGGTAAAAAGAAACTAAAGCAGAAGTAAATGGATGAGTGAAATAGGTTTGCAGTGGCGGGGTATCACACAGTCGTTAGTAATACTTATTTTTGTGATGTGGGTTTTACAGCCCTTTTAAGAATGTTTTAGCATGCCTAGCCAATTGTTAAGCAAAGGTGGGTGAAAAACAGGGCTCCTGAAAAAACATCTGCGTTCTCTAAGCAGTTCTTGGCTTTCCCACATGTGAGCCGGCTGAGGCTCAACCCGTAGTGACCAGAGACCTAACAACTAAGCCATGGAGGCCTGTAAGGCATATTGGTAAATATGCAAAGTGAAGATCCATACCATTCTGTACACATCTTGCTACTATTTTTCCACCATCTTTACAAAGGGGACAACTTTTTGTTGCTTCTTGTTTCTTCTGTGGACAAAATAGCCATTTTCAAATGGAAAGTAATTGCTTCTAGGAGAGCAGATTCCTGTTGCTTTAAGAGTTGATCCCTGTTGAGATGGAATTTGAAATGAAAACAATAGATGTTTCCCTTGGAGATACCATAAAAATTCTGAATATTGGGACACCAAAAATAATTACCATAATTGTCCTAAAATGGAACAGCTTGGTTTTACAGTGCAATAATGTGTCCAAAAATGCAAATGGAATGGTAAATAGTGTAAACCCTGATCAGACTGCTCCTGAGGAGCAGTCTGATGTGGGTTTCTACTATTTGCTCAGATCTGTCTGTTCTAATATATACTTTTTGAGGTATATCTGTTCGGCTTAAGTTGTATATATACCTACAAGTATATATAGACCTTTCAAGTACAAAATGCCCTAGAAGTACAGAGATGCCAAAGTTGAAGAGAGTGTATCTTAATTTTGAAGCATATTAGCGATGAAGAGTTTCTTTCTGTGATGTTTGTATTTCCTGATATAGAAGGTTTCTCTTAAAAGAAAGAATTTGCTCCAAGCTAAGACAATGCAATGCAAATTCTTCCGTAACAAGTAGCCCCCTTCCCTACCCCTGTGGGAACTTAGGCAAATACTTTAAGTGATCTTGAAATAAGTGAACAACTCTTGAAAGGGTTGTAAAATCTGTGTCAAAAAACAAAATGGAGGTGAACACAGAATATGCCAGTTTGCTACTAGTTTTCTTAAGTTGTACCTTAAGGTGAATGGGTACACTTCAGGGGGAACAACTCTTGGCTGTTTCAGTTTTGCCTCCCTTCTCAATTGGGTCAACTCTTAAAGGAAAGAATTTGCTCCTCAAGGAGCAAAGTCTTAATTTCCTTTAAGAGTTGACCTTTGTTTGGATGGACAGCTTTGACAGGGCAGGCAAACAGGAAGTCACAAAAGTTGTTCCCCTTTATAGAAATGGCAGAAAAGCATGGAAGTGGACCCATTTACCTTAATTTGAATGGCGTCTCTGTATGTTTTTTCTTTGTGAAAATGAATAATAATGACTAAAAAACGTATTTGCTTGTTCTTTTTTAAATGTCTGTAGAAACTCCCTGAATCTTTCAAGCCAAAAAGGTAGTTTATTATTCAGATAATAATGATAATGATCATGATGATGATAATAATAAAAATGTTAGTAATAATACATGTAAATATATTTTATTTGCAGAAGGTAACATAACACCACTAATAATGCAGGTGGCCATCTACAACATAAACACAAAGACTGTGTGTGTGTGTGGTATGTGTGTGGGAGGGTGCATGTGACCACTACAACATAAACACTCAACGTAAACACTGTGTGTGTGTGTGTGTATGTGTGTGTGTTTGTGTGTGTGTGTGTGTGTGTGTTTGTTTGTGTGTATGTGTGTGAGAGAGAGAGAGAGAGAGAGAGAGAGAGAGAGAGAGAGAGAGAGAGAGAGATGGGGAGGGGGATTCACCGCATCAAAACATCTCATCATACAATTCTAAA